>OX291541.1:40149353-41458353 GCA_946406115.1 Apoda limacodes
ACTCGAGATCTTAGGTAAGTACAGTTCAACAAACATTTCTGACCTACGGTGTTTGGTCGCTAGTGTCGTTGTAACCATTTCAATGTGGGTACTGTAGTTTTGATTTTTGACCACAAGGTTAGAAAAGTTTGTTAATATAAAAATAAGCAAACAATAGTTATTATAAAACATGATAGACTGTTTCAAATCAATCAGAACATCACAATTTTTGCACAATTACCTATCTTTAGCACTGGTAACACAGCCATTCAATGTTTTTGTTTTATTTTTTTAAATTATTAACACGAGATAGAGAATTTACGGTCCATCGTAAACATGGACTCAGAAAAATTTACTGCACGACAAAAATAAAGTTGATTGAGACTATTATATAAGTGTCGTATAGATATATGAAAATCTTCGAAAATTGTAAAAAGTTGGGGAAATCGATGCCAAATCGCATAAAATTGGTTATAAAAGCAAAAGGAGGTCGTATGAATTTAATGTTATATTAACTTGTTAGGGTTTTTGAATGCAAAACAAATTTTCCTCAATTTGTGTTTCATTCAGATAAATTTGCACAAGGCTGTATAAACCGCCAATAACAGACAATATAAGAAGGTTTGTAATCCAAAACTTTCTCATTTTATGAAGTACGGATAAAAAAAATTACAAGCTTATTTTAATTCGCCATCTGTGAAAGAAGTTTGTTATACACCGTTAAATTTTAATCGTATTGATGCTGTGAATTGGTGGTTCACTTAACAAAGTACTTTTCATCAACATCTTAAACTGATTTTTTTGATATGTTTTGACCGTAGCTCGCGGGGCGCGGGGGGCACACGCCTTGCGAATTGCCAATCAAATAAGATGTAGGGGCGGTAATTAGTCTAGCATTGGTTAATTTATCGAAGACCAAGTGGACTGCGCTACGCGTCAGTGGTGAAATGAGTCATATGTCATAATAGGGTCGGTCTCTTTGAATATTGACCTACCTACTTATGGTTCACGTTTTTGTCACTCAAGCAAGAATTGATTCAAGTTTGAAAAAAAATTATATTTTATTTTTATCTTTACAAATCGATAGTGTTTTATGCACCTGATCACCTGTCCATGGCATTAAAACGATTAAAATTTAACGGTGTATATTTTTTATGACCTCATTGAGTTTAATAGAAAGAATAGTGTTCGTTTAATATTTCAGAGAGCCTTTTTATAACTTAGGCGTAAATACACTCGTTAAAATATTTATAAGTACATTTCAAGTTTATGAAGAGCTTTCACGTAAAAATGTTGTTAGATAGGTGTTTAAGGATTCTTATTGAAAAGGTGAATTTTTATACTTAAAAAGTAAAAGAATTTTTAGATTTTTATGTTCATCGTTGAACCAAAAGGAAACACTTTGATCTATATATTTGGACCGAGATTTCAGATTAAGGAATAAAATAACAAATTTACGACGGCTAAGTAAGTACACTCTAAGACAAATAACAGCGTTTTAAATTCTTTTTTCACATTTAAAAGTGTATTATTTCCGTAGAATAAAAACTATTCTTGCCTAAAATAATTTTTAATGAAAGAAGGTATTATTCTCTAACCAAAACCATATCCAATATTATGTAAGGGATTTATATTTTTATCTTAAACCAAAAACCAAAACATAGTTATAGTATATTCTAATTTAGAATAAAAAAAAACTTTGCATAACTAAGTTTTTTTATTCTTTTTTCGAAGTAAATATAATGATATTCAAGATATACGAAAGAGAAATTTACCTAATAGTCCGAGCGCCAATTTAATTTCAGCGTAAGAGGAAGACACGGTACGCTTACATTATTACATCAAAGTTATTCAATTTACCGGCAACGCTAAAAGGTAGGTAAGTGAATAAACTAAATTACCTACCTACTTTTCAGTGTTATATTTTACTTAAAAAGCCTATAATGTGATCATTATTTTGACAACCTTCCTTGAAACCGTCGATCTTCTAAACTGGTTTTATTTAAATTACTCGCATTGTTTGAGGGAAGCACTATACAAGGTTTTGTTGGGTATGCGATGACTGCACTGCTGGTCACGCTATGATGGCCTCGACCTTGGTTTCCAGTGGCGGATACAGAGAGAAGGCCATGGGGACCACAATTCGATCGATTAACATTATTTTACTACGGGCTGACCAAGAGCCAGGCACAGGACACTAGAACCCAAAGCCTTAAAAACTCATAAAAAAAACAATAACTGCCCCGCGCAGTGACCCATGACAGGTCATTCTTATTCGTTCGCCGGCTTTGTCACAATGACCACCTCTTCAATGAAATCCTGTATCCACTCCTCAACTTCAACCCTAAAAACTAATCAGTTAAAATTTGATACAAACAAACAAAGAAATGGACAAATTATGCTATCGAACATTCTAAATCAAGGAAAATTAAAATATCACTAAAATGATAAAAAAAAATACATTAGATCCATGCGTTTCCTTGAAGATCTTTAGTGAGTGTGTTACTAAATATTCCATGTTAATTTGTCAACGGTTTAAAATTTCATACAGGATTTACGCCTGACATTTCTGTCACTATATGCGATTATTTACTTACAAGTCCGGTATCAAGACAATCGCCATTCACGTTTAGGAACCGCCCAAACACATGCATTATTCAGAGAACTGGTCAGCAGACCGCAGCAGTAATTAATATGTCCACTAGCTGGAACAATATGATTGTCACTTTACAGTAGATACATGAATATATACCTTGCAAGATATAAAATATTGCATATGTAACGACTTTTGAAGATGTATATAACAACAAATACTGAAACACAAAATAAAACGAATATTTAAGAGGGGCTCCCATACAACAAACGTGATTTTTTTGCCGTTTTTATAGTTAATGGTACGGAACCCTTCGAGCGCGAGCCTAACTCGCACTTCTTTACAGTATTTGTGTTGCTTGCTCTGGATTTTTTCACAGAACATTATAAGACTATTTTTCACAAGAAATAAAAAAAAACAAAAAGTAAATATTTAAAGGAGATCATTGCAGAGCAACAAACTTCTCTGACCTCATGGTGCAAAATCAAAACTATAGTCGCCATATTAAAATGGTGTGACTAGCGACCATATTACTAGGTCAGAGAAGTTTATTGCACTGTACCTAACGCAATAAACATATTTTTTTTTTGTTGTGACTCTATTGTAATATATAATTTTACTTCAATCTTTGAGTTATTTTAAGGCAAACCCTAAAGTAATTTAACAAATATGTCATTTGTAACTTATATCGTAAGTAAAAATTTATTTGGCTTGCCTACTATTTTACAATAGCAGAATAGTTGCTATGAATATTTAGGTTAAAATATTAATAAATAAATTATTTTAGACATATCACAGAGCGCCATCTTGCTCGAAACTGAGCAAGGTTTGTACTATGAATATTACATGACGGATATGTACAAAAACATAAATACTTAATTACATATTATACCACAAATTCAGACTGAAGACAAACACGTGTTATTGATAATTTTGATATTATGCGGTAGTACCGAACCCTTATATCATTTTGTGTCATTTGAACGTTTTCTTAACGCCCGTTCAAAAAGCGCCTTGAATGAGGCCTTATTGCGTGAGTCTGACTCGCACTTGATTGTATGTTTTATCAGCTGTTAACAGCTTTGCTTATGTCTCGTATTTATAAAAGACTTCACATTAAAATGAAAAACCGGCCAAGTGCTTCGACTCATTTTCATTATTTTTTGTATTACTAAAACTTACACTATGATCAATTTAAGTTTGAATCTTGTTTAAACCCACCACCGTTTTAACGATAAGGCATATTTAACTTTTTTTAATCCGCCATAATAACTAACATATTCTACTAACTTTGAGGCTTCTACCTACTCGGGACTAATAGAGAGAGACCTTTAAAGGTCGGGCAGACTGACAGACTGACAGACTGACAGACTGACAGACAGAGAAAGCTTAGCTCTGTTGACAGTCTTTGGGTACGGAACCCTAAACAGGAGGAGGAGAAGGAAGAAGTCCCAAATCGAATGTAATTTGTTTTTTTTTTGTGTTTCTATGTCAAATTTTTTTAACCGTTTATTAACCGATTTATACCCTTACCTCCAGATTGAAACTATTTTAATTTGTTAAGGATCGGAGCAAGGAAACTAAAGTTTAGACGAATTACAAATATATGTTAAGTAGAAAAACGGCAAAAGAAAAAAAACAAGATTTTCATTTAAATTTTATTTTATTGTTCAAAAAGAATTCATTTTCATGTCAACATATTTTAGTAATTTTATTATTTTATTCGTTAACTTTTATTTCATTTTAACTTAATAATAAAAATGTAAAAAAATCATAAATAAGACAAATTAACGCACTTCAAATGCCACTTTGTCTAAAAGAAATACTTTGTCTTCTCAACTTGACGAGAAACGCAATTAAAAGACGTAGCTTTTCACTGTCGTAACATAACCTGAAGCGTAGAACAGGGTCGTTTTGAGGCGTACAGCAACGAGTCATTCCGGTAATAGCTCTTATCAACACGGTAATTACCGCGGTTTACTGTAACTCAACACAACTCCAAATTACTTATCTTATCTGTGATTCGGTAAAGTAAGGAATCGCAGTTCGACATCCTTGTATCGAATAGTAACGAAAACGAAGTTTAAATTTAAACATTAAATTAGGTTCCTGGATTTATCTAATGTCTTAGTGTCTGAAAGGAATATTTTTTTAATACCACTAAGGTGGCAAACAAGCTTACGGTCTGCCTGATGATAAGCAGTCACCGTAGCCTATGGACGATTGCAACACCAAGGTTATGTCTCGCGCGTTACCGACCCTTCAAAAATCTAATAATTTCTTTCTTGTAGAACCCCATACTGTAGTCCTTAGAGAAAACCTTGGCAGGAAGCTCATTTCACAATCTGAAAAAGCATTCGCGGGAGGAAGTTTCTCTGAAACCGCACTATTCCATTACCATTTCGGTTCTAAAGTGTGAGAAAGAATTCCCTGCCGATGGCGAGCGGTGCGATGAAAGAAAGTAGCCGTGGGCATAATTTCAAACAATTCCTCAGAAAACATGCCATTGTACAAGTAGTAGAACACACACAGGAAGGCAAAGTCTCTCCTCAGACTTAAGGGATCGGTACGGCAAGTGAGTTTGTGATCGTCGACAACTACCACTGCCCATCGTTGAACCGAGCCAAAAGGGACAGGCTTACCCGGGTGCACCCGCTCTTGGAGATGTAGAGGGAGTGTTCAAGTGTGGGACTACAGTGAATGGGGTAAATATATAAATGTATATAATAATATATAATCTGTATCTCGGAAACGGCTCCAACGATTTTTATAAAATTTAGTATCCTGCATACTTTCGGGTTTCGGGGTCGATAAATCGATCTAGCTAGGTTTCATTTTAAGAAAACGTTGTTATATCCGTGTTTTCAGGCAATGATAAACTGAAAAATATGACTTTTCCCTACATCTTTTGGCGAATAGTAATACTATTATTTTTACCAACACAGCAACACTAAAGCTACTTGACAATAGATGACGTAAAAGCAGACGCAAAGCTCGGTCTTCCAGGTATTGGATATAAAAGATCCTTACAAATGGACTAAATAGACAATTTGGCACAGCGTCAGTGGCTCAGTGGGTAATGATCTGTCTGCTCAACCAAGGGGCGTGGGTTTGATTCCAGCTCAGGACAAACATTTATGTGATGAACATTTGTGTTTGCCTTGAGTCTGGGTGTTTTCATTATATCTAGATATAATTTAGTTTAGGACCAGACGGCACAATGGGATGTCCAAAAATATTTTACTTTATTTTTCCTATGAATATTAAATTGTAGCATAGTTTTGTACAGCTCTAAAATAATTTAACTGACATCCGCATACAATATTGGAAGAACGAGATGAAGCCGAGTACTTTCGAGGTAACTATATGGCTGAGACTTGCAAATAATTTTCTCTGATTTGCAAGGAAACAATTAAATTACGAAAACATCCACAACCAAGCTAATGCTAATAACTAAGTACCGTATTGACTTAAAAAAACTAGAATACTGTATGCGGGACCACAAAAATCAAAGCATTTTCTCCTTTCTTGTATTTATTTATTAGCACACCCATGGGCGTACCCAGCTTTTTTTTTGGGGGTGGGCAGGCTTCGCTAGGGGGGTGGGGGGGGGGGCAGGCTTGGCTAGGGTGGGACAAACCTCATAGAAAATGTTATTTTAATAAATAAATAAATAAATTCTTTATTTTTCCACATAAACATAATTTGTTATAATAAATATACAGTCTCTTTAACTTTAACATATTTAGTAAATGGGACAGGAGCCCAAACTAATATAGTAAACATGTTCATTTTGAGCCAATTCCTTCAGGTAATGGGCACCTAAGGAGGGCTGTACCTCGCTACGCCCATGAGCACACCATGTATAATATTGTTCATTTTACTGGCTTAAAGTTGCTGATGGTACCACTCAATTCATACCACTCCATATCCTAAGCTGCAAAGTCTGACACTGCCTTTACATACGATATCTTACTGGTGTCTTAGGCAGAAATATACCTAACTACAAATGGAAACGCCGAAAAATCACTAGTACGTTCCTTGAGGTGGTTCTTGCAGTGGAAAGCTGGCTAAGTAAGATGCTATCCAAGAAATTTTGTTTTTTTTTATTTTTAAACTTTTTTTCGCTTTATCTTACAGTAACCTATAGTAAATTTTACAAATCTATTCTTTTTACTCACCAAAGATACGGCTCAGAGATCCTTTTTTTATTTGACTCGGATTTTTATGTTCTAGTTAAATAATTTTTTATTGCAATAACAAATATATGTAGTAGGTTATATATTGGTATACATATAATATTAAAAACTGAGTGAAATACAGCTCCGGTAAGATCCAGCAAAATGCAATTTCGGTTAGGTTTTTAGTCAAAGAGACTGAATTGACTTCGGTGCCCTTTTTGTTCGGGATGAAATAAGATGGTTGATCTCTTTGTGCGGCTTCTACAGTCGTCGCGCGTAGTTGAGATAATATTTCAACTAAACTAAGAGAAAAGTTATAATATTTAATTGAATTCAGTCATAAGTATATTTAAGAGTGTGCCAATGCATGACAGAGGAAGCGAGATAAGTGAATACAACAAGATAATTTAAAAACATCGAAATATAATTATTTAAAAAATATTTTTTTATATGAATAGCTTTTTTTTCATTGATCTCTACGTCATGACATCGACTGATGAACTATGTTTTTCGATAATTTGAAGCTTCAAACTTTTATAGATTTTAGGTAACCCCTGCTAACTAACTTTATAGAACATATTTCTAATATTTTATCCATCGAGTAAAGTATGTGCAATTATGTATTAGGCTAATTGAGTCCCGGGGAAGAACATAGGCTTTTTAAACGTTAAGTGTGAGTCGGTATCTTTGCTATAATTCAGGTGTTGCTGTTGCGATTCTACACCGATAATCGAATTTAGGGCGGGTGGAACGGCGAGCAAAATCTAGTAAATAAATAAATAAAAAAATATTTTTGGACATTACACACAGCGCCGTCTGTCCCCAAAGTAAGCAAAGCTTGTCTTATGGATACCAGACAACGGATACAAATACATATTACCTTTTTTTTTGTAAATACATAGATATCATACATAAATACACCCAGATTCAAGACAAACACAAATGTTTATTACCCACACCCTCTGTACAGCAGCCGGTCACACTACCAACTAGGCTGTGAGGGAGTCATACCAACTAGTGCACAGTAATTATTACAATTAAACTTCTGGTGCAATTATAGGTGCATATAAAACAAACAATTAAACTGTCTTTACACACATAAACTGTCTTTTGTTTATATTAGATACTTTTTTATGTTGTGCTTGTGCTTTATATTTCATGTTTTTTTTTATGTTTGTAATGGAAAGTGTCCTTTTATGATAGGGAGGGCGTTTTCCAATATATTAATTGGACGCTGTAAGAGAAAGGGAGAAAAGAAATGCCCTTGCTGAGTTTCTTGCCGGTTCTTCTCAGTACCAGGTCTCCCGCCCTGTAGACTTACGAACCGATGGCGTAGTGACATTCAGAAGTGCTCAATTATTGTAGCCTAAACTGAATAAATTATATTGAATTTGAATTTGAATTATAATTTAAGTTATTTTTTATACTACTAAGGTGGCAAACAAGCTCAAGTCCGCCTGATGATAACGGTCACCGTGGCCTATGGACGCTTTGCAACACCAGAAGTATCACTGGCGCGTTGCCGACTCTTCAAAAAACCAATAACTTATTTCTTGAAGAACCCCATACTGGTATTATGTACCTGGTATCCTACATTTATCTTTAACTAGCTTTTGGCCGCGGCTTCGTCCCCGCGTTAGCGGCGTGTAGGCGTGGCGGATGGGAGCAATGAAAAACCTTGGTTTGTAGATTTTATAAGTTTGCACCCCTCGTGATAAAGCATTTATTCACTAGCACATAGTAACTACATAAAATTTAATTACTAAGGCAGATTAGTATTTTTATTGTTAAATAAGCAGCTACATATTCTGATTGCTATACAAGATTATAAACTTGGTTACTTTCAAACTGTCCCTCTAGGTAAACTAGCTATCCATTGGCTAAACTTTAACGGGGCGATTAAGGTCAGTATAAAAACCGTCTGGTTCCGAGATGACTGTGACATGCATTGTTTTTTCTTACGTTTTAATGAAAAAATGTGTATAATACTATAATGATTATGAACAAATTATAGTGTATATATTAAAAGAGGAAGATATCGTACTAGCACGCAAAATCTGACGCAGCGAAATTAAGACAATTGTCGTTATTTGATTCAGTCACATGTCACTTCCTAAATAAAGCTTCCTTCTTATGTTTCACACGTTACGTATTATCTATTGCATTTTGGATGAAAAAAAGATAAAAACAAGAGTGCAATGGTGTACTCAAGACTGTTCGCAATTAAGCTCCCTAATGTTTTGCCATAATTTTTAATTGAGTTTCGCTAACTTCTTATAATTTTTCTATATCTAGCAAAGAGGGAATAGTATTCTATCCCTGGTATTTTTTTACCGCTTATCACTCCAAAGTTGGTAATTTACTACTTATGGTACATAAATAAAGCCATCTCGGTCCAGGTACACTGCATCATAAGCATTATTGTAACGATGGACTCACCACCTGTCACACAAGCCCCTCCCCCCAAATTATGATGTAGACGTGTATTCAGCTTCTGGTTAACATACTACTAGTTTAGTTTCAATGAAAGGGAAGCATAATATAAATAATAAAATAAAAATAGTAATTTAATAATTGTAAGGATAGGTTACGTTGGTCATGAAAATAACTGCCTAATAATTTATGCAAACGCCCAGGGCTGTTCGTGAGTCAAGCTGAGGTGTTAGCAAAAGCGTTGCAGCTTGCTGCAGCAAATGTTGGGCTGGCGACCTGTTCGACAATGCATAGCACAATTTAATTATTATTAATTACATACCTATGTGCTTATTGTACCCTTTTTTTAAATATCTATACAGTTTTGATATAGTTTTATTTTATTTTATTAACGATAAGTATTGTTTTCTACTTTGCTTTCGAAAAAATCAAAAATCAATGATCATTTACTTTTACATTGTCAGTACTTTTGTTACAATAAAACACAAAGTTTACCAATTCAATATTACCTGAAATTAACTTTTCCTTATATATTTCGTTAATATTGCATAATCACTTGCACGAAATTACATAATATTTTCCATCAACTTACTCTGATATAAGATTCTCCAACATTCCAGAGGAAACACTTTAGCGTGTTACTTGACAGTTATTATTATCCACCGCATCCAATATGCGGTGTTCTGATGAAGAGGGTCAGATTTATTGCTTAGATTCATGCTTCTATTCATACCTATTCTGAAATGCGAGAGGCGATAAACCGCACCTTTGTCGTGCCTTGTACACATTAAAATTGCTGACACAGTTGTTTTATTGTTATTTTTCTTCCTATTTTATTTCTATGTTTCTCAACCAAATATTTTTTCCATTATCTGGAAGCGTTAACATTAAACGCCGTCATTTTTTTTTCATACAATTCAAAAGGTAGGACACAGCGAGTAGCCAACTGAACAATAGAAGCAGGGGATAGGGAATACTCGCTCGAATAAGCCAACTGAACAATAAAAGCAGGGCATAGGGAGTACTCGCCCGAATGAGCAGCCCGAACTGGGGAAGCCTTACGTAAACTGCGGTCGCAATAACGCTAACATTGAGTAGTGTTGTGTTCCTGACGGTGAGTTATGTTACCAAAGCTCTTAGAGGATTCGCTGCGCGGACAGTGGGGGACCGGCGGTGCTCGTTGCTGTTATTGCTCGGCGTAGACACGTCGTGGTGGTATGGCGGTCAGGGAGCCCTGATGAAACGGATGACTGCTGGCCGCCCGCATGTTAAGCGGGTTCCCGAACCCAGAGATTACTTTATCTCTGCCCTGAGAGGCTGAATCGCCAACCTGTGTAAAGTCTCTGAAGAAGTTATCGTGCCGGAGAAGGAGACCGGGCCCAGCAACTGAAATATTTGTAAGTACCTGGGGACCGAGCTTAGCTAACTTTTTTTAAAAACGCCATCTATTGTCATTAGCTTCAGAATTGCTGTGTCGGTAAAAATATTATTATTACTACTCGCCAATAGATGTCAGGAAGAGTCATATTTTTCAGTTTGTCATTGCCTGAAAACACCTAAAACACAGCCGTTTCCGAGATCCAGATTATATATCTATATATATATATATACCTACATATATACAAGAATTGCTCGTTCAAAGGTATTATAAATTTGACATCAAAAAAATACGCGGCAACAGCGACTACCGCACAAGCAACTTCACTTTCTTTGTCTTAACATAAAATATATTGAGTTATATAAGGAAACTGCGCTTTTACAAATATTATTCATTTTTTCTATAATTTTTCGGCTTATGGTGTTGTTAGCTCGTATTAAGTTAATAAGATAAGAAAATCAATTAAGTGCGATCAAATCTAAAAACATCACTTAAAGTAATAAATCAACGCCATGTGCCACAAATTTGCAGAACTTTTCCATAAACTCATTTCCAGAGATTTTCAAAGATTTTCTTGTCAAAAAGTTCAACAGCTTTGGCTGTTTGCATAAGCTCCAGGCTACTTTATATTCAAATTTTAGCGCATCCTGTAGAGTTAACTGCGTAAACATAAATCTTAAAGCTTCCAAATTAATATTTTGATTTGTAGACTTAACTGAACCATAAATTGTGATATTTTTAGTTAACTGTTTTCATAACGAATCCATAGACATATTATTACTATATATATTACTTCGTAAGGACTGGGATCAACAGCGTCATGAAGTGGACTTTTTAGCTTTTTGTTCCGGCGATGTTAAAAATACATCGCGTGGCATAACCAACGTGATTTTATTCAGTATATTTGTCGTATGTTAATCTTAAAAATATGGTTTATTGCGAAATTCCTAGAACGTTTGCAAACGACCGGATGATTGGAAAATAAAAATGAGTTTTATAATATTCCGAGTTTGATTTAGGACGAATCAAAATTTAAGCGCTGATTGGTTGAGCTAAGTTACGATTTACAATATCTTCTCTCGATAGGTCAGTACCTGGATGGCTTCTTCCATAAAGAACTATAAAGTTCCATAAAGAAAAGTAATGCAATATTGACAAGGCAAAATTTGTTCAGAAGAAGTAATTTTTTTTCATAATATTAGCATAAACAAGCACATGATAAAAAAAAGTATTACTGTGTATAATTGTTTGCAACTCCTATAATGCTATAGATTTGCAATCAAATTTACTCTACAATTCATTATTTATGTGTTTTTTTTTTGATATATATATCCTTATAAAGTACATGGTTAGATACTCTCAGATACTTATATCAGATATTATGAAATGATATCTATTATTTTATTTTACAGAAATTTCAGGACTTGAAACAGAAAAGAATTATATGTTTGAGTACCAAAGTGCTTACTAAGAGTAAACAAATCAAAAGCAAATCCTAGGTTCTTAAACGATACTCCTGTTGACACAAAGAAAGTTCTTTCAAGGAAGTTTTCTACTCATACTCAGGATGAGAGAATTGATTTCTTTAGAAAACTTTTATTTGTCCTCAGCAGCTGTATTTTAGATGCAAATATTTCATATGAAAATATGTCCGTAGATTACTATAGGATGGCAAACAAGCTTAGGGTCCGACTGACGTTAAATTGATTCTTTTTCAGTACATCCAAAAGTTCCAGTTTTAAACAGACTAGTACTAGTCAATAATAGAATTTACTAAAAGGTTGTATAAAATATTGGAAACAGGTATAAAAGTAAGTAATAAAAAGTTTTCAAACGGAAGCACTCGCCATCTTAAATGCTACTTGCATTTGCAAACTTGCAAACAGTTTTACCGGTATTATGAAGACAAACTAGTATACTAAATT
Source organism: Apoda limacodes (assembly GCA_946406115.1). Lineage (NCBI taxonomy): Eukaryota > Metazoa > Arthropoda > Insecta > Lepidoptera > Limacodidae > Apoda > Apoda limacodes. The sequence continues at coordinate 40,161,843 of OX291541.1, forward strand.
AATGGCTAAAGACATATTCGATTTATGGCCTAGATTTTTTAAATGATTAAAAACGTCAACCAAAATATGCATGTTTATAGTCCCATCTTCAAATCGTGACGTGCGGAAGTGGACCTTAATGCTACAAAAATAAAGGAATCATCTTGAACCATCACCTTGTGTCTATAGACACTTGCAACGCCATTATAAAGCTCTTAAGGGTTCTATGTATGTATTTCAAATTAAAGTTAAATATTGAAAATCCCTGAATGCAACTTCTTTAAAGTTTAAAGTTTGAAAATATGTAAATTGTTTCTAAACTTATGATGCATATCCAGTTTAACTTTTTGACAAGTTAAATTCAGAAGCATGCAGTACATACTCACAAGTTCTATACCTCGAGTTTGCTGACAATTTGTGATAGGCTTCTATTTTTAAAATATGATTAATAACTAGGTTACTCATGTTTTTAGGCTAATGGGCTAAAATAAAAGAGAAATGAGGCAAGTGCCTGTTGTACACATATTAAATTAGGGTTCGGTAGAATACAAATTATTGATGATATCTGAATATATGTAAACTGATTTTATTGAAAATTCTATTTCCAACACAAACTCGTACATTAATCCTATCAGCCTCATACATCCCCACTGTTGGGGCATGGCCTACCCTCGCTGAGGTCGATTTGGATCATAGTCCATACGTGGGCCCAGTGCGGTTTGAGGACTTCACATACGTGTGGTGTGAATATCAATGTACCTACTTGAGTAATTAAGAAAACCAAGCCAGCCAGGTTTGAACTTCAGCCACTTAAGACAGAAAGTGAAATCGAAACCCCAGGGCCTATACATTAATACTATGGTAATAATAAAGCTATCTAGATATGTATTGAGCATTTAAAGCCTTACGTAGTAAGAACCTAGACTATATAGATTGTCAGATGAAAATAAAACTGTTATTTTTAATATTCTTCAGAAGGTTTTAACTACGTAGGTGTAAAGTTCACTGTCGATAAGGCCCAACGGAAGGACAATTTGTGGAAAAGGGAGACATCCTCCTTTTGAATACCATCCGCCAGCCAGTCCTATTCAAAGACGAGCATAGAAAATGTTAACAGATTTGATTTTCCTTCTGAAATCAGAAATGAAAACCTTTATATTGAATATTGTAGAGTATCTCATCAATAAGATTGGAATTGGAAGATTAGAATTACAAACAAAGACCTCAGTCTGCTGAGTAGGTTTGAAAGATAAAAAAAAATATAGCATAAATATATATCTTTAAAATAAATAAAACGAACTCTTCAGATTAACTATAATTATCTATACTTATAAAATAACATTGGAAGGTTTGTTTTTTTTTGTTTTTTGCTTGATCGCGCTAATCTTTGGAACTACTAGTCGGATTTGAATTATTATTTTTATATTTGATAGCCTAATTATTTTTTACCATCACGCTACAATCCCTAAACAAAAAAACTAAAAGTAAACGGTATTATTCTGTCCCTCGTCTATCATTTTAATTAATGACAAGGGATATATAAAGCTAACGTAGTCTAAATACACATACTATTTATATTTTTAAGCGTAGAAATGTAAATAACTTCCCTGGTGTAGTGAGTCTGACAGTTATATCTCACAGCCCTTCTCGTACAACTTTTTATACACAACAACGAGTCATTTTTACTTGTGTAAGTACGCATATATTTATCACAAAACACTTTAAAATATAAAAACAAAACACTTTTCTGTCAAAATAGGTTATTTTTTGTCTAGTACGATGATCTGCAGACTAATGACAACCACACAGAATTGCCAGAAACAAAAGGCTGCATTCGTAATATAGCGTTTCGTGCGTTAGGCACGGCCTTGATAGCATCGCTACAAAACACATACGCTATCAGAAACAGTGTTCCAGCAATGGAATCACCACCTGTCACGCAGCCCAAAGTGTGTGTGCAACGCGACGATATATAGTTTGAGTCCCGAAAAAGGACACGGGCTCCTTGAAAACGTCAAGTATGAGTTGGTTTTTTTTCTATAATTAAGGAGTTGCCGTGGAAATCCTACACCGATAACCGAAATTAAGGTAGGTGAAACTGCGGGCAATAGCTAGTACATTATATATTTAGATAGTAGTAGCTAGTACATTATATATTTAGTAGTATAGGTATATGTGTACGTATGTGTATTTTTCACTATGTGAATGACTTACGAATATGAACATAGGAATATGCATTTAATATGGGCTATATTGAAATCAAGCCACGCCGTCACAGAATTAAGGACTTGTAGGGCTTAACATGGTATGCACCCCATGCAATCGAAAAAAACAATAGGCTAATAAAATATAAATTGAATTCTGATTTTTTTAAAATACAATGTGAAGCTTGTTTGGTTAGCAAAATAAAATGTTGTTTCAATATACAATGTGAAATTTTTAGTTGATTCACAACAATATTGTTTCGTTTGTAGTTTTACAAATTAGATTGTATTTAGACAGCATTCAAATTAGTTTGTGAAGTTAATAGCGGTTTTATTCTTGACGTTTCAAAAGTGTTCCTTCTACCCAATTGAATTAAAAGATTTTCAAATTTGGAATAATTCTAAAACAAAGTGAAGTGAAACAGAGAGGACACCTATAATCAACCAAAAACAATGTATTCATTGTTTGACGAACAACATCACTAAAGTACCAACGTGTAGCTTTTCACAGTCTCGTATCGTAAAACCTGTAACGAGATACAAACATTTTCACGACACGTTTTACAAGCGTGGGTTACGACACAACAATGTTGCCAATACACTAATAGCTACGTATAAATCGTAACTTGATAACTTCATTACTTAGTTAAAACTGTAAACACAATTAAAACTTTTCTACAATAATAACTTAAGGCGCATATAGCAGCTAACTAGCGCCGCCATTAGATATCCTCAATTTTCTCTTCGTAGAAAACGAATTTCTAATAATAATTTTTGTGAGTTGTAGTTGGCATTTTTGCTAAAAGTGGCCGTTTTTAGCAGAAATGCCAACTACAACTCACAGATATTATTTAGAAACTATATAAAACCTTTTAAAAATAGCTTATGATTAGCTTTATATTTGCGACATTTGGATTTAAGAAATTCGTTTACTACGAAGAGAAAATTGAGGATATCTAATGGCGGCGCTAGTGGGGTGTAAGAGGGCCATTAAGAGAGCGATATAGGCCAGAAAGTTATTTTTGTAATACAAACGATGCACATGTAAATTTATTCAATGTTATACACAATACTATAAGATACACTTGTTGTATACTGTTTAAGTAATTCATACCATGATGACACTTAAATTTTTTTGTTTGGGAATTTAACGTTTTTCTTTTTACCATCTATGCGATAGATAACAACAATTTCAATTGATTTAATGACTTTCATAACAACTGTATACAAAACACGTTTAAAAAATTTGCATATTTTTTTTTTATTTAGAACAATAGTCATTTCCAGCTTTTATTATACTTCGTATATCTCCCGAAGACGAAAACAGTTTACATGCAGTACGCAAGATTATGCTGTCCTAATCACACCATTAAAGCTTTAAAAATCCTTATAAAAATTAAAATGTACATAGTAGGTAGTTTCACAACCCACAGATATGCACCCCTTTATATTGACCGCTTCTGACTGCCATTACGTTTTTTTTTGTGCTGTCCGGCGCACTCGTCAATTTGTTGGTCTTCAAACTTGATTTTAAAATAATTATTTAATAGTTATAAAAGAAAAGGCGTTATGGATTCGGAATAGTGACAATGTGAAAAGTTTAATAACTCGTGATAAAACGAAGAGGAATTTTGTTATTTCCGCACACGTTGTTCTATTGCGCATTTGGATAATAATTTAGACAGTTATTGAAAACTTCAAGGTAAGTTTTAAAACGATTTGTTAGAAACAAATGAGGAGTAAAGGACCAAATAACTTAATCAAATGATCAATTAATCATCTACCATCTTGAATTTTTTTTTTATTGGACATGGAATATTGTTTGAGCAAATGTGTAACTAAGGGTCGGCTCATACCGAGACGCGGCGCGACGAGATGCGGCGCGGCATTTTTGAAATAGCAACACATTATGGACCTTGGTAACTAAACAAAAAGATACAAATTATAGTGACAGCACAAAAGTGAGAGGTTATACGTGTCGAAGTAAACCAAGAACCAAGAACGGTCGCGCGACGTTAGGATGCATCTTGATGACAACTTTAAGGAAAATGCTAGTCTAAGATCAATAGTTACGTATATATTGCCCTTTCTATTTTGGCAGCTGTCATCCGAAATATAGATCTTGATGGATCTATCATTTATGTAAGGAAACTGCTAGTCTAAGATCAATAGTTACGGAGATATTGTCCTTTCTAGTTTGGCAGCAAGAAAATACTAGCGGATTATATCTTAGAAATGATAAAAAGTTAAAAAAGTGAATTTTAAGGGGGTTATGCAAGAAACACGTTTTTTTCCTAACGTTTTCTATATAGTATGCTAGTTAAAGATAGCGTATCATGTACAAGTGGCTGCTTACAACAAATATATGCTATATATAACTTACAGATATCTTCTACAAACTATAGAGAAACGTTCGAGAAAAACATTATGCCTTGTTTATTTATGTTGTATTTTTTGGAATACGGTTTTTATAAAGAGTAAATTAAAAACATCTAATGATACCGTTTGTTAACATGTTTGACCAACTTAATATTTCACTTTTGTTGATTCAAAGGTATATTTTTGGCGCATAAAAGAAAGTCACTTAAGACTATTATAAAAAAAAACATACAACTGAATGGAGTACCTCCTACTTTTTTTTAAGGGGTTAAAAATAAAGAGACTCAACTTTTTAATCTTAGATCAACGGTTGCTCTGTTGTGGCATAATTGAATAACAAACAAACAGAATTATAAAATTTCACATTTATAATATTAGTAGGAAGAAGGATTTAATTTTTGTTGAAATTTTTTTTTGTTGTGTGTTGTAACAAACTAGCTTATTCCCGCAACTGTAAGGTCCTAAGGCCTTAATGAATTGATTGACGCTACTTTGTTTTTGGCATTACGGACGTAAAGACGCGGAGAGTTGTTTATCGATAACCAATTATTAAACCTACACCTATATTGTATATAGTGCCTATGATTCCTAAACTAGATTATGGTAATTCCACTTACTGGTTTACAGTCGTGCGTAGACTCTCTCTATCTCTTTCTCTCCCTCTCGTTTCAGCTCAGCTATGTTGTGTATCTCCCTTGAAAACTCGTACTACCGGAAATTATCCACTCTTTTATTTCGTTTTATTCACCTGGAATTGGTACAAATACAAGTGTATATATTTTGAACACAAAAGACGTTGTCTGCTGCAAAAGAAAAATCTCCCTTTTGGAAAAATAGATAGTCCTTTCCTTGTCTCCAAAGTCGTAATTTCTGTTCCACGAAGTTTAGGCTTCAGAGATCAGAAAGTAAGACTTGCCCAATGAATGACCGAAGATGGTAGAAGGTCAATCACCCTCAATCCAGAAAGGCCTTTCCGAAAAGCGCTTTCCTTTTTTACACAAGGACTATCTAGACCAAACTACGTTACAGTCTGAAAATACGACACTTAGAAACAAACAAAAGTTCTCGCAAAATTACAATAAGTGTCGAGTAGTTATTTACGTTAATTAAATTACGGGTTAGGATGGGCTCTCCGAGCCTGGAGTAAATAAGAGCTGTCAGGATAAAAACGTTAGTACACAAATTAAAACAATTGCAATTATGAGTCAGATGAAGATCTAAGATACTTAACTCAAAAGCTGACCACTGCCAACCGTTGCCAAAAATTGACTCCCCAACCTTCCCATTTTCTATGCTCTCTTCCTCTTTTCGCGCCATATTTTTCATTGTAGACAACTATACCAGCATACTCTGTAACTCGTTTAAAGTTTAGTAACTTCGCCTTTATTGCTCTCGCAATAAAGCCGATGACCCCTCTTCATCCTTCCTCTTTGCTAGCTATCTCGACTCGTCACCCGGATTGGCTCCGCCAGTGCACCGTCGTTAGAGTGATAGGGACAACTACAGCACGCTCCGCTACTCACGCTTACGTATCTTCGCGCGTCTTGTTTTTCGCGCCAAGATTGCGTTCCCACGCAAACTTACCCGAGTCTGACACATGTGTTTCGCATTACTCCGAAAGCGTGGCCGGTTTTTAGAATCTTCTACAAAAAATAACTTTAAATGACTGCAACAATTGCTAATTGAAGCTACAGGGGTCTTTTGGGTCGCCTATGTTTTATACCTGCTGCGTATGATGTTGGATTTTTAACCGACTTATTTTTGGAGACTTGAATAAAACATGATGTACGTAATAAGTATATAACTGAATTTTATTAGGTATCGGGGTCCTCACATTCCCCTCCTCGCAGATCCGTAAAGTTGTGATAGTAACTTTATGGGCTCTGCGTAGATCTAACCTACTACAACAAATGTAACTTTCTTATTTAGATGTGAGACGTTCGTACTTTGGTAGAATATTTCCTTATACAGTACGTGCCTGATTGTGAATTGCCGAATTTCCCGGTGTCGTTTTAATATTACTTTGTTTTTGGCAAAATCCTACGTACAGTACTTGAATAATTAGTATGACCTTAATATTGGTGTATAAAATGAAAAACATTACGATCCATTTCACCTATGTACGCGCGGTCTATAACTTTAATGTAGGTATCAAAATACGACGGTTTCCCTATTTGTGTGTGGGTCCCTTTTTTCCTAGACGTATTTATACCTTTTTGTAATTTCGATTCCAAACAATACATTCTGACTAAGTTTTGCACGAATCGTGATAGGTTTATTGAATTTAGATTTGATTGTATTTGTTATCATTATGTTATCGGCTTCGACTTGTTTTTGTTTCCTCATTTCTTTAGTCATGAAATCGTTCGCTCGGGAATTCATCGCTGTCATAAAACACTGCTATATACATATATACACAAGCTTGCATAAGGTTCTATTTCTAGCTCAATTACAATTATATATAATACATTCCAAGCTACACACCTCTTAAATCTAATCTTAGTCTAACATGCTATAAAAGCTTTTACGATGCCCTTACTGAACTACTTTATTATTTACTGTCAAGCGGGTTATATTTCACGAAGCGGCGGATTCCGTTGCAGTAGATTCAGACTTTATTGAAGTACAGGCTCAACTATTTCTCATTATTTTGTCTATGTGTGTGAAGAAATGTTATCCAGTCCCAAACAGTTACTAAAACCGTGCACTCAATGTACCTTTTTTTTTTTCCTCCTATGCACTCGTGCTCTTTAGTATTATAGCTTGGTACCTTCTAGCCATAATTATCTCAACCCCGTCCTGCCGTGATAGACAGGCCGGTAGCGGCTTCACGTAATTATGCTTGAGCGTACTTGTTATAATAACATGTATGTAATTTCCTAGTTCGCGGGGCCCCGTCTAGATACTTTCAAGATTGAGCTATTTGGCCGAACACATCTCTTCACATAGACAGACACCGCGCTATCTAACACTCATTTTAAAACAATGGTTTAATGGAATAACTTTAGTCCTCTTTGATAGTGCCATAATACCTAAATATGTGCCTTACGTTGTAATTTCCTCTTATTTTATTCGTTTTAGGGTCGACAATAGTGTATACATTATTATTGTGTGCGGCGCCGATAACATACGGCCCCTCAAACAATAAGGAGAATTTACGCATTAACCCTTTTGCTTTGTTTGATTTTGGGAACGTTTTAATTTTAACTAGGTCTCCTATTTGTAGGGTCAGTAAATTGTGACGTTTATTATATGTTGTCTTTCTTTTTTCCGCTGATTTTACGGTATTATCACGAGCTATTGATATAATCTGTTCTCGATCTAAGTTCATAAAACTGTCTATTCCGTGTTTTCCTAGTATTTTGTCTTCCGGTAACTCTAAGCTCTTTCCGTTGATTACTTCGTACAGAGAAAATCCTGTACTAGAATGCATCGTGTTATTGTAAGTATTTTCTACCTGTGATAGAATATCGACCCAACCTTGGTGATTTTTATTACAATAGGACCTAAACAGTCGGTTCAATTCGCGATTTACTCTTTCTACTGAATTCGGTGACGGGTTAAAGACACTGGTATGTGATATTTCTATACCTAGATTCCGAAGTCCTTCTTCCCACACTCGCGAAACGAACTGCGCCCCATTATCGGTGACTATCCTTTTTATTGGTAATTCAGAATGAAACTTTTTGGTCTGACTTAGTACCGCGCGTCCGGTAGCCTTGCGCAATGGAAACAATTTTATTAGTTTGCTAAACGCATCTTGCATGACATAGACGTATTGCATGCCAAATTGTCCCTTCACCAATGGACCTAAAATGTCTGCGAAAACTATCTCGCCTATTTCTTTTGGTATAACTGGTATGCATGGTCCCGTATAATTTTTAACCTGTTGTTTCGATTTTTGACATATGTCACATGCTTCTAACACCCTACCTATAACAGTTTTCATTTTGGGAAAGTAGTATCGTTTTCTCATACAGTCAAGCACCTTCTTTCTTCCAAAATGACCTAACTTTTCATGTACGGAAATAATTAATTCTTCTCTTAAACTTTCAGGAATCACCAACCGTTTATTTTTACTATTAGCGCTCAAGAAAAATATTATATTGTTTTCCAATCTATAGATTCCACTGTATGGGCTAACTACGTTTTCTACTATTGGATTTAAAGTTAATCCCCTTTTTATAATACTACACTCTGGATCTTCGTTCTGTAAGTCCTCTATTTTCTCTAATCGTTCTAATATGGTTTTCTGGTTCGACGCATGAAATAATAACAACTGTGGACATGGAACTTTATTTTCTTGTTCCGTCCCCTCTAAATAGCGACTTAATATATCGGCCGTAGTATTCATCCGTCCGCTAACGTGTTCGATTTTATAATTAAATTGGTTTAAAAAATGCACCCACCTGATCATTCGCGCATTTAAAAATTTCCACGTGTATATGAAACTTAAGCTTTTATGGTCAGTGCGGATTATGACCTTAGCTCCTATTAAATAAGTTTCAAACTTTTTTAAACAATATATAATCGCGTAAAATTCTATTTCGCTTACAGACCATCTTTTTTCAGTTTCAGTCAGCGCTTTACTGACAAACCCTAACACCATCGGTTCATTGTTGTCATCTAATTGATACACATACCCCGCTATCGCAATAAGGCTTCCGTCAGTCTGTACGTAAAAATCCTTACCGGTAATAGGGTGAGATAACATTATCGTATCTAAAAACAATCCCTTTACTTGTTCAAAACACTCGTTTTCTACATGGGTCCATTTAAACTGCACGTCCTTTTTTAACAATCTACACAATGGCTTTGTCTTCTCCCCGTAGCTATCGACAAACTTTCTAAAATAATTTGTGAGCCCTAAAAATGCTCTTAATTGTTTAACTGTCCTAGGGGCTGGGAATTCACGAATAGCCTTTGTTTTCTCCGGGTCCATTTTTACGCCTTCGGTATTTACGATGTGCCCTAACAACTTTACTTCGGTCTTAATAAACTCACATTTTTCTAAGTTACATGTCATGTTGGCCTCGCGTAATTTTGATAATACTATGTCTAAGTGTTCTAAATGATCAAAAATGTTTGTCCTCGTATATACCACTATATCGTCTACATATGACACACAATAGTCGCTAACTGACGGCCCTAGCACTATGTTCATAGCCCGACTAAAGGAACCTAAAGAGCTTTTCAGACCTTGTGGAAGAACAACATAAACATATGTCGTTCCCATAAAGGAGAAACCTGTATACTGAACCGAGTCATCACTTAAAGGCACCTGAAAATATGAATTTTTCAGGTCAATCAAACTAATATATTTGACCCCCTGAAACGACTGAAGTATTTCCGATGTTAGTTGTGGCGTCTCCGTGTCCGCTTCAGTCCTGCGATTAAGCTCACGAGCGTCTAACAATAACCGAACCGATCCATTTCTTTTCATTGTATACGTAAGAGGACTACTAAATTGCGTCGCTTGCTTTCTAATAATACCTAAACCTTCCAGTTCGTTCAATTTTTCAGCTATCTTTGCCCGATGTGAAATTGGTATAGGATATGTTCTTTTAACAAAAGGTGTGTTATCGGTCATTTTTATTTTATGAACATATTTGTTAGTTCTACCTAATTTTGGTGAAAACGTTTCTTTGTTTTTTAATAGGATAGGTATTAAATATGACCTATATTCGTCCGATAAACCTACCGATTCTATATGCGTCTTAATATTTTGTTCTAAATTTGCCTCCTCACTGACTTTTGCCTGACTTAGAAAACAATTTAGTAACTCCACATCCAGGTTTCCCCCCTCCTGAAATGTAGTATCAACCTGTATTTTTATACCTAACTGTTCCATGTATAGTAATTTTTCCGGCCCACATATTAATCGCGCTTTCATTCTTTCTAGCCAATCATATCCCAGTATTAATGGTTTAGGTAATCTATTCATAACTAAGACTGGAGTATCAATTTCAACACCATTCACACTTAACGTTATTAAGATCATATTCGTAATTTTTTCAGACTTAGATCCAAAAGCACCTTGTATCTGTACTGAAGGAATTGGTACTGATGGTAATTTAATACCACTAGATACTATTTCGTTATACAGGTCCCGCGAAATACACGTGACTTGGCTACCCGAATCGATTAACCCACAAACTTTCCTACCATTAATCTCCGCTTTTAATATTGGTAATTGCGGCAAAGCCATGATCATGTCCATCTCATCGTCGTCATCAAATAGTTCACTAAATATTGAGTTCATTTCTGGCGAGCAACACTGCATACACGCTATGCACTTTATACTGCTGTCTTCACATATATAATTTTCATCGAATTTTAATTGCGACAGTAAATCAATTATTAAGCTGATCTCATTCGTTCCATTCATCCGTGCTTGGATTTCCGAACACACAGTATGCCTAGATCCACACAGTTCTTTACCTAGGCCCAAACCTGGCTTCCAACCCATCTTACACATATATTTATACGCATTTATTAATGCATTCGTTCTTTCATCCATTTCGTCACAAACTATCGTATTGCCACCCCTTCCTATATTTACATGAGTTGACCGATCGAGGCTATTATCGTCAACTAACGTTAGTTTTTTGTACTATTTTCCCCACTGCAAGAGTTTACGTTTTTAATATTTGAACTGGTAGACGGCCTCACATCATTATTAGCCTCATTACTAGATGCAATGAAATCGATTGCCCTGTACTGTTCACGCCCTGTATACCTATTATTTTGTCTAAAATAGTTCCCGCGCGCACGCCTATTCCCGCGACCTCTGGCTGAAACTCTTCCGCGATACGACGGCCTGGCTTGTATCGTGTTCGTCTGTAACCCTATACCTATAGATCTGTCCGCCCTATGAGGCTGATATCCTTGTTTCTGAAACGTCTCAGAACTGTTCCTAGTATACTTTGCCTGCGGAGCCTTAAGCAGGTTTTCGTTGCGAAAGGTCACATTGCGCTCTATGTCCCTTATAAACCTAATTGCATTCATTATCGTGCTATTGTCATTTCGCGCGAACCAATGCGTCTGTATATTGGCCGAGAAATGACGCATCACGCAATTAACCAGGTCATCTTCCGTGAAGGGTATAGTAAGATTTTTCCCTACACTAATCTGCTTGGAAAAATATTCTTCCATAGTCAAACCCGAGCTGATATTGTAAGAGCTATTAATAAGTTTGTATTTTATTTTTTCCTGCTCACTTTTGTTCCAGAATACTTCCAAAAAACTAGCTTCGAAGTCATTAAAATTTCGCCAATTGTGCTGGTAAAGTGATAAAATATCGTATGCCGACCCTTTCAGGCATTGCATAGCTATGTCAAGACCCGTACCGTCACCTTTAGTCAAGTTTATATATTGTTTTAATTTTTTTATGAAATTTACCGGGTTGTCCGATCCGTTGAAGTTCGGTTTCTCTGGCGTAGGTTTGAGAATACATATCGTCTGGTTTTGACCCGAAGAACTGCCTACTAACTCCGACCTTGTTTCTGAGCTCGCGAATACTTCATTACTTAACACTGAAGTTTGGTTACTACCACTGAATTCACTCCGATTGCTATAATTTTCCTGCCTATTCTCTAACTTTTCTAGTCGTTTAAGTATTTCGTCTAATTTCATACCTAAATCTAGACTTCCTGTCACGTTACTGGGTACACTGCACTCTGCTACCTGTTCAGACTCTAACAAATTAGATCGTCTACCCCTCCTAGACAGAACTCGTCTCGCCATAATTATTAGTTAGGTCTCCCCTCCTAAAGTGAAACTATTCGTTGTAAATCCGTAACTATCGAAATTAGTGTAAGAAAAATTCTTAAACAATCACTTTTCCCACAAGATCTGACTTATTATAACGGACTCTGCTTAACTCTACAATAAACCATATAAAACCGAAACCTATCACTAACTGCTATAAACTTTCTAAAGATCACTTCACTGATAAAGTAATTCCTGCAAAATCCCACAATTTTATCACACCAGTTTTACAGCCTAAATTCCCTGCCGTATCTATTGTAATGAGGACAAAAAAAATATTAGTAAATATTTTAGAGATAAGCCCGTCGCACACCTGCGGTTCAATAGAATTATGTTATTGGTAAACCTGCGTTGTTTCTTGGATACCTATAATAGACACAAGTTTGTTGATCAAATTCTAATTTTGCTTTTAACAGTTAGATTCGAAATTGAAATACCTAAACTTTATACTGTTGGTTTTTCACCGCCTATTTAATTATTTAATAAAATTGTCAGTTTTGATTTAAATAAATGAAGTTTTATTTATTGTAAAATTTCTTGTTTATTTAGATATTTAGTCGTTGTGTTTTAACCGTAGTAACTTGTTTATTTAATTGTTTAGTCGTTTACTTTTAGTTTTCAAAATGGCTCAATGGATCGTCTGTTTTCGTGTTGAATCTAGAACTCACTAGTAACCTAGGTATTACTTTTAAATAGTTATTTTGTATTTAATGCAATAAAATATATTTTACGTTGTGTTGATTTTTTTTCCTTAGAAACCGTAGTAACTTACAGATTTTTTTTTCTTTGATTCAAAATTAATACTTTGAATTTTACACAAAGATCCTGGTCACGGCACCACTTTGTAAGGTCCTAAGGCCTTAATGAATTGATTGACGCTACTTTGTTTTTGGCATTACGGACGTAAAGACGCGAAGAGTTTTTTATCGATAACCAATTATTAAACCTACACCTATATTGTATATAGTGCCTATGATTCCTAAACTAGATTATGGTAATTCCACTTACTGGTTTACAGTCGTGCGTAGACTCTCTCTATCTCTTTCTCTCCCTCTCGTTTCAGCTCAGCTATGTTGTGTATCTCCCTTGAAAACTCGTACTACCGGAAATTATCCACTCTTTTATCTCGTTTTATTCACCTGGAATTGGTACAAATACAAGTGTATATATTTTGAACACAAAAGACGTTGTCTGCTGCAAAAGAAAAATCTCCCTTTTGGGAAAATAGATAGTCCTTTCCTTGTCTCCAAAGTCGTAATTTCTGTTCCACGAAGTTTAGGCTTCAGAGATCAGAAAGTAAGACTTGCCCAATGAATGACCGAAGATGGTAGAAGGTCAATCACCCTCAATCCAGAAAGGCCTTTCCGAAAAGCGCTTTCCTTTTTTACACAAGGACTATCTAGACCAAACTACGTTACAGTCTGAAAATACGACACTTAGAAACAAACAAAAGTTCTCACAAAATTACAATAAGTGTCGAGTAGTTATTTACGTTAATTAAATTACGGGTTAGGATGGGCTCTCCGAGCCTGGAGTAAATAAGAGCTGTCAGGATAAAAACGTTAGTACACAAATTAAAACAATTGCAATTATGAGTCAGATGAAGATCTAAGATACTTAACTCAAAAGCTGACCACTGCCAACCGTTGCCAAAAATTGACTCCCCAACCTTCCCATTTTCTATGCTCTCTTCCTCTTTTCGCGCCATATTTTTCATTGTAGACAACTATACCAGCATACTCTGTAACTCGTTTAAAGTTTAGTAACTTCGCCTTTATTGCTCTCGCAATAAAGCCGATGACCCCTCTTCATCCTTCCTCTTTGCTAGCTATCTCGACTCGTCACCCGGATTGGCTCCGCCAGTGCACCGTCGTTAGAGTGATAGGGACAACTACAGCACGCTCCGCTACTCACGCTTACGTATCTTCGCGCGTCTTGTTTTTCGCGCCAAGATTGCGTTCCCACGCAAACTTACCCGAGTCTGACACATGTGTTTCGCATTACTCCGAAAGCGTGGCCGGTTTTTAGAATCTTCTACAAAAAATAACTTTAAATGACTGCAACAATTGCTAATTGAAGCTACAGGGGTCTTTTGGGTCGCCTATGTTTTATACCTGCTGCGTATGATGTTGGATTTTTAACCGACTTATTTTTGGAGACTTGAATAAAACATGATGTACGTAATAAGTATATAACTGAATTTTATTAGGTATCGGGGTCCTCACACAACTCCGTTCTTGTAATTTTTTTTTTTAAAAAGTTTTTAACTATTTTCGGTTTTACCTACGAAATATCAGAACTCATATAAAAAAATATCCACTGTTTTCCCCTCAAGAGGATGGTGTCTTAAAAACGTTGAAACTCGTCAGTCTTACATTTACTTCTTAGACAAAATATAAATTTTTGTACATTTAGCCTTAAAAATGTCGGATTTCCATACAAACCCTATAATAAAATTACCCTACCCAACAAACCATTACCCACTTAGGGGTTGAATTTTGAAAAATCCTTTATTACTTAGTACTCCCCTACATAATAACAGGAATTTCCTTAAAAATGTCATGTCTCTAGACACAAAAATTTCGGAATTCTTAAACAAATCTTCCTCCACTGTAATTGCCCTTTTGGGAATGATTTACAAACAATTAAAGCTCCCACGATAGGCAAGTACGGTAAGATATCGCTTAGGAATCCGCGCTATTAGCGCTAATAGCCCCCCCCCCTCTCACACGATGATAACGTCTCCGGGTTCGTGGGCGAACGCACGGACCCACCTCATACAAGAGTTATCAAAAAGCCGAAGCTCCTCCCGCGGAAAGCCCTTGAGCGTTGGGCGCTATATGGGCTGAGACTCCTTCAGAGTCTCGCCCCAAAAGTCCGGTGGAGCAATAATGTCTGCATCAGCCAACTGCATAGTCCGTTCAGAAAAAAAGGGCTGTGCGTTGATATATCAGTTATTTTATATTTATAGATTTACTTTTTACATCTTCATAAAAAATATATCAAATAATACAGTTAATTTAATTTTAGCGTCAGATGAAGACACGCTTACCTATATCAAAGCCATTTAATTAGCTAGCAACGTCAAGAGCCAAATTACTGCTACATGAAAGTGAAATATCAAAGTTTTGATATAATTCAAATAAGATGTTTTATATTTCTAATTTTAAATGGAACATAATGGTGAAATCCTTACAGTATCAAATTAACAAAGGGCCAAACGTGCCTGAAATGTCACTTTGTCTTCTCAAGTTGACAAGAAGCGCAATTTGTATGGAGTTGTAGCTTTTCACTGTCGGAACAAGATCCTAAATTAAGTACCTACAGGCATTTTCATGGGGTATACCACAATGAGTTTACTGTCATCATTTTAATTTTACCACGGCATTTATCTTGGTTTCCTTTAACTGTTCACGTGAATTATATCAAATATACTTTTTTTCGATTAATTTTTACCAGTAGGTTTATCAGGCTTCATATATTTTCACTGATTCTAGATTAGTCCATAGCTACTTGCTCACTTCTTCTGATCCCTTGCTCAATTCTGACTCACTGCAGATTTATTAGGAGTCATAGTAAGAATGGACCTGTTACACAGCGCCATCTGGTCCCAAACTAAGCAAAGCTTGTAGTATGAACGAAAACAATTACCTATATATATATATTTTCTTTGTAAATACATACATATACATAAATACACCCAGACTCAAGAAAAACACAAATTTTTCACATCAATGTTTGTCTAGTGCGGAAATCGAAACTACACCCTCCACACAGCAGCCAGCCAAACTGCCAATTAGGCTGCAAGGGAGTCGAATAAGGTCCTTATACTTTTAGCATCTGGATAAATAAGATAATTTAATTTATTTCAGTGCCTACGTACAGATATAAATTAACATTATCCGTAATAAGTGATTTATTCTTTGAATTCGAGCGGATCTCAAGTGTGAATGCAAACAGAATTTAATATTAACGCTTCGCAATCTATGCTGTTTGTAAAATTTATTTCAATTTGCTCCGAGTCCCGTTTGAATGTTCTGTGATTAATGTGCCTTTTCTTTCACAAATTGTAACAAGTATTTATTATCAATAGCTTAAAGGAAGTATCGTACAATCAATACAATAGGTCTGTATTGGCCTGGTATCCATAACACAAGCTTTGCTTACTTTGGGGTCAGACGGCGCGGTGTGTAATGTCCAAAAATATTTATTTATTTATTATTAATTATTAGGGCTCATCCCGGATAATTTAAAGAATGTAATTGAGAGTGAAATGAAGATACGCATTCTTCTCAAAATATTAATATTATGTTATAAATATTAGAGCATTGGCAAAGTACCGAGGGTTCCGTACAAACTTACTATATGTAAAATATGACAATTTAATAAAATGGTCGGACACATCATGAAATGATCAATTCTAAGATCTGGCCTCGACATATATAAGAAATAGGAATGGCCCAAGAATGTGTAATGTTATTACATTCAACGGCACTGCTCGCCATCGTACATGTATCTACATGTATGGTCGCGGTCAGAAAATGTTTACCACCTTAAGGATAACAATTGCATGTACACATTTAAGTCACAAGTTCTAAATGTCTATTTCATAATAATTTGATTGACCATAGTTTATCTTTTTTCTAATATAACAATCAATCGCTCTAGGACAGGGATGGCGAACCTTTATTAATGAATGTGCCATTTTCTATGAAAAAAACAATACTGTACCTATGACGTGCCGTCAAAAAATCTGGGTTACTTAATAATAATGGAGAAAAATTAAAAGAATTGTTGTTACCTTAAAGCTATTTAGATACTTGCAGCTCGAAATGTTTACAGCAATCGAAATGTTTAATATTTATATACAAATAAAAAAAAAATTAGGGTAATTTCTGCTGTTGCAAATTAGGTGCTAAAAATCTCACATTAGGGCAGGCTCGTACTTTGTTACTAAGCAGTATGGAAGCAAAACTAGAGTTCATTTCTAAAAATGACTTGCAAGCATACGCAGGTGAAAATAGAAATTTCATAAATGATTGGTGTGCCCGAAATGCCATGGGTTCGCCATCTCTGCTCTAGGAGATGGACTGACTACTATCAAGTTTTAATATATAGAAAACCTTCTTTGAAAAAACTAATATTTTAGTTTTTTGAATAAGAATATGAAGAAATAATAAAATAGACACTTCACATCTTTATTTAATATCTAGTATAACCTCCCTCTGCAGCTATGACGGCACGTAGTCTATCTCGCATAGATGCAACAAGACGCGTGCATAGATCAGATCACCTCTGATATCATCCCATACTTGAGCACAGTGTGATCTAAGAGCTTGAGGGTTTCTTTCATTTTGACAGTCCCAGCGTTGAACCATAAGCCCCCATAAATTTTTAATAGGGTTTAAATCAGCAGACCGAGCGGGCCATTGAATGGGACGAATGTCACGGTGCAGGGTGAACCACGCCATAGTAGCACGGGCTGTGTGTATCCGTGCATTATCTTGAACGTAAGTAATGTGTGGGAATTCCGTTACAGGTTACACTACGCGCACAGTAGGCAGCATCACTTCTTCCAAAAACGAAACATAATTAATAGCCGTAGCCCTATTCTCTAATGACGCCAGTTCTCCGACGCCGTCAAGGCTCATCCACCCCCATAAGTTTACTGTAATGCGACCTGACTCGTTTTAAGGCACAATATGACCTTCATCATACCGAGTTCGATTGTAGCGCCATAAAGTTAATCTTCCGATTTGGCTTGATTTAAAAGTTTTTTCATCGGTAAATATAGTATTCGACCAATCAAAATCGAGATGTCGTCGCGCAAAGTTAAGCCGGGCTGTTTTGTAGTGAGGTTTCAGCTCCACTTTAATAGCATGGTGTCTGTAGTGTAGTCCAACATTGTGCAAAGCACGTCGGATCGTCCGAGCACTCACACCATATAAAGTAGCAAAATAACTAGTTGGTGTGAAACCATTCTCTTCGTAACGACGAATGATTTCTGTTATTTGCGCGGCGGTTAGTATCGGTCTTCGTCCTGAATTATTTGCCCTTCTTCGCCGTGACGCCTAATCCAAAACCTCACAGTGAATCGCGATATATTGAGTTCTCGTGATATAGCACTAATACTATGTACATCTTCGAAGAGAAATATTATTTCAGCCCTTTGCTCCAGGGTTAAACTTGCCATTTTATTCGTTATGAAATAATCTTTAGTAAAATTTTACTCTTGTCAAAACGACGTTCAAACAATATTTTTTGATAAATGTTATTTCAACAAATAAAGATATTAGTTCCATTATCAAAGAGTGATCAATAATTCTTGTTGTTTTTCTCGATGCGTCATTTTGCATAATAGCTTTTGAAAGGTAATAAGTAACTTGATATGGCATTTTAGACTTAGTGAAAAAAGTGTGATATAGAATCTAATTTCAAACTGGTAAACATTTTCTGACCGCGACCGTACATAGACGAAGTTTACGACCGGAAGTTACATCACAATTGAATGTACGGGAAACTTCTATAACAAAAGCGGCGAAGTGAATGATACTAAGACGTGTGGACCAATCAAATTCTCCACAAGCGAAATTTTGAAATTCCCAGAAATTTTGAAGAACGGCTTGACCAATCGGCGAACTCGAAATTGCAAGCGGCCATCGATTGGTAAACCAAATACGCGTCACATAGTGAAAGTAGTGACTGACACACACATAGAAACGAGCTCTCTTATAAAAATCATCGCAGGCTCAGCGCTAGCGTCCCCGAGAGCGACAACCCAAGCCGAGGCTTCCCCCGCGGGGAGCCTTTGAGCGTTGGGCGCTATATGGGCTGAGGCTCCTTCAGAGTCTCGCCCCAAAAGCCCGGTGAAGCAGTAATGGCTGCAACAGCCAACTGCATAGTCAGCTCAGAAAAAACAAAAAAAAAAAGCGCTAGCGCAGTAATTTTGAAGTAGTCGTCGGAGAAACAAAAATAGAAGAAAGGGGCCTCACTCTGCCCAAATGAAAAATCAGAGGTCAACAAACTTGGAAGGATCAGCTGGCCGTACCGGACAGTGACCCGATACTTCGTACCTAAGCAATATCAGCTGGCGGCGAAGGACAGCGACCCTGAGTTCCAGGCGCAACCCTGATCAGCTGGCTATGGTAGCAAGGACCATGGGCTCAGACATCCACGTTGCCTAGGTGGCAATTCTCCGATTCGTCACGACGTGATATCAGTCAATCCTAGGCTGACCTAAATCTCCAATATAAAGTGCCTTTAGCTATACAGTGCCATTAGGTAGCGAATATAAAAAAAGGTAATAAACTATTGTAAAGTGTTAAGTTAATCTAGGTCTTATAATAGAATTATATTTTAGATAAATTTGTTATTAGGAAACATTTAATAAATATTATTATACCTAAAGAATATTTTTATAAAGTGTCTATTCCAAAATACTAGCAACTTGAATATAGGCGAGAATCGAACCCACGATTATCACATTCCTATATTCAAATTTGACGGCCAAGGGGTTGAGTCAGGCTGACTAAGTGATAGCTAGCCGAGGCTTGGGTTCGAATCCCAAACTGAACCGTTACAAATGGGACCCTGTGGTTTTTTATATTTGATCCAGGGAAGCGCTTCCCATTTATGTCAACTGTTTGAATTATATTGTACAGGTACGAGCGAATTAGTAGCTTAATACCGTAGTACCGTTATTTCCTGATTACAGTTTCATGTTGGACGCAATGCGAACGAATGCCTTAGACAGATCACAAAAAAAAAGTGAAAGATGTGTTTGAAAAGTTCAACACCAGCATAGGTTGTTGACCGACCTCTTGTAAAAACAGAATGTGTTATAAGATTGTACCCATCTGCCAAGCCTACACGTCAACCAAGCCATCTTCGTCCTTTATAATATTAAATTTTATAAAAATAAAATTTAATAATAAAAAGAAAAAAAAAAAAATATATATAAAATAAAATTGTTATATAAATCTAACATAGTTATCAAAATAATAATTAAATAAGATCGTGGAAGATCGAGGACTTAGAAAAAGTTAGCCAGGATCGTGGCGGTGGAGGTCTTTAATATTTTTGTAGACTTTCTAAAGACGGGCTTAACACATTTATGTAGTTAAAAACCTAAATTCGAAAATAAAATAAATTTCATTACTAGAACACCCGGGACAGCATAAGTTTACGTAGACATACATAGGCAGCGGCGAGCGTCGCGTGGCCACTATATATAAAGAAAGCGTATGAGGTGGGCATATGCAAAATGCGATAAATTGATATAAAATGCAATGTATTATTGAGTGAATACATTCTAATATGAGAGGAATTATGTACTTTTCTGATGGCTAATAAAAGGTGGTAGTGTTGTAGTGACCTGAATATTGGAATGCGACTCTTTTGCTTGATTTAGCGATGGATGTTGCTTCTAATGTTTGATTGCTTATACTGCTGCTATATTACACAGGTAAAAAGGCCTCGCCTAAGTAAAGTAAAGAGGAGACAAGGAGATGATGATGGAGGCATGCCCGGGGATCGAAAGCTTAAAACCTACTGGTCTCTCAGAATGTTTATCGTTAACATTCGTTAGTGGCTTCAAGTTACATCGGCTGAGCTCACAGACGGTTTGAACATCTCTCGCCTAACGTTTCGATCCGTTTGTTTGGGTCAAATACGAATGTGAGTTCAGTGCCGAGAGACTTGAACGACGACAACAGATCACACAGTGTAGAAGGGTAAAGGTCCTTGCCCCGAGCTGTCTGTCAGAGTCGAAAAACTGCGAAAAAAGGCAATTGTTGCTTTATTTAAATAGACACGTAAACCGTTGCCAAGTTGTGGGGAGTCGGACGCTGATTACGCGAAGGCGACAGTGATACTTCACCTACGCGACTGGTAACAAACTCATGGAATCATATTTGGTTCGCGACTAAATTCCTGAGAAGCTGCGATACTGAATATTACATAAATAATATAACTCACACTTATTCTATCGTTAATCGATCAAATAAACTATAACCTATATTTCTTCGTACCTGAACTGGTTTATGAATCCTTGATCATGTATGGTGTGGACGCCGGCTTGAAAACCGAAATATATCGTTTATAATCTACGACTGAAGTTACATGGATGCAGTGGGGCTTATTGCGTCTTGCTCTTCGGAGTGTGTTAAGCATGGGGCGTGCCCTCTTGGTGAATTCCATGGCTGTTCTATTGGTACATAATAATTATTACCTTCTACAAAAATGGTTCAGTGGGGTTTATTGCGTCCTGCTCTTCGGAGTGTGCTTAACACGAGGCGTGCTCTCTTGACAATGTCATGGCTGTGTCTGTGCGAACGGATGTCACACTCTTTGGCCTAAGGCTGAGTGTTTGTGCTATGCACGCACAAGGATTTGTTCCTGAAACTACATATTAAGACTTCGGTCTTCAGCTTCGGCTGCAACGATAATTTAATGGTTATACCATTTATGATTTCACACCTCTACTCCTTCGGGGGATGTGGGCTAAGTTAGCCTCGGTATGGACACGTACCGTGGGAAGCGCTGGGTGGAGCTTTCCGCCTTTTTATTTTTTTAGAAAAATAAAAAGCGCATAGGGGTAGAGGATACTATTTTTATTACTAGAACGGTGTTTCAGTCTTTCTCTTAAAGAACCTGTGGTCTACATTACACAATAAGGTCCTACCACTCAGACGATCACATAGCCAAACCTTCGATAAATTTATACTTCAATTTTCAAGTTTCGTGTTCATATTATCTCTTATAATCTTTTCTTTCCATGCTGGTTAGTTAGGTAGGTGCGTTAAGGGTAGCTAGTGTTCTTTGGGGGGTTAGTTACAAGATATAAGATAAGTTTTCCAAAAAATTTACTGAAAACAGGTAGTATAGTAATTCGTCTATAATTAGACAGTACGGTAGTATAGTACTACTACTACCCGATTTAAATATAGATATAACTAACATTTATTTAGTTGGGAAGCAATAACTGAAACTATATTTTCAACTAGGGTAACAAAATGACCCCAGAGTTCAGCAATGTTTTTTAATTTTAGTGGATTGAATTCTTTAATAACTTCATTATGTATACCACATGTGAGAATTTGAAATGTTTGGACATTCTTTTACATTTTCTTACAACAGTGCCTCTGTTAATAGTGGACAAGAGTTAGCTAGTTAGTAATAGAGACTGGAATACAGAGTAATAAAAATAATTTATCGAATAATGAAGCAATCTCTATTTCTGACCTAAAAATAAAACTAAACTATATAAAAATTAAAACCCATCAACCTCTAGGCAATATTCAGTTTTTTGGGGTTTAGATTTTACAGTCTCAACATTGATAATATTCCAAGTGGCTTTTATTTTGTCACTATTGATTTAAATTTTTTACTTAGAAAACGTGATTGAGCTATGCGACAGACAAATTTAAACAATTTAGAATATTTTTTGACATAATAATTTAATTTCTCACTCATATTACTTTTTCTTTTCTACTTCTGTATAATTCGTACAACCGTTTTCTACTTCTATGGATACTTCCTGGGTACACAGTGGCCCGATCACTTAAAAATAGACTTTTGTTCACTAAAACAGTCTTGGGTGTAATTATTGAGTAGTGCACTTTACTAAACGCATTTAAAAAAAAATTAAAAATTATACTGAGTATTACGGTCACCAAAATGATGAAGAGATGAAATTTTTAACAATAAATAGTTTTTCAACATTTCCAGTGTCTTTTGGATTTTGGTCTAAATAATATTTTTTTTCCTTAGACTTCTACGTCCTTAATTAACATGTCAATTTGAACTAACTGACCACAGTGGTCAGAAGCAAGTAATGTTATCTATAAATGTTGCCGTACTGGCTGTTATTCTGGTTGGCTCTAAAAATATATTGTTTCCGTTGAATAATTGGAACAGACTTTTCAATTTAACGCATAAAGAGGACTTTTCTACTAACAAATCAATATTAAAATCTCCACAAATAAGTATACTTTTATTTTTATTGCAAATCATTGATAAAGCCTTGGCCATTATATTTTCAAAAATGTCATAATGCTATTTGTTGCTCCATCTCCACACAGACTCTCACTAGTTCGTTCATATCAACCGAGAAGGTCAGTAAATCACTCCGTTCCTTATGTTTTAATTTATTATTTAGTAGAATTAAAGAACCATCATGTGTAGCACGTTCCCTGCTAAACGAACTACCAATCTGATGACTACCAAAGTTGAACATGATCTGGTGTGACTTTAACCTGTGTGCTGTGATGCAAAGAATATTTATCTCACAGCACTACACAGTTACTAATCTTATTGTATTCCAAGATGGTTTTCCATTTGAATTTATAATTTTAACTAATTGAACTGTTATGTTTCTCACTATTGTCCTCTAGGTGACACTATAAACAAACATCACGTCATAAACAAAATATTAGTAACGACGTCACATATGCAGGGCGGCCTTTTCCAGCTAGTGATTGAGTGAACTGCCGTCCATACACTGCTATTTTGGAGACTGCGACGAAAAGTGCACACAGCATGCTCTAGTATATACATAATAGTTCAATGTTTTACTCTGCATATTATTTATTGACTTAATCGTTAAGTCCATATTTGAGATGGGATAGCACGCTATGTATTTACTTTGTATTAAGTTGGTAATGTAAAATGATGCTTCGTCTATATACTCCTCTATTCTAATTTCCAGATCTATTTACATTCTCCTCTAAAATATTCGGAAAATAAGTTTCAGTCTGTTTACATTATTGTATTATGATGATTGCATCGTGACTCAATGACCTGCCTGATGAACCAAAGGGGCACGGTTTCGATTCCCGCGCAGGATAAACATTTATATGATGAACATTTGTGTTTGTCTTTGAGTCTAGATGTTTTCTACGTAAACTATGTGTGTATTAACAAAAATAAGTATTTATTTATTTAACGCATAATACATGACTTGCTTAATTTAGGACCAGATGGCGATGTGTGACATGTCTAAGCAAGATATTATTATTAAAAATATATCATATTTTTTTTTAAATGAAACGACCATTATCATTTACATTGTTCAACCAATATTTACCTATTCATTTGGTCCTTGATTTACATGGTAGGTACCACGGAGCAAATACTCCGTCGTAGGTACCTACCTTAATACCGTGTTGATAAGTACAATTACGTACTTCAAGTTCCCGTGGTGAGGCTCCCCATGAAAACGCCTCTTCTGAATTTAACGACAGTATGAAAATCTACGTTCGCTACTCATCAACTTGAAACAAGAAATTAGCATTCGAATGACATATCCGTGCTTGGTAAGGTATATTTGTAACTAAAAACTTTCTAAAAAAAATCTATTTAAATATAATTTAATTCTACAAAATATTTCTACACAACGGAGATGTAAAAAAGCTATTTCCTTCAAATGGTCATGCAGTTGTAAGAACATAAAGAAGATTTTGTGGATATTGCTTTTTCGTAATAAATATTTGCTTAGTACTAACCTATTCTTTGTTAATAATAGATATGTTAAGAACAAAATTTAATATCAAGTATTTTTTACTGAATTACAATAGTGCAATAATATACTCTTAAAATGCTGGCAGAAAATCGGAAACTTTGATATCAGCTACATTTGAGTCAATCACATCGTAGAAAATCAATATCTCAAGATAACTAAAAGAACTAATACGAGAAAACCTAAATAAAACTTGTCGGCAAAAAAGGATCTACTTTCGCAGCCCATAAGCATGATAACTATTATTTTTGGGTATTAGCCAAAAACTTTAAAGGACCACAAAATTTGTTCCTTCACTAAGACAGACAATAGTATTGGCTGAGGGCAAGCGATAACATCAGCTGGGTCATAATTATTCTGTAGCCGGGTGTTCATTTCAAATCAATAACCAATGTCCGGCTGCAAAAAGAAGATAGACACATTTGCTGGAATTAATCAACAGTTATCCGCAAAAAATATTTACACCTTAAGAATTATCAAGAACTGTTCTAAATCTGGAAAACAAAAATGCTCCCGGGTTTAACCGAATTACTGCCGAAATGCTTAAGCATCTTCCATGAAAATAATAGTGTTACTATCAATGCTTTTTAATGCCGGTAAAAAAAACCTTCTGGAAGAGAACAATGTAATACCTGATTATCACTAGCCCAGCTACGTACTTCACGTAATTTACGAACACCATCAGAAGCAAAAAGTGGGCCGCCGATGGGAGACCGCTTCGCGATGGAGTTGGGGTAAACTTGCAATTTTTTTTTTACTTTCAATTAATATTTTTCCTTTAAAGTTTCTTGAACTTAAATTTTGTCCTATATATATCCTACTCATAAACTACCATTTTTTAGTAGTTTTTTTATAACAAAATATGAGCTCTTATTTTGAAAGTTGAGATATTGAAAGTATTACCAATGTTAATGAAAGCAAAATATACTTTAATTAGACTTTAAGGACCCGGAAACATTTCTTCCTGAAATGAAAATATATTTGTGTTATATAAGAACGACTGTGAGGGACGGATATAAATAGATATTTTCAGGAAGGCAATTGAAGTTGTCGAAATATATTAATTAAAAAGTTTTTGTTAGAGATGTTATTCCCAAATTACATAACATTATCTTAAAAAATATTTTTCTATGATTCTTTTATAACACGCTTTTATTATTAGCTTGACCTGAATGTATCTACGTACCGGAATCTTTCAACGCAATGTTCACTTACTTCAAGACGTCTAATTGATATGAAAATTTGCACACGAATTAAAAGACCGATGACAAATCAAAAATTTATCTGAACCCCCACTACGACCCCCTCTTCTGAGTGCACTTTAGTGAGGCCAAAGGCCGAACTCCGCGTAGAAACGAAACTCCGGTGTGTCCTCCAATGGTAAAAGAATTTTTGAAATCGGTGCAGTAGTTTTACGGGCCCGAGCCATTTACCTTCTTCAATCACCATAACAGTGCCATCTAGCTATTAGTAAGCGAAACAGTAACACATTTGCATGTCGGAAACGATATTCAAATTTAAGTAACGTTGGATGTAACGTTAAAATTGGATGGTTGACCGCTTAGCGACGTACTTTTGGTTTCTATTTGTAAATTACGTAAATGGTGGTATTATGTTATTTGGAAAAATAACATACAACCAATAAAAATAGGTTGCTTTTTTTCATCAAAGGAATATTTCCTTTCAGTATAATTTGCTATAATCAATATCCATGGTAGGTACTTTCCCTTTAATCACGGCCTTTTTTTTCCATCCTGTATATAGAAGATTGTTGTGTAGAGGATGTTTTAAATTTTACAATATATGACCCGACCAGTTATTTGTCATCAATACAAACATATTTCAAAATATAATTTCTCTATTCACATAGCACCTTTTAACGCTGCACCAAAATGTCTTACTGAATACGAACTATAGAGTACATTTGCCTCCTTCAATAAGACATTTTGGTGAAAAGGGTCAGAATTATTGTTAAGCCTCGGACCCCCATTTACACAAACGGTGTTCCGCATATTTATGATAAATGTAGTGTTTTCTGGTAAACAAAAAATCGTTTTATTATTTCAGGAAACTTAAGTGGTTTCGAAATCACCTATTTATTTTTTTACTACTTTAGTATTGAATCATTATTCGAAGGAGAAAATAAACTTTCGAAATTGGAGTAATATTTGACGTCATCAAATGCCTTTTGAGGTAATTCTTACTATTAATTTTTTACTAACCGACTTTAAAAAAGTAGAAGGTTCTCAATCTGACTGTTTTTACTTTTGTGGATATGATACGCGATTTCTTCGCCGATTATGATAATTTATATATACATACAAGTGTTTACTTCGATCTTGGAAACCAGAGTTTAGTGCCAAAATGTTTTTTATTCTATCTTTTATAACTATGCAGACGATCTATTTAAATATGTTTAGTAGTAAATTAACTCATAGCTACAAAAAATACAGACGAATTTAGATCCTCCTTCTTTTTTGTAGTCAGTAAAAAACTAATTTTGACAGTTTAAATTTTTAGTGTTAATAAGCATATCACGTAACCTTTATTTAGTATAGTTTTAGCATGACGGTCTATCGGCCTGTTTGACGAATTTAGGAATATTGTAGGAATAATGTATAATTTTTCTATTTAATCTAAAATCTATACATATAAAACGCTTTGTCCTGATGATGACTGACGGATTAACGCACCGCCTAAGCCGCTGATCGTAGACACCTAAAACTTGGAGGGTGTGTTCTTTGTTTGACGTAGGCATCCGATAAGATAGGATTTTCCGAAATTCTACCCCTAAGGTGGTGAAAAAGAGGGGCAAAGTTTGTATGGGAAAACGTGATTTCTGGTCCAATCTACTTTAAATTTTGCATAAACCTTTTTTAACAAAATTGATGCATGATATGTTTCGTATTTTATTGAAATTTATCCCATAACGAGGTTAAAAAGGGGTAGAAAGTTATTTTGGCGGTTATTTGCTTCGAAGTTGATATCAATACTCCTTAGTGATTTTAATTGAAATTACAATTTATTTTGACACATGTTTGAAAACTCAATTCGATTTTATTCAAAACGTTTGAACTCACTTAAAACCATAAGCAAATACTCTTTAAAATTAAATGCCTCGAAAGTCACCGTACTAAATTAGTACCACTTTTGAAGGTTTCTAAGTTTAAAGAGGTTATGCACTTTTTAGGTGTTTAATTTTTTGAGTTTTCTTTTACTACCTATCTATACCATAAAATACTTTGTCCTGAATGACTCTGTCTGTCAAGTGCGAGTCGGACTCGCGCTATAAGGGTAAACCGATTGTAATGAAATTTTGGTAAGTGGTTATGCAGATCGGGAATGTTTCAAAGATAGAAAAAATTGTCGAGTGCGAGTCGGACTCGCGCAATAAGGGTAAACCGATTGTAATAAAATGTTGGTAAGTTGTCATGCACACGCCGGGAAAGGTTTGTGATTTAGTACATCCCTTTACAATAGGTTGGTGCGGCAGTTGTTTTAAAAAAAGAAACAACGTTCGCCGGGTTAGCTAGTGTTTTTATAAAATTTAATAAAATACAAAAAATCCGTCTCCATCTTTTTATATATAACACAATCATAACTTCGCAGTAGAGGTTCTTAGATTATAATAGATTAAGCTACTAGAAGACACTACAGTAGTTTCTAAAATTGGCAATAATCGAATGGCCACTAATTCGACAACGTCTGCTAATTCGCACTAGGCGAGTGTAATGGACTATGGCCTAAGCTTTGTTTGTCCAAGATGAGGCCAATGTCCATGTAGTGTAGTCAGACGACCAAGGCAGCTTGGGAAAAATCGCAAATAAATATAGACGCTATGACATATACACAATTAGGTCATAGTCTAAAGAAAACTTCTCTTAAGTCAGGGCAGACCACTAGTGAACACATTACAATGTACGTAAATAGTCATAACACCACAATATTAAAGCTGAAAATGTTATTACAACTCGAGTAAATTGCGGGATTTTCTACAAAAGACTGTAAGCTACGTGATAAAACAACGTACAACAGAAATGTAGTACGTGACTCAGCTCTGAGCATCACCAACTACGTAGAGTAGAGAAGTGATATTTTATTTTCTAAAGTTGAATTTTACTCTTGTTGAATTATTATTCACATAATAGTCCACCAGAATTAGGAAAAACAGTGTTACTGAAAACTTATGTCCACTTGTAGATTTTGAGTCGCTAAAATAAACTATTACTTGCTTCTATGGGGTATTTATACATATATAAATATATAATCAGGTATAAGAAGTACCTAATATAGACATAAGTAATATTTTTTTTTATTTACTTTAAAAATATGCACTTTCGAGAAAAAAAGAACGATTGCAAAATTGTAAAGCAAAAGAATTTCAATCTTTTTAAATTCCGTGTATAATAAAGCGAAAAAAGAAAAAATATATATTCCTACATATACTAACTCTATGGAATGATCACATATGTCTATCCAAACTATGATATATCTGCCTTATGCGGTATTCAGCCACAAAAATATTTACGAACTTTCAGTCAAAATATTAATAAGAAATATATGTAATTACATTTTGACTAAAAATTTATAAATAATGAATAATTGTTAGTTTTAAGGGTGTTATTTTTTTGTTTCGGAAAATTTTTGTTTAAATTTAGTGTCACCTCAAGCAAAGCCTCAAGACGTTTACCACAATGAGGCGATTTCTTGACTTTATTACGAAACAGACTTTTAATAGAATAGTTGTTTAATAAAAGTAACTAAATGTACGAGGATTATTATATGTTAAAAGTTATGTTACTTATATTATTCTTCTTAAGGATACCATAGTCAACAAGAAACCCTTATTGTTTGTCATGTCCGTCCGTCCGTTTGTCTTTGCGTAGCTCAGAGACTATTAGTTGTTTATTAATCAGTTCAAGAAAAAAAATATGTTAGGGTACCTCCCCTACACGTAAAGTGGGCATGAAGTTTTCTTGTTTATCCCATAATGTGGTCTTATTGGTCTTTCAAAAATATTGTGGGTACCAGGGAAACCATTTTTCGATTGAATTTTTGTTAGAGTCAAGTGTCCCAATTTCTGCCAACTAAGTGTTTTTTATTTGCGTGTGTGAAAAAATGACGGCAGTATATCAATATTAATAAATTAGAAGATTATCATTTGATAAAGTTATAAGTTGTGTAAATATAATATTATGAATCATGTAAAATATAGAGAAATAAAATCATAGCATCCTTAATGTTAATTAATACTAAATTAATAAAAATATTTAAGTTCGAATTTTTGTTTTGTCAAACGCATTGGAGTTGGCGGTGCTTGGCATGGGGTGTTTGAACCAAATCGGTTTCGACCAGTATAAAAAGATATATTACACTGTTGTAGGATACAAAGAGACACAGTTCCACAAACGATTGGCGCTAGCACGTGACCGCACGTTGAAAATCTCGACTTTCTCGGTTTTTTGTCGGTATGAAATCCAAATGTTTATTTTAAAACTATGAAATTGGCAAATTCACTTGGTCATATTAATACATATTTCATGAAATAAAGAAATGTCACTCTCAGTTTTCCGAACAATTTGAATTGAAGTTCAAAAATAGTGTCAGAATTTTTTTTTTTTCCTGACTGTTTAAATGAGCAATTATTGTTATTATAATATTATCAACTTCACTTTATTAAGGTTTGAACTATAACATATGTTTTATTTACATAAAAAAGTTTATTTAGGACTGTAACAAAATTAATCAAATTCTTGCAAACTTAACTCGTTTGGGTATATCATCACCTTAATGCGTATACGACACACACTATGCCAGCTTTCAAGTCTAGCACCGCAGCTCCGCCGATGAGGGACCTTATTGCGAACAGTCTCGAGCTATTCGGACCCTGGAATTCAAGAGAAAAATGTATGCAATTACATTAACGGGTTACTAGAGGTAAGCCAGACTTCAATACATTTTTGTCTCGAATTTGAGAGTCCGAATAGCTCGAGAGAGCTTTTTGAAATTACTATCAATCTAGAATTAATGACCTTTCTGTGTTCTTTTTGAATGTAATTTGAACTTTTCATAGCGCTTTTAGGTTTCCGTACCCAAAGGGTATAAAACGGACTCCGCTGTCCGTCTGTCACCAGGCTGTATCTCATGAACCGTGAAAGTTAGACAGTTTAAATTTTCACAGAAGATTTATTTCTGTTACCGCTATAACTACAAATACTAAAAAACAGAATAAAATAAATATTTAAGGGCACTTCCATACAACAAACGTGATTTTTTGCCGTTTTTATAGATACCTATGGTACGAAACCTTTCGTGCGCGAGTCCGACTCGCACTTGGCCGATTTTATTTAGTAAAAGTTATTTAAGTTATGCTTAGCCCAATCAAAATAAAATCAAGACATAAAAACTTAGATTTTAATTAATGAAGAGAATGAGACATTAATAATTTCTAATCTTATAATCTCTTAAAACAGATAATCTAATTATAATCAATAATTTTAATTTGAATAATCTGAGAAAAAAAATAATTAATACAAGATTTCTGGCCACAAGATTCACAAACATCAAAAGTCAACGTTACACAATTATCATTTAATTACCTAATCCTATAAAACCGCAAATCTAAATCAATAATTTAAAAAAAAAGGTCATTGATTTATAAAGAATATATTCCAAAAATAGTTATATAAGATTTTTGCCCACAGGATTCACAATCATCAAAAATCAGAGTTACAAATTGGACGACAGTCACAAAATTTTTTATGTAAAATATTTTTGCTATTCAATTTGAAAACAATGTTAAATTGCAACGACGTCCTACGTTCCGTTTTATTGCATTTTGACAATGGCCAACCACAGTATAGAATCCGAATTTAGATCTTTAAAATTTAAAATCAAATAAAATTGCAAACAAAGAATTCTGAAGTACGATCTTCTTTTGAATTTATGCTATCGACGGGAAACACAATGCCGTCGCATAGTGCTCAATTTATTTTGTAAAGCTTTCGAACTCTTACAAATATTATTTGATAGATTAAAATGATTAAAGTCAAACTTGTATTTACTTTTTAAGTTTTAATTTTTTTTCAATTTTAAGTTCGTAATTATAAAATTGTTATTTATTTTTACTAATTAAGCTATAAATCATAAAACATTTTAAACCAATTTTGCAAGACATTGAGTATTAAACTTGCAATATAGTTTTGGATTGTTGGTTTATGTTAAAATAATTTTGGTTATCAGATTTATTTAGTTTTACTGTTTTAAAGGAATATAATAAATTGAAAAAGACCGTTTTTTTTTATTTTAGTTAACTTATATAATAATTTAAGTACAGATGTACCGTTCCAGCGTCTTACCAGCCAGCGGTCCACTGCAAGGACTCGAGGAATGAGTCGCATAGGAAAAACGGTCAATGAGGGTGCTGTAGAGTGGTCGAAACTTCAGGCTGGAACAACGTAAGCGTTCAAAAAGGTGGTTATTGAAGAAACAGAGGGTCCTCAACCACTGGAGGAATGAATGCCGCGTTTCCGATCCACATTTGTAAGTGAATCTAGTAGTGAAACGGCGCTGCAGTCGGATGCAGGACAAAGGCTGCCAGGTCAGCGCCATCTGCCGGGCTGATTTGTGAATCTAAACCAATCAGAGCGCTACCCAAACGCATACAAAAAAATCTTCCATATCGTTCTAGCCGTTTAGGAGGAGTACAGTGGCATACACACGTAAAGAAGATATGCTTTGTCCTGAATAACTGACTGAAAGATTGTAGAAACTAATTCCTCAGGGGAAAATAAATAAAAAAAATGCGTGAAGTCCGTAAATACAATTTAGTTATAGCTTCCTATACGATCACATTCACAATTTTAAATAATTTGAAACTCTAATATGCCATACACAATTGCACATCTTCGTTTAGGAAATTTTCCATTTTGCCGTCTTTTCTTTTTTTTGACGACCGTGTTGTAAATTTGTTTCCCAGTATTGTATTAGCGCCAATATTGACAAATCGTGAATTGATGTAAAAAAAAAAAGGTAGTAGTTTACAACAATCTATGTCATCTCCATATTTTTTCCCGAATAATCAAATTACAGGAAAGAAAAAATCAATAGGGCGAAAATGGCCAATCCGCAAAAAATTATGGTCTCAGTAGTCTCTATTAAGTGAAGCAAAACTGTGGTACTTTCTGTGTGATTTAAGGTGTAACTCACAAACCGTAGACAGATATACCAGGAGATCAAAATTCCTTATTTGCTTCTCATCTGATAGAATCTATTCCAAATCGCATCTTCTTATTTATGGTCCCACGCCGATAATATTTATTACACCAAATAAAATAATTATTATCTATCATTATTTATTTAAAATTTTCAATTTTCCTTTTTTATATCTAACTTTTAGAAAATCTCAACAAGACCCAATTCGAATATTTTTTAATCTGTCATTCTTTTTCAAATCAGATTTAAAAGTCTGTTGACGTAAATAAGTATGGCATTCCATGGATGCCATACTTATTTGCCATGTATGGATATCGAATTTTCAATAATTTTGACATAAACACGCAAAAGGGTGATCTAAAGCTACTTACACACTACATATTACAAATTAATAATTTTTTTTTTTTATATACCACTAAAGTGGCAAACAAGCTTACGGCCCGCCTGATGGTAAGCGGTCACCGCAGCCTATGGACGCTTGCAACACCAGGGGTATCACTTGCGCGTTGCCGACCCTTCAGAAATCTAATAACTTCTTTCTTGAAGAACTCCATACTGTAGTCCTTGCAGAATACCTTGGCAGGGAGCTCATTCCACAACTTAAGCGTTCGCGGGAGGGAGAAACCGCACTGTACGCGACCATTTAGGTTCTAAAGTGTGAGAATGGATTCCCTGCCGATGGCGAGCGGTGCGATGGTAGAAAGTAGCCGTTTTCTCATTTCCTTTTCTGAATTCCTCAGAACACAACCCATTGTACAAGCGGTAGAACACACACAGTGAGGCAAAGTCTCTCCTCAGACTTAAGGGCTCGATACCGCAAGTGAGTTTGGAATCGTCGACAATTCTCACAGCCCGTCGTTGAACCGAGTCAAAAGGGCCAAGCTGGTAACCGGGTGCACCTGCCCAGAGATGGCAGTAGTACTCTATATGGGGCCGAACTTGCGACTTGTAAAGTAACAACCTTTGCCCCGACGTGAAGTACTGCTTCGCTCTGTTGAGTACACCAAGTATTTTGGACGCCAGCTTCACCTTATCTGATAAATGATCTCGGAACTGAACATCGCTGGAGATGTCGACACCAAGGATCCCAATGCTCTTGGAGATGGAGAGGGGAGTGTTCTGGAATTGTGGGACTACAGTGAATGGAGTTTTCTTCACTCGCTACAAGATCAACGCACAGCCTAAACCGCTGATCGTAGAGATATGAAACTTGGAGGGTGTGTTATTTGTATGACGTAGGCATCCGATAAGAAAGGATTTTCTGAAAGGGACAAGTGGGAGTCGGACTCGCGCAATAAACCGATTGTAATGAAATTTTGGTATGTTGTTATACACACGCCGGAAATGTTTCTGAGAAAGAAGAAAAGGGTCAATTGCTAGTGAGACAGGGTCAAGTGCGAGTCGCACTCTCTCGCAATAACTCGGGTAAACCGATTGTAATGAAATTTTGGTAAGTTGTTATGCACACGCCGGGGAAGGTTTTCCGAATAAGACAACCCTTTTACAATAGGTTGGTGCGGCAGTTGTTTTAAAAACCTTCGGCCGGTCAGCTAGTATAATATGTATTTATATCATCATCAGCTCTGCCGTTTAGCGGAGATTCATGGGAAAATGTGTTTACACAAGCACAAAGAGGTTTTAACATAGTAAGTAGGTGGTTATATGAAAATGTCCTTAATCTTAATATTATAAAAACTAAATTTCTCAGAGGCAAATGCGTATGACATAAAATCGCATAGATGCGGTGATGATAGTTCTGTGGCCTGCAACTGTCCTACGATTCAGCATGACACCGAGATTAAATATCTGGGGGTAGTTATAGACAACAGACTTAACTTCTACAAACACATTGATTTACTGGCAGCAAGAATTATGTAAACTGTCATTTTTAAGAACTTAAGAAATGTTGCTGATAAAGAAGTAATAAAAACCGTCTATTTCGCTCTATGTCAATCACTATTAATATATTGCATTACTTCTTGGGGGGAGCCCCTAAGTCGCAGTTTTTAAAAATTGAGAGAGACCAAAGATCCCTCTTAAAAGTGCTGACAGTCCGTCAATCATCGTGCTGTATACAGTTCTGAAACAATACACCATGCTTATCTATGATCCCACAAAATTCGCGAAGTCACGTAGAAAAGATAGAATTTATGAAGTGAAAAAAATTAATACAAGTTTTTCACACCGCTATTTCTGTTACCAAGGCAGTAATTTATATAATAAAATCAGCAAAGTACTCTCGATTTACCCACTTCCAAAAGATACTTGGAAAATAGTAATCAAAAAGTGGCTGTTAAAGGCCGATTACATCACCACAGAAAAATTACTTACTTAAGTGTTTAAGAAGGTCTAATTATGAGTATTTATACCTAAATTCATTGCACATAAATACACACTCAAATACTGATATAATTTACACAAACTAACTTGCACTTATCATTATTAATATTACCATGTCCTCTTTTAATTTTACATTCTTAAAACTATAATCTTAATTTTAAACAAAGAACAAAAAACATGTACGTATATCGAAACCTAACTCTTATATATTAATATGTTTTATTCACTCATTAGTAAACAAAAATGAACGAACGTAACTATTATAGTTAAACTTTGATATTTTAAGGTTATTTGTATAGTGTATAGTATAATAAAATAACTGTTTAATTATAAAATTGTATTATGATAAATTGATACTGTATCAAAATAGCAACAATAAAACAGCAACTCAAATAATGTAAAAATGACCCGCTTCCGCTTCTCGCTTGAGACGCATGGCGATTCGACATAGTGACCAGTCGAACAGATATGTCACAAAACTTGCTCAGCTGCATTGCGCACGCACTGTTGTTGCCGTAATAGTTATTTTGTTGTAGGGTAGTTGTTTACATTTGAATGTTACACCTACACAAGACTGTATCTTGCCATATAAGTAATCTAAAAAGATTTTGTATTAGGAAATTCTGTACCAAACTAGGCAAGTGTCTGTGTTATTTAGTTTCAAAAATAAACAATAGTACTTATATTGATATATGTGTACATATAGGTAAGGTGTGTCTTTAAATAGTTCCGAGGGGTGAGGACCTGGTGAATCTGTAATACAGGTATATACCTAATTCAGACACCAGCTCCTTACGCATCGTTAGACTACTTAATCTTATTTAATATCTTAGCATATACCTATTCTAAGTCTAAAATTGTAAGGAGAAATAAAGAAATTAATCACATAATCACATGTATTTATATCCATTGTCTGGTATCCATAGTACAAGCTTTGCTTAGTTTAGGATCAAATGGCTCGGTGTGTTAATGTCCTTAAAATATATTTTTGTTTTTAATATGATAGTGTTACATGAAATTAAAATATTCACTAAAAACTGACAAATCAAATACCATAGGCTTTTGTTCTTATAATATAATTCTTACCGTATCAGTATCTTTTAGAATAGACTAATGCCAATAAATAACTTAAATTTTAGTTAGCACTCTTAAAATTGTTTCTCAACATTTATTATTATCTACCACATCCAATAACCGTGTTCCTTTGAAGAGGGTCAGATTTATTGTTACGATTTAGGCTTCTACGCTTATCTACAAAGTTAACTATAATTCCTTTACCCTAATATCTAGGATTTATTTAAAGACTTGACTTGATTTTATCTTGTAAGGGTATTCTAGATGTTACAGCAATAAAAAATGCTTGAAATGTGATACAGTTATTAGGGCTCCGTATGTCCAAATAAGAAAACGGCCGAACTCTTATAGGATTACTCGTGTTTTTGCCTGTCTACTATAGCAAATTAGTTCTAAATCTACTGGACCAATTTAGTAGTGTGTAATGTTACTTTACCGTGGGCTACACATTTAGGGCAGGCGAAGCCGCTGGCAATAGCTAGTAGGCTATAAAATTTTGATTGGAATAAGTTGTTATTTCGAAATATCAATGTTTGCAAGAAGAAAGGCACTTTTCCTTATAATTACAACAAAGTAATGAGGTTACTGATTGCTGGCGCAGGGATTTCAAAGGGTATAAAATACTTCTTATCCCAACCAAACATTCCTACGGGGAAAGATCTTTTCGAGGGCAAAACTACTGGGTTTGACTTGTAGGTAATAGAAGTATTTTTGTTAGTTTTAACAGTTAAAAAGTTAGTAGTCTAATAAAATAAGGCTTATTTACCAAAGAAATGCTAAAGGGGTTAGCCGCAACCCCAAAGAACTGGTGCTTCGTAGTGATAATGATGTATAATCCGAATATATTTACTTATTTATATATTAATTAATTTATTTATTATTTCATATATTTATTTTTTCAACTATTATAGTACATCATAATATAATTTTAGTGTTAAATTAACAAATTCATACTTATGTACAAAGGCAGACTTATCGCAAAATGCTATTTTTTCCAGCGAACCTTAGAGTATTTCCAAAAGTAGGTTAATTTAAGTAGGTAAAATCCAAACGAAAAAAAAAACCATAGATAAAGTAATTCCAATGTTTTTTTTTTGTACTGGTAAAAAGCTACTTAATCCCATATAATTACATTATTTACGGACAGTATCAAATCAGTCATCTAATAGGTATCAACGTTGAAGAAACAATTTGTAAAAGTAAACGAAATAACGCCTCAGACAAATATCTTTCATCAATATTCAACACCAATATTGAGTTAGAGAAGAGTACTTGAAGTTGGAAAGCAAATAAGAGAGATAATTTATTAATGGAAGGGATTCGAGAATTTAATGCGTAAAGGTAAATAAAATAGGTACTAACTTATTTATTGTTAAACGTGTTGTTCCAACTAAAATGTGCAACTGGTTGTACGAACTGGCATTATTTTTCCCGTGGGCCAACTAAATCTTAGTTTGTGAGGTATTACTAAAATAAATCTAAAAGAAAATTATTTAACTTGACAGGTTTTGATTTTTATGCTTCATACACGTATACTAGTCTCTTCTATATTCTATTTCACATAACGTAGTGCGAGTAGCAAATAAAATCATCTATTTGATTATTTTGCGATAAAAATTAAGTAAAACATTGAGGTTCTTATTATGGGTCGGGCATCATCTATGTTTTATTTATTTATTTATTTATTTATTTATTTATTTATTTATTTATTATTAACATTATTACAGACTGACAGGAAACCCCAACGCGTCTATAATCAAGTAACATTAATTAACTATACATACTAACTTACTAAACAAAATTTACATGGAAACACAAGTAAAACATATTGTAAGAAACATATAAAACAACAAAAAAGAAATAGGCACTAGTAACTAACTGCATGGTAACTTATAAATTTAGAAAGTTTTTTGCATTTGATAAGAAAAAATTAAGATAAAATCAAGGGACAGTCAATATTCGAATTATTAATTTTATTTTTCGACAAGTGGAGGCGTGCTGCGGCAATGATTTGTGGCAACCTGTCTGCAAATAGGTCCACATAGAGATTCGTGCCTCAAAAGTGAAAAAAATATCTGTCACCTT
Source organism: Apoda limacodes (assembly GCA_946406115.1). Classification (NCBI taxonomy): domain Eukaryota; kingdom Metazoa; phylum Arthropoda; class Insecta; order Lepidoptera; family Limacodidae; genus Apoda; species Apoda limacodes. Next base: position 40,200,405 of record OX291541.1, read on the forward strand.
GTGTGTAATATCATTGTCGGGCTCAAAAATGGCTTTAGCATAATAATATTTCTAGCCAAAATCCTGACAGAGTACATCTTTGCTTTTAATTAGTAGAGATATATGTATAATATTAAATACTAGAAAATAAAAATCAAAATCTATTACTCAATATTGAAGAATGAAAATATTGCCATATATACGGCCTTTGTAATGTGTTTTTTTTTCAAAGATTTCTACCTTCTGATTATTGAGATTATTTCAATGTTTGTATATTTACCATATATTTTTTAAATTATATTAAGCATATGTATATGGAGCATTGATGTACCAGGACTTCATAAGTTCTAAGTAGTTAAATGTAACATTTAGTATACGAAAACATCCCGATGAAATGTTACAGACTAATTAAGTTTTCAGGTACGGATAGAATTATTCGTCCCTGAATAACAAACAGTCTTGTCGTCCTCAATAGAACAGGCGTTCGCTATCTCGGGTAGATTAATGAAAAAGATTGCCTGTCTTTTTCTGCGTCGTCCTGGATTAAATCTATTTTATCATTTAAGATATTAGTAACTTGATTTACTTCTATTCTGTAGGAAAATAATAAATTAATTGGAATAGGTCCGAAAATCGAAATCGAAAATTTTGTGTTTTCTTTACGTTTCAAGACTTGGAGAATCATTTGCAATCATTCATATGTGTGTGTATGTGTGTGTGTGTGTGTGTGTGTGTGTGTATCAGTGTGTGTATGTGTGTGTGTGTGTGTGTGTATCAGTGTGTGTGTGTGTGTGTGTGTGTGTGTGTGTGTGTGTGTGTGTGTGTATGTGTGTGTATGTGTACATATGTATGTAGACATATTTTGGCTTTCGATTCCTCAATAACTAATGGTCAGAATCGCTCAGATGACATATCAGTCGATACGCCACGTCATGACTTCCATCTGAAAGGAGTTTGAAATATATCGGACCAGCGGTTCGTTTTTTATCCGTAAAAAACTGACTTTTTTATGCACGCAACATAAATTTTATGTATACTTTCATGTATCGATGGATAGTAAAGGGTTTTCGAGGGTGCTGATTTCGAATTTTTTATCAGTTTTTTAAAATTCAAAATGGCGATCCAATACGACGTAATTTTTTTTTTTTTGTAAAAGAATTTTTCTCAAGAGAAGTTTCATGTACGGTACTTGCTGCCGAACCAATTTTTTAATTTGTTTTTATACCACTAAGGTGGCAAACGAGCTTACGGTCCGCCTGATGGTAATCGGTCAACGTAGCCTATGGGCGCTTGCAACACCAGGGGTATCACTCGCGCGTTACCCTAACCGCGCTACCTACCTTAACCGCATACCTACAGTATGCCTTAGAGACAACCTTGGCAGGGAGCTCATTTCACAACCCAAGTGTTCGCTGAAAGAAATTTCTCTGAAACCGAACTGTACGCGACCATTAAGGTTATAAAGTGTGAGAATGAATTCCCTACCGTTGGCGTGCGGAAAGGATAGTAGAAAGCTGTGGTTGAGATTGAACTATAGCTGCAGTTTACCATAGGTATCTAACTCTGATAACGAAATTTAGCACGGTAAACTTTCCTTAGGTAGCACATCAAAACTAATATATATTTGTGAAAGTCTGTTTATTGCACGCCTCATAAGCGGAGCGGTGAGGTAGTGCTCTACTCTCGACATGTCAAAAAAACCAGTCTTTCGAAACTTAAATGACGTTTTTTTTTTAATATAACACTTACAGGATAATATGAGTGCACTAATATGAAGTTAAATAATCTGTCTAGCACATATGGTACATTTTATAAACAATTAATTTGTTTAATATAATAAATAATAACATTAAAACTAATCATTCTTGGACGTCCGTGTGTCTGTGTTTATGTGACCATGTATGTGGCAGAGATATTGGTCGAAAAATTCATCTTACCGGAATACTTTTGTTTTTAATATATAAAGTATTACACTGTGCTGATTCCTAGTTAATATGAGCGTTCTAAGTACTGTCGTTTAATTATAATTTATAAAAAACTAATATACCACTGTATACTGTATATCTATATATATATATATATATATATTTTATTTTTATTTTATAGTATATTTTTTTCTCACCTTATTTGTTATTTTATTTTAAAAAACTTGAGTTTTTGTTTTAGAATATTTTTTTTAAATGTGAATGACCGCTATGAGGCGTGCACTTTTGGATTTTCCAAATTTTTGTTATTGCTTTATGCCACTGCAGAGCTTGCACAGATTGTTGAGTATTAACTACAACTGTTTGCCATAGGTATCTTACTCTGATAACTAGTTTAGCATACTAAACTTTTCTGAGATACCACATCCAAACTAATACATATTTCTGAAAGTATGTTTGTTATTGCCTATAGTTGCATTTTACACGTCTTATTGCATTTTGCTTTGGGGTTAGGCAGCTGATAACTAAATTTAGCACACTAAAATGTTCTGAGGTAACAACTAGGTAGAACGCACCCATAGTTGATGGCAGCATTTTCTGTCGCAGTTATTTGTCACCTTGTTTGTAAATAACATTGTAGGGCTCCAAAATGGCTTCAATAACACGCTCTGGTAGTTATTTAACTAGTATATCACAAATCACATCTAATGAAATTGCTACTCTTTACTACTTTTATTTTAAGTAGTAAAAGGCTATGTCGGTTTTATTGCGTTGTTTGTGAAGTTACGTCGATAAGTGATAAATTTTTATCGACTTTACTAATATTTATATTGCTCTTATCTTTTTTTCATAAGAAAAAATATTTTGTTTATCCACCAAATGGTACGAAATAAAAATACAGTAACAATACGAACTCCAATTAGTCACACACTAACATTTATTATTTTATTATACACAAACACCTATAATATACTTTGGTGTTAAGATTTGGTGATTGAAAGAGATCGATGACTATATAATATAAGTAGACATGTTTAAACGTAGCACAAAATAAATAGGTACAGAAAGGCATTTCAGAACTAAATTTCAAGGATATACCTACCGTTCCGAGGGTCAGTGATGGAGCAATCGCGATTTACTTGCCTTTGTGACTTTCTCTCAAATTTCTTGAGCTTGCGACGGATGGGTTTTTAACGTGCCTTTCTGTAAGTACCTACTTATTTTGTGACCGTAGCGCTTGTGTGCGGTCAGCAGGTGGCGGCAGCATTTTCAGTCGGTGCCGTAGCCAGGCCCCGTCGTGCAGCGGGTGCCGCAACCTCGGATCAGTCGCACGTGCCTCGCGCCAATACCATCCGTACCTGCCACAACCAATTAGCTTTAGAGTCAGTTTAGTTTAACTGAATAGTGAAAAACTTCAATAGACTGACTCGTGCGAGGAGATGAGCGGCGCAGGGTACAGCTCGATGGGACCGCGGGCGTAGGCGTCGTGAACGCGCGCGGCGGCGGCGGTCTCGCATGCATCCGGCGGCGGAACGCGGGCGCCTACCTTGTCAGCCAGCGGGGCGGCTGTAACATACCAATGTAACCTCTAAATACTACTGCAAACGTTCTAACTGTGAATATCCATATGGTTATAGGATACTGACGCAAGGCAAGCGGCTTAACCGGCGATACCGTAGAGCGGCCTGCTTCTCGCTGGGCGGCAAACCGCAGCCGAAAGGGCGGGGCGCGAGCTTGTTCGACAGCCATGCAACCTCTGACTGACTACCTTTACTGCCTTCCGTACAGTTTGATCAATACCGACGTCACCAAGGCAATAACTTTGAAAATTGATCGTGGATGTAGAAGTTATGATTAAAATTAGTAGTTTTGTAAGCTTGGAAACTGTAGATGAACGTTTATATGCTTACAGTGGTGGTGGTGGTGGTGGTCTTCCCATTGTAGCAGCAGCAGGAGGCAAGATTAAAGAAGAAAAATTCTTTATCAATTGAAAACTCTTGAATATTATTTACCTACTTAACTTTACTTGCCCAAAAGCGCAACCTCTTTGCTTGTGATACTTGCACTTATATAAATTTGGCAACAGTTTTATTATTTAAGTACGTAAAGGTGATACACGCTATAGCGTCGCTGAGGTCGGCGTGCTGGTCTTGGTTAGGTGCACTATAAATTGTGCTCTTGGATAGGTTTTTTTTTGTAGTCAATTACCTACATGCACCGAACTAAAATTATAAATGCGATATATGTATACATATATATAATCATTTGTTTGTCCTTACTTTGCGTCGTACCAGACCATCCAAATTGAGTTGAAAATTAACACACAGACAGTTGAAGCTACTTTTGAAACAGAAAAAAATTTAAACGTTGCCTCAGGAATAACTATAACCGACTTCCACGCGAAATAACCGTAGCTTCAGCAATAGCTTGCTAAAACAAACATCCATATTGTAGGAATCCCACTCTGATAACCAAATCCAGCGCGAGTGAAGCAGCTGGCAAAAGCTAGTGTATCATAATACAGAAAAAGGTCTGCGTACTATTATTTCTTATACATGCCTATACTATACCTTGACTCAGAATAAGTTACATCATTATTTAAATAAGTAGGTGTCTATAGATTGTATAGCTGCATGCAACGGTGAACTCTCAAATAAACTTTTCACAATTTAAACTTTCTTAAGCTTCACTGAATTGCCATTTAAATTTTTTAAATTCTCCATTAATATTGATTTATTTATACGTACTCTTGTTGACTTTTGGACTTTTAGTCTTTCATAAATTAATAAGCATTAATGAAGGCAAATGCATCTCTTGTGACTACTTGACTACTATATATACCGATATCCAGTCCCTGCCTGTTTATAATATCGCCTGTAATATCGAATTCTCAAATCCAAGATTACCAAAGAGTAACTTATTAGATGATGAAAGAAATTTGTCTCTTATCTTCAGCAATAGATCAATGTCATCTTGAACCTCTTTATTAAATAAAACGGGTACCCCACGATCACGTTTGCCGCTAATAACAACTAGTTTAAATCTTATAACTAGTACCCGTTCTGATGCAGTGAGTGCTCGATCGAATTCTTCATACTTTTCAGTATTGATGTCTTTTTCTAAATAGTCCTGAACTTTGATTCTCTGAAGTTCTCCAGGTCTGCGGTGGTTCAATAATAAGACTCTATAGTAAACTGACTCCAATAACTGTATATATGTCCCAGTATTATAAGTTCCCTGATTAATTTTAGTTGCATCTTCTTCTGCTTTTTTATTCAGATATTCTTTAAGATTTTTCAAGTCATTGGCTAAAGGGATTATTGTTACTTTATTCCACTTCTTTTTATTTAAATCTGTCGCCGCTTGGCTTGAAATTTTCGTCGTAATGTTTAGGCCTCAGGGCATCAAAAGATCTTTAATTATTCCATTAAATTTTTTCATTTCAATTAACATCTTTGCCAGTTCTCTCATTTTTCGGGAAACTACGTTAACAAAGTGCTTGTCTCTGTGGGTTTTTAAATACTGTGATCCAAATGCGCAAAAAAGAACATCAGATTTAGCAACAAGTGATATCGGCTCTCATTCGAGGAAACACAGTAGTCTTAAGTTTCTCATCGATTTTCAGGTTTCTAATTAATAGATTTTGGGCTTCAGACTGTACATTTTTACTATTTACTCCAGTGCATTTTTTTTATGTTTCCACAAAAGATTTTTTGAATAAAATCCTAGACAGTTCGTACATGGTAAATAATTGGTTAATTACTGCTTACGCATCGGTTTTGTAACCTCAACAGAATTTTGAATAAAATTGCCTTTTTTTCTTAGATTTGTGATTAATTGCTTTCTCTTGAGACTTTTTTTAAGTTCCGATAATATTTTTTGAACCTCAGTTTCGTAAACATGGTGTCTTAACAAATGTCTAGCAAAATTTTAAAACTAAGCTCTCGCAGTAAAAACAATTTTTTTTATCACGAATAACCTTTGTTTTATTGGGTTGTATATTAGTAGCATCATTAATTACAGTATCGTCTCTTTGAATATCATTGGAATAAGCAGTGTTAGTGTTGTTAGTCAATGGACACAAAGGTTTCACCAATGTACTTTCGTTAGACACAATTTTACAGTTTATGGTATTAATGGCTTCATCATGTTCACAAAGAGAAGTGTTAATGTTATTATTCAATGTAGCCAAAGGTTTTAATATTTCAACTCACGTAACTTCGCCATTCGACGAATTACTAATATGAGTTACGTCACTGTCTAGTGTTGTGTTTTCTTTGTATGATTCTGGAGATCCTAGCGGTGATACGATATTAGTACCAAATATATCAGATGATTTCAAAGCTTTATCACCATCCGTAGAAGAGTCATCAGAACTGGCCTGCAAAGAAATAATAAAAGTTTTTTCAGGCTTTTTCTTTTTGTACTCGAACGTGATCACGATTATACGCAGGCCTGCGCGAGATACATACTTGAAACATGTCTCACCAAAAAGACAGCTTGACACGTTTTCTTTGGCTGTTGTTTGTTACATGTGCTATGGTGTAATATATATATGGTGTTGCCAACTAATAGGTACAACTCATGCGGCACTCATACAATAGATCGGCAGCACGCACGACCCGTGTTTTGTGGGTGTTGATCGAATGACGAACGTATTGACGTAAACAACAGATAAAGTAAAGGATTTCATTTTAACCGTCCACATATGACTGACTTTTGCTTTACCTAAACAAGTGCCGTCTTTTTTTTATTTAGTCAGCAGCATAATAATTTATCATTGATCTTTACCCCGATTAAAGGTATGCTTAAAGTGACCAAGCTGTCTTTGTGATCCCAAGGTTCTGGCTTTCTTTATTTTTAGCATGATGAGCGTGAGTGTTTTTGTATGTCTAGGCCAAAGATTTAATAATATCTAGACATTTATCGTAAATAAACCTTCTCGCTACAACCTATAGTGACTTTTGTTTGAAAACTATGTGACATTTAATCCAATCGAAAATGCACCTTATGTTGTAAGGTTTGTAAGTATTTAATTTTTTGACGCAAAAATGTAACTACTTACCCACTGTCTGGGATGTGGTATAAAACTATTCTATGGGATATGGGAATGCTTTAAAAAAAATATTTGCAATGGGCTAGCAACTCAATGTCCCTAAATTGTACCATCATTACCTCAATCATGCTATACTTAAGTGACCACGGGCCTTCGGGTTTCAGGATCTGGGCACTCTTATATTTGTGATAACGCCCGTAAGCGTTATGTTACGAATGTAGTTATATTAGTAAACTCTGGGAAATTATATAACTGCAGCTGACTGACTTACTTATATTATTTGTACTTACATTTGAAGGTGGAGAATAGTTGGACTTCGTTCCTGAAAAGTCTCCTCTAAATGGGTCGAAATTTTCCTGAAACGAAAAAAAATTTAAGCGTCTGTGGACTTGTCGGTAAGGATCAGGCCTTGTAATCGTAAGGTTACAGATTTTCAGACTATGTAAATGATAAAAATCCTTGGGACTGATGATGCTCAATTACAGGATGCATAGGTAAACCAAATTAAAATGGAAATAACATAAAATTGTACGACTAAAAATCTTTTATTTAAAACATTAATTGTATTTTAGTTTATTTAAGTGTTTTTAAAAGAGTAACTATCGAGTTTCTTGCCGGATTCTTCTCGGTAGAAATCAACAACATTGTGAACCGGCGGGAAGGTGGGAGGGTTCAAAAAATAATATTTTATAACTTTGACGATTCAAAAGTGATTGTAAAATCCTTATTTGAATAAACCATTTTGACTTTGACTTTGACTTTGATTTAATCTCCTGTGTCACTGTGTAAGATATTTTCTACACACGTTACACTTTACATACAATACAACGCTCCTACCTGTAAATCGTTGTTCAATGTGACTATGTATGAGGCAGGTCGAAAATAGAGTAATTTAGGTTTAAAGTCGTAAGTGTCGTAGTCCAACTCGCGCACCGAGGATTTAAAGGTAAACTGTATTGAGGGACAAACTTAACTTTTTCGTTGGACAACTATTACGTCCCAATACATCGACATAAGTCGCAATTAGTTTACCTACTGCAAATAAGTTTATAATACCAAAAAAAAAAATTTAACAAAAACTTTCAGTTACCGTAGACTTTAGTATTTGATATTAATTTCAACTTGATACCACCACGCGTTCATGAGTAAAAGGGTATTGTCAGACAGACAAACTTTTTTTTTAATGTGTATAATATAGATATATCTACAAAAATAACAAATTTCAGATTTTATCCTATATCTGTGAGATAAGACCTTGCTAAGTGTCAAACTTCATGATTCTAGGACAACGGTAAGTACCCCTTAGGTTTTGATTTATTGACGTGACAACGTCTTATAAATTGGTTTGCCGGGTGACACTTCAAGAAACTGCGTTACGCTCCGCTCACGTTATGCGCTCACAATGAGAGCGAGTGAGAGGCACGCGCCCGCCTAAGAGCGAGAGAGACAGACATAAAATCATTGTCACGTAAAACTTTCGCCCGTATACCGACTTTACAGGCAACCAGTTTTTTTTTTGTGAATGTCAAAATATGCGTTAAAAATGATCGTGTTTCAGACGTACATGTTTTTATTGCGTTAACTTAGAAGCTTGATATTTTTACAACTATAAGTGACCGTAGACTTTAGTATTTGATATAAATTTCAACTAGATATCTTCACGTATTCCTGAGAAAAAGGGTCTTGACAGACCGATAAACAGACAGACAGACAACAAAGTGATTCTATAAAACAGGTACCTTTTTTCCGTTTGAGGTACGGAATCTTAAAAATAACTTTGTATTCGTGAAGCAGTAGGGTGTTGTGTGTATGAATACATAGGTACATACCTCATCTTTTTGTATTGTACTAGTGTCCGTTTAATTTGATAAATTAGTATCTTTATTTGCCTTAGCGTCTGAAAAGAAATAAATATACTTGGGTATATTAATGTGTAATTTCAGTCAATCTGACGAACCAAAAAACGAATGGACGGGATAGACGGCGAAACAGACAGATAGACTGCATGTCGGTTGATGCCAGGTATCAAATTTATGGTCAAGTAAGGAGGACTCGCGGCTTCAGGCCTCCGTAAAACGTGATTTATTGACACCCTTGTGTCAGACAGACGGACTATTTAAACATCGAATTTTTATCTTATTAGGGTCCTGTTTTAATCTTTTGGGTACGGAACCATTAAAAAAGCGTACCTATAGGTAAAACTATACACAATAAAATAAAATTTATATCAAACTTAGTACTAGGTAATGTAAGTACTTACTGGTAACTTACTGTAATATTCTTGCACTTCTCTTCATGTCAAATATTTCTTAATTGAAAAGCACGTCTTTGCAAAGTCCACTCATAAAAGTATGAAACGACGTCCGAGCAGTTTCTCCAACTCCTACAGTAAAAAAAAAACATTACGGCAAACAAAAAAATCAAAATACGGTAAAATTACGGTAAACTTTTACTATATAAAATTGCTAAAGCAGACTGAATTGTTGGTATACTTACACAATATTTTATTAAGTATTAGAGTTAAATATTACTTAAATCAAGTTAAAAACCTATTATCTATATTTATTCGTTTTTAACCGACTTCAAAAAAAGTAGGTTATCATTTCGACACGTATGTATGTAATATTGTCAGAATTGCACACGTTTTGTGTACGTTAGCCTATACCAGCTTTTAAACATATGTGCGATATTTCATAAGTGTATGTTTGTCCGCGCATATCTCAAAAACTATAAGTCTGATTGCAAAAATTGATTTTAGTTGGACTACATATCGTCCTACTTAGGGAACAGTGCAAGTTTCATCAAAATCATAGTTTCTTTTTTAGTGACATTACTTCTTTTTAAAGGCCCTTCACCACTAAAGTCACTTTAGTAACTAGAATCACTCATTGTTACAATGTAAATATCGAGAAATTGCACCGAATTTAAAAAAAAATATCTAAACAGCAAATTTAGATTAGAACGAGTAAAACTTATTTTAATTACCATGGTGTAGTATAAATTATCTTAGATATATATGATTTTCGTTATTTAGTCGCATTACAGAACGAGTAAAACTTATTTTAATTACCATGGTGTAGTATTAATTATGTTAGATATATATGATCTTCGTTATTTGGTCGCATTACCTATACATTCTTGTCCATGTACACAAAAGTTAATTCTTGGAAATTCCCTGTGAACTTTGCAGTGTTGCTATTATAAAAGTATATCATGAAACTTTTTAAAATGAGGTATTTGGGGTTGCTATTATAGAAAATAGGCATTTTTTATGGATCTTATTTAAACAGATGAAATAACGGTAGAATATTGCACCGTAATAAGACGACTACGGTAGGTGGTAGATCCATAAGAAATACGGTAGGTTTACCGTAATTACGGCGTGGTTGGAGACACTGCGTCCGAGTCTCGTTCGCTTATGAGCGAAAATATAATCGGTGAAAACAAACATCATCAGTGCGTGAACTGTGACCTTGACCCCCCTTTCACCTTTCCCTGACCACCCCGCAAACGTCTGATGCACAGATTTAATGCGGACGTCATTAATCCTACGATTTAAAAAGATAATAATTTTTGAAAATCATGAATAATAAACACGGACGTACGATTTGCGATGCCGTAAAAATAAAAAAAGTAGATATACGCCTCGCGAATATACGGGGACATCAACGCCTTCCAAAAGTTGTGCGTAAAACGCCTAAAAAATACGTCGGAATTCATTCTGGAAGTCAAAATACGTCCATGCTAATTTTTGCACGGACGTAGTTACGGCTATAGGGAGCCCACTGGCTTGAAATCGAGGTTGTTCAATCTTGCGTCCATATACGGGACGCAGCAAGTCGGTCAGACGCAGCATCATCGGTATAAACACCCATGTTTGACGCAATATAGTAACTGGTACCTGTAACTAGTAACCAAAATGTTTGGCACTAGGGTGAACCAGTGGCGGGTATAGAGGGGGCCATGGCGTAGGGTATCAATTATTACATTTGTAGTGAAATTTTATATAACCCACCACCCAAATCCAAAGGTGTGACGTCATACAGAAAATATTCGTTCTCATATTCTTATCGGTATTCAGGCCCTGAAAACAGGGACTGTAACCCGGTATACCCTTATTTATTAGGGTAGGTACTGCTACAAAATTGCGACCGTAATGGAGGACCGTTTTCAGTTTCTTCTCCCGCTAGCACCGCTACAGATATAAAACATCAGGGTACAAAAATTCGTCCGGCATAAAATTTCAGTGACTTAATTATATCTGGTACTATACAGGTATTGTAAACCGATTAATAGTCCAATGGTAAATATTTCTATGTTTTGGCCAGGCCCAGTGGCAGGACTTTCACTTTGCAATTTAGAAAAAATATTTTCAGAAGCGATGGCCCTTGCTTTTTTTTTATACCACTAAGGCGGCAAACAAGCACACGGTCCGCCTGACGGTAAAGCGGCCTATGGACGCTTGTAACACCAGGGGTATCACTCGCGCGTTGCGGACCCTTCAAAAATCTAATAACTTCTTTCTTGAAGAACCCCATACTGTAGTCCTTAGAGAAAACCGTGGCTGGGAGCTTATTCCACAACCCAAGCGTCCTAAGTTAAAATCACATGGCTTTTCACAAGCCTTGCGCATGGTTACGCTTTATTATTTGAATAAGTATATAATTATCTAAGCAAAGGCTATTGCATGAGTTTTATATATACATTTTCTATACCTAGGTGTTGGCGATATTATAAATGTACAAAGTTTTACCTAAGAATTCTGAATAACTTTGTGTTTTGCCATATGTTTAGGAAGAAAGCTAAGCGATTATTTGAAATGAACCTCTTCAAAACTTCTCCGTCTCAAGAATTCCTGCAGTGCTTCAGGCAACTGTTGATTTTTCTCTAGTGGATTATGCAAATGAGATTTGTTTAATGAATATGTAAGCACGTAAGACGAAACAGCTGAATTAAAATGATGTTCTTAATAAAATAAAATAATCAAACTTTTATTGAAATTTTATGTAAGTGAATAGTATATGATAGGACAGTGCATTTTAATTTTTAAATAATATCAAGTGATAAAAAAAAAACTGGTTGCCTGTAAAGTCGGTATACGGGCGAAAGTTTTACGTGACAATGATTTTATGTCTGTCTCTCTCGCTCTTAGGCGGGCGCGTGCCTCTCACTCGCTCTCATTGTGAGCGCATAACGTGAGCGGAGCGTAACGCAGTTTCTTGAAGTGTCACCCGGCAAACCAATTTATAAGACGTTGTCACGTCAAAATGTCAGGTCACAACGCTTTGCGCCGTACCCTCTATTAAATAACAAACTACCTAAAAAATAAAGCTTTTAAATTTTGAAATATCAGGGCACATCCATTTGCTGTAGACCCACAATTGAAGAGAAATACTTAGAAATAAAGCTCCTGAATTTTTAGTTTCTAATCAAAATAAATCGCCCAAGTGAAAGTCTTGCGCTAGGTACCTATTTACTTATTAAGTTTTGCCATGCAATGACATCACATTTGCCTCCGTGCTGCCGAATACGAAATAGGAAATTATTTTAATTTGGTTTATTATTAGAAATTACTCGATTGCACCATTGTGTGGTTGGTGCCACTAGTCTGACGCGGTGGTCAAAAATCAATACTTCACTTGCCATATTAAAATAGTATGATGTTACACGGCATTAGCGACAGTTGCACTGTACCGTGTCGTAAGTGCCAGGTTCCTTGAAGCGTACGTACAAGTACCTAAATGATACGTTTTAATTCACATCGAATTTAACTCAGCATTAGATAAAACTTTAAGAATGTAACATGACAGTTCGATGTCGCCACTAGAGAGCTTTTCAAGCTGGCAGTTCCATTAAGCTGTGTAAATAATTTAAGATTTACACCGCCTCTACCTGCAAGCTGTGTGCATTCTAGAAACCCTACGTTTTGTGGTTTACACGAGAGGTAAATGAAATTCCTAATAGAATTCAAAGGAATGTCTAATATGCTTAAATTAATCTATTTTGATTTTATGATTTTTACCCACGACGGTGGAACGAACGGAGATGATGTATATATAGCATGCGTTGTGGTAGTTTGTTTGTGTGTGTGTATGTATGTCTGTTACCATTTTTTTTTTAAATACTGGACTGATTTTATAACCGAACGACCGTTTCCGGTGGTCCGTTTCCGGTAAAGGACCGGATGATGTAGGTAACAGGTTTCCAGGCATCCATTCTTAGGTTCATTACCGATGTCGTGTTTGTTTGAATATCGAGATCAAAAGAGTCTGGATATAGTGTGACATTAGCTTTGACAATCATTCTTAACGGTCTCGCTTTGATCTCTGCAGACGCAGAAAAAATCTACTTGATTTTTAGTTAAACTTAAATATTTCCAGCTTTCTACTTATCTGCGACTATATTTCTAATATTACTGCTACTTCTTACCAGTAAAAAAACCGGAGTGTTGATAGGTAATTGCGCTCTTGTTACTGTGTTGTGATAGTGTGTAAAAGGGGTACGTATTAATTCCATTCTTATTTACATCTAGCACGATGGTTTTTCCGTCGGGGTTTTCATCATCCACCTTCGGATACAAACCCTACTCTTCGCGTCTACGGCTAAGGCCTGCGCGTTGCAGCTACTTAGCTGCGTTTACACTGAGGGAGGCCAGGGGCCTCCAAATCCTCGGCCTGGGCGGTAGTGGTGCTGACCTGAACACCACTACACACCGAGGCTACGGGGCGAACTGCTCCACACCGAGGCTACGAGGCAAGCGTGAACTGCGCCAGCCACGTGTAGCCTTACCTTGTGCACACACGTTGATAGGCCACTTAAATTCAGTCCCGTCCGCATCTACTTCTACGCTGCGGCGGCGGTGACCTGAGGGGTGTCTTCAACGAGCAAGACTTCGGTTCAGGCTCTAGACCGAAGAAACCATAATTGTATTAGATCCCTAATAAAACACTGTATAGACAGACTTGCGTTTAATGTCTTTCTACTTATTTAGGTAGTCCTATATGATTGTAAAATAGGTAGCTGCTGTGTAGATATTTTAAGGGATAAGAATCTCCTTAAGTGATTAGGATTTATTGTTCATTAAAGTCTGTTATGATAAAAGTGAAAGAGTATACACTTATAACCTGCCTTACCGTTAAAAAGTGTTTTTTTACCGACCTCTAAACTCCCTCTACCTAAACTCCTATCTTCTGAGCACCTAGCCGGTGCATTCGGTAACAGGTACCTTCTCCTATAACCTGTCCTGTTATAATTTAGGTGACATATTTTGTTGGATGACATACGTATCACCTTAGAGCAGGTTAATAGTTTAGTTAGTTTGCGGATGTAGGCGAAAAGAGGGCGTTACAGAAGAGCTGTCTTATACCACTAAGGTGGCAAACAAGCCAACGGTCCTGGCAACACCTGGGGTATCACTTGCGCTTTGCTGACCTTTCAAAATTTGAATATCTTCTTTCTTGAAGAACCCCCATACTGTAGTCCTAGTAGAAAAACGTAGCAGCGATCTCATTCCACAACATTCGCGTTCGCGAGAGGAAGTTTCTCCGAAACCGCACTGTTCGTGACCATTTAGTTTCTAAAATGTACAGATCACTGCCGATTGCGAGCAGTGCGATGGTAGCAGAAAGTAGCCGCGGGCATCTTTTTAATCAATTTACAGTATTAGATACCTAAACATTGCGCCATAGCGTAATAACTACTATTACGCTATAATTTAACGCTCTAGGCTCTTTGACTAAACTGTTCATCAAAATTTATAGTAAGTTTAAAATGACAAAAGAAGAAGAGACCCGCACTGCATTACATGTATGTATATATATCATAAACTATGTAGTACTATTAGATAACTTCCTGTTTTAGATTTTGTGATAAAAAAGTATCGTGAAATCCTACTATATGTATAGACCCACGAGCTCATTTATTGGATTTTTCTTTCAACCCTTTTCGTTTATCTTTCAAAGTTGTAACTTTACGCATCTCTGGCCCTACGCTTACGCTTCGTCAAATACAAACATCACTCTCACTTTATAGATAGATCCCTTACTTATATTTACTGTAATAGAAAGGATGGAATGGTGGTTTATTTTTTCTTGAAAACGTTTGAGTGTACTCGAAGGGCACCGGGGACCCTTACGTGTCTTATAATAACATCATCCATTAGAGGGGACAAGGAGAGCTTCAGAAAAGCACACACACAAGAGTAACTATATCTTTTTATCCACATTACCCACACGGAAATTGGCACTTTTTACATCAGACGATACCGACACCGACCCGATATTAATAAATATCGGGTCGACGTATCGGCCCGATACCAATAAATATTAGTGACCACAAACAGGGTTTGGCTTCTATCAAATTTACGATGTGGCGCACGCGTAATCGTTACTTTCCCCGACCGCTACTATAAGAATAACTAATATGGCGGCTTCTAGAGATATGGAGTTCGCTAAAGCGGCTGCCTGAGTGGGCGTAACATTCAATGTGCCGCTTTCATCTATCATCATCATCATCATCATATCAGCTTATATTGTATATCATCTTATAAAAAAATAAAAATTTAAATAAATATTGGTCCACTGCTGGACATAAGCCTCCTCTATGGAGCGCCATAGAGGAGGCTAATGTCATTTGTCTTTATTTCTCTTTCATCTATACGGCTCCATAAATTGTCATACGTGAGACCCGCACTGTGTCGCCACCGGTATCGGCGCCGATATCGGTGTCAGTCGCTATCGGAAACGATATCGGTGACGATAACGACATAGGGCTCGTTCGTTTTGGGATGCAGAATCATTATTTTCATTACTTTTGTCACCTGTCATCCGTTGTCAAAAAATTTGTTAGTAACGTTTCAAAGCTACACGAACGATAGGTGTCGGTAGCAAAACTGGTATTATCAAAAGTGTGAAAAGTATAAATCGTGGGAACTCTTAATCCCAAAACGAATGCGCCCACAGTGTCAAAGAATTTAGTAGGTACTTAATGTATCAGATTATCTGTCCGCCAATATCGTGTCGCTATCGGATCGGTATCGTTATTAATCGGTCTGAAAACAGTCGTTATTACCCATGGGTTAGTATGTTTTCTTTTTAGGATTTTATGTTTTGTCACAGATCTATGTATAGCAATCGTACAAATATTAAAAATATTATAGTTTGTGAAGATGTTAGCATGATTAAAAACCCTTATACTCGTGGCTGAAGCGGTTAAACGAATTTGAATTTAAATTTGCTCACAGATTGACCATATTTTGGATTAACGTAAAGACTTTTTATCCCGATCAAAGACTCTAATTTTAAAACAACTCTTTATTTATGCTAAATTTTTTGGGAATGCAGAGAGCCCTTATAGATGTCCGTTTTTACATCGAACAAATGAATAAACGAACCAGGTGCAGTGATGTTTTACCGTTTCGTGGGTTTTACGATAAGAGCGTAAAACCAAACCACTACACCACTGTAGCGCCAAATATTATCATTGAATGTTTTCTGTTGGACAAGGGCTTCACGTCAGGGCAGAGGTTGCTGCTTTAAAAGTCGCAAGTTCGGCCCCATATGGAGTACTGCTGCCATCTCTGGGCAGGTGCACCCGGATACCAGCTTGGCCATTTTGACTCGGTTCAACGACGGGCTGTGAGAATTGTCGACAATCTTGCCGTATCGAAACCTTAAGTCTGAGGAAAGACTTTGCCTCCCTGTGTGTGTTCTACCGCTTATACAATGGGATGTGTTCTAAGGAATTGTTCAAAATGATGCCTACGGCTACCTTTTACCATCTCACCGCTTGCCATCGGCGTGGAATTCATTCTCAGACTTTAGAACTGAAATGGTCGCGTACAGTGCAGTTTCAGAGAAACTGCCTCCCGCGAACCCTTGGGTTGTGTTATGAGCTCCCTGCCAAGGTTTTCTCTAAGGACTACAGTAAGGGGTTCTTCAAGAAAGAAGTCATTGGATTTTTGAAGGGTCGGCAACGCGCGAGTGATACCCCCGGTGTTACAAGCGTTCATAGGCCACGGTGGCCGCTTACCATCAAGAGAACCGTAAGCTTGTTTGCCACCTAAGTGGTATAAAAAAAATATCTTTCAAACGGTAATGTAAAAATCTATTTTGCCACAAAATTTTTAGAAACAGTAAAAAATATATAAGATTAAGGAGGGGAGGGGAAAAATCTTCGTCGCCATTTATACTTCCTACGATACAAAAAAGAAACCCCAAACTTTTTTTATTAACGGTTTACTCTACTTTTTGTTTTACTCTTACTTAATTACGAACAAATTGTGATATGTAAAATATGTAAACTAAAATAATAGTCCAATCATGTATGGGGATTGGTCTTTGTCTTTTTCAGATATCTGCAATAATTCCTATTTTACGGAACCTTAAGGCCATTCCTGCAGTCCGCCAATGGATGTTTTTATACAAAATATACAAAAAGCTCTAAAACTAGCTTATAACTAGTTTCGTCTTTCGTTCGATTAAATTTCTGAAATACGCTTTCTACTTACAGTAAATTAAACTATTTAAGTGGACTGCAGGGCATCCCCTTAATCTTATGCGTGTAGACTAACACGAAATTACGTTTAGTATTTTGCAAGTAAATTTTTATATAAGAAAAAAACATGTATTGTAACCCTAACGGTTACAATAGTTACATCAGCTACAAGGGGAGATACTACAAACAGTTAAAGTATCTATGTTGGTTACTACCTACGTACATAAATTAGTAAAAATAAATATTTTAAATCAGCCGGTACTCCCTGTTTAATGGTTTGTTTGCCTTTGGCTACATTCATTTTCGTGTTGTGATTATTTCGTGTGTTCTTGGAAACGGCTCAAATAATGATTGTTTACAAATATTCCGTCCCTGCCTCTTGAAATCAATCCGATCAGCTATTTTTGAACAAATACACAAAAATTAATTTCTTTTCATAGCAAAAGTACCTACACTGATAGATAAAAATGTAAAAACAGCTTAGCAAAAAAAATCCTAGGTCTGTGGTTTCTACCATCTAGAATTTGGGGTTTTTAGGGTTCCGTATCCAAAGGGTAAAAAATGGGACCCTATTACTAAGATTCCGCTGTCCGTCCGTCCGTTCGTCTGTCACCAGGCTGTATCTCATGAACCGTATTAGACAGTTGAAATTAGAATACATTCACTTTAAAAAATTTGATATTTTATTAATGTTATATGTCGCACACTGTCATAACAACTCATTGTTATCACAAATTACAAGTGTGTCTATAGTTGAAACAATTTCGGGGAGTTTTAAACGTTGTTCTTGGCAATAAATATCAATTGATTTATTTGCTTTGTTTATGTGCAGTGTTTAATCGAAAAATCTATTTTAGGGTCCTGTCTTTTAGAATTTCCAACGGTAAATTGGGGGCGAGAAAAAAACAAAATTTTAGATTTTAAAACACTTATTTTTAAATGCACATTATAGTCATAGGTGTTATGGCGATTTTTGGGGTAAAAGCTGCACTTTGTGATGTAGGCAAGCCGCTTTGCACAGTAATAATAGGTACCAAAATAAGCGTTTTTGCCGGCAGCGCCCAAAGTTTCCCTAAGGAATAGAGATGGCGCCACTTCCCAAAATAAAACTTTAAAAAATTCTAATCTAAAATAATAAATTAGCACAAACCGTTCTAATTGAGTGATTACTTCTTCAGAGAGGGTTTTCAGATGTCTCGATATACTTGCAAAAGCAGTGACAACTTCTGGACAAGACATACACGCTTTAAAGTAAGTTTTTTTTCCTTAAGAATTAAAAAAGGACGTTGTATCCCATACTAGGTCTATCCTCTTGCAGTTAAATTTTTGCATAAGGTATTGAACTTTTGGTTTGAGATCAATAAGACTGGGGTATACGCCAAGGACCTTGCTCGTTTGAGCGAAGCTAGTAAAAAAAAATGCACCCGCGCGTCCCATCAACCTATTTACGCAGTCGAACTTAGACTCGTCGCACCGGCGGGCAGTAAGATATTTCAAACGCAGCGTAAAAGAATAGGGCCCGCATACTTTGAAAAAATTTAGGACAAGTAAAAGTAAATGTTAAATTATGATTCCAATTAGGCAGTGTGATTTAAAGTTATATATTCTCTAAATCCATACTATAATTATAAATAAAAAAGTGTGTCTGTACGTTCGTTGGTTTGATCTTTCATAACAGCATGGGAGCATAGATTTTTTTGCACAGAATATATAGGCTACTTTTTATCCTGACTGAGAGGAACAAGCAGGAGCATTTTTTTGCATTCTTACACGACTGCCCAAAATAAAAAAAGAAGTGTAATGTTTTTAATGTTCATGTAGGTTGTTCATGCGAACACTCCTTCTTCTGTACAGTCCAGTATAAATGAAAACAGTACGTCGAGATCACGTCTTTACAGGGAAAATTTACTATTGCAAGAAGAGGTAAAAGGTACAGAAAAAATATGAAAAATATAAAAAAAGGTATCACAGAGCCCAGAATAAAAATAGTGAAGAAGTCAAAAGAGTAAATAAAAAAAATACAAAAGACGAGAAAACAAATAACGAGGAAAAACGACACTTACAAACTATATTTGAAGGAGAAACAATAAAGTGTAAAAACTACACATTTTTTTCGGATGGACCAGCGACGCAATAGAGGCAAAAGTTTGATTCCTACCTTTTGTCCACCAGAATCTATGAATACGGTTGTGAACGTGTGACTTGAAATGTTTTTGAGGCTGGACATGGGAAGGGAGCGGCGGACGGAATCGGTGGGTTCCTCAAACGTCAAGCTAATACAGATGTCGCACTGGACATGATATTTTTGATGCTTCGAGTTTTGTTTCAATTCTGGATGGAAGCAGAAAATCAAAACTCTTTTTAATTTCGGAGGAAGTTAGATCACTTGTTGCTGAAAGTATTCCAAAAACTATTCAGACTTTGCCGGGTACGATGCAAGTGCACCAAGTTTTCTTGGAGAACTATGGTAAATGAGAGTACCGAAAACTAAGCTGCTTTTGCAACAGAGGATTTTGCGAATGTTATGAGCCTGGAATATACCAATCTATAATTGAATCTGATGCTGAAAGTGATGTCTCGGGTATAGGCCCTGTGGCTGTCATAACAAACATTATTAGTCCTTCTAGACCTCAGGTGTACGACAAAATCTATTATCCGAGTTCTACTGATTCGTCTGATAATCTGCCTCTAAGTAGTTTACAGGATAGTCAGATCCCAGATACAGCTCCTAGTACCAGTAAACATTATTTAAATTCTACAAACAAAATGCATCCCTCTAAAATATCCGTCGGTGTACATGTTCTTGTTAAAATTTTAGACAAAACGAAAGTAGAATACACTTACTTGGGCACAGCAATGAGTAGCGTAGATGACAAAGGTGATGTTAAATTTATGTTTTACAAGATTAGTTGATTATAGCGGCCAAAAATTTAGTTTTTAGTTTGTAATTTATATTTCATATGTAAAATATGAAGATATTTCACAAAGTTCCTAATCCAAAAATCACTACCAAAGGAAAACGTCTCCTTTAAGAATTTTCAAATTCAGTGATTGTGTTTAAAAAACGATTAAACTTAGTACTTTATGACCGATTCCAAAACTGATTTAATTAATAGAAAGTTGAATAATTGTTTGTTAACAACTTTGTTACTTTATTTAGAATTATTCGTTATTTTTGATGATATTTTATGTTAAAATACCACTCTGTCACGTTGCTACCAATACTCTGTCACATGTCTTTTCCCTCGTGTAAACTAGACGCAGGCGGTAGACTGAAGAACAAAAGCAAGCTAGAGTCAGTGCACGCGTACTCGCATAAGGTTGAATTTTGCAAATCAAGCCTGTATTACTTTTATATTGCATGGAATAATTTCGCTCGTATTAAGGTTTTTATTTTATTAAAAAAAAAGGAGACACTGTAACAAAATTCTGTTCGATTCTATGTTTAAAATATAAAAATATCTTTCCAGTGCATAAAAAAAATAATATGATATCCTTACAAATTATCGAGATCTACGACAAGTAAACTTATTTTTAAGCCTTTTTTGGGATTTTTTTCTTAAATTCTGATGTCCTTATTCAAAATACTGTTCGATTGTCGGTTTAGATTATGTTTTTCCCTAGCCTATTTATTTTTTTCAGCTCTGTAATTAGTGTCACTTCTTCAGTCTAGAATAAGTAAAATAAAACTTTTTTGAGAATTCCGCGTAGATCGTCGTCTTAAGTAATATTCCTTAAATATGGCTGCGAAACAATGCGTTGCGGTTGCCGACGTGTCAGATTACCCTGCACTCTGCAATGTAAATCCTGCAAGGGCGACAGTAGGAATAAACCGTATGTATAACATACATTATGACCTGCAATATTATCATCATATTGTCGTATTAGTACTTCATTGCGATATTTTTTTTTTCAGTGCTGACGATGCCTTTGAACTGGAAACTGAAGAAGGCGATTAGTTTTTCATTATTAAAAATAATAAATGTATTTTTCTTAAGTTAATATTAATGTTAATACAAGTTTTCCAAGTACACGTTTTAAAGTAAGTAACCAAAAAATCTATACACAAAATTAAATATGACTTCTGATAACTTCTGCAACACGTATTTTAAAAACAAATGAAGTGATTTCGATGCATTTTTATTTTTGATTTTAAAAAACATTTATCTAAAATAAAAAAATTATCGTTTTAAACATTCGTTAACTAAAATGGTCATATTTTTCTACCATGTTTCCAAAAGAAATATTTTATTTTAATTTATTTTCATGATATTATTTTCATTATTACAAAAAAATATAAATTATATTAAACATAAAATAAAGTTTAGGTATGAAAATCCGTGTAGCCGTTTATTGCATATGTTTTTTTTTGGAGAACAGCGCGCTCGGAAGCGAGAGCAATATTCCCACCACCGCCACCCGCAAGCAAGGAAAAATATTTTCATAACTAATTAAGATATGTCAACAAAATGCAAACTTTTTTATTAACATCGTAATAATGTGAGCAATAAAAAAAATACCCTATTCATAAATTTTTTTATGCAATTAAGTAAAAAAAAAAAATTTTGAAAAAAAAAAAAAATCGGGATTTTTCTTCAATTTTTATTTTTTTTATATTTTTTCGTTTGTAGAATAAGTAATTATCTATTTATTGACATATTAATCAGCAATATCCGTGCATCCGTTAGGCTTGTAGAATTTTTTAAAGTTTTATTTCGGGATGTGGCGCCATCTCTATTCCTGAGAGATGAAACTTTGGGCGCTGCCGGCAAAAACGCTTATTATGGTCTCTACTATCACTGTGCAGAGCGGCTTGCTTCCATCACAAAGTGCAGCTTTTTTTTCATCAAAAAACTTATTACCCGGCAATACCCGACATAAACGTCAAATGCCAGTCGGTTTTTTCTATAATTGAAGAGTCGCTTATAAATTCCTACACCGATAACCGAATTTAGAGCAGGTCAAAACCGAAAAAAGCTAGTGGCTCAATATATCAGTTGTGGTTACTTAGATCTTACTCAGTTATAGCGAATTATTAGACTATTGTGTTACGATAAAATGATTTAACACTAAATAGAAGCTGTCTTTTAGCAAAATTGAATTACAAAATTCATTGTCTGAGGGATTGCAATCCCACAGCTCATTAAATCGCGCGGGATTTATATGCGATGACTCAATCCCTTTTTATTTCTTTATTTTTTATTTTATTTTATTAAACATTTTTTTTTTTTTTTTTTTTTTTTTTTTTTTTATACCACTAAGGTGGCAAACAAGCTTACGGCCCGCCTGATGGTAAGCGGTCACCGTAGCCTATGGACGCTTGCAACACCAGGGGTATCACTTGCGCGTTGCCGACCCTTCAGAAATCTAATAACTTCTTTCTTGAAGAACTCCATACTGTAGTCCTTGCAGAAAACCTTGGCTTCTGGAGCTCATTCCACAACTTAAGCGTTCGCGGGAGGAAGTTTCTCTGAAACCGCACTGTACGCGACCATTTAGGTTCTAAAGTGTGAGAATGAATTCCCTGCCGATGGCGAGCGGTGCGATGGTAGAAAGTAGCCGTGGGCATCATTTCGAACAATTCCTTAGAACACAACCCATTGTACAAGCGGTAGAACACACACAGTGAGGCAAAGTCTCTCCTCAGACTTAAGGGCTCGATACCGCAAGTGAGTTTGGGATCGTCGACAATTCTCACAGCCCGTCGTTGAACCGAGTCAAAAGGGTCAAGCTGGTATCCGGGTGCACCTGCCCAGAGATGGCAGCAGTACTCCATATGGGGCCGAACTTGCGACTTGTAAAGTAACAACCTTTGCCCCGACGTGAAGCACTGCTTCGCTCTGTTGAGTACACCAAGTTTTTTGGACGCCAGCTTTACCTTATCTTGTAAATGATCTCGGAACTGAACATCGCTGGAGATGTCGACACCAAGGATCCCAATGCTCTTGGAGATGGAGAGAGGAGTGTTCTGGAATTGTGGGACCACAGTGAATGGAGTTTTCTTAGCGGTGAACGCGCACACTTGTGTCTTTGTAGGGTTGAATCGGACCAAGTTTACCCGTCCCCAGTCAGAGACCTGGGACAGTGTGGTCTCGATTTGAGACACAAGTTCTCCGCGGTTTTCCTCCACAAGGGAACGAGGGATGTTTGCACGACCCGTGTAAAAAGTGTCTCCAGTACTGTCATCTGCATAGCAATGTATGTTGTTGATGTCCAACATGTCATTGATATGCAGTAGAAACAGCGTAGGAGACAGCACAGAGCCTTGCGGGACACCAGCATTAATGTCCATGCTATCAGAGCAACTACCGTCAACTACAGTTCGTATGCGTCTGCCGGACAAAAAGCTAGCCACCCATTTGCACAAACCCTCGGGCACTCCGTAAGATGGCAACTTCGATAGAAGACCGCGGTGCCAGACCCGATCGAACGCCTTCGCTATGTCCAGGCTACATGCCAATGCCTCCCCCTGACTCTCAATGGCTAGTGCCCATCGGTGTGTGAGATACACTAGAAGGTCACCAGTCGAGCGACCGTGGCGAAAGCCATATTGACGGTCACTGACCAGATCGTGTACTTCTAGGTATCTTAGAAGCTGTGTGTTGATCACACGCTCCATCACCTTAGAGAGGAGAGAGGTAATAGCGATAGGCCTGTAATTCGATGGATCTGATCTATCGCCCTTTTTGGGCACCGGGTGCACATTCGCAGTCTTCCATGTAGACGGAAATTGCCTAGTGTGGTAGGAAAGCGCGAAGAGGCGCGTGAGTACAGGACATAACTCAGGAGCACACTGCTTAAGCACCACTGCTGGTATACCGTCTGGCCCACTCGACTTATGAACGTCTAGATAAAGCAACGCCCGCCTGACCTCCCGCTGCGTTATGGAGATTTCCGGCATGGACTTACCGCACCACGGTATAGTAGGTGGTACAGCGCCTTCATCGTTCATATTCGAGTTCGAGGCAAAGAGACTGCCCAGTAGATCGGCTTTCTCTTTAGCACTATGGGCCAAGTCACCATCGGTCTTTCGCAGTGGTGGTAACGACGACTGGCAGAAGTTCCCTTCGGCAGCTTTGGCAAGCGACCAGAAAGCACGACTCCCAGAAGGATAGCTCGCAAGTCGCCCACCTATTTTGCCGATGAATTGGAATTTTGCTCTGGCAGTTGCTTTCTTACTGAACCTCGAGGCAGCATTTAATTTGCGTTTTAACTCAGAAATATTCGGATCCTTATTATAACGAGCCGTGGTCCAAGCCTCATATGCATTTTGCTTAAGAATTTTAGCTTTTCTGCAAGACCTATTAAACCACGGTCGTTTTTTGACGCCGGCAGCTACTCGCGGGTTAGGAATATAGCATTCCATACCAGCAAGGATTGTCTCAGTGACTGCGGCTGCGCAGACGTCAGGATCTTCTGAGTTAAAGCAGATCTGCCTCCACGGGTACGATGCGTAAAATTCACGCAATCCATCCCAGTCTGCCGACTTATAGTGCCACACACGACGCCAGTTAGTTGGCCCAGAAGGATCAGGTTGTGTGCATGACACTTGAGTCCGAACGAGACAGTGGTCCGAGGAGCCAAGAGGCGCATCCACTGAGACGGAGTACCCGTCCGGACGAGTAGTCAGCAGAAGGTCCAGTAAGGAGCTCGTATGTTCCTCTATATCTGGTATTCTCGTTGGAGAAAGTACCAGCTGAGAGAATCCATAGGTCAGAGCAAATTCATGAGCAGATATCCCAGCATAGTTATTGGTTCGAGAACTGAGCCACTCGCGATGGTGGGCGTTAAAGTCTCCCAAAATAACTAGTTCTGCTGTGGGATATTGCTCTAGAACTTTGTCAGTCGTCAAACTCAGGTGCGTGAAGAGTCGAGTTACGTCCGTGTCACCGCTATGAGACCTGTATAGGCACGCATAGATACGAGTGTGGCCGCCGTAATCTACGCGCACCCACAATATCGACAGGTCCCTGTCTTCAAGGCTATGAAGGCGGCGACAGCAGATATCCTCCCGGACGAACATACATACACCGGCACGACTCATAAAATTGTGTTCGAGTTTGTAGCCGGGATAATGAAGGTATGATGTGTCGGCCGGGCAGGATATCTGCGTCTCCGTTAGAAAAAGAATGGTCGGCTGCGCAGTTTCGAGATGGTGGTGGACTGCGTTAAGATTTGCGTGAATACCCCTGATGTTGCAAAAATCCACATTATATGTGGATGGAGTAGCCGCTGTGCAAACTCTTTTCTTTTTCTGTCTTCTGGCCATAATATATATAAAAAAAAGTTACTAAGACTAAGGATGAGGATTCACTGCACAGACAGCATAGAGGGCAAAGGGTGCGGTTCTAAGACTGCCGAAGCTCGCCACAGATGATACGGTTGCTGGCACGGCGGGCGGAAGGGCCCCTGATCCCCCTCTGTTGTAGTAGCCGGGTCCACTCCGGTCTCCTTCTCCGGCACGACTACCACTTCAGATACTTTACACAGGCTGGCGAATCAGCCTCCCAGGGCGGAGATTAAGTGATCCCTGGGTTCGGGATCCCGTTCAACCTGCGGGCGGCCAGCGGTCAGCCGTTTCATCAGGTCTCCCTGACCGCTGAACCAGCACGCCGCGTCTATGCCGAGTATGACAGCAACAAGCACCGCCGGTCCTCCGCTGTCCGTGCAGCGAATCCTCAAAGAGCTCTGGCAACCTTACTCACCGCCAGGAACACAACACTACTCAATGTTAGTGTTATTATGGCCGCGGTTTTCTGTATGGTGGAGGTACTTCCCCAGTTCGGGCCGCTCATTCGAGCAAGTACTCGCTATGCCCTGCTTAGTTGTTCGGGTGGCTTATTCGAGCGAGTACTTGCAGTGCCCTACCTCTCTTGAATTTACATTAAGCTACAGAAATTATTTCTTTTCTATTAATTAAGTATAAGTAATAATTTATTAGTTTTCTTAGATTCTCTTTAAATGTTTGGCATAGTCAATAAGTTTTGTTTAATTTTACCCTTACTCCTAACAACATTTTTTTATATTTTATTCTTATTTATATAATGCCTAATAATAAACAAATCACAAATTTCTCTGAGATGTTATTACTACGATATCCATCTATGGTCATAGCTTTTGAAAATATGCTCTAAATAAGCTAATGGCATTTATTGTATCGCTATATAAAACGCCGGACTGTGAATACGAAAACAAAACTCTCGTCACCTACAGCACAGATTATATAATACTATACTGACGTGCACAGGTGCAACGCAGTGCCATTTATGAACAACTGAAATGCAGCACTCGTGCTACTCGCGATTTACGCTATTTTAGCGCCAAATTTTAATTTGTGGGATCCGCGGATCCGCGCCTTAAAGGTGCCCGCGGGAATGCGTAATTCCGTTTTGGTGGATTGCAATACCTAATTGTGCGCTTGTTATTATTAAATACTATGCGTTGAAAAACAAATTCTGTTTTGTGATGCGTTGTTAATTGTTGTTAACTCTAATTGGTGCTAAAATTATAATATTTTATGGTAACTATTTTGCTGTGCAATCAGTATTTTTGATTAGGATTAAGATATTTTTTTGTATAAAAAAGGAAGATTTTTTGATAAATGTTAAATAGTGTAGCCTTTAAAAAATTAAGTACCTACACAAATTATTTCCGTTAATTTTATCACCTGTCGTCCTTTGGTTTAGCATTGGTATCAAAAACATTATTTTAGAACCTTCTGTAACAAATTGGCAAGCGTTCGTTTACGATATTTTTGTTACTTTTATCATTTTTGCCACCGAAAAATAAAACTTATAATAAGAACTAAGATATAGAGAATACGAATAAAAAATAAGACCCATGTCTGTAGGTGGGGTTTTGGTGTTAATCTGTCAAACTGCCTATACATATGCAGTAAACAAGCATAGCAGCCTTATGATTGACACTAGTAGGTATTGTTAGTATGTAATAGGGGCATTACTAGCGTAATGTCGACCCTTTTCAAAATTCTAATCACTTCCTTCTTGCAGGATAAAGAATGTCCACTGATCCTCCCTTCTTTCAGTCGCTTGGAAATAAATATGTATTTTTATTTAGCAGGTTCGTCGTTCGTTCATGTAATGGTTTATACTCAGCAATTGTACGCGTAACAAAATTCGTGGCGTAGTTGGTAAACAAAATTAAAAGACACAGTTGTGCGAAATAGAGGCCATTTCTTGTTCAGAACTCCGCGCTCTTTTGTCGTTATCTTTAACGATAGACATTAACTTCCCAGAAAATAGGATATTTACCTTATTTATAGAATTTCATAACAATATTCCTACAAAATTGGATATACAAAGGGTTCATTGTACTTCCAAGGAAAAAAGTTTCAATTCAAACCCGACTTCGAAAATGAATACAAGATTGTAGATCGTCACGTTCTTTTAAGGATTTCGTAGTCAAATGGGAAAAACGGCACCATCCCTTTTTCACACCTATATAATTCCGCCGTTTTTGCATAGATTCGCGATTCTTATGACATTTTACAGAGATGCGTTTTTTGTAAACCGCCATGCATATCTGCATGCATGTTTTTAGAATTGAGAAATATGTTTTAGGATGTAGCTCCCCACCCCTCCCAACCCCATCATTACATAGATTGGATACATTTGATGTTGCTCAAAATTTTCTTCTCCTTGATTTATATTTTGCGAGGCTTTCGCTTCCAATCACTCACAAGGACTAACTTTTTAACTGCACGATCTAAAAATCTGAAAAATCACTTTAAAAGGTATTGATAAATACTACCAATAAAAATAGAACACTAACTCACAAGTAGGTTATGCGCGTACGACTCGCACTTGGCCGGTTTTTTACGTATATAAGTACGTTTATGATACAGATTAGTTTGCATGGAATTTAGTACTGTATAAACAATAGCAAATTGTTGTTTAGCCTTTGTCTCTGCCTCTATATTGTCAAAAAATGTATACAAACTAAGACCACAGTATATTTTTTTTACTAAATAGCACTCCGTGCAGTATGGTCACTCTCAGCCAGTCCCTAGAGACGACCTCAACTCCCCTTCGTTACTATCTTGTGACCGCTTGTATAAATTGCACAAACATATATATATATATATAGTAGTTTCCTAAAAGTAGGAAATTTCGACATTATTAGAAGTTTAAGGATTTTACGAGTTCATGGAATCTATACTTATACTATTAATATTTATAAAGACGTATACTAATGCTAATTCTAAACACCAAAACCAACACCAACACCAACACCAGCTCCAACACCAACACTTACACTACATCAACACCAATACCAACTAAATTACTAGAGTTTTGATGCCTAATTCTTGGGCAAGGCTATTTAAAGTAATCCGACGACCTTTTAAGGAGCTGGATAAACAGGAAAAAAGTTATAAAAAACATTTTAAAAGCACGCTTCTAAAAAAATTACTAAAAAGTAGAAAATAAGTCCCAAAACACATCCTAAACATCACGGAGCAAAAAAGCGTGGGTGGGCACTTTTCATCTACCACACAGCAATACAATATCATCAGAGCAAATTTTTATCAAAGTTGTAATTTACCCGTAGTGTAATATCTGTAATGTAATGCTGTAAATTCATGAATAACTGTAAAACAATTTCACGTAGACGAAATATAACTATAAGCTGTAGGTACTATAGCTACTATAGCAAACTTTTTTTATTTCCCACGTCCCCCGAGAGCGACAACCCAAGCCGAGGCTCCCCCCGCGGGGAGCCCTTGAGCGTTGTGCGCTATATGAGCTGAGGCTCCTTCGGAGTCAGAGAGTCAAAGTTCAAAGAGAGGTAGGGCACTGCAAATACTCGCTCGAATAAGCCACCCGAACAAATAAAGCGGGGCATAGCGAATACTTGCTCGAATGAGCGGCCCGAACTGGGGAAGTACCTCCACCTTACAGAAACCGCGGCCACAATAACACTAACATTGAGTAGTGTTGTGTTCCTGGCGGGGAGTAAGGTTGGCAGACCTCTTTGAGGATTTACTGTGTGGACAGCGGAGGATTGGCGGTGCTTGTTGCTGTCATTGCTCAGCGTAGACGCGCGGTGCTGGTACGGCGGTCAGGGACACCTGATGAAACGGCTGACCGCTGGCCGCCCACAGGTTGAACGGGTTCACGAACCCAGGGATCACTTAATCTCCGCCCTGGGAGGCTGATCCGCCAGCCTGTGTAAAGTCTCTGAAGTGGTAGACGTGCCGGAGAAGGAGTCTCGAGACTGCGCAACCGACCATTCTTTTTCTAACCGAGACGCAGATATCCTGCCCGGTCGACACATCATACCTTCATTATCCCGGCTACAAACTCGAGCACAATTTTGTGAGTCGTGCCGGTGTATGTATGTTTGTCCGGGAGGATATAAAGTGTGAGAATGAATTCCCAGCCGATGGCGAGCGGTGCGATGGTAAAAAGTAGCCGTAGCATCGTTTCGAACAATTCCTCAGAACACATCCCATTGTACAAGCGGTAGAACACACACAGGGAGGCAAAGTCTCTCCTCAGACTTAAGGGTACGATACGACAAAAAGACAAATCAAAAAAGAAAGACAGACACAGTTACTTTCGCGATTATAATGTTAGTATGGCTTGTAATTTTCTATTTTCACAAGAAAATTAGGTAATAATACCGCAATGATTGACAACGAAATCCAATATTCTTTTTTCAAAATAAAATATTTCTATAATTAGGTAAATCCCTGAAAATCCCTGAATCGCGAAATTGCTATTGTGAATTTAGCGAGTAAGTACTTTTACCGTTGAATGGAAAAGTTCGCTTGGTTTTACAGAAATATATATAGATACCGAAATAGGTCGCTGTGCGCTTCCATGATTTCACAATAACGAGGAATGGAGAAACGCAAATATCGAAAGTAAAGCTACTTATTATATCCTCTACCCTTGTTTCTTGTTTATATTCAATGTTTGAAAGTTTACCAAATGTTATGCACGCGGCTTTACCATTATAAAATTTGAAATATACCTACTAGCAAGATACTTTTTTCTGTTCCATGGAAACGGGATATTTTTCCTACTTCGTGGAAATAAGATACCTACCTGCCTATGGATTGTTAAAAAATATAAGTTACAAATACATTTATCAACTAAAACCTACTTTTAAATTTTGTCAAGTATTTCTTATAAAAAATACTTTACTATACATACTTTTTTTATAAACTATAGGTACGAAAAAGTTTATATATTGTATTAGGTATTACGATTATTTGTGTACCTAATATATTCGTATTGTACATGTACCAATGATAAGAGTCCTCTGTTTTTAGGTTCTGTATTAAAAATAGATTAAAAAATATATATTTAAATGCATTTAAACAAGATGTGTTGGAACAGAAATCACTTTCAGATTCTTTCAACACTAAATACAGTAAATAAAAACATGTATGTAGGTAAGTTTTGTAACATAAAATATAACTACCTGTTTTCAATTGTTCTTCAAATTCATAGATGTAAAGTTGTTTTTAAACATGTTTAGGGTTCCGTAGTCAACAAAGAACCGTTATGGTTTCGCCATGTCTATCCGCGACTTAGACCAAAGACTTAGTTCAGTATATACTCTAATGCTATTTGGTAATTCTATATTAATACTAACTTTATCTTAGAATTTTTTTTTTTTCAGTTTAGTAATTTCTTACCAAATTTCCTATGTTTACCTTTGTTACAATACTAATTGGCAACCTGTTGCGCTGATACGTAACTAGCCATCCATGTCCCAATAACATCAGCTATTACTCTCTTGTATTATTTTATATTGAAGGTAACTTACTAGCAATTTATTTTTAAATTACCATAAATTTGTATCGTGTTATTTAAATTTAGTTACCTCGGTCATAGCTAAGAATTGATACCTCTTATCAATGATTGTTGATACCGGAAGAGACCAGCATCTAAAAACAGGCTAGGCCTAGTTTAGTTACTAGTGGTCCTAGAACATTGTGAATGACCTCTTACCTTATTATGTATGTACACATATCAAACAGTAGTCAATGTACTTTTTGAAATAAAACGATTATTATTACTAGACAGTTGTAGGTAATTTGGCATAGGGATACAAATTGATGAGGCCGGCAAATTGGCATGATAAAATCTTGAAAATAAATGTTTTCAAGGCACCTCCCCTACACGTAAAATGGGGGTGATATTTTTCTCCTCTAATAAAAATGGTAGTTGCCTATTTAATAACTTTAACGATTCAAAATTGTTTGTAAAAACCTAATTTGGATGAAAAAAATTACTTTGACTTTAAAACGATTGTTTTACAAATTTATTCAAATGCTATTATTGTGTTATAAAATTTACACATAAAATGCATACTTATTTACGTGATCTAGCATACCTATATACATACAATCACTAAATAAGCAACTTTGCTATAAAATATAATCAGGCATACTGCGACTTTTTTCCTCGAAACCAATTTCTATCGTAAAATTGAGTGATCGAGAAATACGCAATTTACAAAAAAAAAAAGTATCTATTTTCGTTAATGAAGACACGTTATATGTTAGGGTATCATAGAATAAGATTTTTTGCGGATATCTAAAATCCTGTAAACCATTTTTTTTACAAAATGATTAAGTATTTCTCTCCAGAATTCGGGGAAATAGTTTGACCATAAATTATAGTATAGTATTATGTTGGCTCCATAGTATAGCTTCACAAAATTGACCATCCATTAGAAAGAAACAAACCGAAACCTGTCTCTGCCTTTCCATTAGCGTCCGCCATTTTGTATGTTTTTGTTTACTACTGTTAGAAAAATAAATAATAGTTTAAAAAAACTAAAAAACACGTTTTTTATAGAAAACCGAACTAAAAAATAGAAAATAAATTTTAATGAATTTAAATTAAGAAAATAGTGTTAAAAATTTCAATGAATATAAATTAATTATAGTGTGAATAAAAAAAAAATAATTTTATTTAAAAAAAAGCGTGGGGTGCATGGTGTCAATAGTTATAAATATTTTATTGACAGATATGAGTAGAGTGATTATCATTTCGATAATATCTTAAAAAGCACCCCACGCTTTTTTTTAAATAAAATATTTTTTTTTTATTCACACTATTATTAATTTATATTCATTGAAATTTTTAACACTATTTTCTTAATTTAAATTCACTAAAATTTATTTTCTATTTTTTAGTTCGGTTTTCTATAAAAAGCGTGTTTTTTAGTTTTTTTAAACTATTATTTATTTTCTACTTTTTAGTTTGGATTATTTATAATAGCTTGTTTTTTTAATTTTAAACTATTGCACGACTTATGATGCGAAGCATCAGAGAGTGCTTTACGATCGAAAAAATTTTTTCGCCTTATTTTGGCAACTTTGAAAAATGGAATAATTTTATCAAATTAGTGTATTGTCATCGGTCCTCAATAAATCTACAAAGTTTGAACGAAATCTGGCCGTCTAAAGTAGGTCAAAATCGCGCCCAAAGAAGTCGGTTACAAACAAACATACAAACATACAGGTAAAGCTAATAAAAAGTGTGTAAAAAAGAAACCTACGTTTCTCTTTGTCTCTGTCACACTTTTGCGATTATTTTTTTTTAACATCTGTATTTAGGAATAATGAAATTCTACCTGTATTTCATTATTCCTAAATATTTAGTTAATAATTCAGAAGTGCAATCGGTCCACTTGTATGTAATTCTTTTGATTCTAAAGTTTGGAATGTTGGCATAAAAAAAAAATTTACCGGATCTTAAAATTGTAGAATTGCGTTGTTTACATTGTTGGTTTTTTTTGTTGTGATTTAGGACTTATTCAGATAAATAATATAAATACTTTGTGCAAGTGCCAAAGCACTGTTAGCTCTAGGAGTACAAAATTCACATTGTTTTGACTACCTAGGCACACAGACCCTCAACAGTAATTTCTTCACACTACAGTTATAAAATAGACCTTATGTCGTTTTAACCTCATAACTACATATGTACCTTAGGTACCTGTGCTAACATTACAAGAAACAGAATACAGATCCTAATCAAAAAAAAAAATGTTTAATACTGTGATAATTTTGCCAGCTTTATATGATTATCTATGAATAGCCGGCTTGGTCAGAGTAACTAAGAGAGGGCACAAGCTCTGTCGCAAAAAGAATTCTAAGTCTTTTTTCTCAGCGCCCCCCTTTTGTACACACCAATCGCCGGCTTTATCACAATCTGAAGGTCCTGAACATCCAAACTAATAAGATATTAGTCATTTATCCGTTCTATTAATAATTAAAAATAAATCACATGCATACCAAATAACTCCTCACTAGACTAGTGTAGAGATTATGTAATCAGCTTCTGTGCTGCAGAATGTGGGTTTAATTTCCATTTATTACCTGCAAGTATTGTACATTGACAATACACATTCAATACCGAGAGTGTTTGTTTGAGGAATAGATTAAATATATTACAAGGAATCATCGATAATTTTGCTAAATAGATACTAAACTCATCAATGTGCTTTATAGAATGTACTTGCAGTTGCCATGGCATTTAAAAAAATGCTTGGTAGGTGCGCACTTGTTGAAATATTTTACTTATGATGTTGCAACTTAGGTTCTTAACTTACAATAAATGTTACATCTGCCATGTATTATAGCACAGTAGTACAACAATAGCAGTTTGACTCATGTAGTAATATGAATATAGAGGGCCAAAACAGAATGAAGCAACTTCATATTTATTAGTTTTATTAAATTACTGGCATTGTAAAGCTTGTTTATAAGCATTGCAATGCAAACTGTGTACTATTATTTGCTTAACAAAGTTATACCGATAACATTATACACAGAGCTTTGCCTGCTGACCACTAAACTACACAATGATAACCAGGTAATATTACTACTATGGACTATTAATTATTACCTTCGGATCTTAACGCTGCGATGACCTCCTCATAGCTCAGTCAATAGAGAGATGAGAGAGTGGGTTCGATCCCCGCACTGGACTAACATTTAGGTTGTTGCCTTGAGGTTGGTCATCATGCCATCATCAGATGGCATTGTAGGATTTGTCCAAAATATTTATTTATTTATTTATTAATTTATTTATTAATTTATTTATTTATTTATTTATTTATACAATAGGTTATACAATATGATTTACTAACTTATATTAGGTACATCAACATTTTTACGTAATTGAATAACCAACAACGTTATCCACTAATTAACTAAGGTAAGTATTTATTATACATATTATCGTTCACTTAGGTTAAGTAATATTAAAAAAAATAATTTCGAGACAAGTTAAGTAAGGAAATTGTTTACGTTCTATAGCTAAATGTAACTTATTTAATTGATGCTAGTCTTAACATTATAAATAAACTAATATAAAGTAAGAATATGTACACAGTACATACATAAATATATATATATATATATATATATATATATATATATATATATATATATATTTATGCAATACAATAAGATACCAATGTAGACATAGATGCAATAAACATAATACATATACGTAATTTAAGGATAAGATTTTTATATGTGCTTGCTGATGAATTAATTATGTCTATGTGATTGAATTTATTATTGTAAGAGTTAACTACCCGCTGTAAGGGCGCTCGTATACCAGCATAAGTTCTACAACGTAAACAGTTGATGTGGACGACCTTTTCGTTGCCCTGCTGCGCTGTGAGGAATTTTGTAGGCTAGTTTATTGTGAATTTCCATGCAATCATACTTGTTATGACAAATATTGTATAGAAACATAGTGTCGAGGAGTAATCTCCTAGATTGTAATTACATTAATGAAAACTTTTCCAATAGCTGATCGCAGGGTAAATAGCGGTGGAATAATCTGTAGTTTGTAACACGCAAGAATTTAAATTGCAAGTTTTCTATGAGTTTGGTATATTTGCTGTAGTAGGGATTCCAGATGGGGACTGCGTATTCTAGGATGGGCCGTACAAGTGAGAATAGGTAGATGTAAGTTTTACGACGCTTAAACTCTTTACTAGCTCTGAGGACTAATCCGAACATTTTATATGCTTTGTTTACTATATTTTGAATATGAAGGTCAAAGTGTAGTTTACTATCGATCAAGAGTCCTAGATTTTTGACTTAGCTGACATTATCTAGCAAAGTATCACATAGGGAATATTTAAATTTAGTTATTTTTTTTTTCTTGATGATTGTTATAATTTTACATTTTGGAAGGTTTAAAAAGAGCTTATTGCGTATACAGTAATTTGTTAGTCTATCTAAATCACTTTGAAATTTATAGCAATCATCCAAACTACGTATTGAGCAGAACGCTTTGAGGTTGTCAGCATAAAGTTGAAATCTACAGTGCTTAAAACATTCTGCAATATCATTTATATAAATAATAAATAACATGGGTCCTAAAATATTGCTATTAGTATATATAAAATACTGATTGACAAACCGTAAAACTTAAAATCAATTATTTTGATATTATAATTAATTGGTTTGTTGTAAGATCTTGCATTGTTTATTATTTTATAAAGAGTATTTATCGGGTTACTTTATGGAGCTAAATAAGCATAGTAGCCAGGTTGTAAAGAAAACAATAACTCTTCTCTAATTAAAAAAAAAATGTAATTGTTTTTAATTAATATATATATATGTATATATTTTAAAATTTTAACTTTTGAATTCCGCAATTATTTTCGTGCATATGCATTACATTTATCGGTTTTCAAATAATAATATGGTGAAATTTTACTCCTTTCCCCGTACCCCATTTTCCATAAACACAGCACTTGTTGCATTGGATACAAATTAAGATGTCTGACTCGGAGCATAGGGCGCAGACCCCGCCACTTACTTAACAAACGCAAAAGCGCAGAAGAAGCAAGTCGGCCACACGTACAAATAAGAAATGTCGGGAACAAACGCAAGTCTCATTGGGAACGGTCTCGGTCTCAGTCTCGGTACCGTAGCAACTCACAGCGCCGTAGCAAGCCTCGCCACCATAAGAAATCCAGGGATCATAGACATACGCGCACAAAGAGGCGGAATGCCTCCCGCAGCAGTAAGCCTGATATCCAGAATAGGCATTCGACCTCCAGGCGTGTACGACAATCTCGTAGAACATATAAGTCAAGATACTCAAGTTCTACTTCGTGTTCTGACGTAAATACTGCTAGTACTGGACGAGCTAGTAGCACAACCAATACGTCATCACATCGCTCAGACTCATCCTTAAAGGAATGGGATGCATTGTTTAAGATCAAGAACAAGACATAGTTATGACAAAAATCGGCGTAGATCGAAAAGGGGCAGGAGCCACGACGTGATGAAGCGATTTATCGATGCAATCGGTAATCTTGGACAAAGTACGTTTATAGGTGCACATGAGGTCATACCGAGTTTTGATCCAAGTAAAAGAACTCAAACTACGAAATCTTGGCTCAAAAAAGTAAATGAAACCGCAACCATATACAAATGGAATGACAAACAGATTATTTTACATGCCGTACCGAAGTTAGTTGGGCTAACACGTCAATGGTATGAGGGCTTATCATCGGTCAGTTTAACTTGGGACGAATGGCAACGAAAACTGCTACAAAACTTTCCTGATGATCGAAACTATGCGAAAAGACTTACCGAAATGCTGTCACGAAAGAGTCGCAGAGAAGAATCCCTTGAAGAATATTTTTATAACAAAGCAAAACTCGTTAGTCACTGTAATATAAATGGCAAAGATGCAGTCAACTGTATCATACACGGAATCTACGATTACAATATAAAATTGAATGCTCAAGGGGCTAATTTTATAACGCCCATTAGGCTTCTCAAATACCTACGCAGTAACACAGTAAGGAATAGTAATAAGGATGTTAAAAAAACAAATATACCATATAATTTACCATTAAAAGGGACACTCGGGTCAAAGAATTTCGTTTCAATAGGAATAACAGAAGCAACAGTAAACCCAGTTCCATATGTTACAACTGTTCGGAACCAGGTCATATAGCACCTAAGTGTAAGAAAGAACCTCAAAAATGTACAAAATGTAACCGTCTAGGGCACTTAAGTGAACATTGTAGACGAGATTTAATCACAGAAAATAATAAAAAACCTTTGAGTGCAGAAACGACCGGTAATGTAAATAAAGTGCAATATAGCCCAGGGTGAATTTGGAAATATCTATAATAAATTTATCATAGTAAACGGGAAAGAAATGACTGACTTTGTGGACTTTGGTAGTCAGTGCACTATTATAAAAAGAAGCGTAGCGGAGGAACCTAATATGAAAATAGATGATAAGGACTTAACTATTATAAAGGGACTTGCATTTGGTGCCACGCAACCAGTAGGGAAAATTTTAATAAATATATCATTAGATTTTGTGCAAGCTACTAATGGGGCATATAAAGTGCCCGACGAGTATCTGACTACAGATTTACTGCTAGGTCAAAATGTCACGGAAATGAATGATGTTGTGGTTTACAAAACAAATTCCTGTCAGATACTCTATTCTTATAAAACAGAAACAAATAAAATACGAGTAAATAACGCTGTGGATGTGGTATTGAGAAATATGCAGATAGTCAAAATACGGTGTGATGTTAATTATACTGGACATATTTACATATAAGGAAACGCGTCGTTCAAGCAGGGCGAAGAATTAATGATTTTGCTAGGTGCATATAGTATCGAGAATGGTCTAGGATGCATACCTGTTATTAACTTTAGTAATGAAGGTATACAATTAAAAAAAGACCGATTATTAACTCGGGCACAATTCTTACCAATACACGATAAATTTATTTTAACAAGTGTACCACAGAAATTTGAGCGAAAACAGGTGACAATTAATAATACAACTCTTAGTACTAAGAATTTAAGAATAAGAATATGTTACAAATAGGTGAAGATTTCAATGAACAACAAAAGCAACAACTATTGGATCTGTTAAACGAATTTGGGGATTGTTTTGCATTCGACTTGAATGAGTTGGGGTCAACCAACATTACCGAGATGCACATACAATTACAAGATGATTCACCTGTTTGTTATAAACCATACAGACTACCATACACTAAAAGGGTTATAGTGCGGGGTCTTATTAACGAACTACTAGACGCAAAAATTATTCAAGAGTCTAACTCACCCTTTGCAAGCCCTATAGTCTTGGTGAAAAAAAAAAGAATGGTCAATATCGCCCATGTGTGGATTACCGAGCGCTAGATAAAAATACTGTCAAAGACTAGTATCCGATGCTTGTCATAGACGATCAATTAGATCGCCTTAGTGGGAAGGTGTACTTTACCAGTGTTGATCTAAAATCAGGGTATTATCAGATTCCTTTGGCGGAGGCGTCAAAACATATGACGGCCTTTGTAGCACCCGATGGTCATTACGATAAACCCGTATGCCGTTTGGCCTTGTAAATGCCCCTGCTGTCTTTCAACATATGGTGAATAAAGCCTTAGGAAAAAAACAGATACGACCTGGCTATTCCATATATGGATGATATCTTATCACTAGCCTATTCGATTCACGAAGGTTTAGCAAAATTGCTAGAGATTTTTATGGCTCTACGGAACGCTGGTTTAACATTAAATATAACTAAACGTCATTATTTCGAGAAGAAGTCAGACTATTTGGGCTTTGAGGTCTCGAGTGAGGGCTTGAGACCCGGAAACAGGAAAACCGAAGCAGTAGCCTCATTCCCTGTGCCCAAAAACGTACATCAAGTTAGGCAAAATGTAGGCTGGGCAAGTTTCTTTCGCAGATTTATCCCCAACTTCGCAAGCATCGCAAAATCCTTAACTTATCTTACTATATAACCCTTACCTTAGTCTAATGTTCCATGGCAGTGGAATCAGGAACAGGATAAAGCTTTCGAAGAAATAAAATCTAAACTGATTGATAGACCCATTTTGGCATTATATGATCCGACATATATGACTGAAGTTCACTGCTACGCAAGTAAACTGGGAGTGGGTGGTATATTACTGCAAAAGCCAAAAATCTCCATTGAAACCTGTAGCATATTTTAGTAAGCAGACAACCAAGGAAGAAGAGCATCTTCATTTCTATGAGTTAAAAAAACTCACGGTAGTTCTGTCTTTAAAAAGATTTCGTACATATTTGATGGATATCGAATTCAGGGTATACACTGACTGCAACGCTCTAAGGACCACTCTAACAAAAAGAGATTTAATACCCCGAATAGCCCGGTGGTGGCTTTTATTACAAGAATATAATTTCAGTATTAAATATAGACCGGGGTACACTATGCGCCACGTGGATGCCTTGAGTAGGAACCCAATTCAAAATAATGATTCTAATGATGTACTAGAGGAACGCGAATTTGAAATTATGAATGTGACCACAACTGAAGGGCTACAAACTGTTCAAATGACAGACCCAAAACTAAAACTAATAAAAATAGTTTTAGGCAGTGACAGTAAAGATATCAAGGATATACACGATAATTATGTAATTAACAATGACAAAATATATAGGAAAGTGGGTGACGAATTGAAGTGGGTGGTGCCTTATAAGGCAAGATGGCGAGTCTGTCAACTTAATCATGACGAGGCTGGACATTTTTCATACGATAAAACGCTAGATAAAATTAAGCATGACTATTGGTTTCCAAAAATGAATCGCTTTATAAGAAAATATGTCACGGCGTGTCTTAGTTGTACGTATAATAAAGCTTCAACATAAAAGAAAAGTGGTTACTTGCATCCTATACCTAAAGGTAATATGCCCTTTCACACGCTTCACTTGGATCATCTTGGGCCATTTGTGAGGAGCAAGTGTGGAAATATGTACATATTAGGTATGATTGATGGCTTTAGCAAATTTATTTTCATTAGAGCCGTTAAGAATTTAAAAAGTAAGACCACCATAAAAATATTGACAGACATATTTAGCGTGATAGGCAGCCCTAAAGTCATAGTGTCAGATAGAGGTACCAGTTTTACGTCGACAACGTTTAAAAAGTACATGAACTCCATTGGTACCAAACACGTATTGAATGCAGTAGCAACGCCTCGTGCCCACAGACAAATTGAGAGGTATAATCGCACTATATTAGAGTCATTGGCTGCTTCCAATCACGGCTTGGACGAGCGGGAATGGGATTCGCGCATAAATACAGTGCAATGGAGTCTTAACAATACACTAAACAAGTCTACGGGAAGTACACCTTCGGAAGTGGTTTTCGGACAAAGAACTTTCGGTATAAATGAGGGGTCCGTTCTTAATGAGATACGAGACCAAGGGGATAACGATGTTCACGAATTACATTCGAAACGTGATATAATTCGTAATAATGCTTCAGAAAATATTAGAAAAGGTCAAGAAGCAATGAAGGCACACTACAACCATAATAAGGTACCAACGAAATTCTTTGACCTTGGAGATCTTGTGATGATTCCTAACTATCATTTACCCGCAAGTGGAAACAGTAAAAAGCTATATCCCAAATTCAGGGGACCGTACAGGATTACTGCCGTTTTAAATAACGGCCGCTATCAGGTATCAAGTATCATATGGTCACTCCAAGCGTAAATATAGAAGCATTTACCCTGCTGATGCGTTGAAAGGTGGATTATCTTACCACAACAGATAAGAGTGATCACGAAGATAGCCACGATACATACGACGCAATCAACAATAATAATAATGAAAAACAAGTCAATTAAATACGTGATATATGCCGTATTATTTCGGTGATCAGTATAATTAAATAAACTGAGACATGCCGTATCATTGCAGTGATCAGAATTGAGTAAACTGAGATATGCCGTATCATTTCGGTGATCAGTATGATTAAATGAACTGAGATATGCCATGTCGTTGCGGTGATCAGTGTAGTTGATTGGACTGAAATATGTCGTTGTCATTGCGGTGATCAGTGTTGAATAATCTATCTATATTAAAATAAGTATAGCTGCACTCTTATTTTACAATATGCTAACCAGATGAGAAAATACAAATATCATATAATGTATCTTATATTAACTGTATTTATTATTTTTTCCAGAAATCCCGAAGTTCGTCAAGCAGTATGGTCATTATGCCTCGGAAGGTATATAACATAGTATAAAGCTATACTTATGTATAATAGAATGGCCGAATCGGAATAGGGTCATTCCTATTTGAGGATGTCCGACTGTTAGCGTTGGCAACAAAAAAGAAAGAAAAAAAAGAAAAAAGGATGTTGATAATCTGTGAGAAAAAGAAGAAAGTTGAAAAAAAAATAAGAGATTGGTGCTGATTTTTGGGTTAGAAGTGCGTATCAGTGAAAAATAAAGATTCAAAGTCAAAGTCAAAATGGTTTATTCAAATAAGGATTTTACAATCACTTTTTAATCGTCAAAGTTATAAAATATTATTTTTTGAACCCTCCCACCTTCCCGCCGGTTCACAATGTTGTTGATTTCTACCGAGAAGAATCCGGCAAGAAACTCGATAGTTACTCTTTTAAAAACACTATCAATAATACAAATAAACTAAAATACAATTAATGTTTTAAATAAAAATTTTTAGTCGTACAATTTTATGTTATTTCCATTTTAATTTGGTTTCCCTATGCATCCTGTAATTGAGCATCATCAGTCCCAAGGACTTTTATCATTTACATAGTCTGAAATATTGTAGTATGCCTTTTTACAAAGTACCTGCTTCATAAAAGATTTAAATTTACTTATTGATAGATTTTGAATTTTATTGGGAACTTTGTTGTAAAAGTGTATACATTGCCCCATAAAAGAGTGACTTATTTTGTGTAGACGTGTATCATGCACCAACAGCTTATTTTTACTTCTAGTATTTACTTTGTGAACGTCACTTTTCTTGCTGAAACTATTGATATTTTTATCTACATATAAATTCAAATTCAATATAATTTATTAAGTTAGGCTACAATAATTGAGCACTTATGAATGTCACTACTCCATCGGTTCGTAAGTCTACAGGGCGGGAGACCTTGTACTGAGAAGAACCGGCAAGAAACTCAGCAAGGGCATTTCTTTTCCTCCTTTCTCTTACAGCGTCCAATTCAAATATTGGAAAATCCCTCTCTTTCATAAAAGGACACTTTCCATTACAAACATAAAAAAACATGAAATATAAAGCACAAGCACAACATAAAAAAGTATCTAATATAAACAAAAGACAGTTTATGTATTATTTATCCGTGATTCCAGGTAGTATATCATTATTCCTAAATATTTAGTCAATACCTATTTGTTTTAGGATCGCAGGGTAACCTGAAAGTAATTCATAAACCATTTTTTTTTAGTTTAAACATAACAAAAGTTATAAACGATGTTACCGATATGCATCGAGATAACTTACAACACTATGAAGTAGGAAAATTGTTAAAAATACTACTTTTATTCATTTAATAGCAATATCTTTGCAAAAGTAACGTTATAAAACATGTTATACATGATTGATGATATATATGATTACTTTCTTTAAGTGTTTTACAATTTAATTGAACTCGTCATTTTCAATGTGGTATCTAGGGCTTCCAATACCCGATCCTTAACGGGATCCCGGAATCTCGGTACTGAATGACAAAAAAAATATTTAAAGATAGAATCATTTAATTCAATGAAGAAAAACAAACACAAGCTAAATAATGAAACTTACACATTATAATTTTAATAAAATATAATATCATAAGCATAATTCTTAAAGATAAAGAAACAATTCTTTTATTAAATCTCTTAGTTTTAATTATTGCGTTTGTTTTACATTGAAGCTCTCAAAAAGGATAGAGCATCCAATACGTAGTCTGAAAGCGAGCTTCTCAGTTTGTTGCAAAGAAATCCAACCGAAGAAAAAGCTCATTCTGACTTTGCACTTGTATGGACGATTGACAACAATACACTTCCCGACCACCTCTGCTGCTGTCACAGACGTACATTTCTAACCTTACTATGCTATCGAAATCCATAGATGACGCTTACGTTCAAGTTCGAGTTTACACTTTGATGACTTTTTGCCATTTCTCATTTCAACTTTTGATCGAGGGTCATTTCATAAATTTATTCGCTCATCTTAGGAGTAGGTAAACACTGTTTTGATGACAACCTGGATAGCTCGACTGTATTTCATGTTCCTCAGTCGTGTTAACAGAGATACAACCATTTGACCTTGAGACTTTACTTGAACTTTGAACCTGTTGGTTTCTTAAAAGTATCTTTATCGATGCGATCATTATAATAGAGTGCTGCATCATGTAGATATTGTAAAACTCCTGAAGTT
This sequence comes from Apoda limacodes, assembly GCA_946406115.1. Lineage (NCBI taxonomy): Eukaryota > Metazoa > Arthropoda > Insecta > Lepidoptera > Limacodidae > Apoda > Apoda limacodes. The sequence continues at coordinate 40,244,107 of OX291541.1, forward strand.
GGACTTCATCTTTGTAACGTATCAACGTTATCTGAGTTCCATTGCGAGATTCTTACTCGAGTCTAACTTTTTCGGCGTAAACTGCAGCGCAACGTCAGCCGTTAGTAAATTGTCATTCCGTTTCAGATTACCAGCACAGTTGCTTTGACCACAGCAAGACCACCTTACATTTTCCACAATATTCACAACATCATCATCTACAGTGAACGTCACATCCAGGTCTATGAAAACCTTTGTAACTGCGTCCTTTAGTTGTTGAAAGCATCCTATCATGTCCGCCATGCTGTTTCAGCGCGTTCTGCAGTCCAGGATCAAACTCAGTATCTTCCCATGGATTTCATACACGTATTTTTGCAGTATATCAAAGTCAAAGTCAAAGTCAAAATGCTTTATTCAAATAAGGATTTTACAATCACTTTTGAATCGTCAAAGTTATAAAATATTATTTTTTGAACCCTCCCACCTTCCCGCCGGTTCACAATGTTGTTGATTTCTACCAAGAAGAATCCGGCAAGAAACTCGATAGTTACTCCTTTAAAAACACTATCAATAATACAAATAAACTAAAATACAATTAATGTTTTTTATAAAAAAAATTTAGTCGTACAATTTTATGTTTTTTCCATTTTAATTTGGTTTACCTTTGCATCCTGTAATTGAGCATCATCACTCCCAAGGATTTTTATCATTTACATAATCTGAAATATTGTAGTATGCCTTTTTACAAAGTACCTGCTTGATAAAAGATTTAAATTTACTTATTGATAGATTTTGAATTTTATTGGGAACTTTGTTGTAAAAGTGTATACATTGCCCCATAAAAGAGTTACTTATTTTGTGTAGACGTGTATTATGCACCAACAGCTTATTTTTACTTCTAGTATTTACTTTGTGAACGTCACTTTTCTTGCTGAAACTATTGATATTTTTATGTACATATAAAAGATTTTCATATATGTACTGCGACACTAAAGTTAAAATTTTTACTTCCCTAAACCTATCCCTCAGAGATATCCTAGATCCTAATTTATAAATAGCACGAATTGCCCTTTTTTGTAACAAAAATATTGTATTTACATCAGCAGCGCTACCCCACAATAGGATACCATATGTCATTAAACTATGGAAATAGCTAAAATATACTATTTTTGATGTCGACCATCGGTCAATTGTCTTATTTTCTTGATCGCATACACAGCAGAGCTAAGTTTTTTGGCTAGGTTATGAATATGAGGACCCCATTGAAGTTTGGAGTCCAGCGTTATGCCAAGAAAGACTGTTGAATTAACAAGTTCTAATTGCTCACCATTAATATTAATACATGTCTGTCTCTGACTAACATTTGGTAATGTAAATTTAACACATTTGGTTTTTTTTTCATTAAGTAATAAATTATTAGCGTTAAACCAATTTACAATTTTAGAAAGGGCATTATTTAATTCATTATAACATGTCTGTCGTCTCTTAACTTTAAAAAGCAAAGAGGTGTCATCAGCAAATAAGACAATGTCATGGTTTTTTACATTATATGGGAGATCATTAATGTAAATAAGAAAAAGAAAAGGACCTAAAATTGAGCCCTGAGGGACTCCTATAGTGACTGCTGAAATTTAGATTACAGCTTTTTAGATGTCCAAAAAAGATTCATTACATTTCGTATTTTTTCTACAATGATTTATAATGAGTGAAATATGACGTGTAGTTACAATACGGTTTAATTAACCTTTTTTAAACTCAAGAGTCAAGGTCAATTTTTTTTTGTTCAAATTAGGGTTTCACAAACTTTTTTGAATCGTCAAAAATATTAAATACTATTTTTTTAAATCCGGTTCACACACCCTCCGGTTCACAATGTCGCTATTCTACTGAGAAGGATCCAGCAAGAAACTGAATAGTTACTCTTTTGGTTGACATAACTAATGTATATCATGTAAAAAAACAAATACAATCATCAATGTCTCAAATAAAAGAAAAAAATGATGAAAAATGAATAATAATAACATAATATAAACAACACTTTTAAACATATTATTGTCTTATTTTAGGCCATACAATTTTATATTATTTCTATTTTAATTTGATTGTGTCGAAAAAATGCTTCAAACGTAACAAATCTGTATTGAAGTGCGTTTTTAATTAAGGATATCACTTGCAATCAACTTTTGGCAATTCTATTTAGATTTTACGAAGTTTTATTATATACCGGAATTCCGGTATCTTTTAACTGATACCGATATTAAAAAAAGGCTCTTTTAAAGACGTGATCCCGCGATCCCGGTATCCTAGCTTATCCCGGTATTAGAAGCCCAAGTGGTATCATAAAATCACAATTATAACTAGTTTGACTTACCAATAGAAAGATAGATTCATATTTTTCTCCTGTGAAATATCCACTATACTCGAACAACTAGGAACGATGCACACTATAGGTATTATTCAATCATTAAATAAATCTTGATCTACACATTTTTAAGACAAGAACAATATTTTTATGATATTTAAAAAGAAATCGTCATAACCAGCTGAATAGCTAAAAAAAATGGCTGGTGGCGCGCACTGCTTAAAAGCGTGCCAGAACTGCAATTGCTTTCTCTTTTTAATACACGTAAATATAGAATGACGAATACTGTATACAGGTACATTGTTCAACTTTATGCTTTGTTCCAAACTGCAACTAGGAATATGAAAAATGGTTTTAAAGTTATTTACACTTACCATAGATTTGGTAGGAAATCACCGGCAGTGTGAAAATTCACAGACAAACTCCCGCTTTTTAAAATGGGTGGAAAATCAACTTTTCCGGGCGATAATCACTTGGAAGAGAGTAAAAGTGAATTGGAAATTAGCGTCATTTTAATAAATGTTTTTGAGTGTGTTCGTTTTAGTTCGAAGTGTTCCCACGTTTGATACTTTTCACACATTTAATAACTCCACTTTTTATGACAAATTAACACCAAATCCCACCTCTAGAAATGGGTCTAAAGTTTAATTTTTCGGTGGCAAAAGTTACAAAATTTCATATCATATTATAAATAACGAACGCTTGACAGTTTTTTACAGATGATACTTAAAAATATCGATATTTTTGATTCCAATGCGCAATGCTAAAAAAACGAATCACCGGTAACAAAATAAACGATAATGAATTTTCACCCCAAAACGAACAGACCTACTTTATTGACTGGAACGCACAAAGATTTTTATCTTTGGGAACGCAGTCTTTATTTCATATATGCTTTTTCTTTCTAACCTTTAAACATTACAACTTTCTATCCTGCTGTCATATTTTTGCTCAATTTAGAACGCCCCTTTTCTCCTCCAATCAGCATTCGAAAAGTATCACTGACGTCAGAATTCCACGTTGGAAAGTCACGTATGTCAAATTCCCATTGTAAATTGTTTTTGTAGGATGGAGAATAAAGTATGTACAAATAAACAATAATTCGCCATTATTCACAGTGAAAGTGGAAGTGTTTATTACAAAGTCTTTACCATACTAATTTAAAATGTCCTTGAAGTGGAACTTAATATTACAAAATGACTTATGTTAATGATGATATTCACAAAATTTTAGATTATCTTAAAAGCGACCATGATCTGAACCAGGAGAAACTGCACATTGACAAAATGGAAAACTGTCCACTGGTAAATCCCAAAATGTTTTACCTACTAATAATTTTATGTAATCAAACCTTAGTTGATAATGTTATCATTAGAGGTCAATTATTGTAATCGTAAAACAATTTAACTTGCACGAGTAGTCAGGCAGACGCTCGATGAAGTAATATTGATTGCCGCGGGCGAGTCTTGTTGAACCAGCTTTCGTGGCTTACGAATCGCGTAGCCCCTTTTACCGTTACTCTCACGACTACGTTCATTTCGTTTTGGTAATAAACGTGGCTCAGTCGCTGATACCTCTCTCTTTTAACTTACTGTCTCGGTTTCTCAGTAAATTAGTTAATTGTTATTCAAAGGCTCCTCTCTAATTACAAGTAAATTGACTCACACTCAGTTCATGTGATATTCGCGCGAGGTATACCCGTGCGCCGGTGTTTTACGTCAACAAGCAGGTTATTGCCAGCTAGGCACCATGTGCTTGCTACTAAAGCCATATGTCATCTAATCCTTACACCGGCAGACTGTAGTAATTTCATATCATCACTACTTGGACCGTGCAGTGTCTTCAATAAACACTTTCTTGCAGTCAAAAATTGTTTGAGTTATAAACTAACATTAGTGAAGTGAATTATGTTTTAAATACTGTGTAGTTTTTGTGTCATCAATGCATAATTAGTTTAGTAAACATGGATAAAAAACTAGATCTACTGTCTCTATTTGAGGTAAATTCCACTTGACTTGTTGGAGTTTTAGATAGTTAAATAAGTGTGGGTATCTTATCATATGATGATATGTTTGGCACTATTATGGTATCTTATAGTTGAATATTTCTAGGTAACACTGCTGAACTAATTATGTGATAAGTGAATAAATATACAATCTTAATAGTAAACTTGATAAAAATTACAGGAATAAGAAGTTTATATTAATTGTTTTTGTTTTTCATAAAGCTATGCCCTAATTCAACATACCTACTTTTGTAAAAGAGGACTACAAATTGTAATACTTAACTATTTATGTTACCTTTTATTTTATTTCCGATTCCATCAATCACTTTGAGCCTTCTTACTGCCTAAATATCTTGTACCAACTTAAACACCATCTCAATAATACAAAGCTTTATACACCCTTGAGCAGATTAATTGAACTTTTACGGTTCTGTCCAATTAGTCTTTTTCTTTAAAGTCAAAGTCAAAGTCAGAAGGGTTTATTCAAATAAGGATTTTACAATCACTTTTAAATCGTCAAAGTTATAAAATATTATTTTTTGAACCCTCCCACCTTCCTGCAGTTCACAATGTTGTTGATTTCTACCGAGAAGAATCCGGCAAGAAACTCAATAGTTACTCTTTTAAAAACACTATCAATAATACAAATAAACTAAAAATCAATTAATGTTTTAAATAATAAATTTTTAGTCGTACAATTTTATGTTATTTCCATTTTAATTTGGTTGACCTATGCATCCTGTAATTGAGCATCATCAGTCCCAAGGATTTTTATCATTTACATAGTCTGAAATATTGTAGTATGCCTTTTTACACAGTACCTGCTTGATATAAGATTTAAATTTACTTATTGATAGATTTTGAATTTTATTGGGAACTTTGTTGTAAAAGTGTATACATTGCCCCATAAAAGAGTGACTTATTTTGTGTAGACGTGTATCATGCACCAACAATTTATTACTCAAGTACATTGTTTGTTTACACCACTGGCTTTTCAGTGAAGGTAAACATCATGAGGATACCTGCATACATCAAAAAAATGTATGCGTAGTTCTGTATTTGCTGGGCCAAACTATGGCCTAAATTGTCCTGCCCATGATAAGGGCAAGCCGTGTTCTAACAGTAGAGACATACAAAGGCTTAAAGTAATGCCTACCTAATGTCAGTATTGAAAAAATTGTCTTTCAAATAAGTACTATTATCCTAATCTGGTATATTGAAATAAGGATACCTTTTAGTTTTGCAGATTGTATAATTTGAGCCAAGCCCTCTGTAAGGTGCACAATAGCTAGTACAAGTACATTGCCCCAACCATTGTAGTGTCCTACTGCAGGTGCAGGCCCCTCTATGTGGAAACTTAGGCCATAGTCAACCACTCTGACCTAGGGTGGATTGGCAAATGTGGCTAAGCTAGTTGCTACTCATGGCACTTAACAATCGGTGTCATTTGTAACACCATACAGGATTGACAGTTTAAAAGCCCCTTTGAAGCACCGAGAAGCTTGGTACCATGTTCCACTACAGTCGCCCAATGACCGATCATGCCTAACATTCTCCTTTCTAGGTAGATAATGTAAAATTGTTTTGATATTATTAAAACCCCAGAGTTCTGATGTAAAATCTGTCAATGCTTGTGCAATATTTTGTAGTGCAGTAATATTGACAGCATTAAAGATATATTATACTGATCTAAAAAAGTAATTTAGTAAATGTCACAATTAAAAAACTGGCCAAGTACAAGTCTTTAGACGAGGGTTCCTTACCATTATCTATAGAAAGGGCAAAAAGATCATGTTTGTGGTATGGGAGCCCCCCTTAATATTTGTTTTATTTTTTAATTTTTTGTTTTTAAAGTGAATATATAACTAAATATTCTGTGAATATTTCAAGCCTTTATGTGTTGCCGTTATCAATATTGAGCAAAAACAAGCAAAAGAATCATCTTTTTTTGTATTGGAGCCCCCTTAAATATTTATTTAATTCTGTTTTTTAGTATTTGTTGTTATCATCTGTGAAGATTTCAACTGTCTAACTATCACAGTTCATGAGATACAGCCTGGTGACAGACGGACGGACAGCAAATGTCTTAAGGGTCTCTCGGGTCCCATTTTGTATCCTTTGTGTATGGAACCCTAAAAACTACCGAATTACTTATAATGTAATTATATTATAATGCTTGTAAAAGCCTACATTTTTTACTTCTTTGCAAAATTTATGTTTCTAACAGCCTAATTAAGGTTAGTTTATTGGTGATTAGGTGGTATGTAATTACTAATTTCTCCTCATTATTACTAATTGCTTAGGGCAAAATATTTTTATTATTAAGATAACTATTAAGTTTTTTTATGAGTTACTAGCTGTCTTTGTTTGAAGAAAAAGTCTACCTGACCATCAGCTTTGTCTGCCCCTTTGACGGCCACCCTTTATTCAACTAATAGTTACCTACATACAACATTGCCAGATAGTGTTCAGGATTCATTCCCTGTCACAGATGTCATAGGTTAGCTATTTATTTTGCGTTTATTACCAAGTACAAATGTTATTATTAAGCATATTTTGATAGCATAAGGCACTAATTGAATTCATAAATCCATCTACATATTTAAATATGAACAAAGTATGTAGACTATAAAAATTTTTTGTGCCCCCTTCCTTCGGAATATTTCATTGGGCCACATTTTGTTGACCCAGCTGTCTAATTGTGAAAATGTTGTCTTAATGTTCAAAAACAACATTTTGATTCTATTAGGGGGGAAAAACACAGGCTTTGAGACACCACATAAAAGTAAACAATCACAAATAACAAATATAACTGCTTAACTGTCTTGAGGCACTAGTATATTACACCTGTGCTTCCCATGACCCTTTACTTCGACAATAAAATGGACGGAAGAAGTGTGTACTGCTTTTAATGCAATTTTTGTATGTCTCCCCGAAGTAATACAAGCTACTAATATAGTATGTAAGTAATTGGTTGGATAGTAATTTGTATTTCAAATCATGATTAAAAATATGATAAACAATTATTATCACAACAATAAATGTCAAATAACTTTATTCCTTTGGTATTTGTTAGACATTTTATCTAAATATTAAAAGATCATCCCTTGAACGGATGACAATATTTCAGAATTTTATCACATTTGGGGCTTTTACTGTAACATGTTTTTTGTGAATCCATTACTTGTGCTATTCAGCTAGCATTACCTTATATCTTATTGTCTTAGCCTGCCTAAAACAACTTATCCTGCACACATTTAAATAAATGTGTAAAATTTGTAATTTTTATTATTCATCAGTTTTAATGTTATTCACTCAAACTCCAACCATTAAAGTTAAAGTAAAGCAAAGCAGCCACTTGTGAAACTTGAATCTTAACTTGAACCTTGAGCAATTAATAATAAATTAATATTTAACAGTCAACTTTCTTTTCAGTCAGACACCTGGGTGTCCGATGATCTCTTTGAGAATATTTTCTCATTGGAGCAGGGCTCATTGGATTTCCTGGAAGAAACCATACCTGACTTCACCCTTGGTGCAGACAATGCTCCCTTGCCTCCAGAACCAATCAGCAGCTCATGTTCCGACAGTGGATTATCTAGTGACCAGGCCGAATTGTAAGTTTATACAGTTACTTATTATACTATATGATTCCAGGACCTTCATTCAAGTTCAACATACTACAACTTGTAGTACTCAGTCGTCAAAAAGTTATGACCAAAACAATTTTATAAACACATTAAAACTATAAGGTGCATGTATAAGACGGCACACACAATGTGTTAACGAATGGAAGTGCAATATTTAGTAACTAGTAGTATTACATCTGGCCTTGGATTAAAATAACATGCAACAGACCATTAAGGAAATCATGCAATTTTCTGCAATTGTCAGTGAGTCAGTACCTACTTGAGGAAGTCCGGAAAAAGTTGTGTACCTTTTATAATTGTAGGACTTCACCTGATCTTTGTAAAAATTCTATTTTCATATAAATTAGCTATTTCTAATATTTCTTCCTAAGATTAGTTTGGTTATGTCGTGTGGTGTTAATTTTTAACACCACCCTATCAAAAAGCTACTGGCTGGTGTCACGATATAAAATACATGGTTGTACTTTTAAAGGCTATTAACTTCACCTGTTTGCATGTGTGGGTCAAATATTAAGTTCAAGTTCATTTTGACCAACTTCTCATTGTGCTGCAATTTAACAGTTTGCCCTTTAGGTTCGATTCTCGGTAGGGACAACCTATATTGTTACTATTTTTGATTTTTTGTCTGGCTCACCATCTATTATGTTTGTGGGATGGAATACCATAGTTGAAACATGGATTTTACAAACATTGTTCACTGTTCGCCGCATCAGTAGAAGTTCGTTACAGCCATCGAGGAACCATCCCTTCCGGGATAAGTGTCGTGATGGTTTTATCACTAAGAAAAACTTGGTTGATATTATGTTTTATTTATTCAAAGTATTATTTATTTCTTTTTACATTAAGGCTAAACGCCGAAAACAAACGCGTATAATGTAATGATATAATCATTTCAAACGACGAGCCTTTTTTTTTAATCAAAATGCTACGTCAAATTCGGGTAAATTTGGAGATTACGGCAAATTAATTTTATGTAAAATAAAAAACCGGCCAAGTGCGAGTATGTCTTCCGTGCAAAGTTATTATACAACATATATTATTAAAAATATTTTTTATTATATGTTGTAACTAAAAATTTACGATTTTCGCAATCTTTCCTTTATCTGTGCTATAAGACCTTGCCTCGTACCAAATTTCAAGATTCTGAGTTCACGGGAAGTAGGTTTTGATTCCCTTGCGAGTTTCGAAAATTTTCGGCATAAACGGCTGTATCTTTTGATTGCGTTGGCTTAGAAGTTTGATTTTTTCACAAAAGGGACAGTAGACCTGAGTATTTGATATCAATTTTAGCTTGAACTTTCACGCGTTCCTGAGAAAAAAGGGTCTTGACAGACGCACGGACGGACATCACAGTGATCCTATAAGGGTTCCGTTTTTTCCTTTCGAGTTTTAGCCTTAACACATATGTGTTAATATAGTAAATTGAAAACATAATCTTCTCCAAATATTCTCGCTAGTCATGTTCTTGCTGATACGACTACGAATGTCTTTGACCGCCGTCTCTAATTTTTAAAACATATCCAAGTTCAATAATAGAAGTAACAGATTTTCGACGAGGCAACCAATGAAACTTACCAAATTGATATTTATCATCATAACGGACACGAGTGCGTGGCCAAACATTTTATGAGTCATTCACCCATTTATGATGCAATGTGCAATATAAAGTCCCAAAGCGTACTGTACCTCCCTACTGTACTAAGTTCGAATTCATAAAAATAATTTGCATATCGCCGTTGTTCGTGATGAGGAAAAAGCTAGAAAACATAATATGTAAGTATTTTGAGGTAATAAGTTTTTAGGGTTTCGTAGCCAAATGGTAATAACGAACGGAACCTTTGTAGTTTCATCATGTCCGTACGTCCGCATTTTACACAAATTTGCCATCATTCTGATAAAATACAGGAGGTGTCTTATGTAAGCCGCCAGACAGGTGTGTAATGGAATTTAGTTAAATACTTTTAAGGGTAGTTAGCTCTTTGTACATTGAACTGAGAGATGCAATTGAGGTTAGGAGTGACTCTTTCTCTTAGATTTATATTTTGGTAGAACGAAAATCATTTTGCAACAGAATTGGTTTACATTTTTTTTAGATATCCATACTAATATTATAAATGCGAAATAACTGTCTGTCTGTCAGTCTGTCTGTTACCTCTTCAGGCTTAAAACGCTGTACTGTAGTGTGTAAGATGAAATTTGGCATGGATATAGTTTGAGTCCCCAGGAAGGACATAGGTTACTTGAAAATGTCAAGTGTGAGTCGGTTTTTTTTTGTATAAATCCTCAATTTATATTTGCCATTGAAATCCTACACCGATAACCGAATTTAGGGCGGGTGGAACCGGGCACAAATTCAGGTAATATTTCAATTGCCTATTGTTTTCAGATTGCATATTGGAGCACCATGTGATACGTTTAAAGTCTTCAATTACCAATAACCGAATTTAGGGCGGATGGAACCGCGGGCAAAAGCTAGTCCGCAATAATTCTCATTCTACGCATGCGTGTGTACGACAATTACTTAGCCGGTTCTTTCAACTTTACACTGCCTACGCAGTTAGCTACAACGAAGTATTTGATCTAAAGATGTTGACAAAAAATCTACGAAACTATGTTTATTTTTGAAGTTTTTGATATTTTTCATGACACAAGTTTATTTGAGTCTACGCTGCGTTACTAACATAACCTTGCTAATGAAACTATTGACGCATAATAAAATTACCTTCCCATATGTTTTTTGACTACATTATCTTAGTTCTAAAGTTGTGTCGTTATATCTCAATCATAGGCTTAGTTTTATATTATCTTCAGAATATATATCGAAACTAGCTTTTCCCCCTGGCTACCTCCGCGCTAATGTTTTTTGTTCTACGACAATTACTTGATTACAGTAAGAAAGGGTACTATTCACGTGAAATTCGTTTAGTCATTTCCTATAGAAACTTTTAGGTTTTGCTGGAGTAAAATACCCCAATATCCTTCTCCATCTCTTCAAATTTCAATATTTTATTTAATGTTTGTTACCTCAGAACTCCGTCATTAATAAACCGATTTGGAAATTTATATTATATATTAGTATAGGGAAGGAGTAACCCACAGATTGGTCCCATTTTAATTCCGTAAGGATTGGTACAAGAAAACCAGACTAATGGGAGAAGATGTTTTGAAGTTGTATCATTTTGATTATTTAGACGAGTTCCACCGGTCTCTACGTCAAGACTGGCCATGTAAGTTTCTGCGTGGCGGAGACACCACTGAGAATGAGATTAACAAAACAATATACAATAGAATTATCGCTCCGCATTTTGAATACGTGCAAACTTATATTACGCGCACTCTAGTAGTCAACTCGACATTCTAAGGCTGGGTGCACTGCGGCGCGGCGTGTTGCGGTACGCATCAGATTTGGTGTGCGCTTTAAATTTGAATTGTATTTGTATTTGATAGGGATTATTGGCCTAAAAATTAACTAAAACCATACGATATGTTTTAAGTGTCCTATAATTGTGAACATGAAATAAATAAAATAAAACCATACGAAGGCTATTAGTAAAAATATAAGAAACCCTTTATCTGTAAAACGCTTAGTGACAACATTTCTTCACCGCGTTTCAAGCACTATTGCGGCGATCTGCGGATGTTTTTGCGTATTGCGTGGGTTTAATATACTTAATTCCAAGATATACCCTAATATATCCAAAACAGTCTATCTTACTTGTTGAGTTTGAAAAAGTGGTACATACTACAAATCACTGAAAAATTCAGAGGTTAGAGTAAAAAATTATATCCATAAAAAGTTTGTACAAAAAGAAATATGGATTTCTCTATCCCTAAAATAGTAATTTGATCGCTCAAAGTTTCGTCATGTATTTTCAATCATTTGTTTTAAGGATTCCGCAGATATGTACCGAACCCTTACCTAGTTTCCTATAGTTTCTTTCTTATCATTTATCCTCTTGAATAATTTATGGTTTCGAAGTAAATTGCAAGAAAATTCTAAGTTTCTTTAATACTGACTTTAAGGACCAACTGAAAAATGAAATTCGTTTAACAGAGCAACTACAAAATTTAAAAATAAACTTTTTTTTCAACAAAAACATAACCACTTCAGATCCTCTTAAGAAGTAAAAAACAAGCCCCTAAAGCAGACAAGTGTGTTTTTACCATAGACATAGAGAATTGGACAGCGCATTTCCTAGCCAGCTGTGAAAAAAATGGTCGCAAAAGTGTTGTGACGAAGCGGTTCTGCGGTCTCTTGTTTCTGCAAAACTGATACGTTTTGTCTCTTTTTTTAACTCGTTTTAATAAACATAAACAAACAAAATGGCGGACGTTAATAGAAACAGAAAGGAGACCATAGGTTTCATTTGGTTGGTTAATTTTGTGAAGCTTTTACGCAGTCTGTAGGATAGATTACTCGAAGTCTATGGTTTTTCTATATCAATCGATTCAACATCCCTAAAAATCCATGCATCCATTTTACATGTAGTTTACGCAACACATTGATCGATGAAATTACAGTAGGTAATTAGTAATTAGAAAGTAAACAAGGTTGCAAATGTGTTAGATTTTTAACTGATGAATTTAACGTTGCGTCCGTCATGTTGCACGATGAATCATTTTAGAAAGGCAAATGTCCGATTCAACTCAGCTCTGTGACTAAGTGGATGCCTACGTTGCCCCCTAGACACTTAATGCTAAGTTAAAGAAGATTGCCACGCGCTTACATTCAAAATCTCGACATCGTCTTAAGATTAGGTAGGTATGTGGGTAAAATATGAGCGAGCAAGGTTACATGCATCCATGCTTTGACTTGCGCGATCGGGCATGCACGCGAGTCTGGTTCTACTTGCCCGTAGTCGAAATACTAGAGCGGCAGTACCCGCGCGAGTCGAAACGCGCGTCAATCGCCTTTTGCACTACTGATGTGTGGTACAATGTTTTCCTAATTTGGTCAGAAGGAAAACTAACACAGCCCAAACATTCATTTTCATCCATACAGTGGGTCATCCCGTTTGATTTTGAAGAAAATCTCGACAACGTCTAGACATGCATGTTGCTGCAAAAAAAAACGTATCATTGGCTGGCTAAAAATTAAGGAAGTTATAGCAGTTTGAAATTTACTTTTTTAATGCGCGAGTAAAAGCGCAAGCTCTTAAATGGCGCAAAATAAAACGATAGCGCGTTACCTAGGTGAAGTTATACTGTACATTGCTATAAACCCTCGCTTTAATCTGCAGGGTGGTATTAGAAAACGTCTTTGTCTAAAGTGGCGTTTTGTTGACCGACATTATGCACATTATGCTTTTAATGTCAATAATCCAACCAAAGAGAATGAGCCAAGATAAGTAGGTACAGTGTGTAACACAAGATTTATGTCTTTTTAACTTGGCTGGATTATGACAATAAACGCATTAATGCAGTGAACAGAACGCACGTTATTAGATTATTATTATTATTATTAGATTTCTGAAGGGTCGGCAACGCGCAAGTGATACCCCTGGTGTTGCAAGCGTCCATAGGCTACGGTGGCCGCTTACCATCAGGCGGACCGTAAGCTTGTTTGCCACCTTAGTGGTATTAAAAAAAAAAAAAAAAAAAACCTTAAGCTGCAGTTAATTATGTATGTAATTTACTTATCTTTACTCGTCTTTATATTTAGTAATCAAATTCAAGGCGTATAAAACATTTAGCTAAAAGTGGATCTGAAGACGGTTTATGATTTTGTTGAAAAAATATTTTTTTATTTTTAGTTACCCTGTTAAACGAATTTCATTTTTCAGTTGGTCCTTTAAGTCAGTATTTTAAAAACTTAGAACTTTCTCTAAATTTTCTTCGAAACTATAAATTACTCAAGAGGACAAATGATTGGAAAGAAACTAGAAAAAACTAGATAAGGGTTCGGTACATATCTACGGAATCCTAAAAACAAATGATTGAAAATACATGACGAAACTATAAGCGTTCATATTACTATTTTACATTTGTCTATGTAGGTAGATAAATACATACGTACAATATATACACTATCAATGCCGACCGCTTAAGGACCGATGAAACTGTATAATGGCTAATGTTTTAACCCTAAAATTGACAAATGGAAGAACGCATGGACATGACGAAATCCGTTTTCGCCATGTGACTACGAAACCCTTATATTTGACAAACAGATAGACGTATTGCTGAGCATGACCAAGCTATAGATTAACTACATAACATTCGGTTTTAAATACAAAACCCTAAAGATTTAAACGTCTGGAAACGCCGCATACCTTCCAGTGGTTGAGGACCCTCCGTTTCTTCAATTACCACCATTCTGAACGTTTGCGCTGTTCCAGCCCGCAGTTTTGAGCACTCTACAGAACTCTCTCCTCGATAGTTCTTTTCCTATGTGAACCGTTCCTTGAGTCCTTGCAGTGGAACGCTGTCTGGACGCTGGAACGGAACGGAGAACCCTAAAGATTTAAACGTCAAAATCAGTTTTTTCTTGCAATGTTAAATGCATAACATGGAAAAATGGTCATCAGATTTGTAAGGCCTACCGTACACTTTGTTAAAATTCTGTGTGTTTTTTTTTTCATTTGTAAGGTGTGAATGTCACAACGAAATTGCGCACACTGCGATATAGAATCGCATGCGTATTCTTGTCGTTTGCTGCAGGTTTGAGGCGGTTTGTTTCCGCACGGAATTTTTCCACACTATACATGTACTTAAGGCGCTTGCAATTTCGTCTATTGTTAGACGCGTTGAGCAAGTCAAGTATAAAAAAGCTAAAACTATCTTAAGCTAGCTCTTATAAGGTTGAACTTCGCACGTCACGTTTTATGTCACTTACGCGTAGAGCGCTTTCGTTTTTGGCTAGTATTTCATGCTTTTAATTTTGTTTTTTGAAATCTAGCCTTTATAAAAAAATTCTAGCTGAAATTCTTTAAATATGAAAAAATACCTAATTGTTGAATTGAAAAAATTATTTGGTTCCCTGACAAAATATCGAGATCCAAAACAAGTTAACTTAATTTTCAGCACTTTTTGTGATAATTTAAGTATTATTTTCTTAAATAATGATAATTTTTTTTCAATTATGTTCGATTTTCTTTTAAATTAGTTCTTTCCGTTACCTCTGTATTGTTCTGTTATGTGTAGAATGCACCACTTCTTCAATTTCGAACAACTAAGAAAGACTGTTTTGGGACATACCGGTATATCTTCGTCTTTAGTATATCAAAGCCCACGCACTACGCAAAAACATCCGCGGTGAAGAAATGTTGTCACTAAGCGTTTTACAGATAAAGGGTTTCTTTTATTTTTACTGATAGCCTTCAACTCGTATGGTTTTTTTAGGCCAATAATCCCTATCAAATACAAATACAATTCAAATTTAAAGCGCACACCAAATCTGATGCGTACCGCAACACGCCGCGCCGCAGTGCACCCAGCCTTAGAATGTCGGGCTGACAACTATAAGAGTGCGCGTAATATAAGTTTGCACGTATTCAAAATGCGGAGCGATAATTCCATTGTATATTGTTTTGTTAATCTCATTCACAGTGGTGTCTCCGCCACGCAGACACTTACATGGCCAGTCTTGACGTAGAAACCGGTGGAAACTCGTCTAAATAATCAAAATGATACAACTTGAAAACATCTTCTCCCATTCGTCTTACCAATCCTTACTGAATTAAATGGGACCAATCTGTGGGTTATTCCTTCCCTATACGTGATAATTTTCTAAATCGGTTTATAAATGACGAAGTTCTGGGGTAACGAACATTAAAAAAAAAACATACAACCGAATTGATAACCTTCTTTTTTTGAAGTCGGTTAAAAATAATATAATACTGCCTAACAATTAAAGCTTTTGCAAATTGAAACATTGGAAAAAGAAAAAAAAAACACAATGCTGACGGAGGAAAATATGATTCAAGACAGGGAAGAAATATTTTGTTGGCATTCGGTTTTTGTTCATCTGTCTATATGTCACAGCTGCTTTTCCAAACAAGTAATAAATGCCTTATACAACGATTTTAAAGTTAGGTTAGGTTTACGGTAAGTTTAAAGCAAAAATGTAAGTACAAAAAAAAAGCGACCATTCCTCCTATTTATAATGTTTGCGAG
This sequence comes from Apoda limacodes, assembly GCA_946406115.1. Taxonomy (NCBI): domain Eukaryota; kingdom Metazoa; phylum Arthropoda; class Insecta; order Lepidoptera; family Limacodidae; genus Apoda; species Apoda limacodes. The sequence goes on from OX291541.1 coordinate 40,260,218, forward strand.
CCAAAAAATGCAATACTTTATAGTACTCGTGTAGTTTTTTAGAAAAAAAAAACGGGTTGCACTCCGAGAGTGCTGGAAGAAGTGAAAACATACAACCTGGATATAACATTTTAACTTGTGTAATTCGCACTTATATCTTTTCATCAACCCAATTTCCTCTTGCTTTTTTAGCGAGTTTATACCCATACCAAAAAAAAGTGTTCACCTAAAAAAAAAACTTTATAAATCCCTATAAAAGCTAAGAAAGTAACAAGTATTATGTTACTATAGACAAACATGAAACATTAGTACAATAAGATACAAGATACCGTTATGGCTGCGGTCCGAATTGCGCTCACAAGACCTACGAGCGTAGGCACGCTTATGAGTGGACCGAATTGAGATTCGCACTTATGGTCGTGAGTGACGTTTTCAAATCGGACCAGGCGTAAGCGCGCTCAAAAGTTAACCTAAAATTTATTTTCAAGATTTCCTTCTTTTCGTTCGTAGATATAGTTATTTCTATAGTTTTACCTCGCATATTTCAAGGCAAGCTCTGTGTACGGTAGAAAAACGATTTGGCAATCACAAACTTAAATGGTATTTAATTAATAACAACTGAAATGGTTCGAGGCATTGACTCTATATTTTGAATTATGTACTCTTATATTACGTGCATTTACAGGTTTACCATGGAGTAACAGTTCGAAAGTTCGCGCCAAAAAAAAACAATAACAACAAAACCAAAATAATAACAAACCTTCATGTGTCAGTTTGACGTTTGTTGACCGTGCTTACGACGCCTTTCCTCTTCACCGAAGGCACTGTTAGCTCGCGGATATGACGGCACTAATGACGTCATATTACTCAAGAGGCAGATTTGTAAGTGCCGTGAGCGCAATTCGAACCGACTTATGGGCGCGCCGATGGCGCTATCGGCACTTTCGGCGCAATTCGGACTATTTGTAAGTGCCGTGAGCGCAATTCGAACCGACTTATGGGCGCGCCGATGGCGCTATCGGCACTTTCGGCGCAATTCGGACTGCAGCCTATAAGTGAGAGGGGTGTTCTTATTTTTACTTTTATTCGTTTTTCAAATGTTGGTTGCAGAGACGCTTCGTTGAACTGTCTGGATCGTTTTCTGAAGAACGATTCCTCGTATCGATTTCAGCTTGCTTATATATTTCAGGTGAGAATACAATTATATTATAAAGACAGCTGAGCTCGATCAAGTATGATGATAGGCGTAGGAGGTGGACACAGAAAAACCGTTACGTAAGTGAGAGGCGTGTTCTTATTTCTAATTATTTGTCGAATTTCGGTTTCAGATTGCGACGCTTTGTATGAAAAAATCTAATCGTCTTTTGAAGAATGTTTATAGTGGCTTGACGTATAACTTTTTAAGCGTATCTTACAATTCACTTTTAACTGTAGTATATTTCTGGTGACAATACAATAATGATGAACTATTGAACAGGATTAGATGTAGCATAATGATATTGATGATAAAGGGGTGTTCTTTTGTTGAAAAATTTTACGAAGGGTGATTTCAGATTTTGTATGAACTGTTCTAATCGTTTTTCGGTTAGAACCCTTTTTAAATCACTTATTAGCTAAAAATCTTACAACGCATTTTCCACTCGCTTTTAAGTGTCTTATTATGGATTTAATACTGCTCCCTTACTCGTATTTATTCAAGTGCGTTCTGTAGTATGGTACAATCGAGCTCGGGTGTTAATGGGGCGGGAAGTGGTCATAGGAATTCTTCAGTTTACACATTTCACTATATGAAGTTTTTAGTACAATTTCTTGTCTTTTTAATATTTTTCATCACAACCAAACATATTTCGTTATTTATCAATTATTCTATGATTATTTTTTATCATTTACAAACCAAAAAGACGCAATAAGAGCATCTGTTGTAATTCGCCCTCTTCTCAACACAACCTATGGTTTTTCTTGTCTACATCCTCATGATCAAAGTCCGTTCCGTTCCAGCGTCTTACCAGCCAGCGTTTCACTTCAAAGACTCGAGAGACGTGTCACATGGGAAAAAACGGTCAATGGCTGATTCTGTAGAGTGCTCAAAACTGCGGGCTGGAACAGCGCGAGCGTTCAAAAAGTTGGTAATCGAAGGGTCCTCAACGACTGAAAGGTATGCGGTGTTTCCAATCCGCATTAGTGAGTTATTCAGCCTTCATCCTCAAGATCAAAGCTGCTGATAAAGTGCAGTTTATCAAATGATTTTATTTTAATCCTTTATTGTACAAACAAAAAACATTACAAGAAATTATAATTCTAGAAAAATAATACAAAGGGCGTACGTATCTTTGCCAGTGATTCCTGCCCGTAAACCCAGAGAAAGAATAAATATACAAAAAAAGGTGGCAAGGGCTTGTACAACAAAGTTTTATCTACAGAATACTTAATTAATAACGTATGAAATTTAATAACAATATAATATTATATAATAGTAAACATTGACATGTGTTGTTATTGTTATTTTGAGCTCAAATGTGAGATCAATATAGTTCGTACGTACGTTGAGCCAGAAGTCCTTTCGTCAACCTTGGTTGTTCTTTGTTGTTTACCGTTAAAATTCTTAAACTGTTTAATTTCATCTTTGCTGATAATTATAACCATTGTCTTTAACCGACTTCAAAAAGGAGGTTATCAATTCGACCCGTGTGTATGTAATATTGTTAGAATTGCACAATTTTCATATTATATGTTAGTCTCTGTTGGCTTTCTAAACACATGTGCATTGTTTCATAAGTGTATGTACAAGTAATAGTAAAATAACAAACATAAAAAATAAAAATAATAAGTAATGGTTGTAGACATGTAGGGCTGGGTAGCTTGATATGTTGCCTTCTGTACATATTACCATAGTTTAATAACAAAATGCTACTTGTAAAAACATCGTATTAAAAAAAATTTATTATTGATTGACTTAAATTAATGCGGGTTCAGTATTGAGAAATTTGAGTTATTGCACGAAGTTAATGCGGGCTTAGTCCGCTTTATTTATATTAGTACTTCCTATATAATGTTTACAATTCAATGCCTGGCAGCTAAAGTAGAAGGCGTAATATGATTACCTATATGATAATAGTGATAGATAAGCAAAGGTATGGATCATGTGGATTCAATGATCAAGGTTTTACATTTCGTAGCTGATTCACCTCCATGATTAATTAATATTAATTTAAACAATAAACAACCGAATAAATGTATAATTGTCAAAAACTAAATTACTGCTTAGCTTCATACCTGTATAGACTGTCTGCAAAATCTTGACACCCCGCCACTGTACTTCGTGAGACTGTGTATTCTGCATAAACGAACTGTTTCATATATGTAGTACCTGGAGGACCGAGAAAACACGAAGAAAACGACGTTTTTTTTTAAATGAAACCTAGCTAGATCGATATATTACCCCCGAAACCACCAGCATACTAAAATTTCATGAAAATCGTTGGAGCTGTTTGAAAGATTCAGATTATATACATATGTACTAATATATGTATATATATATATGCATATATGCAAGAATTGCTCCTTTAAAGCTATAAGATGTGTTATATTCGCATAGTGTTGTGTTTGCTAACACATACTTACTGACAGTTTTGCTCTGTTAATAAATTACACACACACACACACACACACACACATTGTGGAGTTTTCAGGATGTGCAGTGCTATTACCTATACTGTGGATGTGCCAAGATTTTGTGGAAGCATAATACTATGGGTAGAAATTAAATTTTGCAAACTCAGCAGGGGCTTAAAACGTCTTGCATTTAGTATTATATGTTCCTTAGATGTCTGAGAAATGGAAAACGATTTCCTCTGAATCTGGGAAAATATGCGACCACATGCGAAAATTCTGCGAATCGGGGCCGTTTTACGTATAAACAGCTCCCAAACTTTTTCCCCTTATAAAAATCAGCCATGGTTAAACTCCCGAAACCCAATATCTATTTAAGTACTTACATACATCATTTATAACCAACTGCATGTTAAAAATATGTATTAGAAGACTTTTTAAGGCTATGACATACTCTAGCAAAAGCGTGCCGTTACGACCAGCGTACAAAGACATATTACACTATTGAAGCATACAAAGAGATACAGTTGCACGTGACCGCACTCGATTTTCTCGATGTTTGGTGTGTATAAAATTCAAAAAATAATTTACTATGAACTATGCCATTAGCAAATTCACTTGGTCATATTAATATATATATTTTATGAAAACAGAATCAAGTAAATATCACTCTTAGTTTTCCAAACAATTTCAATTAAAGCCCAAAAATAGTGACAGATTTTTTTTTCTAACTGTTTTAATAGACAAATAATTATAATATTAGCAAATTCATTTGATAAAGGTTTAAACTATAACATACTTTTTTTTCACGTCAAAAGGTCAAAGTACACCTTAAAGGTAGGATTGTAATTAAATTCTTGCAAACTTAACTCCTTTGGGTATGCCCTCACTTTAACCTTATAAAGCAAACTAAAACTATTTTAATCGCGCTCTCATAAGGTTGAACTTTGCACATCACGTTTTATGTCGCTTAAGCGTATTGTGACACGTTCTTGGCCGGTTTTTTCATATTTTTATTTATAAAAACAAATTTGACTTTACCATTGAATTAGAAATTTTTTCTTTTTTATGAAACTTTATCTATGTAATTAATGTATAAAAAATATTGGGTTGTAAATTTCGATAGGTATCTTAAGTAAACTCAATATTAGGCATTTTTTGTGAATATTTTTGTTCGATTTTACCTTAATTAATTCTTTTCTTAAGCGATATATTTTTATGTGATTTGTATTATGTACATCCGTTCACACATAGAAAATTCACCAAACAACGTCAATCAGTATTAGTATATATATGTATTTTAACCAGGGTTCAAAACTGTAGTTTATAAATACTTTAAACTGTGCTACTGGAACTTAATTAAATTCTTTGTTACAGTGACTTTGAACAGCAATTATCACCTTTCCTGATACAAAACTCTTGTGACGATGAGCTGAAAACCTCGCGACTGAAGCCCACCAGCCAAGTCCAGGATGTTATACAGGAAATCAACGATGCCTCTAACAGCAGCTCTAGTGATGGCATTGAAGAACCTTTCGATATGGTCGACTTCGAACAGAACGTTGTGCCGGGATTTATCAATAAAAATGCATTCCGAAGTCCTGGTGAGTGTTCTAACTGGTTTTCTTTTTAACTTGTTCTTTTTAACTTTTTAACTTCCAACGGTTTGGAAATATTTGATGTAATTCTGAAAGCACATTTCTTTGTTATACTTGTTAATAACGTGTCTTTAGATTTTAATGTTCTAAATCACTATTTGGTCATAAAAGGCTAGCAAAACGCCACGAATTCCCCCAGGAATAAAAAATAGCCTATATTACCCAAAAATGTTATAGGTAGTAGGTATTATAAATTTTCGAAAATTTCGTATTTTGCAATACAATTTAAAAACTCACTTTTTTCTTAAATATGCGAGTAAGTTATCGATTTGTTTATATTTTTAAATGCTTTTGAAAAGTAAGAATAAATTCAATTTAGTAAAGAGCCATTATCAATGCAACGTTTTCTATACAAAGTTAGTTCATTTTTTTTTTCTGTTTATAAGAATTCTAGGACCATACTTTTATAAGAAAATTGACAATATTTTGAATATCTATAGTAGTAACTACTACACGTGCAAAAAGAAATTAATCGAATACTTACTTACTCTGTCCTACGAAGGTTCAGAAGAATTACTAAAGCTTCTTGCTTAAATTCCATCCGTTTATTTTGCAAATATTTTACCCAAATCCTAATGCTCTATTGAGTTTATTGCTTATACCTATGTACGGATAAATTAATGTATATGTGTATATGTGTATGTATTTGTGTGTGCGTATATATATAGATATATATCTCATTCCTTGTATTTGTATATATACTATGAAATGTTTGTTTATGTATTTTTTTTATATTATATACCTAAATATATATTAAATTGCAGTATTGTTATGAACAAATACAATAGATAATATATTATATGTGTATGTATGTATGTGTGTATGAATATGTATGTGTGTATGTGTATATATATATATGTATATATATATATATATATATATATATATATATATATATAAAAGAAAAATGAAAAAAATATATGTACAAACTAAAAGATTAAAATAACTAGTAACTAAATGCTTATACTGTACAGAAAATGACTGTGCCATTCAGTTCCTTTTACTGATCTTCAACTAAGCGAAGGAACACTGGACTCTATAATACTGGTTTACCTAGTTAAGAGTTCAGGGCTAGAACAAATGCTCAAGGCAACAAACCTAAGCTATTGGTATTAAAATAAATGAATTGACACTTTAGTTTATTCAGAACATATATTTATAAGTCAAAATTAGTTTAGTAATAGTAGTGTCAACAATGTTACTTAAGGTTTTTTAAAGAAATGTTTTGATAATAAACTTTATCTTATCTTATCTTATCTTGTTAATATCCTTTATTCGCATTCAGACATGTATATTAAGGTTTCTTCGTTGTAATTTTTTCATGCGACAAATTAAGTATTTCGGAATATCACTAATAAAAAATATCAGTTGGTATCCACAATATAATTATATCGAAAATAAATCACTAAGTTGATCACCATTGAGTGTGCTATAAGCTTTAAAGCCATCTTAATAGCAACATAGATGATTAGGTAGGTACTAGACAATGGAATGTGCTTTCAGTATTCAGGTGTAGTGGTGCTGGTTTATTTTTTATTTAACGCACTTTTTATTTGCTTCCTACAAAATTAACTAGTTGGCTTTGGAATCTGAATTAGCTTGTTTTTTCCATAATTCAAACTTTGTGAGGGGAAGTGGAGTGGAGCATAATTAATTAGTGGTTTTAGGAATAAATAAGCTTAAAGATACTCGCATCTATTAATAAATTTACTGTATTAAAGGTATATGTTACGGATAATGCTAATATAGTTAGTAAGTAATAAAAATATTTTTCATCCGGATAAACGCTTATCAAAGAAACATTACCAAACCTTACCTGGGTTAACCTAGATTTAGTTCCTATACTAGCATTAGCAGTAAATATACAGATAAAAATACAATAAAATACGTATAAAATTATATAAATAATAAATATGAACAAACAAATTTTAATTATATATTGTTTATCTTTAGGGTTTTATTTCCCTGAAGGGTGTAACCATCAGTAGCTGAATAAATAGACCCACATTATAATGTGTGGACAAGTTTTTTTTTTGACCAATTTAAATTTAAATTTTTATGTAAAAGAAAATACTGTCTAACTGACCTATCAATAATAAATAAATAATTAAATTGATTATTTAAAGCATTAAAGGTACACGATTCGCGGCACCTTGCAACCTGAACCATATACAAACGAATTTCTAATAGTTTTGACTTTTACTGATCCAACACTGAAATTTTGTGCAATGATCTTGAAGCTAAATCTATATGACTGCAGTTTTCCAAAATGTTTGAAAACCAATCTGAAGAAACCTGAAGAACTTTGAACCTGAGAAATGTTTTTATTAACTAGAAATCTAAGTTTAGACCATTTGTTTAATCATGTTTTGCTTTAAACCTATATAATTAAATAGAAAACTGATACATTGCAGACCTAGATATTCCTCAAACATGTCTTGAAATATTTTAGGATTCGTTTGTATTAAGCAAGCTGCAAAGCGTTGTTGTAAATCGTAGTTGAATTTATTATTCTAGCCCTTAGGGGATAAAAGATTAAATTTTGTATTGATTGGGAGGTAAGGTTTAATCGCAAAGTAAGTGTTAATTTAATGTAAAGGCAAAAATAGCGTTAATAACACAAGCGAATTCTGACCTTGAATGTGGTCTGGTTATGAAGGTTACTCGACTGTGTCTTTTATAAAGTTACTTACAGTTGAGTAAATAGTGACTGAAAGCCCTAGGTAAAAATTTTAAATACACAGGTGTATGTAATAAGTTTATGTAGTACCACATGGTATAAACATTGCCCACCTGAATTTCTACCTTGCTTGATTTTTTTAATTACAGGTTGACATTTGTCGCATTAATTTGTTAATGGAACCTGTAATCAGGTTAAAAATAAATGATTTTTGTAAGTGGGTTAAATTGTAATATTTGTTTAGTTAAGGCGGTTAAATTCCAGCAGATTGTTAAGTGGAGTTAAGAAGGACAAAAATTTACTTGAAAGACATCTTGTGTACATGTATGTCACCAAAATCAATGCAGGCGGTGGAATTATAAGGCTGTGACAAACAGACGTACATAACCAATCTATAGATTATTATAGATAGACGGTTTTGTATATATCTTTTGGCTCCGGAATCCTAAAAAGCAAAGTATTGCGTTTGACAAACTAGGTCATAAACCTATACGGGTAATATCGCAGACTTTTGCTAGTTAAGTTAAAGAATACACACATCCAGTTTATTACTGTTGATAATAATAACAGTATAGAAACCATAATAACATACAATAAAGTAAAACAATGTCATTTTATTTTTGATACCGTGAGATAAGACAGAAAAGTCAACCTCGTTCCAAAGATAAGATATTAGCAACTAACGTATCCCGTACAGAGATAAAATTTATCAGTTATGTAGAAAAAGTGTATTTTTAAGCGATTAATATTCTTATATAATGGATAACAAGCTTTTATTAAGCGTTTGCTGTAAGTTTTTTTTTATATATTGCTAGCTAGCTACTTATGTCAATTTAACAAAATCTAATTATGCGGTCAATGACCTTTATCAAGATGCAATCTCCCTCGCAGCCTAATTGGTAGTGTGACCGGCGGCTGTGTAGAGGGTATGGGTTCGATATCCGCACTGGATAAACCTTTTTGTGATAAAAATTTGAGTTTGTCTTGGGTCTGGGTGTATTTATGTATGATATGTATGTATTTACAAACAAATTAATATATATGTATTTTGTATCTATTGTCTAGTATCCATAACACAGCCTTTGCTTACTTTGGGGCCAGAAGGCGCTATGTGTAATGTCCAAAAATATTTATAAAAAAAAAAAAACTATTTCCCTGTCAATACTAATTGGAGATTTGCCAATACAAATGTCCAATTCTGACTTCTTGAATTATTTAAATATTATTTATTTTCTTGAATTCGCAAATTGGTATATTATTCTGTCCCTGGTCTTTCATTTTACTATTTATTATAGTAGCCACCTTACTCCAGATACACTGCTGTCAGAAGGAGTGTTGTGGTAATAGACTCACCACCTGCCACAAAGGACTAAAGAGGCTTTTTCCCACATTAAGCATGAGGTGGTTGTTAACTAGTTAACCCGAAAAAAACCTTGTGCCCTTAACATACAAAAATTCAGTTGATTTCTTTATAGTTGATTTATGAAAATATTATGTAAAAATATATCCCAATTTCCGAGGAACAGTGATAAGCACAACTTAAATACGAGAAATAAAAATAAACTTGCTATGCCAAAGTTTAGGCTTACTAAAGCCTAAATACATAAGTCTTGCCAGCCTTCATACATCCCCACTGCTGGGGCACGGCCTACCCTCATAAGCGAGGGTGATATGGGCCATAATCCACACGCGGGCCCAGTGCGAATTGTGGACCTACATAAGTAACAGACTTATATTTTAAGAGTACCGTACCTCAATCAAAAGGAAAAAGGAAGACTCATAGGATCACTTTGTTATCCGTCTGTCTGTCTGTCTATCAAGACCCTTTTTCCCAGTAACGCGTAAAGAATATCAAGTTGAAATTAATATCAAAAACTAAGATCTACGGTTCCTTGAAGCTGTAAAAAATCAAGATTCTAAATCAATGCAATAAAAATATATGGCCATTTTGTCGCATATTTCGACATTCACAAATAAATCAAAACCTATGGCGTACATGCCGTTGTCCTATAATCATGAAATTTGATACGACGCAAGGTCTTTCGTCACAGATATAGGGAATAATCCGAAATTTGTTAATTTGTAGTTATAACACATTAAACAGATAGTTTTTTAGTTTCTGTCTGTCAAAGCCCTTTTATTCAAGTACGCGTGGAGGTATCAAGTTTAAATTAATATCAAATACTAAAGTCTACGGTAACTTAAAGTTGTAAAAATATCAGGCTTCTAAGTAAATGCAATAAAAAATATTCCCAAAGTACGGTCGTATGATCTTATGATGGAAGAGCCATCTACATATAATAAGTTTGCGCGGAACCCTCGAAAGACTCGCACTTGGCCGGTTTTTTTATGCAGCGGAATTGCGGTTATCAGCTTGTATTTCAAAACTTTTATTAGGAAAATGCAATAAACATAACGTGGTATTTCCGTAGCTCTTTCTTTTAAAACAATAACAATATCAAACAAGTAATTTAATACAGTCACACTTGAGTCAGCAATGTGTAGGTATGCCAAGTACTTTTTGATTTTGTCAACGAAGTATCATTAGTTTTACCCACCTGACCCAGTAGAAGGGTATGTATGTACGTATAGGGTACATAAAATAGTCAAGCCCGAGTAGAAAAAAAAAAAGCTGTAAATAAAAATAATTAAATAAATAAATTATTTTACTTTTACGGAACTTATTTTAAGGTAACTACTGTAGTTTGAGCAATCTTTAGGTATACAACGGTTTGAACTTACATTAAAATGAGTCCCGCCTGCTTATTCTGAAATATTTATTTATATATATTTGTTTTAAGTGCACTTTTTAATTGCTTTATAGTTCTTAATGTTTTGTTTTTGCAATCGGTTTTTTTATTAAACTTCAAACCTAAGTTTTTCTTATATGGGATTTCTATATTGTTAACAATTTGCAATAAAAGCATGATTATTAAGTTGAAACCAACAAACACAATTCGATTCGAAACGGTACAACAAATGTAAGTTGGCGGCTACATACTGTCTATATAATCTATATCATTCATTAATCACAGTTTTTTCAATCAACATCGTATTAAACTAATTAAACGTTTACTAAAAGATCATAGCTTGTATGTGAGATGATCATAATGTACGACCATTCTTTTCTATGACGTATTGTCCCAATTTCCTTGCTCATTGGTTACATTACATACCTATAGTTTGTTCTTCAGCCGCAAATCAAATTCAATGACCAACATCGCCAATTCACATTTGCTGAACTGTACGTATAATTGTAATAAGTCTTAGCTACTTAGTCTGATACAAGGTCTCTATTTCACTTTAGGCAAAGAAGGCAGAAAACGACGTCTGTCCCAAACACCACAAGCGGTTGTCCAACCGAAAGTCCAAAGGTCTTCCATAAAAGTACCAATATCCAGTGTTCAAAGTATTCAGAAGCCACAAGTTATAGTTAAAGCTCAACCCCAGAAACCTGTCAAAGTTACCAACATACAGGTCATAAATCCCCAACCACGGGTGTACTCTAAACCTGTAGAAACAGTGCCTCCTCAAAGAAAAGTCATTAGAGTAGCTCCCATGGCAGGAAATCCACGGTCCATCCTTCTTCCAGTAACTATTAAGGACATGAAAGACCTGAAATCAATCAAGATCATCAATGCTGCGGATTTGAAGAATGCTTCGAATATTAAGTTGGCTGCAGCCAATTTGCTGTCGCAGAGTAAACTGCAGGATATGAAAGATCGCCATTCGTACGATTACGATCATAGTAGCAATCATGGTGAGTAAAATTCTCAATTGTAGCTCTTTCTTTTCTTTATTCTAAACTACCATTCACCCGCGGCTTCGCTGACGCAGAATTTTTTTTAAGGTTATCAGCGCTAGATTACTAAATGAGCCCTAAACAAACTGGTATAATAAAAACTATTTTATATTATTCTTTGTCTCTCTGGGACGTAAACGAAAAGTGCAGTTCTCTACGAAGAAAAATAACACCCGTGGGAACTATCGATCAGAATAAAAATCCGTCCGTCCGTTCAACAAAGTGTGTGCCAAGAATCAAGTCAATTAGTTGCTAAGCTGCGGCGTTAGGTTAACAAACATACTTTCAGATTTATAGATTAGGATTATCTTAATAAAGAATAGTTTATTATTGCAACACCGCGTGCTTCGTTTAATATCTAACGTTATTGTGTATTGTTTGTCTTACCTTCACACCGCAACCTAGTATCTAATTGTGCCGAGGCACAGAGATAGTTAAGGAGACGAAGGAGGACATTGGCTTTTTATTCAGAAAAACTTAAGTTAGTCAGAAATAATTATAGCCGAATTCCACATTGACGGACTATAGTAAACTTTATTGCTATAATTAAGGAGCTGCCATAAAAAATCCCACGCCGATAACTGGATTTACCTTATTGCGCTGGCAATAGCTAGTATTTAAATTAACTCAAGAAAATGTCTTGAACAATATTGATTCTGAGTTAAAAATTCTCGGAAATTACTGCAGTCATTTATAATTAACCTTGTGTAACTTTAGGTACTTCGGAAAATTATAATTGTACCACGATAAGAGTTTTTTTTGTAGTTAGCTGGAATTTAATTTATAAAATACACGACAGTCTTTTGGGAAAGACATTACTAAGATAAGGTTACATAATATGTCAATTTAACTTAGTTACAGAGTTTACTTTATGTGCAATTACTTTTAAATAGCAAATATCGTTAACACAAATTCATAATATTGGAAACCTACAGGTAAATTCGTTTACGTGAATAAATGGGCTGTCAAAATAATTATCAGCCATTTTGTTTTTTCACTTTTGTTCAATATAACGTTTTCTGTGCCTATGAGATATCAAAACTCTATCCCAAGGTTATCTTAAAACATATGTTAAAACATACCGTGGCTATTTTTAAGGGAGAAAAATACCAAAATTACCCTTCTGGAAGGCCAGGTAGCAGTAGTAGTTGAAACTAACCATGATCTAATTTCAGATGACTCGGGCAGTGATCGGAGCGATGATGATGACGACCACAAAGAAATCCAAGTCAATGACGGACGCAACGGTTATCCCCGTCTCGTTCTAACAGCAGAGGAACGACGGTTGCTATCAAAAGAAGGCATCACCCTTCCTACAAGTTACCCCCTAACAAAACACGAGGAGAGAGAACTAAAGAGAATAAGGCGCAAGATCAGAAATAAGATCTCAGCACAGGATTCTAGGAAGAGAAAGAAGGAATATGTTGATGGATTAGAAGATAGGTGAGTGTTTTTGATTTTACTGTTTTAGAATGTGTTCTTGTAGGAATAGGAGGTGCTCGTTGTCCAATTACATTCGTCTATCAGAAACGATATGCGGAGTTAAGTAATAGCGGGTGCTTTCAGTAACTAGATGGGTAACCTTCTTACGTGTTTTAAACCGTCGGTTTTGGCTGTTGTCATATGATAGCAGTCGCAAACGCTTGCTTAACGCAAAGTGTGAAGCTTGACAATTCTGACAGTCCACTGACCACTAACTCGACAACGTCTGTCAACCCACATTAAGTCAAATAATCTTCGTATATATTATTATGAAACATAATATTTTTGCAACAATTTTTTTTAATCAAATTACCGCCAATAAGTTTTCAGTTTAGCTCCATGGTTGACTGGTGGGCATACCAAATGGCATCAAGTCCGCCATAGTACACGTTTTTTGTGCAGTAAGAATAAATAAATGAGTCTCCTTCTTCCAAAGAGAGACCTGTATAGGGGTTATAACGGCTAAGGCAATGTGTTATTCATAGCGAAGTAAAAGCAATCTTTTTATTGCATGCAATTTTTAACTTTAAGTTTTTCGTTGGTTGGTTAATTTAAATAGAATGGATAAAGTTCTTTTGGTTCAATATAAATTTCAAAGTATCGTATTCAGTGTTCTTATATAAACATCAGATTTAGTGACTAAACTCTATTATAGGCCAAACTATGAAATACCTAAAGAGATTAGTTTCACTTTTTATTTTACTCTTACTGATTCTATTTTTAGAAAGTTACTTAGTGCTCGGGTTTTCGAGCTTACGATTCGCATTGCGTAACCGGTTCGGCGCGTTAAGATTGCAACCATAAAAGCATTTTAGACCTTATTTCGTTAATGTAAGATTGTTTTATGTGTAAATTTTAATTCTTTTGACGTCGTTTCAAAGCATCAGCAAATGCAACTTCACTAAGAAGACTTTCAAATTCAACTATTTTTGACTTAGACGTTGCATTTACGCAGCGCCGGCTCTAGCCCTTGAACAAGGTAGAGCGAGTTTGATTTTTCAGCGCTCTTTGGTCGACGTGTTCGTCACGTACTTCGGTTTAATCTTAAATAAATAAAAATGCCCAAATTTTCACACATCAACTTTTGTTGCAGACATCAATACTTATTTAGCAAAATGACCAATAGCGCGTAGGAACATATCGTTATGGGTAGTATTTTTATTGCTATAATTTCCTTTTATTTTTCCGCATTCGGCTTTTTGACGCCCCTTGCCACCTGGCGGATAGAACAGCCGCTCTCTCGCTCTACCCCAGGGCCGGCGCTGCTGATTTACGTCCCCACTACTTGGAAAAAGGACTCTGGTCCACCATGCTGGTCTAGTGGTCAACTGACAGTTTTTAAGTTGGTGGCTTTTGAACTGGTACAGTAACTGCTGTGTTAAGTTTAGAAGCTAAGAAAACGTGCCACTAGCGGTTTTCCATCAAATGCCTGACCGCGCCTTTTGTTGCTTATCTGCGTATATTATTTCCAATAGACGAATGCGACTGGGCCACGAAGGCAACTGAGTGAAGTTTAGGTAACATATTCATTGACTACAAAATAATAATATAATAGTCTGTGGACTAGTTTTAAATTGAAAAGTGAATAAATTTACAAATGATTAAGATTTAAGAAGTGTTTATTCTCAAAGGAATAACAGATATTCACTTAAATGAGAATATGAAAACAATTATAATTAATGAAAAGTGCAGTACACAAGGCAGCACATCAACCTACCCACCCCTCCACCCCTACATAATAGAGCTACAACTTTTAGCTTTAGATAATTGTGTAAAGGGAACGGAACATTTCTGGGCCCGCCAATAGATTCCGCGTAGTATTAGTATATAGGCTATTGTTGGGCAGAGAAATGTTCAGTCGTAAATGGACAATTTATTTATTTCTAAACGTTGTTATTATGGGCTTGAGTAGGTTAATGTGCTGTACATACATAACAGCAATGAATTAAAATTAAATAAAGTAGTAATATGTGTAAGTAATATATGAAAAGGTGGCAAGAAACTTTTATTGAATAGTCGTAGTTATTACACACACATTAAAGAATAACTTAGGTACTGATATACGTTTTGAAAGCACTGACAGACACTTCAATTTTATTTATATGTATAGGTTAGCTCAAGAATAAATGAAACAGGTTAGGAGTGACACTCATGTACTTTCCTTTTGAATGAAATGCCGCCAAAATAAATATCTCTTTTCTGAGTTTTATTAAGCTGATGGCAGAAACTAGAATTAACGCTTTTCGTATACTCAGTTTACTAATAGCTTATGAACTAACGCCACGGGAAGTCACCGGTAGCTGCTACTTTTTGTAAGCTATTACCACAACCTTTAATTATTTCAACATTGCTAAACATTAAATTTGTTCATACAGTCAGTCATTTAGTTTAATGTCAAAGAAAAATATATGATGAATGTCTAGACATTCAGGGCGCCGAGTCCAAACGTATTGCAAGACAGCTCCGGGAGCGTTTAGTACCCCGACTCCCCACGCACCGCCCCTTATCATTCTGTCTGGACGCCTTCGAATGAAAAAAATGTTTAGGTTTTGCTATTAGCGTGACCTTCAGCACATTCGGACGGACTATGTCGCTACTATACGTAGTCTGCGTGTTTTTTCTTAAACTATGCTTACAGTTAATATTTATGATATATATTATATAATTGTTTCAGAGTTAAGCAGTGCACAGCTGAGAATCAAACATTGATAAGGCGGATCAAAATACTACAGTCTCAGAACCATTCCTTGTCGACACAACTAAAAAGAATACAGGTGAATATATCAGTTGTATTTACAAACATAATTTATTATTTGATTAAAATATAAAAAAATATAAAAAATCTGTAAGTGACCATTTTTTCAACATTTGTGCAAATTTTGAAAGCGTTTATTGCATTTGCTTGTAATAAATAATATTTGATTAAATAATTAGAAGAGTTTATAATCTAGTGCATTGACTCAAGTTGCAGCAAAATGTCAAAAAATGTGTCTACAAAACGGTAAAAACGTTAAATTTCTTACAAAAAATCTTTACTTTTACATGCACATCGTTAGTACTACTAAAATAAGCTTTCTGGATTATATCGCTCTCTTAATATAAATTTTATGAAATAAGAATCAAGATAATATCACTCTTAGTTTTCCTAACAATTTGAAGTAAAGCCCAAAAACAGAGTGTCAGATGTAAAAAAAAATCTGTTTCATAAGCAAAAATATTATAATATTAGCAAATCCACTGAATTAAGGTTTGAAATAAAATTGGTTCGGCAAAAAGTACCGTACATGCAAGATCTCTTGAGAAAAATTCTTTTACAAAAAAAAATTACGTCATATTGGATCCGCCATTTTGAATTTTACAAAACTGAAAAATAATTCGAAATCAGCACCCTCGAAAACCCTTTACTACCTCGATACATGAAATTATACATGAAATTTATGTTGCGTGCATAAAAAAGTCAGTTTTTTACGGATAAGAAACGAACCGCTGGACTGATTTATTTCAGACTTCTTTCAGATCTAAGTCATGACGTGGCGTGTCGATTGATATGTCATCAGAGCGATTCGGTCCAGTAGTTATTGAGGAATCGAAAGCCAAAATATGTCTACATACATACATCCGGATAGCGAGGTTAGTCTTAACGACCTTCCCTAATAGGGCCTTCCCCTCACACGACGCCGACGTCCCGGGTTCGTCGGCGAACGCACGGATACACGAGTCTTCATGCAAGGTTTTCTTTAAAAAAAGATTTTACACTTGCTTTTTTCATGCATGTACATGTGACAATGTAAATACATGTGACAATGTAAAAACTGATTCTAATTACAATTTTGTATTCACATTATTTAATAATGTCCAAGAGAATAAGCTACCTCATTTAATATATCTACATAAAAGTTTGACATATAGGAAATGTGTGACTTTATAAAACTGGTTTGATAAGATATAATAATGTATGTAGGACACATTTCCCATTAATGTTAGATATAATCAAACTGTTAATACCGGCAATGCGTTTCCATGGCCATTATTTTAATTTATTGCATTTACAGATAGCTTATTGAAATTAATTTTAGGAAATTGAATATTTTAATATCTGAACGCCGTACAAATTTTTTTCATTCTAAATTAATTTGCTACAATCTCCGAAGTTTTTAAAATGTGCTCGGCGAAAGTGGTTTTTTAG
The DNA here is from genome assembly GCA_946406115.1 of Apoda limacodes. Classification (NCBI taxonomy): domain Eukaryota; kingdom Metazoa; phylum Arthropoda; class Insecta; order Lepidoptera; family Limacodidae; genus Apoda; species Apoda limacodes. The sequence continues at coordinate 40,277,614 of OX291541.1, forward strand.
TCGTTCACGCCGCAATGGAGCATCAATTGAGCTGAAATTTGACATAGGCTACTTTCGGTCTTGTAAAAATTTAAAGGTTTCAGACGAAATAACTTTAACGGAATTCCACGTAGACGAACTATTAGCTTCAGTTTTTTATAGCAAACTTTCCATCCGTAACGGGCTGTATAAGATACAATAAGTACTTAAATCCGTAACTTCTATTTGTTGATTGATTTTGGTATGACGGCAGCGCATTGCTCTAATCAATCCTAAGATGATAGCATACCCAAACGAGTTAAGTTTGCGAGAATCGATAGAAACAAGAGAATATTTAAGTTCGTTGCGTTAAATTATGTCTGTGCGTACGAAGTAAGACTTCGTGCCATAAATTTATTTGACTACTACGGCTCTATGACATTTAAGTACACAACACGAATTGCTATGACCGATGTCATAATAAAATTAAAAAAATAAACAGGATAACATAAAATTCAACATAAGTTCAATCATAAAAAAAAAAATTATGGGCAAAAATGTATGAGAGCTGATACCCGAAAACTTATTGCAACCATAATAGAAGTAATTTATATACTGTTTGAATGGTCTACTTATGTTGAACAATAGTTGTTATGGGGGGAGAGTGTCAGCTTGCTATCCGTTTGGAGATATACACTTTTGACATTAACAGTTTTGTATTTACCGTACTATATCGTATTTGGCGTTTTCTTTCCTATATTGTACCTTTTTTTGGGTATATAGAAATATGTAATGAATTACAGTCTTAGCTATTAACCTCATTAATTAGTCATTAATGGTTACAAATATGAAATCAAAGCAAATGATGTAATTCATAGAAAACTGTAAATATTAAAGTTTGTATATATCTCTAAACAGAAAAACGAACTAAGACTATCCGGTATACCAACTATTGTTCAACATAAGTAGACCATTTAATTAGACTGTATATAAATGGTATTAGTATTGGTTACAATTGATTTTCGGGTACCAATTTCGTTTCGTCATAGTACTCATATCTAGTTATTTACCGAAGAATTAGTGTTTAGATTCTATGGTTATGAGGTTAAAAATAGACGTCGCAAAACCGGTACATCTTAAATATGATATGCAAATAAATTTGGTTGATACCTAAATAACATTTAGGTACAATAATTTTTTTTAGATATTTATAGTAAGCATTTAAATGTCAAGGGTTATGTACTGTCTGCTCCGTGGCTCTGTGGATCTATAGCGCGGGTTTTATCCCCGGGCAGAAAAATATGAAATTAGAACATTTGTGCTTTTTTTTTTTGTTATATTTGTAACAATTTTTACAGAGAACTACGTGCTTAAACCATATATTAAAGCAGATGATCGTAACTTTCTTTGTGAAGTCGTTACATATTCATTAGGAATACATCACCGTGCGCGTTTAATGGATAATTAGTTACGTCACATAAAAAAGTTGTGAAATAATAATTAATTCATATGTGTGAAGTAGTTTTAATGTGAAGGGCTCGGCCCAACAGTATTTTTTATGTAAACAATCGTTGAGTGACCTTCTATTGTATTGGATAATGATCAGATATTAGTTATATTTTTTTAAAATGGAGTCATTTACCATTGAGGTGGGAACATGTCGTGAAGGTTGCGAAGAGCTGTAGGTAACAGGCGTCACGGAGCCGCAGGTGTGAAAGTTATATGAGGCCTGTGTCCAGAGTGGTTGTCACGTGAACCTACATGTGATGATAATGACTATGAAAGTTCCTGGATCGATTATTTATTTGTAGTCTAGTCAACAAGTTCAAAAACGTGTCAAAAACTGCAGGTTTTAATTTTTTTGTTCCCAAGCCCGATTCCGATTGGACTAATAGTAGATCTATTGTTTATTTTATTTCAAGCCACATTTTTATTTACAAATTTATCAGTTTCCGAGATCAAGGTCAATATGACTTGCAGAACGTTGAACTGGCAGACGTTGTTCTGCTCTTTCCGTTGCTTTTGCGCTGCATCTATCGCCCGCACTATCACTTCTTTTTGATCGGCTCCTTAGGGTAGTCACGTGATGTCAAATAGCCTTATAACCATTCTCAAGAATTGGGCTATCAAATGCAACAGGTAGTTCTAGAGATTAGCGCGTACAAACAAACGGTTGCTTTATTACATTAATATAGATTAAGAAACTCTTATTCAGTGTCTCGTATGTATCAATGTACCAGGCCCTCATGTAAAGGAATTACTAACCTTAGGTGATCAAGGTCTTGATAACAACTGCAAATATTTCAAATTTCGAAGTAGTAATAATCCAGTCAAAATGGACAAAATAAGTCATAACCTAGCCAAAATTCGCATAGAGCTGAAAATTGGCAGAGACGTTTAATAAAATGTCAAAAGTCCCCATCGATCTGCAAAAAATTTTATTCAAGGTCAAACGTACAAAATTAAGGTTTTTTTCCATTATTCTCGAAAACGGTAAGTTTAATCGTGAAAATAGTTCAGACAAAAGTTGTACATCACACAATTCTATACAAAAATGGTCCAGTCACTTTTTCTCTTACGTCTCACCATTTGTGAGATATCGCGGTTTCAATAATTAGATAATTATATTTTACATAATATGCACTAAAATGCAGCCTGTAAACGTCATCGGACCTCAATATAAATGAAAAAGAAGAGAAATTTTGATTTTGTGGAACATTTTTGTCATAACAGTACGATTGTATTTGATGGTTATACTAATCATATGAAAAAGATTAAAGCTGCAGAACAACGTCGTCGAACTACAAAAACATCTTCATCTGTTGATATCGTTTTTGATCGATCTATGAAAGTTCCAACAAACCAACAACAATTTCTTGCAAATACTGACAATAAGTCTCCCTTCATTTCAATGTTATGTGAAGAATTTACAGCTGAGCGTATTCCAATAAAACAAGCTGATAATGACGCTGATGCCCTTATAACTAAAACAGCAATAGAACAGTGGAAAAGCACAAATACAACTGTCGTTGTTGGGGAAGAAGTTGATTTGTTGATATTACTGACTTCAAATGATTAAATTATTTACTTTTTGAAACCTGAGAGATCAAGTACAATCAACAATATATTCATCACAAAGTCTGACTCCATATCCGAAATGTCAAGCTCATATTTTATTTTTACATGCAATAACTGGTTGCGATACTACATCACCAATTTTTAAAAGAGGTAAAATAGCAGTATTTATTATAGCGCAGAAGTATTTACAAAGATTGACTCGTCTCCACGCGACATCGTTACAAATGGAATTCCTTTTTTTCTTGCAATGTATGGTGTTCCAAAAAGAATTGATTCCATAGACAAATATAGGTTTGTAAAATCTGCATGGAACAATAAAACAGTACAGTTTTCTGTCTCCAACATCTGTTTCTGCCTTTCAACACTTGTATCGTGTGTATTATCAAGTTCAAGTGTGGCTAGGCAATGAGCTGGACCCAGAAGGATGGGGTTAGAAATTAACAGATAATTATTTGGAGCCAATTCAAACTCTACTCCCACCTGCTCCAGAAAAACTGCTTAATACTATTTTTTGTAAATGCAAGACGGATTGTAGTAAGAATTGTGGCTGCCCAAAAGTGGGATTATTTTGTTCGCTAGTATGCATCAATAGTCAGGGTCGGACTTGCTCCAATATTGAAACAAATACAACAGATGAAAATATTTATGATATTAATGAAGAGACAATTTATGCATCCTTTTTCTTAGAATAGCGAACAGAAATTCTGCACGAAAAAGAAAATGAAGACGAAGAAATAATTGTCGAAGTAGAATAAGACAATTATCTAATATACATTTAGAAGAAAACAACCTTATTCCACTTTGATCATTATCTATATTACCATTCTATCAATAAATAGGATACGATCTGATCAAACTTTCTTTAACCTTTTTAACTTAACTTTTTAACCACCACGTTAAAAAAAACGCCAGGTACATTACCTCATAGGTGGTGCGGAAATGTGTGCATATTATTTAAAATATGAATTTTCTAATTATTAAAGCCGCGATATCTCACGAATGGTGACTCGTAGGAGAAAAAATTACTGGACCAATTTTGTAGATAATTATATGACCTATTTTCACGATAAAACTTACCGTTTTCGAGAAAAATGGAAAAAATCTTAATTTGTACGTTTGACCTTGAATAAAAAATTTTTCAGATGTAGGATCGATGGGGCCTTTTTTTGGGATAATGATTTATTTAACGTCTCTGCCAATTTTCAGCTCTATGCGAATTTTGGCTAAGTCAAATGTCTATTTTGACTGGACTATAATGTATCCATATAATTTCGGATTTCGGATTCGGAAAACATGGTTGAGCGAAGCGATGGCTGATTCATGTGTCATACTCGTGAACGGGTGCCGCCTGTGGAGGCTGGTCTGCTCTTGCAAACTTCTTTGTATTCTTAGTATTTAGTCTTACTTTTTTGTTTTGTTTATTAATACTGTAAGACATTGATTATTTCTTAGTGATGAATACATAAACTGTCTTTTTTTTATATTAGATACTTTTTCATGTTTTTTATGTTTGTAATGGAAAGTGTCCTTTTATGATAGGGAGGGAATTATCCAATATTTTAATTGGACGCTGTAAGAGAATGGGAGAAAAGAAATGCCCTTGCTGAGTTTCTTGCCGGTTCTTCTCAGTACAAGGTCTCCCGCCCTATAGACTTACGAACCGATGGCGTAGTGACATTCATAAGTGCTCAATTATTGTAACCTAAACTGAATAAATTATATTGAATTTTTATTATATTGATATCATACTTACCACATTGATTGCAATCAACAGGGTAGTGACAAAGTTGACAAGGTTATCCGATATTCAAGAAATTTAAAACGATTTGAAAGAAATTACTTCAATAGAAAATGTTGTCGATTCATGCATCCCCAGTGTTAGGGCATAGCCTATCCTTACAATGGATGAGGTTGATATGGGCCATTATACATGAAAGTCTATCATGCGGGCTCAGTGCGCATTGTGACCTGACTTGGCTTCAGGACTGCTTTCATGTAATAACAGTCAGGACTGACAGTTTAATAAAAAGCACGGAGATGCTCAGAAAAATGTGCCACTAGGCGGTCACCCATCCAATGGCTAAGCACATTCGACGTTGAACCTTTGCTCCTGTATCATCATGATAAGCATCAAAATCTAATAACCTTGTATGTGTCCCTATTACAGAAAGTGCTAACCGGTGCAAGCAGCGGTGCTGGCAGCAAGACAGCGCAGCCAGCAACGTGTTTGCTGGTGTTGCTGCTGTCTGTGGCGCTGGTGGCGCTACCGTCCATGCGAGACCGTGCCCCCCGCGCGCCTGACTCCCCGCCAGCCCCCGCGCCGCAACCCGCTTCCCCCGCGGTCACCCGCGCGCTGCTTTCAGCTAATAGTATGTACTCACTTTTTTTCAAACGAAGGAGCTTGTTAAGGCCAAGCGCACATTTCCGATAGAAAAATTCTCGCGCGCTCACATTTTGTACTTGAATATAAATATTTTTGGACATAACTCACAGCGCTGTCTGGCCCCAAAGCAAGCAATGCTTGTGTTATGGATACCAGTCAATGGATACAAACACATATAAACTACTTTTTTTTGTAAATACATACATATCATACATAGATACACCCAGACTCAAGACACACACAAATGATAATCACATATTTCTATCGGAAATTTCTCGTAGTATGCGGCTGGCCTTATACAGCAGTTTTGGTGTAACAAAAAACAAGAAAGTCGAAGCTATTATAAGTAACTAGGTTTTACCTACAGCTCCGCCCGCACTAAATAAGGTTATCGGCGTGGGATTCATACGGCAACTCCTTGATTATTGTAATGAAGTGTGTCGTAGGTACTCGTATAGTTCGTCCCCGTGGAATCTTCCGTCCTTTTCGGTCCCTTCAACAGTCTATGTACCAAAAATCAGTTCTATTGAACGGTTAAACATAAACTAACAAACAAACTTTTTATTACAAATATAAGAATTTTCTTTTGTGTCGACTATGGCGCCAATTGCTTACATGCACATAGTGGAATTACTTTGAAAACCCTTTAAAATGTGACATTATTTTGGTGGGATCTAATATTTAAAATCGCGTTTATAAATATAGATTTGTTGATAAATTTATGGTAAATAAGTATTAAAAAGATTCGAATTAATATATAGAAAGAAATGGAGGACTGGAATCCTTATAGGATTTGAAGATGGAGCTAAATTTTAAATGTACTTTCGATCAGTTAAGAGTATTATATTTGTCTTTCTCTGTCCTTTAACATAGCGCGGTGCTACAAATAGAGCCATTTGTATGCACTGTTACTACGTGACGTAAAGTACACTACAAAAAATACCCGTGGGAACTCTCGATCAGGATAAAAAGTATTTTATATCCTTTGAAATCCTTGCTTCGTTACAACATAAAGGAATATACTACTTGATTTACAAAAAATGATATTTCATACTAATAACTTATTCTAATATTGCCTTTGTTACTCATGGATAATGTAGTTATCTATTCGTGATTTTTTTTTTATAATCGTAAAGTATTTGCAGAGATTATATTACCCCTACGTACAAACAAAAAAAACAAATTTTACTTCATAATAATAATTATTAGTAAAAATAATAAAAAATGTAAAACAGTTCTGAAAAAAATACAGCGCTTAAAACATTAAATTTCTTATTTTAAATAGATTATTGCAGTAGGCTGCGTAATTGCTAAATACGATTTCTGCGAAAACGATTTAAATCTGAAAAAAATACGATTATCGACACAAGTGTTTGGTTTGGCCATTCAACAGTACCTTTGCTTTTTTAAACTTCTCTTGGGAAGTTATTGTAATAGGTCCGAAAATCGAAATCGATATTTTTGTGTTTTCTTTACGTTTCATGACTCGGAGAATCATTTGCAATCATTTTTAGAGTGATGTCTGTCTGTGTGTGTGTGTGTGTGTGTGTGTATGTATGTGTACTTTTTTCTGCTCGGTTTTCTCAAACGCTACTGGACCGAATTGTTTGATGACCATATCAATCGATACGCCACGTCATGACTTAGGTCTGAAAAGAGTCTGAAAAAAATCGGTCCAGCGATTCATTTTTTATCGGAACATTAAAAAAACAAAATTCTCAAGAGAAGTTGCTTGTACGGTACTTGCTGCCGAACCGATTTTTGTCGTTTGTTTTGTTGATTACGAAACGAGGAAATTAATTCGATGAAATGCTAAAGTGGATTTTATATTGCAATAGTTGCATAATGCTGAGCATCCAACCGTTTTGCACGTCCGTTACGGTTATCTAATAAATCTTAAGCGAGTTGTTAACAAAAGGTTTTTGAGGAGCTCTTGGCACAACTAAATTCGTCTATTGAAAAAAAAAATTCGAAGTTAAGCAACTTGGGGCATGGTCAGGCAATGGGTGGGTGACAGCCTAGTGGCACATGTTTCTACGTTCTTCGAAGGGGAAATGAAATTGTCGTCGGTCATTACTGTTGTTATATAACACCAGTCATTAAGCCTTCAGCAACAACCACTATGAGAGGCTATAAAACGTGGACAGTACATTGGCCACTTGCTTGACGACTTCCGCCAATCCGCACTGAGCAAGTGTGGTAGACTATGGCCTAGCCCCTTTCCTCCTGCACTGGACTGTTGTACTCCCCACTACGGCTGAGGCAATATTTCAGTTAAATCTTACAAATTACAAAGCATTGTTTTTAATTTTTACTTTAATTATAACCTTTAAAAGTTGTCAATCTTTTTACAGAAATGATCCTGGATGAAGCCGTAATCGATGACGGCGAATTCAACATGGATGAACTCCTCACATTCAACCGACCACATTCCGACCACGATTACCAAGTCGCCAAGAATTTGGACAACCTCAAACAGCTTCCTTCTGGATACGTCGACCTACCCATAGATGAAGATTGGCCACCTAACCTAAAGAAACGCATGAAAAAACTTGAATTCAACTATGAAGACGGCTTGGATTATTTCCCACCAATTGTCAAACAAGAAAATTATGAAAATTTCCATAAGATTGATTCGAAAATTGATAATGATTTGATTGAGAACAATTTCTTTAGCAATTCAATTTTTTCCACTGGTCGAAAACTTGGAGAATTATTGGATCTATTTCCTCCAATTCCTGTGAAGAATGAAGATTTAGTTATTGAAGAGGTGTCAGATTACGATACGAGAAATATTTCTGAAGTTAAAAGTTTCGTAGTAAACGGTAACATAAATGAATTCTAAAATATATTTTTTATTTAGAAATTCCCTATTTTATTTTTTGTTGTATTTTTCTTTTTAAGATTATATTTTTTATCTTTTTTAATGAAATTATTCCTTTTGTGTTAGTGAGATCATGATGTATGATTTTTAATTATAAAATATAGATAAGTTGTTTGAAAAGAATGTTTTGTCGTTTGTTTATTTAAGCATTTCAAAAGATATATGCATAATATATATAAATGAATTTCTTATTAATATATTTTTAAACTTTCGTTTGGCAATTTAGTTTTAAGTTATCGTTTAAGAATAATTATTTGTGTTAGTATTAGCTTTGTGCACGTTTAAGAATTATAAACCATGGTTAAATAACTATTTTTAAAGATATTATATTAAAAAAACCTGTTCTCTTTTTTTCTATTTATGCTTATATAATGCAATGCAATAAAGATGCAACAGAGACGAGAGAGAGGTATCGGAATGTGAATTTTATTTCGAATAAAATCTTAAGTTTATACTTTTTTTTTATTTAAAAATCATAAGCAAACCCATTTTCTACTTAAGTCATAAATAAGCGAAACGATTTCTTTATTAAAATCATAAGCAGAAACATTTTTTTCACCTGGTAATCATAAGCAAACATTTTTTTTTTATTTAAAAATCATAAGCAAAAGTTAGCCTGCTACACACAAAGCTATTGCGTATACGTAGCTATATAGTGTATCTGGATTCTACCTTGTCACTACCCAGTGCTTATAACCATAGATTATTCACTATATATGCTTATAGCGGTTCACGATTTTTTTTTTAAATGTTAAAAGTATCTACAAATATCTACAGAACTTAACTGAACTAGATTTTTAAGTAAGCACATGTTTGAAAAGTTAAAGGGGCGACACTAAACTACTACCTAATAAATCCAAAATATATAAGTAAAAGTCACTTAGGAACCTCATATTCATTTTGAAGACCTATCCTAACAATGAGATGCGTTTTTTTATCACATCTATTCAAAAAGAGCTGGCTGGTTCTTTGTAAAGAGGGACTAAATGTGATTTACTTTTGGAATGTAGATATAGTAAGTATCGTTTCAATCATCGAAGAGCTTGATCACAAAAATTGTATGAACAAAGACAAGTAATTGGCTCTATGATAAAATTAATCGCGCGCGGGCCAAATGATAAAAAAAGTTTGTGAAAAAGTAAAAAAAAGCGCAAAATGCATTCCACCTTAGTCAAATTCGGATTTATGCTGATACTTTTATAAAGTAAGTGAGTCCTCAAGTAGAGATTACAAAAGTATTGTTTAATGCAATAATTTTGTTTTATGAATTATATATTTACTTTTGGACTATTTAATGTGATAAATCTACAAGTTTGACGGATGTTCCAAATAGGTAGGTAGGCAGGTAGTGACATTATGTCAATAAAATAATATATAATCAATTCACAAAAAGATCGTCAGGTATAAAAATTTAAATAACAAAAGAAAAATGAAAAGGCTTAGAAATAATCTAAGATAAAACGTCAGCGATTAAAAATAAGCATATAAATAGAATCAATATTCAGTCAAAGATTTAAAAATGTCATAATTAAAAACAAACATAAATAAAAATTAATAGTCAATAAAAATTTCAAAACAAAAACAAACAAATACAATAGAACGTAGTACAGAATGTAGTTCCTAATTGAGTCAGTAAAAGCTGTTTCAGCCGAAGACCAAATTTCCGATCCGAGAGTTCGTTTTTAGGGTTCCGTAGTCAACAGGAACCCTTATAGTTTCGCCATGTCCGTCCGTATGTCTCTCCGCGGCTTAGTTCAATAACTACTCATACAAGAAAGCTGCAATTTGTCAGGGATATACACATTGATCAAGCCGACAAATTCCTCTTAGTAAAATAAAATCGTTGAAATAAATTTTTTTTTAGGCTACCTCCCCTACACGTGAAGAGGGGACGTGATTTTTTTTCCTGGTCTACCCCATCGTGTGGGATATCGTTGGATAGGAATTCCAAAATGCGGTATGCAAAGATCATTTTTTGATTCAGGGCTCCGTTGGAGAAACATTTAGCTTTAAAGTACCTACTAATTTTTGTTATAGTCTAATGACGCACTGGACTAGCCGGCGCGCTTGGCGCAACATCGAATCGAGCGTGTGACAGGCTCTCATATTTAATGGTACGGAACCCGTCGTGCGCTAGTCCGAATTGCACTTGACCGATTTTTTTAGGTCGACGGGCAGGTGCATCTAATAAGATGGGCCTATGCCTCGTGGATTTTTATCTGCAAGCGCCAGTCGTCGTGGCACACGTTGTAGACGCCCTGTTTAATAAGTCACTCTATCTGGAACACTGATGCGTTTACAGGTGTTTATGTTGCTGATAAGTCACTCTGCCTGGAACACTGATGCGTTTACAGGTGTTTATGTTGCGTCGAGTGTACATTATAATATCAAACACATATTGAGAATAATGTGCCATTATACCATATTATTTAACCAGTTGTCTGCATGAATGGCGAGGTTTTACGGGTGTAAAGTGTGCGAAGAGCTCTCTTTTATATAATAAACACTCGATTGGAGTCTGTCGAGTTGCCCCATAGAAAAATGCCCTATGACAGACGGCGTGAAAGTAGGCAAAATATATTTGTAGTAGTGCAACGTCAGACACGAGTGGTTTCAGCATTGCGGCATCGGTCTCTGTACTTGTGGAGTCAAAGTGGAGTTTCCTGTCGAGAATATCATCACAATGGACTTTGTGACGTTGAGGACGAGACCGTCCGCCGAGAACCACGCGTTAAGCTCAGCGCACGCGTTTGCTATCGTGTTTTCAAGCTGTTTGTACGTGCGTGCGCTCTCTACCACTGTAGTCATCGGCGAACAGCACCGTCAGGCCTTGGGTAACTGACGATGGGAGGTCATTCATGAAGAGCGAAAACAGAGTTTCCGAGGGCCGATCTTTATGGTATACCTACCTCCACTTTGCCCGCATTTGACTTTATGATTTTGCCCTCTATTTAGAATCAGACCGTTTGACGTCTTTTTGTTATAAATGACCCGAACAGTTCGTGCGTTTTGTTTTTCAGGCCATAATGATTAATTGTCTATATAATAACAACTCAAAGTTAAAAACATCAAACGCTTTTGAGAGATCACAGAATATCTTAGCAACCTTGTACTTTTGTAAGTGCAATGCAGTCGTAGATTTTATGGCCGCTTCTGTGGTAGACCTGTTTTGTCTGTAGGCAAATTTTCTGTCGGTCAGTAGGTCGTTAGTTTCAAGATGTTGCATCAATCAATTGGATTAAATCGATTCAATATTTTTTGATGTTAGGTAAGTACTATTGTTATAGGTAGGTCTATAATGTCCACAGAATACCTCTTCCCTTTTCCTTTGTAGACTGGTCACATGTGTGCTCTTACGCACGTCTAGGTATATACCGGATAAAAAAATGTGTTGATTAGTTCAACCAGTATTCCGGATTGAAGCGGCCAGATGCACATAAGTAGGTCTACAGAGATGTCGTAAAAATCTGCGATTGTGATTCTGGGTAACACTTAGTCATAATCTGCATCGCCTATTCCATTTTGAACATATGATACAGATTTCTGTTCGCCCGTTTGAACTTTGACGCTACTGTAAGGAAGTGTCGGTTCAAGCTTTTTCCTGTCGTAATCTTTAAGTAAAATTGTGTGTTCACGTGGTTTGTTGGATGCTTCCTCGTCGACTATGCGCCACATTTCTTTTGATGGGTTTTTACTATTTTGAAGACGATTAGCGGTGAAACTTTTGCGAGCAGTTAAATAAACTTTCATTTTTGATAATATTACAGTAATAATTGGTAATAGATGTCATCAAGATTGTAGGTATTCTCTGTGTATTGCCGTTTGATTTCGGTTAAGTTGCTGTACTTTGAAATTAGTTTTGATAGAGTATCCATTACCAATGGTACATGATTGCTTTTCTTTTTAAATACATTTTTGAAAGGAAAGTCTATGTCAATAAAATAACTCAAAATATTAAAAAAAATAGTTGGTACATTTGTCATTAATAGTTATTGTAATGTCAGAAATAAAGTTACAATTATAATTTTCTATGTCATTATAAAATGATGATAACGATTCACTAATACTCTTTTGTATGAAAGAGTTGTCATGTTTGCCGGAAGTGCTGCTGGCGAATTTCTACCACCATACACAGTTAATTAAGCTAAGCAGTTGTCCAATACATGGACTGAACATGGACCACAAGATGCTAGATATAATAACAGTCCTTCCGGGTTTTTTTTATATGCATATTTTTTACCCACATCATACCCAGATTAATTGATTAAATGGTCCTAAGGTTATATAGGTAATAATTTGGCGTCACATATTTCTGTGGACGTCCTACGAGATTGTGATGCAAGCAATATTAGATTTGTTTGCCTACCTCCAAACAGCACCCACCTTACTTAGCCGTTGGACGTTGCTTTTTTTCGTTCTATGAAATTCTCTCGACTAGAAAGCGAGTGCACAAGGTAATCGTGAAACAGTGATTTAAAAAAAACAGGTTCCCTATTTTACTAGAGACTTGTTGGCATTATGGCAACATCGCAAATGGAAAATTTGAAATCTGGATTCCGAAAAGGTGGAATCTATCCGCTAGACGTCAGTCCATTATTAGTAAGGTTCCCTAAAGCTTGTGACAAGGTTCCTGTACAAGACTTATTTTTAGAAAGTCTTGAAGCCAAGCGGTAAGAATGGACAACCGCTGTCAGTATAAAAAAACGCTGTACAAAACTGGCTCCAGGAAAAAGCGTGACCGAAGAGTGCAATATTGCACAAATAAATGAAAAAGAAAATGAAGAGCCAATACAACCCTCAAGTTCCAAACGTCTTCACTGCAGGGCCAGTAGTAAAAGTAGTTCTTCAGGATGTAGCAATATTACTCTTCACAGCTCCTTTGACCTTGAATCTCTCGACGATTTGGAAAACTTAGAAACTGCGACTACTTCATTCACTGGAGATTGTGCTAAAGCAGGTCACTTTAAGCCACTGCACTGGTAAAGGCAGTAGGACAGTATGTGGTATTCACATATGAAGGCGAATTGCTTCTGGGTGGTATGACAAAACTATCTGATAAAGGACCTCATGTGTCGTCTATGAAGAAGTCTATAAAATCTTGGAAGTAGCCTACACCGAAAGATGAAATTTAATACAATTGGAATGAAATACTAGGATGTATTTAACCGCCAAAAATAAAAATTGGTCGTCGGGAGATCTACTCAGTTCCCTAATTAATCCAGATTTGAATCTCAAAGATTTCTTATCTAGCTTTACCTAGATTTACCTACTATTATCAGTTTAAGTTTTTTTTTAATGTCTTTGTAACCCGAAGGGTAATTAGGAACCCTATTACTAAGGCTCCGCTGTCCGTCCGTCCGTCTGTCACCAGGCTGTATCTCATAAACCGTGATAGTTATAGTTGAAGTTTTCACAGAAGATATATTTCTGTTGCCGCTATAACAACAAATAATAAAAAATAGAATAAAATAAATATTTAAGGGGGCTCCCATACAACAATTTATAATAATTAATTTTAATAATAATTATAAATTTTAATAATAATAATAATATTTTTTTTTCTTCGCTTCGCGCGTCCGGTTATTTAGTTAATGAGGTGCTTCATAAGCCTAAACCCCGTAATGGGACCTTCCGCGTGCGAGGGGTTAAAATATGCACAGAATATTAAGTTATATAATCACTTTAAAAATCAATAATTAAAATAAAATAAAACATATATTTAAGGGGGGCTCCCATAAAACAATCTTGATTTTTTTGCCATTTTTATAGATGGAACCCTTCGTGCGCGAGTCTGACACGCACTTGGCCGATTTTTTTTTCACAACTTTTGTAAGAAATTAGGGTTCTTTAAGTTTTGGTGGATTTTATATAACATTATTATGATTATTTTTTTTTATATAAAACTAGCAATTTTTTTAAGACTGATAAAAGTTATAATCTTGTATTCGTGTATTTTTATTTTCAGTATTGTGATATCAAACTTGTAACAAAAAAAAGGCTAAAATGATTTCTATTGGAGCAAAGTTTGAATAAAGTGACTGTAAATGTGCTTTAACAACTTACAGAACCAAATTATTATACATGCGCTTTGTCGGGAGTAAAGTTACCCAATAGAAGGTAAAATTGCCCTAAACTCAATAAAAAAAATATTGAAACAATTCAGTTTGGTGTCGTTTAACCATTAAAATATGTTAGGTATGATAGTCCACTTTCAATAAATATTAATAAGTGTGTTCTGAAATTCAAGATTTTAGAATATTAGTTTTTTTGAATTTGGAGCAAAGTAAGAACAGTTTACGGTAGTCTAGGGGTAGGGGAGACCGGGTAAAAAAGTAACACTTTACACATTTCGCTTGATTTCGGTTAGTCTACTATCCATACACATATTTATAAGTGTATTCTAAAATTCAAGACTGTAAAATTTTTAAAGTTTTCTGAATTTGGAGCAAAGTAAGAACAGTTTACGGTAGTGTAAGGGTACCTACTATTGTTAATATTTTGAAAAGAGTAACTGAAGAGTTTCTTGTCAGTTTTCTCAGAAGATACAACCTTCCGAACCAGTGCTAAAACCATAATTTATTAGGAAGTTTGATGATTCGAAAGTGTTTTTCAAAATCCTTCTTGAATAAAGATATATTTCATTGATTTGATTTGATTAACAAACAAAAGCAGGTGTAATTTCGTCAGCAGGCATCTACTATCACATCTAAGTAACTTTTGATAGAGATAACTTAATTAACTGTAATTGAATCAGAATATGCTTACGAGTAGATAATAATTCTATTTTTGTAATGGCTTGGTGCTCCTACCAGTAGGAGTACTTAGTAAGAGCACGAGACCGAACTAGACTGAATGTCTTTCCTACAACCTCTGTATGTAAGCCCCCACTCCTTGGTGTGATAGATCTAGTAGTTAGTGCAATTCGCTAGATGGCAGCGTACTGCTAAACTTGCGACGCTATAATTGCACCTATTTAAAATTAAGGCTGAGTTGCACCAACTAACTTTGACGGGCCGGTTAAGTTTTAAAGAAGGTGCCTATGCAAATTTTCATACAATCTTCCATTTTTGACGGCTGGTTAACGTCAAAGTTAGTCGGTGCAACCCAGCCTTAATGTTTAAGCCGCAAATAAAACGAAAATCTTATAATAAGCTTTATTTAATTATGAGTTAACAAATATTTTCGTATTTTTGAACAGGTTGTGACCTTAACTGAATACAAGTCAAATTGCGGTATATGCAAAATTTTACCATAAATCTTACAGAAAAAAAAATTAAACACTGAGAACTGTTTCTATGAATATTAATATTTATTTTTATACTTACAATAAGAATTCAATTCAGTTTGAAAAGTATAATAATGGTATTATAATACATAATTTAATAATTAATAATTCAACCGCGTCCTCAACTCGACAGACTGAACATTACTTACTTAGTAAGCGACATCTCAAAATTACAATTTAAATTAACTACACGGTACAGTGCAACAAACTTATTGATTTCCTTATTACTTTTTAAACCCCTAGCGAGTGTTAACGCTACGGACCGACGAAAGTGTACGAAACAATCGCCTAATATTCCGTTTCAGGACGAAAATCGTTAATTTAGTATTTCATTCGGATACAAAGCCCACCTAAGTTTGTCGAACTGTACGAAAGTATACTGCCCTTGAAGCAGCAATCTTACTTCTGCAGGCTTTCTTCAATCATACATTACATTTTTGGTGTACTTCCATACTTTTTAATAGCAGCCCTCTTATCGTACTTGAAATTAAAACGGTGCTATTTATAAATTGGTGATTCGTGATTTTGATACTCTAACAAATACTAAGCCATTCGTACATACACAGTTCTGTTGTGATAAGGAATTGGGCAGTCTTGATTTTTTTTCGCATGTACATTCATGAAAAGATATGGATACCTTTATTTAGATAGCTTACGAAATCATTTACAGTTGTATATGAAGTGTAATAGGTTTTTAGCTGGCCCGCTTTAACAAATTATTTTCATGAATGGACAAAACGCATTCGTATGTATAATGCCCTTTTATATTTATTTACAAGTCCACAACAATTTATTTTATATCCAATCACCCTGTGTATCAATCACGTTACAAATCACACAATTTAACTTCGAACATGAATACCGATCTAATTTGATTATTCTATCTAGCAAATAGAATGTAACAATTAGGTACAGTACAGCTATGGTAATTATTGAAAAATGTTTAATAACTTTAAACTGGGATATTGTATAATAATTAACAATCATTTTAACGACAGAAATATTACACCGATTTTATAAACTTTTGAATCGCGTCTCGAAAAAATAGTAGCACTTACCTTAATCTTTTCTATAAATATGAAAACGACATAACAAGATGTTACAAGTTATAAATAACCCCCAAATACGAATTCAGCCAAAATGGTACAGGGGTTTTTGTGATGACTACATTACATACATATACGTACATGTGACTGTTGTGACTAATAAATACCTTAAAAATGCCAATGCAGTCAGTTCATTACCCTAGAATTATTACGACCAACAAGAACTCATTTATTTTGATATAATTAGAATCGTACACAGTCGAATTAATCGTACACAATCGGACCATAAAATAGTCTCATTTTCGATAGTATTTTTATGACGAATTATGACAAAACATATCAGAACTCCTTGTTGTCGTTACACACTTTTCTGGGTTATTTATTTGTGTGAATGGCATTTTGTTGATAACAATGACATCTAAAATTCTTATTTCCTACTCAAATCACTCGATTTCGATTAAAAACAGCCGCCTCCTGTCCAAGCAAAAATATACAAAGATTTACTAAACTGTACAATTTTTACACTTTCTACTTGAGACAGCTATCGCTCCATTGTTTAAAACATATACTTGGTTTATTATATGTATAGATAATTTTATAATTTCACTATGATTTACTTCAATTACCCATTACATAGGAAGGTATTGAATGTAGATTTTAAACTATACTATGAAAGAGTTTGTCTATATTAAAATGACGCGCTTCATTGCATTTTAAAATTTATTTGCAAGCGTGACATCTTCAAAATATTGTAGTTGATAAAAAAAACGGCCTTACACGAGCGACAGCCTTCATCTCTTGACTCCAATAAAGGGGATCTGAACATATTTTTTTCACTGTAATGTCAATGACACTACTAAGACTAAATGTGATATAAACACTGTAACTATGGCCGCCGCGCAAAACCTAGGGACAAATCTATTTTATACAACAAAAAAAATATCTATAAAAAAACCAAACCTTTTTGGAATGACTATTTATAGACCATAGCCACAGCAACAAACGATTACAATTATTACAATTTCATTTAAGAATTTAAAAAAAAATATGAAGATCGAAAAATTGACTAATTTTTTTTTGAAACGGGGAAATGTTTCAGTCTTGTAGAAAATACATTGAAGTCAGTTGAGGACTCGACTTTAGGGTACATCGATTGAAACAAACTTTGTACAGTAATGTTTTTTATACATAAATTATTGCACGATATATAACATTTATATCACCATATTATCAATAAACAATTCACTTCAAAGTTGATTGTCACATAGAAATAATTCGACTTCTAAATTGTATTTACCTAATATTTTTTACTACAAAATTATAATTAAAGAATACAGATATAAATAATGATAGGAAAGTCCATCGCGTTTCTATATAGGAACGGAGCCAATTTCGTTCTTGATTTTCGTACCTACATATCGAACATATGACTATAAAATTAAAATCTATACGCGTCTGACCGACGCATTTAATGTTACAAGCGTAATAACTTACTCTTAACATTTTCAAGGTGTAAAAAAATAATCCTGTTAACATCACAACCCGTGTTGGAATAAAAAAATAATAAAAAAAAATATCTATTTTGGATTAGAACGCATGTAATATTAAACACATCGCAAGACGCTAAACGACACACGTAAATCTAAAGTAAGTCACATAATTTCCAATTTTATGGTAAATTCATTACTTACGTAACAAAAAAAATATTTATCATTCACAAAAATAAACTCACAGGGCGTAAACATATTTGAATGCGTCACTTATAAATGGGCGAAGCGATACAAACTATGTATATGATAAAATATCGAATATAACTACAGTAGTTTATTATAATGTTACGATATAATGTACAAATCTGTTGATTTGTTCAAACGCTATGATCTGGAATGGACAATGAAACTGTTTTCCAGACTGTAGCCAGAGGGCGGTTTTCGAGTCTGCTCGAAAAATTTACAATATCAATAGGCCCCCCTATTTCACGAAGCTCTATGCAAACTTTTCACGCCGCAATCGGTTTTTCTGTTCCACCTATCATCTAAGGATTCCAATAGTAAGTCAGATGAATATTCTTCACTTTGCACTTTGTTTATAGTGCAGAGTTAGGATTTGCAGAGTTTCTGCATAGAACGCGCCCTAGGGGCCTATTTCACGACAAAGTTCGAAGTGCAAATTAAAAAGTTGGTAACTGACTCTTGACAATTTAAACCCTAAAAAGATAGTCAGAAAATAAAACTGACTTAATTTAGATTTGAGGCGTGAAAAGTTTGCATAGAGCTACGTGAAATAGGTCAGTTATTAGAGTTTACCAAACAGAAATTCTTGGTAATTCAATTCACCCTTTTCACAACTACGATCCGTTTCTGATATTGATAATCAAATGTTCATGAACAGTGGTACACAAGAATAACTCCAAAAATCAGACATAATTATTTACGGACGGGAACACAAATTTAGCCAACCGCACCCCGATTTTCATAAATTTGCACCAACTCACTGCATTGGACAATGTATCAACAAAAGATACAATGTATACAAACGCTAAAGTAAATTGGTAATATTACAAAATGATAACTTTTTAACGAAAATGTTGTAAGGCTTTTGGGGAAAATTGTAATGATCATAGTTAATGATTTTGTTTAGTATTGTAATTTGTAATCTGACACGTTATACGTTTTTACGTATTACCAGTTTTCAATAACATACTGTACACTTAATTACAGAAAATTAAAAAGAAAATGTTAGTTTTAAAGATTTTATTATGACTTGGACATGGCTCCTTAAAGATCTGACACATATATTCCGTCTGTCACACACTTGCACCTATAAAAATAATTGTGATAGAAACTAAGTTTTACCACACCCGCAACATTTATTTCATTCATACAGTCGGATCATCAGGCAAACCGCAAGCTTGTTTGTCACCTTATTGGTATTAAAAAAATTATATTGATAAAACGACAATTTCGAGTCATGACGCCGCGACAAAATGTAATGACTGGCTGGACGCACACGACTAGACAATGGTGACGACATAGTGCCTAAACATACACCAAGCGGGCGCGGGTGCGCGTGCGGGGACGGGCGCGGGCGCGCAGGTCTTGGCGCCATTGCGGGTCAGACCTAATAAAACATCGGTAAGGTTATATAATGGATAAAGACATTATATAAACAGAAAATTCATGCCTTTAATGGAAAATGAGTTATGTGAAATTTGGAATACATAATACATATATGCTGATTTAAGGTTGCATCCTGACAAATTTTGTAAATATACAAGAATGTCTATAAGTACCTTAGGTAACATTTTAAATTAAGTAGGCAAAAGATTATGATATAAATTCCTCCGGATTTATTTTCATTTTTAGGCGTCTAGATTGAAAATGGTTTACCTCACCCGCAAGTAACGAGCGACTAAACAGTCTACACGCATCGTCCGGTGTGGCCGATACAGGCGGATTGTACGTAAGAAACCTAGTCGCGTAAATGAAGGGTGGCTTCACTACGCTCAACCGCTTCCGCGCCCGCGACTGTAACTGCCAGGCGCGTCACGATCGGTGTTTGTGAAGCGCGATTTAATATGTTAAAACAAGACGCACCCGTACAACACCCGTACACACGCCCGTGCCCGCTTTGTGTCGGTTTTTACACATAGGCTAGTGGGGTGCTCTCGCCCCCCGTCTCGCCGCTTGCTTATGCTATGCTTAAGATGGCGGACTGTATGGTTAAAATGAATGTTAAGGCTGTGATACTAGTGTGGTTTTTAAGTCATATAGACCTCTAAATGCACATTGTCTGCTTTTCTATTTCCTCCTTGCTATTTATATAATTTATCAGATTATGTTGACTTAAGTTGAATCCAAATAAAATATTTTCAAACTCCGTTAAACTGAATATGTAAACTAAACATTTCGCTACCAAATAAAGCGTTAAATAATCATCATCATAATCTCTTAACCACGGTCACAATAAGCATATTCGTTCATAAAATACCAGTAAATCATTAAATAACCGGAGTTTTTGTTAAATGAATTTAATGCATAAAATCAACCAAAAGTCTGATTGATTAATAATTTACTAGAATTTTATTTATAAATATATTTTTTGCGACTATGGCAAATAGCGATATGTGATACCTGCTTAATAACACATTTCGAGTGGCGAAATATATATAGATGTTGATTGCACTAAAGTTTATATAAGAAAAATCTAATTAGGATTCACCTTAAGCATTCATTGATCTACCTATTTCCTCGTGTATTCCGTTTAATACAGTTT
Source organism: Apoda limacodes (assembly GCA_946406115.1). Taxonomy (NCBI): domain Eukaryota; kingdom Metazoa; phylum Arthropoda; class Insecta; order Lepidoptera; family Limacodidae; genus Apoda; species Apoda limacodes. Next base: position 40,298,523 of record OX291541.1, read on the forward strand.
TTTTTTAACCGCGGATTCATATTTCAGGATTGTGGCTCCAGCCCCTGAATACTCGAAGCACAAGTTTCTCTAACGTCACACAGAAATGTGAAAAAAGTGCTAGGTGGTAGCCTTTGAATATTTGCCGTAGAAATATTGTTTATCTGACTCAAAATCAGCATACACTTGTTTTTGCTACATTGAAAATTTTACTATTAATCAGTCAAATGAAAAATCGATTCGCCTGTCTCATAGTTGTATAATTTATATAATCAAGACAACTTATAGATATCGATCCGCCAGTCTAAGAATCGTTTAAGTTATTCATTCAAGACAACGTATATTGATCTACCCTAGGATAACTATAGTATAAGTCATTCAACTAAGGCAGAGTATATTATTCCACCTGTCTAACAATTTTTTAAATTATTCAATCAAGACAACATATATCAATCCGCCTGTCTAACAATGTTTTTAAGTTATTCAATGAAGACAACGTATTGTCTTCTTAAGATTTTTAAGAATGGACTGGTTTTGATTATTAAATCTAAAATTAACAAAAAGAGGAACGCCATTAAATTGTTATTGGTTAAATAAAATCTAGCATATCTTTAGACTAGTTGTCCATGTTTGTCTTCCCTCCAGGCAATGGTGTGCAGTCTATGGAATAAAACCACCAACCTATTCCGGCTAAAGTATAGCATTTATGACTCTTTGTCATGTCATAAATAACGACAAGGAAATACAACCCTTACTACAATATAACAGTTTTATTATTTTCGCTTGTCAGTTATTTGTATAACTATACTCCGTTTAACCGCGTCCGCGCGACTGGTTGATATGTAAATGTAATAGCTCTCATGTGCAATATAATTTAATACAAAATTTTTAATCTTTAGACGTGGTCAAATCGTTTAGGCCAATATGTTCAAAAAGTAAATTTAATCCGAAATACGGTCTAACGTGTTTCGAGAATTTGCTTCAAGCCTCCGTTCCGTTGGATTTTGTCATAAAAAACTCGTTTTTAATTTTCAAAACATTTCAAGAAGTATATATCACACATAGCAAATCTATGTTAAAATAATAGAAACGCAAAATTTGTCTATACCCTGCCCGTACCTAAGTTATACTCCCGACCAGTGTCATAAATATATATGTGTAATATTATTTAATAAAATTTTATGGCTCCATTAACAATAAGGCTTTCTTAAAGAAAATAATGCACGCTTTATGAGTATTATGAAAAATTATCGGTCATGAAGTTTGTTGTTTGTTATTGTTGTTATTTTATTAATGTCAGCTTACCTTATATTTATATAACAATAAATAAATAATTTGATACCTAATTAAATCTAAATTTGCTTCATTTTCACCTATGCAATTAATAAATTAGTCCAAGAAGCCATTATTTTATGTATATTTTTGAAAAACATTTTCAAAGTACGGACGGATCCTACAGTCCCGTTTATTATAGCGGCGGGGATATGCTACAGGTGGGTGTACTGCACGAGCCGGGAGTATATGTTACAGGTGGGCGTAACTGCACGAGCGGGTATATCTTATAGCATGGACAAAACATGTGCGACTGTAAGTTACAGGCGACTATACCAAACAAGCGGATATATCCCATGCTCATCACACTAAGCCCATGTTCACATAGTGCAACAAATTCACAACGACGACGCAAAGCCTGCATGTTATTGCAATTAATTAAATTATATTGCTTACAAATACATTCAATTTATCTTACAATAAAGTTTAAAGTTGTTTGTTTACATCGCCGTCGAAAACTTGTCCAAAATGGGCTAGCTGATATATCGCATAAGCGGATATATCGCACAGGCGTATATATCGCATGATGCTGGTTTATTTGACGGGCGGGTTATATTGTAGTGTGTAGATGTAGTGTGTTAGTGTGTGCGTGACGGAGCGTTTGCGTGTGTGTGAGGGCACAAGGGGCGGCGGCAGTGTATGGGTCACGTGGCGGATACCCGTCACTTGCCCGCTCGCGCAGCACACTTCTTCTTTTTGCGCTTGAAGAAACAACAACATCTGGAATAGACAGATTGCCTGCATGACGATTTACAGAGTCTGCTAAGGACATATTTGAAAATGGCTATAGCAATATGATAAAGGGTTTTCCAATATGAGGTTTTATTTTTAATAGCCTGCTATTTGGTCAGCTATCAATTTTGAAGCTTGTCATCTTTTGACATTTGCAAATAAAAACTACGCCATTATTAGAAATGGTACGATACACGCTACAACAACGCTCTGAAATTGTAAAAATTACAATTACAATCGCTTGTAACAAAAATTTCCTGACCGTGTTATTTCTCGAAGAGGTGATCACAATTGCCCACCGAGATCTTGTGAGTTAACACCTTTAGACTTTTTTCTTTGGGGCCACGTCAAAGATAAGGTCTATGCCAATGCTCCACAATGGATTCAAGACCTTAAAGATGGAATTCGTGAGGTTACCGAGAACATACTGGCGCAAATGTGCGAATTGATCATGGAAAATTTCATGACAAGGATATAGTGCTGCAAGCGTAGCCATGGCGGCCATTTGGCTGATTTCGTTTTCAAAGTTAATGGCATACCTTTCTCTTTACAATGAAATAAAAATTCATTGATATCTCTAAAAAAATACTCGTTTTTTTTAATATCAAAAATGAAACCTCTTATTGGAAAATCTTTAACATCAAAAAACTATATAAAGCACCTAAAACTAACATGGTATAGATAGATTGTCTCTTCGACAATTAGTCTGCCGTGGGACATGTTTGAAAATAGCTTAAGCAATCATAAAGAAAATTAGAAAAATGGCCGTAATTTTTTTTGCAATGTAAATACTGCCGTGCCCACCGCTACGTTAATACATAATGGCGAGCAACAAAATCAACTTTAAACTCACACATATGTACATTGATTTTGATAAAAATATTTATAAATTCAAATCATTCAAAAACTTGAGATTTCAGCTTTATTCCGATATTATTAATATGCATATCATCATGCCTTGTTTTTATTAATTAATAATGTCTGAACATAAGTGTAGAAAAAGTATTTTAAAAAGTAAGCAAAAACCTTTTTAAAAAATATAAAGAAAATTATTTATTAATATTTGGTATTATTTGCAATTCACAAATAATGCAAGCAGCAATTTTTTTCATACGACCATTTAAAATGTGTTAATAAATAAGTAGGTACTAAATTTTTATATGGTATTGATGTCTGAAAACTTTACTCTCAACTTTGTTTTTTAAACTATAGTATATATTTTTAGTAAAATCAATCTATGTGTGCGTAAGTCAGGGTTTGAGACGATTTGGTTGATCGCAAGTGTAATTTGCACAAAAGTAATAACGAAAACTGAACGAACATAGCTTTTGCGAGTATTAAATTATTTATGAATATTATCTTTGAAGTCGAAGAAATCAGTTAGAATAAATAAGTTCATCAGTTCCTCCTATATTTAGTAAGATTTAAGGTTTTAAGATTCAAGGCAAAACTTCCAAATAAATAGAAAAACTAATAACTTTTGACGCAATATTTTGAAATTTTACATTCACAAACCATACTATAGACTTGCAAGTAAAACTAGGTATCTACTGTGATCTGCCTTGAGCTGTTCAAGTTTAATTTAGTTATCCAATTATGAGCAAACATAAGAACTAACAGGTACAGCTACAAAAATAATAATATATAAAATAAAATTTGTGCAAAAAAATATTTGCCAACATTGACTAAATAAGAAAAGTTTAGATGATTAAAAGACATCTAAGATTATATCAAAAAATTAAAATAAACTAAATATTGAAATTAAAAATACTTACAAGGCAGTAAAACGAATTATATATTATAAAAAGACGTGCCAATTAAGTGTCAAACAGATGCGATGTAAGCAATCTGGGTCTTTTTATTTGCAAAATTAACGAAACTAGTTTTAATAAAGGTATTTACAAAACATTAAAAATATTTGTGAATATTTAAAAAAAAAAAAAAATCTTGGCACTCTTGGATTCACTACTGCTCTTTACACTAAAATTATTTGAGTACCTAGGTTTTTTGTGAAGACTTTTGAATCGTCAAAACTTTTAAGGTACTTTTCTTTTTATAGCTGCCAACAAATAGAAAAGAACTTAAACTAAAAAAAAAGAAAACCAAAAGAATGCATACAGTTGAAACACTGACTTGGTGTCGTCTACCACATCGACCTCGTGATGCGGCTGAGTTATGGGTGTATTGCTGTGGCCCGCTGTCGGGTCGTCCGCACCTAGTTCGCCATTCGTCGAGCTCACAACCTAAATAAAGGAAGACAAAGGGAAATTATAAGGAAAGAAAATAGAGAACGATCTTAATTTAGGTTGTTTTAAAATCACATAACAATACCGTTACTGCGATCGCCTGATTCGAAAGTTTATTGACATTTTATAGTTGCAACAATGTTAAATTCAGCATGTTATGGTTAAAAGGAGAGACTTAAAACCCGTGGACATTTTGACGTTTTTAATTTCGACACAGTATCAATCATCAGAAAACGCATACAAAAAAGGTAGATGGATCATAACGAAAAAAATTACACTTCGTTTATGCTCATAACGTGTTCCAATTTGTGACCGTAGTTCTTAATTATCCTAAGTTCCAATTCAATATCCTGACATGACCCTTTTACCTTACAAAATAACTCGACATGCTAATAAATACTCTAAAATGCTAGAGAAATTTTGTGTCACTATAATCAAATTGACTTGGTGACATTGGTAAGTTCTTTTAAATTAATTTTTTTCAAGCTCAAAATTGAAGACCAAATGGTGACGTAATAGAAATGACAGTATTTTTAAGTGCACTAAACCTTCTAGTATCGAAATGAAGCCCTGGATAACATTGCTTACGGCCATCCCACACTAAGGACTTGCAATTGCGCGATTCGACAAGCTGTAAGAGCCACAGGGGTAATGAAGTTGTTCGTAATGAAGCAGGAGTAATGGAGCTGAAGAGCCACGTGCGGTACAATACTGTCGCCATTATCAGTAGTCACATCAATAATCAAAAATACTAATACCCCGAGTTGTTGTCATTCATCCGCACAGAGGGGGCGTTAGTAGGTAGTGGCTATTGACTGCCAACAATTGGCCCTTCGAGCTTGTCCACAAAGGATGAATAAGTCGCGATTCTACTCACGCGTGTACTGAATGGCAGGGCACGATTCTGGACAAGGTAGAAGCTTAGTAGCTAATAGTGCTACTATCAGCAACTATTCAACTATCAGTATCTATTGCGATAGATTAGCACAATCGGGTTTGTCAACTGTGAGTAGTGCTAGTTAGCGGTGGTCGTATACGTTTTTACAACAGCTTCATAACCCGTTCAAATAAAAAAGAGCCGATTAATAAATTGTAACTTCATATATACCTCAGGGTTGTCAATAAAAGCAATGTTTTAAGTATTAATATAGCAAAAATATGCTTAGATATGAAGCTGCTATTGGTTATATTTGAAATAAAGAAATTTCAAGCGCTTTTATTAAGCAGAAAATTCATACGAAAATACAAATAGAAAATGCACATAAATTAGCTAAGTCAAGCGACTTTACTTAAATTAACAGTTACAGCAATAAATAAGACATTTCCTGAGTGACATTGAGGAGCAAGATGCTAACTATTAGCATTATAAACGGCTTAGAAAATACCTTCAATACAAATATTAGTAGTCACATAGTCCAATACTAGTATTTTTTATTATTATTGATAATTATAAGATAAGTTTTTGAATCATAATAAAATAAATAATTCAAAATGTGAATTGTTCATAATTCTATAGAAGCTCCGTACTAGACGAGGACTTCTGGCACACTTATTTCGCGCGTTACCGACCCTTTCTTGAAGAACCCCATACTTTGGCAGAGAGCTCTATCAATCGCACTGTACGCGACCATTTAGATTCTAAAGTGTGAGAATGAATTCCCTGTCAACTCTCTTTTCAGAAACTCTTCTTTTGCTTTATCCACTTGAATAATACACTAGCTTTCATACAAGTGTGGCGATTTAGAGTAGGTAGTTTTGACCTCGCCTTTACTAAGAACGGACTCAATTTGATCAAAAGACATCCGGCCAAATCTACCTATACCATACCGGCCGAAAACACACAGAAGTAATGTATATCACAGGAAGACAAAACCTTAAAGTATATTCTTCTAGAATGATTGAGCTTTTATCCACAAGATGCAAATAAGACGCTAGAGTTTTAAAATAAGCATTATAAATTTATGCATCGCCAGAAGTACATTTATATCAGCATATAATTTTGCAATGCAATATCACCAATATTGGGCAGTGCATTGTTAAAGTTATTTTTAATTGCGCTGCGTTCCAAATCCATGTTTTTTACTTGAGAGGATTCGCTGGACCACGACTGTACTATAGCATAATTTTTAAATAAAAGTTGTGGTTTTGGAACCTTCAATTCTTACTCTACCACAGATATAGTTAATTTTTACTGTTAAAACTATAATCAAATAACTTTATTGGTATTTAACAGATCTTTATACGATGAAGGATAAATAGGTTTTGGAACGTAGCCTGATAAAACGTATAAGCATCATGCAGACACACAATCTTGCCCAAAATGTTCACAACTGACCGTGGAAACCGATCCGGGAAATTTCACATACCGAAAATGTTTATTCTTCAACAGCTAAAAAATAAATTACACCAATATACATATACTTAAATAATAAAACCCAAATAGCATAAATTATAGTAAAACGTGCATAAATATATTTTTAATTGTATATAAATAAAAACGTAACCCGATTCCATAAAGTACCTAACGTTTGTCTTAATAACAAGAACATTTTTTTTAAAGCATTATAAAATTAATATTCAAAGAAGGATGGCCATTTTGGACTAGGAAAAAAATATGATCAAGTGATGAAAGAATAAGAAATACACTTCAGAGTATAAACCAGATTATATTTATTTATTGTGTCTGAAGGGTAGATAGCTTAAGAACTTAGTACCTACTAGTTATGCTAAAACAAGAATATACGTAAAACTGTTCTTACAAACAAGCTTTTATCAGACCCAATGGTTATTGTTTAAGACCAGAACACTTATCATGACGAATCAAACAAGCCCAAACCATCGAGTTCGAGGTAGCGTCGTTTCGTTACAGAGGTCCTATGGCCATCTTCCGACTCCATCAGACCAGCTCCGTGACATCATTATATTGCATTGTCATCCGATTACGTGTGTATGCAAAATTTCAAATCCAATACCAGGAAGTGGGTTAAATTTAACTTACAAGATTTGATTACAGACACGGGGCAGTTGAAACTAAATAAAAGCTTGTAAAAATGTGTATCAAAATATTTATAGTGACATTTATAATCACAAATCTTATATTATTTTTACACTCCTCTCCCCATTTTATGAATATTTAAATATTTTTAAGCTTGTTTTATTTTATTGGAAATCGAACAAAATGTGATATGTGCCAATAGAAAGACCTAGTCCAATTTTGTATGGAGAATGGCCATTATTCTTTGAACAGAAAAATAATACTAAGAAATAGTGCAAAAATCCGTCAAACGCCCCTTGTTGTACACCTCTGACAAAAAGTCCTTACCTGAACCGACCCGTGCCTGTCAGCAGGAGTTAAATGGCCAGCCGTCAGCGGCGTAGCTTTACCACTATGCGGCCAGTTGGCAGTATTCGCTGTACCGCCTGTACCAGAGTCTTTTACAGCCCCCTGTAATTTAACAACTTTCTTCACCTACACGCTAAGTCAATTGAACCGACACTTTTAATTTCCGTTAGGGATTTAGATAGAACTAATACTAAACTATTGGTACCTTAAATAAGGACATGTTCACATTCTCTTGGCTCTTTGAATATTAAGATCGTATGCATTTGGATGTATATGGGCTACACGCTAGGTAAGTCTAAATCCGGTTTCTATACAGTTACAAAGGTATCAAAAATCAAAACTGCATTGCATTGCATCGCTTGGTTATATTCGCCTCAAACTCAAACCCAAGACAGACAACTCTTTGATAAATAGATACATATATTAATGCCTACACATTAAAACTTATATGCAATAATTGTTTAAGTATTAGTCAGTTTAGCTGCAGTTTGTCTACTGCTTGCTTGTTTTAGTATTGTAAACGTCACAGCAAACGTACTTAATTCCATTACTTTTAATTCTGAATATAATATGTATTGTTGTTTTGACTTTAAATTTATAGTTGTAAGTCAGACAGACTTCTTCTTTTCAATTTATTAGTCGCCTTTCTAGGATTGTAAACAAGACGATAAATGATTGCCTTAGCAAGCTTCAGCAACCTCAGCAGTAGTGACAGAAATTGTATATGTTGAAATGTATAAATATTACATGTAAAATGTATAACTATATTTTTCAGACAATAACAATTTTAGTAAACCAAAAATGTATACAATTTTTTTATCTAATTGTATCGGGAAATATGAAAGTTTGACATATAAAACGCTTTACTATTTCTTTTTATTTTGAATAGTACTACTTACAGTAATATATTAGGTAAGTATTATTTATTATAAATACAAAAGTAGCATTCTACCAATTATCACAACACACAATAAAAATGCATAAGAACTATATGAAATTGAAAAACAACAAACAAAATGCAACTACTCAAGCATTCGATACTGTTGTATACCTACTCAACACTCTAATAGATGTGTGATTGGACCAAATTGAAATTCACACAAATGGGTTGATTAAGGCACAAGCCACACACACATGAGATCAACTATGTTAATTGTAATATAAACTCAATCCTACAAGATAAAAGAAGTAATGTTTGTACGTTCTCTCATGTCTAGGAGAATTGTAACTACGCATTCGTTATGATTTTACCCAGAATTTGCAAGCATATATTTTCACTTTACATAATTACAAAAGCTATAGTTTTTTTATTTATTTAATACTTTATGCACATACGTTAATTACGTTTAGCAATGTCACACCTTGGACACTACATATACAAAATTTATTTCGTGACTAATAACACTACGAAAAGAAATGGCGTGAGTATACACCCGCAAATGTGTGCGTGAACTATACTAGCGGTAATAGGGTCATAACAGAGGAGAGGCGGAGATAGGCGATAGTGTTTTAAATGCTAAAATTTATATGGCAATAACACGGCCTGGCAAGCAATTTGACAAACATGTCGAAAAACGTGGAGTTGAATAGAAGTAAATTATTTATATTTTATGCATTTTTTGCACAAATAAAACAAAAGTATACAACGGCGGCTTAATGTATTATTGTAGTTATTACTGTTAAAAAATAAAATCATGGACGCCTTGTAGTATAAACAGATCCCTATATTTTGAAGAAACCTTTTTATGAATCATTAGCTAGATTTATATTTGTATTTATTTATTTATTAGATTAAACAAACTTTAATATCATAAATACATGCCATAAAATGCATTTAAATAATTAATTATAAGTGGAATGGCGACCTACTATTATATCCAACTATTATAGCATCAAACTGGGATCCAAAACATAAAGGGGGAAATTGTATGAAGAACAGAGTAAAGAAAAATCCATGGTAGAAGAGCAAACCTGTCCATCAATAAGGGCCTGGTCATCGTCCTCATCCAAACCAATCATATAATCACACAAATCATCCTGCATTGACAAAAACAACATAAATTTCATAAACTATATAATAAATATACTAAAGTATAAACTATAAATTTACTAGAAGACCAGATAATGAAAATAAGAAATAAGTCTTTTGTGTAGGAACATAAAATTTACTAATAAAAAACCATAGATAAAATATGTATAAAGATAATAATCTTTCCTTATTAAATAAACGTTTCTGCGTAATGTTAAATCATTATTTTTGAGACCAAAACAGCTTATACATAATTATTATTAGTTTAATACTTTGATTATAATTGTTACTATTCAACGAGTTACATATTTCTTCATAAATTTATAAGCGAGGCCAGAATTGGATTTAAAATTACAAACTAAATCCTATATATACAAATAGATTTATTTGCAAGAAACACGGTTACATATGATGGTTCTAAAGTACAAAACATGTTTCACCTTCTCAAGGCATGCAAAATTATTCTTAAAATATCTAGGTTTACAAAATTATCACGCTTGGTTATTTATATTCGAGAAATTCTTTTAACGTATAAAAGCATTGATTCACAAGCCAAAAAAAAATTCTACCTCAAAGCATAGTTGGTAGTGTGGCCGACTGCTGTGCAGAGAGTGTGGGTTCGATTCCCGCATTGGACAAACATTTGTGTGTGTCTTGAGTCTGGGTACATGTATGTATGATATGTATGTATTTACAAAAAAATGTAATATTTATGTAGGTACTTGTATCCATTGTCTGGTATCCATAAAACAAGCTTTGCTTACTTTGGGGCCAGACGGCGCTGTGTGTAATGTCCATAAATATTTATTTATTTATTTAAATCTCTGATCTTATTCATATTATTATAAAAATAATCAGTAGTAATTTTATTTTGTCTCTAATTTAATAATAACGTAAGCAATGTTAGGTTTAGGCTTTAATGTTTTAAATTATAATTAAGAATCTTCAAAAACCTAATTCCTACTGTTTTTAATATTATAATACAGAGATAATTTAATTACTTATAGGTTTGACATTTTGCAAATATATATATGGAAAATTGTGAAACATGTCAAAGGGTAACACTGGTGTAAGCCAGTGTTGGACAAAATTTAATTGCAATTAACAATAAATCATTTGTTAATCGTAATCACTTTACAATCGAATAATTGTTGATTGCGACAGCCAAATATACCAAGCCGGCATCCCCAGTATACAGGACTAAGCTCTTAACTTAAAAAAAATTCTTTTCGGCTGATTTTGTTTTTACAATGACCAAGATTAGCAACAAACTTAAAATCAGTTGTTAAGGTTTATGTTCCCCGTAAGAGTAATCATTCTTACAAGAATTTTCTAAATGCTTACATAGTTTCTAAGGCTTTCTGGTAGTTCTAGATTAATAAAATTTTTCTGTTACACGAAAAAAAGAACTCTCGGATCCGATATTTGGTCGCCGGGTGAAAGAACCTTTATTGACGAAATCACTTTATTCTGTCAAAGAATACTGTGAAAAAAAAAAAAATTTCATTTTATTTATTTTTTCATTGAATTTTAATTTTATTTATTTGTTTTTAATTTTGTCATTTCTTATCGAATATGTATTGATTCTACATATTTTTTTGTTTTGCATTTTTGACATATTTGTTAAGAATATTTTCTAAATATTTTTATTCCTTATTATTTTATTTTAATATTTGACGATCTTTTTGTGAATTTATTATGTATTTATTTATTATGAAAAGATTTATTATTTATTATGTAAAGAAAACTTTAGACATAATGTAATTTTCAATAAGAAATAAATGACATACATACATACAAACATGCATAGGTACATGAAAGTTTCTGACCTTTAGAATTTTTCAGGTAACACTATTTGAATCCGATAACAACTCTATGAAGAGTTCTAATTTTTTTCTGTTGGTAAATAATTTATAAAAAATATAAACAAAGATTTTGCTAAAGAGTCGTAATCTGTTTAAAATTATTTTCGTCAAGCCCAAAAATCTGAAAACCAGAACTCTGGTATACGCGGTAGCAGATCATGACTTATTAATTAATCGGTAGTTAATAATTTAAGGCAATAGCAATATTCTCATCGGGTGTGAAAAATTTCATATTATTTATCGGTCAGAACTCTATTCATCGAACTGTAGAACTCACCGCAATACGTAATTTTCAAAAGAAAAATAAAAAACAAAAAGAAAATCAAAAAGATCTGCTGTGCGTAGATGTGGTTTTTTTTGCATTAAATACCGAGAACTATTGTTTTAATTTTTTATTAACTGTAGAACTATGTTGGATGCAAATGGAAATTCACTTCATCTGCTAACTTCACACACATCATAACCACTATTAAAATTACTAATTGGTAATTGTGATCACGATGTGATATAATGTGATGCATAAAACACTTATGTATTATTGATCTTAATAAACGAGTCAGTCACAAGTCGACCATCGTGTTTTATATTCACTCTTACATCCCCGACGTCTCTCATGACGTCACATGGCGACCGTGAACAGTAGTTAGCTGCGCGACACGCTGACAGATCGCGCCATTAAGTAGAAAGCTACTGCTACGAAGATTATTTGTGCGCTACAAGCCAATACTGAACACTATAGTGGAAACCGATTTTAGATTATTTTATTGAGTGAATCATAGTGTGAAAATATAGACAAAAAGCCTTTAAACAGATTAAAAAAGAAATCATTTTATTATAATGAAGATTTAAAAAAGAAAGTTGTTATAGAAATGGAAAAATCGTTTAAAAATCGTAAATCAACCAGGAAACCAGCAACTTAATACCGGTACCCAATAACATTAATACTAGTATGACAATAGTCATAACTGTCTTGGTATTGGTAATAATAATAACTCTTTTGATTCTTAGCGGGAAAACAAATGCACGCATGTTATAAGTAATCAGTAAACGGACAAATAAATCGTGCTTTCATCGAGCGCCTTCGATGTTTCAGAGAATAGGCAAGAGATCAACAGTTCCCTCAAGCCGGAAGACGTTCGAATCCGTGACATCAGAAAGTATTTGGGAGTGTTCCAGTGAAAAATAGTGATTTTGAAAGACTTTATCGAGTAAAACCGTAATCATACGGTGACTCAATACCAAGAAAGGTGACGTCACATGGCGACCGACGTGACAAGTTATGTTAAAATCTTAAAAAAGGTAAGTCGAAGAAATACAGAACGCAGTCGTATCTATTGCTTAGTGTAAATAACATGGAACAATACGCAATATGTGCTAAACTGTAACTCAAATATGCATTGAACGAAAGTAAATAATGAAACTAAGCGTTGATTCGATATACACGTATCAATATAAAATTGCATAACAGAAACGAGTCTCAGAAATCGGCATATTGTAATGTGACGCTACAAGATACGCGAACACCGAGCCGCTCGCGCCCGCAGCCCGTGCTACATACGGGTACGGTTACATGCGACCGTGCATGATAAATAAACTTGGAAGTCAACACTTTGTATACATAGTTTTAGAACATACGTAATAAGAAAATAAAATCATAGCTTTAAGTAAAGGTAGCTCTGTGCACTTAAGATTGAATTCACTTGATTCAAGAATATATGTGTTATGGGAATTCACGACATTATTTTTACACTTATATTTTTCTCTTGTGTTTTTTTTACAACTGTCGCTTTTCTTACTGACTTGACTATTTGGCCTGACTTTGCCATAGCCAAACGTTGAGTTATTTTGGCAAAATATTAACTTTTAATTTACGATTTAGTTACTTAATGTCAATTTTTTTTATGTGTACAGTACATATTACATAAGCTATCTTAATTACAAAAAGGGATAAAATAAAACAAAAAACTTTTTAACGTTCTATATATCATTGAAAGCATGAAACATAGTAACACATTTTAATTTTCATGTTTGGTATCATCTTTTAAATTATATATTTTTTTATTTGTACTATTTTATTGTATTTTAAGCGCATTACTTGTTCTTGAATTGTATTTTGTGTTGAATAACTATACTTTATTAATATTTTGAGTGTGCAAAATGTTTGAATATTGCAAATTTTAAATGTTTTCGGGAACCCGAAACCCGAAATGTGATGTACTGTAATGCACAACCAATTATGTACTACTGATTTTAGTTAACCAGTCAGTCACAAGACGACTAAAGTGTATTATTTAAGTCACTACAATCCCGACGTCTCTCGTGACGTCACAACGATTAACGACTAGTTAATTTTGCAATAAAAAATAAATTGCAATTAAATTTTGCCCAACACTGTTCTAAACTACCAATAGTTTTAAGTTAAAGTGAACACAAACCTTGTGAAAGGGTTGTCTGTCACGATTGGGCGACACGACGATCTCGTGACCTGTCTGAATAGATCCAACTGGCGTAGACTGAAAAATAAAAGGCAAGTATTTACTATGTTAAAAATTGAAATAGCTGTCGTTTCTTGTACCAGTGATGCCCAAAACCAGTCTCGGTCTTCGTCTTACGCTTTCTATGGTATGTAATAAATTAATAGCAGTTCTGATTCATTACAATATTCAACAACGGAACCAGGCGTGGCACTCTACGAAGTTTGGGTATCAATGCGATACAGGCACCAAAATGCATAGCGTGGCGTGCACTCGCTGTGATGAGACGTGTGAATTAAAGCGTTCGCGATAAGGCCGCGCATACAGTCCCAAGTAAATACAACCCTAGAAGTGCGTGCGCGCCTGCTACGTGATGCATCGTTCCGAGCGGTTCAGCGAATTTTAGCCGTTACCTGATGCACATAGGGATCAATGGGCTTGCAAAGAATGAATGAATTATTGTACATTTCAGTAGATATTTATTGGTTTTCGTACGGGAACTGACGGGAGTGAGACTTATATACGTTATTACTAATAGTTTTGTGACAAAACTAAAGAATTTATACAGCATTAGGTCACGCCTACGTTATTACTAATACTTTTGTGACAAATCTAAAGAATTCATACAGCATTAGGTCACGCCCGTATGTTTGTACTGGTGCGCTAATTACCTTTCAACAGCCATACGGCGCGTTCCCCTCTAAACGTAGTAACTAACGAATGCAACTGCGAAGCAATAGGAACTTTACATTCAAACTTCTTCACACAATAATTTCCAATATTATTACGTGATTCTTTTTTTCATAATTTGAAGCTTATACTTTGATAACAGTCAGGACTTATAAAAAAACCCTGTATTAAATTCTCTCACACCGAATATAATTTTATTCTGTGAAAGGAGCAAGACCGATTTTGAGCATCATCTAATATACAATCCGATGTATAAAACGTCCAAAACGTCGATTCAGCACAAATATCAAATTGGGTTTATATGAATGATAGTCAAACTACTACTGTCTTTTACTAACTATTTAGAGTACATTTTCTTACTAATGAATTGAACAATAATGTGTATGAAACCTCCAAAGATGCTACTTACGATACAGGAGTTTTATTTTACACAAATAATCTTAAAATTTAAATAATAGTTAAAAAAACCTATATGATCCTAAATAAGAGGCATTAAACACTATTACTTGTGCAAAAAGTATCTAAACATTAATTTAACAATACATCAACAAACAATAGTACACGTTGTGGAAAAAAAACTATTTATATAGAGTTCAAAATAATAGACAAAATAACTACGACATTATGAAATTAAAATTACTTGGAAAAAAATCTAGTAATCAGTTGTCTCATAAAGTACAATGAAAGTTGTACAGTCAACTATATTCTGGCTTCTAGTTTTAACATAGAAGTATTTAAAAAAGACTTAGTTTACAAGTTTAACTGCACTATATACACACACTAGACAACTATTAAAATTGTAAGGATTTTTTTCCGTGTAGGTACATACTTACAAGTGTACTAGCAGCACCAAGTTAAAAGATGGAATAAACACTGACCTTCTCAGACTTAGTTCTAATGATATTAGAAGGCGGTGCGTTCCGTAACACCCTCATAACGTGAATGTTTGCAGGCTGCCCCAAGATGCACATTGCACAAAAAAACAAGCGGAAAGCATGCAAAATTACAAAAAAAAAATATTATAACCTTTTTTGATATTTTTTACGGTCAATCCCAAACACAATAACATGTAGTTAATAAAAAAATTGCAAGCAAAAAGTTGATTATTTGTCATTGAATAACCTGAAATTTATAGTACCTAACTTGAGCAAAAATTAAATTAATGATTGATGAACGGAATAAAAAAACTGCAATATTTTCTAAAACAAGAAAAACTGCTACAGATTAATTAAAAAAACCATTAACTACAGAAAAAAAAGACATTAAAAGGTTTATTAAATTTTATTGTGAATATATAATAATAAATATACAATTTCAATTAACAATTACTCATAAATAAATCAGAGTATTCATTACTTTGTCATAAATTATTTCATTAATGAATAAGGGTTCTATGCAAAGAGCCAATAACAACACAAACTGTTAATGTAGTTGACAAATAAAAATAAAAAAAAAAAGTAAAATAATGGCAGTTTGAAAAAAAAAAACATCCAATAGTACAAAGCAAAGTATCATTAAACCGTCTGTGACACAACCAAAGCATAATTGTACGAATATAGCACAAAATAGGCAGTACAGAAAGGAAGCTATATACTAAGCGCTTAACTCTTTTTCCGCAAGAAAACGAGCTTACAGTTTCAAAGGAAGTCATGAACGCAGCGGTAGATACATAGAATCAAGCAAATCTTGAGCCGAGCGTTTTTGTACATACTTATTTTGTGATTATAATTATACCAACATTAACCAAGCATTCACAGATAAGTAAATCATTTGAAATAAAGAGTCCGTATCAGATTTATCGCATATATCGCTATATCGCTATTTATTTATAATTTATTGCCATTAATTGCGTTCTATCACTGTTGAAAAATGCACATTAATTCGTGAAATGTCTTTTCTGAATTATAAAAATAATAGCTAAAGTTTTTGATGATTTCATACATCTATTTAATTCAATAAAAATTTATTAACAGTTCACGGGCATTTTATGGATAAATATGCGTTTTGGGACTATCATAAATAGGGTTTTATGTCTATAGTTAAAGATATTAAGTGTGACGCAGTTTGTATAAAATATATTTGGATACATCTTAAATCATTTCGTAATTTATTTGTTCGACAACTAGAATAATTAAGATGTTCTACATTGTTTGGAAACTGCCAAATTCCATAAAAATTTAAATTTATTAAAAATAGTTAAACATTGAAACTTAAAGATTTTTTTAATAGTCAAGATAAAATTATTTTCTCTTTCATTAACACGTTTACACCTGTCATATGAGAAAATGTCAAAGTGCCTGTGACGAACATATCACAGTTTCGACCTAAAAGATTATTATAATATGTATTTATTTTGGAATTTAATTTGTATTATAGTATAGAATGCACATCTCTAAATAGTAAGTCTCATATTTAGTTACATGTACAGTAGTGGAATAAAACGGTTTGTCAAATTTTTAAATTAGTTCGTTTAAGTATCTCACGAGTTCGATGCTCGCCACAATTCTTAGTGTCTTTGCAATTAGTTGCTAGACACGCCGCATGAATGAATTTATCGGCGAGGTAGGAATAAAAGTTTAAAGTGTGTTGCGAGAGGGTGAAAGTGCTAACTTCAGACACAGGGACCCGTAGTGAATATTAAACGTGTTATCTTTTTGAACAGTGTTACAAAATTATGCTTTTTTTTTCGGGTAGTCCTGTGAAAACATAATTTCTATGTCAATGTTAGTGTCCGTCAGTCACCGGTGTAATCAAAAATAGACTTTGAGGTGCCAAACCTGTCTTTCCCCTACGGTACTAGCTTTTTTGAATGTTAAAATTATTAATAATCTTCTTATTTGATATCAACAGTGATATTAGAGGAGTTGAATTGGCTTTTTGTGTATTAAACTACCCATGTCCAATATACCATATATCTATATTGTTATAAGTGTTCTTTTTTAAAAGAAATTACAAGACTAGCACAATGGAAAGTTTTAAAAATAAGGAGTTTTCAGAAGCCTATTAATATTTTTACATGAAAATGGACTGGTTGAACACTTTTAGTCACTTTTATCATAGGACCCGCCTCCATTAGGGCTCCAGTTATACGGGAAGTACCCTATGTGTTGATAGTATTGGGAATGTACAAAATAGCCAGTTTTTAGAAGGCTTTTTTGATTTTTTTTATTTGTACAAATCTGGTCTAAATAGATATTTCTACAACTTTCATCATAGGGCCCATTTTAAGGCTCTGGCTCTAATGGAAGTACTTCATAGGTTTTAATCAATAAGTGTTTCTCAAAGTTGGCGTTTTTAGAAGGGAGTAATTTAATGTAGAATGTTAGTGTAGAATGCGCAAAATTGCTTGAATGAGTTCTTTGTTTTTCTTTTAAATTATGGTATTTAGGGAGCGAATAAAAAGCGACAACCGCACATTGGACAAACAAAAATCGTATATTTATTTCAAAAATATGTTTTGCAAGAGATTCATATATTTAAGTTTTTTAATCCATGTTCAGTAGTGATTATAAAAACAGAATAGGTTAGAATTATTGGAGTATAATTTATATATGATTTCTCTTCGTCCAAATTTACGAAAACAACTTTGACATGGTAAACTGCCAGTGAGTGCACAAACATTCAAGCTGGAACTAATATTAAACCACTTTTGCAAGTCAAATAACAAGCCGTGCAAACTTACGCTTCTAAGTAAGGGTTAGATCGACTCAAAAACAAATTTCAAACAATAGAAAACCTTGCCCCAATCCATCGAAGATATGTATTGTTTCATTTTAAAGTGAAAATAAGTTGGCAAAGTGGGTTTATGTTACAAGCAGGAGACAGTCTTACGTGTAATAAAGTGTTTCAGTACACATAACACTGCGAGTGTGAATGACAGGAACAGGATCTTTCACCGCTACATAAAAGCTTAAGTGCATATGTGACATATTTTTGTATGTATAAGGGCCTGTAACACGAACACGAAGTCTAGAAATGCAACATTAGAAATTCGATAGCAGATTGTATAAGAATTCAGCTCAAACGATCGTAGTAAGTCGCGCAGGTATCGATTTTATCGAATCCCATCGCATTTATAGCTAGAGTTCGCAGTAGAGGCCCTTAAACTTCAGACTTTCAATAAAATATATATAAAATCCAGTCAACAATTATATATCAATTTATTTACTTGAATTAGAATATGGTCCGCAGTTTAAAAATTCGATGGAAAAATTACCAGATTACAGTTAATTTGTGCAGTATCGAATTAATCGATTGTCTGTCACATTTATCACTAAAGTTTGCAGTAGCCTGCTTCGTACTTTCAGCCATTAAAGTTGCATAGAATCCATTCGACAAGTATAATATATGAATTTATTAACATGTATTAGTTGCTTCAGAGTATATCTATTTATGCATTCAAAATTCTTGAATTATTTACCATAGTTTTCCCTGTCCAGTCGAATTCCCCGTCGTCAACGTAACCTCGTCGGTCGAAGAGGTCTCTGAACATCCGCCTAAGTTGGTCGTAGTCGGGGGTTTCGAAGAAATCCAGCCGTCTCACGTAACGGAGGTAAGTTGCTAGCTCTTCGGGATGACCTTCGCATAGCACCTGTCGAAAGCAACAATTTATTATTGAGGAGTATAAAAAAATGTATGCTATATTATATGTAAATATAAGAATAAATAAAAGTTATTTAAGAATTTTACTAAGTAAGATTGCATGTACTATTTAGTCTTTACAATAGACTATGTAAACAGTCAAGTTGTACATAGTATTTAAATAGTCCGAGTACTATCAATAGTCTTATTTAGCGCAAAGCCTTAAAAAATTACCTCTATAGGCGTTGCTCGCTTGGTGTCACCAATTTTTTGGTATCTTTCTTTGAGAGTATCAGCTTTTAAACCCTGCCAGGGTAAGGAACCACGTAAAAAATACATAAACATATGCCCGAGAGCTTCTAGGTCGTCGCGTCTTGATTGTTCTGGAATATTAAAAATAAACAACATTAAAAAGTCGAAATAAAAACCAAAAAGAGTAACACTTATTTATAGATCATAATATTATCTGCTAATTTTGATCCAGTGCATTCTTCAAAGTCCGGTATTCTGCCTTCCACATACAGCTACTACCGGCCACCCTCTTAAGGCAATCGGTCCTTTGAGCTGAAGGACTTTCCACTTTTCGCTTCCCAATACGCGGTCTTCACTCTAGGACACGTCTTCTCGAAAAGCTTTCGGTCCATTGACCAACGCGACCAGCCCACTGCCACTTTAGCTTGCTGATTCCTCGAGCTTTGTCGGTGACTATGTTCTATTCCAGCTGGCCTCATTTCGGATTAAATGATCCCCTAGAGAATCTTCAAGCATGGCACGGTCCATCGCGCGCTGAGCAACTTTAAGCTTTTAAGCTTGTGGACTAGCCTTGCTGTAAGTTGTAAGCGTTTCGGCTTCGTAGTTCATGACGGGTAAGACGCACTGGTCAAAGACCTTCGTCTTTACACTCTGCATTATAGGAGATGAGGAGAAGTTGACAATTACATACTTTTATATTAGCTTAGGCTGGTTTGCACAAAGTGACTTCAGCGTTAACCAGTCGCCAATAATGAAAGATTGTATGGAAATTTTTATCGTTAGCTATTTTTAAAGTTAACCAGCTAGTGGTTTACTGAACTTTGACGGGCCAGATTAGTTTAAAAATAGCTGACTATACAAATATTCATACAATCTCCCATTTTTGACGGCTAGTTAACGTCAAAGTTAGTTGGTGCAACCCAGCCTTAGTCTGAGTACTGTAATGTACAAGGAACATCATATAAAAAGTTCGTAGCCCAGAAACACAGTATTTTGGAAACGAAATGACAACGACATATAATAAACTTTGCTGTAATATAATTAATTGATTTTTCCAAGTTGTTTCACTAACCTTTTCCTAAATGTGTATTTATTGACATGTATCGCGCAGTCCCGGTGAGTGACTTGTGCTCCCGGTATGGGATATGTTTGTTTGTCTCTAAGTCTATGTATTCTTTGGCCAAACCAAAATCTGTAAAAATTAAATGTGAACATATTAGATTCTTTTCAAACGTAAAAGGTAGAATGCTGAAATATTCATTTTTACAGTAGAAAGAAATTCAAAGTAAAAATTTAGGTGTTATACATACAAAATATGATGTTCAAACTTTTTTTTTGGAGCTTTAAGTATTGTAAAAACGGCAATACATACAAGATTTAAACCTAAAGTGATTGCATTGTATAACCTAATATAAACAGCAAATAATAACATATAGATAAACTGTACTAGTTTCGTAAAAAAACTGTGTATAATAATTAATTCAAATGATTGCTAACTATTATTAAGTGGGCATAACATCTTATAATATTGTTTGGTGATACAAAACCCTTTCTGCGAGAATATAGCTCGAAGTTGACCGGTTTTAACAACTTTATAATTTTTTTACTAGTTTTTTTTTAAAAAAAAAACTATACCAATAAACGGAAAACGACAATTACTTAGTGCTAACATTTATTATATTAATATTTAACTACCAATATTTGCAGTAATATTGAAACCTAATTTAAACTACTACGTAACTCGAAAAATAGTTAAAAATGTATAAAAACGCGATCTTGACCGTAGACGAACAGGGCTCTTAAGGCTAGGAAGGCTAGATCGCGTAAATACGCAGTTTGCAAGCAAATTATGTGGCAAATCATTAAAAAAATATATGTTGTAAAACTTGCTTTCGTCTCGTGCATAAGTAGGTATTGTAATTTATGCAAAAAAAAATCTGGAACTGTCGGTTGTTCAACACTTGTGCAAATTTTTTAAGCGTGTATTGCATTTGGTTGTTATGAAAGTGAGTTAAATCAATAGATCTTGTAGTAAACTAGGCCATGAAAATAAGTTTTAGCAAAAAGAATAAAAAATGTGTTAAAACTTTAAATTCCATACATAAATGAGAAACAATGATTCATAATTAGAAGTATTATCAAATATCTCTCATAGTACTGTAAATCACATTGTGTATGATTTCTTATACAGAAAGATATTGATAATATTACAGAAATTAGATTTCAGGCCTACATCACCCTCTTAAATGGACTGAAAAGCTGCAAATTTTCACACAAAAGGCTATAACGTACTAAGCTAGTTCGTAGAAACGTATTTTGAAAATTTTATTGAAAACTAGGTTTTTATGTTTGCATTTCTGCATTGTATACAATTGTAAATATTATATGTGATTTGTATCTCAAGCATTTTTTATTATTTACGATATATTTTATAAATGAAAATATATAAACCTTGTATTCAATAACATCTACAAACGGACTAGGTTTGAAGAGAAGGGGGGAAGGGGGGAGGGGGCGTCGTCGTCTTTTGTATGAAAATGTACAGCATCACAAGGACCATAGTCATGAAGTCGTTTTCAAATTAAAAGTATTCAAATAAATAAACAGTTTACAAAACTTTTTTTTAAACCCAGCTTTTCTTTCTAATAATTCTTAAAAATACCTTTATAATGGCCACATAACCTAATTTTACCGTTATTATTTATGTACAATGTTTTATTGTTTATTTTTATGAACGAAGTACTCTTACTTGCGTGTGAAGTGATAAGATTTATAAAGGTTCAGTAACGCGATAGTATAATACCACTTGCGTTGCAAGCGTCCATAGGCTGAGGTGACCGCTTAAACATTAGGCGGACTGTGAGGTTGTTTGCCACCTTAGTGTACCTACGTATAGAGAAAATAAAATTAAAACGATTTGCAGAAAACGATTAAATATTTAGTTTAAATTAAACTTAGTCTTATTTTAAATAATAATGATAGACATAATCCATTACGATAGTAAGGTATCGTTATAAACAATTATTACCTACTTCATTAGTAATATTACGTAAACTGTATAATTAAATTGGCTAATTAGGAACTAGTAATACGTCGTTTGAATTGTTTTAAGCCGTAAAAATAATTCGAGTGCAACAGCAACCCACCCAGCTATTCTAACCATATTTTCTCCATATTAGTGTAAACCTTCACACAAGTAGTCAGAGCACCAAATAAACTTTCTTTTAGGATTCCGTACCCAAGGGGTAAAAAACGGGACCCTAATAGGTACTAAGACTCCGCTGTCCGTCCGTGCTTCCGTCCGTCCGTCTATCACCAGGCTCTATATCATAAACCGTGATAGTTAGACAGTTGAAATTTTCACAGAAGATGTATTTCCGTTGCTGCTATAACAATAAATACTAAAAAACTGAATAAAAAAAAAAATTTAAGGGGGTCCCATACAACAAACGTGATTGTTTTTTTGCTCGTTTTTGCTCGAATTTGATAACGGCAACAGGTAGACGCTTGAAATATTTACAGAATATTTAGTTATATATTCACTTTAAAATAAATAATTTAATTAAAATGAAACAAATATTTAAGGGGGGGGGGGCTCCCATACAACAAACGTGATTTTTTTGCCGTTTTTATAGATATGATGAACCCATTGTGCGCGAGTCTGACTCGCATCTGGCCGGTTTTTTTATATTCTCTACACAAATAATCATATTAGTATATATAACTGCTCAATAGAGACTTCACCATGTCAGCTAATAATTACTTCAAAGTACGATCCTGACCATAATCAACCATTTACATTTAAGGACATTTCTTCTCATTATTATAGGTTTTTTAAGCTAAATTACCTAGTCACTGACACTTATAAATTGGATATATAGATATTAGATTGGCATAAGGTGTACCTTAATTTGGATTAATTATTGTGGTTATTACAATTTTATTATAACCAGTAATAAAATTATTAAGTTACTTCAGAAATTTTTTTATCACACTTTTTAAACAGTGTTTTTTTTATACCACTAAGGTGGCAAAAAAGCTTACGGCCCGCCTGATGGTAAGCGGTCACCGTAGCCTATGGACGCTTGCATCACCAGGGGTATCACTCGCGCATTGCCAACCCTTCAGAAATCTATACTCTATCCACCGAAACGAGTTAATAGGGGAAAAATGAACTGGCATGTGATTGGTCGAACAATGACGTTAAGGCTGTGTTCACAGCGCGAGTTTTTTTAGTTTGTTCGTGCGACTCGTACTGTTCAGACGTGCTCACTGTGCTAGTGCAATCTATTATTTTATTTTTTGACTCGGCTTGTTATTTGGACTCTGGATAATTTTGTTACGTGTGACCCGGCTTTGTGATTGATTGCATTCCTAAAGACTTGGCGCTTGTATAACGGACTTTTTGAGTTTACTGTCGATTTGCCTAAGTGAGATGGCCGACAGTTTACATGGAGGTAACTCTGTGGAAAAAAGGCGACGACGAGCCTTTTCCTCGACTGAAAAAACAATGATATGGAACATGTATCAATCTATGAGGAGTTCCATGGAATCCCCTTCAAACAATGACGTCATGAAAGCTGTTGCATCATCTATGGGTGTTCATTGGATGTCCATCTATAGAATTCTGAAAGAGAAAGAAACTAAAAATGTTTTAAATTCACCCAAAAAAACAAGAAAACGTACTTTCATTGTAGACACAATCGACGACTTAACTAAATGTGCTATAAGAAGAAAAGTTCACGATTTATTTTCCCGAAATGAGATACCGACATTGGACAAAATAATGAATTCAATAAATGAAGATGGTACTTTGGGGACATTCAAAAGATCAACACTTCATAAAATCCTTAAAATGATTGGATTTAGGTACATTAAAAGATGCAGGAACAGCTTATTGATTGATCGTGACGACATATTTTTTTGGCGGAGGAATTATTTGCGGACAATGAAAATGGCAAGAGAAGAAAAGAAAAAAATATATTATTTGGATGAGACTTGGCTCAATGAAGGCCATACTACTACAAACGTATGGACTGATACAAATGTGAAAAATAAACGCGACGCATTCCTTGATGGCCTGACAACTGGATTAAAAAATCCTTCCGGTAAGTTCTTTAACATAATTCCATTGTTAAAACTGTCTTTGTCATTAATGCAATTCTTTGAAAAGGTTTGAATGTACCTGAGCGATCCTTAATTGGCGGCACTTATTGTTTGTTATGTTATCTTAAACTGTGTGAGCGTTAACTTTGTATCAGATCATTCAATACAATTTTTTATTGTTCCAGGAAAAGGAAAAAGGTTAATAATTACTCATATTGGAAGTGATGATGGATTTGTAGAAGGGGGCTTACACGTGTTCGAGTCAAAAAAGCAAGGAGATTACCATCAAGATATGAATGCCGAAGTGTTTGAGAATTGGTTCAAAAATATTCTTGAAAAGTTACATGATAATTGTATTATTGTAATGGACAACGCTTCGTACCACTCAAGAAAAGTAGAGCAAATTCCGACTGAAAAAAATAAAAAACAAGAGATAATTAATTGGTTGAAAGAAAAACAAATCCCCTTTCAGGATGATTTATTAAAACGAGAGCTACTGAATATCGTAAAAAATCATAAGGAGCAGTACGAGGCGCGTGTCGTAGACGAAATGGCGAAAGCTAAAAATAAAACTGTGGTACGACTTCCGCCGTATCACTGCGAATTAAATCCGATAGAGTTGATCTGGGCTCAAGTTAAAGGACATGTCGCATCCCGCAACAAAACATACAAGATGGCAGAATTAAAAATGTTATTAAACAACTCAATTCAAAATATTGACGCTGCAAAATGGAAAAAATGCATAAAACATGTCGAAGAGATAGTAGAACCGAAAATGAATGCCATGGACAGAAATGTGGAAACAATGACCGAAACATTCATAATAAACGTGGGAAGTGACAGCGACAGTAGTGATACGTCGGAATAATTTAATTAATTGTATATGTTAAACTATTTAAATATACATAATTTTATTTTAAAACATTGTCTTAATATTTTTCTTTCTTTCTCTAAGTTCAATACAAAATACTTAAGTGGTTTTAGTGCTTACTATTGAGCGCACAAAATCATCGCATATGAACACACCTTAACTTTTTATCAGTATAGTTGACGCCCACTCACCTTTTTGTGTCCTTATCTTTTGTAAGGGATTGTGCGACAGAGACAATGCTCTATTAACTCGTTTCGGTGGATAGAGTATAATAACTTCTTTTTTGAAGAACTCCATACTGTAGTCCTTGGAGAAAAACTTTGCAGGGAGCTCATTTCACAACTTAAGCGTTCGTGAAAGGAAGTTTCTCTGAAACCGCACTGTACGCGACTATTTAAGTTCTAAAGTGTGAGAATGAATTCCCTGCCGATGGCGAGCGGTGCGATGGTAGAAAGTAGCCGTAGGCATCATTTCGAACAATTACTCAGAACACAACCCATTGTACAAGCGGTAGAACACACACAGGGAGGTAGTCTCTCCTCAGACTTAAGGGCTCGATACCGCAAGTGAGTTCGAAATCGTCGACAATTCTCACAGCCCGTCGTTGAACCGAGTCAAAAGGGCCAAGCAGTGTCTCCTCGGACTTTCCTCACGGCGAAGCGGGAGTTCATAGAATGCATGGACGATAATCACATATGAACGCACCGCGCGCGCTAGACGTTACTATCTTTTCTATCAAGTATGTATAAAAGCACCATCTGTGGTTTAAAATATGAACTACGCGCCAAGCGATCAATTACAATTTTCAACTACAGCTAAAACTTAGCATAAATTCTCTAGATATCTAGCCATGGCGTTGTCTATACTTCTATTCAAGCCATTTAAATTTTGATTTGGTGAGTTTATCTATTTTTCACCTTATATTTTCATTTATGTAACTGTGACGATAAAAAACATTGCACGGGCGGTACAGTAATTACAAACTCGAGTCATTTATATATTGCCTATATCTCAATAGCCTCTTGTTGGTAATTTTCTCCTTACCACCCTGAATACATGATGTACTATTTACAATTTCACATCATATTTATTAGCTGCCAGCCCTCGAGTATTGCAGGTAAATCTAATCATATAATAGCACATTACATGTTTCACTAAGTGGTGGTCCATTCTAACCACAAACCCACATGTTGTAGTATATTGAATTACCGCACTATTCTTGCATCTTGTTACTTAATAGCTTGACAAACTGAAGTATATCAAATAAGTATTTATACATCATAATTTTTATATACGTACATGGTTCGAATCTTGCAAGGGATTTAATAACAGTAGAGGGGATTCGTTGGTTCTGGCGCACTTCCCCCCAACCTCAACCCCTCGCCTAAAAAAAAGCTTACCAATTTTTCTGCTTTGTACGACTCGCGCTTGACCACTCTCAAAACATCGTTGGTTCTGGCTCACTACCCTCCAACCCCAACCCCCCGCCTAAAAACTTTTCTGCCCCGCACCGCGCTTGACCACTCTCAAAACCACCCCTGTGTCTGGGGTGTGGCGACTCGCGCTTGACCACTTTCAAAACATCGTTGGTTCTGGCTCACTACCCTCCAACCCCAACCCCTCACCTAAAAACTTGCACGACTCGCGCTTGACCACTCTCAAAACCACCCCTGTGTCTGGGGCTATGTCGACTCACGCAACCAACCCCTGTGTCTGGGGCTATGTCGACTCACGCTTGACCAAAACTACTGCGTGACGTCACAGTGGCTCCTGTGTATAACTTGTCTCTAGTTTTGTTATGTAATTACATCATTATCGTAATGGGTTATCATGTTTTTCCCCGTTCATAATAAAGTTATTCCTATTTAATTACAATGATGTTGGTGGTGACATTCCAAAAACTAGTCCCCCGAGGGTGTATCTCAAGATTTTAGGGGTGTGTCCACTCACGCTTTACAAAAACAACCTGGAGACGTGTCGGTTCACGCTTGATATGACTTGACATGTTATACCTACAGAAAATCTTCAATTCAAGTCGGTCGAAGTTTAAAGAGAAAAGCTGATAATAGTGTTAAAGATTTACAACTAGCATTGACGTCATCATGATGTGTCAAATATGTGATTTACAGGTTAAGCAAAGATTCTATGCTCAGCACTTACGATCTAAGAAACACAAATAGAAATGTCTTATTCTTAATCATAATTTACTTTATGTGTCTGTTATATCACTCGTGAAGTATTTATAGCATCAATTGAAGAATCAATACTATTTTATTATTCATGCAGATTTTGATCAGGAAACAAAAGATTTAAAAAATTCTTTTGAATTTTTAAATTTGACTATTAGGAATTGGATAAAAAATGGTGAATTAGAAAATTATTCAGAACCTTTAAGTGATGACATTAAAAATAAAATGTGTAATGACACATAGTGATTTAGAAAAAAAAGAAAATTTAGACCTTAAAAAAAAAAAAAACAGTTTTTAGAAATGCATGTTAATAAGTTTAATCCCTTACGGGGATCTTCGTATATTCGTAAAAAAGAACGATCAACAATGTTTTAAGAGGACTATATCCTGCAAATACACATTCCGATAGGGTATCATCATACTTGAGGCATTAAAATAAACTAACGTTTAATAATATTCAGTTCCCAATCAAATTATCTGATATACCCAAGGTAGAAAAACAAAATGACATTAGCATTAATATGTTTGAATTAGAGTTTAACAAAGAAAAAAAAACTTTACAAAATGTTCTAATTAATTACAAATTAACTTAAACAACGGTTGAAATGGTCATTATTGTATTTATCACGCTTGGTAAATAAACAAATAACAAATTGAAATGACACTATTCATATCTGGGCCGGTTGCCGTAACTATTTTTAATCTAAAGTTAATTTAATTAATCACCAGAAACATGAATGTGCTCAAATTTTTACTGAATAACTAGGAATTCATAAAAAAGAAAAATATTGGTTTAATAGGGAAACAAATAATGATGATATCTATTTTGATAAATTTCAAAGAATATTAAAATTACATTTTATAATATATGCAGACTTTGTAGCTCATTTAAAACCCGTCACCTATTGTGTCCCTGATCCATCGAAGTCATATACGTAAACAATACATGAACATGTAGTTTGTTCTTATGGATAATATATAAAATGTTCATATGATGATAAACTGTCTATATACAGAACATACTCAGAGCCTAATTGTACAAAAATGTTTATGGAAAGCATTAACAAAGATATTAGCAATATACATAGGATAAATTGTTTTCAAAAATGTCCACTTTCTTTAACTAATGAAGAGAAGGAATCTATAAGAAAATCGCAATTATGTTATATTAGGTGATGAAATCACAGTAGACTATGACTGGAATACTAGTAATTTTAGAGGTGTTAGTCACGAATTATTTAGTAGCACAAAGTATCGTGTTCCATTTTTCATTCCTATTCTATTTCACAATCTAAACAATTATGATGCTCATTTTATTGTTCATGCTTTGAATTTTAAAGATTGAGAAATAAAAATAATTCCGCAAAATAAGTAAAAATATAATTCATTCTCATGTAAACCAAATATGGCGTATAGTTCATTCGCGGTTTTTAGATTATTTTTAATTTATGATCTACTAGAGTTTAGATATATAGAATATTATATAAAGACCAATTTGCAGAATTAAGAAATCAATTACAAACGAATTTTAATAAACTTATTAGGAAAGGTGTTTTTCTTCATGAATTTGTTAATTCTTATGAGTCCTTAAAAATTACATCTCTTCCAAATCAAGACGCTTTCTTTAACTCTTTAAAACCAGTGTATCAAATTATAATTATAAACATGCTCAAAACGATGTCAGCCCAATTTAAATGTAAAAATATGTTGGAATATTCCAATCTATATTTAAGAAC
Organism: Apoda limacodes; assembly: GCA_946406115.1. Lineage (NCBI taxonomy): Eukaryota > Metazoa > Arthropoda > Insecta > Lepidoptera > Limacodidae > Apoda > Apoda limacodes. The sequence goes on from OX291541.1 coordinate 40,327,948, forward strand.
TTATGTAATGCTACTCACTGATATTTCTGATAACTTTAGAATTTTTATATCTAATGTGATATAATTGTAATTATTTATTTTCTTCTTTTTACACTAAGCTGTACACCTATCTATAATATATTTTTGCCACGGAAAATGAGCTCTATTTTAAAATTAACCTGTAACCTTAAGTACCCTGAACATTTACATGATCTTAATTCAGATTTACCTTTATGCCCTGAAAAACATTGTAAACGATTACAGTAAAGATAAGAAATTAGTATCAGAGTTTTATAATAAAACTAAAATATAATTTACTATAGAAATCTCAAACAATGTTTACAACTTACTATGAAGTTAATTAGGGTTCATAGAGTTTTACAGTTTAAGCATAGTCCTTAGTTGAAATATATATAGATTTAAATACTCAAGTAAGAACTACAGCTAAAAGTGACTGAAAAAGATTTTTATAAATAATACATTCTTTGGTAAAATATGGAAAATGTTGAAAAACGTGTATTTGTGAAAAAAAGATATTTATTTGGAGAATTATAAGTCGTGTCTATGTATCACAAATGTAAATAGTTCACGTGCAGAATTCGAAGTGTGAAACATACTATTTTACACAAAAAATTAAAAAAAATTTGTTGTAGACTTTTAGTTCTCCAAATAAATCTCTTTTTTTGTTACACTTTTCTTGAAAACTTTAGATTCGGCAATTACTTTAAAGATTGAGAAATAAAAATAATTCCGCAAAATAAGTAAAAATATATTTCATTCTCAAATAAACCTAATATGTCGTATAGTTCATTTGCGGTTTTTAGATTATTTTTAATTTATGATCTACTAGAGTTTAGATATATAGAATATTATATAAAGACCAATTTGCAGAAATAAGAAATCAATTACAAACGAATTTTAATAAACTTATTAGGAAAGGTGTTTTTCTTCATGAATTTGTTATGTCAGCTCAATTTAAATGTAAAAATATGTTGGAATATTCCAATCTATATTTAAGAACTTATGTAATGCTACTCACTGATATTTCTGATAACTTTAGAATTTGTTATGTCTAATGTGATATAATTGTTATTATTTAGTTCTCCAAATAAACTATATTGACTGAATATATATGAACTATACGACATATTAGGTTTATTTGAGAATGAAATATATTTTTACTTATTTTGCGGAATTATTTTTATTTCTCAATCTTTAAAGTAATTGCCGAATCTAAAGTTTTCAAGAAAAGTGTAACAAAAAAAGAGATTTATTTGGAGAACTAAAAGTCTACAACAAATTTTTTTTAATTTTTTGTGTAAAATAGTATGTTTCACACTTCGAATTCTGCACGTGAACTATTTACATTTGTGATACATAGACACGACTTATAATTCTCCAAATAAATATCTTTTTTTCACAAATACACGTTTTTCAACATTTTCCATATTTTACCAAAGAATGTATTATTTATAAAAATCTTTTTCAGTCACTTTTAGCTGTAGTTCTTACTTGAGTATTTAAATCTATATATATTTCAACTAAGGACTATGCTTAAACTGTAAAACTCTATGAACCCTAATTAACTTCATAGTAAGTTGTAAACATTGTTTGAGATTTCTATAGTAAATTATATTTTAGTTTTATTATAAAACTTTGATACTAATTTCTTATCTTTACTGTAATCGTTTACAATGTTTTTCAGGGCATAAAGGTAAATCTGAATTAAGATCATGTAAATGTTCAGGGTACTTAAGGTTACAGGTTAATTTTAAAATAGAGCTCATTTTCCGTGGCAAAAATATATTATAGATAGGTGTACAGCTTAGTGTAAAAAGAAGAAAATAAATAATTACAATTATATCACATTAGATATAAAAATTCTAAAGTTATCAGAAATATCAGTGAGTAGCATTACATAAGTTCTTAAATATAGATTGGAATATTCCAACATATTTTTACATTTAAATTGGGCTGACATCGTTTTGAGCATGTTTATAATTATAATTTGATACACTGGTTTTAAAGAGTTAAAGAAAGCGTCTTGATTTGGAAGAGATGTAATTTTTAAGGACTCATAAGAATTAACAAATTCATGAAGAAAAACACCTTTCCTAATAAGTTTATTAAAATTCGTTTGTAATTGATTTCTTAATTCTGCAAATTGGTCTTTATATAATATTCTATATATCTAAACTCTAGTAGATCATAAATTAAAAATAATCTAAAAACCGCGAATGAACTATACGCCATATTTGGTTTACATGAGAATGAATTATATTTTTACTTATTTTGCGGAATTATTTTTATTTCTCAATCTTTAAAATTCAAAGCATGAACAATAAAATGAGCATCATAATTGTTTAGATTGTGAAATAGAATAGGAATGAAAAATGGAACACGATACTTTGTGCTACTAAATAATTCGTGACTAACACCTCTAAAATTACTAGTATTCCAGTCATAGTCTACTGTGATTTCATCACCTAATATAACATAATTGCGATTTTCTTATAGATTCCTTCTCTTCATTAGTTAAAGAAAGTGGACATTTTTGAAAACAATTTATCCTATGTATATTGCTAATATCTTTGTTAATGCTTTCCATAAACATTTTTGTACAATTAGGCTCTGAGTATGTTCTGTATATAGACAGTTTATCATCATATGAACATTTTATATATTATCCATAAGAACAAACTACATGTTCATGTATTGTTTACGTATATGACTTCGATGGATCAGGGACACAATAGGTGACGGGTTTTAAATGAGCTACAAAGTCTGCATATATTATAAAATGTAATTTTAATATTCTTTGAAATTTATCAAAATAGATTTCATCATTATTTGTTTCCCTATTAAACCAATATTTTTCTTTTTTATGAATTCCTAGTTATTCAGTAAAAATTTGAGCACATTCATGTTTCTGGTGATTAATTAAATTAACTTTAGATTAAAAATAGTTACGGCAACCGGCCCAGATATGAATAGTGTCATTTCAATTTGTTATTTGTTTATTTACCAAGCGTGATAAATACAATAATGACCATTTCAACCGTTGTTTAAGTTAATTTGTAATTAATTAGAACATTTTGTAAAGTTTTTTTTTCTTTGTTAAACTCTAATTCAAACATATTAATGCTAATGTCATTTTGTTTTTCTACCTTGGGTATATCAGATAATTTGATTGGGAACTGAATATTATTAAACGTTAGTTTATTTTAATGCCTCAAGTATGATGATACCCTATCGGAATGTGTATTTGCAGGATATAGTCCTCTTAAAACATTGTTGATCGTTCTTTTTTACGAATATACGAAGATCCCCGTAAGGGATTAAACTTATTAACATGCATTTCTAAAAACTGTTTTTTTTTTTTTTAAGGTCTAAATTTTCTTTTTTTTCTAAATCACTATGTGTCATTACACATTTTATTTTTAATGTCATCACTTAAAGGTTCTGAATAATTTTCTAATTCACCATTTTTTATCCAATTCCTAATAGTCAAATTTAAAAATTCAAAAGAATTTTTTAAATCTTTTGTTTCCTGATCAAAATCTGCATGAATAATAAAATAGTATTGATTCTTCAATTGATGCTATAAATACTTCACGAGTGATATAACAGACACATAAAGTAAATTATGATTAAGAATAAGACATTTCTATTTGTGTTTCTTAGATCGTAAGTGCTGAGCATAGAATCTTTGCTTAACCTGTAAATCACATATTTGACACATCATGATGACGTCAATGCTAGTTGTAAATCTTTAACACTATTATCAGCTTTTCTCTTTAAACTTCGACCGACTTGAATTGAAGATTTTCTGTAGGTATAACATGTCAAGTCATATCAAGCGTGAACCGACACGTCTCCAGGTTGTTTTTGTAAAGCGTGAGTGGACACACCCCTAAAATCTTGAGATACACCCTCGGGGGACTAGTTTTTGGAATGTCACCACCAACATCATTGTAATTAAATAGGAATAACTTTATTATGAACGGGGAAAAACATGATAACCCATTACGATAATGATGTAATTACATAACAAAACTAGAGACAAGTTATACACAGGAGCCACTGTGACGTCACGCAGTAGTTTTGGTCAAGCGTGAGTCGACATAGCCCCAGACACAGGGGTTGGTTGCGTGAGTCGACATAGCCCCAGACACAGGGGTTGGTTGCGTGAGTCGACATAGCCCCAGACACAGGGGTGGTTTTGGGTAGTGAGCCAGAACCAACGATGTTTTGAGAGTGGTCAAGCGCGAGTCGTACAAAGCAGAAAAATTGGTGAGCTTTTTTTTAGGCGAGGGGTTGAGGTTGTGGGGAAGTGCGCCAGAACCAACGAATCCCCTCTACTAATAACACCGAATTTTAAGTTCTAGAATTTGGGTGATGGAAACTAGTGGCTCACCCACACCATAATTTCTGGGTGACATAGTGGCCATGCCTGATAAAGTGATATTATATTTGTGTCCATTCGTACACAGTAAAAAGTTACTAGTGATTGTCAAGACCTGTCAATCAATTTTCCTTCTTACCGTGTACATCTTAAGGTAAACAATAAAATAAGTAGCATTTAAGATGTGCTATCTATAACCTACACCGTCTTACTTTTATCTATGGTCATCTACACCGGTAGAGTAATAATTAGGGTTTTCGATCCTTGATCTTTTGGTAAGCTAAAAATCAAAACACCTGAAAACTGCGGTACATAAATTAATCTTATTAGGAAAGTGAAATTCTTAATAAGAATTATATTTCTTCTTAGGACAAATATTACTCGGAACCCACCAGCAGTGGTCACACAGTTCATCAGTTCATTGTATGTTAATTTAAATCAAAGCTTTGTATGCAAAGTTACATACAAATTAGTTATATATTTTGTTACCAAATGCATTACCGAATATTATGCGGTCAAGTGTTAAGGAAAACAATTTTAAAGGCTTAGTCACCCGTAGATGTAATTAAGTGTTTAGTTCAAAGATGTTTAAGTGGAAACATATTTATATCAAGGCGCTACAATATGTTAACTACCACTTACATTACATGCATTTTATTTTTACTTATTAGGCTACTTAAAAGTGAACACTTTTATCAAAAACCAGTGCATAATTCCTTCCACGCAAAACTTTCTAAAAATGGCTTATTCGTACTTGAAACTTTTTAAGAGAGCACATTTAAAAAAAAAAGATGTACTGAGTATAAATCAGAAATATGTAATGATGGCGCTTGTTAGCATATCTTAGGGCCTTAAGGCGCAGTGACTACCTAACCAGCGCCGTCAAAAGACATGATTTAATTCTTTTTTGTGAATAAAAGTCACATTTCAAAAATGTAACAAACCAATTATTTAGAACAATTTATAAGCTATTTTAGAATGTGATGTATCTAGAATAAACAGCTAATTTTAGCAGAAACGCTATCTACAACTCACAGTTATGTTCTAGCAACTATGCATAGCGTTTAAAAAATAGCTTGTCACTAGTTCTAAATAACTGGTTTGTACCATTTTTGATATGTCTTTGTATAAAGAGAAAATAAAGAATATGTTTTGGCGGTGCTAGTTAGGTAGTCACTGCGCCTTAAGTTTTTGCTCACGGAATCGCGGGCACTGGTAGTTATAAAAATTAATATTGTTTATATTCTGCATTTTTTCTATATTTATGGCAGACTAGCTTTTGCCCGCGGTTTCACCAGCCTTTAATTCGGTTATCGGTGTAGGATAGAAAAAATATAAATTAAATATTATAGAAAATAAAACCGATTTACACTTTAAGTTTTCAAGTAGCCTATGTCCTTTCCTGGGACTCAAACTATCTCCATAACAAATTTCATCTTAATTGGTATAGCGGTTTAAGCGTTAAGAGGTAACAGACATACAGGGTTACTTTTGCATTTATTATATTAGTATCGATTTTGCTTAATACAGTGATTCAAGTCACCCAGTTTGAATATAATTTTAAGCTTTACTGATATGCGACAGAGACAACGCTCTACAAAGCCAAAGCTAACCGATAATCTCTTTATCAAGCTCGATTTGTAATATGTATTGCCTGGTACTGTACTGTTCGATTAACGTTTCATGGGGTTTTGTTGTTACATGAATGCGCATGTACACTGAGTCTCATAAGTGTTTCAAATATATTTATATATCATTTAATTTTCACACATATTTTACTCAAGTGTACGTAGACATTTGCCAATTAGCCAAACCCAGTTCCCTGTTCAAATGAAAACCAATCAGTGAATACATGCCTGCAACCCATGCAGGTGACTTTGAAACTCAAGATCCGTGATTCGAACTGTACATAACAACTGCTCACAACTAAATTACACAATAATATTATATGTACAAGTATTATACGTTTTAACAGAGTTGGCGTACGGTCAGGCGCCGTATTGGCGCCACATTGTACGTGAGTTTCTATGTGTTCTCGGTGCTCAGTGCTAGTTACGGACTTCGGCCACCAAGATGGATGACCGGGTGCCAAATCAATTAAAACGCATATTACTTACCAGTCATAAACTTACCAATAATGTGAATGATTTTTTCCTTTTTTGTTGCAGTTCTACCTATTAAAAAATTCTCTGGTTTTACATCTCGATATATTAGATGTCTCGTGTGGACATACTCGATACGATGTAACTGAAAAAAACAATAACAATATTAAGAACCACAATAAAATTAGTCAAAAAGTCAATAGACTTCGATATTGCTATGAGAATGCATCCAGTAGTATTCAAACAAAGCGGTACAGACAGACATACAAAGGAGATCCAGTTTCTATCAATCTCATCATCATCGTAAAGACTACATAAGTGCGCTGCTGGATTAAGGGCTCCTTCATAGATTTCTTAAACAAATAGGTTGGAGCCGTTTGAATTCAGCAATCCGAGATCCTCTGACTGACTGACTAGATTGTCCATCAGTCGTCAGTCCATCCTGATAACTATCTTAACATACTAAAACAAAATGTTTAAAAAAACAAAGTTTTCTTCATTATAACAATTTGTACTATGCCACAAAAGTGGCATAAGTTTCATCAAAGAAGGTACCTACTCGCATGCCCTTAGATCGGGGCTGCCTAAACGTCGATTCTAGTTGTAACTATATCATCTCACACACAACAAAATGCGTGTGGGCTTGAAGAGGTAAATAGATACTCTACAATTCCCTCTGTTTTGCCAGCCTGCGTTTACAGGTACGCACTTATCGCCTTCAGATTTAAGACTGTGACAAACAGTCTGGGTATTAGTCCAGAATGGGCTCCCAGCTGAACAGATATAAATGAATACCTCGCTAAACATATACCTTGTCGAGGACACTTTATATTCCGATCAGGAGGTCAGTTTTGATGTGGAGCACAGCCAATGATTATAAATCACCAATGTAAAGCAGCAATGATCTACATTGTTCAGTATCTCAGCCTAAACAATAATTTCATACAGTCGGCCAGCGAAGAAAGGAATGTCAAGACAGACTGGACAATTGTGTGGTAAGGTGCGGTGTTGTCCACAGATCAAAATTTTGTCGCGGGCCATAACTGTCTAGACGTTGTCGGATTTACTAAAGGCGATGACTGACTGTATGAATAAAATAAATCTTAAAATATTGTATTTTAACTTTTGCCACACGGACTGACCATCAATCAAATACAGTGAAGTAATTAGGTACGAATATATTCTACACAAAAATTATACATAATATGTGATATTTTACAATACGAATTACTAAGTAATACTTACCAGCTGCATAGCGATCATTAAGACAGTCTTTAGAGAGAATCGACGGCCGCAAAGGTCGAAGAGATCTTCCAGTGAGGGCCCCAAGAGTTCCATTACCAATGCATTGTATTTACCACACGGGCCAAAGTAATACACCTCTGGGATCCCTTCTGCTGTAGATGGCGCTACGATTAAACAGGAATCGGGAACGGGAAGGTGGAGGAAGGAAAGAGAAAACGATATAGTACATACTCACAACAGCACGAAACAACAAAAGAGCAGTGCTCTCGCTCACACCTGTTGCGACACAACACGTAACCGATATTTTCAATTCAATATAATAATTGCAAATCAGTGACCGCGAGAGCATTACTTTTTTTGTAATATAATATGTTATAGAATGATGACTATTAACATGAAAATAATTGACAGGCCTCGACGAAGTGTTAGTATACTCTATATGCCTTTTAGTCATTAGTTTAAGGCATATAACGTTTACTAAAATTAACGCATATGTAAGCATCAATCCATAATCCTAATAAAATACCCTCATTCGGCAAATAATTCGTGTGATGTGCGGTAAAACAAACCTAAGTTTAAAGAACCCTGTCAAAGTAAAAAGCAAACTGTAACTGTTTAAATACTAAAACACTTGACCGTGCCAAGCTGCATTTAACCGACTCCAATTAATTTTTAAATGGTCAATAGAAAAGTCTATCTGAAAATGTCAATTCGGGGATGGAACCTGGTTGGTAAGGAGTTACGATTGATGCTTACAGTGCGTGCAGTTCATTTCCAACGCCTACAACGGCCATGACCATGGCAGTTACCCTCGTTTAAAATATCGGTTAGTGCTGTGTCGAAATGAAAAAAAAATCACTTTACTACTGCTATCTATTGCTGGAACTTACAAGTTGCATAGCAATCAAAAGGACTGTCTTCAGTCTGAATCTCCGGCCGCAATGAACGAAGAGATCTTCGAGTGAGGGCCCTAACAACTCCATGACCATAGCGTTGTAGCGGCCGCCACATGTTCCCAAGTAGTACACTTTTGGTATTCCCTCTAAGCAAATTTAACTATCAGTATCTTTTGCAACTCTTAATGGAAATTATTATATTGTTCATTTGAGACTAATTAGCTTCTTATACACATGCGCAATCAAACAGCAGCGGATCGAGGATTGTTTAGGGGCCCCTGCCCCTTTTCGAATAAAGATCTCTTATTATTATCAGCTTTTTGAAGTGAAAACTTCTTTAGCGGCGCTGTGCACTTTTTTTGTGATGGGTAAAAACTGTTAAACTCGCGTCAGGTCACGTGTCCTGATCGAAAATTCGTAAGATGGCACTCGCGTTAGGACACATGACCTTTATTTACATTAGGTAAGTTTTTATTTTTAGTATATGGCGATTATGAGTAGTACAGGGAGGTTGGATATGGGATTTTAATTCTATGACAGATTGAGCTGTCAAATATACAACGTCAAAAAAGTAAATAAACAAAAGTTATTATTTTTAATAAATAAATATGGATAAGAAGTGATGGGAAGTAAATAGCGAGTATGTTTTCACTTCTGCCGGCACTCCCGGAGTGCAACCCATTTTTTTTTAATTAATTTTTATTTGTCAGTTCCCTGGCTCACCGGAATATGACCCGACTGCTGAATCAAAGGGTGTGGGTTCGATTCCCGCACAAGAAAAACAATTATGTGATGAAAGTTTGTGTATTTTTTTGGGACTTGATGTTTTCTATGTATTAACAAAAAATATATGTGTAACAGTTATTTATCATTGATTAATAATTTTATATTAGACTTTTTTTATTTATTTTACTACAATACAAAGGTGGTTAATAAGCTTAAGGTCTTAAAGCTTTTCGATACCAGGGGCATTATTCGCGCATTGCCAAGCCTTAAAAATGTAATTACTACTTTCTTGCAGAAGCCCATACTGTTAGTCCTACGTATACTATAGTGACTATCGATATATATAATTCCACTGATTTAGGGGAAAGTAAAACCCCCTTGGATCCGCAACTCTACTAACAAATTATGCCATAAGGTTCTGACTGAAATTTTATGAAATGTATAAGTTATGTTTATGAATTATTCACTAAACCAACGCTACAAGTCATATCGTTTGTGAATTCCGTAGTAACTTTATTACCATTTCATCGCCATGCTTGATATGATGTCGCCATTACATTAGAATACGATTTATTTGGCCTTTTACAATACATATACGATTCATTCTCACGTTTGTTTTATCAAGTGATATTCTTCGTAAAAATATCAAATACGTTTGTAAAGGTAATAGCACTACAATAAAATTTAAATGTACCGCATATCGCATGTATCAGAGCCAGTTTGAGGCTATACTTAGGCTGGCCGCACACATTCTTTTTTTTTTAGATTAGGAATTGGGATTCGTAATTCCGTGAGCTTAGGACTGACGATTGTTTTGTTCTATTCCGAACGCGGTGACTTACTTCGTTTAAGAAATTCATTCCGTGTGGAATGTAAGAATTTGGTACGAATATCTTGCGTTCGGAATCCCGAATCTGAATTTATAATCTGAGAACCTAATATACGGATAGCGAATGTGTGCAGCCAGCATTAAGACCTGCACAAACGAAGATCTTTTGTCCGCGGAGGACTGAATTTCTTGTACGCTGTTTGTACTTACTTACTTTACTTTTCATACAAAAAAGTCAGTCCTCCGCGGAAAAAAGTCCCTTGTCAGCGCTGGCCACAATTCAGAAATGAAGCGGTGCGGATTTCGTGTATACTTTATATAAATGAATTACTCACTAATACAGACAGACAGAGAAACAAAAATTCTGGCTTCGTTTTGGCTTTTATGGCTCTTATACGACCTGTCATATTATTTTTCATATATAATATCTCCTATGTACAAACATTGGCTAGTTACATTTTTATTATATCTAACACTTAAATGAAAAGCAAAATAGGGATAGATTAAAAAAAATGGGTAATAGTATAATCATAGTAAACCATGTTTGAAACAAAACAGAACAGATATAAAAAAAAGTCTGTTGTACACACGTTATAATTGAAATACTAGCACAAATGAGCGTAGTGCAAATCGTACGTACTATAGCTAACTTCACTACTAGCACTCAAAGCTGTATTAGGTTTTGGCTTTGATATTCCGCGGGCTTTTCAAATTTCATATCACACACCAACGGTTCAAAATGGACTTAAAGTTTAATAATGAATTGTTAGAATTAATCTGGTCATTTGTAATGTTACATCATCGATTGTTATGTTATAATAAGAATATTGAAAAAAAAATCAAAAAAAATAACCACCTAATTCAGCATTTGTGGAATTGCTTCACGCCATATCAGTATTATTTAGTCTTGAATATATATTGTATTGTTTTATAAATTCGTTTTTGGTGTAAGTAAATCAAATTTGGTGACCAAGTTAAGCATTATTCAATTCTTCATAATATAATAAAAGATCATAAATTTTATAATTTGACTTCATTATTGACAGAAAGTTACCCATTTCTGTAGAATCACCCATACATCAATAATTTTGTTTTTTTTTAAACTTTTCTGACCCGGTGGTCAACAATCAAAACTACAGTCGCCATATTAAAATATAGTGAACTTATACGACACTCACTGAATACCTAATATATACCTTATATATAATAAAGCTAGAGTTTGTTTGAACGTGCTAAACTCTGAATAGTATAGTTTATGAAACTGTTGCATAATAAGAGGTTTTACACACGAGTGTTAAGGCGAGGTTTCAAATAGTATCTAGAATTTTAATACCTAGTCATGTGAAGTTTCATACACTACTTTATCTACTCTCATACATTGGGATTTAAAGAAAAGATTAAAGAGTAAGAAATAGGTCCGAAAACGATATAGACTTTTTTTGCCATAAAGTCGTGATAATAATAGATCCTGGTAATAATAGATTATGAGAAATTTCCGTCGCCACATCTAAAATATCGGGCGGAGTAAAAATTTCTACACATTCACTACTATTGGACATTTTTTGGCAAAAATAAAAAAAATTAACGAAATTCAGAACGTATAAATGGCGCCATAACCCTGCACATCATCGCGCATGCGCTTTAATTAGAATCTGATTGGGTGCATTTTTGTTCTGTATCGTATTGATTGTATTATGTCTAGAAACATAAGCGATCTGTCGATACGCATTGTTTCCGACAGCGCCGCTGTGCCACAAGCTCTTATAACATCGCATCAACAGCGGCCTAATCCTAGAGTGTCACAGTGAGCTGCAAGAAATTGCACTAAAGGTTCAGTGCATACATGGCCACAGTGGCTCACAGGGAAATGATGCAGCAGATCAACTGGCAAAGAGGGGATCAGACACAAAAGTAACGGGAACCGCACCGATTGTACCGATGCCCTTTACCCAAATTAAAACGTGGTTATGTGACAGAACCACACAACTACACAAAAAACAGTGGGCAGAAAGGGACTGCAGACAAGCTAAGGCTGCTCTCGCATCCCTGGACAAGCACCTGTGGCACAAACTACTGCAACTCAGTAGGAAAAACCTGCGCCACATAACTGGCATAATAACAGGTCACTGGCAACTAAATAAACATATCTTTAACATCGGTATCACTGACAGTCCCCTATGTAGAGGCTGTCTGGGTGCCAAGGAAACACCAGCTCACGTGTGATCCTGCACTGCAGAAGTGTGAGCAATCAACGGGCAAAGCTTCTGAATAGTTCTGAAAGTTAAGTCTGTCAATATAAACTTGTTTTGAAGTTTATAATTCGAATTTTACAATATGAGAGTAGATAAAAATTCTTTTTGCATTTGTTAGCCTAATTCTTGCGGAAGGTAAGAGGCAATTAAACATTACGATAAGACCATGAGGAGCTAAGCAAAAAGAATAATAGCAACGGAAAGAGCAGGACAACGTCTGTCAGGCCGGCTAGTTACCGATATCTATACTGCCGTCTTAGCTTACGTAACAGCTAGTTATTGAGTTTTAATCTTACCATGAGTGCCAAGTAGCTTGTAAAATCGATATTCTAGATGCAATTGCGGAGCCTTGGATTTCATAGGCTCCATTTTAATTGCAACATGTTCGCTGTTGTAGAGATTTTTACCTGAAAAGAAAACATACAAACAATAATTAACAAGTACCGAAGTTCAAGTAGTTATTTATTAACAATAATAGTATGAGCACAGACCAAACATCAATTTAATTCATTCAGTCAGTTATCACCTTTGATAAATCCGACAACGTCGAGACAGTCATGCATGGCACTGGCTGGAGACAGCACCCGACTAGCCAAATGTGACGATATAGACTAGTTGGGTGCGCTCGCCCCCCATGTCCCTCTGAGCAGCTTACCTCAGGTTTGCCTTGTCTAGATGCCTATGAGGGCCGAGTGAATGAAAGATTGTTTAGGCTGTGGTATGAGGTTGCTGCTTAGTAAATTCTAAGGTTTTACGCTTTTAGGTGTTTTAGATGTTCTATTAATACTTACATTACGTATTTCAAAAATACTATTTTTGCCTTTTACTAAGGATTGGTAGAAGGTAAAACATAATTTTATACTTTTTGTTAGAGAGGAAAAAAAGGTAAAGATATCGTTTATTTTAACTTTAGTTTTTCCATTACTAGTTCTGACATTTCTGCTTCCAGGCCTGACCTCAAGTCACAGAGTCGAGGGCTAAACTTTCAAATGCAAAGTTTAACTATTTGTCGATATTCAGTAGCCCAAATCAACAAATTCTTTCAGAGGAGCCTGAACTCTCAGATTCCCATAATCGTATTTTAATTTTACCTATAATTTTGGATCGAAATCGATTTCTCAATTTTCTTTTTATTTTCAAAAATTTTCTTTTATGTGGCAATTTTTTTACAAAACATTCTATTTTCTAAATTTATAAATTACTGAAATTTACAAAAAAGTATGATTTCTACTTTCGATGAAGTATTAATTTATGAATGATAATTAAATTTGCTTTTTATTTTCCAAAGCTTTTTATAAATATTGTAATATCTCAAAATCCAAACAAAAATCTGCGGCGCTCTAACAGTTCCACTTGATGTCTCAGTAACAGAGTCAAGGGAAAACTTTTAACTATTTATATTAGTTAACTTGATATTAAGTGCGTTTTATCAATGCGTTTAATGTCATAATCCAGCCAAGTTAGAAGGACATAAATTCTGTATGACACACTACAAATCTTGACTTATTCTCTTTAGTTGGATTATCGACATTAATAATGTACGCGTGTATACGTTATGTCGGTGAAACGCCACTATTATTTATTTCCTCTTCGTACGAATCTTATTTTAAAATTGTACAGCATACATAGAAGATATAAAATCAGTCATAAGCTATTTTAAAAACACTTTGTATTGTTCCTGGAATGCATCTGTAACTTTTATTTAGTATTTCTGCTAAAATTGGCCTTTTTCATCAAAAAAAATTGTTTGCATTCATCTAATTGCGATGAATCTTTAGTGGGTTTGTAGGCGCGGTTGAGAGTATAATATTCTTTGGGCCGCGAAAGTTTCTGAATTAGTGCATTGTGAGCGGTAAGGAAAGGGGGCGAAGGAATAAGATTATTCAGGAGTTATGCAGACAAAAAAAAATCAAACATAAATAATAATTAAAATAGTGTTTTTCAATATCGTCCAAACACTAGTTATGTTACTCTGTCAGCCAGTCCCACGACTCAAGCTATATTTTACAAACTATAGATATTTGTCGAAATTTAGTAGCCCAACCAAACGAATAGCAATAATTATCTCAATTAACCCAAAATAGTTTTTAGGTTTTGATTACAGTTGTATTTTTTTAAAAAGGAACCTTGTTCTGATTTTCCTTAAGATTTACGTTATCGTCATCACACCAGGCATAGGAGGCCAGTTAAGTAGTAACGTGTTTTAGCAATATTTAAAAATTACTAGTGATGTCACATCTAAAACGCTCCTCGATATAGTAAAGTAAAACATCGCCATTATTATCGATGGACATTTATATTAAGCACTATCTTATCGCAAGATCTATCAAATTAACTAGTCGATGCGATTCTTTAATCTATAAAGAGCTCATACTTGGTGACTTAGTAACTAATATTTCGTAAACTATTATAAGGTGAGAAATAACCTTACGGTGTGGTTGTCCCACACAGAATTCAATTGATTGATTTGAAAGACAGAATTGATTCTTTTCGTAAAATTTTTAGTTAAATTGTAAAAAAACTTAGTTATGAGGAAAGAGATCTATTACAATCGTTTTATAGCCATTTTTCGAAACAAATAATAACTTAAGCTTCATTTTCTGGGAGCAACCCTCAAAAGGACAACTAGAGTAACCATATGGTACGAGAATAATTTTATTTATTTTTTATTTCTAAATCATTCTGTATATTAAAAATTCGTGTAACAGTTGGCGAAAGAGGATAGGCAAAAATATATGGAAGTTGGTTCCCGCAAAACCAATTGCAATCAATAAAAATAATTTATATACGGTTTGAAAGGTCTTATTATGAACTACAATAGTTGTTTATCACTGTACTGTCGGTTCGGTCTATGTATATGTGTCGTCACGGTTTTTATCCCCTAAAGCACACCGCACGCGCGGCACACACCCACATGTTTGTAACAATAATTAGAAAAAATATGATATGAAAGAAAATAATATGATTCATAGAAACCTGTTCAGAAATATATAATTTTAAGGTTGTGTAGGTATTTCTGAACGGCTAGCGAATTTAATTATCCCTTGTAAAGACTATAGTTCTACATAATAAGACCTCTTATAGAGTATATAAATTATTTTCATTAGTGCGATTGGTTTTCGAGTACCAGAACGCCCATTCTCCTTTCAGTTCAATTGGATGCCTGTAATATTTCATTAGAATAGAAAGAAAAGAGCTATAAGGCTGTGTTTGACATGACAGACCGACGGACAAACATACCGAACTCATAAAGGTTCTGTTTTTGCAATTAAAAACAAATCAATGTTTGTTTAAAATAATCAATAGTGTCAATTAGTGACATTAAGCGCATTATATAAGTTATACGGTCAAACAAAACGCGAAGATAAGGGACTCAAGAAATACAATATAAATTATTATCTATATTACACACTATTAACTTTTCGATATGTTTATTAGCATCAATTTAATTTCAGTCTTAACAACCTTTTCAATATGTACGAAAACCGCCAAAACAAAGCATGAATATGACAGTTCAATTTTCGTCTATTCCGATAGATTATCAATAAAATAGATATACCCATATATATATTTTCGACGCACGTGTTGGTTGGTAATCATCATACAGAAACTATAAGGGTTCTTTATACAAGAAAAACATACACTTAATCAGAGTTTATCCTTGATTGGTTTTTCAAAATTAACTATTTGAGATTCAATGACTAGTTTACGCTATGCTTTACGGTAGTCTTAATAATAGTTGTGAAATATAAGCAAGTGCTTAAGAAAGAAGCCTTTACCTGCAATGTAAGGGCTTCTTTCTTAAGCACCCTTCAAAGGAATTTCGCTAGTATTTAATTTTTAAAAATTAAAACCAAAATTTTTTCAGACATTACATACAGCGCCATCTGGTATGAAACTAAGCAAGGCAGCGAACGATACCAAACAATGATATATAGGTATATAATACTTTGTTCTTTTAATTAATACATATAGAAAACACACCCAGATTCAAGACAAACACAAATGTTGGTCTTGTGCGGGAATCGAACCCACGCTCCCCGATTCGGAAGTCGGGACATTAACCACTTATCCAAGGAACCGACATTCTTTAATATTCCATACAGAATTTCATATTGCCAAAAGATGTAAAGATAAACAAATTAGAAATAAGATGACACTGCGCTGCGTACGTAGCATCTTTAGGATTTACTTTGAACCGAATCGCATACATTGGAGTTAGATAGACAAAGGGCGGATTTGCGCCGCAGCGGTATCTAAAGAAAGGGATAATGCACATTGGCCACAAAGTACACAACATCCATACTAAACTAATATTATTAATGGAAAAGTGTATGTGTGTGTCTGTTTGTCCGTCTTTCACGGCAAAACGGAGCGACGAATTGACGTGATTTTTTAAGTGGAGATAGTTGAAGGGATGGAGAGTAACACAGGCTACTTTTTGTCTCTTTCTAACCCCCCACTTTTCTTAAATGGGGGGTGGAAGTTTGTATGGAGCATTCCGCAATTTTCAAGGTAGAAAGCTAAAAATTAGTATGCGGACTATTTGTGACTAAGAAAAAAATCGTGCATCATTTTTTTTTGGATTTCTGCCTCCAACCCCTTAATTAATATTATAAAGGCGAAGGTTTGTGAATGAGTTTGTTTCTTCTTCACGCTCAAACGGCTGAACCAACTTTGATGAAATTTAGTACGGAGTCAGGTGACACCCTGGATAAACATATATGCTACATCAGATATAGCCTTATTACTGAATTTAGCGCTGGTGGAACCGCGGGCACAGCTAGTAAGACAATATTCTTGCAATTCCGAAAGTGTACATTTAGATGTAGGGTAAACTTGGGAGATTCTTAAAAAAATAAATGATATTTTTTTATTTATAAGTAGACAATAGAAAACAGTCAAAATACATAATTTATTACACATTAATTTTTAGGTTTTTTATAAAGCTTTCTTATTTATTATTCTATATAATTTATTCTTGTTTCCAATAGATGTTAATTTTATCTTTAAATGGTCGACTAATGATTTTTTATGGGCATCTCACCCCTAAAATTTTCCCTCCCAAGCGTTAGGGTCAGACGCCCAATTGCTTTTGAATTAAATGGAACGGACTTTGACGTTGGCGTCGCCAAGTAAATAGCGGACTAGTCCTTTCAAGGTTATTGACGAAAAAACAAAAAAAATTATATAGCTAAAAAAAAATTTACAGAACTATTTGATGAAATCAGACACAATATTAAAATTGATTAAGAACTCGTAAGAAGTGGTTTAGAAATTTAGTTAACAGTGTCTAGCACCCGACTAATATGTGAAAATGCGTTCTGACATTGTGTTATGTTTTATTTCTTCTTTTTGTAGGCAGCTCTCCCATATAGGCAGACATCTCGCAGGTTTCCTCTATATACAAAAATTCCGAAGAAACTGACTAACTCATTGTCTAACTTCAGTAGGAATGAGGACTAGTTTCAAGTCCATTACCACTTCCTTACTATTCATTACTGCGCCCGTAAGTAATTGAACAATACACATAAGAATGTTAAAAGCATCTTTGGTGAAAGACTTTAAAACAAATTACAATTGGAATTAGAAAATCTAAAGCAAAATAAATGCAAATTGCACACAAATAAAACCTAAATGACGGGTCAATTTTCATCAAATGTCAAGTTAAATATTTTTTTAACTTCGAAAGTGTATCAGTAGGTAACTATTAGCTTATTCGACGCACGTGTGCTGGCAATTAGGGATTGCAATCCGGATAGTAGGGATCCGTAGAATCCAGTTTGAACTAGTTTTGACTAAATTCTCAAATCCGGATTTTAAAAACAAATTCGGATGCCAATCCGTGTTTGAAAACTAGGAGTTATTTCGCCTGGTTTAGTTATCACGCCGTGACACGAGCGGTGAAACATACAAGTAGAAGGTATACTTACGCATAAAAAAACCGCAAATCGATGTAGAGCAAAGCCGTTTGGTACACAGGTACTGTAGGTTTAAACAATTATCTTGAGCCTGGCCTAGGCCAAAAAAATTTCCCTTATGACGTTGAGAGTTATGACGTCATCAAGTTTCCATGGGATTTGAAAAATTTCTTTTAAGAAACCTAGCAAGTGTGGTATAAAATTGAAGGGCTTCATGAGCCGAATGTAAAAATATACCTCAAATGATAGGTAATATTCTCATATCTAACCTAAAGAAAGAAATTTTAAAAATATTTTTATTTAACATTTCTTTTAAATTTTTAATTTTTCAATGTAAGGAACTGCCTAAGTTTCAGTATTTTACGAGACTTACATATATGGAACTTTACGGTACTGTGCTGTTTTCGTTTATAGTTAGTAAATGGGCTAACTGGAGTATTCAACTAATCCTTACTATCCCCTTTTCATGTTCCAGTACTTCCAGTACGTACATGGCGCTTACAACTACCATAAGTTTTAAAAAAGACTGAAGTATTTTTGTACACATCGTTAAAATGAAAAACTAATAAAATATACCTACTATTATTTGAAGTATATTTTATAAAAAAATACTCAGCCTTTTCCTCCAGCGGCCCAAACTTGGTATATTTTGAAAATACTTTTTGGAATTCCAGAATATAAGTGGCTCAAAGGTACTATAGTGTAATATATTTTTAGATCCGGCTCATGAAACCCCATTTGATAACCCACAAAATAAGATTGAAAAGTATCTTCTGCCTGTGGAATATTTTGTGACAGAATCCGGAGCAGACTAAGTGATAAATCGATTGACGCTATTTCTTTTTTACGATCTCATTTCAAAAATGAAAAAAAAAATGTACCTTTTTTATTTTTATTTTTTTAGAATTAAAATGTTTTTTCTCACGTTATTGATATTAAAATGCTCGTTTATGTTCTGAGAATGTTATTAAGAAGATTGTTAAATTATTTTTCAGTATGTTATGTTCAGAGAGAAGAATTAATTTAGTTACTACAAATACTACCTATACCTACAAGATACCTATAAAAAAAATAAACTTTAAAAGACTATTAAAAGTTAGATTGCCCAAAAAGCGTCTCAAAAGGTACTGTTATATTTAATGTAAAACACTCGTTTTATTTATGATACGAAAATATTGGGAAAATCCGGATTCTACGGATTCAACACAAAATCCGTTAGTGTAATCCGGATTTTAGTTATTGTACGGATTTGCAATCCCTACTCTTAATAATCTCATTTCCAATGACGTGTGGCTATACCCGACTCACATACCCATGCAGCCATATAATCTCGCATAATAGCTTAGTACTTGTTAGTTTTTTAAGCCAAGTCTAGACTAGACTGGTAATTGTTTATACCTACTAAAATATATTAAAGACCTGCCGGCCGTTTTCCTAACTGCAATGGAATCACCAATTTCAAAACCATTAAGGGTACTATCGCCGCGTCCATATGTTGTGTACCATTAAGTCCTACCTACGCGTGCGGCAATGGAAAGACAATTGTAATGCATTTGAAAACAAACTCCCATTATCATTGAATTAGTCAATCTTGGTGCCGCTTAACTGCTTACCATGTCTACCTACTAACTTATATCATAAATGCGAATTGGGTATGTTTGTTGGTTTATTACTATGTCTTTTCACGCAGCTACGCAGCTAAGCAAACGTAGGTTCTTTTTTTTTGGAGACATATAGTTTTAATCCATGGGCCAGCTAGCCAAATTTATGGAAATGGTATAATTTGAGGGTTCTAAGTTTCCTTTTTACCATAGTTAGATAGTTTTACTTATTAGGATGTCAAAAAACTATGATTGCCATCTCAAAATGGTCGCTATTTAAAAATGGCAGCTAATCCAAGATGGCGGTTGTTTTATAAAATCATCTGTATCTCGAGATCTATTGACCCGATTTCATTACATTTTTTTTAAATTTAAGCTCTTAATGTGTGTTATACTTTTTCAATTAAACCAACAGTAAATTAGTTATTAAAGAAATATTGAAAAAATATTTTTTTTTTTGTGAAAACATTTTTTTAAACGATAGATAGATAGATTTGCGTGGAATTCGGTTGGAGATCATTGTACTTGGTACTTTAATACCTCCTATAGTCTCATATATTCTGTTTTTTTTTGGGATATAAAATTTACAAAATTATTATTTACAAAACATGTTGCACAATAGAAAAACATTCTTAAAGTAAAAGATGTGGTATAATTAATTATCTTTAATTTGATGTATTACATGTACGGGTCTTATAGCTTAAAACACATGCATACATGAATTTGAGTTTAGTTAATAATAATATAAATATTATAATATACAATTTTTTTTATATACATATATATACGTATATATATATATATAGAAATTATAGTTTTTCTTTGTTGCTGGTAAAACCTAGTAGTTTAGTTTGAATGGAAATTTGTTGTAGTGAAAATGAGTGAAATTACTTGTTTTCTGGTAAATGTAATGAAATCGGGTCAATAGATCTAGAGATGCAGATGATTTTTTAAAACTTAACAACCGCCATCTTGGATTGGCTACCGTTTTGAGATGGCAATCATGGTTTTTTGACATCCTAATAAACCTATATAACTTTAGTAAAAAGGAAACTTAGTACCCCCAAATTAGACCAATATGACTGGCCCATGGACTATTTATGGGGCAGAGTGACATGGGCTACGTTTTTATCTTAGAAAATGCACAGGTTCTGTGAAACAATAAAGGTTGTATAAAAGTTTACACGCTAAAATTAAATCGCGCAGTACAGGCAAACAACTAGTACATCCCAAAAAAACAGAATATATGATAACTATAGTAGGTATTAAAGTACCAAGTACAATGATCTCCAGCCGAATCTCACGCAAATCTATCTATCTGCGGGTAACAATAAAGCACACTTGCATTTATAGTGCAAAACGTATATTATTGTTTTGAAAACATCACTGTTTCAAAGATTACAATTTTATTAAAGCACTTATTCACAGACTTGTAATCTTTGAAACATTTTATAACCTTTATTCACAGACAGAACCGTAAAATTTAAAAAAATTAAAACGCTGGAAACGGTTTGTAATTCTACTTCTTATATTAATGAGTAAACTTGTTGCTAGCGTCAGGTTCATTGACAATTACAAATACAAGGACAACTACTCAAACGAGTGATGTATATAGACTTATCGAATATTATTAGGATCCGCACAACAGCAAGTATAATAATATGAATCATAGGTGATTAACTGATTACAACTTTAATATTGATTTGGAAATGCAATGTAAAATGCTTATAAAAACTGCCATCGCCATACTTCTTTATAACAATCAATTAGTGAGAGAAAATAAAGTGTTTTTGAATTTGATAAAATACAAAAAAAAGTAATTAGATACGCTATGGTCACTCCGCAAGCCAGTCACTTTTTCTTCGTTTTGTTGACAAGCATTGAACGCATTAAATGCGCTCTGGCTCTGTATTCGCGTTTCGATCGTTCTGTGTGGTTCTATTGTAGACATAGAGAACTGGACAGCGCTAGCCATATGTGAAAAAAAAGTTCGCAAAAGTGTGAAAAAGACGAAGCGAAACTGTGGTGTCTTGTCTATGAGAAATGACACCACTTTGTCCTTTCTAAAGTGTGCCCAATTTTGTTGGCCAAGTTTGACAGATTACAGAACTCGAAGTCTATAGGTTCTATTCAATAAAACTCGGAATATCGCGGTACTTACGTCGCATACAACGCATTGACTGCATAGCTCGGGAGGTAATGTGCTATTAAAGTACTGAACGATCATTTTGTTTGTATACATTTGATCTATAAAACTATTTTAATCCCTATGCGATGTCACAGCTCTCTATACCAAGGTAATCTTGTCAACAAAGCGTGACTATAGACAATGTTCAACCTAGTCATATTAATACATGAACATTTAATAATTGTCAAAGTAGATAAAGACCTAAAGACAAAGAATGTTGGAAGACGGAGAACATAAAAGAAAAAAAAAAACAAAGCTACACGGGATCACTAGAAACCCATAAAAAAAAAACAAAACTTTGCGGTTGCAAAATCAGGAAGCGTAAACAAATAGTCTTGCTTCTTTTAGGTAAATTCGACGCTTTTTTATAACAAAATGCGTAACACTAAATATCTATAACTATATATCAATATTTTTTTAAATTAAGATGTGCTAATATCATTATATAGGTATCGCTATTCACCAAGGTCGCAAACAGGGTAAGAAAAAATCACGATTTTTTAAATATTGATAAAATCACACTGTTTTTTTTTCCAATCTAAATTTGTTTTGTTATTTTGATTTCTCTTTTTAGATATATATAATATTGAGCTGCCAAAATTACAACGCATGTAAACTATAACAATAGCAACAGTATGTTCCGTAAAATTTATTGCGGATATCTAAAATGCTTGAAAATCAATTAAGGATAAAAATTTTTTTTTTTGGAAGTATACTGTAACAATTTTTTTTTCATATTCGAAAAAAACCCGATTATAAAGTTTGAGAGCAGTTGAAAACTTTGTGAGTCACACAAAAACTCAACCAAACCGAAGTATTCGAAGATTCGGATTCACCTTAACAGAAAAAAAAAATACCTGTCTAGATACTAGTAGAACAGGGACCTTATTGGGAACTGTCTCGAGCTATTCGGACTCTGGAATTCGAGAGAAAAATGTATACAAATACATTAAAGGAGTTCGAGAGGGAAGACAGACTACCATACATTTTTGTATTGAATTCCAAATCCAAAAAGCTCGAGACTGTTCCTAATAAGGCCCCAGAAGGGTCGTCGTAGAACCTTATTACTCGATACGTATACCTTTGTGCGAATGCAGTCTGACACTATTCGAAGACCCAGTTACGATAACCGACAGAGAGATGAGTCACGAAAGGTCCGTTGAACGCAGCATGTTATTTTGTCTCAGTTCCACACTAGCGCGTTTACATCTTTTTTTACTCAAATCAATAAAACTATTTAGGTGACTCACCTACTAAACGTTTTATTTATTACTTATATACATATTTACTTACTTATTTATCATAAGGTTTCTAATAAGTGACAGACATTTTATTATGATTATTAACATTCATATGTTTCAAATCATAGTAAAGATACATCTATTAATTTTAATACATTTAAATGCATTATTAAATGACTGACAATTTACGAAGATGAGGGATTTTTAGTGTAGCTTTCATTATTAGTATAAAGGAGCAATGAGAAAGGAATTTGAAACTTCGCACTTTAAGGGGGTTTTCCAAATTTGGGTCAAAGTTCAGCAGCAAAATATTGAATATTTAGAAAACTATAAATAATAAATAAATATACAAATAATTGTTTCTGGAAGCCCCTTAGTGAGATGTAGTTAGATTTAGCTCGACCCCGCTCCATAATGTCACATGACAGATTTTTTAAAATGCGTAATTTTAGACGTAAATCTGTGCTTGATTGCGTTTTAAGAAATTTATTTAAAAAAACATAATTTGGCGCTTTATGGAGTTCGCATAACCGCAATACATATACCAATACAGGATTTAGCCGACCCCCACTTGTGAGCTTCGTTATTAATGAACGTCCCCTAAGTAGATTCTGGCGTAGCGCACTACGAAGTTTTGGCAGGTATCTGTCACTTAGCGGTGGCAAGTGTAGTTTTGATGTTGACACAAGTTTGCCAATACGCGCCTTATTAGTCCGGGTCCTATTGACATAAACCCTGCAGATTGTGACCAAAGCATGAAACTTGGTACATGCGTAGCCTAAATCGTAATATACAGATTAGGCCCAGTCACCACCAGTTCCACCCCCAGGGGCGTGAAGGGGTTGTGGTCGAAGTACGCTCACGCTCCTTCGCAAACAAAAAATTGTAACGCGTCGTTATTTCACCAGAGGCCATCTTTGGTGTCATTTTCGTATAAATTAAGAATTCAGATTTGAAAATTTCATAATACCTTTCAATGCAAAAAAATGCTTTTTATTCAAGAAAATATTATTTCTTCGGTTTGGTTACGTGTAACTTTAAAAATGGTAGGTTATTATAAAAATAAAAAATACTTAGGTATAACGTAACTATTCCAGTTTATAAAAATATATAATTTATATATACTTATTAATTAAATCCGAAACTTTTTGATTAAGTGGTAAAATTTCACAAATTCCTGCTATGGAATATATTTTATATTAAGGTTTCACAATAATATTTTAATATAGTAAATAGTTATAATAATAAAACATCGTTAATATATTTTTGAATAGACTATAGTAGGTAGGTATTATAGAAGTAGGAATGTCTCAATTGTGGTACTAAAAATCTATTATTTGACATTTCTTTACTTTCAGAGTTTTCCACTACATACACTGCATGTATGGTGTAGGTGTATGTATTTGTTTCTCTTTCCGTAATTTTTTTATGATTATTTATATCTGTTTATTTATATGTATGTTAGTATGTATTTGTATGTATCTTTCTTTGTAAGGGCCTCGTCCCATATTTTTTCTAGTCGAATTCGTCTAATCACTGAGTGAATGAACACAAGGATATCTGGAGGGACAGTAAATTACACAAAACGCTTTTTATCTCGGATAGTCAAGGATTTTCTGAAGGAATCCGAATTTTGCACCAGTAACTTACATAAACGTCGCCTAGACCACAATGCTTAAAGACAAAGGTCTTCAATAATTGCTTTTGGCATGTATGACGTTTTGCGCGAAAACGATGCAGACAAAGACAGTTGGTCTTATACTAATTTAATCTTATAATAAGTTAAAAGACGATCATCGACCTATAGAAAGGACATAGCTCCGGAATGCAAATTGGAGTTTCTTTGAAGAATATGATTAAAATCAAAGAGATCGGACTAAGAATCATCACCGACATAGCCCACAGAATAAGCAAGTTATAGTGGCTAATGGGCAGGTCATATTCGTCGCAGAACCTATGGCCGTTGGGGCAAATGAGTCTCAGGGTGTGGAAGCGTTCATTGGGACAGGTATATATGTATGTCGAACACCCTATAGCTGATTGATTGCCGAACTAACAATAATTAAAAACTATAGTAGAAAAATATAATAGCACTTGACTTATTTCTTTTTCTTAATTGCGATATTCATACTAATATTATAAATGCGAATGTAACTCTTTCTGTATGTCTGTCTGTCCGTTACCCTTTCCCGCTTTAACTGCTGTACCGATTAAGATGAAATTAGGCATGGAAATAGTTTGAGTCCGTAGAAAGGTAGGCTAATTGAAAACGTCAAGCGTGAGTCGATTTTTTCTATGATTGAGAAGTTGCCGTTAAAATTCTATACCGATAACCGAATTAAGGGTGGGTGGAACCGCGGGCAAAAGTTAGTATTATATACATGTGTACTATTGTGTGTGTATATGTAATAATAGGATTATTCCAAATTCGTGAAAATTGCAAGATCATAAAAAATTGCACTGCATTTTCGTGTCCACCATTTTAATTAGTTAATGAACGCATAAAGCATCTGCATAGAAAATATAGGTTATAAATATTTGAAGAATACGTAGACGAAAATAAATGTGAGCAAAGAAATAGTAAAATCTATTGTTTATTGCCATCCACGAATAAAACGAAAACTGACTGAATGATCAATTGTTATTTAAATTTGACAGCTCTCATTTAATTTAGCACTGTATTCATGGCCTTTTTAGTGGTTTGCCTGAAGATAATATATCTGAATGTTTCTAATTTATTCATACGAATATATTTATAGGTTTTGACGTCATGCACGACGGCAAAAAAGTTATTAAGAGAACTTCATACAGAATAAGTGTATCAATTAGATTTAAAACCATTCATGAACGCAAAAAAGTGAAACGCTAGTCGACGACTGATGAATATTTTTATCCATCGGGTTTCCTAAGTTCGAATTTCAAAGTCTGAAACATATAGAGGAATTAGGGATGTAACGATACCAATATATCCTTGACGCCGATATATAATTTGTTGACCGTTACTTTTAATACCCGTGCTTCTTTTTCCGGTCTTGTGGCAGCGCAGGAGTAATACGATAACAGTTTCTTGCTAATCTAAATGAAAAAGCATTAAGTAGTTTACTAGAGTTCGATTGCCTATTTTCTACAGCAGGCCTTAATGCTCTTAGAACGGGTTAGTTTTGGGGTAAAAGATTCCCACTTTGATGGTTTTTTGCTTTTTGCTTCAGCTATGAGTATGATTGGCTGGTATAGAATGCCTTATGGGATTAAGAAGAATTAGACAGATACTTATTACACATTTGATAAGTCTATTTTTGCCACCGGCACTTATCGTTAGCGTAGCTTTGAAACATTACTAACTAAATTTACAGATGATACTAAACTTTTAATATTTTTAATACCAATGCTAAACGAACGGATGCCAGGTGACAATATTATAACCCAAGAAGAACATACCCTGCCTTATCACATCCAAGGTGCGGCAGTACTATAAGATATATTATACTCACCAAGCCTAAGTTCCCCAAAGTTTCCACATCCGATTTTCTTGCCGACGCGGAAGTTGGGCCCCACCATGAGGACGCCCGAAGACGAGGTGACAGAATGCCGCGATGTATGCATCGCGCTGCTGCCGCCTACTCCGCGCCCGCCCACCGCGCCGGTAGCGCTGTAACATGGAAAATATATGGTATCAATAATTATAAAAAAAAGTAAAAAAAGAATTTTTTAAAAACTCGTTTTTCTTAAAACATTAGAATCATATAAAAATTCAATCTAAACAAAAATTGTACTAAAAAGTAAAAAAAAATTTTTCAAAATGAATATAATTTTTTTTACATCCACGTACGACTGCAAGAAAAGGCTTTTTTTTAAATTATTATTTTTAGTGTTAATTTAATTGAATTTTTATAGTTTATTGCCCAAGTTTCATTAGTTGGGTGATGAGAACTTGGAGAACGATATTATCTTCAATATAAATTAGTAATTAAATTTTCACTTAATTTTTCACGTTCTACCCTAATGTCCATATGCCAAGAGGTGATAAAATCAAAATAAACATCAAATTCATGAGCCGCTGCGACCCTCAAAACCCCCGGATACCCAATTTTAAGATTTTTCAATTCTTCACTTCCACCTCTAGGTTGTACCCCTGGTACAACTCTGGGAGGGGGTTGTTGGTCAAAGTAACTGTGGAATATTGTATTGTCATCCGAGCTTAGTAAGTATGCAAAATTTCATCGAAGGGTGATAACAGGAAGTATGTTTAATTAAGCTTGCAAGATTCCACCACAAAATGGAAGGAAAAATAAAAAAGGAAGAAAAGAAGTAAAAAACATCGCTCTGAACCCAAAAATCCTTAAGAATTAGGCTACTAAATGTAAAAAGAATTCTTTCTAAAAAGTTTGAGACCCAATGATTAACCACATTCGAATATACACCTATAAAGTGTAAGTTGTGTCTGAGTACATATTATTAGGTGCAAGAAGTTACATAGACGGCACTATGGGAAATAGCCTCCTTCTCCGAGGGGGGCTGTACCTGCAGTGGGGACGTCTCTAATTAATAGTTTATTTGCAGTACCAAATGTCACAGATCTATTTTTCAGACCAATTATCTGACGTTTGTTGCTAGGTTTGCCTGTAACAGTTGACCTAGATTGGTCCGCAAAAAAAAAACCTTGCACCTCTACTTCATGCCAAAGGTCACTAACCTCTGCTAAGGGTGTACAGTAACGTTAACAGTATCAGAGTTGTTTGTCATTTTCTTAGTTTCCGGCCTTTTTATTCATTGCCACTTTACATCTAAAAAGTTTTTATAAAACAGACTTCGACGAACGAAACTATGTATAAGGTTATCTTGTTTGACTACTGAACCCCTTAAAAATCCAAATCCAAATCCAATCCAATTCCAAAATCACTTCATTACTTCCTCTCTGGTTTGGTACGAAAGTTTGACTATATGTGTAATAGACTATACTACATTTCAAAAAGCATGGTGCGAGAAATAAGATTGTTTTTACTAAATTGCAGTCCCCGATGACCACAATTAAGTTTTTGAATATGTAGTTTTGAAGATATAATTTACACCATTATTATATACTAGCTTTTTTTAGCGGCTCCGCCCGCCTTAATTTTGGGTATCGGTGTGGGATTCCTACGGCATCTAAGCACCCCATGGCTGTTGTTATAGTTCAAGTTAAATTCGGTAGTAATTATTCCCGCGGGAACTGTTGAATATTCCGGGATAAAAGAAGCCTATATCCTTCTCCGTAAAAAGCTGAAGAAGCTATCTCTTTCTCAAAGTTCAGCTCTATTTGATGCTACATTGCGACGTGATTGAATAACAAGTAAACAAACTTTCTCATTTATAATATTAGCAGGATTATACAATCAAATTGTATTCTTTACAGAAACAAAATTACAAAATGATACCGCATTAATGATATAAATGCGAAAGTATGTCTGTCTGTCTGTCACCTCTTCTCGATTAAACCGCGGAACCGGATGAAATTTCGTATTGAGGTACTTTGAGTCCTCATGTCAAGTGTATGTCGGTTTTTTTTTTCTATAATTGAGTAGTTGCCGTTCAAATCCTACACCGATTAACGAATTTAGGACGGCTGGAAACGCGGGCAAAAGCTAGTGGAATATAAAACTTTAAAACGATTAGTGCTTGACTGAACTGATTTTATTTGGTTTTACTTCCCCTTGACTCACTTCTTATGATTCGTCAAGAAATGGCAATGAAGGTCTATTATGATATCCCTAGTCTTTTATTTTACCACCAATTACTATAAAGTTGGTGATTTACAACTTACGAGACATATAAAGCCACCTTAGTCCACATACACTGCTATCAGAAGCAGTGTTGCGGTGATCTGGCGTCACACAGGACTAAAGTGGTTTACGGAAAGAGTCTGTCTCTTACATTGTGATGTGGGTGTGTATTAACTGGTAACCCCCTTCTTGGAATTAAAAGCGCACCTTCAGATATACATACATACATTAAATTAATGAACAGTGTATTTCTATACCACCGAAGTGGCAAAAAAGCTGATGTCCCGATATTAAGCGGTCGCCCTATAGACTACGGACGCGTTACCAACCCATTTTAAAACCTTATCATTTCCTTCTTGAAGATACCTACCTTGAAAGCTCATTCCACACCATACTGTGTTCCAAATGGATTGTTTAGGTATATAGTTCATGGGCATACTTTCGCCGGGTTAGCAAGTTTTGTATTAAATACACTTTTATATTTGTGCTCAAGTGTGAGTGCCTGTTTTATAGTGATTCATAGCGACCGTTAATGGCATTGAGTGTAAAAGTGAAAGTCTGAATGCACTAAGCTGAACAGTTCTGCCTAAAGTGCACGCAGTTAATTCCGTAGCAGCATATGGCGCCGCCTGTTAAAAAAATATTACAAGCGAATCTAATTACTTTATAGAATAGACAGCCAAGTGCGTGTATGGCACGAGTTCTGTGGGTTCCGTACCGTTATGTACCGATATCTATTATAAAAGAACATGAGTTTATTATATTGTACCCCTGGTCGATGTACAGTTATACATACATGTTTACATTGAATTACATATTCCCCACCTAGCTTCAACTCGTAATAAATAACAGTAAGGTAATACTCACTATTTTCTCTGCATTTTGAATGGTTTCCACATAAAAGTATCGAGAGACTCATCAGTGTCATCACAGATATATCATATTATAAAGTGGTCACGGTTAAACCGTGAATAATAAAAGTAAAAATTATTAACAAAATACCTACTTGTCAGAAATGACATGTTTATCGTAGCTCTCTAGATCTAAACTCCGTTAATTATGACTTGTACCGCCAATTGAGCTATACTGAATCGACTTTGGAAAACGCGCCAAGTACGATTCGCAAACATGCAAAGCGTACGGAGAACGAATACAGAGACATTCAGAAGATATCGACATAGAAGTTAACTGCCTTGTGCAATCTCTATGAATATAAGAGCAAAGTCCTGCTACATATTTTTTTTATAAATTACATTACGCTTGTGTCCCGAACGGGAAAGGCAAAGACCAGACATCGTCCCGGTTCAACCATGAATAATAGCAAAAAATAATAACAAAATACCTACTTGTCAAAAATTACATGTTCATCGTAGTTCTTTAGATCAACACTCCGTTGATTATGACTTATACCGCCAATCGAGCTATTAGACCGGGAGATAGTGACAGAAAATACTTGGTCATTTGTATCAGGTTGGCGGTTCTTCAGGGGTCTAACTACGTAATGACGAAAAGAAAAATGATGGTCATAGCGCTGGTATCGGCGGCCCAATTGCGTGGGTGTTAGTCGAACGTGTCGGATAAATGACGAGTGGCGAACGATTTGTTCCACAAAAATCCTTGTATTTGGTCCTTTGGTAAATCCTTAGGTAGCGGTAGTTAGACCTGACTGGACTGGACCAGAGTAGGAGAATGAATACAGACACATTCAAAAGATACCGACGTAAAAGTTAACTGCTTAGTGCGATCTCTATGAATAGAAGAGCAAATACTACTACATATTTTTTACATAAATTACATTTAGTATGGTGCAAAAACAAATGAAACGAAAAAAAAAATCTCATATACCTAAGTGGCTCATTTCTGTAAATGATAATGAAGTCACTGAGGACTTCTCTGTAGCGCGCAGTACTTTGAGTGACATGAGTGTGCGCGTCTTCGCCTCTCTCCGATGCCGACTAACGTCATGCATACTTGACCGCTCATACACACTTTCAAGTTTACATGGTGGTGCAAACTTGATCAAGTCGGCAAAATCGAAATTCAATTTTTTCTTTAAGTAGACTTGTATACACACTGATAGCCATTCACCGTCAAGTTTACCGGACGCCGCTTCAAGGGCGCTGTAAACTTGACGGTAAACTGCATCGTGTATCGCTGCCGATACAGACGCATACAGAAGATATCGACATTTTATACGATACGTATACGTACATAGAATACAGGATGAGAGTGTGCGAACACGAACTTTAATGGACTTATTTAGTCAGTATTCAATATAGAATTAGACGAAATTGTGGTTAGCCTACTGTCTGGCTAAAACTGTCTACTTAGTACATCTAATTCGACCAATCGGTTAAGGCAGAAGACTACGGCCCTATAGATGGCTGTCGGGCCAGACGTGTTCTAGTGGGTCACCTAAAGTGCTGATTACCTAATGAAAGTAGCCGAAGTATCTGGATGAAATAAGGGTAGGATCAGGTGTGGTGGCGTTCATTTGAAAATAAGGGTAGGATCAAGTGTGGTGGCGTTCATTTGAAAAAGCCTATGTACCAACAGTGGACAGCTGCAGGCTGATTGCTTGGGTTTTAGGGTGCTGAACATAAATATGTTATACAAAGACAAGTTGTTGCTGTAGTAGTTATTATAGTTTAGGGAGCCATTTTCGTCAGTCCGTATGTCACAGCCTTATAATTCTGCCGCATTTGCATCGATTCTGAACCTCATACCTTTTTTGTATTACAATTGTTAAAAAAAAGGCTAAAAATTGGCCAAGCGCGTGTTATACACGCATTGAGTTAGGATTCCGTAGAAAGAGAATAATTGCGGATATCTGAAAAACTTGTAAACCTTTTATTTAAAACAATTTATTTTTGATTAAAATATTTATCCAAAAGAAGGGTCCAATTTGTTATCAAACCTTACAGGGACATACTTCAACGCGCACAAAAATATAATTTAAATCTTCCCTGCCGTTTAGGAGAAAATCAGTGACACGCCGACTGCAGCGCCATCTACCGGGATCCAATTGTGTTATCAAACCTTGCAAGGACACACTTAAACGTCCACAAAAAATATCAATTAAATCTTCCCTGCCCTCTAGGAAAAGATCAGTGACACTCCGACTGCCACGCCATCTACCGGGTCCAATTGTTTTTCCAAACAACCCAGGAACCCATTGAAATGCTCAGACAAAATTTCACCTAAATCGTTCCAGCCATTTAGGTGGAGTAAGGTGACAAACACACGTACAGAATAATTAAACGTAGTAAAAAAACCGACTCACACTTGACGGTTTCAAGCAGCCTATGTCCTTTCCCGGGACTTGACTATCTTCATGTCGAATTTCATCTCAATCCGTACAGTGGTTTAAGCGTGAAGAGGTAACATTCTGAAAGAGTTACTTTCGTTTTTTTTTGTCTGACTTTGCAGTTGGCTGTTGCAGCCATTACTGCTACACCGGACTTTTGGGGCAAGACTCTGAAGGGGGGAGCCTTGGCTTGGGTTGTTGTTCCCCGTTACGCGGTTGCGGTTGCGATTGAGTAGGGGCGAGAAGCACCCAGGCACTCTTTTATACCTCGTGTATGAGATATAGGTCTATATATATATATATATACTAGCGGTCTCGGCGAACGTTGTTCCGCTGCCGTCCCACTGTAACCCGGTGAAAGTTGGTTTTTACCTAAAGTGCCCGAGTCCGGCTCGCACTTGACAGATCGAGATAAAAACTATCCTACCTTTTAAGTTGGATAAAATAACAGATAGTTACGAAGTTGGATCAAAATCGGTTCAGTAGTTTAGGAGTACATCGCGGACAAACAACATGACACGTAATTTTTATATATATAGATATATTTATATATAATACTAGCTTTTGCCAGCAGCTTCGCCAGCCCAAAATTTGGTTATCAGCGTAGGATTCTTACGGCAACTCCTCAATTATAAAAAAAAACCTTAGAAGGTGAAAATATTTTTAAATAATAGGTATCGCCCTTCCCCCTCATGACTGCCCGCCGGCCTTGCACATCATAAATGCGCGCGCAGTACTTAAAACTGCGATATCTCCTAAGATATTCATTGAAATCGTATGATGTAAAGGGAAATTTTGTTTCAAATTAAAGGCTTGTGATGCATAACGTAATTATTTGGATAAGGATTAATATAATGTTTATAGAAACACCTTCGCAAACAATGCATTGTTTTAGAACAAATTTGGTTAGCATCAAAAAGGTTATATAGTGAGCCAACCTTAAAAGATAGACATATGCTGTCACGGACTTTTTTTTAGAAGTTTTAAAGGGGAACAATTCTGTCATACAGGATTTTTGCGAAACTTTAACCGTTTACGCAGCGCACGGAGCGGAAGCTCCCAAAAGGAAAAAAAAATCCGATATTGAAACATTCTTCATTGGTGCTGCGTTCCTATTGGTCTTAGCGTAATGATATATAGCCTACAGCCTTCCTCGATAAATGGGCTATCTAACACTAAAATAATTTTGCAAATCGGACCAATAGTTTCCAAGATTAGCGCGTTCAAACAAACTCTTCAGCTTTATATATTAGTATAGAAGTATAGATAGGTCCGTGCGTTCACTGACGAACCCGGGGACGTCGGTGTCGTGTGGGCCTTCGTCGTCTAGGCCCTATTAGGGGAGGTCGTTGAGACTAATCTCGCTATCCGGATAGCGAGATCGTCGTCTGGGGCCGTTAGTACGTACCGAGGCCGCCTTACGATAGTGTTTCGACCGTGCCGAGGTCGGTCGGGGGAATGATAGCTTGTGGATTACACAATTAATCGATTCGGGTGATTTTGTGTACGCTCGAAAAGCATACTGCTAGATATTAGTATAGATAGTATGGATTAGTATGGATTGTGTAGAATTTTTTGATAAATAATAAAAAAGCACAAATTTAGGCACTTATAAAAAAACATGTTTTTGTCGAACTTGCTCTATCGTGATAACGGTAATAAGAGCTTCAAACTAACAAAGATTATAGTGTAAGCTTTATACTAAAACAACAAATATTAAACAAATATAAGCCACTAGGAGTTGTATTTGACGTTCGTAATGAGCGTATTCCCAGACCAAAGATGTGGTTGGGATATCCATCAGCCAGACTTGTGCCTCGAAAGCTCAATGGTAGAGCACTATCAAGTGCAGGTTCAAGTCAAAATATAATATATTTTCTTCTAAGACTCTAAACTTTAGGAAGTCATTAACGAAGAAAGATTATTTCTATTTACGAGGGGTGATCGAAAAGTAATCAATATGAAATAAGGAAATTTAAGTTCAAAAAATAATTATTTCTCTACATAGTCTTTTCTAGGAAGTTTTTTTTTTTTATACCACTAAGGTGGCAAGCAAGCTTACGGTCCGCCTGATGGTAAGCGGTCACCGTAGCCTAAGGACGCTTGCAACACCAGGGGTATCACTTGCGCGTTGCCGACCCTTCACAAATCCAATAACTTCTTTCTTGAAGAACTCCATACTGTAGTCCTTGCAAGTCAATACATTTAGTCCATCTTTTTTGTAAACCCATAATTTCCTTTGAAAAAAATTCTCAGTCAATCTCCAAAAACGCCTCTACATCAGTCATCACCTAGCTATCATCGTCAATTTTTTTGCCTCGGAGGTGTTCCTTGAGCTGAGGAAAGAGGTAAAAGTCACTGGGAGCCAGGTCTGGCGAATAGGGTGGTGGTAAGAGCAAATTAAATCCCGTTTCTTAATTGACTGCTGTTTGGTTTCCGGATCAAAATGGTGAGTCTAGGTCTCGTCCATGGTCACGAAACGAGACAAAAGTTTTGCCTGATCCGCTTGGAACTTTTCGAGATTCACCCTTGAAAACCCAACCCCGTTCAGTGGTGGTCGCACTTGTGCTGTATACGCTGGACGGTGCCGGACTCAAGTCCGGATAAATGGGTAGGCCTGGGCCTACATTTTCAAGGAGCCTATGGGCTGGAAAGCGGGCATACTTAGAAATGCAGTCCACTCACACACACACACACGAAATCTAACACAAACATAATCACACACACTTGATCTAAAACATACATTAACACATAAACACACACACACCACCCATTATACACACAACACACATACCTAAACCGGTAGAAGAAAAAGAAAGAAACACAGTGAATCTTACAAGAAAACTGCCCCAGGAGGGTACCTTGAGCTCAGACTCGGGGTCTCAGGTTGCTCCACGTATTCTGAGGGAAGCAAAGTTTCACAGACCTACGCACTGAATCTGCGCGAGCTAGCTGATGCTATGCCCAGCGCCCAAATCACTTCAAACGCCTCCTAGCAGCTTGTACTGTGTCGAGCAGACGAACGCAGTAATGCGAATGTCAACTCCGCGAAGCCAGCAGCCCCTGGAGTCAATAAACCCGTTGCGGCGACGCCATCACCGTGGACGGCGCTCAAAAAATACCACCGCAGAACCGGGAAACAGCGAGCCTGCCAAAGCACACGCTAACCGGGATGTACGGAGAACAAACGCGACTGAAGGGGAGACCAAATAAGAGGTCCCAGCTCTGACCGGTGCTGCCGCGGGGTTGACTAGGTCGTTGCCTTCGTCCAGTTGAGACGTGCTTAGTGGGGAAAGCAGCCACAACGGGCGCGCGGGAACCACACAGTCGGCAAGCGGGCCTAATATGACGGCTAACGCAATCCTGGCTGAGCAGCACGAAGCACTGGACGGGGTGACGTCTGAGGCTCCTCAAAGTCAACTTCTGTAGCGAGCCGGAGACAACACAAGGCCAACCCAACCAATCGCAACCACAAGTCCGAAGAAAAAACGCAAACGAGGAGCCAACAAACGCGGATCACGCCATGTAGCGACTCTCCCTGAACAATCAGGACACCCCGTGCCGCCCACAAAGGCGAAGTGGGAGCGCTTTGATGATACCTTGTCACCAAGGGATGGACCGAAACGCGCCAGGCTGGATCCTACACGAGGAAAGCAACGGCCAGCTATGCAGATGCGAGCAAAACGCACTTGCTTATAGCCATTGCTGCCACTGATCTGACGGTAGAACAAGAACAGCAGCTCGAATCATCAGCGCTTGCCTCACCAACAAACAATGAGCCACCATTTGCACCCGCATTAAGAGGGAAGCGTATCGTAGCAGAAGGCGTTCTGAAAATGTGGTGTCAGAATGATTATTATTATTATTATTATTATTAAAATTATAGACGAGCAGCATGAGATGCTGGTGTGTCTATCTAAAGTGATGGAAATGTCTTAGTCCTTTTCACTAAAATATTATTCACTTAATATGTCATTCTTGTAAGTCCACACACTTGAAGTCTTTAAACCATTTGTCTAGTCCATTTTTAAAAGAGTTGAATCGGCTGAAACCAGTGTGGCCGGCAATCTGTTCCAAGTTTCCACAACACAACTACTCAGAAAGTGGTGTGCAATATTGGTTTCTGATCTGAAGCACGTGATAGTAAGATGGTGTCTTGAGTGTCCATGAGATTTTGCATCCTTCAAGACAAACATGTCACGTATGTTAGGTAGGTTGTAATTGCATGTCAGGATTTTATATGTCTCGATTAGATCGGCCCTCATACGCCGATCTTGTAAAGTTGGCAGCTTTAGTATTTTAAGCCTCTCCTCATATGATTTTCTTTTTAGTCCAAATGGTATTTTAGTAGCCTTTCTTTGAACACTTTCTAAAAGAATGATGTCTTTTACAAAATATGGACTCCATACCTGAAACGCATACCCAAGCAAAGGTCTTACATATGTCTTGTATATTTTTATAAAAGTTGCTATGTTGATGAACTGAAAGGATCTCTGTATCACATAAAGGAGAGACTTAGCTTTTTTCACTAGTGCACTTATATGATCTGCCCATTTTAAATTGCTAGTAATTAATATCCCCAAATCTTTCTGTGAGTTTACAGCAGAAATCTGTGCGCCATCAAGCCAGGATGTTTGACGTGGATTGTTGTTCCCAGGTGCAGCACTGTACACTTATTTGCATTGAGTTTAATTATCCACTGTTGAGACCATTCATGTAAATGATCGATGTCATTCTGTAATTGTCCTGATTATACCAGTGGGTTACCAAAAAATTTACCATCGTCTGCAAATAAGTTGGCTGAAGATTTTAGCAAAGCAATCAAATCAGTGACAAAAATGCTAAATAACGTTGGAGCAAGCACACTTCCCTGTGGGACTCCACTGAGAACTTCTCTTGTCTGTGATAACGTTTCTCCAACTCGTACTTGGAATGTGCGTTGTGTAAGGTATTCCTCAATCCA
Organism: Apoda limacodes; assembly: GCA_946406115.1. Classification (NCBI taxonomy): domain Eukaryota; kingdom Metazoa; phylum Arthropoda; class Insecta; order Lepidoptera; family Limacodidae; genus Apoda; species Apoda limacodes. The sequence continues at coordinate 40,365,362 of OX291541.1, forward strand.
GTTCAAAAGTTTGCCCCTGATGCCAAAATACTCTAGCATTGAGTCCCACAATTCCAGAACACTCCCCTATCCATCTCCAAGAGCATTGGGATCCTTGGCGTTGACATCTCCAGCGATGTTCAGTTCCGAGATCATTTGCTAGGCAAGGTAAAGCTGGCGTCCAAAAAACTTGGTGTACTCAACAGAGCGAAGCAGTACTTCACGTCGGGGCAAAGGTTGCTACTTTACAAGTCGCAAGTCCGGCCCCATATGGAGTACTGCTGCCATCTCTGGGCGGGTGCACCCGGATACCAGCTTGGCCCTTTTGACTCGGTTCAACGACGGGCTGTGAGAATTGTCGACGATCCCAAACTCACTTGCGGTATCGAACCCTTAAGTCTGAGGAGAGACTTTGCCTCCCTGTGTGTGTTCTACCGCTTGTACAATGGATTGTGTTCTGAGGAATTGTTCGAAATGATGCCCACGGCTACTTTCTACCATCGCACCGCTCGCCATCGACAGGGAATTCATTCTCACACTTTGGAACCAAAATGGTCGCGAACAGTGCGGTTTCAGAGAAACTTCCTCCCGCGAACCCTTGGGTTGTGGAATGAGCTCCCTGCCAAGGTTTTCTCTAAGGACTACAGTATGGGGTTCTTCAAAAAAGAAGTTATTAGATTTCTGAAGGGTCGGCAACGCGCGAGTGATGCCCCTGGTGTTGCAAGCGTCCATAGGCTACGGTGACCGCTTACCATCAGGCGGACCGTAGGCTTGTTTGCCACCTTAGTGGTATAAAAAAAAAAAAAAAAAAAAAAAAAATAATCGCTGGTGAGGTACTTTGTCAAAAGCCCGTTCAAAATCAAGATAAATAACATCAACTGGATTTTTATGGTTCAGCTCCGTGGTCCAGACATAAACAGAGGATATGAGATTTGTAACTGTTGATCGCATTTGTACAAAGCCATGTTGATGAATCGATATAACATTTTCTCTATTGAGGAACAATTTTAGTTGATCTAGTATTATCCTCTCCATGCATTTAAAAATAATGCTTGTTAGGCTAATAGGTCTGTATTTAGATGGATCTGCCCTGTCACCACTCTTATACACTGGTGTCACTACTGCATGCTTCCAATCTTGAGGTAGTTTGGCTGTTTCAAATGATAGTTTCATGAGTTCACATAATATAGTTACAAATATGGTAGGGTCTTTTCTCAAAATACTATCTACTATCAAGTTCTCTAAGTACTCTGAAACAATATCATTTATGAATAAGATGTCGGTCAAAGAGTTTTCCAAACATGCTAGGTTTTCAATCACTGGATTGACCGTGAGATCAGGTTCCTGAGAGTACACTTTTTGGAATTTGATGGAAAAAGTCTCGGCTATATCAGCAGGCTCAGTAACCAGATTACCTTGGGTATCATTGATCGCTGGTGGAATGCCAACTTTTGTTGTAGTTGCTCTTCATATGTGTGAAAAGAACCCTTTTTCACCTTTACTAAGTATATTTGCTTTGAACTTTGCCCGTTTCCTTCTGCATTCAGTCTCACACCTATTATTAATTGCTCTTTACTTTTCATAGTCCTATTTGGTACTGGTCAATGAGCATACTTTCCATAATTTTCTTTTTTCTTCTGTCAAGAGCATGATGTCATTATCAATCCAAGGCTTGTTAGCTTTCTTTTTTTTTATCTTTTGGAGTGGAGCGTATTTTTCAATATTTTTGTATAGGATATCCTTCACAGTCTCCCAGGATTCCTGAATATCATCTTGAAGGGGTAAATTGTCAAAAGCTGATATTGGATCACTCTTTCCTATAGGAGGACTGTGCTTTAATTCTAATAGAAAATTCTCTTCATTAGTCATAACAAGATCCAGAAGCGACATTACATTATTTGTATGATGACTCACTAACCTGTCTCAAAAACACTGTAGCTACCCTAAAGTCACCAATTTCGGAAACCAAACTGACTGTTATCTGACAGTCAGACATAGCAAAACGAGTCTGCACCTCGCTTTTATTACCGAAATTAATCAGAGTGGACCTAACAAGAACCCATCAACTGCTGACCGCGCAAAACCTTTGGTACAACGTTAAATCATGGCAGTTGTATGGCGCGACCATGCAGGAGAAGGGAATATATTTGACCCTGGACATTTTAGAATGAGAGGTGGCAACGATTCTGGAAAGAGAAAGACGTGTTGCCTTTATCTCTGGCAGTGTTAACGTTAGGTTTGGTACTGCTGGGGGTGGGGGTGACCCGGCGGACACAGAATCCCCCACTAAATTTACCCGAAACGTAAGTATAAAACAACAAAAAAAAAAGGCGATTGTTTTCCTAACAATATTATATCATGGTATTTTCAGAGTGCAGTTCTTTCCACACTTGTGGAAGGTGTCACAAATCAGTATGATACTCAAACTAGGAAAAGTACCCTGTAAAATAAGCTTAACAGGCTCATCAGCCTGATACTGATCCTATCTAAGGTCTTTGAAAAATTACTACTACACAGAATACTGCCCATCCTAGACCTCACCATCAATTTGGATCTAGGTAGTTAACATCACTTTACAACCGAACAAGTGCATAGGGTGTGCAACAAGATAAGACAAAGAATATTGTGCATCAGTCTGTTTTAACATCCAACAGACTTTTAACGACTGTGGCACAAGATCCTATATTAATCCTACTTTTAGATTTTTTCCCCTAGATATTTCTGGATTAAAAAACTAGCTTATTAAGAAAGCCTACTTACTATGACATTAAAGAATTCATGTAAATAACTAAACTAATTACAATAAAGGTTTGTGTTTGAAAGTATTGAAACAATGTACCCAGCTTTAAGTATTGACATATAATTATATTATGAACTAGATTTTGCCAGCAGCTCCACTCACCATAAATTTGGTTATTGGCGTGGAACTCCATAATTAACTCATTAATTATTATACTAATGAAGTTTGCTATAGAAAGCTATAGTTAATTTAAGCTTGGTTATAAGTTATTCGGGCAAGAAGTTTTAAATTTTTCGGGATAAAAGTAGCCTATGTGCTATTCTAGGATCTAATCTATAAGAGTGCCAATTTTCAACCCGATCCGTCTAGTGGCTGAAGCGTTATTGAGTACCAAACATCCATCCAGACATTTTTACAAACTTTGACATTTATAATATTAGTAGGATGAATGAGTATGAGTATCATTACTTATCAGAAAGCCTGTAACAGGTTAGGGAAGGTAGAAGCACACCTAAGTTCTATGAGAAAAATGCTAGTAAAGGATCAGTGTTGGGGCCTGTGCTACACACTATATACACATCCAACCTACTTGAAACGGATGGTATCACTACTGCCGATGATACTGCCATATTAGCAAGTTAAGGAAACCCAACCTTAGCATAACAAACCCTACAAAAGGGACTAGATAAAATAACTAAATAGCTATAAAAATAGAGAATTAAAGCTAAAGAGAATTAATGTCTAAATTCCTACCAGTTACTTTCAAGCTACAAAATGACAATTGCCCATCAGTGCAGATATAGTTAGATAACACAACACTTCCACACCATAACAGAGTTAGGTATCTAGGTGTACATCTCAATCGCCACCTAAATCAAAGACACACCTTACAGAGAAGAACTAGGCATCTGGTATAAACCCTCCATTGGATTTTAAGGCAGAGAATCATACTTAGTGTAGACAACAAGCTGCTTAGCTACAAGACCAATTTAAAACCAATCTGGAGATATTGCTGCTAATTATGGAGAAACACCAGCAACTCAAACATCTCAATCCTGCAGAGAAAGCAATATATGATCTTGTGAAACATGGGTAACGTGACATGGTATATCACCAACAGGGACAACAATGAACTGAACTGGCTTTGTTGACTGCTTGCAGCTATCAAAATCGCCTGAAAATGAAAGACATCCTTAATATTTAATGAACATGAGTAGATGCCCTCATTGGACGACTCACTTGACCTGTCAAAACAGCATCCTCTCAAATCATCTGATTATAGTAGCAACATACTGATTGCAAAAAAAGAAAATGAAATAAACATAAATTGTAACTCTTATTTTATTTTAGGTCTAAACTAACCAGAGGACCATCAGCGTAGAAAAATTCATATAGAGAATAATATAAACATTTTCAACAAACATTTTTCAATAACAAAAATATAGAAGATATCAATTAAAATCAAATAAAATATCAAACTCTTCATGCTTATTTGCAAAGAAATTGCATTTCTATCTCAAAATTGAACCAAAGACCAAATTAAGATTTATAATTCTCAATATCAAATTGATTTTCATTAGGAAATCTAATGTGTAAACACCCAGACTCAAGACATACACATATGTTCATCAGATAAATATTTGTCATATATGCAGTTTTACTAGTACTTAAAATTCAACTTAATTAGGGAGAAAAATATTATGTAATCTAGTGAATATTCACATCATCTGGCCGCATTCTAATATGATAAATAGATATAGCAAGAGCATAATGAGCTACACTGATTACACAGTTAACTTCAGACTTCAAATCTGCATTGTTATCCTTTAACAAGGATTCCCTAATTAACACTGTTGTTGGTGTTTTTCAACTTTAACTCATTCAGAATACCCCTAGTCAAAATCTATAGTGAAAACACCAACCTTGAGCATGGTTCATACAACTTGATGTCACAAATGTCAGGTGGTGACTGGTACAATATTGGTTATTGTTTGGATACACTTAGATTAGGGCCCACTCTGCAGAGCATGCAAGGAGTCTGAAGAAACACCAAGTCATGTAATACTGCATTGTGAAGAGGTGGAAAACCACAGGGTAAAACACATGGGAACCCCAGAGACGCTTTAGGAGGCCTGCAGCAATGTTGGTCACTTGTTGAGATTCTGGAAGGAACTTGGCTGGCTATAATAACTGGCCAAAGATTAGCCTAACTACACAGGGCTGTGTTTAGCAACCAGTATTAGCACAAGTAACACTGTCAATGGGATAGCAAATTCATTCATTCATACTACACCAATCTCTTCACCAGGAAGAGCTAGTTTTTATACCTAGCCCTTTGGTGTAAGATCACGTTTAAGACGGCAGCACTATTAACTAACTCTACACATTGACATTAAAAACATTAAAAAGGAAAACTACTTATAAAATAAAAAAATTCTTACGTTGATGTTTTTTTATCGTCGCTTTGACGTTCTTTTTCCTTGTTGCCTTTATTCATAATACTAGCTATGCAGTGCAGGCTAACTGCCTAGCACAACTGTACACTCCCAAAGCCCTGGTCGAACACGGGCACAGTCCTAAAGGCCATGTCACCACAGCCAGGAATAAAGCAATTCCATGCTACACTGCACACACAATCCACAATATCACTTAATATATTTCTATTTTTTTTGTTCAAGTTTAGATTTAATTCACAACACTTTTCAATTTTATCTCATTGTCATTTTTATTTACACTAAAAAGTAAATAAGCTTTAAGTTAATGTTTCGGCGACAGTGCGGACCATAGGCTCTACTCCTAATGACTACAATATAAATTTAAAAGACTACATTTTCTTTTGATGGTACGACTGAACAGCCTGCAAGTGTATTTACAACAGATTATTAATTGATTTAAGGAAGAAACAATAGAAGTAGCGTGGCAATGTTATGCTCACTGAAGAGTAACACAGGCAATGTGGGTGTTTAAACTTTCGTACATAAAGACCACCGTGACGATAGTTGTTGATTCACACGCAACAATACTTGCATACTGTATCTTCACAATGAACAGGAAATAGGGTGCACAGTGAGAAATATCAGTTACTTCGAGGGAAGACAACAAATTGTTAAGAAAAATATAACATCGGTTCAAATAAGAGTACAAGGCTATAGTTACGGTGAGGATTGCATATTATCTAACAAAATTTAAGTCTTAATATAAATTAATGAAGAGCCCGACTTTTGTTTCAAATTAATTTTCGATGAGATTAGTCACAACGTCGCCGAAACATCAAATGGACATTTGTCCTGATAAAAAAGTTAAGTTTTGTAATGGCCACCACTCCTAAACTGAAACACTTGGATTATTGCCCCTAAAGTATAATAATACACCTAAGAGAATTCAGGAAAAAACACAATTAGATAATTGAATTATGACCAAGATAAAATTACTTATTTATAAAAAAATGAACTCGAAGAATAAATTCACTGATGGCCATTCGCGCATGCGCAAACTTGTCTGCAGTGTTGTCAGCATCAAAAGACTTATGATTTGTTAATTCAGTTGGATCACAATCCTAAATTCTCACTTACTTACCTAATATCCAGTGAAATGGAAGACGTGTCATTTATTGAAACCCTTGCAAAAATTAACAAGTAAAAGGAAACTATAATCAAGTAATCATTCGAACCAAAGATAAAATAAACAAACTAATACCTACTACTTTTTTATGTAGGGTAACTTTAGGGGGTATAATAAAGGCGTTCCATTTACCTACTTCATAGCAGAATTGTTAGCGATTTGCGTTTTATTAGCGTTTGGTAGCAAAATCTAGTGTTGACTTATAGCATTTCGTTTTAGTGATTTTGCCACGAAATATTAATACCAAACCAATGTCGGGAGGTAGGTATTTTGCGTTACTTTTTATCAGCTGTAAAATCTGAAAGTAAATCCTTTGAGAAAACATATAATGACATTGTTTTTTTTTAAAGAAAAGTGGATTTACGCATTATAAATTAATAATTCTATATCTTTGTCATATACTTTTAAACGAAATAAAATAACCAAAATATATACACACAGGACTGTCAAAAATTACGCGAAACGCGGTTTAATTTTTTTTTACAATAATAACACTGCTGAAATTAGACGGAATGGGTATTTAGTGCTAATAGGTTTTGCTATTAGGGCGTGTTCCAAAATCCGTCGAGTAATTATCGCCCGGTAAAGTTGAAAAATCAACCCGTTTTGGAACAGTAGTTTGATAGATAATGATTACACTGACAGGAGTAAACTCAACCTTTTTCATAGCAGCTAAAGAATTTTTCTTGACACTCACTAAATTACTCTACCCCGGGCGTCTCAAAACCACTTTTTTACTTCCTCGTTGCGACCGAACCCTAAATTGCAACGCCGCTCACAAGAAACGCGCCTAACATCATTTTATTTCAAATCATTTCCTCCAGTGTCATACGGTAATATTTTTCTGTATTAATATCTATTGGAAGTCTGTCATTATATAGTATATACCTATTGATAAATCAAAAAGTTTTGTAGTTTTGGCGCGAATCTTAAGAAGGAGTGGTGTTTTCTTGTGTTTAATTTCTCAATATTCATTTAGTGTGTTTCGATGTGTATATTTTAAGAATTGTGCACCGAAGGCTTATGAATAGTGAATTATGAAAAAATAAGCAGGACATAACGCGCAATTTCTGAAGGATTCACACCAAAACTTCCGCCCTATCTTGGGACATGTAAACGAGGCCGCGCGATATTGCCGCGATAACATTTAAATATGGCGCTTCGCCAAACATAGATATAAGCACAGGACGATATTTACACATGACCCTGGAGAAATGATATGCAATAATGCGAAATCTGGTTTCCAAATCGAAGAAGGAAGGAAGGGAAGGAAATCAAAAAGTTATCTTCGACCTAATATTAAATTGAAACCGTGGTTTACGCAGTTGATTTTTCCTAAAAAAATATCATCGGTCCTTTCCCGTATTCGCTTTGGTCACTGCTGCACTGCTGCCTTCTTATATTATAAACGTGAAATCGTCTTCTACCTATGACTGTGGGGATTAGGAAGGAGAATTAAGTTACGTCTTATTCTCCTTCATTACCTCTCTATAGTATTCTATTATCCTATAAAATTCCTCTTCCTTGTGACCTTATATCTGTTCTTTCTTTAAAAACCCTACATATACCTACTCAATGTATTGTAAAGTTCCTAAAATATCATATTATCTCCTTATAATTAAATTTATCACATTATTTTTATTTACTATATGTACCTTTTTGACGAGGCGCTAGCTTTAAAGTGCTATAAAACAGTTGTTATGAAGCTAAGCCATAATTATTCTTAATAAACCGTCTACAACACTTTGCTACATTATCCATTTAACAGATTTCCAATGTAATAGTGTTCATCTGAGTCTCTAGGGAAGTGTTCAAAATAACAAAAAAGATAATATAAACGTTATTATCCTATCAGACAAGCAAATTGCACCTCCAAGATACGTGTAAAAAAATCTAAAAACCCAATGTATTTTCAAAGACCTATCCAACGATACTACAAACTGTGGCGCGTGAAAAATCATTTTATTCTCTCAGTTTCAGAAATTTTGGTTTTCTTGAGTCCAGCTTTGAACAGAGGGGTCCGATCAAAAAAATTGTAAGACAAAAGTTGTAGCATCAACCATCCATCTTTACAGTTTTTTTCAATGTTTTTTTGTTTTGTGCCGGAAAAGATAGTGGTTTTTATGTTGTTATCACGATTTTGTTTTTTTGACTATCACCACTTTCAGGCGCCAAAATCAACCATTTTCGAAAAAAACTAACTTCTGGGCTAACTTGTAAAAATTTAGGCCTTGAAAAAGTGGTAAATTTTTGAGGTTAGAATTTCTCCAGAATAGCCAAATTTTACACGTTGTTAGTGCAGACCACGGCCGGCCAATTTATTGTATCTTATCTAGAACCGGAGATAAAATCAAATCTATGGAAAAAACAAAATACGGGGGTAGATTTGGGCAACCTTAGTCTAAATCCAAATTTGCGACCTCGAAGCTATCAATGAAACAAATGATGGTTTGAAGATGAAAAACAATGTGCGCGGTACGCTGCTGCTGGCGCAACATGGGTATAGTGTGTTTATAGAGGAGTATCTCGACTTTTAACATTGAATTCAAACCAAATTTTTTTTTATACCATTAAGTTGTCAAACAAGCTTGCAGTCCGCCTGATGGAAAGTGGTCACCGCAGCATATTGACGCTTGCAACACCTAGGGCATATATCGCGCGTTGCCGACCTTTCAAATGTCTAATGACTTCTTTCTTGAAGAACCCAGTACTGAAATCCTTAGTCAAAACCTTGGCAGGGAACTCATTTCACAACCTTAGCGTTCGTGCGAGGAAGTTTCTCTGAAACCGCAATGTATTAAATATATATAGAATAGGAGTTGACTATAAATTTTACGACTCTTAGTTTAAGTAGTTTATCAATCCAGCCACTAATGGTTTGTTCGACTTTAAACCTAAATTGTCACTAATTTGCCATGATTTGGCACAATACTGCGAAAACCACCGCAGGCTCATTGCCATGGTTTTCGCAGTATTATGCCAGCTCTGCCAGATCCCTTGATACTATTTCCTTATTTTCAGGCACGGAAACCAAGGCTAGTACTTTGCTACAGCGTTTATTTGTCACCGGTGTTAAGCCTTACTGCAGTGAGATCTCCGGAGCAGAAGTTGGTTAGTAGCATTGCTGGTATTGATCTGGGGATGTATAATGCATTTTCTTGGCTGTTGAAATAAATCTTTGCGGCAACTTACCCCCGATGTTATTTAGACCGGATGTAATGTTGCCTCTAATCCAGGACCGTGGATTGAGGCTATGGTCTTCTGGTTGACCTCCAACAGTCTGCGTAAAGTAGCCAATGCAATCTGTTTATGCTGGAGGTTGGTCTGGATTATGTCAATCTGATACAAATTGAGTCGGTTCTAAGTTGTCACTATTCCCAGTCAGGTGGTCACGTTAAGGTATCCCAGACGTCGCTCCGACTAGCTGTTGATCATCATCATAGGTGCAATGCTCCCTGACTATACGGAATCCGTGCGCCCGTTATGGCGACTGCGTTCCCCATCCCACCCTGATACTTTATAGCCACCATCTGTTACGATGAGCTCTTCCGCAATAGAGGGAATTCGGGCAAAGTACATATTAGCTTTGCGGACATAACTGTCATTATGAAGTGTTTGGAAGAACTGAATAAAATGTTGCACATCATGAATTTGGAAAAAACGAAGGCACAAGGTTTGGTTACTTACAACAAGTAATGCTTACGCTGTAACCGTGGGTGGAACTTTAATCGCGGTGGTTCAGCGTTATGTCTATCCCGGACAGACAATCCAACTTGGCTAAATAACGCTGGAAAGAAAGTCTATAAAGGGTCCAATTAGCGTGGGCGGGCAGTGTTCGGTAAACTTCGTGTAGTCTTCTATACCACTTATTATGTAACGAGTTCATCAAGACGAGTCTCCCCAGTTTAAGAAATATACCAGCGTTTGTTTTTCGAAGACACAATCCAGATGGACTAATTGCTGTACACCCAATTTGGCAATAAAATATGCTAACACTTTAGCACAATATAAAGAGGGGCTTTACTCTTTGACTGTAGTGAGCCTTGGTGACGAAGGACCTTGATGATATTGTCATATTATGTAGTAACTTGTAGATTACTTTAAAGAAGTGATATATCCTATTTTTGAAAATGAAACATTTTATTTTATATTATATGGCCTCGGCTTCCTTATCTGAATGATACAAAGTTACTGCTACCTGTGTAAATCTGAAAAATCATTTGCTTGTAACTTTGAAGACAGAGCTCCTGATTACTATTAGCAATTTGTAGACAAGAACACTGACATCGCTGTCTGTTTATCTGTATGTTTGGGATAAACTCAAAAAGTATTGCATGGATTTACTTCAAATTTGGCACGAATATTATTTAGAAGTCGGGTCAACATATAGGCTACATATTATCACGCTATCACCTACGGGGAACGAGCAGTAAACCTTTATTTCTTCAACGCATTCTGTAACAACGTGTAACCTAATTTCATGTCGCATCTAAACTGAAGTGAGATGTGGAACTAGCTAGATTTTTTCTACTCACACATAGCCATTTATTTTATGTTAAAAATCGTGTAAAGTCATAACTTAGATGTGTTATAATTTTTACCATATAAAAATGTTTCCTATTTGCTAACTACCATCTAGTTGACGTCGAATTAGATCGCTCTATGGTTTCGTTCACAACAAGTGAAGTTATGAGTACAGATGTCGCCGCCTCAACCTGTGGAAATTGGGGTTACCTGCGTTGCTATAAGTTATATTGTGCTTGGTCGAATTAAACGTGAAAACATTTTCCTGAAATATAAATAAATATTTACTTGAAAAAACTTTAATCGGACTACTGCTTAGCTATCATTATATGTGTGTAAATTCTCAGTGTGTAAAGAAAACTCGGTAGAGTTGAATCCAGCTTAGAAAAACTCATTCGGTGTGTGTACGGGGACATCAGTCCTATAGCGCACTAGCAGAATTCTTGTGTGTGTGAGCGGCCATTTTGACGCCCAAAACTGATCAGGCTACAGCAATTAATGAATGCATTCTCTCGGAAATTGAGGGAATGAAGTGGTCTACCCCTCTTTAAACACTATCGTCGAGCAAGATGACGCCACACATTATCCTGTGGAATTACTGAACTCCCTGTCAGCAAGTGGACTTCCAGCGCTTACCATCAAGCTGAAGGTCGGTGTCCCGATTATGCTTCTTCGGAACCTAATTCCTCGGTAGTTGTGTAACGGGACCCGCCTTAAAGTCATATCGCTTCACAGACACACCATTGAGGCGGAAATTCTTACGGGTTGTGGCGTCGGCGAGGCAGTTTTTATACCACGCATTCCCCTCATACCTCATAACTTCCCGTTCCAGTTTAAGCGCGTACAGTTCCCCGTGAGTGTTTGCTTCGCGATGACCATCAATAAGTCGCAGGGGCAGACACTGAGGGCAGCGGGTGTCGACCTCAGGACGAGCTGCTTCTCACACGGGCAGCTGTACGTCGCTTGCTCCCGCGTCACCAGTCCTGACTCTCTTTACATTTTCGCTGCGGAGAGCCAAACCACTAATGTTGTTTATAGAGAAGTCCTACAAGTATGTATTTTTACCCTATTCTGTATTCTTTATTCATTATTTTCTCCATCTGCTTTGGTCACAACTTATGACTTAATTCAGCAGAATCATCATAAAGTCATTTATTCAAAGCAAGCTGAAAATCAGTGCTTTTTGAAGGTCAATTTTACAAAAGACAGTCTCCCTCTGTTACTCCACTTCCTGTAGATATAAAATGTAAAGCAGAAACGGGTAAATGAATGTTATTTTAAAAGGTATATCGTAGGTATTTTTAGTACTGTAGAGCGTTCACGCAGACGACGTCGCGGGCAGCAGCTAGTTATATAATAAAATAACCAAAATTTGTAATAAACCGAAGCCCTGGTTCTTGTATTATGTAGTACAGGTTATTTTTATATTCCATGGAGCCGGTTTTTACCGTTTTTGAAATTAAGAAAAAACTGGTTGTCCTACAGTAGGTAGGTACTTAATTAAAACCAGCCATGTGCGTGTCGCATTAAATATGGGTTCCGTAGAATGAGACTTATTGCGGATAGAATACCTGGAGCGCGTTCGTTTTGGGATAAAAAAGTTCCCACGTTTGATACTTTTAACACTTTTGATAACACAAGTTTTGCCAACGACACCTATCGTTCGTGTAGCTTTATAACGTTACTAACCAAATTTTTGGTTGCAAAACGAACGGTTGACACACTACGAAAATAAATATGTATAGTCAGGTTTGTCAGATTAACATCAAAACCCTACCTCCAGACATGGGTCTAAAGTTTTATTTTTCGGTGGCAATTTGTTACAGATGACACTAAAATTTTGATATTTTCTACACCAATGCAAAACGAATGGATGGCAGATGATGAAGTAAACAAAAATAATGATTCTGCATCCCAAAACGAACGCGATATGTTACTAAGTGTGCGTGAGTAGTGTAGCTACATTTCAACTAACTGAGATTGTAATTGAAATACGTGAAATTAATTTACAGTTTAATATACATAGGTGACGGTAACCGATTACAATCAGGCAAACCGCAAGCTTGTTTGCCACGTTAGTTTTTCACTAAAATTTTTCACTAAAACGACGTCCCCTTACAGATTCTTAATATTTCGATGTCGTAAATTTAACTGTTCTGGACCTCAGGAGGGACATTGTAAGTGGAACGAACTTTATTGGCCGGACGGCTATCGGACTATCGGAGTTTTTAAGCCTCCGTAGTATTTTTTATATTCTAAGTAATATTTTTTTTATATTCTAGGATATAAGAGCTATAATATCATATTTTTCATTTAGTAATAGCTTTTGCCCGCGGTTTCACCCACCCTAAATTCTGTTATGGGTGTAGCATTTCAATTTCAGTGGAAAAAATATTAATTAAGTATTATAGAAAAAAAACCGACTCAAACTTGACGTTTTCAAATAGCCTATGTCCTTTTCCAGGACTCAAACTATCTCCATGCCAAATTCCATCCTAATTGGTACAGTTATTTAAGCGTGAAGCGGTAACAGACAGACAGACAGAGTGACATTCACATTTATAATATTAGTATGGAGAGCTATAATGTATTAGCTTTTGCCCGCGGTTTCACCCGCCCTAAATTCTGTTATCGGTGTAGGATTTCAATTTCAGTAGAAAAAATATTCATTAATTATTATAGAAAAAAAAACTGACTAGCTCTTGGCCTTTTTGAAATAGCCAATGTCCTTTTCCGGGACTCAAACTTTCTCCATGCCAAATTTACCCGCGGTTCCACCCGCCCTAAAATCGATTATCGGTGTAGGATTTCAACGACAACTACTCAGCTATAGAAATAAAACCGACTTACGCTTGATGTTTTCAAGAAGCCTATGTACTTTCTCGGGACTCGAACTATGTCCATGGCAAATTTCATGCTAAATGGTACAGCGGTTTAAGCGTGAAGAGGTAACAGACAGACAGACAGAGTGTCATTCGCATTTATAATATGAGAATGGATAATTCATAATGGTAAAATATTGAGCGACGACATTCTGACTATTTTATTATTATTATTTTAATTTAGATTTTTCTTGTATTACTCCAGTTTTTCCGATGAGCAGGTAAATCGTTGATTTCAGAAATGTATCCATCATCCTTAAGTTATTTGAAAATGATACCAAACTGGGCATACTAGCTATATACATATATGGTCAGAAGTCAAACGCAAACTCGATTTTTTTTTTTTTTTTCTGAGCTGACTATGCAGTTGGCTGTTGCAGCCATTACTGCTTCACCGGACTTTTGGGGCGAGACTCTGAAGGAGCCTCAGCCCATATAGCGCCCAACGCTCAAGGGCTCCCCGCGGGGGAAGCCTCGGCTTGGGTTGTCGCTCTCGGGGGCGGACCAAACTCGATCGCGGGAGTCGCACTTTTCTACTCCCTCCCCCACCTACCGGCGGGGTGTCTACCCGTATCTCCAGCGCTAAATCAGCTTAGAACAAACGAATAATCAACTGTGCCAAGCGGCGCCTCGTCTTCCTAGACAAAAGTGCAGGCAGTCCCATACAAAGTTTTCAGTAAAACCCAGGAAGCACGTGGGACGTGACCTCTGAACCTCTATGTGCCACTAAGCGTTCACCCATCTAGGGAGGTTAGGTCCTGTTTTCAAAAAAGAGTTGAGTACGCCAGACTCTGGAAATCGAGAGAAAAATGTATGCAAGTACTTTCACGGGTCTCGAGAGGTAAACCCTACTTTTAGGTTTAGTACCAAATAAAAGGTTAATAAGTGCATTCAAATATATTTTTATAATACTAAGGTGTCAAACAAGCATGCGGTCTGCCTGATGCTAAGCGGTCACCTTAGCCTATGGACGCTCGCAATACGAGAACACTGCCCATTATGCCTGTAAGCGGTAGAACACAAATGGGAGGCAAATCTCTTCCCAGAGTTCTTACTTAGTTCCTAGGTTCGATATCGCTTGTAAGTTTGGGAGGATTCACAATTCTCTCATCTTTGAATCGATTAAACCGTTTTAAAAAAAAAGGCCAAGTGCGAGTTTGCGCACCGGGTTCTGTACAAACTTATTATATGTTGATAATTCTTCCAATATGAGATCAAGTCTCAAAGATGCATGCCTTAGTTATCAGTTTTTGGATTTTTTCCTATATTTGTGATGTAATCTTGCTTCTTGCCATGATTCTACGTCAACGGAAAGAACCCCATAGGTTTTGCTTTATTTGTATCACAATATGCGACAAAAATGAGATATATATATATATATTTACATATTTGGGCATATTTTTTATTGCATTGACTTAGAAGCTTGATTTTTTTTAAACTTTAAGTGACCGTAGACTTGAGTTGATATTAATTACTTAAACTTTAACTTAAATGAAAAAGTACGGTACCTTAAAAACAAACAAAAAATATTGATACGACGTAGCTCGTTGTGAATTAGTAACCTGAATTGGCAAACTTTTCAATTTCAAAAATTAATTTAAAAGGAATTAAAAAAATCCGGCTGCTAAAAAACCGAAAAGCAAAAAATGAGTCCTGAAAATCGTCGAATTTTGTTAAGACATCATCTGAAATCGGGACCTATACATGCTCTTACTACTCGCTCTACCCCAACTGATTCACTTTTCTTTCCAATATGAGTCTTATTAGGTCTATATAAAAAACCGAAATTGACATTAAATTTATTATTAAATACATAAAATTAATTATTAAATTAAATCCTGTCATCTGTGTATAATAAGTAAGTTTCTTATTTTCTTTTTTTCTTTTTGCTCAACTTTTTAGTGTCTTAGCGTGATGTTATATAGCCTATAATATTCCTAAAGAATAAGGCTATCAAATGCAAAGAGAATTTTTCAATACCCTGGTAACTCAAGAGATTAGCGCGTTAAGACAAGAAACTCTCATGCTTCATTATATGACTAGGTATATAACTTTAATTTTTTTCATTAATTACTAAATAGTAACTTAAAAATAAATTTTGCCCAACACAAAACTGCCTACCTTCTAGTAATAATACTATCACAAAAATAAAGTTTTGTCCTACTATGCAATATTTCTCAATGTGATAAAATTTTGTAAGTATAATCCAGCAGAGATTAGATTGTTGTCAAGCGGAATATTCAAATCGCATAAAAGTAGAGATGTGACTATACTTTGTAATTTTTAATTCCCGAAAATCTCGGAATTACCGAATTACTAAGGTATTATTTACCTATATGGTTAAAAAATCATGTTTGTTGTATGGGAGCCCCTCAAATATTTATTTAATACTGTTTTGTAGTATTCTTTGTTATAGCGGCAACAGAAATGCATCTTCTGTGAAAATTTCAACTGTCTATCTATCACGGTTCATGAGATACAGCCTGATGACAGACGGACGGACGGACGGACAGCGGAGTCTTAGTAATAGGGTCCTGCTAATTACCCTTTAGGTACGAAACCCTAAAAAGAGCATCTAGATCTACCATTAAGATATTAAATATTTCTGAAATAGAGTTCATAGAGCATCGGCTAAATTATTCTTATTGACATCTCGTCTCATATCAAAATTGTCAATATGTTAAAAATCTATGACACTAGCCCATGGGCTCAGAATACTTTTTTTAGGGTTCCGTACTCAATGGTTGCCAAGCCAACGGAGACCTATAAAGGACTCTAACTTTGCCTTTACTTGTCTGTCAGTCTCTCCGTCAATCTCAAAATTTTTAGATCGAAGTTATAACACATAATATGTGTTATAATTGCGAATTTCCTAGCAAATAATAAAAGAATACAGAATCATGTTATTGTTCTATTGCAGAAACGGTAATATATACAAGCTTCAAACTCAAACAATAATTTTAAAACAAAAAACAAGTAATAAATATAGTGAAGTTGGGCCCGTGCGTTTTGTGGTGGAACGGAACCCTGAAGGCGCAGGTCAGACTCACACTGGACCAGTTCTAAAAATCCAAAGCCGTGGATGATTTAGATGAAGTTGAAAAACAAATAACATTTAACAAAAAATATCTAACATTCTCAATTTAAACGCCATGTGGTAGACATTGTCTTATTTATTACAATTATGCAGCAGTTTTTTGTTATAAGATATGCCACGGCGTATGATATTGATAAGGTATCTACGAATCTAAAAATAATACCCCAGTAACTTAAATATATTTTACCCAAAGGTTAAAAAACGGGACCCTATTATTAAGACTTCGCTGTCCGTCCGTCTATCCGTCTGTCACTAGGCTGTATCTCATAAACCGTGATAGTTAGACGGTTGAAATGTTAACAGATGATGTATTTCTGTTGCCGCTACTAAAAAACAGTATAAAATAAATATTTAAGAGGGGCTCCCATACAACAAACGTGATTTTTTTGCCATTTTTATAGACAATGGCACGGAACTATTGGTACGCGTGTTAATTTAAAAATCCGTATTTTATTTGTAGCTAATCCCGGGATTTCAAATGCGGACAACACTAATGTTCGATGTGATGTAGGTGTTCCGCTCAGACAGTGAGGTGAGGAGACCCGTCTCGGCAGTTGAGTTGATGACGATGAGTTAGCTTGCAGCAGCGCAGTAGTTTAGCCGGTTCAGTATTCAAGCGAGCACGTAGTACGTCAACACGCTGCCACGCTGTTAAAAATACACAATCATTTTAATATCGGTGTATAAATATAAAGTTAAAAAAAGTTGAGTGGTAAAGAAAAAGTTGTGAACCTTGAAATATTTGTAAGTTGAATAACCATGTTTTAGATTGAGTAGGTACTTACCTAAAGGTTAACAAATTTATTTGTAATGACAACGATGTCGCTTTTATCTTTATTTGTATACTAAACGTGTTAGTTCAGCTTTTTTCTACTGTACAGCTAAGTTAGTAGGTGTATTCTACTGTTTGTGTTGCTGTCTTATCGTTAGTTCTTAGTGAATAGGCAAATCTGTTTGGATTGATATACAATTGAAGAGTAAAGTTTTAATGTTGACTTTGTTAAAAATTTATTAAAAATAGTTACTTCACAATGTTGTTCTTGTATCGTAACAAGTTGGTCTCTATCTGTCTTTGCTTTGCCTACCCCTGCGGGAAATAGGCGTGAAGTTACCAGCCAAGTGCGTGTTGTATACGCACAAGGTTCTATGTAGGTAGTAGGTACCTTAATAAATTATGGAATTTACTATATAAAATATTTAAATCCTTAAATAAAATTTATCTACTATAACTAAGAAGATTTCTTAGTATCAGTTATTCTATAAGTTTCTTTATTTAAAAACTATAATAATTTACACTGCATTGTTAGGCATTTATTTGTATAAAATAAAATTGTTTTTTTGTAACTAATGGGTAAACAAGTAAGTTAAGTAACTAAGTAAAACATACCTAATTCAGTATGTACCTTTTTTAATTAAACTCAAAAGAATAAAGCAACTTAGGTACCAACCTATTTAAAAAAAAACAAAGTTTTCGAATAAATATACTTAAAAAAATGCACCAAGTTATGGTTTCGTAGAATCTAAAAGACTATTTTGTTAAAATTTTTAAATTTTATTTTACCACTTCGTCGGCATGCTGAATTACAGCTTTCTAGTACCTACTAATGGTCTCTGAGCTAAGCCATGAACAGATAGACAAACAGTCGGACGGACATGGCGAAACTATAAGGGTTCCTTGTTGACTACAAGACCCTGAAAATCTGGCAACTATCAAATTAAATTAGATATTAGCATAACTTGATTTACAACTTGTTGAATGACGTACGTCTACAAACAAGACCCTAAAAATTTCTTTCGACGAATAAGGTTCGACGTAAAATTTTTGGTCATAATAATTAGCACAGCCTATACAGTAAGGGCGTTCCATCTGACTACTTTGCAGAAATTGTTAGCAGTTTGCGTTTCATGCTTTTGGTATCAAAGTCATATCAAAATCTAATGTTGACTTTTAGCATTTCGTCTGAGCAATTTTGCTACGAAATGTTGTTACCAAAAACCCATGTCGGGTATTTTATGCTACTTTTTGTCATCTATCAAATGTGAATTCTTTGAAAAAAATAGTTATCATGTTTTTTTAAAGAAAAAAATATTTATTATATATTTATTATTCTAAAACATATAAACACATGGAACTGACAAAAATTACGGGAAACGTGTTTCGTTTAAACAATAATGGCGCCGCTGAAATGATCAGATGCGCTTAAACGGAACCTGTAGTTGGTGTTAAATGAGGTTTTACTATTAAATTGCAACGCGGCTCAAAAGGAACGCTTACAGTCGGTCATCGAAGGCGTCGACAACCCAACCGTGAGGCGCCGCAGTGGCTTCATACAATCGAACTTTTCACTTGTTTTTGACATTTCCTGATGAAAAACCAAAAAAACTGTGTTTTTAGACAAGATCTCAAGCCAAATATCTATGGCTATTGTTTTCCTGAATCCTTTAAAATGTTTAAAAATACTTTTAATCGTACTCTAGACAATTTGTATCAAAAACTAGAATCCTAAACAGAATAACTTTTAAATTATTCAATTAAATAGAAAACTGTCACATTGCAGCCCTAGATATTTATTCGTAGAATACCTCTTCAAATTTCATGGTGGTTGATTAGAGCATATGTATTCACATAGGTATATATGGCTAGTCATTAGCTGTCTAGCTGTCCAGCCAGTCATATGTTCGGTCGCGGCGGCGGCGGCGGCGCGCCATAAAAGTCTAGTCATTGTCAGATTTATCTTTAATTCCATGTCAATGTAGATGACCGACTGTATGACTATAATAAATGTTCAGGCTGTGGTTCAACCAGAATAACTAATACAGGCTGTGCGTATTATTTATCCTTTGTATTTAGAAGTACTTAATGTTTAGTGTATTTAATCAAAGTGCGTTTAATTTTACACAAAATTTAAAAATTTATTTATTATATTTTTATTAATGGATTAATTCTTAAAAATGGCTACATGTAACGCTAATAACCAATAATAAATAGTTTTCTAATAACAATTATCAAAGTTCTATAATCTGTCATATATGAACTGCGTATTAGCCTCACTAAATTTGCCATTCTTTAGAAAGAGATAAAGCTAACCTGCGGTCTCTTTTCTCCTTCTATGATCGTCCGCCATTATTTTATGTTTATTAAAACAAGTTAGGAAAAGACAAGAGGCCGCAGGTTCGTTTTGTCTCTGCCACACTTTTGTCTGACAAGATCATCAGACCCCATTTTTTATGAGGTCTGATATAGGATTTCTGTAACGAAACGACGCTACCCCATCGAGTTTGGGCTTTTTTGATTTGTCGTGACAAGTACTCTGGTCTTTGATGAAAGCCATGGTCTAATGATGAATTCTTTAATGTCGGTCAACGTTTTAGTTATTATTTTTACAACATTAAAGCTTGTTTGTAAAAAAAATTTTTACGTAGGTATAACTATTTCATGTTTTTCGAATCAGGCTAGGAAATGCGCTGTCCAGTGATCGATGTCTATGATGCATTTATGCCCATTGGCACAGTATAAGTAATTATCACTTCAGGCAGTATTCCTCTCTCTCTATACTCCACGACATCTCTGACTCTTCGCACGTCATTCTTATGTTAGTGGTGTTAGTAGCAACAATTCACGTGATTTTTGTACGAAGTGTTCTAAAATTGGCGCTACAAACCCCGAAGCTGTGACAGGGATAGAGAGACAGACAAACGAACATAAAAACAGACTTTTATAGGACCAAAAAAGCTGCAATGCCATGATCCACCTACTACGTGTATAGGTACCTACATTTCAAAAATAGACTATGCCATTGACTCGTCATTGACCTATTTACTCCGAGAATATGTAGAACATTCCCACTTCACTTTCTTTTTGTATTTCTGGGGTTAATAGTCTGAAAATCGGACAGAGATCTGAAAGAGCAAGTTGCATTAGTATTCCTTACCATTTAATGGTAATAAAAACCGACTAAGTGTGTGTCGTACACGCATTAAGTTAGAGTTCCGTAGAATCACTACAAAATTAGTTGTATCGGTTCAATTTATAAAACTGTAATATGATTTTTTGGCAGATTTCAAGTCAAGGTTGAAAGTTAGAGGGGGACGCCACAAACTATGCCAAATTTTGATTTTCTACTACGTTACTTATTTTTCGACTTAGAAAAACCTTTGTGAAAGACACGGGAGTGGTTTTGTATTTTTGTACCTCCTCGTATGTATAATTTACCTTAAATATTTTTGTTGGAATTTCATAAAGTTCTGTTGTTTACTACTCATGCCATCGATACTCATTCCTCTGAAGTTAGAGGTGAAAAACAAATTTTAAACTTTAAAAGCTTACAGAGTAAGTACTGCTTCCTGTACCGGATGTAAAAAACTTACCCAACGAGTAACGGCACACACCAACAGGTGCGCGATAAAACATATAAATTTTTTTTAATTTCATTTACAAAATTAAATGAACGGATTTATAAAGCAGTGGCATACGGACGTGCGGATGTGACGAAACTATAAAATATCTGCAATAATTGTCATTTTACGGAACGCAATCGCCCGGTTTTATCTAACTTAGGTACACTATTTTTTATTGATATTGGGAACAATCTTATCAACTAAAATAACCGCTGAGTTTTGTATATACCTACCGACATATATATCTAGGTACCTACTCAGTTTTACAACTGCTAACGATCAAAACTCAGTCAATAAAACGGCGTAAAACGAAGATAGCTCACGTAGGTGATGTGTGTGAAGTTAGCAGATCAAAATGAAGTGAAGTTCTGTTTGCGTCCAAGTAACATAGTTAGTTCTACAGTAACTGATAAATTAAAATAATAGTTCTCGTTATTTAATGCAAAAAAATAGTAATTGAAAAATGATCTGCTAACTTCGTACAGTAGATCATTTTTTTTGTTTTTTTTTTTTAAATTGTGTATTGCGGTAAGTTTTACAGGTCTATGAATAGCTCTGACCGATTAATAATGTTTGCTCGTTTAAAGGTTATTAGATTTATTTTAGTTTTTTTATTATGTCTCACTTTTATTGAACGAAACCTGCATTTTTACTTAAAAAGCTTTAAAATCTCGAAAATATAATTTATAAAATAGGTATTAAACTCGTAATGTAATTAATGCATTATTTGTATAACCATATGCTTGCGTACAACAAAGATTTTCCTCCTAAATGTCCTCATGACGAATGGAAATTATAACATATAATAACGTAGGTACCCACTGCTCTACTATTAATACCGGTAGTACGGTGTACAGTTTTCCTGTAATCTATAGCTTAATATCTACTTAATACCCTATTTCATCAAATGATTAGCTTTAGGAAGCTTATAGAACAGGGGGTTTTGTCCAGACATAAAACTTAGAATTATAAAAAATATTGTTTAGAATCCACAGTTAACTCTTTTTAATGACACCTTCACATCGATCACCTACACGATAATTTAATTTTTTTTATTGGTAACAAAGTAAACTCCGCAATAATAATAACAATCTTTACTGAAAAAAAAAGATCAGCTAACAATAACACAAATTTATGTACTGGTAACATAACTGAGGGAATGCTAAACTAAATTGCTAATAGTAAGATAAAGAGTTCAGTTTGTGCAGCAAATCAGTTGTTTAATTATAACAAAAGTTTGGTTATTACTAAGTAAATTTCGAATAGCTAAACAAGTTTTTTTAATCCTTTTTTTTTTCAGTGTTAAGTACCTATTTATTATTGAGTTTTTGATGAGAGATATACGTCATCAAGATCTAAATTATAACATTTACATACATATAGCAATTAGGAAGGTCAAAATTCTGATTAAATGACAAAGATTAAGGATTAGTAATAAGGTCGTAGACTAGAAATATCTACGAATCTAAAGGTCCTTTAGAATTTTTGACGTGACAACGTCTTATAAATGGTGGTGGTTTGCCGGGTGACACTTCAAGAAACTGCGTTACGCTTCGCTCACGTTATGCGCTCACAATGAGAGCGAGTGAGAGGCACGCGCCCGCCTAAGAGCGAGAGAGACAGACATAAAATCATTGTCACGTAAAACTTTCGCCCGTATACCGACTTTACAGGCAACCAGTTTTTTTATTTAAAACAAGTATGTTATTATTATAGAGACAGGGTTTTATCGCTATTCAACACACTTGCTTCTAAAGTGGCTTTTATTGCACCGCTTTAAGGTGATGGCATACCAAAACGAATTAAGTTTGCAAGAATTTGATTAATTTTGTTACAGTCCTGTAATAAAAAATGTATGTTATAGTTCACACCTTAATTGAGTGGATTTGATAATATTATAATAATTTGGCTAAAAAATTATTCAGACACTCTATTTTTGGGTTTTAATTCAAATTGTTAGGAAAACTAAGAGTGATACTCTCTTGATTATTATTTTAAAAAATATATTTTAATATGACCAAGTAAATTTGCTGATTTTATAGTTCTAAATAAATATTTGAATTCTATGCCGACAATTTTTGTATGCTTCAATAGTGTAATACTGTTCTAAACGACACGTTTTTGCTAAGGTATGCCATAGCCTTAAGTGCATTTACTCAAAAATGCTTGTAATGTAAACATTATTTGGACAATCTTTCCTTTCCGCGCTACTCGAATAGGTGCCATTTTGAAATTTCATTGCTGGTGAGTTTTAGCCAATTTATATTATTATTATTATTGAATTTCCTTTGAAAACTAATTGGAAATTATTTCAAAAACATTCAGGTGCAAAAAGATTTTACTCAAACATGCTTACGTAATGTGATGATTATTTTGACAACCTTCTTTGGGCAGAGCTGATTTTATTAAGCCTTGGTATGCAATGACTGCGCTGCCAGCCACACTATGATGGCATCGAACTTAGCTTAGCTACGTTCTCGGCTTGGTCAGCATTGTAGCCCTTGATTGACAAGCTGGAATAAAGGTGACCGACACCCAGGATGGAAGCCTTTTTAGCGTGGATGGCGTAGAGCTGTGCTTTCGGTCATTGTCAGTTACTCCTACTCATTACAGTTATATATTTCACATTACAGTTACATATTTCACATTACAACATTTCACATTACAGTTTCTTACCGTTTTAAATTCCAATTTTGAATTACTTTAAAGAATTAAAATACTCCTTAAACTAAAAAAATGAGGTAAACCCAGGTACCGACGTAAATTAACCTAATTTTTAACCGACTTCAAGGAGGAGGTTCTCAGTTCGCCGAAGATTGTTTTTTTTTATGTATGTTCCCCGATTTCTTGAAGACGCCTGGACCGATTCAAGAAATTCTTTTTTTATTTAAAAGGTTATACTTTCCAGGTAGTCCTATATTATTATAGTGAATTTAAAACTAAAACTTTCGGAGAAAAAAAAAAGTAATGTTTATTTGAAACTGGTGAAACGCCTTTTACGTTGATGATTGTATAAAACTTTGTTACGAGTATGGATGTTTTTAGTGTACAAGAAAGAGAAAGCCATTCGTCACTCAAAGGAAAAAAAATTAAAACTTTTTAACAGGAAAAACAACCGGCTTCAAAAAGATGCACTAAAAAGGTAAAAATAATTACTAATTTCCAAAAATCTGATCTGAATTACAGTTTGAAGTTGGTGTCTATGTACCTATGTAACAGTTTATAACACACTTTGCTTGCATGACACCAACTTATAACTGTAATTCACATCAGATTTTTTGAAATTATAATTATTTTTACCGTTTTAGTGCATCTTCTTGAAGCCGGTTGTTTTTTTTTTGTTCAAAATTTTTTATTCTTTATAATTTCTCAACAATTTACGTAATTTTTCAAAATTATGAATCTGAATTAGTCTATTAATGTAATAACTGTGTTTTAGCCACAGAATAAAAATGACGGAGAAAAATCCAGAAGAATTAAAAAAGGAATTGGAGCAGTTCAAGCAGTGGATCCAGACACAGCTTCACTTACCACAAGATTTGGGTTAGTAGGTAACAAATCTATATTATCTTCTTGAATCCGCTCAGTAACACAGTCAAAAAAAAAACATTAGTGAAATTTTTGTTTTTAAAATTCCATAGGTACAATTCTCATTCTTCGAAAAAGATTAAAGAAAAAAAAGCGTTTAAGGAAATTGATAAAATGATATCTATACAAAATTTCCATATATGGTACAGATACGGGTATATTGTTTTTATTGAATTAACTAAATACTTATGCGAAATAGCTCTATTACGCTGGCGGGGCCAAAGTAGTGGGGCACACTGAGATTAGGGGGATAACCAACCCAATTTGTTACGCCATTAAACAATTTGTAGCGTGCCAGTTAAGAAATAATGGAAACACCACTAGCGTAAATATTAACCAAGCGGGGACCAAAGGACGAAAATTGGTGGGCCACAACGGGACTATGGGGATAATTTGTAGCCAATTTGTACCCAAATTGTTTGTCAGTTTGCTTTTATAAATATTTTAGTAATACTATACACACAAACAATCACTTTTTACCGATCACTAGAGTTGTAATTTACCTAATTCAAATTCAAAATTGAGGTTAGTCAGTAGCCACAAAGTCATCTGTCTTGTGTATAAAGTGATCGGTGATGCTAGGTTATGTCACAGCCTAGACATTCGACAGCCATCGAAGACGACTAGACTGAGCAATTGTAAGGGGAAAGCGCGCAGCGAGACAGGGGCGAGCACATCTGACTACCCTATATCGTCACATATGGCTAGTCGGCATGGCTGACTGGACGTTGTCGGATTTATCGAAGGCACTGACTGTATGAATAGAATGAATGTTCCGTCTGTGGTAATGTACTGTACCTTACATAAAAATATCTCAGCAAAGATGTTGAATAGATGTTTATATCTCGTTTATCTCAAAATTCAGACAACAGATTGATATCAGCTGGTTTTTATTTATCAGCAAGTCCCCACGGCTTGGTTCGCATAGATAGTTTACGAGATATCTCCATATTACGTAGATATTCCTACTCAATAAATCAAAATATTTGGTACTAGCTTTTGCCCGGGGTACTACCCGCCCTAAATTCGGTTATCGGTGTAGGATTTCAACGGCAACTCCTCAATTATAGAAAAAAACCGACTCACACTTGACGTTTTCAGGTAGCCCAAGTCCTTCCTCGGGACTCAAACTATCTTCATGCTAAATTTTATCTCAATCGGTTCAGCGGCTTAAGCGCGATGAGGTAACAGACAGACAGACAAACAGACAGAGTTACTTTCGTATAATATTAGTTCCTACAGTATGGATGTACCAAAAAAACAGAAATTTTTGGTCTTTTTTCAGTTTCTCTATCCCTATGTTCACTATCACATGTTGTGGAATTTTAGGACTCGGCCGCTATTGCTATAAACCCAAGCTGAGTAAAACAGAAGTGATTCCCACAACATTTTCATATAAAATTCTACAACATATAATATGGATCTATTAACCGAATTGCCTTATCATTAATTAAATTGTTTTATGCTCATATAACTCGGCACACTAGATTCTGGAGAATGTAATTTAAAGTCCGAGAAAAGAGTCAAGAGTCAGTAGAAAACAATATTTATTGACAAATTAGTTATTTCAATCTAGACGTGGCACGTTTTTTAAAGCATCCTTTTGTTGAGATTCATTATACGCTCGTCTTAAGCCGAATCTCCAGCTCGTGTTTTGCCGAAACATTACACAAAACATTGTCTATTTGTCATTGTCATCACTAAACATTTTTGTTGATGAAAACAATGTTTTTGCTTTCCACGCTTGTCGGAAAACACCTAAACATTTACCCGTACGAGCGGGGAAAAACATTAATTTCGTTCGTATATGATCTGTGGTAATCAAATGTTCTCTGTGGCGCTAATTTCTTTCACTAAATCTACTCTTTCTAAAATTGAATATACGTCTTCTACGTTTGAAGTCATTTTGACTGTAAGTGTTTTCGAAAACATCATCCAACAAACAATATGTTTTGTGTAGATGTTGTTGTGTAATGTTTCGGTGACGAGCAGGAGACCCGGTTTTAGACGCTACTGTTTGTTATGCAAGAAGTTTTTTCCACAATACGACAACCTATTGCCTGAAATTGCTTTCATTCAAGACGCAAAAACCAAATTCTACAGCAAATTAAAACTGTGAAATTTTACATAAATGCCATTATCTTTCACTTTAACCATCTAAATTGGTTTTTCAGTGTAGGTAAAGATTTTCAGAAAATTAAAATATGACAATAGCAATTTTAGTTTGTGCAGGGGCTGCTAAAAAACTACTTTCATTATTTAACCTGAAGGAAATTTGCTGAATCATTACATATGAAGATATAATATTTAGCCATTTTGCAACTATGTAAAAACCTTATTTTCAACCACAAAGCCTTGTGGCTCAATATGAAAAAAAAATTAAAAATTTTAAAATCCCCCAACACAGAAATAAACGAATAATATGTTTTTGTTGGCCCTCTTACTTTATTATAAGTACCCGGTATTTGATCCAAGAGTCGTGGCAATGGCGGACCGCTAAAGAAGTATTTTTATTATTGTTAAAGACATACAGTAAAGTTTAATAGTTTATCACTAAGTTTCTTTTGATTCCTATTGTAATTTGATTTTATTTAATGCGCTTAAGATCCCTACCACAGCTAACAAAAGAGCTGATAACTTTGCAACGGCTTTTAATCAAAATTCTTTGAACAAAATTGGTTAACAAGATTTTTGATATTTGCATTAGGTAATTCCCATTCTACTATTCTACGTGACTGGTTTTTTTTGTATTTTTTTTTTTTTATGAAGCATGCTTATAGAGCATATTCTTGCGGCATGAGAATTCCCAAGATGTAGTTGGCGTTGTTTGCGACTTATCGAAAGTGTTTGATTGTGTCAATCATCATACGTTGTTAGCCAAATTACAATATTATGTTGTTAGAAATAAATTTCTTAAACTCGTAGAATCATACTTAAGCAATATAATTCAAAAAAGTCGTTATAAGTGGTGCTAAATCTCAGAGATTTATAGTGAAATTAGGTGTACCTCAGGGGTCAATATTAGGGCCTTTCTGGTTTTTGGTATATATAAATGATTTTTTTGGATAGTATTATTTGCCAATAACACTTCATTTATGTTTAAAGACACATAAATAGAAATCTTACAAAAATGTCAAACTGGTTTACTGTAAATAATCTTGTACTTAATGCAAATAAAACAAAATGTCTCTAACCGGCGAGTACTAACATACGTTAGCAGCAGTCAGCATGACGCTTCCATGAATACTAGCGCCACATCATCATTGCACTTGGTTTGTCCAATACCTAGCCATCTCATAGGTATTCACATTCAAATGATTTATTTCTCAAAAATAGGATATCATATCACTACGTTTGAAATCAAAAAACTTCAATTCACTAGTTACAACCGTTTTAAAATAAAAAAAAGAAGACGTTTTGAAGAGAAGAAACGGCAAGAAACTCTTCAGCTAATGCCTTTTGTAATTATTAAAATCTGACAAGTCAAAACGCCCAGGTATATTAGATATTAGTGTATCTAGTATCCCTGTTGTATCGCGCTTGAGTGGTCAGTCTAGAGCGCGGCGACGTATTCTGTATGTAGTATTGTAATAGTAAAAACCCGGTTGTCCTGAATAGCTTCACATACCTACCAAACTAAAGACACGTAAAGCCTCTGTTGAAAATATCTTCAGTATCGATTGTTGATTACCTGGAAAACTTGGACAAACGCAACATAACGTATCATATTTTATGTTTTCAACCGAAGCGGTTTGTAGGTAAATTAGTTGCAATGATCATGTGTTGTTAAATATGTAGGTAAAAAGGCTCCGTAGGTAAGCTAGCTTTTCACGAAAACAAGTTCAATACTTACCATGATGAAGATTAATAGTCGACCGTGTATAACGCTAACTTACAAGACTTACGACACGTTTGTAGGTCATGTCTCTACCTCTAGACACGTTTAATCGTTACCGCATCTATATATCTTAATATATATAATTCTACTGTACGTGTGTATGTCACTGTACTCCTCCTAAACGGCTGGACCGATTGGAATGATTTTTTTGTACGCGTTTGGGTGGCGCCCTGAATGGTTTAGATTCACAAATCGGCCCGGCAGACGGCGCTGCAGTCGGATGCAGGACAACGTCTGCCCGGTCAGCTAGTATGTATACCTATATATAAATATTTTAAATGCGAAACTTACTCTGTCGGTCTGCCTGTTTGTCTGTTACCTCTTCACGCTTGAACCACTATACCGATTAAGATGAAATTTGGCATGGAGATGGACTGGAAAACGTCAAGTGTGAGTCGATTTTTTTTCTATAATTGAGGAGTTGCCGTTGAAATCCTACACCGATAACCGAATTAAGGGTGGCTAGAACCGCGGGCAAAAGCTAATTACTAATAAATTCGAGAGCCATTTCAATCTATGATTCAATGGTTCATAGATTGCAAATTCCATTCCCATACATTTCCTTTATCGATGCCATCCTTTTTGAAGTTTTAACTCGGAATAAAAATATTTTCTTCAAATAAGTAATATTTTCACCAGCACTTTAAATTGCATTAAACAATGCAATTATTTATATATATATAGACTTTAACACCTTTTCGTAATGAGTTTTTTATACCGAAAGCTCTACCTGGTAAGAAACTCAGTAGTTTTAATCTATTTATACAATTTAAGCAAAATACGGTTTCAAATTAAAACAATAATATCACAGACATACAATAGGTAATATAAAATGATCGTTTTACCTGTACAGTATCAAATTATTATATCTGACCTTAATAAATAATAAGACTTAATCTATTACATATAGTAAAATGGTAGGAAAGTCAAAACTGTACATTGAATACTTTTTTTAAAGAATACTTGGGGTGTGATCTACAATCGATACCGAAGCCAAAAATATAGTTTTTAGAATTTTTGTCTGTTTGTCTGTATGTATGTCTATGTACCTATGTAACAGTTTATAACACACTTTGCTTGCATGACACCAACTTTAAACTGTAATTCAGATCAGATTTTTGGAAATTAGTAATTATTTTTGCCTTTTTAGTGCATATTTTTGAAGCCGGTTGTTTTTTTATATGTTAAAAAATCGTGTAAAGTCATAACTTAGATTTTCACCATATAAAAAAGGTTTCCTATTTGCTAACTAGATGGCGATTGCGTCGAATTAGATCGCGCTATAGTTTAGTTCACAAAAAGTCATGTTAGAAAGAAAAAAAAACTGGGGTTACCTACGTTGCTATAAGTTATCGCGTGCTTGGTCGAATTGAACGTGAAAACATTTTCCTGAAAAATTAATAAATGTAGACTTAAATAAACTTCAATCGGACTACTGCTTAGCTATCATTATGATTTGTGTAAATTCTCAGTGTGTAAATTATTTTCTGTTATCTTTCAAACTTAAAATAATCAAAATGCCTAGAAAACTTTACATTTTGGCTGCGGAGAGCCAAACCACTAATGATGTTCATCGAGGAGTCCTATAAGTATGTATTTTTCCCTATTCTGTATTCTTTATTCTTTTTTTTCCATCTGCTTCAGTCACAACTTATGACTTAATTCAGCAGAATCACCATAAAGTCGTTTATTCAAATTTTTGAAGGTCAATTTTACAAAAGACTCTGTTACTGCACTTCCTGTAGATATGAAATGTAAAGAAGAAACGGGTAAATGAATATTATTTTAAAAGGCATAAATCATAGGTATTTTTGATGCTGTATAGCCTTCACGCAGACGCCGTCGCGGGCAGCAGCTAGTTATCAAGATAAAAGAATTCTATAAACATTAAATAGCTAAAACAAAATACTTAAGAATTACATACCTAAAATATAAAACTCACACTGTATTTCGTCTGTCACAATCTATATACATTGTTTATTAAGGGTAGTAAGGAGAAAAAAGCTAACGAGAGGCTATTTGGAAGTCTAAGACCGAAGGCGACAAAGCTCTTAAGGGCGCTATAGCAGCTCAATAGCGCCGCCATTGGATGCTTATTTTTTTAATTCCGCTTCGCACAAAGCATAATTCAAAAATGTACTACATAGAAGTCATAAAACAAGTCGTAAGCTGTATTTAAAACGTTTTGTATTATTTCTTGAACACATCTGAAAGCTTTAGTTACTTATCAACCACTTTTCAGCAGAAATACCAAGTACAACTCACATATGTATTTTAATACAAAACGTTTTTAGTACTTTAAGCTTATGACAGGTGTTTCGATTTTTATGTTGTATATTTTTAATAATATCTAATGGCAGCGCTATTAAGATTCTATGTATGCGCCTTAAATATACTTGATAGATTTTTTTCTTTGCTTAGAAAAAATAAAATTTACAAAGAAAAAGCCTGTGGGAGTAATTAAGGTCTTAGCACCCGCTTGTGTGATGAAACAGTACATTTTAGGGCGGCAGGAAAAAATTACTAACGAGAGGCTGTTTAGAAGTCCGAAGGCTTTAATGGCTCGAGTTTGTAATTTTTGTAGCGCCCGTGTTACACACAATGTTTTTTATCACTTTTACGGGTAAATAAATAAAAATATGA
The DNA here is from genome assembly GCA_946406115.1 of Apoda limacodes. Lineage (NCBI taxonomy): Eukaryota > Metazoa > Arthropoda > Insecta > Lepidoptera > Limacodidae > Apoda > Apoda limacodes. The sequence goes on from OX291541.1 coordinate 40,396,732, forward strand.
GGCGAAAAAACTTACATACTTAAAATTTACTTTACAATTTTTGAAAACACAATAAAAGTTTTTCAAGTTATCTAAGTGTGTAAATATTTATCGTCAGGAGCTACATTATTATTCTTTTCTTCATTTTCTCCCGTAAGTACCTTTAATTTTTTTATTAGTTACCCATCTGACATTCTTTTTAAAAATGCTGTTAATTTTATAAACCTATTGTTGAATATTTGTGGAATTTTTGGACTTTGGAATGATCTTCAGTAAATTGCCCATAGGAAAGATGGTGAGTATTTTTCGTCAATTTCCCCAAAGTAAGCTAATAGGACATTCTCTATTAAACGAACTCGTTATCTTATTGTTTCTTCAGGTAATAAATCTGGCGTATGCGGTAAAGTACCTCCTTAGTTTAGACTTCGGTGGTAACAAGTTCATATTTATTTCTTGAGCTGCATTAACAATATCTGGCGGTGGCGCATTTATATTAAACTTATCTGACGACGAAGACATTTTTTATTTATTTTCTAAGTTGTAAATAAAGAAACTCACCAAAATACAAATGGTGGGAACAGAAGTGCAGCCATCTAGCGGCATCTAGAGAATTTATTAAATAGTTTAGATAGCCCGTGGGATTAATTAGCACCCAGTTTACGAGTTAGTGTGATGAAAAAAAATTAACTTTTAGTTACGTTAGTTTCGATGTTTTATTATTAGAAGGGTTTCGCCTTTGGACATGCTGTCTTTTTTATTAGGTTTCCCGGGACAGATTTGGAGAAATCTGTAATCAACCCTACAGTTAACAGCATGAAAATTTGCTTTGACTACAGTGGACTCTAATCTGTCTTCATAGGGCAATAGGCGCGAGATTGAAACTCAGATGACCCTATTGATTAGGTCAGGTTTTAAGGTCATTAAAAGCTGTTACATATTAGGTCACGCACGATTCACGATGGTATTACACACTGCGTTACGTAATCTAATTAAGGCCCCTCTTACAGCTAACTATAGCGCCGCCATTAGATATCCTCAATTTTCTCTTCGTAGAAAACGAATTTCTAAAATCCAAATGTCGCAAATATAAAGCTGGTCATAAGCTATTTTTAGAAAGTTTAATGTAGTTTCTACATAATATCTGTGAGTTGTAGTTAGCATTTCTGCTAAAAACGGCCACTTTTAGCAGAAATGCCAACTACAACTCACAGATATTATTTAGAAACAATATAAAACCTTCTAAAAATAGCTTATGACCAGCTTTATATTTGCGACATTTGGATTTTAGAAATTCGTTTTCTACGAAGAGAAAATTGAGGATATGTAATGGCGGCGCTAGATAGCTGCTATATGCGCCTTAATTTTCTCCAATGAAACCTAATGAGTCGCTACTTGACCGACAGATACGGACTTAACTTAGTGATCATTACAACACTATTAAGAAATCATCTTTAATCGATACTGGTATGATATTAGCGATTTAAATATCGACCACAAATGGAATTTTTATTTCTTTGTATTTGTTTATTATTTTTGTAAACCGCCTACACACTATGCAATGATATTTTTTGGCTCACTATGCATTGAATTTTTTTTGCGCACCCTATTGTGTGCGGTCGGTGTTGTCCGACAGGTATTCAAAAATGCATTGAAGGTTTTAAAGTATTTTTTCTCTATCTCAGACAGCCAAACAAAGCTATAGTAATTAGGTGTACCGTGACTCGGATAAGAAAAAAAACGGTAGACACTAATATTTTATTGCTGTTAAAGCGAGAAAAGTAACTAAATGTTTTATTTAAAATTCTCCGCATGTTTGCAGACAGGTTCTTTTATCACCTTAATTCCTTTTAGTGATGTCACCACTAAAATAACACTAATCAAGTGCATGATATACTAATGACCCATTGTCAGAGGCGTACGAAGCCTCTTACTAGCCTGTGTTCGCCTCAGCCCTGGCCCGATGCAAAGGGACAAACCTCTTCTTAGATAGGCCATAGTCCACCGCTCTTCGCTGAGCTAGTAGACACTTGACTGTCAAAATTTTCAAGTCACCTATAAGACCTTTAACTTGGCTGCTGTCTACAAACACAGCCAGGACCAACGATTTAACGAGCCCTCTGAAGCAAGGAGAAGCTCCGAAAAATGTGCCACTAGGCAGTCACCCATCCAGGTGCTGAACGCTCCCGACGTTGCCTGACTTCGTTTATCATTTACGATAAACGAATGCGGCTGGGCTACGAGTTCCAAACTCGAGGAATTGTTTTATAATATCGAATTAAGTGCCAGTTATGTTGTTAATGCGTAATGTATTTATATGTTTTTCAGATGACAAACTCTTGACCCGATTCCTGCACAGCTGCTATTACAACATAGAAGATACGAAGAAGGCTTTCGATTTGTTCTTTACGTTGAGGGCTTCTTCACCAGATCTGCTCAATAACAGAGATCCACTCTCGCAACAGATGCAAAAGATTTTTAATTACGTGTAAGTTAGCTTTTACTAATCTGACTAACTTAGCTTTAATAAATAAATATTTCTGGACAATACATTACGTATATATTATACATTAAAAAACACCTGAGCGGGCATCGAACCCCCGCCTCTCGCTTCTGCAGGTGGTTACTACTAGCAAGATCCAATGCGAGCAGTCAATTTAATGACTCATATTTACATTTTGTTATGAGTGTTGTAGAAAAATACTATATAAAAATCGGGCTAAGTGTGTGACGTAAGCGCATTAAGTTAGGGTTCCGTAGAATGAGAATTATTACGGATATCTAAAAAAGTTATGAACTGAATCAATTTCCGTTGGCAGTATCAACCGTGATTTTTTGCAGATTTATAGATCATGCGGTTTAAGAGTTAGAGGGGGGACACAAATCAGCCTCTAAAAAATGTTTTATCATTTTCCATAACATTAGAATTGTTATGGTGGTTCACATAAAACTAATAAACACATAATAGTTCGGGGGAAAAGTTTCTTCGCATTTTATATGAAAACTTAAGACTGCTTAAGAGCGAGGTACATCTTTTGACATCAAAATTCTCGGATTGAAAAATATTAAACCAACTTTGCGCTACTCTTACTGACACTGCATTAGGTCCATAAACGACACAATTTTTTTTGCGGCTTGCGATGCTTTTTTTCCTTTTTTGTAGTAAAATTTTAAAATGTATCTAATTTCTCCATAAGATACGCTAATTATGACAGAAAAAAAAATCAATTGAAAAATAGCGGCAAACATTTTACTAATTTGTTTCTTCTTTTCATCAAAACCAACCAGATACAAATAGTACAGCCAAAGTGATTTAATTACAAGTTTATACATGGTATAAGCGAAAAGACCTTTTCCTCGATCTCTGCAAAGATGACGATACTGTGATATACGCGCGGGCGGATGGACCTGACAAATTCTGTTTTCGACATTTGGCTAAGAAACCATAAAAAAAAACTAAGTCCTAACTGGTGTGCTCCGTAATTTTACAGTCGATTTGAATGATCTGTAGAATTATTGGAGATAAGGTATCTAAATAATTTGTTAACCAATTTTTTTCAAAACAGTTTTCATTGGAAGTATTATGTTGTAAGTTGGAGAGATTATAATTATGAAGTTCTATTTCCATTTTTAAAACTGGCTTGGAAGATAATAAGTCGCAGAGTGTACAGTTGAGAAAAAAAGGGACTAAACATATTTTAGAAAACCTATCACACGACGCGTGCGCAATAATGAATTTTCTTTTCACCCCTTAGTTCAATGTATGAAGAACTATCCTTAAAAAATAAAAATTGTTTTCTCACTCAGCTCCTTACAAAATTTTATGACGGTCATAAAATAGTAATTTACACAAATATTTTTTTTATACCACTAAGATGGCAAACAAGCTTACGGTCCGCCTGATGGTAAGCTTATTATGAGGACATACGGATAGATAGACATGACGAAACCATAAAAAATCCATTTGGCTACGGAACTCTCAAAAGTATTTAGGTACTTATATGTTATTTCCTTACAGTTACAACTTCCTCCCGCAAACGCATGAGCTCTCTGCCTAGGTTTTTTCTAAGGACTACAGTATGGGGTTCTTCAAGAAAGAGGTTATTAAATTTTGGAAGGGTCGGCAACGCGAGAGTGATGCCCCTGATGTTGCAAGCGTCCATAGGCTGCGGTAACCGCTTACCATCAGGCGGACCGTAACCGTTGTTTGCCACCGTTGTGGTATTAAAAACAAGAGTCTATATATATTAAAAACCTATGTATTATTTTTTAGAAATCTAGCACAGCTGAAAATATCAGGCAACAGAAACCTATGGATCTGGCAGTTGAACGACCCTGGTCTTGATAACTACGACTACATTCAAGATGCTAGGATGTTCTTCCTCACTACCGACGCGTGGCTGATGCATGATGACTCGCTGGAAAATGAGGACATAGTTATTATGGATGTGAAAGACATCAGTCTCAAGTTTATAACCAAGTTCAACGTATCTGTGGCAAGGAAGCTATCTAAATACCAAGAGGTAGGAAATATTTTGTGATAAAAAAGACGTTTTAGACATTGGCACGTTTATAGGCTATTAAAGCATTATATTATACAATATAATGGAACTGGTTGATTTAAATAAAAAATAACCCAGCCAAGTGCGAGTTCGGCTCGCGCACCGAGGGTTCCGTACAAACTTATTATATGTAGATAGTTCTTCCATAAGAGATCAAGTCTCACAGGTTTGTGATCCGATTTTGAATATTTCCCTATATTTGTGATGTAACATTCTTTTTGCCAAATTTCATGATTCTGGGTCAACGGGTACTACCTATAGGCACAGGTTATATAATACTATACTAATACCATAGGTATTGATTTATTTGTGTCACAATATGCGACAAAAATATTTTTGGGCATATTTTTTTATTGCATTTACTTAGAAGCTTGATATTTTTACAACTTTAAGTTACCGTAGACTTCAGTATTTGATATGAATTTCAACTTGATACCTCCACGCGTACCTGAATAAAAGGGTTTTGACAGACAGAAACTAAAAAACTATCTGTTTAATGTGTTATAACTAGAAATTAACAAATTTCGGATTATTCCCTATATCTGTGATGAAAGACCTCGTATCAAATTTCATGATTCTAGGACAATGGCAAGTACGCCATAGGTTTCGATTTGTTTGTGAATTTAATTTATTATACGACAAAAATGGCCGTATTTCAACCGTATTTGTTTACTGCGTTGACTTAGATGCTCGATTATTTTACAGCTTCAAGGGATCAAATAGACCTTAGTATTTGATATTAATTTCAATGTCATACCTTCACGCATTCCAAAGCAAAAAGGTCTTGACAGACAGACATACAGACGGACAACAAAGTGATCCTATAAGAGTTCTTTTTTCCTTTTGAGGTACGGAACCCTTAAAAGGAAAATTACAATTAAGAAATGTACAAGAAAAAAAAAACAATGAACACTTTGATACCGATATGGGTCTTCAGCTCAGCAGCTCAGTTTCTGAGCCTCAGCCGTCCTTAGGATGCTTCGCCCATATTCCACCGAGTTGACTGAATTTGGATTAGTGAACACGCGACTGTTAGAGATTTTTATATAAGAACTAATGTTTGTAATTTGTGATACAAAACCCTCATTGCTCAAGTTCGACTCGCTCCTGGCTAAATTTAATGGGGACCAATTTGTGATTTTATATGATTTCAGGAAGCGATTCCACTGCGGCTGAAACAAGTCCATGTGGTGAATGCACCGCCATTTATTGACAAAATATACTCGCTGATGAAACCTTTCATGAAGCAAGAAATGACAAACAAGGTAAATTTACTTTATATTTTTGACGTCATAGCTAGAGAAGACTGAATTCCTTGTACGCGGTTTGAACTAAACTTACTTTACTTTTCATGCAAAATTGTCAGTCCTACGCCGACAAAATTTACTCGTCTGCGCAGGCCCTTAGTGGTTATTTACGACTTGTATATACGACGCAACATCAATACATCCATTGCCACAATGTTTGTTTTAAATCCCTAATTTTTAGATTCAGATAGTGTTGAAACCATACGGTTTATTGTAATGTGTTCATTTAAAACACGCGATTAAATCAAAATGCATGTTCTTTAATCTAGCAGTGTGCATAGTTAAATTTATGTTTATAGATCCTGTTCCACACACCAAAGTCGGAGACTCTATACAAATTTATAAGCAAAGATGAACTGCCGGAAGACTACGGAGGAACTTTACCAAAAATGGATGAGCACATGAAAAACGTCGTTAAAATGGTTATGAGTAAAAGGTACTTATTAAAAGTTACAAAACATATTTGTAGGCAAAACAATTTGCTACAAATTACGTCTTTACGAATTTTTTGTAAGACGCATAGTTTACGAGATATCGCGAAAAAAGTGTTTTCACCCCTTTTTCCTAGATGGTAGCCGGATGAAAAGGGTGGCGATCCCTCAAACTTGAGGTTAAGCTTCTATTGACCCCCCACACATGTCCCAAAAATAAAATTGCGTCCTCTAACAAATGCAAAGCTCATGTAACATTTCAATGGACTATTAGTAAATAACGGCATAATAACAAAACTAAAATAGGTTCAACATCTCAATAAAGAGTGTGTAGGTGTGCTGTACTCGGCCATTTTTTTTATTTAGTTACACAATAATTTTAAAAATTGTATTTCAGAGAATTCTTACTGGACGATACTCTATGGAGAGCGATTGACAAGAAAAAGAACAAAGGAGAAAGTGCTACGGCTGTCGGCTCGTTTAGAAGTCTTGCCATAGACTAGCATTTATTTTGTTAAGTTTAAACAACAGGACCCTAACCATGAAAATAATCGCCATAACGATAGATGGAAATGTAAAAATTCTGTTTAAGTATCGAATAAATGGAAAGTTACCAAAAACTAACAAATTATAATAAAAATTGTTAATGAACGTAACATCGCGACAATTATGAGTAAAAGCCACCTTCGTAACTGCCTCACATGGCGCCGATCGGTTTACTAAAGTCGTTTTTTGTTAACCGATAGCGTAAATTATATATTGATGTCTGAAAAATTGTAATATGTCAATAATCACACTACAGAGATGAGGCAAGATTTGTATAGCAGTTTTACACAGATTTATGTCTTTTAACTTGGCTGGATTTATGTCATTGAAGGCATTGAGCGTGCTTCATACAAACAAATTCTGAAGGTCCTTTGTTTAAAAATTAATGATCAAACACTATGAAATTTTGAAGGCATGTTCAATAAGACAATAAAGAAGAAAAAATAGTGCAGTGTGCCAGTTTTCTATTAAGTTATACAGAAAAGAAAGAAAAACTTTTTATTTAACCAACACACAATAACCAGAAAACATATATGTATATACCTGTAATAATAAAAATCAAGAAACTATATATTTTGAAAATCCAATTGTAAAAACATCTGAAGGTACCGAGGTAGATGTTGTGGAAACCTACAATATTCTAGATTTTTATACAAAATTTGTGAGTATAAAACACGCTATGAGGTACCGCAGATATATTTTCTCATAATTAAATGTAACGACACTTATTTGAATGATTTTATTTAGAAAGTGACTTCTCGTCTATACTCATTTTGTTGCTCTAGAGCTATCAAGTTTATCATGGTTAGACCCCTGTAACATTTAACTTTTAGTTTTGAGAAAACAGGGATGAATTAATAAGATATTTATTATATTTGTGACTGTGATGTATTTTTTATACGAATATTATACTGTTTATTTTGAAAATTCGCTTAACGTTTAAATTAAATTACACGATGGTAATAGAAAAAACCTACCCAATTTACACAAATACTGTATAGGAACGAATTATGTACCCATTTTCAGATGCAAGTTCTACTAGTGCAAGTGTTTGTAGTTACCAAACCCTGTTTATCAACACCTAATAAAGTTCACGCAGCTTAAACCTGCATAAAACCCTTATAGATTCCGTTAGGCAGCAAGGAGATCGTACTTAGGTACAATGTACTCCCTTATACAGTTTCTTATACAGCTTTTGGTATCGTAATAAGCTTAAGGCTTAATAACAGATTGAAAATTGTTTAAGCTGGTTAACAGCGGTATTAAATACTTAAATAGAGATGTAAACTGTACAATTTCGTTTCTAAGAGTATATTTGTGAAACTTAGTACAGCCTTTGGCTGTCTTGCTATGTATTATTAAGGCTTTTATACTCTTAATGCTGAAAACATCAGATTCTCAACTACACACACATTTTGACGTTTGCAATGGACCACCGCCAGCATCAGTAGAACAAAATTAAAAGGAAGGAAAAATTAATTCATCAATTCGTCAGAGAGAAACATTTCGTCGAAAAATAAATGAGGCTTTTTCAATATCAACAAAGCAGCCTATTTAGAACTTTAACCCACATTGAGCTGTACAGGACTTCTAAAAGACTTTTTGGCTTAACAGGAATGTCGGAAGACGCTAAAACACGATTGTAAAGCTGAAAAAGTCGTAATGAGACACTTTTAAAGCCAAAAGAGACTTCTGACACTATTGTATAGCTCTAATGCTGCTTATGGTTCTAATGAGGCTCATTTGTTGATATTAAACACGCTTGTAGTTGTGTAACAGCAACGAATTCAACCACCCTGGATCAAGTCAAGCGCCAATGTTTTGTAACGTGATGGGTCCCGTATGTTAAAGTTTGGGAAACAAACTTGTAAATAACAATTTAAGACCAATTGAGCCAAATTCTTGTAATGCCTTTGATCTAGAAAGTTTTTGTCAGATTTTAGTTCAACAAATCGCCAGGAACAAAATTGCACAGAAGTCATTAAAAAATGTGTATTTCGAGATCAAATAAAAAATTGGAGCATTGAAAGAAATTTTCCTCAAACTGCTTTAAAGTAATTAGTTAAAATTTTTAACGACAGATTTTCAGAAATATTTCCTAATAATCCAAGAACAATTTTACAAACAAGGCACAAGACAGGATTATATAAAACGTATGGTGCCCGATGCATACTGGCATAATGGTATAAGCAGCTCTTTAACTAAAATATAACAAGCCTCTAAAGAAATTCCAGATGATATAATATTGAACACAGATTTCTAAAAAGTCGAGGGCTAACCATAGTCTCGAGTTTGTAAATTCGAATTCTGCATGTGATGTCATACAACGTTTTTCAACAAATTAACGAGAAAACAGTATAATTTATAGGTAATCTTTGTTTACTTTAAACCTTAAATAAACAAAGATTTCAAAAACGTACTTTAATAAATATTTTTCATCTGGCTCGTCATTTAGGAATTTTTTCGACGTTAAGTGCAGTAAATACTTTAGATTTTTTGCTTGTATAGCCATCTGACTGTAGTTTCAAAAATACGTGTAACTTTATGTAGGTACTTTGATAAATCTATTAGTACAGTCAAATTAGATACCTACATATTTAGGCTAAAAAAACATTGATCGGTAGAGTTTTAAATCTGCCGTTGAACAAACTAAAATCGATACCCTGCTGTGCTAGCTGTGCGCTCGCGCCGCCATCTTGGAAAACAGGGAACCTTTTTTAGTTTCAGGTAATTGATATAGCTTATTAAATTTACTTTCAAAGAGCTAAGAAGCATTTAAGGAGTATCTCTAAAACTTTAGCTATAACCAGACGTTAAAGATCAAGCTTATTTATATGTTTGTTGTTGAATTTGTTTTTTGTTTGTGTGCACTCTAAATTCATACAAATATATTTTGTAATACTTATACGTAAACTACTACAAATTTAATTAAAAATCTCACGTCAATAACCGAATTTAGCGCTAGTAGAACGGCGGGCAAAAGCTAGTTAGAAACAACATCGGTAGTGCTGCCATATTGGAAAAATTGGCAATTATTGCTGACACGCAAAACAGTTCAGAATAAACTATAGTTTACTAAATACCTTTACAATTTTTTTGTTTTTTTTCTTTAATATTTTATCTATTACACAACGTTAAATATAGAATAAGACCGTTTTACAGCTTCATGACCTGTAAAATAAAAATCATACAAGCAGCAAATTTTTAGCAAGCACCGTTAATGGTACTGCAAAGGCAAGGTTCTCTGCAGACTGATTGACATACTCAACTCAACATAAGCTGTAGAAGCTTAAAAGACAGCTACTCTCTACGCCGCTTATAACAGCCAATAGGCTGGACAGAGCGCTTTTACAGAATGTAAGTCTAAGTTTCTGTAGAAATGCTAGACGGATTTTACTTTGACTTTCTTACTGTTATTATGTCCCACTGACTCCCATCCGAAAAAGGCCCTGCAAAAAGTCTGTGGTGAACTCAGACAAATTCAAGACAGCTCTTGAAAGCTTATTAGCTTACAGCAACTAGATAGATCTTACTACAAATTGACGTGGCCATCGAATCTCTTACCTACCAGTTACTAAGCTAAGCTACTATCAGTGGAGAGCGATCACCGGTGCCGGAGGACATTGAGTTACTAATAGAAGAGCGTAACGCCGCACGCCAACAGCGTAACAATTATCCCTCTGCCGAAGACAGACCCTATTATAACGCCTTGTAGATCGAAGGGACAACCCAAGCCGAGGCTCCCCCCGCGAGGAGTCCTTGAGCGTTGGTCGCTATATGGGCTAAAACTCCTTCAGAGTCTCGCCCCAAATAGCCCGGTGAAGCAGTATTGGCTGCAACAACCAACTGCATTGACAGTTCATAAAAAAAACTGAACTGGTTTAGAGTGCGAGTGACTGGAGGGTTATATATTCTATGACCACATCAATATTAGAGATCTAATGAGAGCAGGAATGAGATCTAATTGTGGTAGGCTGAATCTTTTAAGAGCTTTCTTGAATTTGTCCCAGTTTATCGCAGTCTTTGTTGCAGTGGCTTCGTAGGTCTGGGGCCCAAAAGACATAATAATCGACAGATTGTTAGAGCAAGGTTCATCCAGCGTAAAGTTAAACTTATGTTTTGTGGAAACACTATGTCGCGTATATTTGTAGGAGTCATAATGTTAAAATTAAGTTTATTAATCAGTCTGTTAGTGTAAAGTGGTCTAAGTCTTTATCGAAATCAGACGCGGTGATGATCGGCTGATGGCTAGTCAGTCTGATCTATTGGCTATTCTTACCCACCAAGCGGACCCCAAAGACGTTCTGCCCTGCTATGCACATCATGTCCCATAATGCATCTGACCCTTAATTTCTCTTCCCTTCTCTATCTCTCTCTCACCATCCCTTTCGGGCTTTCTTTATCTAGGTGCTGTCACGGAATGAGTTTTTGAAAATATATTTGAACGATTTTGGAGTAAACAGAAACAAAACTGTATATCAAAAGCAAAAAAAAAAATTGCCTTTCAATGTCTTTTTTTTCTGATTGACTATGCAGTTGGCTGTCGCAGCCATTACTGTTCCAACGAACTTTTGGGGCGAGACTCTGAAGGAAGTCTCAGCCCGTACAGCGCCCAACGCTCAAGGGCTCCCCGCGGGGGAAGCTTTGGCTTGAGTTGTCGCCCTTCAGAGTAAGCCTCGAACTCGAAGGTGAGTCAGCGCCATTAGGGAAGTTCCCCGTTACGCGGTTGCGGTTGCGATTGAGTGGGGGCGAGAAGCGCCCCGGCACTCTTTGATACCTCGTATACGAGGTAGGTCCGTGCGTTGTAATCAATTTACTAATCAATGTTTTTCATTTTCTAATCTGATTAGACTATAATTTCATTGTTGGTTTTAAGATTGCTTTTCAACATCGAATATATTGACCATAATGAGGACAACTTATACTTATATGAGTTTTAAAATAAAACGGGCGTGGGTGCTAACCATAGATATAGAATTAGCGTAAGAATCTAGGTCTGTGGTGGTAAACGCTCCGTGAGTTCTTAGCCTTACTGGTATGGTATAATATAAAAAAAGATAGCAGAAGATTTTCATACAATACTAATAGCGACCTTGATTCTAACAGAAAGCGTACATGGAGTGACGATGGGAATATCCAAATACCTAATGGACTAATTTTAATGATAACGATCTCGATTCGAACAGATAAATGTAGGTAAGTAAATACTGCTGTATGGCAGTACAATACCTGCCTACGAGCAACTGCATAAAATAGGATATGTCGGATGTGATTATACAATAAGTAATTATGCTATGCCTCTATTACCGAAAAATTTACTATGTAAATTAATGCCTTTACTATGTATCAGAAAAAGATAACGAATATAAATACTTAATATAACGCTTTTTTGCTTACCCACATTTTATGCAAAGAAAACACTGAGACCAAAGACAAACACAAATTGTTTTTTTTGCTAGTGTAATCCATTTTATCGAAAATTTTCGACTAACGTTACTGTTGAAAACACCGTTATTGAACTTTTGAGGCGATAACGTTACCATTTTTTACTGGTCTTCAAGGCCGAACGAGATCTTCCTCGCATAGGAATGTGGAATGGAGTAAATAATTTGATCGACTGTTTGTTTCTTGAAATATGTAATCACTGTAGGGAGTTCCAGGCTTATAGGTATCCATTCCGTTTCGTTCCAGAGGCCCACCTGCCAGCATTCCAACCACTACAAAGACTCAATTAACGGGTCAGATAGGAAAAAAAAGGTCGATGAGAAGGTCTTGTAGAGTATTTAAAACTGCGGGCTGGAACAGCGCCAGCGTTCAAAAGGTGTAAATTGATGAAACAGAGGGTCCTTAACCACTGGAAGGTATGCGGTGTTTCCAGTCCGCATTAGTGAGTGATTTTAGTAGTGTCCCATCCATCTCACGGCATTCCCATGTGTGCGTATTACCTGTTCCCAAGATACTAGTAAGACGGCGTACATAGGACAGGTAGTCTTCGTAGTCTAGGATATGAAGTAAGAGGGATAGAGCCGACCGATACCAGCACTCTTAAGCCAGAACTTATAGGTATCTAAGAATTATCGGTAGTAGTTACTGTAAACGAAGTCTTTGTTCCTTTAACATTAAAGCAAAGTATAAAGCTACTATACTACCTCGTTATGACAGTAAGGATATATTACTTTAGGTAATTTGCTGTACACTACAATTTTGCCGTATGAAATAAATTTTTTTTTTATCCAGATCTGCCCCTTCTTCGAAAACGTTTGCACCAATGTTGGGGATCGTGACCATCATTGTCATTAATGGTAGGTGACGGGTCAGGTGTCTCCAACGATACCTGTTGGCAGCGGTATGGATCGCTTCGTGCAGTTGGAGTTGCTGTCTATCTTTTAACTAGTCACACCACCGCGCAGGCATATGATTTCTTCCCTTCTACTTTTCCCGTCGTTGCGTCTGAAAGCCAACCATTGTATTCCTATCATCCTAAGCTAACACCACATTTCAAACTTAATGAATGCTTTGATGGTCCATGTTTCAGCGCCGTATAGAAATACAAGAAATACAAGGGCATGATCAAGGCGAGTTTTGGATGTCTCGGTTATATTTTTGTCCTTCCATACTTTATAAAGTTTGGTCGTGGCAGATTTAGCTATTTGGATCCGTCTAATGATTTCTTTGTCAGAGCTACCATCACAGGTAATGAGTGATCTAAGGTAAATGAACCCATCGAGTAAGTCCATATCAAAAGAGGAGTTCAATTTGCAAGGTATTTGAAAGCGGTCTCTTAACATCAATTTGGCCTTGGGTTTGTTGATTTGCTGTCCGTATTTCAGACTCGTGTGAGATTGAAAAGTTCAGACATTTTCTGCATACTAGTTGCTAATAGTGTAGCGCAGCGTAGGTTGGTTAACTCATGGCCACCCATCGAAATGCCACCTTCCCAGTTAGCCAGCGCTTCACGGATGATGCGCTCGCCATAAATGTTGAATAATTTCTATTTGATCTCTCTCTGATCTGCATCACCATAGCCGAACACTTGGCTACACCTATTCAAGATGTGGTGTGAGGTACAAGGGGAAATAGGGTCAATAAGATTTATTAAAGCCAAGATGATTTGTGTAATGAAAGTAGTGAAATCACATGAATAGCCAAGTCTAGGAGGTAGATATAAGAAAATAAGTAATGTTGGCTATAATTTGGCCTATATTTGGCCAGTTAAATTCCATTCTATAGAATCTACTCTACCTAATTATATTTAATAAGTCTTACTAAGAAGTATATCACATTAGTCGTGTTATTAATTAGTTTGTATTTTAAAAAACTAAAAAATACTCACTAGTCATGAACTATTTTTACAACGTTTTGTATTGTTTGTAGAACATTTTTATGAGTTTTGATTCCGATATCGACTAAAAGCGGCCACTTTAACGAAAAAGAAATGTCTAGTGGCGGCGCTAGTGTGCAGTATATCAACTGAATTACTGTCTACTATATAATCTTTAGCTAAACAATCTTGCTGAATAAGAGCGATAGCAGCGCTGTTATAGCTGATATAACTCTGATTTGGGCACAAATTAAACAGCTATTAGCTGAGTAACTGTATCTTATTGTATTATATCAGCATTATTTGGGCATTTATAAGGGTAGCTGTTAACATTGGCTGATTATTAGAGTTAGTGTTACCTATTTCGCAGCACAAACTAAATCGGGATCTTATTAACGCTTCTATGGCGTTAAAATTTCACAAGTGGCAAATTGAAAATATGTTTTACTGGTTTGACTCTTACAACGCTGTTTTGTTTTTTAGTATTGATTGTTGATCAATTTTTCATTTAACAAATGTTAATATTCTGTAGTAAAACTTTGATTGTAACCTAACCCATATATGATAGTCATATGAAAAAGACTAAAATTTTCATGCGCTTTTAAATATGACTGTTTACTTAAAAATTATATAATAAAATAGGTTGATAATATTTTAAAAAAGCTAGAAATCTCTTTATATCGGATGTTTTATTTGTCAATAAGCTGCATAAATCCAGTTTTTATTTTCTTTGAATAAATCAAATTACAATATATTATATTACATAAATTAGAACCTAAAAGATGGTGAATAACCAATGTGCACTAGTGTCATACAAGTCAGCTACAGATCCAAGTAAAACTTAATAGTGGGTAACATATACCAAAAATATTCTACCCAATCAACTGCAACCTCTCTATAGGAATTGTTTTTTAGGGATCCGAGGAAACAGCCTATAATCCTCACTTGTCACAAAATCTAACGTCCGAGTGGCTATTCGTTTATGTTAGAATAGCGACTAACGGGGCGCTAAAACGTTTTTCAGGATCTTATATAACTCCTTTAGTAGATAAATGGACTATGTTAGTACAAATATTCAGCTTCAATCATGATCAGAGGTTACATGTGATCTAATATATAGCAGTTTGCTGAAATTTAGCATCATATAAATTCACCCACAGTGATTATATGGGCTTGGTAAGTGCCATTATAAGATTCCGTGTAACAAGCTGTTTAACACTGTAAAAGTTTAACTATGTGCAGCAAAACGCGTTATATCATTGTTAATTGATGTTACAGAATAAATGATGGCATTATTGTAGTTCACATCTGTGGGAAATTTTAAGGGTTATTTGTGGCTTTCGATTTAGATTCTTTTAGTTCCACGAAATTGCTTTATTGTAGCGGACAGTACTATTAATTGCTAAATGCTGAACAACACCGACCTGTGCTCCTATATTAACGCCGTATATTATTGTTAATTGATGTTACAGAATAAATGATGGCATAATTGTAGTTCACATGTGTGGGAAATTTTAAGGTTTATTTGTGACTTTCGATTTAGATTCTTTTAGTTCCACGAAATTCCTTTATTGCAGCGGACAGTACAATTAATTGCTAAATGCTGAACAACACCGACCTGTGCTCCTATATTAACGCTCGCAGCGTGAAAATGTTGTCTCCGGGGTGCTTAATAGACTCAATATACAGACGAAAGCGTAATTGTCAGCTTTTGTTTTCGAGTTTACTAATAAGTCTTTATAAATGCTAAAGTTGATGTCGAGCACCTTATGTGACAACGAATAATGCGGTTTTGGTGCTTATTGGGTGGGGCCTTAAGTACGTGTAATAGATACCTAATATTCCGTCTCAGTCTGTTGAAGAACTTATACATAGTTGTAAAGATATTTCTATCCTGCATACATAATTATAAATTACGAATATACGATAAAACATAAGCTACATTCGGAAAATCAGAAGTCCCCTCAGAAATAATAATCGAATTCTTATTTAAAGCTATAGCTTTTTATGAAAAAAAATCTGTACTATAATCAAGAAGTTGTAGTGGGAATCCCACGATAATAACTGATTGATACCACGAGATAAACGCGGAAGAAGCTGCGGGCAGAAGCTAGTTAACAATGAATATTACTTTAGGCATCTACTCAAACGAAGTCACTTGTTCATAAGAACCTACCTACTAAGAATTGATTAAGTACCTACATTTTCAGGAAAATCGTCTGCTGAGAGGAAATAAAATCATTGTTGAAAATAGGAATTTAAACAACGATAATATTAGTAGGGTACTATAAATATATCTACCAAAATTTTAAAGAAAAACTATAGCAATGAACTGTGTCATAAGTATCAACTTTTTTTTTTAAAATTATAAAGTAACTATAAAATACCCATAAATTGGTTTTGCATAATCACAATAAAATATTTTAAGTAGCGTAAATACAATTAAATTTTTTGAAGAACCATGTCGAACGATTTCAATCTATTACTATTATAAGCTGCGTTTTGTTAGCGGCATTTAGTGCTACGACAGAGCATTAGGTATTGTTATTGTTCTGTTCACCGTATGTAAACAAACAATATGGCCGTTCACTATTTTTACAGCACATCAACTGCTCTACCTGTTACTCTACTGTAATGGCGTTTATACGCATTGAAGGCGCACATTCGATCGTTCAGTTGACCAAAAATGAATGCGCTATGACGTCACTTTCGGACCGGATTCTAATCATTGGCTGCACATTCTCGGGAGGTAGAGTAGTGGATGCGCTGTCAAAAGTGAACGGCAACATTGTTTGTTTACATTTGGGGCGTGATTTTTTAGCTGTTACGATTGCATTTGCTTTCGTGCTGTCTCTTACTGTTTTGTTGAAAAATCTATTTGCTATCCTGCTGTCAGTTGCGACATTTGCTAAATTTGCGAGAAATTGTAAGCTACAAAAACAGGCCCTTGGTGAACAGAGCGATTTCAATGCCTATGCGATGTTATAGCTTTTAATGCCGTCAATAGAACGCACTCATGCTTGTCAACAAAACGTCCTTATAATAGTTATATATCCATTACAGTATGCATTACACACATTACATACATATAAAGGAGTATTCAGTTTAATCGCGTACGTGGTGTTATGTTAAGAGTACCTGCCTATATACTCGTATTCTTGGTATTTTGCAATGTATAAATAACTCGGAGTAACTCGGTACGTGGTTCTAAGCCAATCATATTTAAACAATACTTATATAAAAAACATACAGTTTTACTGCTTATACGTTTTAGTAAAAGTGCAAATGTAATTTTTTTTGGGAATGGTCGTGAAATATTAATTTTTTCACGTAGCGACATTAAGAATTCAGGTACGAAATAATTATTTAGTAAAATAATATTACCTATGTTATATCCTTCTTGCCAAAGCATTGCAATCGAAATTATAACCAACCCGAGATCTAATATTTTACGCTCTAGGACTTACTAAATTAACACTATTTAATCATTTTTGGATATTTTTCTGTCTGTATGTTTGAATGTTACTTACTTTTAAAGAGAGGTAAGGTTCAGCGAGTACGCGCTCGAATAAGCCAACCGAACAATATAAGCAGAGCATAGCAAGTACTCGCTAGAATGAGCAGCCCGAACTGGGGAAGTATCATGCCTTAAAGAAAAACGCGGCCACAATAACGCTAACATTAAATAGTTCTGTTCCTGGCGGAGAGCAAGGTTGCCACGGCTCTTGTGGATTCGCTGCGCGGACAGTGGAGGACCGGTAGTGCTAGTTGCTTTCACTCCTCGGCGTGCTGGTACGGTAGTCAGAGAGACCAGATGAAACGGCTGACCGCTGTACGCCCGCAGATGAACGGGTTCCCAAACCCAGATATTACTCAACCTCCGCCCTAGGGGGTTGAACCGTCAACATGTGTAAAGTCTCTGAAGTAGTAGTCGTGCCGGAGAAGAAATCCGGAGTGGACCCAGCTACTACAACGGAAGGGGATCAGGGGCCCTTCCGCCCGCCGTGCACGCAACCGTTTTATGTGTGCCGGGCTTTGGCAGTTCTAGTACCGCACCTTTTGTCCTCTTAGCTGTCTGGGCAGTGAATCCTTATATTTAGACTTAATAACTTTTTTGAGAAATGGCAAGAAATAAAAGGAAAAGGGTTTTTTCAGCTCTACTCCTCCATCTCTCCAACTCCATTCATATAATGCGGATTTCGAAACATTACGGGTATTCACGCCAACCACTTAACGCAGTCCACCACCATCTTGGGAAAAAGACAATATGAGCTCCTTAATGAAGCTTCTGCTGATTACACATCCGGATGGATATTCTGCTTCAGTGGATGCGCCTCTTAGGTACTCGGACCACTGTCTCGTTTGTACTCAAGTGTCATGCACACATCGGGGCCAACTAATGTCGTGTGTGGCATTATAAGTCGACAAACTGTCGAGGCAGCTCTGCTTTAGCTCAGAAGAGCCTGACGTATCTACAGCCGCAGTCACTGAGACAATCCTCGCTGGTAATGGTATGGAATGTTTTACTCCTAAGTAAGTAAGAGTTCCTTAGTGCCGGTGTTAAAACCATGGTTTAATCTGTCTTGCAGAGAAGCCTAAATTCGTATGACGCTTGGACCATGGCTAAATGTCTGAGCTGAATTCCAATTCATCGACAAAATGGGCGGATGACTAGCGAGCTATCCCTCTGGGAGGCGTGCTTTCTGGTAACTTGCTAAAGTTGTCGAAGGGAACTTTTGCCAGTCGTCGTTACCACAAGTGCGGAAAACCGACGGTGACTTGGCCCATTGCGCTCAAGAGAAAGCCGATCTACTGGGCAGTCTCTTTGCCTCAAAGTCGAATATGAAAGACGAAGGTGCTGTATCACCTACTATGCCATGGTGCGGTAAGACCATGCCGGAAATCTCCACACAGCGTGAGGTCTGGCGGGCGTTGCTTTCTCCAGACGTTCATAAGTCGAGTGGGCCAGACGGTATACCAGCAGCGGTTGTTAAACAGTGTGGTCCTGAGTTGTGTTCTGTACTCACGCACCTTTCCTACCACACTAAGCAATTTCTATTTTCATGGAAGGCTGCGAATGTGCACCAGGTGCTCAAAAACGGCGAAAGATCCGATTTATCGAATTATAGGCCAATCACTATTACCTGTCTACTCTCCAAGGTGATAGAGCGTGTGATTAACACACAGCTTCTATGACTTGAAAATCACGACCTGGTCAGCGACCATCAATATGGCTTTCGTCACGGTCGCTTGACTGGTAACCTTCTAGTAAGCGAAGGCTTTCGATAGGGTCTGGCATCGGGGTCTTCTATCGAAGTTGGCATCATACGGGATACTCGAGGGTTTGTGCAAACTGTTAGCTAGCTTTTTCTGGGATAATAAAGTGTAATTCCTGGACACGAGACAAGACGCGTAATTACGGGACAATCCCGGATTTCCCGGCCATCTGGTAACCCTAGTGTTGGTCCTCATGCGTTTTGATCGTTTTGTGAGAATTTTCTAACCGCTTCTGTCTATTTATTGCATCTCTTAATTAAAAATAGTTATTTTTACGAGTACGATTGCAAACAGAGTAAAAGTAGGTAATTGGACTATAAAAACACGGAAAATAACATGAAATAATAGGTTAAAATATATATTTGTACACTCTTATCCAAAGTATATAACGTGTCTATAAATTCACACTTGTAACAAAACTGTAAAAACATACACAGACACTAAAGAAATTACAACAAATCTCCATGGATGATCTTAGGTTTTTTTTTCATTGTGAAAGTCGAGTGGTCACTAGTTCGATAATCTGCCAATACTAATCAAAGGAAAAAAATAATGATTGTAAGTAATAAACAAAACAAAATCCTTTTCTGTTATATTAAAATATATTGCCTTCAATACCTACCTATTTATATATACATAAACAAACCACAATAAAAAACATAAAATCGAAAAAGGGGCTAAGTCCGGAACAAAGAACAACTTTATATACCTTCTACATGTTTTCACCGATAAAGTAATAAAATTAATTCTTAATAAGAGGCAATCACCTTTTACAGTTGAAGCTTGAACGTATTAACGTTTTTACGAGCCCGACTCGCATTTGACCGGTTTTTTTATTGCTATACTATAACGCATACATTACATTTGAAGGCTATGTAGACGTACTGCCGCTGTTCCGATAGAACAAAACAAAATATTTTTTACGTTTTGTTCTTTAATAACCTATATTATTAGAGTTATGTTCTATAGTGAAATTTCAATTCAGTCGCGAGTTATCCTCTAAGCTGTGCAGAACTGCCCGCGGAAATTTGCGTATCTTGCTTGTAACTAAACATCTTGTTAATTATTGATCGATGATAATAACACATATTCTGTAAGTATGTCAGGGTGCTACGTTAGTACATCTAAAAGATATTGCTTAGTAATTATTTTTTTAATCTACTAAGGAAACAAGTTTACGGTGCTCTGTTGGCATCGGAGCAAGGAACCCTAAAAATAGACATTTAGTATAATATTCACTGAAATAGGAAAAATCGGCCAAGTGCGATTCGGACTCGCGCACGAAGGTTTCCGTACCATTATCTATAAAAACGGCAAAAAAATCACGTTTTTTGTATGGGAGCCCCTCTTTATTTTTGTTTAAAATTTAATTATGTATTTTTAAAATAAATATATAAAACTAAATATTCTGTGAATATTTCAAGCGTCTACCTGTTGCCGTTATCAATATCGAGCAAAAACTAGCAAAATAAATCACGTTTGTTGTATAGGAGCCCCCTGAAATATTTATTTTATTGTGCTTTTTAGTATAATTTGTTGTTATAGCGACAACAGAAATACATCTTCTCTAATATTTCAAATGTCTATCTATCACGGTTCATGATATACAGCCTAGCGACAGACGGACGGACGGACAGACGGATTGCGGAGTCTTAGTAACAGGGTCCCGTTTTTTACCCTTTGGGTACGGAACCCTCAAAAAATAACCTGCCTTGTTGGACGCCAAAAAATTTGTAAAAGAAACAAAAGTGTAAAAGTCAAAATAAATCTTAAAATTAAAAGTAGATCGACTACGATTCCAGTTTACCGACCTTGGCCGCTCTTAATAGATACACTGCTGAATAAATGATTCAGAATTTTCCTCTAAATTTGAATAACCTCTTGAGTAAAATCTATAATTTATGATGTCAATTCAGTACCTACAACTGCGTTAACAACTTGTTCATTATTGTCAGACAATGTGAAGTGGTTATAAGGTGTTATTTGTTCTTTATGTTTGATTTGTAGATAAAAATGGTGGAAATAAATCCAGCTGATGTGAAAAAAAACTTGGAGCAGTTAAAAGAGTGGTACAGCAAGCAATCAAATTTTCCGCAGGATCTTGGTATGAACCCTATTATTTTCATAGATTTTTTATTGTATTTTAAATTTAGCTCAAGACTGCAGTCTCGTGTTTTCGACTTTCAAATTTAGTATTAAACAGTGATGATTTTAGATAGTTTGTTTAAAACTAAAAATCCCTTATAAATAATTTTAAATTTATTTTCTTGTTATTACATTACATAACTCTTCTTGTTTACTGTATTTAAATATAGTTCACTTTCAGTTGCAATTTAATATAAAAACGATGAAAATAACGAACAATTGAAACAATTTATACATCCTCATTACGAAAACCAAAGCTTTTTACGAAAAACACTGATATCACATTTATATTAAACCTTCCAAGGTAAATGTGATCTGAACTAATATCTGAATATGGTTACCATTCTTCAGTAGTAAATGTTTTAAAAGTTAGATTACCCCTTGCGACGAAAATCTTATCACATATGGGACCCATTTTGACTAAAATAAATAACATTTAGTTCCTAATATTAATATTTAAATATTTAAACACGGTAAACTAGGAGTGTTCTGCCATGTAATAAAAAAAATACATTAAAAATCTTTTCTAAGTAATTGTTAAAAACTATCTAAAATAATAGCTTCTTACAACTAAAATTAAATGTGGAAAACACGAGACTGCAGCCTTAATGTTTAATTTTTATTTTGGTTGTAGCAAATATATATACTGTTTATTTTATAAGTTTATTAATCGCAAAATTTATTTATCAATAAAAAATATTAAATAAAATTTTAAATCATAAAATAATAGTAACTACCACAGCCTTATCAATCATTTGCATTCATAATGAAGAAGTACCTGGAAGGCCGAGCTTTACTCGTTTTTTTTAACAACACCATCTATTGTGAAGTAGCTTTAGTATTGCTGTGTCGTTAAAAATAATAGTATTACTACTTACCAATAGATGTCAGGAACAGTCATATTTTTCAGTATATCATTGCCTGAAACTAAATCGTTATATCGCCTCCGAAACTCCCTGCACACCTAAATTCATGAAAATTGATAGAGCCGTTTCTGAGATTCAGATTTTACGAGTAAATATACATACTAGACTTTGCCAGTGGCTCCGCCCGCCCTTAATTCGGTTATCGGCGTGAAACTCTTTAATTATACTAATGAAGTTTGCTATAACAATAGTTCGTTTAACTCTGTCATGGTTATCCCCGCGAGAAATTTTGAATTTTTAGGGATAAACAATAGCCTATATGCTCATCCAGGACCTAACCTATATGTATGCCAAGTTTCATCCCGATCCGTCCAGTGGTTGAAGCGTGATTGAGTAACAAACATCCATCCATACTTACAAACTTTCACATTTATAATATTAAGTAGGAAGTAGGAAATACAAGAATTGATCGTTTAAAGATGTTTCGTACATTGTTCTAGAGGCAGTTTAGAATTTACTTAACGAGTCCGAGATTTGTCCTTTTTTGCAGAAGCTATACCTTCCCCCTGTGGCTAAACATAGTGCAGTTCAAGACGCTGTAAGGAAAATATATTTTCTGAGAATTATTTTGTATAATTTAATAACTGATTAGGCTGTAATAGTACATTGTTGTACAGGCATTTATTTAACGAGTTTTGGAATTGTACTTTTTGCAGACGCTAACAGTTGAACTATTGCATCACAAATCTCACATTTGTTCAACGGTAGAACTAATTGGGTGTTATTAGTGGGAACGAGGAAAACCTTTACTCTGTGGCTAAACATAGTGTATTTCAAGACGCTGCAAGTAAAATACATTGTCTGAGAATGATTTTATATTATGAAATAACTGATTAGGCTGTAATAGTACAATTGTTGTACAGGCATTTATTGAACGAGTTTAGGAATTGTACTTTTCGCAGAGGCTAACAGTTGAACTATTGCAACAAAAATTTCCCATTTGTTCAACGGTAGAACTATTTGGGTGTTATTAGTGGAAACGAGGAAAACCTTTACTCTGTGGCTAAACGTAGTGTATTTCATGACGCTGCAAGGAAAATACATTTTCTGAGAATGATTTTGTATAATTGAATAACTGATTAGGCTGTAATAGCACATTGTTGTACAGGCATTTATTTAACGAGTTTAGGAATTGTACTTTTCGCAGAGGCTAACAGTTAAACTATTGCAACAAAAATCTCCCATTTGTTCAACGGTAGAACTATTTGGGTGTTGTTAGTGGGAACGAGGAAAACCTTTACTCTGTGGCTAAACATAGTGTATTTTAAGACACTGCAAGCAAAATACATTTCCTGAGAATGATTTTACATAAATAAATGAATT
The DNA here is from genome assembly GCA_946406115.1 of Apoda limacodes. NCBI lineage: Eukaryota > Metazoa > Arthropoda > Insecta > Lepidoptera > Limacodidae > Apoda > Apoda limacodes. The sequence continues at coordinate 40,420,546 of OX291541.1, forward strand.
TTTAGGCTGTGGCGTTTTAATATATTACCAAATTAATATATTTTAGTTTCAGTCTGTTTGTTTGTTATTGCTTTACTTTGCTACGGAGCAAACAATTGACCTGATTTGGCACTAATATTGTTGATGGGACGGAGATGGACATAAGTTGGTTCTTTTAGTCCTGGAAAAGTTCACGTTGACAAACTACAGCTGAAGCTTTATTGCTAATGCTATTGCTATAGCAAACTTTCTTAGGTACTATAATTAAAAGCTTGACGTAGAAATCCCACAACGATTACTGGATTTAGTGCGGGCGGGTAAAAGCTAGTAGTAGTATATTCATGTTGGTTCTAAATTGTCCATGTAACTATTTTCACTTGACAAAATTATTTTTGATAATAATTAATATAATCACTTATGCAATAAAGACAACAGCAGCGCCATTTTGCCGACTTTATTTTTTTCAGGCAATGTTCTTTATTTCTAACGGAAAGCTAAAATTTTAAAAAAAAGTTAGTTGCTTCTGTGCTAAGAAATTGATTTCTTTTCGAGCAGTGCAGTGGGGGTCTAATAATAAGACACATTAAATTGTTTTGTACTGAGCAGCCGGTTTATAAGCAGTCTTCAGATCTATGTATCTCGACCTATGTAGATAATACTTGTCTAATAATAGTTTGATTTCATTCCAGATGACAATATTCTCATTCGGTTTCTTCACAGTTGCTTTTACAAAATTGAAGATACAAAGAAAACTATAGATCTTTTCTTTGGCATAAGAGCTTCATCGCCAGAACTAGTCTATGACAGAGACCCTCTTAGCAGTCATATGAGAACCATTATGAGTACAGTGTAAGTAGACCTCCCTGAGAGTAAGTAGGCGCCGCGCGTAACGTATTTTAATTTTTTTTTATATCACTAAGGTGGCAAACAAGCTTACGGTCTGCCTGATGGCAAGCGGTCACCGTAGCCTATGGAGGCTTGCAACATAACAAACAAATAAAAGTTTGACACTACCAATCAAATATCAGTTTTCACAGTTTTGTAAAATTTCGAGAATAATTATGATTACCTTGAAATATTACCTAAATCTGACACCTTTTGTATCAGGAAGAAAAAATCCTGTATAACTTTTAACCTAAACAATTAGTGACCGACGACTTTTTCGATATAGGTAAGTAAATATAAAAAAAAACCTTTTAAATATTAAAAAACTGTACCTAAACAAGTAATGTAGAATCATTAAGAACCAAGATATCACAACCTTATATCTATATTCAAAGCGGAAAACAAACATAGTAAAGTAAAAAGGATCGTTACTTGACCTTTGAAGCCGAACAAAGCTGTCACACAAGGCGCTGAGTGCAACCAAATCAATAACATATCGTTAGGGGCGCGTTCGTTTTGGGATTAAGAGTTCCCACGATTGATACTTCTCACAGTTTTGATAACGTCAGTTTTGCCACCGACACCTATCGTTCGTGTGGCTTTAAAAAGTTACTAACAAAATTTTTGGTTACAAAACTTGCAAAACGAACGGTAACGTACACACACTACGATAAAACACACACACACTACCATAAACAATGAATATGTCTATACACTTGACACATTAACACAAAACCCCACCTCCAGACATGGGTCTAAGAAGGCATGTCAGGCATCTAAGGTTTCATTTTTCAATGCCAAAAGTGACAAAAATAACAAAAATATCGTAAACGAACGCATGACAGTTTGTTACAGATGATACTAAAATTTTGATATTTTTGACACCAATACAAAACGAACGGATGACAGATTACAAAGTAAACGAAAATAATGATTCTGCATCCCAAAACAAACGCGCCCTATAAACCTTACAAGATTGCCCAACTAATCTAATTTTGCCCTGCAAACTTTTTAAAAATATTGAAAAATATGGAAACTTTTTGTAATTGCATTATGTAATTTGTGATAGAAATTGAATATGTATTTGGCAAAACTACTGAAGCAACTGTCTCCAACTTCACTTCAGTTGGCGGTGAGTGCATTATAAAGTTGGTGGTGTAATTTGCGGGCTAAAAGCCGTGTGAAAAACTATTGTTTTATTTCGCTTGGCAAATACAGCAAAAAAGTTTTTTTTACCGGAGTTTGTTGGTGACAAATAAACAGCAGATATCGAATATTTGGCCTGAAAACACTTTTGGTTTTCTAAATTAATATAGTGGGCGATGTCAAATTAGTTTTTTCGGAGCACTCTTTTGCGACTTTGCCCACCAAAATAAAATCAATAGGGTTGTCACAAGGTCGTGGATCCGAATCAGTTTTTTTCAATACAACCTTCGGTGCACAAAACTATAACTATAAATATATCGCTATGTAAAATTGCTTCACGATTATGTATTTTTGTAATTTTCGCAAAAGGAGAAATTACAAAAATAATATTATGAGTTTACCCACTCAATTTTAGTAGGTAATAAGAACTTTTACATGTCTAATTGTAAGAACCTACGTAATATGGTTTTTTTCAATAAACCTCAAGCAATCTTTAGGTAAAAAATAGCGGAGTTCTGAAAGTTTTCACAAAATAGGCAAACTTGTGATAAGTTGTGAGATTTTAGCCCGCTCTTTTAAATTTAGCTTTCAATCATATATTCATGAACACTCTTGGTATATTTGATTTATGACTGACAACTTCACAAGGCAGTACTTAAAACAGCAGTTTACCACAAACACGAATAAAAAAGTAATTGTGTTTTTTACAAATTCAACATTGAACAATATTCAATCTTTGAAATTTGGGCAAAGACATGCGGTTTGACGGTAGCTATTATGCGAGGTGTTTTCATCGGCATATCAAAACAAAAGTCGTGGTTTTATAGTGTTTAAGTTTACGTGGGTATTGACTTGTTAATACGTATCCCTGTTAATACTCACCCCTATTAATTGTAGCCATAGATAATCAAAATCAAAACAATCTTTATAAAATTTTATTGAAATCGATAAACATCTATGGGAAACAAAATTTTATTTTCCTGGTTTTATTCTCTTAATAATTTTTTTTCTGCCTTAAGGAACAAACGCTCATGAACCATAAAAACAATGAGATTTCTCTTTTTCCCCGCGAAAAATATTATAACATTTTTGTATACCTATATTTCGTTTTTAGTTTTTAGACTTAAAACTATACCTTGGTACAGACTTTACTACAAGCAACATATCTGTTTCTTTTTCGGAATGTTTATAAAACACGATCAAAATCATAGTTAAACATGGTCACGGTTGATCTCTCCCTAGATTTTCCTATAATACCGGACATTGCCTGTCCCGGCGGGACATTGAAATTTATGAAATAAATATATGACGTCCCGTGAAAATACGGATAGTTGGCAACGATTGAGATCTAATAGTACAAAATAAAAGGTTTGTTTGATTGTGGCTGGTTAATATTGTAAGCAGACGAAAAATTGGTTACGAAGGTAAAAAGGCCTTACTGATTTAAAAATTTACCGGCCCAAATCACATCCACAGTTAGCCAGCCAAAAACGATTTTATCGTATAAACTTATAAGCGTTGAGCCTACTATTTCTAAGGTCGGTTAACCAACAAAGAATTGTTCGGTAAGTAAAACGGCAAGTTTACCGTTAATAAGTTAAGATCATTTTCAATTACAGAAACTTGGCGTGTATTAAAATATCAGGAAACAGAAACCTTTGGATCTGGCAACTCAGTGACTTAGAAAAATACGATTATATGTTAGATGCCAGATTTTTTTTTATGTTTGTCGACGCTTGGATGCTGCACGACAACGTGTTGGCAGATAGCGACATTGCAATTCTTGACGCCAAAAATGTTACGCTCAAATTCATCACGAAATATAACATTGCGGTTTCGAAAAAGTTACTTGCATATCAAGAGGTAATTTTATTTTTAATCACTGCATACGTATACGTACTTGCATAAGAATGATTTTTGAATTTATTGGTATTCTATCTAAGGTCTAGTCACACTGATATGTGTTTTAAGTCGATGCTGGCCTAGTGGTTTCGTGCTGTCTTGTTAGTTTTGAGAATAGACTTTCGAGCCCGTCGTGTTTAATTAGCCTTTTTTAAATTTCTCAAGAAGTTACTTACATTGTACGTTTACGCTACTGCCGATAACATCATAAAATTGCACACGTCGAAATAACGCTTTTTAAGTCCACAATCAGCGAAATAGCGCCCAAACTGCCTCTAGGAACGGAGTAGCCTACAACGAAACGAAAAAAGGAAGAAGTTCCTTGCCAGCCTATTTCCTTCTTCGATTAATCCTTATATATAATATCAATATTTAAAGCCTATATACCTAATTCGATTTTTGGTTACGCATCACTTTGATTTCCGTCCGTCTGTCAAGACTCTTTTAATTAGGCACGCGCAGCGGTATTAAGCTGATACTAAAATCAATTACTAGGGTCGAGTACTTAGAATCACGAAATTCGGCAAGGAGCAATGCATGCCTTGTCAGCACAAATTAAACAAAAAATGCGAAAACCGTAAATTTTTAGTTACATCATATTTTTTTTTGCTATTATAAACCTATTTGCAGTTGGTAAACAAACCGCAGCCTATGTCGATGTATGCCAACATATGTGGGGCAACAGTTTTCCAACGGCAAAGTTAGGTTTTTCCCTCAATACAGTTCATCCTTAACGGAACCGTCAGTGCGCGAGTCTGACTCGCTCTTAACTGTTTTTATTTTATATAGCGCACTTTAAACCTATAATATGTAATATGAGCAACATACTATATACTACAATATAACAACATTACAACTTTCTATAAATGTAAAATAAAAATGCTTGGAAAAATTAAAACTTAAATGAATTATGTATTGGGGCATTTGTTATAATTTTAAATTAAAACATTGTATTTTATACTATTACCTAGTGTAAGGCTATATTGTATTTTAATATGAAGTTGAAAAAAATATAGAGATTACCTGCTGAGTTTCATGCCGGTTCTTCTCGGTAGTAAACATTCTGAACCAGTGGTAATTTTTTTAATTACTAATTAAACTGACGACGATTCAAAAATGTTGTTTACAAGTCTATTTGAATAAAAATGTTTGAGTTTCAGTTTGTTTATTTTAACTGTTTTCTAGGGTGCGATTCCTATACGACTAAAGGAGATACATGTTGTTAATTCCCCGCCATTTGTCGACACACTGTTTAATTTATTCAAGCCTCTTATGAAACAGGAGATGAGAGACAAGGTAAGTAGAATCTTTAAGATCATGATTACCTAATATTTTTTTTCAGGGTGTTTAGGAAGCTTTTTGGGTTGCCATGTGACTAGTACATAGGGGATGAACGAATTAAGATTTTCACTACATCGTGCGGTGTGGAACTGCCTTCCCGATGAGTTATGTAAGTGGCAGCGTCGATTGCCATTATGCTATGGCATACTGCATAAAAAAAACATTTGCTTTAGGCTGATTGTAAAAGATGTAGATTAAGTACTAACATAGTTTTCTTTGTAAAAAAAGTCTGTTATAAAATTTAATTTGAAAATTTTGATTAATGTTATCAAAATAGTACATTATGATATAAGTGCGGTAAGTTGAAAATTACAACCGAGGCAATATTGCTAGCACGAGCCGTAAGCGAGGGCTACAAGAAAGAAGAGGGTGTAATTATCAAAGCGCTCGTATGTTATACGTCGTTTTTTTATTTGCAACATAACATATTTTACAACATATTTGCGAGGAAATAAATCATAGTTGGAGGCCGTCCAACGCTGCGTCTTCGAATACGTGGTCGCCACTCAAGAACCTTTCTTTCCTATACTACTTCAGCTTGGCCTATTTGACCAACTGATTGACCTATGTCGACAACTTTGGTTTTTCGACAAATATTCTTGTTCCGAATTTTATAACGCAAAGAAACACCAAGAATAGCTCTCTACATAGCTCTTGCTCGCTCTCTCTGAGCAACTGTAAGCTCATTAAGAGGCCAACTGTATTTTATAACTCTATTATAAGAGCTTTATTTGCTGCAATTTTTAGGGTTTTTTACCTCGTCTCCACATAACACAGTTAAAGTTGCAAGTAATTTAAAATATATGTTTTTGATGTTTTTTTTTTGTCTCTCGCAGGTACACTTCCACTCGCCAAAATCATCGTCAATTTTTGAATTTGTAGAAAAAAATGGTCTTCCGAAAGATATGGGAGGCAATAACGATACAATGGAAACACATTCGAAGGCTGCACTAGATATTATTATGAGTAATAGGTAAGAAAAAATATTTACCAAAAATATAGCTGGTTCCTGCAGCTACATTTACCATATTCCCAAAACTCGACAAAAAGTGAAGATTAGACCTAACTATGGAAATTTGCTCTATATCTAAATATGGACGCAAGTTGTTACAAGTAACAGTTGATGAGCTTCTTAAAATATTATCTGCCTACATTGATAGGTGAAGTCGAGCTAACATTTTAGTTCTTCACTATCGAAATACTGGGCTAAATAAAGATGGACGCGAACTCAGCGGCGAAAAACACAAAATATTTAACCGACCTTAAGAGGATACACTTCGTGGCGCCTCGCAGCGGGCTTCATCTTATCAGCTTATATTGGTCCACTGCTAGACATAAGCCTCCTCTATGGCGCGCCATATCTCCCGGTCCTCTGCCTTCCGCATCCAGCCACCACCAACCACCTTTTTAAGGTCGTCGGTCCACCGGGCTGGAAGGCGTTCCACGCTTCGCCTTCCCATACGCGGTCGCCACTCTAGGACACGTCTGCTCCATCGGCCATCGGTCCTCCGACAGACGTGGCCAGCCTACTGCCACTTCAGCTTGCTAATTCTGCGAGCTATGTCGGTAACTTTGGTTCTCTTTCGGATGTCCTCATTTCTGATTCGATCCCTTAGAGAAACTCCAAGCATAGTCTGAACTTGTGGACCAGCCCTGCTGTAAGTGTCCACGTTTCGGCGGCGTAAGTCATGACTGATAGGACGCACTGGTCAAAGAATTTCGTCTTTAGACTTTGCAGTATAGGCGACGTGAAGGCTTGACGAAGTTTACCAAATGCTGCCCATCCCAGCTGGATCCTCTTGTCGGCTTCCTTCTTAAAATTGTTCCAGCCCAGTTGGATTTTTTGTCCAAGGTACACATAATCCTGGACAACTTCTAGTAAGGTACCCGCGACGTATACTGGCATTGGCACGACGTGTTGGTTAAACATGACTTTTGTCTTATCCAAATTCATACCAAGGCCCACCAGAGGATTCATCTAGGGTGTGCAACATTTCGCTCAGGTCTTCCAATGACTCTGCCATAATAACGATGTCGTTGGCAAACCTTAGGTGTGCGATGTATTCGCCGTTTATGTTTATGCCCCGCCTAGCCCAGTCCAGGTTTTGAAGACATCATCTAGCGCATTGGTAAATAGTTTCGGGGATATAACGTCCCCCTGTCTTACACCTCTACGCAGCGGGATGGCACTTGTCCTATGGTCCTGGAACTGGACAGTGATCGTAGCAGAGTTGTAAAGACATCGCAGCACCTCAATATATTGCCAGTCTATACCACATCGCTGCAGAGAATCTAGCACAGCCCAGGTTTCGATGGAGTCAAAGGCTTTCTCGTAATCCACAAACGCCATACACAGCGGCTGATTATACTGTTGAATTTTTTGTATATACTGCCGTACAGTATGAATGTGATCTACGGTACTTAAACCTTTTCGAAACCCAGCCTGTTCTGGTGGCTGAAACTCGTCAAGTCTTCCAGCGAGACGATTCGTGACGACTCTAGAGAACAGCTTATAAACGTGGCTTAGAAGGGATACCGGTCGGTAGTTCTTAAGTAGAGTTTTATCTCCCTTTTTAAAGAATAATACCACCACGATTCCGCGCCACGCCTCCGGTGTAGTTCCGTTATGTATGACAACGTTAAAAAGCTTTGGTAACTCTTTAAGGGCTGTCATCGCCCGGAGCTTTGTTGTTTCTTAGCTGTTCCAGAGCCGCCCTAATCTCACTTTGGTCAACGTCCGGGATATCCTCGGTGAAGTGGCGCGTCAGTTTGGCCGCATGTGACGTGTAGAGTTGTCCATAAAACAATTCGGCTTCTGCTGAGATCTCTGGTTTGGAGGTGACTATTTTGCCATCTGCAGTTTTTAGTCTCGTCAGATGGCTCTTTGCAAGCTGACGCGCAAAAACTTTCGACCCTTTATTCTGCTCAATCGCAAGCTCAATGCTGCGTGTGCTGGAGCGTTGGAGGTCACGTCTAGTCATCTTACGTATCAGCCCGTTTAGAGATCTTGCATCTGACGAAGACCTTTAGTTAGATGGTATTTCTCGTCTTTACCTCATAAGTTCCACAGTTACAGGCAAAAGTTTGGACTCTCTAGTTTTGTTCTGCGGTGGGTAGAATTTGCGTCCCATTCCTTTTACCGTCTTCACCAAGTTGTTGGTCATTATGTCAACGACGCCTGTGGTTTCCAGCAAATCGAATCTATTTTGAAGTTCTAGGTAAAACTTGTCGGATCCTACCATAGCTTGGGACTGTAAAGGTCTAAGAGTAGACTTATTAGACGATTTCTTTCGGTCTTGTAATTTATATTTACTTATTTATCTACTGATTTCCACAACGTTGTTTATGAGCGATTTGTTGACCAGAAAACCAACATCGCCTTGGGAAGGGTCATCACCTTCTCGAAAGTAGAATAAGTTTCCTTACTCCAGGGTCAGCGTGTCCTCACCCTGTCTACGGACTTCTGATAAACCCAGTACATGCCAGTTTATGTGACTTAGTTCTTCTTCGAGTTTTACGAGGTGAGGATCCAACCTCATCGTGCGTCCATTGTACGTTGCCAAGTATAGTCGTCGTTTATGGTAGCCGTTTGTCGTAACCCGGAGATTCCTAGCACCCTCTACCCCACCGTTATACCGACCGCTACCGTAGCCGGGAACAGTGTGCCTGCCGGGAACTGAGGGCCGTTTTTTTCCTGCCTTCACCATATTGGGTTTTGCCCATAGTCACCATGCTGGGCAGACGGGTTGGTGACCGCAGTTAATTCAGAATACTACCGGATGTTGCTGCTGCCCAACATCAGTCTGTGTTTGGGGTTGAGAAATAAGACCCCTTTTACCTCTAAGTCGTCTTTTACGACATCCCAGGAAGATAGGGAGTGGTCCAATTCTGTTCTGCCGGAACCACACGGCGTTGCCGGAACCACACGGCGGGCTTCATACAAACGAATTTCTCATTTGTTTTTGACATTTACTGATTAATCACTGTGAAATTTCTTAGTCATAATCCCAAGCCAAATACCTAGGTCTGTGGTTTTTCCAAATTCTTGTTAAACGTTCTATTAACTAGAAATCTGTTTTAAAACCATTTGGATGAAAAACTAGAATCCTGTATAACTTTTGAACTATAAAATTTTATAGAAAACTGGCACACTGTTGACGTAGATATTTATTACTCAACCATTTCTTCAAAATTTCGTGGTGTTTGATCAGCAATTATCAAAAATATGTGAGAAATTCGTTTTTATAAAGCACGCTGCGAGGCGCCGCGAAGTGTATCCTCTTAAGACTTAAGACGAAGATTATTATTAGAATTGCACAACATTCATAAAAGTATTAAGGTCTATGTGGACTTCTGAACAGATGTGCCAAATTATATAAAAAAATACACAACCTCAAAAAACCCACTAAAAAGGAGAAAATAAACCTAACGCTAAAAAAATGTAGTTTATAATATAACTAGCTGACCTGGCAGACATTGTTGTGCCCTTTCCGTTGTTGCCACTATTACTTCGTTATTGCTTATTTTTTTTTTTTCTTGTTACCCGGCTCCTAAGGGTCATAGTCTCTGCGTGTTGTTAAAGAGCCTTAAAAGAATTGGGCGATCAAATGCACAAAAGAAGTTTTCGGATTCGACTGGCAGTTACAGAGATTAGCGCGTTCGAATAAAAAACCAACAAACTCTTCCGCTTTTATTATATTTGTATAGATGGGGTAAAATAAACATTTTTAACCTCACTTTACGTGTACAAGACCATTCACAAATATTTTTTTTGTTTGTCTTATTTTAAAAGTAGGTACCTAATTTCAAATGTAATTATGACTGTGGCACACGGACGGACGGACGGACATGGCGAAACTATAGTCCCTTGTTTGACTATATACAGAACCTTAAACAATGGATATAAATAACTTTAATTTCATTCTTTTCAGAGACATTTTGACAGATGATAACTTCTGGAAATCGACAAAGAAAAGTAAAGGAGAGTACGACATTGATGATGGATCTTTTAAAGTACTCGATATAGACTAGCTAATTAACAGTCCTATCGGAATCCGGTTTGGAAACAAAAAAAGTAAAACCTGAAGTTTTATGATTTTAAAAGGTTAACTAGTACATTAGGAATAAAAATACCTCCGATGCTTAGCTACCTCCAAACTACCGGGTGAAAAGAGTTGTTTTTCAATTTCTGGCTTATACTAATTGAATATTGACCGCTACAATAATTGTAGGTGTAATTTTCCAATTTTTTTTACTTTTAAGTGTGGTGTTGCAGGGCGACCATAAAATGTTTTTTTATTCCAAAAAGAAGAGTAAGCCCTACCAGAATATTAAACGACATTTTTTAAATGTTAACAGCCACTTGAAGTTGGGGATTTTTGGTCTTCTCAGGAGACCATAAAACATTGATTTCTTAGAAACGGGTATTTTCTTTAATTTCAGTTTTTTATTGTAATTATATGTATTTCGAAGATTACTTTTTCTATTTTCATGAAAATCAGAAACTTTTTGCGAACCTAAAAATTAAAAATCAAGAAAAAATTTAAAAAATGGTTATTTGTAAATGACGATATGGTAAAAGTATCTTATACAAAAGTTGTAGATTTTTCTTTTGTAGAGGTCAGTTTTCAATAGGACGTCAGAGTTAGCCATAAATTGAAAAATAAACCCTTTTTGGCCTCACTATTTCTCGGTGGTAGCTGGGCATCGAGGGCATTTTACAGGTTTTAATTCCCAATGGACCGGTTTACCTTTTAAAATCATAAAACTCCAGGTTTTAATTATGTTTTTCTTTTGAAAATAAACGGATTTCGATCGGACTATTATTGTTAAGTAAGGTCAAGTTAGTTTCAACATTTTTGTAAATGCTATACGTTGAAGTCACAAGAAGATTTATACCTGCAATTTCTACTGAACATAGTGTAAAGAAGTAACTTATTATTTTCATATGTAGTGTAAAATACAGTGATTCGAGGAGTGACTCCTTCAATAACATTTATTACTAATTTGCAACGATTAAAAAGTATTTTACTGTAATTAGCTACCTACATGTACTCGAATTATTTGGCTGGTATGTGGTTATTATTGGTCGTACAATATTGATATGGATTGAAAATTTATAAGCAATATTGTACAGCCATCAGGTAAAACTACAGTCGCCAGATTAAATCGACCTCTAACTACATTGTAAAGATATGAGAAAATTATTTATAAAAACAGAATGCTGTTGATATTCCTAAGTAAAGTGAATAGAAGTGCTTAAACACATTTGAAAAAGAAGTAGGAGAAGAAACAACCTTAAACGAGGGAAATATTTTAATTTTATTTAAATTAGTTAAGGTTCATATCTTCTAACTTAAAATCATAAGCATGTACATTGTACTTATTTAGTTTTCTAACAAGGTACAGGTAAGTAACTCAATACTTAATGGATCGTAAAAACTGGGCCAACGTAGGCTTTAACTAATTAGGTCACAAGTTAAAATTACAAAGACTTACCCCTTTTTGGCGTTTTATGTTTTTTATAATAACGTTTTTATTGTACGATTGTATGTAGTGTGTATGTGAATGTCTGTATTGTGTTGCTCTGGTTCACTATAACTATAAAATATTAAATTATATAGAAAAACAACAGCCGCGACCTTTCAACCGAAGATTATATGAGTGACTGGCGCGGACGCGCACAGAGTATGCAAAGAATGAACTAGCTAGACCGATCCGAATACCAACTAGATGGTTCATTCTTTCCTAAATAAACCCCCGCCCCAGCCAGACCGTGTCTGGATGAGGATAAACCGAGCCAGAGCCATCAATCAACTGGAAATCGGGAAAGCACGCTTTAGTACTGAGTCCCCTACCAAGACCTCTGCGACCCGTGGGATACCGTCCGAACCGGGCAATAATTGCAATTGCAAGGGCGGTAAATTTGAGTCCTTTAAGAGGACAAGGTCTCCGACGCACGGGGGGTTGGTTTTATCCATCCACCGAACCCGTTGCTGTAACAAATGTAAATATTCCGAAGACCACCGACGGTGGAACAACTGCGTAATTTGTTGAAGCAACTGAAATCTGATGAAGGGGTATTCAGGTAAGGAGGTTAAAGAACTACCGATCAAGAAATAGCCTGGAGTTAGCGCTTCCAGGTCATTAGGATCCGACGAGATCGGACAAAGCGGTCGTGAGTTCAATACCGCTTCGACGTTTGTAATTCCTCAAACGTGAGGACCGTTTCACCAATCACACGACGGAGGTGAGTTTTGGCGACCTTGACAGCTGCTTCGAAAATACCGCCCCACGAAGGATAGCCGGGAGGATCAAAAATCCAAGTCACGCCCCGTTTGGACAACTCCGAGTCAATATACGTGTGAATGTCCGACAAAAACTGAAGGACTTGTGGCTAGGTCAAGGTTCCCTTTAACCTATAACAAGGGATACATTTTAAAGATGACGCTCCGAGCTGCTCGTCTGGCGGACAAAATCCAAAATTCTCGCTGCAGACAAGCCAGCAATGCATTGGGACCGGTATGACAGTTCCTAACATGGCGGTCCCTGATCAGTAACTCAACAAAATGACCGCTCTTGGGCAACAAGAGAGGATGCCGAGCCCCATAGGGCAATTCTTACGAAGCCACCCACTCGCAAAAACTCCGACTCGTCCAGAAACAAGTTAAGACGAGCTAGACTTTCCCGCAATTACCCGTTCTCTGAACAGAGAAGACGAATTTCCTTTCCAAACGACTGGTCCTGTACCAGTCGAACACAGGTGAGGAGGGCATCCTGTTCCATAACTTGTGGAGAAACCTCTTAATCCAACCGGTGACATCAACTTGTTGAAAGAACTGAACCGATTAAGCAAGAAATTCAGTGAAATGTCCACAGTCTGCTCAACAGCAAAGACCTTTAACCCCGGCAGAGGGTCAACAAACTTCAAAACTGTGTGAGGCCAAGTGTCTTCAGGAGTGGCCAGCCAGTCAGGATCCCACCAGAGCGGGTGATTCATGATTTGCGAGGCAATCAGGCCCCGTGAAGCGCAATCTGAGGGATTCAAGGACCCTGGCACGTGACGCCAATCCAGAGACACCGCAGAAGACTGGATTTGGGAAACACGATTGGCCACTAAGGTCTCTAGGGTATGATGGGACGCCTTAAGTCAAGACAGCACGATTTGGCTGTCTGTCCATGCCGTGACGGAGTCAAATTGAACCCATCGACCCAAGGTGGAGAAGACATCGTTGAGGAGTCGAGTCAACAATGCAGCTCCTGATAACTCCAGCTTGGGGATCGTCAACTTGGTCCGCAAAGGTGCAACCTTACTCTTTACGACCACTAGACTGACGCGAACATGACCATTGCTGTCAACGGTGCGGAGATAAACGACGAGTTTGTTACAGCAACCAATTTGATAGCGTAAAAGTATAAACCCCAAAAAACCCAACTACAATGTACAAAAAAACCGACTACACAATTACACAAATAAATACGATATCTTACAATCCTTCATAAAAGAACAATATTTAAAACCTATTTATTCCAAACTATTTTTACCGCAACAACAAATATTGTTATAAAGTGGGTAATTAGCTTCACTGTGCGAATAACCGACGATCAATGCGATAAGACCGGTTAACTATGCCTATCAACGACGCGACCCAACGTCAGGAAAATCTTAAATTATAAATCCGACGTAATATGACCCAAATACGAAAACAAACTAACAAAACCGTTTATTACGTTACAAAGGGTGGTCCGAAAAACCACGCTCTGCTACCAGAAACTGGATCGTAAAAACTGGGCCAACGTAGGCCTTAACTAATTAGGTCACAAGTTAAAATTACAAAGACGTACCCCTTTTTGGCGTTTTATGTTTTTTATAATAACGTGTACGATTGTATGTAGTGTGTATGTGAATGTCTGTATTGTGTTGCTCTGGTTCACTAAAACTTTAAAATATTAAATTATATCGAAAAACAACAGCCACGACCTTTCATCCAAAGATTATATGAGTATGCAAAGAATGAACTAGCTCGACCGATCCGAATACCAACTAGATGGTTCATTCTTTCCTAAACACTTAATAAATAGAAATAGAAATATAAAAAGAAAAAGTTGCAAAGAGACAAGTACTCGCTACGGATTCGCTTCGTTTCTTTCACACTTTTGTGGTTGTTTTACTTCGCAGTTGGTGTGAGAAAAAAAAAACTAGGAGAAAACATTTAAACCTACAACCAAAATATTTAGAAGCATAAGAAATATTACACTCAAAAAGGCGCTATAGGCACCAATAATTAAGGGAAAAAAAACAGTACCGAATTATTCCGATATTTCCTAAAAAAACGAAAAAATTACGATACCAGCACTGAAAACATATTTACCTGTACTTTCGGTTCTATCGATACTTTATTCAGTTTGTTGTCGAGTCAATTGGCTCAGGGATCTTTTACGTCGATTTTGACAGATCTCAAATTGACGTATATAAAAATTCTCAACATTGAATGAAACAAATAAACAAGAAAATAAAAAAATCGGCCAAGTGCGAGTCGGACTCGCGCACGAAGGGTTCCGTACCATTATCTATAAACACGGCAAAAAAATCACGTTTGTTGTATGGGAGCCCCTCTTAAATATTTGTTTTATTTTTAGAATGTTATTATTTTATTGTTCTATAATTATTTATCGTTTATTATCTTTTATTTTATACCTGTTTCATAGATGTCCCTACTTCATATAAGTAACTTATAATTAGAGATTCAGAGAAACTTCCTCCCGCGAACGCTTAAGTTGTGGAATGAGCTCCCTGCCAAGGTATTCTGCAAGGACTACAGTATGGAGTTCTTCAAGAAAGAAGTTATTAGATTTCTGAAGGGTCGGCAACGCGCAAGTGATACCCCTGGTGTTGCAAGCGTCCATAGGCTACGGTGACCGCTTACCATCAGGCGGGCCGTAAGCTTGTTTGCCACCTTAGTGGTATAAAAAAAAAAAAAAAAAAAAAAAAAAAAAATTTGTACGAAAATTTCACTTTTCCAAGTACATTTTATAACTTGGTCGACTATTACTCGTTAGCCTGTAAAGTGTACTTGCCCGTGATAGTTTTTCATTTAAAGTCATTACATGCACTACCACTGTAATTTTTTTAAATTTTTTAATATACTATACATTCGCTGGTAGTGGGGGGGGGGGGGCAATTGACTCTAACAAATATTAGTACTTTAAAGCTAAATGTTTCGCAAACATAACAAAATATGAGTTTTCCATACCGCGAACTATCCAACGATACCCCACACGGGGTAGACGGGGGGTTGACGAGAAAAAAAAATTACGTCCCCACCTCACGAGTAGCGGAGCAACCCTAAAAAAAATTTTTTTCATAGATTTTATTCTACCACATTGTCGGCTTGATCGATGTCTTTATTCTTGTCAAATTGCAGCTTTTTCGTATTAGTAGTTTTTGAACTAAGCCGCGGACAGACGGACGAACGGACATGGCGATACTATAAGGGTTCCTTGTTGACTACGGAACCCTAAAAACGGACGAAGTCGCGGAAAAAGCTAGTTACCTCAATAGTAAAATAGGAAGAAAAAAATTGTTTACAAATACGACCAGAGACTTCTACGAAATGATCTGATCACTGACCTTGATGAGATATGGAGGACACGGATTTTAATAACCTCATTGAAAAAACGGTCAAGTGCGAGTCGAACTCGCGCAGTTTGCACACTAAGGTTTCAGTTTTAAAAGATATTTTAATTTACTACCTACTCAAAAACTGTTTACTTAAATTAGTTGAGTACCTATTTGATTCATTTTATTTTTCCTGTTAGATAATAGTATCTAGTACCTTCATTGTTTTTTAAGGGTGGTAAGGAGGTGACAAGAGGCTTTTAAGAAAATTTGTGATTTCCGTATCGCCCGTGTCAAACAAAATGTTTTTCATCACATTTAGCATAGCTATTATTTTTATGCAGGAATTATTATAAATTAAAAATCTACCCGTAACTTCGTTCGCATAACTATATTCATTAACCTGCGTATATCCTTGGAACCTAAACTATCTTCCTGCTAAGTTTCATCAAAATCAATTCAGTGATTTAGCCGTAACAACGTCAGAATGACAAACTAGAAAGGAAGTAGGGATAAAAATAAATTTTCACTTTTTTAAGCACGTATTAGAGAGAATCAAAACCACGCTGATGTACGGAATCGGATGGGATGGGAAGCGAAAAGCTAAGCCGTCACAATACAAAGCGTAAACGGAGTCCAGAAAGAATAACCAAGTCCTAAAGAGAATCGTACATAGTCCATTAAACACAGCCAGGTCACAACTCAAAACGTAAATAGAGTCCACAAGGGAAAGCCGTGTTAAAAAAATCGTACGAAGTCCAATAAACACAGTCAGGTCACTATTAAAAAAAAAAGGGAATCCAAAAGGGAAAGCTAAGTCATTAAGGCATGATAAAATCAGTTGGGAACTAAATACTTTCGGTAAAACTTATTATATATATTGCAATTACTTAACCAACTGTTAAAACACCTGATCCTAAAACTGTTGTAGCATCTCATCCTAACCGTTGAAGCACCTCTATCGGCCATAGTCTAATCACGCGAGCCCAGTGTAGATTGTTAACTTCACATAGGTACCTTTTTTTGAAGTATGCGTATAGAACCTCCCCTTACGACGTTTTCCTTCACCGTAAAACCAGTGGCGTAAACAAATAATGTACCTAATTGAGAATTGAGAAATTAGGGGAAGCTTTGAAGAAAAAGACTCAAACCCCAGTACTCAAAATGCTAGGCAGACAACGAAACGATTAATCCACCACCGACTGTCTAAACCGTTTGCCACAACAATTTGCCGTTAGTGACACGTAATAGGCGCCCGTGCAGGAGGTCAAAAGGTCTAGATTTCTGATGAGATTTTCATGTTGGACACAGTCAAATGCCTTAGATTAATCACAAAACGCTCCCACAGCATCATGCGGATTCTTTCTGGATTTAAATAAATTTTTTAATATAATAGTTTCACTCCTGAATCGGTATTGAAATGGCCTCTCACAAAGCCAAACTGTTTATTTACTACTAAGTATTACATTGATACAGAAATGGCTTAACATTGAAATAGGCCTCTTAGGCCAATTTCGACATTGCTTAACTTTGAATATCGTTTCTAAGTGGTATTCAAGATATGTGTATTATACAGTAGGTACTCCAAGAATTCAAAGTATAGAGGCTTCAATTCGTCGCTAGATCTGACTATAACAAACAAAGACAGATAGGTTGGGAGATAAAAAATAAAAAAGAACTATTTATTTATTGTAGATTAAAAAAAAAACCAAAACACAGCGTTTTTATGCGTATGTATTTATAAAGAATAAAAAAATTCTCAAGGTGTCTTGATGACACATGAGTAACATACACACAAAATACCAATGATCTTCTAAGTGGAAGGTCATTGCATAAAATACACAGTCTCTTTACTCATTCGTCGTTTCAATAGATAATAACATTCTCTTTTCATTGATCACTCACAATTCATATACAATAATCTTTGCCCACTAAAATGATGTCTTTAAAATTGAGCCCTACATTCATGATAATCAACGTGAGTCATGCTTGTACACTTTCTGATATGTTCTGTTGGAGAATGACAGCATTAATAACCTAGTAGAAAGATGCGCCCCACGTTTGTCGAGTTCACCTGTAAGCATGTATATGGTGGTAGTGTGTGTTTTATGTGGGAATGTCCTCTTGTGTCGTCAAGACACCTGGAGGATTATTTTATTCTTATTTCGTGGTTTTTTTATTATTTTTTTAATCTACAATAGATATTTATTTATTAAATCGCTATATATAAAATATGATGCTAATTAAGTGTTTTTTTATACTACTAAGGTGGCACACAAGCTCTGGTCCGCCTGATGGTAAGCGGTTACCGTAGCCTATGGACGCTTGCAACACTAGGGATTTCACTCGCGTGTAGGTAACGTAGACATTGAAGCAATCTACCTAAAACAAACTTTTGAGGGAATACCTATTAAGTCTTTTCGATTGGACTGAAATTAATCACTAGTTGCACGAAAGTCCATTTTTGAGTTCCTATTAAAAGTCATACTTACAGTTTCTGATATGTTCCGTTGGAGAATGACAGAATCATGTTTAAAGGAACATGATTTAATAACCTAGTTAAAATATGCGCCCCACGTTTTTCGAGTTCAATTCGAGTAAGCATGTATGAGGTGGTAGTGTGTGTTTTATGGGGGTATGTCCTCTTGTGTCATCAAGACACCTGGATGATTATTTTATTATTTTTAAAGAGCATAAAAACATGGTTTTTTGATTATATTTTTGTTCTACATTAAATATTTAATTAATTAATATCCGGCTTATTATTTATTAAAATTTTGGACAGAAGTTAAAAATTGAAATTGCTCACTTGTTGTGTGTATTTCGAACAGAGAGCTTTGTAAGACAACTCAAGGACTGGATTCTGTCACAGATAAGTTGATCCTGTTATATGCTTTAGGACTTTTATTTAGCCACTAAAGGTCTGTAGCTTGAAAAAGTTTGATTCATGAATCATTTTACTACACGCAATTTTGTGATTAAATTAAACGTTTATCACACGGAATAAATTCATTTATTCAGACCAAAAATAAAAGTAGGCCTATGTAAGAACCCTGTTGGTTTTTGCCGGTGTTCTATATATTCATGTTACACAAAAATTCCTGGGTACGATTATAAATGTAAAAACTCCTTTTCATTAAAGATCCTGGCATTAAAATAGAAGATCATGTGAAGCTTTCGAAAAGTCTGTGTAGATCGTGTGAAATTCTTAGTTTCAATTTCATACAGTTAAAATGACAGTTGGGTATAAACTTGACTCTCTTGACTTACTAGATAAGAAACCATGCTGTATGGGCAGACTTATGGGTTTCCATCTATGGTTATGGAACTGTGATTATTGTCACAGTTGAAGATTGTTTTGTCAAAAACAGACTCGTAAAATAAAATCTTCTTATTTTTAGTATTTGTAACGTAAGCAAAGTACCTACTTATTTCTACCAATTCGTCTGTCCATCGGTCCGTGGGTAATAAACGCTTAGCGCACCTCGGTGGGACTGAACTTTAAAGTGAAGGAAAAATAAACCAGGCAGCGGGAGTCGAAAAAGTAATAATCATCAAAGTTGTAAAAAAATAATCACAGTAATAAATATAAAATATGTTATTAAGAAGAAAGGTTTCTAAGTTTGTTATAATTCGTGCAATTTAAATTTTTCTTACAAGAGCTCCCTTTACTCACTAGTTAAAGTAACCACCGTTGTTGAATCACTTTTATTGTAAAGATCAATTCTATGGCAATAAAAAACACAAAAAAAAAACTGGTTTTAACAATATCCTTTGACTATTATGCCAATTGATGACTAAAAACGTTATTTATTCATAAAAATAAAAAAAAGCCATACATTATGTGCCAACGATCTCCGGGCATACTATAGAAGGATTATTTTTGAGGATGACCACCTCTATCCCCTGGTTACGTTTGATACACGATTTACAGAGCCACCCTGTATAGAATTCGGATATATTTTCACCTCTCCCTTCGCCCTAGTTTTTGAGTGTTCAACATACATAAGGTCGGCTTGCTTTATTATATATTTGTTTGGAGTCATAGATGTGGTATTTTCAAAATAGCAAACAATCACTTTCTCTGTCTGTAGTAGGTAATGACCGCGAATTTGGTTTGGGACCGCGGCACACTTACAAGACATAAAAATTTTGATGCCACGGGCACGTGATGATGGTCATGGCAGCAAAAAGATTTGATATAATGCATGTATAAAGTGACAAGTTTTTGACCTCCTGACGTTGGGTGTTTGGTCGCTAGTGCCATAAGTTTACACCATTTCAGTATTGATTTTAACAATCCCCTTTGACTATTATGCCAATTGATGACTAAAAACGTTATTTATTCATAAAAATAAAAAAAAGCCATACATTATGTGCCAACGATCTCCGGGCATACTATAGAAGGATTATTTTTGAGGATGACCACCTCTATCCCCTGGTTACGTTTGATACACGATTTACAGAGCCACCCTGTATAGAATTCGGATATATTTTCACCTCTCCCTTCGCCCTAGTTTTTGAGTGTTCAACATACATAAGGTCGGCTTGCTTTATTATATATTTGTTTGGAGTCATAGATGTGGTATTTTCAAAATAGCAAACAATCACTTTCTCTGTCTGTAGTAGGTAATGACCGCGAATTTGGTTTGGGACCGCGGGACACTCACAAGACATAAAAATTTTGATGCCACGGGCACGTGATGATGGTCATGGCAGCAAAAAGATTTGATATAATGCATGTATAAAGTGACAAGTTTTTGACCTCCTGACGTTGGGTGTTTGGTCGCTAGTGCCATAAGTTTACACCATTTCAGTATGGCGAGTCTAGTTATGATTTTGACTACCGGGCAGTAACACTTTATAGGTGCTTTACCTTTAATTTTTGATGACAAAGGACTAATAAACATAATAGATATAGTGAGCCTCGAACGACTACAGGACATAACTGGAAAGAGCACACTCTTTAAGCACCACTGCTGTAGCTTGTCTACGTCTAGGGAAAACGCCCGCCGGACCTCCCTCTTTGTTATGGAGTTTTCCGGCATGGTCTTACAGTACCACGGTATAATAGGTGGTAGAGCGCCTTCGTCGTTCATATTCGAGTTAGAGGCAAAGAAACTGCCCAGTAGATCGGCTTTCTCTTGGCACTATGGGATTTTAACTCAGAAATATTCAGATCCTTATTATTAAGTTCCGTGGTCCAAGCCACATAAACCGATTACACCACAGTGGTTTCTAGCTACTTTTTTTGAAATTGTATGGGCACCTGATGCATTATTTTTTCACCAGTATTAGAGGACTATATTAGTTTTTTTTGATAAAAAGTATAACGGTCTAAGTTGCTATTATTTTTTTGCAGGAATTATTATATTATGAAAATCTACCCGTAACTTCGTTCGCATAACTATATTCATTAACCTGCGTATATCCTTGGAACCTAATCTATCTTCCTGCTTAGTTTCATCAAAATATGTTCAGTGATTTAGCCGTAACAACGTCAGAATGACAAACTAGAAAGGAAGTAGGGATAAAAATAAATTTTCACTTTTTTAAGCACGTATTAGAGAGAATCAAAGCCACGCTGATGTACGGAATCGGATGGGATGAGAAGCGACAAGCTAAGCCGTCACAATTCAAAGCGTAAACGGAGTCCAGAAAGAATAGCCAAGTTCTAAAAATAATCGTACATAGTCCATTAAACACAGCCAGGTCACAACTCAAAACGTAAATGGAGTCCAGAAGGGAAAGACGTGTTAAAAAAATCGTACGAAGTCCAATAAACACAGTCAGGTCACTATTCAAAACGTAAACGTAGTCCAGAAAGAAAAGCTAGGTCGTAAAAAAAATCGTATATATGTAGTCCAATAAATACAGCCAGGTCACAATTCAAAAGAAAAGGGAGTCCAGAAGGGAAAGCTAAGTCATTAAGGCATGATTTTACGTTGGGAACTAAATACTTTCGGTAAAACTTATTATATATATTGCAATTACTTAACCAACTGTTAAAACACTAACCTAAAACTGTTGAAGCACCTCATCCTAACCGTTGAAGCACCTCTACCGGCCATAGTCTAATCACGCGAGCCCAGTGTAGATTGTTAACTTCACATAAGTACCTTTTTTTGAAGTATGCGTATAGAACCTCCCCTTACGATGTTTTCCTTCACCGTAAAACCAGTGGCGTAAACAAAAAATGTACCTAATTGAGAATTAAGAAATTAGGGAAAGCTTTGAAGAAAAAGACTCAAACCCCGCTACTCAGAATGCTAGGCAGACAACGAAACGATCAATCCACCACCGACTGTCTAAACCGTTTGCCACAACAATTTGCCGTTAGTGACACGTAATAGGCGCCGATCTCTGACCAAACCCTTTGGAAATAATAATGGTATCAGTTTTATTTTTCTGACAATTACAAAATCAATATCAAACTTATAGCGTACTCGTACGCTAAGACCTAGTGTATCAAATACTCCTATATATCAGCATAGGTGTCCTCTTAAGTCTAACAAACTTCAGAGGATTCTCAATCTAAGTGAATTGTCGTATTCTTAATTTGATATATCACAATTCACGTCCGATTTAGATGTTTTTTGTGTACAAAAAAGTTTTCGTAAAACCGCCTTCAAACATGGATATTGAGCAACGCCATCGGCAGGGAATTCATTCTCACACTTAAGAACCGAAATGGTCGCGTACAGTGCGGTTTCAGAGAAACTTCCTCCCGCAAACGCTTAAGTTGTCTATCACGTCTAATTTCACTGCGTTACAAATAAAAAAAAAAATTTGAGTACCCGCTTTAAAATGTCATGTTTTCTAATTTTTACCTATCGTTCAATAAACATACGTACATATTTTCTTTTTATCACGTCTCATTTTTCTTAAGTAAGAATGTGCTTAGTTATATTAAAAATTAAAAGGCCATATTTTAAAGAAATCTAATAAAATCAACCAGATTTTTTTTAATATTAACAAAATTTAATTTTATCATTTAGGTAAAAACAAACTCAAAAAAAATCATCTTATAAAATTTTTACACAAAATACTTTAACTATTTCTTTTGTGCTTTGAATGATCTCGTTTTTAAGCGCCAACAGTAATCGTCTAGCATAATTGTGTCCCAACGGCCTTGAAATCGTTCTTTAAGCTTATTTACGTCCTCGTGGAACCTTTTACACGGCTCATCACTGACCGCACCAAGATTAGATGGAAAGAAAGGAAAATGAGAATAAAGGAACTGAATTTTGAATGACATACTGCAACCCAACTTTTCGTATGCTTTTAACATAACATTAACTAGCTGTTCCGCATTTTTGGCTCCGTGGTTCCCTAAAAACCCTTTTACAACTGCTTTCAGTGATAACTAAGCATATGTTTCTTTTACGCCTAAAGTGGGTAGTAGAAATAATTATTGACATGTACCTCGAAAATTTAAGCATAATTCAAATTACTGTTGAATATAGATCCTTCAAGATAGTTTATAACAAAAATTTTATTACAAAAGTATTATATAAATTACGTAGCATAAAAATAAGAAAGATAAGAAGGCTACTCACATCTTATTTTTTAATTTTATCCTAGCGGTTTAAAATTACGACAAAAGGTTTTATGTTTTCTGTTTAAAGAGTATCTTACTACGCCTTGTTTTATCTTTTCAGAAACATTCTTACAAATGACAATTTGTGGACCGTGAACGGCGAAATACTAAAGGGTGAAAAAATATCAGACGAGGCTAAAAATTTTTCGCTGAAGACACTTGTTATTGATTAGTTATATAGTTCCTATTTTCTAATAAAAATATACTCTAACAAAATACTATGTAAGTTCTGTCTAAGCTTTATTATCAACTAGACTTTGCCAGCGGCTTCGCCCTCCCTAAATTCGGTTATCGGCGCGGAACTCCTTAATTAACTCCAATTAATTTATTAATTAGTTATACTAATGAATTGCTATAGCATGCTATAGGTGCAGCAATAGTTCGTTTAACTCTGTTATTGTTATAGTTATAGTACTTTTGAATTTTAAGGGATAAAAAGCCTATATGCTATTCCAGGAGCTAACCTATATGTGTGCCAAGTTTTATCCCGATCCGTCCAGTGTTTGAAGCGTGATTGAGTAAAAAACATCCATCCAGACATACAAACTTTCACATTTATAATGTTAGTAGGATATATTTCAATTTTATCTTCAAAACAAGCCAGAACATGGAACCTGCAACTTCTTGGATACCGTCTAAAACCCTTTTTTTTATTTAGTTTTTTCTGAACGGACTATGCAGTTGGCTGATGGAGCCATTACTGCTCCACCGGGCTTTTGGAGCGAGACTCTGAAGGAACAGCAGCGCATTTTTTTTATAGACTTTTCTTTCTTATGATCATTAGTTTAAGTGCAATAGCTACTACAACTATATACATATATATCTGAGGCTACTAGCGCAGTTAGGCAAGACTAACTTTAATCAAGCGATGAATCGAAGGTAATGCCTAGCTCATTCGTGAGCATGCATCTCTTATGCTGTAAATTGAAACAAAGCAACTAATCGACTGAGCGGCCATATATTGAGCACAGCTCCGCGGACTACACTGAATGGAGTTCCTGAAACTCAGCGTCAGCCTCAACGCTAGTCAGCATACGTACTGGTCCCATTGTGGGGCTACGGGACGGCTTCAAGTGCGCTCCTTACACTTCTCCTAAAACCTCGCGGGGCATGCTAATGCTCGTTGGTGAGAGTGGATACGAGGCAAGAGGGCGTCGCACCATATCACAACTATTATCACGCGGACATTATTCTTTACTCTAGTTGCCCATAATATAAAACAAAGCGACGAGGGCGTCTAACAAACGAAGACTGAACAAAAATGCAAGTGATGCATGTTTATTTCCTTCTATATGTATAAATCTAAATACAAACTATTTTTTTTCCGTATTGTTGTCCCTACGCAAATATCAAACCTTATTTACGATCGTTTTGTCTTCTATATTCAATATGACCTATTTATGAATTACTAATACCGATACCGGTTCTATCGAGCTAATTGATGGATACAGAAGGTAATAGTGGAACTCTTCAATAGTTACTAGAAAAACCCTTTTTAAAGGGGCTCATTAGGTTTGTTTTAACGATTTCCATACAT
The DNA here is from genome assembly GCA_946406115.1 of Apoda limacodes. NCBI lineage: Eukaryota > Metazoa > Arthropoda > Insecta > Lepidoptera > Limacodidae > Apoda > Apoda limacodes. The sequence goes on from OX291541.1 coordinate 40,445,554, forward strand.
TACACTTAGCAAGCGGGGGTCTGATCCATTAAAGTCTCGAGTTTGGATGCAATTAGTTTGGGTTAACAAGCGTTGGTGACGAAAGCGTGTTATTTAGTATTTTTGTACTACATTTTACATATAAGGAGTGAGTAAAGTAGATTATTTTTGCGATAAAAGATCATTATTTTCGTTTATTTTGTCACCTGCTTTCTCATTTAGCATTGGTGTCATAATTATGAAAGTAGGTACCTACCTATTGTTTAAAACGTTGCCTTTGAGTATTTAACCTAAAACTACCAAGAAAGCTTTTGCTTACGATATTTTTGACACTTTTATCACCGATAAACACCAGCTTAAACCTACGTTAATACATTGATTAACGTACTGTGTCATATGTCAATTAAATAAAATATCAAAACAAATCATTTTTTTGTTTTGCATGACCAATATTTTTTTGGTTACAGACGTTTCATAGTTCCGACCGCGGCGCACGATAATACCATTAGCAAAAAAGGCGTTATCAAATAAGTGACTACAGCTATATATAGCTCACGCCCCGCTGCGTTAGTTTATGTAATGAATAACCAACATGGAATACAATTGTTTTTTAATAAAAAAAATTCAAATTAATGATAGCTACTTATTTCTGACTTAGAATTCATACTTAACAGCGGTACATTCACTTTGTAAAATGACGAGCATTAGAAAGGTTGGACCTTATATAAAAAAATAGTAAACCGCACCTCGGAAATAATTGGGACTAACCGGATTCTCAAATCCGGATTTTGAAAACAACTGAAAATGCACCAATAACCGCATTTTTCGGATAACGAATAATCCGGATTGCAATCACTATTGACGTTTTAGGTTCTAAGGTTTTTCGTTGATTCAAAATTTATTAGTTTGTGATGTGTACCTACAGGTACTTGCTGAAATATCGAAGAATAAATTGCTACAGGCAATTCAAAAAATTACTATTAATAAAACTGTAAACAATAAAATTAATATTTCTGTCATATGGCTACTTAACTGGCCATGATGGCCATCGGTCCGCTGTCATTTATGTAATAGATTAGCCCGCTCAGTGCCACTCAAGTCAAAGTCCGAGGTGAACGTGATACGAGTGTTAACAAGTTAAAAAGTAACCAAACGTTTACTAACGTGATTTATAATAAAAGTAACAGTGGATTAAAACAAAATTCTTGCGTAAGTGCTACTAAAATTTATATTTTAAACAATCTTCAAAATTGAACTTAAACCATGTTGATTATAGTATCTACCTTTAGATTATATGCATAGAACGTACACAAACTAAAAATAAAAGTAAGATGTGGGGATTTTAAGTAGGTAACTACCGTAATATAAAAAACCAGTTTCAGTCACCTCGTTTAAGAGGATAGGTACATGCTTCCAGCGGCGCAGCGAAGCGTGTTTTATACTAATAAAGATTGACTCTAACTTTTGACACCACCAATTAAACACTACAATATTTCTTAGACATGATCTAAAACCAAATATCAAATATTATAGAGTAATTTAAAGTTTTTTTTTTCTGATTTTTTTTTTTATTTAAGTAACATTAATAGTTAAGTTGTTACTAGAACACGTATACCAAACAGACAGACTTACTTTTATATATGCAGAAGCAATGACGCTGTGCAATGTGTCGACACAGGGACGGGACTTATCTTCATGTCGTGAAGAGACGGACGGACAGGACAAGTACAAGTATTTCAAATTCACTTCTTATTTCCACATAATTTTGTACAGACAAAGCAATTTTGAAACTGTTTGCATTTATCATTATCACATCGGTGAATTTTATTCTGTGCTCTCTGATCATCAAATACCTACATTTTGCGTGCTCTCGGGCTGTTTGGATGAAATATTGGAATTGAAATATTTCTCTCCCCCAATGTAACATTTGGAACGTAACTTCTGTTAATCTGAAAGTTATCTCAAAAGTAAAGCTTTATCTACGGAATCTTATGCGAGAACAATACGTACCTGACCGATTTTTTATCATTTAAGATGTTGTGTAAAATTGTAAATTGGATATTGTAGAAACTCTTAATTGTAGTTAATCTCAAGGCAAATGGAGTTTGCAGCAAATTAGCCATGAATAAATTATATGTTATCTCAGAGAGCGGTCCACGTCACATAAAGTAACGACAATTTTGACTACAAATGACCAAATGACGTCACAACCACGGTCCATGAACTTGAATCTAAAATAATCCAACTTAAACCAACACACTACAAACAACCACAGGTCATAACAAGGTATTTTGTTTTTGTCGTAATTGGACGTCAGCTATATATGTCAAATTTTGACTACCGGTCCACTTGATTTAATACGGTAAAAACAAACTTAAACTAACTTAAGTCGTAGTTTTTGTGGTCGTGGTGACGTATCGCTACCTCAGACGAAGTATGTCGATAATTATGACTTAAGCTATATTTGTTATATCGGTAAGTGAGCCACTTACAGGGACTTTTGCTTCGCACTATCACCATACCATGGTCACAGAATAAAGCATAGTACTATAAGAAATAATAGACAGAATCGACTAAAACATATCAACTCAGCCCCTCGCTGGCAGGCGCTGATCTGCTTGATACTTGTGAATGTTGTTACTCCTCCACGCCACAACTACACCACTTTGGCTGAAATTGGGAATGGAGATAGCTTATACCCTAAATGGACACATAGGCTTTGTACAAGAAAATTATAAAGTTCCCGTTGGAATAACTATAAACACATTTCTAAAGCTTGCTATAAAACTTCCTTACTAACTATACGAGGTTCCCATAGGTATCCCTCACTGATAACCGCGAATTTTCGCTGGTGACCGTGGGCATATGCTAGTTTATAATGTAGCTGAGGTTCCATATTAGGAATGTAATACCTGCATAAATGAGGTGTTCATAGCTTCATTACGATCTGTGAAGTACATCGGGCTCGGTCAGTGCCTAATTGATAGCCGCTTGTGTTAACAAACCTTGAGCAATTGAGTTTATACTTCGGACGCCGGTCGTCATCAGCAAGATAAGTCACAGGCCTTATGGGCTAGGTCAATTCAGCCCAGCGTGGTCGTACAACGTTTAAGCGACAATAACAAACCTGCATTACTCAGAACAAAAAACCAGCCAAGTGCGTGTCGGACTTCGCACACTTAGGGTTCCGTACCAAATGTGGAATATAAGCCGTCCGAATGGCCGTATTATTCAGAAACAGTAGGTGAGTGAATCCTTTCTGTGCTCCGCATATGACCGTATAATCAAGTTGTTTGTAATAGGAAAAATAAGGGGAATTTGAAAAAAAAATCAGATCTATTAATATATCTCTTGGTATTTGTTAGTAAAATTTACATAAATACTTAAAAATAAACATTATCACCAAATTTCAAGTTCATAGGTCAATGATAAGTAGAAAATCTTTCGAAATAAAATTTTGTAAAGAATGTTGACTTTGGTGGCTTCTTATTACTTTGTTTTCCAATATTTTTTAATACAAATAATACAGTAAGTATTTGTCTGCTTCGAATTCTAAACAAAGATACCCGATGGGGTAGGTAAATTTTTTTTCGCGCCCTATATGGGAGCCTGCCTTATAAACATTTAAAAATATTTTTTGACAATTTGTATGGCTTTGGGTCAACAAAATGCTCAAACTGTGAAAATTTGAAGACTGCCGCTCCAACCGTTTAGCTGTAAAACCGGTGTGACAGACAACGCACAGACGGACAGACGCAATAGGGCTCGATTTGGACCCTTTGGATACGGAACCCTAAACTCATTTCATGAGAAAAGATAAAGTTGTCAAACAAGAGGGCGACAATTCTCGTTTTTTGTGTATTCTGTGTGAACAACAACCTCGTTGTTTTAACAAAAGTACATAAAAGACCGCAGGTTGTAAATTTGACTTGCTTAATATAACGAGTACATTATATAAACCCAACTCGAAATTTTGCGAAGAGGTTCCAGTCATAACGGAAAAATTGCTCCTTAAGGTGGTAAAACTAGTGTTGAAATTTTGTATGGCAATTCGTCATTTAAGTTAAATATTAAGAGTCATTTTTTTACAATGCCCCAGCTTATTGGCTGCAGTCGTTAAGCTACGTCAGAGGACTTATGCGCGGCTTGAAAATTCTGTCAGTTAAGTAGTTATAACCTCGACAATGTCTGCCGATTCACTTTGGGCTTATGGCCTAAGCCTTCTTTATCTAAGGAGAGGCCTGTGCCCTATAGTGTGAAAAAAACATTTTTTAGTGACAATCTTAAACTAATCGAGTAGTGTAAGTACAGACAAGGTGAGACACGAGAAGACCTTGAGTAAGATTGAAGACGAGCAGTTGTACGTACAGTACAGTACACGTCACCGGAAAATGATAGTTTTCAATCTAATAAGCCAGTAGTTATTGTCTTCATCCTCTTTGTCCGTTTTAAGTGTCCCCTTGGTAAAAAAATTGTGTTAAATATATTCTCATTGCCAAGACTCAGTTTTAACTATTCACATTGAGAAATTAAACAAGAATATACGAAAAAATGTTTTTTTACAAAAAAGCTTTCTTAAGCCCTGGTTTCCGTTTAAGACCAGAGTACTTGTCAAGACAAATCAAACAAACCGAAACTCGATGGGGCAGCGTTTTTTCATTACAGAGTTGTCATCTGATTTACGTGTGTATGCAAAATTTCAACTCAATCGAACGCGGAAGTGGGCCAAATTTAGCTTACAAGATTTGATTACATTTGATACAAGACAGACAACGGGACGAATAAAACAAGCTTGTAAATACAGTCACTTAGATGAGAACAAAACTTATAAAATGTAATATTCTTCTTTATTGTAACAGTTACCGATAGCCTCACTAACCTAATGCAAACGCTGCAGATTCTTATCATACAAAATTCATATTGCCATATAATCTTCGAAGTTCCCAATTTTTTTTCTTCCTTTTTTTTAATTTCAAAAAAAGTACAGTTTAAGAGCTCGCCGTTTTCAGTTTCATGAGATTCTAATTTTTTAATATTTTTGCAAAGGTTAAGAACATAAATTCAATAAATTCCGGCAATTTCTGGTATGGAGCAACTTAAAAAAGATAGAAACCAATAATGGCTTATCAGAATCTCATGAAATCAAAATACAAAGTGTCTTTCACGTAACTTCGAAGATTATGGCAAATCAATTTTGTATGAAAAACAATCTACGGCGTTTATCCTTAAGTCTTGATTGATGGTTCTTGAGTTTGAGTTAGGTATATACTTTTTAGAGTTCCGTTGTCAACCAGCAACCCTTAAAGGCCAAGCTCATGAGACTCATACTACAATAAAGCTGCTATTTGGTATGGGTATACATATTGATACCGTTACAAAGTGAAAAAATAAAATCTTGAAACAAAAATTTTTAGCATACCTCCCCTACACGTAAAGTCGATGATATTTTAGTGTGGGGGTACCATTGGATAAGGCTTACAAATTTAAATATTCTAACATATTGCAGGTATGTGAAATCAATTTTTTATTTTCATATATCCCTTTGCGAAATATTAAACTTAAAAATACATATTTTTGTTAGAGTCAAATCTTCCCTTCCGCTACCAGCTAAATGGTTCTTCCTGGATATGTAAAACATTCATGGCACTGGTATTTTTAACTAATTTAAAAGAAAAACTGGCAGATCTAAAATATAGGCTCCCGCGACCGCTTAGGTTACGGAACGCGGCTTTCACTAGGGACTACGCAGGTATATCAAAGTCGCGGTCCCCGAGCAAATTGAAGCTAAAGCAAAAGAACTTTTCCTAAAACTGTGGACTCCCCCTCCCCCGATAAAATTTCCTGGATATGCCTTTGATTGCTATAATTCTTTAGTGCGGACTTCATCAGTACTTCCTTTTGAGTTCCAAAATGCAAGTCAAGATAGTGAATTGGTCTAAATTTATAAAGTATTTTAATTTCAGATAAAACAAAGATACAGAAGATGGCAGATAAAACTAAAGAAGACTTAAGCAGTCTCAGGGAGTGGCTTAAAGCACAACCACAGTTTCCACAAGATATAGGTGGGTAAGTTAATTATTTTTTGGACTATACTCTCGATTATTCAGTTATTTAAAAATACTCCCTGTCTTGGGCAAAGCCCAAAAGGAGGGTTATGTGTTTGTTCAGTATGTATGTCCGACTCTATGTCTCGGAACTCGGAACTACTAAACGGCTAAACCGATTTTCATAAGCTGTAAATAAATAAAATAATAAATAAATAATAAAAAACATCCGGCTCCAGAAACATTAAGAACTAAACAGAAATTAAAACATAATGATACTTAACTATAAGCAGGCGGGACGGGACTCATTTCAACGAATCTTCAAATTCTAATTTAATTATAATAATCAAAAAGTGTACCTACTTATTGATTGCTCACACTATAGTAGTTACCCTAAAATGAGTCTCGTCTGCTTATAGTTGAATATTTAGTATGTTTTAATTTCTGTTTAGTTCTTAATGTTTCTGCAGTCGGGTTTTATTTTATTATTTATTTATTAATTTTTTTTGTACAAATTATTGTTAATTATGGTCTTCTACTCATTTTTCTGTCGACTTTCGAAATGTCATAGATTTAAATTAGAAAGAAAACATTTGAACGTAACAACAATTTCATTAACAAGGTATAAAATTAATTAAACTGTAAAATTATATACTGTTCACAATTATTTTATTTCAGTTTGCAATCTGGAGAAAGTTAAAGTACCTTTTGATGATGACTTTTTATTTTTTCCTTTCAACTAAACTCTCTTAACTGAGCTGTATAAATATTACAATAATAAAATTCTCTTCAGTTTTTACTCTTTTAATTTATTTTATAAAAAATAACAGTCAAAAACATTAGGCATGAATACGAAGTAATAACATTTATCATTAACTGTTTCAGATAATAAACTGTTATTAAGATTTCTGCACAGCAGCCATTATGACGTCGAGAAAGCTAAAACTGTCATAAAATTATTCGTCAGCATAAGAACCGCCTCACCTGACCTACTTACTGACAGAGACCCAATGTCCTCGGAGATGCAAAACATAATGAGCATAACGTAAGTATACAATATATCTTTGTGATAAAATGCTTACAATATGTTAACTCGAAGCACTGACTGTTAAGGATCTCAGTCTGTGTCCGGGACAGAAACTAATTCAGGATAATTTTGTGCTTATGTTTTGACATTTGGCATCATAAATTAGTCTTTTTCGCATTAAGATGTAAATTATTTGCCGTTAACCACTGAAGCAGCTTCCAACCGTTTTCTTTGGAAATCTATGAGGGAGGCCTATGTTCGGCAGTGGACTTCATGCAGCTGAGATGATGATGATGATGATGATGAACCACTGAAGAACTTGAGAAAGTGCACTACTTACGACGTCAAAGTATTTTTATTTCTGTCAACTTTAAATAAAAGAGAAGTGTCATCTGCAAATAATACAATCTTGCATAACTTCGCCCCAAAGAAAGGCAAGTCATTTATGTAAATTAAAAAAAGAAAAGGACTTAAAACAGAACCTTGAGGAACTCCTAATTTTACGTCTAAACCTTTGGATTTACTTCATTGATTTGAAACTTCTGCGTTCTGCTACTTAAATATGAGCGGATAAGCTTAAGAGATAAATCTGCAATACCATAATCACAAATTTTTGTATAAGAGTTTCCTGTTGTACGCAGTCGAATGCCTTTCATAGATCACAGAAGTTACCAATGGCATTTGTGACTGTTCCCAAGCATCAAATATATGTTGTATAAGGGCAACACCTGCATCGGTTGTGGAACGCCATTTTGTAAAACCAAACTCTTGAGAATTTATGTTAAAATGTTTAAGCATTTGATTGAACATAATTTTTTCAAAAATTTTGCTGAAGGCAGGCAGTAGAGATATAGGTCCAAAAATTATTAGGATCATCTTTATTTCCACATTTAAAAAGTGGTTTATTTTACTATATTTCATTAAGTCTAGGAATATCCCTTCCTCAACACACTTATTAAATATTACTTACGGCTAACTTAAGTATCATGATATCAATTATTCCGCTAAGGACTTTAACTGATATACCCTATCCAGTTTTTTCTGAGAAAGCAATTTAAATGTCATCAGAGGTGACATGCTCAAATCCAAATATAGCCTTGCATTTATTTACATTACATTTAAAAAGCAACTCTGATTCTAATGCAAAGTAATTTAATGCATTAGTTGTAACTGTAGGCATTTCAGTAAAATGTTTCTCATAAGAGTTAGCGACATTAAGATATTGTCTTAAGTCTGGGTGTATTTATGTATGATATGTATGTATTTACAAAAAAAAGTCATATATGTGTATTTAATACTACAGTAGCGCAGTCCTTGCATTTCATTTTATCATTTGAACTTAAAGTTATACTTTAAACACTTGCTTGAACTTATTACTTAAGAAATCAAAAAAAAAATGTATGGATTATTAGCATTGTTATGCATAAAAATGTAGAAATGGTTTTTTTTTTCAATATTTACTTTACAATATCAAGCAGCGGTCACAGGTCTATAAGTTACTAAATAGGATTATTTCATTTTGTTGTGTATTTATTTTATTATTTGACCAAAATATGATACCTCCTCATTATAAGTTAAACCTATGTCTCAAAAGTGTATTGGAATTTTCCAGAAACCTGGCATTATTATCCGTATCTGGAAATAAAAACATTTGGATATGGCAACTAAACGACCCAGGGCTCAGGAAATACAACTATGTACAAGGTGTGAAGTTGTTCTTTCTCCAAACGGACACTTGGTTGCTGGAGAGTAATTTAATGGAAGAAGAAGATATTATCATATTGGATGTTAAAGATATGAGTTTGAAGGTTTTAACAACGCTGAGCATGTCTGTTGCAAGCAGATGTAACAAATATCAGCAGGTATGTAAGTAGGTATTTAGGTACTATGAGTTTCAAATGAGTTCGCATCCCGGTCAGGCGTCATCTTGGTGGCCGAATAGTTGAAACACATAGCACATAAAATTTCGGAGTGGAACTTCCAAGTGAACATTAGACGGAATCTAAATTTGATACCTGTCAAAATATTGTAAAAAAAAAAATTTGTTAGAATAATCACCGTAAACATTTTACTATTAATAAGATCGGGCCTAATACATGATCCAAATTAAAGCGTTGAAAACTTTCTCTTATTATTTGATCTTCATGAGATTGTTTGAACAGAAAACGGGATTTACGGAGCAAGAGAGAGAGAAAAATGCGCACAGAGATTCGATATCGTAGTAATATTTGTACTAGGTCGCCTTTCCATCAAGGTTATTTGGTTTTTTTGGTGAACTGTATGACACATTTTTAAACTTAAAAAAAAATCTTAGAGATGGTGCCATAGTAAAAAAGGCTCGTACTGCTGTTCCAAATCGGGGTGTCACATTTTCTTCGTTGGCCGGCATTTTGATATTTGGGCCCAAGTATGTATAAGTTGCGACTGATAGGTTGATTGATAATACATTAAAATAATATATAAATGTTATTTCCTACCTAATTCCCTTTAACGTATATTTCATAGTTACTTTTTATAGTTTTTCAAGAACTGGTAAAAGTTATATATACTGGTTTTTTAATTTAAGTTGGTAATTCCCAACTTATGATACATAAAGCCACTTCAGTCAAGATTCACTGCTATCGGAAGCAGTGTTGCGGCGACAGTCTCACACCCTGTCACATATAGTATTAAAGTGGTTAATGTACAGAGGCTCTGTGGGTGGGTATCCAGACACTTGCTTCCCCTTCTGGGAAATAAAACCTATAATAATAGGTGTCTTAAATGGTTTTGGTTTTGATATGATTTCAGGAAGCCTTGCCTATAAGGCTGAAGCAAATACACGCGGTGAATGTATCTCCAGTTTTCCACAAAGTTTTTTCGGTGGTAAAACCTTTCATTAAAAAAGATGTGAAAGAGAAGGTACGTCCCATTCAAGTATATGCTGGGAAAAATAGGTTATCTTGTAAAAAGATATACTTAATCGTAATGGGATTTACTGCATAAATGCGGAATACATATTTTTCCGTGACATATTTTGTACATTATTGTATTTGTATAAAAATATGCCAAAAATTTACGAAAAATATTACCCTTGTTTTAAAATTTACTAATCAAACACCATGACAATAGATACAGGATTTTGACGAACTACAGACCGAATAGATGTTTTTATTAACTTCAAATGTTATTTGAGACTATTTGTATGAAAAACCGCTAAATGAGTTTCTTATATAACTTGCAACCTAGATGATTCAATAAAAAACTGGCACTCTGCAGACCTAGATATTTATTCCTCCAACATATTTACCAAATTTAAGATTGTTTGATTAGTAGGTAAATGTCTAAAATAGAGTCCAAATTTGTTTGTATTAAGCACACTACGAGGCGCCAGCGCCGCGGAGCAAAGACAGTCAACTATTTTTTTAAATTATTCTTTGGTTTGTCGTGCCTTTTTTCAAAGTAAGTAATTTCAGTCTATGCAGGTATATAAAGCAGGTAGGTAAAGATTAACTGCTGAGTTTATTGCCGGTTCTTCTCGGTAGTAAAGCATTACGAACCTTCCAATCTTCTCCTCTTATATTTTGTTCCTTTACTACACACATTGTAACTAGTACAATCGAAGTTTTATTGGAGTTGCCTGAGTGTGTCATGCTCTCTCAAAGTGTCTCTGCGGTGGTGGCGTGTGTGTCGGGTCGTTACGTTCCCTAAAACATGGTTGAGCGAAGCGATGGCTGATTCATGTGTCATACTCGTGAACGGGTGCCGCCTGTGGAGGCTGGTCTGCTCTTGCAAACTTCTTTGTATTCTTAGTATTTAGTCTTACTTTTTTGTTTTGTTTATCAATACTGTAAGACATTAATTATTTCTTAGTGATGAATACATAAACTGTCTTTTTTTTATATATTGCAATTAGATACTTTTTCATGTAGTGCTTGTGCTTTATATTTCATGTTTTATGTTTGTAATGGAAAGGGTCCTTTTATGATAGGGAGGGCATTTTCCAATATTTTAATTGGACGCTGTAAGAGAAAGGGAGAAAAGAAATGCCCTTGCTGAGTTTCTTGCCGGTTCTTCTCAGTACAAGGTCTCCTGCCCTATAGACTTACGAACGATGGCGTAGTGACATTCATAAGTGCTCAATTATTGTAGCCTAAACTGAATTAATTATATTGAATTTGAATTATGCTTGTATCCTGTACTTTTTCAGTTTTTGACAATTGGAATGAACAGAAAATTACCTCTTTATAGTCAAATATTTCAAAAGCTGTAAAAGAAAACTAGTTATTTAATATTGTCCAGTCAACAATAGTTTACTTGATCAGGTTATAAAATATATTTTTTATCCCCATCTTTATGACCCGCTCGGAAAGAGAAGGAACCTTGTCAAAGTGAATGAAAAAGGACAGTTCTAGACATTGAAATAGAGTTATCAAACAAAATTAAATAATTAACAGTTTTTTCTTCGTGATTTCGTTTCAATCAATCAAAATATGACTATCGCAAGCCGTATCGAACCCTTAAGTTTGAGGAGAGACTTAGCCTCCCTGTGTCTGTTCGCTTGTATAATGGGATGTGTTTTAAGGAATTGTTCGAAATGATGCCCATGGCTACTTTCTACCGTCGCACCGCTCGCCATCAGCAGGGAATTCAATCTTCACACCTTAGAACCTAAATAGTCACGCACTATTTACGCACGCTTAGGTTGTGGAATGAGCTTCCTGCCAAGGTTATCTCTAAGGACTACAATATGGAGTTCTTTAAGAAAGAAGTTATTAGATTTTTGAGGGGTTGGCAACGCGCGAGTGATGCCCCAGGTGTTGCAAGCGTCTATAGGCTACGGTGACCGCTTACGCCTATTTGCCACCTTAGTGGTATAAAAAAAAGACACGAGTTACCTGACGCTACTGGCCTGGCGGGCGTGCACACATGTCTCAGTTCCAAAAAGTGGCACCCCATTCTGAACGCGCGCGAATTATACATACATATAATCTACCTGTAGTTATATATTAAACTATTATTATTTTATTTAATTATATTTTATTTTTGTTTTACTAACACTAGTTTTAAATTTGTGTAACTAACAACTATGAGCATATTTGTTCAAAAAAATAAAATAATTATATTATAATTAATATATTTTTATCTAAAATTTTAATGTATATATTATAGTGGGTAGTATGTGTACTGCTTTAGTCCTAATAGTTTCTGACATACAGCTGGACGAACGGACATGGCGAAACTATAAGGCCATGTTTGGCTACAGAACCCTAAAAAATTGTAAATTGTCGCGATCGATTGGATGACTTAGTCAGAGTTTTGCAAGGATGGGGTGGGTTTTTTAATAACTTATTCACCCTTCGAAGCATGACAGATTGTTACATAGGCACCTACCAATAAATGCCCTCATGAACTTCATACTTCTGAAAATATTTTCCAGATCCAATTTCATGTCCCAAATTCGGACACTTTGTACCAATTTATAAATAAGGATATTTTACCCGAAGAATTTGGAGGCAGAAATGGTAAAATGGCTGATCATACAAAAAGAATTTACGATGACATTATTCGAAAAAGGTAATTTATTGAAAACAGATGTAAAGAAAACATAGAATAAGGTATTAGTGGTTTTTTTTCCAAAAAATCTCTTGAAGACTCAAAATAGTAAGAGTCATTTTCCAACTCTTCACTTTGCACTTATGAAGAACGAAGAGTGTAGATTTGCAGAGTTGCGTCGCGGAATAGGCTCCTTAATAGGTAGTACCTGAGGACCGAGCTTTGCTCGTATTTTTTTTAACAACGCCATCTATTGTCAAGTAGCTCTAGGGTTGCTGTGTCGGTAAAAATAATAGTTTTACTATTCGCCTATAGATGTCAAGGAGATTCATATTTTTCAGTTTATCATTGCCTGAAAACACGGATACAACGACGTTTTCTAAATATGAAACCTAACTAGATCGATTTTTCGCCCCAAAACCCCTTGCGTCATAAATTTCATGAAAATCGTTGGAGCCGTTTCCGAGATTCAGATTATATATCTATATAAAAACATATTATAATATGTTTTTATTTCATTATTCTCAACAGTCTATCGCCGACATCGTTGTTGATCATATACCTAAAAAAAATTATTTTATTTTTCTTTTCACAACATTTTAATCTCTCGTTGTGTAAACTATTTTTTTGATGTGTTTTTTATCTTATTTTTATTTTGTTACACAATAATGGCAGGTAATCGGTAATTAATTAATTTAGCAAGTTTTAAAACTTAATTTTAATATTTTATTTACTTATATTATATTGCTTTTATGTTTTATATATACTTAGTATAATTATATTTAATATTTAAAGTGTTTACATGGATAGCAGTAATGATAGCATAAATGATTATCAGTCATTTACATCATCTTCTGAGGATTTGAACAGCAACAATAGTTTTCACAGCATTCCTTCGTTAAACGACTCTCTCCATTCTCATTTCGCAGACTTAGTGAAAAATTTCAATGTTGTTCATATCAATGCCCAAATCATTCCGGCTCATTACTCTGATATGCTGGCTAGATTTGAGGGAAATAATAACATTCATGCAATCCTTGTGTATGAATCCTGGTTTAAGCCCTGTCTGCCTTCTTCTTCTTACTGCATACCAGGATTTCAGCTCATTCGCAATGATCGCACTTTTCGTACTGGAGGTGGAGTGGCAATTTATCTTCGATCATCTATCCCTTTTTCAATTGTCAGTTCTTCTGATCAATCTCCTCAATCCAATACACCTGAATATTTATTTATTGAAATTACCCTACACCATAGTAAAGCTCTTCTAGGAGTTTTCTATAGTCCATCAGTACATGTTAATTATTTTTCTATATTTGAAAAGCTCCTAGAAGACCTGACACCTACATATACACATTCTATTATCATGGGTGATTTCTACACTTGCATACTTAAAAATGATTCACGAGCTAAACATCTGAGATCTATTGTAGAAGCAAGTAACATGTACATTCTACCGCTACAAGCCACTCACTTCTATCGAAATTGCTCCTCTTCTCTTTTAGATTTGATTTTTGTTTCTTCTTCTGAACACGTCGCTTAGCATGGTCAGTGCTCAGCTGATGCTTTTATCTATCATGATTTATTATATCTTTCTTATAAAATACGTCCCCCTAAAGCAAAATCGAGAATACTTCTGCAACGATTTTAGTGCCATGGATATAAAGCTTCTTCATGAAGATGCTAGCAACTTAGACTGGACTGCAATTGATAAATCTCCTTCAGTTGATGAAAAAATTATGCTTTTCAACTCTATGTTAACTAAACTTTATGATGTGCATGCACCTATCCGACCAGTCAGAGTAAAACATCTTCCTGCTTCCTGGTTAACAGAGAAAATCAAAGCACTAAGAAAAACAATGCTAAATCCAAATATAAAAGAAATCCTACTGATGCCAATCTAGAAAATTATAGACTTTTACGGAATCGCTGCAATACAATGTATAGAGACGCGCAGCGACGCCACATTCACAAATCAGTTGAAAATGAAAATCCGTCTAAAGATTGGAAATTTCTAAAATCAATAGGAGTTGGAAAATCATCTCAGAATTCACTTCCGCCAAACATCAATGTTAATCTCCTAAATCAATACTTCACTTCCCCTTCTATCTTTGATGGTATTGCTAAAACCAATACTTTAAATAATCTTTCCTCACTACCAACTCCTGATTTCTCTCCTTTTACTTTTACACAATTCACCGATTGTGATGTTAAGAAGAACGTTCTCGCCATTACTTCCAATGCAGTTGGTAACGACGAAATAAGCCGTAACATGAAAATTTATGTAATTGATATTATCTGTCCTACAATTACAAAAATCCTTAATCATTCTATTTCCTCTTGTACATTTCCTATGGCATGGAAGGACGCTCACATAATTCCTTTGCCAAAAAAATCGAATCCTTCTAGTCTTTCTAATTTTCGTCCTATTTCTATCCTTCCTTTTTTATCCAAAGTCCTTGAGCCTCTTGTCCAAAAACAACTAAACCTGTTCTTGACACGAAATAACCTATTAAATCCTCTTCAATCAGCATTTCGTGCAGGACATAGTACTGTTACGGCTGTAGTTAAAATCACGGATGACATTCGCATGGGAATGGACAATAAACAGCTCACAGTATTAACGTTACTTGATTTTAGTAATGCATTTAATACTGTCGATTTTGATGTGTTGTTGGAGTTATTGCGTTCTCTTAACATATCTCCAACGGTGGTTGCATGGTTTCAGAGCTACTTGCGTGGACGTAGGCAAAGTATCAAATTCGATAACATTTTTTCAGATTGGTGCCACATAGTTTCCGGTGTTCCGCAAGGTGGCGTTTTATCTCCTCTCTTTTTTTTTTTTTTTTTAATTCAATTACTCACCACCTTTCTTCTCTCCACCACATGTATGCAGACGATCTCCAGGTCTATAATCAAACAACTTTTGATGATTTATTTCAAACGATAGGTTTGATAAACTCTGATCTCCTCAGAATTTCAGAATGGAGCAAAGCCTTTGGCATAAAAATAAACCCAGCCATAACCCAGGCCATAATACTAAGCAGTCCAAAGTTTATGTCTAGAATAAACTGGGTTAGTCTCCCAAAAGTTTGTGTAGACAATGTACTTATACCTTATAATGACCAGGTTAAGAATCTAGGCATTATTATAGATGGTAGTATGTCTTGGACTTCACAGATAGCCGAGGTCAGTAGGAAAATGTTTTCCGCTGTAGGTTCCCTAAGAAGGCTGCAAAATTTCCTACCCACGGACACTAAAATAGTTCTTGCACACTCTCTTTTGCTTCCCATACTCGATTACGCCGATGTTAGCTATCCTAATTTAACTGAAGACCAATTAAACAAACTTGAGCGACTTCAAAATCTCTGTATTCGGTTTATATTTGGATTACGCAAATATGACCATATTTCCAATTTCCGCGTGAAGCTCAAGTAGCTCCCAATTCGCTTTCACTTCTTTACTGTGTGCTGTTCAATCCTAGCTACCCTTCTTATCTCAAAGAGCGTTTTGGTTACTATGCCTCTTTGCGTTCCTCCTCTAATTTATAACTTAATACACCGAGTCACAACTCAAAATTTTATGATGATTCCTTCACCGTACAAGCAGTGCAATTGTGGAACTCTCTCCCAGTAGATATCCAAAAAGCACAATCACTTACAACGTTCGAAGCACAAGTTAAAAAGCATTTTTAAAATCTCGCATAACCTTGTTGTTTTGCTCCCTCTGTTGCTCTGATGTAGACACTTAAATATTTAAGTTATGATTGTTTTATTTATGTGTAGTTTATGTATTTTTATGTAAGGAATTTATGTATTTTATATTTTACGTATAAGGGTATTTATGTATTTTGTAGTTATTTATTTATTTGGTAATTTATACTATTCTTATTCTATGTTACTTTTATCTTTATTTCAGTTTTTATACAATTTTGCACACCCTACCATTCCAATCTTTTAAATTTATATATCAATACCAACATAGGTTATCTGGTAGAAATCGCCATCTGGCGATAAGATCGCCTGTTGTCCATGTTTTTTTAATATAATTTTTTCAATAAGTTTGTGTTTTTGTTTTGTGCAATAAAGGATTAATAAAGGATTGTATTGTATTGTATTGTATTGTATTGTATTGTATATATACATATGTACAAGAATTGCTCGTTTAAAAGTATTAGATAGATAAATCCAATAACTTTCAATATATTTAAACTTCTGCAAGGATTGCATACAAAAGTCTCTTGTCTTAAGTATTTTTTTTTTTCAGGGAACATTTGAAAGACAATTTATGGACATCCAGTGAACAAACTCATCTAAAGCAAGAAGATGATATCAAACCCTCAAATGAAGTTACACAATCTCTCCAAGCTCTAGTTATAGATTAGCTTTAAAGTAACGATGTATAAAATAAAATACAACCTACGTCAATAGAACAAACGTTTGTTTTATTTTAAGTATAGTCAGACCTAAACCTAGTTCGAAGCGCAGTCGCATTCATGTATCGGAAACAATGATAAATTTTGCGAAAAATCAATAACACGTCATTTACAAAAAAAACTAAGATACTTATCAAAAAACTGGTTAGAGCATGTTAAGATATTGTTATTGTAGATCGATTAGTTTAAAAATAATTTATTTACAAAAACCAATAAATAATAAATAAATAAATAATTTTGGACATTAGAGACAGCGCCGTCTGGACCCAAAGTAAGCAAAGCCTGTGTTACGGATACTAGACAACGGGTACAAATACATATATTACTTTTTTTTGTAAATACCCAGACTCATTTGTGTCTAGTGCGGGAATCGGACCCACACCCTCTGCACAGCAGCTGCCTTTTGCCTGAATAAGTAATAAGTTTTTATGAACAAGAATAAAATAAATACATAGCTATATATAAATAATATAAATAATAAATTGACGCCAGTATCCGACCAAGTATGTAAGTTGCTCATTACTTTGCGAAGTTATACATTAAAGATAACTTCGTTACTCGGTCAGGTATCAGCGCTTCTGTAAACGTTATCGCATTTCTGCACACATATCTAAAGCCCCTGGGGACCACCATGCTTCGGAGGGCACGTTAGCTAAACTGTAGGTCGGTCCTAGCTTGTCATATATGACTAGGCTAGGATTAAGCCAAGTCAGCCAGTTATAAATTGGTGTTCAAGCTCTGACAGTGGAGTGGCCACTAACTCGACTATGTCCCCCAATCCGCATTGGGCCAATGCGGTACATCATGGCCTTAGCATTCTTAGTTATAAGTATATTTTGACCAACAGGTACCTAGTTTGTTTGCTACAGCTAATCAGGATAAAAATTATCCTATATCCTTTTATCTACGTCTCTCCAGCTACACCTGGGTCAATCAGGTCATCCTGTTTCTTCGTTGCACCCAGAATAGTGAGTGATGTCTTATCAGGTTAAAAATCTATTCCTTTAGGAACTCTTTACATCAATGAAAAGTATTTAATATTTATTTCTTTGTATTTCCACTCCATCTATCACTGTATAAAAGTTAGGTCATATCTATATCGTGCAATTTATTCGCATGGGCACACCTAAAATCCTCGGTCTGTGGGCACACACTCGTATGTTATCAATGTACTTATAATAATGAGATTAGTATTGCGCAGGGATTCGATTAAAACTACGTTACACAACGTTCTTATCTGTCGCATGCTCATTTTGTATTTTTTAACCCTGTAACGACAAGTAATACAATTGGTATAATATAGACTATTAAAGAATAAAATGTAAATAAACAAAATGAATACTTAACATTACGGCTAATCAGCTGTGTGCAAACCAATTTGTAAAAGACACTACTAATGAGCTAAAAATCAAAGATTCCAAAACATATCTTGGCACTTGATAATTCTGAGCCAAATTACAGCCAGCATGGTAACAGCCTAAGACGGGGTAACAACAAGGTAAAATTAGTGGTCTAGGACCAAACTCCAAAAAAAAACCAAATAAAAAAAAAGGTAGTTAACGCAATAGCTTGGGTTTATGCAAGTCATTGCAAGTACTACTTTCGATATGTTAAATGAAAACAGGCACACAGGAGTTACACAGCATTGAGCAAAACTAGAATATTTTTTTTTTTATTTATAACCGACTTCAAAAAAGGAGGAGGTTCTATATATTCGGATGCTTCTTTATATTTTTTTATGTTCGGTCGGCATAACTCCGTCATTTATTTATCCGTTATTTTGCAAATTCTTTTTTTATTTACAAGACAAGGTAACGTTCCGAGGTGGTCCCATATTAATGGAGTGAATTTAAAACTAAAACTTTTGGTCAAAAAAAAGTAATTGGTGTCAAGTTGGAACTGGTGAAACGAGTAACGTATATGTTGACTATAGTATATTTTGTCACTAGTATGAATGTTTTTAGTGTACAGTTAGTGTAAAAAAGCAGTTCGTCCGTAAAAAGTAAAAAATAAAAATTTGAATAAAAAAAAAACGAAAAAAGTTAATTCCTTATTTCCAAATCTGATCTGAATTACAGTTTGAAGTTGGTTCCTATGTCTAACAGTTTATAACACACTTCAGATCAGATTTTTGGAGGTAAGGAATTATAATTATCTTTTAAGTGCATCTTTTTGAAGCCGGTTGATTGTCGTCGATTGACTGACACTCGACGAAAACTCCCCTCATGAGTCTGAAAATGGCGACTGACACTTGACGACACCTACCCCCCTGAATGTGAGGGGTGGCGACTCACACTTGACGACACCTACCCCTTAAATCTGGGTTGTTCCCCTGTGTCCAACTATTCTGTCCAACTAGTTGTACAAACAAGGAATTTTTTTCCCCGTAGTCCAACTAAATAGTTGAACATTGGAAAACCGAAAGTTACAGTGCCCGTTGTACAACTGCATGGCCAGTTGGACCACTGCCCCAAAATGATAAAATTTCTGAGGGTGTGGTGACTCACACTTGACGCAAGAAGTACCCTTTACATCTGCGGGTGTAGCGACTCACATTTGACGAAAAGTACCCCCTGAGTCTAGGGTATGACGGCCCACACTTGACGAAAATACTAAGTATGGGACCCTTGGGGTGTGTCAACTCACGCTTGACCAACACTACCGCGTGAAATCACAGTCGGTTCTGTGTATAACTTGTTTCTAGTTTTGTTATCTAATTATATCATTATCGTAATGGGTCTATCGTGTTTTTCCCGTTCATAATTAAATTATTCATAACTTGACATGTTACGCCTACAGAAAATCTACAATTCAATAATAGTGTTAAATATTTACAACTAGCATCGACGTCAACATCTTGCAATACAACACATCCACAGCATATGATGTGTCAAATATGTGATTTACAGGTTAACTCATAGACATAGGAATTTTTTCACTTTCTATATCTATGGGTTAACCAAAGATTCTATGCTCAGCAATTACGATCTAAGGAACACAAAGAGATGACTTATTCGTAAGCATAATTTTATTTACATAATGTGTCTGTTATATCAGTTGCTTTATGGTCTCAGGTCTTAATGTATAGATTCGTAATACCCTTAAGTTGATAAGTCACACATAGCACAAACTCCTAAAGTATTTATAGCATCAATTAAAGAATCAATACTATTTCTTATTCAGAAAAGTTAAAACGAGTTAACAATTTCTTTAAGTTAATTTTATTATTCATGCAGATTTTGAATAGGAAACAAAAGTATTAAAAAAATATTTTGATTTTTTAAGTTTAACTTTTGAAAATTGGGCAAAAAAAACATTGAACTATTTTTTTAGAGTGTGAATTATAAAATTATTTAAAAACTTTATGTAAAGAAATTTAAAATTAAAATGAGTGATTTAAAAAAAAAGTGGTAGACCTTAAAAAAATCAGTTCTTAGAAATGAATGTAGTGTTGTGTAAGTTCAATCCTTTACGGGGATCTTCGTATATTGAATTACCTTTATATATAAAGCGTAAAAAAGCAGTAATTAATGTAAAAATAATGATCAACAATGTTATGGCTTTATTGTCCGCACTATATCCTGTAAATACACTTTCAGATAGGGTATCATCATACTTGAGGAATTAAAATTGACGAACGTTTAATTATATTCAGTTCCCAATCAAATTATCTATCTCATATACCCAAGGTAGAAAAACAAAATAACATTAGTATTCATATATTTGAATTAGAGTAGTAACAAATAAAAAAAAATTATACCACCGTTGAACCATTATCCATCACAAAATGTCGTAAAGAATTACACATTAACTTATTATTTTAAAAAAACAATGGTTCAAGTGCTCATTATTGTATTCATCACGTTTGGTAAATAAATAAATAACAAATCAAAACGATATCTGTGATGGTTGCCATTAATATTTTGTATCTAAAGTTAATTTAATTAATCACCAGAAACATGACTGTGCTCATATTGTTACTTAATTACCAGGAATTCATAAAAAAAGATTGGTTTAATCAGTAAACAAATAATGATAAAATCGAAGTCATATGCAAAAACAATACAACATGTAGTTTATTCCTATGGATACTTTATAAAATGTTCATATGATGATCAACTGTCTACATACGGAACATACACAGGGCCTATTGTACAAAAATATTTATAGAAATTTATAATTTAAAAATTACATACGATAAATTGTTTTTAAAAATTTTCACTTCCATTAACTAATAAAGAGAAGGAATCTATTAGACAATCGCAATCGCAATTATATCAGGTGATGAAATTCGTCTGAAATACAAGTAATTTTAGAGATTGACCGACGTCAAGAATTATGTAGATCAAAGTATCGTGTTCCATTTTTTCATTCCGATTCTTTTTCACAATCTAAGCAATTATGATGCTCATTTTTGCATAATAAGTAAAAATTTATTTCATTTTCAAAAAAACCTAATAGAAGTGGTCATATAGTACATTTGCGGTTTTAGATTATTTTTACTTTATAGCTAGTAGTTTAGATAGTTTAACAAAAAAATCCATAAAAAAGATCTATTTGTAGAGTTAAGGAAACAATTTTCAAACGAAAATGATTTTAAAAACTTATTAGGAAAGGTGTTTTTCCTCGTGAATTTGTTAATTATTATGAGTCCTTAAAATTTACATCTCTTCCAAATCAAGATGCTTTCTTTAACACTTTAACTAATACCTACCAGTCTCTCATATTTTTTATTATTTAAATTATATATATATTTGTTTAATTTTTGACCGGTTTCTCATTATTTTGGTCTATTTATTGTTTTATTCGTTTAATTCAGTAAATTATTTCATTAAAATCCTTTACTTTTTAATTTGGTCGGATTATAAAAGGCCGCTAACTTAGGCCGCTAACTTCACACCGGTCATTATTTTGGTCTATTTATTGTTTTATTCGTTTAATTCAGTAAATTATTTCATTAAAATCCTTTACTTTTTAATTTGGTCGGATTATAAAAGGCCGCTAACTTAGGCCGCTAACTTCACACCGGTCTCAAATTATGATTGTAAACATGCTTAAAATTTTTAGACACA
This sequence comes from Apoda limacodes, assembly GCA_946406115.1. Classification (NCBI taxonomy): domain Eukaryota; kingdom Metazoa; phylum Arthropoda; class Insecta; order Lepidoptera; family Limacodidae; genus Apoda; species Apoda limacodes. The sequence continues at coordinate 40,467,643 of OX291541.1, forward strand.
ATTTAAATGTAAAAATATGTCGGATTATTCCTATCTTTACTTAAGAACTGATGTTATGCTACTCTCTGATATTTCTTAAAAAAAATTAATGAAGTTTGTATCAAAACATATGAACTTGACCCAATAAAATATTATACCCTTTCAGGATTAAGCTGGGATGCAATGCTAAAATGTACTAACATAACACTGGAATTATTTAAAGACTGATAAAATAGCATTTGTTAAGTCTGGTGGGTGTAAGAGGTGGTATTTATCAAAATGTTCTAACAGATATGGAAAGGTAAACAATGAGTACATAGTACATTACAATACGAACTTACCAAAATATCACTTCAGGTTGCACCCTACTCGTCCCTATTACCAAGCGTGATAAATACAATAATTGCAATTGATATTGTTTTTATTTTGCAAGAGAGAGCAGTTCGTAAAAAATCAGGCTTAATCAAATACATTGATATCTCATATGAAATTCATGTAAACAACGTATGAACGTGATTTTGGTACGAAAAATATTAGATGTTTCACCTTTTTCACTCCCAAAATGGGTAAAATCATAAATGTGGATGTACCTTCTGAAAAAAAAATTAGATACAATACCTACTTTTATTTAGTTTATTCAAAAATCCTGACGGGATTTCAACATTCAAGGTTTTTTACCGTAATGATTTAAATTAAAACTACGATTTCTAAAAATTAAATGTTGAGGCTTGCAAGTAAAAAGGTGGGTACTAAAGACCAAATTTATATTTGAATAGTTCAATAAAAGTTCCAAGCGCACGCAAGTGTTAAATAAACACTAAACTATGACAACAAACTTAAATACAAGATAAGATTATAACAGGACGTATGTTGTTCAATTGAATGTAATATAAATTATCAATCTAACGATTAATGACCATTGTAAGTGGAACTAGGCGACTTTACTTGAATTATTTAAATAAGGTGCAAATGAAATTTGAAACGTGTTTTAAAGTTCCAATTGGCTATCTTACAGCGTAAATTAGACGGCTCCATCTGAGTGACCGTCGTAGTTGCGGCTAGTCAGTTTTTCTACAGTATATTGTAGTCTTTGGTCAGTGGTATTTGTGGAAATACGCGCTACTTACTTTACGCTTTTTACTTTATGCGCTAAAATGATGTGACTTTGGAACTGGAATTGTTTTGTCATTTGTTTCGGGTTTTTAGAGTTTTTTATTCTTTAATTTCGGTGAGTAACGCGCTATTTTTTTAGCACTGGAGATACATAAAAATTAAGATAATTACCTACCTGCCTTTTTTTTGAGTAAAATCCTTTTATATTTTGGAACAAAGCTTCTGATGGCACGTTACAATTTAGACGGGCGGATAAGGGCTAGACTGGACTAGAATGCGAAAGTGTTTCTATCTGTCCTTACCTATTAGCTGAACCCATGTTGATGAAATTTTGCAACGGAATAGCTTTCACCTTGCGAAAGGACATAGAGTGAAATTTTCAAGTGTTAGTCGAATTAGATCACAGAGTGCTGAACCGCTTAGCTTATAATACAAATTGATAAGGGGACAAGGGAAAGACATAGATAGTTTGAGTCGGAATTATCGGTAGATAGGATAAATAACAATTTTGTTGAACTGCTAAGCCGAAAGAATTTTGGTGAAATTTAGAATAGGGATATATCTACTTTAACATAGTCAAGTGTAAGTTAGATTAGAGCAAAAATAATAAATTACAATCCGGTTGAACCACTAAGCAGCTTTTGATGATATTCAAAATATGGATAACCTTAAAAAAGGACATTTACTTAAAAAAGGGTTAACGTGAATCCAATAAGGGTTTAATGCTGTACGAAAAGTTTTTAACCGACTTCAAAAAGATTTGAATTCTTCTTCAACGATGTACCTACTACTACTACATTTTGGCTAGGAATTTGGCAGAAACACTGAGCAGGATTTGATAAATTTTTATGTGGAGATAACTCATTGGAGCAGGATTTATATAAGTGAAGTGTGATTTGGATAAGCACACAGAGGTTTTTTATACTTTCGGGCTTTCAAAGCTTCAAAGACAAATAAAAAATCATTTTTTTGTATCTACAAACGTCAAGCATTTAAAGGGTGTGCAAACATCTATCTAATAAGTGCATAAAAGGTTAATTTCTGAACTAATACTGCAAAAAACTTCGTTCCAACCAGGTGTTTTACGACACCTCTTGTTTTTTTAATTTGCGTTCTTTGTAGACTTTTTGAAGATCAAACAAAAAATTTATTATAAATTTATTAAAAAATGATATAAAACAAATAACAATAAATGTTAAATTTAGAAATGACATCATGCATAATATAATAATCTGTCTGTATCTACGTAAGAACTATTAAAAATAATGATTTATACATACAGATATAATAAATGGCAAATGAGCATATATTAAGTTACCTTTTTTTCTTATATTTATGTATTAACTAATATCAATCATACATTGTATATTTATAATATACCCATAGTAAGGAAGTATTACAAAATATAATAAACCTCGTCCAAGTGTAATCCTGTTATAGTTGTTCAGACAAAAAAGCAGGTTAAAAAGAAATCGTCCAAGTGCGAGTCGAACTCGCGCACCACCGGCTGCGTATTATTATCTATAAAAACGGCAAAAAAATCACATTAGTTGTAACCCTATAAACCCTTAAATATTTATTTTATTTTAATTTAATTATTTATTTTTAAAGTGAATATGTAACTAAATATTCTGTGAATATTTCAAACGTCTATCTGTTGCAAAAATTTCAACCCAATCGGTTCAGCCGTTTAAAAGTTATGTAAAAAGATAAGTACGGATTGATAATTTTTACTACCCGTTGTCCTATTACCCGTTTTTCCATAGGAATGAAGCATTGTCCCGCAGTAAAAAGTAGCCTATGTTTATCAGGGATAATGTCGGCTTCTAGTGGTAAAAGAATTTTTTCAAATCGGTCCAGCAGTTTCGGAGGCTATTCAATACAAACAAACAATCAAATCTTTCCTCCTTATAATATTAGTATAGAGTAGGTATAGATAACTGTTTGAAGTACCAAAATTCTGTGTACCTTGGACAAAATAACCTACTGGGCCGGAACAATTTTGAGAAGGAGGATCCAGCTGGGGTGGGCAGCATTTTGTAAACTTCGTCAAGTCTTCACGTTGCCTATACCGCGAAGTCTAAAGACGAAAGTCTTTGAACAGTGCGTCCTACCAGTCATGACTTATGTCGCCGAAACATGGACACTTACAGCAGGGCTGGTCCACAATGGTTATGCTCGGAGTTTCTCTAAGGGATCGAATCCGAAATGAGGACATTCGGAAGAGAACCAAAGTTACCGACATAGCTCGCATAATTAGCAAGCTGAAGTGGCATTGGGCTGGCCACGTCTGTCGGAGGACCGGTGGCCGATGGAGCAGACGTGTCCTAGAGTGGAAACCGCGTATGGAAAGGCAAAGCGTGGGATGCCCTCCAGCCCGGTGGACCGAGTGGTGGCTGGATGTGGAAGGCAGAGGACCGGTAGAAATGGCGCGCCATAAAGGAGGCTTATGTCCAGCAGTGGACCAATATAGGCTGATATGATGAAGTACTAAAATTCCCTGTTTTCAGGTTTTATAAACCTTTATCATAAATGTTGTATTTTACTTTTTTTAGTGTATAAGTTGCAATAAATAATTTAAAATATGTAACACTATTTAAAAACAAAAAAGTATTAATAACATTTTTGTGAAGACGTGTATTTTTAATGACCATCATCAAACTAACTTTTTGATCGTTCAAATGTTTTAAAATCCATAAATAATTTGAAATGATAACAATTATACTATATTGGTGTAATTTTAAAGATAATAAAGAATCATAATTCAATACGACATTAAAAAATTAACGTGATATCGCTTTAAAAAACCATCAAAAAACACGGTTTTTCCTGATACAAGTTATAAATGCATATTGATTGATAACTTCTCAATATTCTATTGGAAATGTTCAAACACATTACTAGATATTTATATAACTAGCTTATTCCCGCGAATTCGTCCACTTGAAAAGGTTTTAACTGTTTATGGATTCACGTATCACCACCATCATCACCTATTTTGACTCTGATGATTTCCCAAAAGCGGTGTAACACCGCAATCTTAATTTTCAACCTAAAGGCCAAAAACCAATTTTTATGCAATAAAAAAAACCTCTGTGCAAAATTTGAAGTCTCTATACTAAGTAGTTTAGCTGTGCGTGGATATATCGCTATTTTATTTACATGGATATATAGATAAACTGTCCCAAGCCACAAAACAAACTGTACAAAAATGTAATACTTTTCTATACCTACGTATGGAAATTGAGTACCTTATTAACGTTCTAGTTTTAGTAGGGTAACTGTTCCATAGTGAATATGGAGTACCGCTACTTTAGTTGGCCTTATATTGTATTCAGAGTTGTGGGGAATTTATTGCGTCATTCTTAACTTTAAAACGTTTGTTCTTACCCAAATATTACGATTTTTTTAATTTACCAGGGACTTATGTAGTCCTAGTACCTCAATCTTACAAACACACACAAATATTCATAGAATTAAGAAATAAATTATATTGTATATACTCATACTTAAATAGAAATAACCTTGCTTTGTTTGTGAATTATTGGTTGGAGACTTCTTTAAAGCTACATCTTAAATGTAAATTAATTATAGTGTATGTATTAAAAGTGGTAGAGTTAAAAGAGGTCGCACTAGCACGCAAAAACTGAGGTAGCGAAGTCACAAGTCACTTTCTGAATATAAGCAGCTATCTTCTTCTGTTTTACACGTTCCGTATTATCTATTGCATTTGTTGCTAAAACCTATGTATATGCTAAGGTTTATCATATCATAGATCAAATTTAGATTCCGAACAATATGAAAAAACTGTATCTTTACTTGAACATCATTCGTGTAAATAAATATTTTCACAGCAAGAATGCAGTCAAAAGATTAACCTTGAGCCAGGACTCGAACCTTCAACAAACCTTACCTTCTTATTTTCTCAAAATAAAAATATAGTCGGAGTTTACGGAGAGGCTTACAAGGACTGTAAGGTTTATTGCAGCTTCGAGTCCTGGCTCAATGTTTATCTTCCGACAGCATCTAGCTTGCACAGACACACTCTTTTCACCAAAACTTTCGTCATGTGTGAGGGAGGGAGAGCCTATCGCCGCCACATTTCTTCTTATGCAGTGTAAAGTTTCTTGACACAAAAATATCGGAATTCCCATATAAATTCTGTTTTGCCCTCTATGGATCTTTTAAAAACGATGAAACATCAATCTTCATTTTCAACCTCAAGCCAAATACCAATCTCCATTTTCCCCCTTAGAGGATAAATTTTGCAAAATCCTTTTTTAGTGCTCGCTTACGTTGTAACAAAAATCTCTGTGCGGAATTTGAAGTCTCTAGACACAAAACTAACTAAAGAATTTCTTATACAAATTTTCATACCTTATTTTGCGCGCTACTGGATGATTGTCCAAAAAACGGTAAAACACTTGCGTGGACTTTTAAGAAATACATCTACAATACCTGCAAAAATATTGAAATTCTGATACGAATTTTCATCCCCTACTTTAAACTCTAGGATGATTTTCCAAAATAGGATAACATGTTAATCTCAATTTTAACTTAAAGAACAAAAAACAATTTTTATGCATTTGGTGGCAAAAATGATGGATTTCCATGCAAACCTTAGTACTCAGCTACGTTATAACTGGATCTTTGTTGCAAAAGTCTCTACAAATTTTTATCCCCTATTTTAACTTCTAGCGGATGATGGATCTATTAAGGTTAAATAAGCTATTCTTAATTTCTAATCGAAAGGTAAAAAACCAAGTTTTATGCATTTAAATTTAAAAGTGACGGATTTTCATGCAATAAGTTTGAACTCCCATTTCACCCTCTTAAGAGTGAATTACAAAAATCCGTTTTAGTGCTTGTGTACGTCATAACATAAACCTTATGTGCTAAATTTTAAGGTTCTAGACCCAGTAGTTTGGGCTGTGTGTGATATATCAGTCAGTTTCTTTTATTATATAGATAGATAATAACTGGCTTATGTGAATTACTGCCTTTTACGCAAAACAGCTCCTGTTAAAAATTATGGGAATTTAGCTACAAAATCCTAAGCAACAAATATCTCAGTATAAGCTACTGTAAAAAAAATGGGTTGCACTCCGGGAGTGCCGGCAGAAGTGAAAACAACATTTTAACATGTGTAATCCGCACTTTCATCTTTTAATCAACCCAATTTCCTCTCACTTTTTATTCGTCCTATAGAGTTTAACAATTTTTACCCATCACAAAAAAAGAGCACAACGCCGCTAAAAAAGTTTTCACTTCAAAAGCAATCTTTTTATTTTGCCAATCATCCTATTATGGCGTGGCATTATGGTTTCCTTCTTGCGAATTTTTATGGCGTGACATTATGGTTATCGTCTTACGAATTTTCGATCAGCCTGACGCGAGTTTATAATTTTTTACCCATACCAAAAAAAGTGTACAACGCCGCTAAATAAATTTTCACTTCAAAAATTTATCACAAATTAGAAATCTGAAAAGCTACCCAAAATTCCTTATTGCCAAATCGGGTTGGTAGGTACTATACCAGTTTTTGTTAATTGAGGACAATTACCGTGGCTTAAAATTAAAGGATTTCAGGTCTAGAATACTATTACTATTCTTTTTTGTTACAGAAAAAGATGAAACTAAAGGAATCGGAGGACGTACAGAAAGCTGTATGTGAGCTGAGGGAATGGTTGAAGAAGCAGCATCAATTTCCACAAGATATTGGTAGGTAATGAATAATTATAATTTCCATTTGTAAACTAAGTATCTGCTGCTTCGCGGTGTCATCTGTGTGATTTCACGTTTCCAGTACAGCACAAACTTTAAAAGGCCTTTTTACCTTATAACGTAAATTTAAGAAAAAAGTTATTAGATTTTTGAAGGGTGAGCAACGCGCGGGTGATGCCCCTGGTGCTGCAAGCGTCCATAGGCTACGGTGACCGCTTATAATCAGGCGGACCGTGAGTTTGTTTGCCACCTTCGTGGTATAAAAAAAATATATATATAATAGTAATGTGTATTCATTTTCGTTATTTAAAAAATAATATTCAATAAGTATCTTAATTTAAAAGCAAAGGACTCAAACCTGCAACCTTTGGATACCGTTTAAATGTTCTAACAATTGATTATTCCTGCTTATTGTTTCTTTATTCATTTTACGAAAGTCACCGATGTATTTATAAGATTTACGTACTGAGAACACAGAAGTTAATTAGACATACGCCCTTGACATTTGCCGTATATTAGCGAAATCGACGATGATGAGAAATATTTTTTAAATTGGATGACAGCGTAAAATCGGATATTACTTGATTATAGCAATCTATAGCTTGATTATAGTATATGTCATAAATCATAGAAAATCTAGTACAGTATGTAATTTTTAACTTTATTATTACTAGATATTCTATTTAATGGATTATATTCTTACAACTAATTGATAAGGAGTTAAGGGTTAAAAATAGAGAAATGAGAGGGTCGGATGTTATTTTTTTAGCGATATTTTTATAGAAATCTTTTAAAAAAAACAGTAATTTTCTAGACAAAGAATGTGTTAAGCTATTTTTCCCTCTTAAAAAATTTGCAATTGGACACCGGAAACAACTTTAAAAGATAAGAAAATATTTCTATATTACAATAAGTTATAAGAAGATTTTTATTATGATTGTATAATTTTTTCGTATTTTTACCGATTTAACTTATTAATTTTTCTTTTTCATTTCAGAAGACAGATTATTGATAAGATTTCTTCACAGTTGCTACTACGATGTTGAGAGAACGAAAGGAGTTCTAGAATTGTTTTTTAATGTAAGAACGTCTTTATCAGAAGTGATTTGCAACAGAGATCCACTATCTCCAGAAATGCAAAAGGCTTTCAGTATTAAGTAAGTTCTTTTGTAAGTTTTTCTTTGTGTATAACGCCTATTGTTTTATTTATTTAGATACCTGTTTCTAGGCCGAAGAACCCCAATGTTTTTTTTTTTTTTAATTAATGTCGTTACCTAGCTAATTTAGATTTAAAGGTAAAAATAATTTAACAATCTTTATTTTAAATCGTGCGCCGTTACTTACTTAGTTAGTTAATTAGTAATACGGAACACTTAGTACATAATGTTTTCCGCACCGAGTCTCATAATTATAGGCCGATCCTTTGTTCTTAAACAAGTTGCTAAGTAGTTACTTACCTCATGGTTTCCGGCCTTTTCAAGAACTTTGCCCGATACAACTATTTTTATTCTGTGCAGAATATCAGTACAGTAGCACAACCTGTTACTATCACATACGCCTAAAGTTGTAGCGTTGGTTCTACCTAAGTTAAGTGTACGTTCATAAATATAACTATGTCATTATTGAGACCATAGATATAGGATAAAAAATCCTAGGTCTGTGATTAAAAAAATATTGGAAGAGGTAATTTCTTCCAATATTTTTGTCTTTAAACTTTATAATTCAATTTCCCCGTTTCCTTTTATCGGCAACCCATTATTTTATCTCCTTGCCTCATCCTACTATCATCTCCATACTATCTGCCTTTATCACGCCTTCATATCTGGAGGAAGGAGGGTTTCCTTTTACGCGTACACACTTTATGCTTTACGCTTTTGGTAAATTTGTTACCCCTCAAAGCTTTTCTACGCTTTTATGTTTTCTTCCATGCTTCCATATACATATAGTAATTTTTTCCGAATTTCGTTTGGAATGGTAATAAGTACCTGATACAGGTTTAAGGTTGAGTTACTTCTGATTACTCTCAAAACTGTGTCATAATCGGTACAACAAATCCTATTAATCAAAGGACAAATCTATGTAATGTATCTGCAAAGTGGGTAAAGGTTAGAGATTTATTGCGTATCAGTTACACAACAGCCTTGGCCTTGACTAGTTTTTGCTCACACTCGCCACAGTGCTCGATCTGACTACGGCCACCTATTTTTTTCTTTTTTTAATGTACGCTAGATAAATAACAGATAGAGAAAACTAGAGACTATTCGAGTTTGTTTGAAGGGGTACGCGTCCCGATTGTTATTTTTTAATTTATCAGTTTATACTACTAGTGAATATGTTTGGTTCATTATTAATTCATTTTTACTGCATAATAGGTATGATTTCATACCAAAAATAAAGTTTTTTACAAAACAGTGAAAACTATTAACAAAATTGTTTAAATAAAAAAAATATTAAGATTTTTATGTCTAGTTTATAAAAATATATAGGTACTTCTTGGATACTTGTCTTAGAGCAACTTTAAGAATAAAAAACATGTTCGTAAAGCGCTAAAGTAGCGTAAATGCTTCACTGCGGATTTTTAGTGACGTTCAGGTAGAGATAGACAAAGTGTAACTTAATAACTTCACATAAAATAGAAGAAAATTAAGATCGTTCTTAGTAATCGTATTTTTTAAAAAGCTAGGGTTACCTCGTTATAGGTATAAGATATTATTAACAATCGCCGGCACAGAAGCAAAGTGCTGTACATTAAAGTGCGGTTTAGCTACATTTGCACCATCCAGTAAATCCTTTTTTACGAGTACACCGAATTGACTCCTTACATAAAGTTGCTGCCTCGGGGAGCGTTGTTTTTTTATTTTAATACATCTAAGGTGGCTAACAAGCTTACGGTTTGCCTGATTGTAAGCGTTCACCGCAGCCTAAGGAGGCTTGCAACTCCAGCAATCCTTAAGAAATCTATCCACATCGAAATATGATCAACTTGCAAAATTCTATCCATGGTAAAAAAACCCACAACCCACAATTATGACCAAATATTGAGCGAGGCACTTCTATTACTGGTCAAATTTTACACTTGGCTCTGGTAGGTAGTTAGATTTAACAATTCCTTTAAGGCGACGGCTGAATAGTTTCTTGCCGTTTCTTCTCTTTAGAACGCCTTTGCTTTTCCGAAACGGCGGTAAATTTAGACATATGCCCAAGCCAAAGTTCGTGTCCAGGACACCCCTGTGCTAAGTGCAAGCAGCACCATAGCAAAAGTTAGTCCGGGTGTAGTTGTTACGGCCATCTGCGGCCAACAACAGTAGTCGGTAGCTAAAAAAGAGTGAAAACAAGCCAACAAGAGTTAAGACTTGTAGGTAATCTGTAGACTGATTTTGTTTAATTTAAAAGCTATTTTTATTTCAGTGAATTTGCACAACTCCATGTTGCCGGTAATAAAAACATATGGATCTATCACCTAGATGATCCAGGTCTTAAAAAGTATAGTCACATGGATACTGTTAAGTTGTCCATTCTTCAGACTGACACATGGTTATTGGAAAATGACGTGCTGGAAGACGAAGATATAGTTATTATAGATGTCCGGGATGTAGGCTTTAAAATACTTACAAAGATTAATATTTCTATAGAGAAAATTTACAATAAATATCTACAGGTATGTATAAATTAGGGGGCTGACTAAAGCTAACCAGCGCTGCCATTTTATATTTTGAATTTCCTTTTTAAAAATTTTAATAATCAAGAAATTAAAACTATTTTTGTTTTTTTTTTTTGTAGAATATATCTGCGAGTTATAGACAGCATATTTGCTAAAAAATGGCCGCTTTCAACTGCTTTTTTAACGCAGTATACTCGTGTATCGTGTGACATTTGATTTTTTTATTTCAGGAAGCATTACCTGTGAGATTGAAACAGATCCACATTGTAAACGTTCCGGCGTTCTTTAGTGTGGTCTATTCGTTTATGAAACCCTTTCTGAATAACGATATAAAAGAAAAGGTATGTTACTAAATTATTTAATACACAATTTCAAACCACCCTGAACTCCTTGTTCAGTTTATCTTAACCCTTCCACGGTTCAGTAAACCCAGCAGTAACTAAAAAACAAGCCAAGTGCGAGTCAGACTAACAGATCAAGGGACCTTTTTACAAAACTAGTACAGTTGATTTACCTATTTGCAATTATTTGTTGTTTTACTTATTTTTTTTATACCACTAAGGTGGCAACTACTTACTTACTTTAGGGCATACAGTACAAACACTCAAAGGTTACATATATATACATATGTGTATATATAGTTATACCTATATAAAAAAATGGCTGACTTAGCAACACTGAGTGCGAGTATAAAATTTTGCAGTTGCGCACAATATTTTATCTACGACTGAGAAAATAAAACACATGTCAAGTAATTAATGTAATTAAATAAAACAAGGATTAGATTCACTAACATCTACTTTATTATGAGCATCTCCTTAAGAGGCAGTACAACGTAACATTAATAAAAACTGTTTCTGCTTTTGAATGACGAATTGCTTTTATTTCTCGTACACTAAAAACATCCATACTTGTAATAAAATTTTATACAATCATTAACGTAAAAGGCGCGTTTCAACAGTTCAAAATTAACATCAATTTTTTCATCATTATTTTTTTCCAAAATTTTAAGTTTTAAATCTACTTCATTAATATGGGACTACCTCAGGAACATACTCTTTCGAATAAAAAATAAATTTTGAAATCGGGTTACAATTGACGGAGAAATCGATGGACATACATAAAAAAATATATCCTTCTAACATAGAACGTCCTCCTTTTTTGAAATCGGTTAAAAACAAGGATAATACGATATGAAACTAAGGGTGCGTGAGTAGTGCAGCTACATCGCAATGAACTGATTTTTTCATTGAAATACATGATATAAATTGATAATTTATTACAAATCATTGTTATCAAAAAATACGTATACTTGTATATATAGCTCTCCTCGTTATATTTGAAGGTGTACATTCCTTGTTTGTTCCATGTTTACGTCATTTTTATATTACACATTTTGTGTTTTAATAATCACACATTTTTTTCAATAATTCCAACTACAAAGCTCTACAAAAAAAGTCAAAATAACACCCTTAAGATTAAGCTAGGTTTTACAAGTAGTAGTTCAAGAGATTACGTTCAAATAAAAACAAAAACCAACAAACTCTTCAGTTTTATCATATTAGTACAGATATGCATCTTTAGTAATAATAAGTAAAGATATCTATCTTTTCACTTCTTAAAATCCTAAACTAGTTATGCTATCGGATATTTAAGGTCAGACTAGACTAGACATTAATTGGTAATTTTAACTACTTCACAGATTAACTTTCATTCGCCTAACTCGGATACAATCTTCAATTTTTTGAGTAAAGATGATTTACCTGAAGAATACGGAGGCAAAAATGGTAGAATGGAGGATCACAGTAAAAATGTAATCGACGGCATCATCAGAAACAGGTGACTTTCGTTTTGTTATTAGAATTGCTTGAGGAATTTTCGGACGTGGTTAGTACATACGAAAATTCGTGTTAGCTCAGTGTAAGTATAAAATTATGACCCAGGAGTGTAAAACTTTCAGCATATAGTCTAGTTTTATGTACTAGCAGAGGTACTGGTACTAGTTTCAGATGAATTGGCAGAAGTGCAAATAGTTCAACGTATTACCCTAGTATATGCGAGTAAGTGAACTCCGAACAAACATGTCTAGCTAAGGCTTATAGAACGATCTAATACGCTGAAAGCTTTGCACTGCTTGCCAAGTGCTGTCTCGCTCCATTAGCTTTAACCAGACTCGTATGTTCAAACTTCACTTACTCATATATACTCTGGTATTACTCTAGCTCTATGTACTAGCACAGGTACCAGTTAGAAATGAATGGCCACGAATGCAAAACTTTCAGCGTATTATTCTAGTTCTATATACTAGCACAGGTACTTCTATGAAATTAATGGCCAGAAGTGTAATACTTTCAGCGTATTATTCTAGTTTTATGTACTAGCACAGGTTCTAGTACTAGTCTGTAATAAATAGGCAGGAGTGCAAATCGTTTAACGTATTAGTCTAGTTCTATGTGCTAGCACAGATACTAGTATGAAATGAATGGCAAGCAGTACAAAGCTTTCAGCGTATTAGTCTAGTTTTATACACTAGCACAGGCACTAATACTAGTATGAGATGAATGGCCAGGAGTACAAAACTTTCATAAATCATTGCTAATGTTTGTATAATGTACTAGCACAGGTATGCAATTAATGGCCAGGAATGCAAGACTTTTACTTTTGACTAGTACTAGTATAAAAAAACCCGCTAAATAGCGTTCTGTAACAATCTCAAAATATTTTTTGCTTAGCCTCGTCAGCAGTACGTGCTTATCTATAAATTGTGGTTAATCAGCAAAATATTAGTATGAAATGAAATTTCTTGTAGATAAAAAGGTATAGGTACATAACTTCTTAGACATATATCTACTTAGCTAAAAACAATGGTTCACATACTCAATATGTTCTAACAATCTATTAAGATTATAGTGCAAAACAAACAACCATCAAATTATCAGCCCGCGTGCTGTGAAATCACATATTTTACCTAGTGGTAATAATACGAGGCTATATCATAGTTTTCTTGATTTTGAGTTTACAAAATAAGATATATACCTATAAGAAACAATAGGGTGCATGCGCTAGGAGCGCATACGTTGCCTAGATATTGTATGAAGTGACTTAGACTTGCGTGAAGTTTGTCCCTTAAAGTCAGTCTCAAAAGAGATGATAAACATGAGAGATATACTGCGCATTGGGCACTAACAGCCATTAAAGTTACCTTCCAATACTATTTTAGATGATTCTTTGAGATAGTAGGTAACTAATTCAGGAACTATATTTCTTTACCGGATATTTTTATCAAGGAAAAAAAACTTCCTATACAGCCATATAAGTAGATCAAATAACATAAAATTTAATTATTTTCAGGGAATATTTAAGAGATAATTTATGGACCGTAAGCGAAGAAAAAGAAAACAGCGAAACAATCAGCTGACGTCAACCGTCAACCAAACAGTTCGCACGCACAAAAATGATAGATTAGATACCTACCTGTATAATCTTTATTATTCCATTATTTATTGACGATTAGGTTCTCGGACACAGTACCTACCAAATGAAACTGTTATTATATATAGGCAACAATACAAACAGATTGAGAGATAGCAATATTTAACCACTACGAGATACCACTACCATTTATTAGGTAATTTGTAATTTATGTGTGCTTTGGTTGTGTTTAGAATAATTTAATTCTATACAAATGTCGATATGATTCTTGAAATGGTTTTAACCTGTATGAAAATTATTCGTATTATCATTAATAATTTTAATATTCATTTGACTCTGCCTATCCCTTCGGGAAACAGGCGTGATATTTTTTGTATGTGTATTTATGTACTACGGTGAACTGTTTAATAGGTAATAATAGGTATAAGTAGGTAATTAATTGTATTTAAAAGTAAGTACAAATAAGAGCTAAGTTATTGGGCTGTGTTTTTTATTTTAAAGGTAAGTATTTTTAAAAGGTTTAAACAGTTGTGAAATAAGGAATATTTGCACAATCCATTAAAATCTAATATTTTACTAATGAATCCACGCCAAATAAACATTTTATTTTAAGTTTGTAGTTTTATTCTGAAACACTTAGGTATAGTAGATACCCCTAAGGCCACTTTGCACTGGTTTCTGGAGAGAGGGTTCAGAAAAGAAACAAGGGTTCGCAAGAGCCCCGGCGAGCTTCCTAGTCAAGTCAAAAGAGCCTACGTGTGGATACTGGATACGTATGTAGCGGTGAACAAGAGGTGTCAGTCGGGATTTAGTTTTTAGGGTTCGTTATTTAAGCGCATCAAGACGACCATGGCAGTATTCCGGAGTGTCGAGAAACTTCTTGGGTTTCTCGTATCACTGGTCCATCACGGCTAAAATCAGAACAGGACCTTTATCTTGTTCTAATTTCTTGTTTTTATTATTTTCTATTTATTCCCACACGGGTGTACCTAAATAAATTTGGGTAATGTAACAATTTAGTTATAACTTCCAATATTTTAAAATCTTTCAGAGTTGTACATTTTGCCTGGAATGAGTAGGTCAGGTACAATATTTTTTCTTGCATTTGAACCTTTTGGGACAAGCAGACTTAGAAATGACTGATTAACGATGGTCGGTTCTGAGATGCTATCGCTGTGGCTTGTGGCGTCGTGCATTAACGCGCCAAAATTCAAGAGCGAGAAAGATGTACAGGTGCCTACGAGATAGGTGATTCGCGTAAGGGATGGTTTTCACACGGTTATAAAAATAAGAGATTTACGGACTTATTGCAAAGGCGATAAGGCCGAATAACACTAACGTATTATTGAGAGTTACAGCATTTCTTGACACCAAAGGGTGCGCGGGCGTCGGAGATGTCGAGAGGCAGTCGGGATTTTACGCGAAGAGGAGTAACACGCAAAAGGTGAATTTAACAACCGGAGTGAACTGTGAAAGTGTTACGAGTTAGAGTACGGAGATCTTTGTTCAAAGCTAAGTATAACTGTATAATCAATTTTCAGCAAAACTGTAATTATTCTAATGTAATTATTCTAATTGTTTCTAATCGAGTTTCAAATAATAACATAGATTTCGTATCTTGCGCAAAGATATATTTAAATTCATTAAATCATGAACTTATTTGTGTTATAAAAGTAGATATTACTTAGAAGATCTCTTTTTGTAAAGTTTATGTGTATTAACCCTATTTATTTCAGCAATTTAATCCGAAACCATTGTTATCCGAAAGCATAGATGACGTAAATTCATTCGGTACCTATTTTGTTTTGAATGTCGATTTTGCTTGTGTTCTGAATAGGTACCTATTCTATTAACGTAAAGTAAAACATGAGAGTCATCTTGATAGTGTCCGTGTAAGAAATATCTTAAACTCGGGATAGTTTATGATAGGATCTGAGGGAGAGGTATGGTGAATAACACCTGAGTCATACCCGGGTAATCGATCTTGTTTGTTCCGTTGATGAAATTCTCGATAGAACTATCAATATGGATTCGGTGTAAAGCAGGGAGCAATCAATACAATTATAATTGTCAACATTTAACTTATCTTCATTTACAGCATTTAACTTCTTTCATGTTCAAAATATATACACTTTATCTCATCAATTCTAGGTATATTTACCGAATGGACAAGCGAACAGAGGGACTAAGGCGGACGACACGCGACACAACGACAGAGCAAGATACCTAAAGGTGATACTGACGAACGCG
The DNA here is from genome assembly GCA_946406115.1 of Apoda limacodes. Lineage (NCBI taxonomy): Eukaryota > Metazoa > Arthropoda > Insecta > Lepidoptera > Limacodidae > Apoda > Apoda limacodes. Next base: position 40,483,802 of record OX291541.1, read on the forward strand.
CTAGAAATCCACAGTGTTGTAAAATTTCTACGGCTAAATTCAGTAATGTTTTCCTGTACCTATATTAATTAAATCACAGTAAAACATTATACAAGTCTTACTAAGCTATAGGCTAGGGATTAAAGGGGGTACGGGGACCTCACACCCGCTCCTTCAAAACATTGCGTGAATATATATACAATATACCTGTAGTGTAATTGCATAGTTTATATAAATTCCTATATAGTAAATAAGACTAGGTGTATTGCGAGTAAACTATTTTTAATAATTCATAATGGCGGTATACACGACAATGATTTAAAGTAGCGATTCGGACGTGTGTACAAAAATGGTGCAGGTTTTTTTAGTTTGTGCAAGCAAGCGGAGGCAGTTCAATTTTTTTTTTGATAAATCGTTGTCAATCGCGTTTACAGAGTTTTATCGTTGATGGTGGATGGAAGACGAAGCAATCATTAAGGTCGTTCACAAAAGCTTGATTCAGGCGAACGCGTCCATCCTTTATGAGGAGGAATTCAGTACTCGTTACGGTATTCCTTTTTTGTATTAGCGGAGTTACCAAAGTCAGGAGGTGTAAGTAAGTCACTTAATTCATCCTTAAATAGTTATGCTAATCTTTAGGGGCAATTTTTAACTCATTTAATAAATTTATATGAGACTATGAATTCCTGTTAAGAAGCCAGTCCCTACATCACACACTACGTGGTTTCCTTCTCTTTTTCACAAAATATTCATTAGATTGAGCCTACGAGCCCCCATGTTGCCAGCATTACCTCGTCGTCATGTTTACGAAACACACATAACCAAATGGCGAACCAAATCGCTCAGCTTACTGAACAAGTCAACGCGCTCTCCACGGACCCTCATTAATCCTGCATCAAAACATACCCAAAACCCACAGTGAAGTTCAGTTATAAAGCAGTACGAATAGATCTCAGCATAGCCAATTAAATTCCATCTACACCCAAATAGCAATTACTAGCCTTAAAAAGGAATTGTAGATATCTTGAAGACAAATTATCGAATCCAGGCTTTTGTCTTGGTTAAAACTATTATGTCACTCAGGATATCCTCTAGATACACTCCAAGACAATGAGAAGTAAAAATGGGCACAGATTTAAAGAGAATATTAGTAGTCACTTCATTCTACTTTTTAGATAAACTTCAGTCAACTTAGGAGAGACTAGTATTGACAAATTCTTAAGACAGACTTCAAGATATCCTGCAGGATGACTTCATCCATAGCAATAGTTTTCAAGATATCTACAATACTTAGTTAAGGCTTAGAAAGGGCATTAATCCAGATTCAAAGCCGGCTTATAAGCCGGCGTATAGGTAAATAATTTTATGAAATAACAAGTGAATATGTAGGTAGGTATTGTGTTGTGTCTGTCTTTCTCTTAAACCTTTAGCATATTATCACATAAGAATGGGGCCATATATATTAAATAGTACATTAATTGGCGAAGGTATCTGACCGATTTTAAACCTCCTTTTATTTGACAGGGAAACAAAATATTTTTTTACGGCTTGGGTGCAATATTTAATGGGATGTTAATTATAGTACCTAAAATATTATTTTTTACAACTTTATATGTTATGTAAGTAAATATAAAGAAAAAATATATTTAGGTACCTATTTATATCTGTTGCCTGGTAGTTTATTTTTGAGACCACCAGGATGACGCTGTGTAGGGTTGCCAGGAATATTTATTTTATTAATTTATCTCTGGAGTAAAAATTAAATCAAATTCTATCACAGAATTAAAGCTAGACTGTAAATAGAATTGTCCCCCTTTTCAAATGCTAAACATCAACCTATGTATACATATTAAAATTATCATTATGTCATTCAAATATAAAATTCCTCGTCGATACAGGCAACGATGTATGCGTCTACCTACGATCTAGCCTTGAACGTGCGTCGGCCGATAGAAAATTACGAGGATGCACCAACCTTCAGCTTAACTTAGGCCTCCTACGATATTACCCTTGGCGATTCATCGTAGCGGATGTCACTAAGCCCATAATCGGCATCCACTTTCTATCGTTGGTTTCAACTATGCCTCTATTTATTCTACAGAATGTCACACAGCTTTAGGTATCGCGTGACGGCTTGAAGTGGTCTGAACTTACTGTTACGGCGGGTGAGGTTGTGAGATGCTGCGCACAACGAAAAATTGGTATCGTGTAGTAACTACCGGTGTCTCTGTGCTAACTGTAGGTAACTGATCCGGTAAGTGGTGACGACTATCGATAGCTAGAGATAACTGTCGATGACTGGCGTTAATTGGCGATAACTAGCTTGATCCCGTTGTTTCCACTTCATAAGTAACTGCGTAAAAAGGCGGTGCTGTAGTAACGGAGTCGCATTGGCAGGTTGACTGGCTATTGGTCGAATGTGCGGAAGGAGGGAGAATGACCACTGTTGTTGGTCAGAAGTGTTCGGCGCGTATTTTGAATGAAGCACCACGTTTATGACGGTAATTGCATTAGCTTACGGCGAAGTTCCGTGGACGCAATAACGGGAACAGATATTTTAGAATTTCCCTTTTGTTGGGACTCATCCGTTTGGAGAAAGCGACCAATATGCCGTTAGTTGTGCAAGGCTATGGATGATGCAACAATGTCGACTGCCAGCAGAAGCACTTGGTCGACACTGCTCGGTGACACACAGGATTTTCCAGAATAACTTTAACTCCTGGTATTTAATTATATAATAACGCCGGGGCCGCCAGTATGAAGATCAGCTCGTCAACTAGCGCCTGACAAATTTAAAATTAACGGCAAGAATTTGAGCTGATGCTAAAGAACTGTATGCATTGCCTTCGGAATGCGCTATTTTAATTTTTGTGTATGTTTGTACCTTTACTGTGCAATTTTCACGTATTAATATACTATTAAAAATCTTCTAGAATGTTTGTTATTAGAATATAGTAATGTCTTCGAGATATACAAGTGATCCTCCAATTTTTCAATCTTTTATTTACTATGCTCTTTTGCTATTCTATTTTGTAGGTAATACCAAGAGGTATGCTAATTTAAATGATAAAGATGTTAAAAAGCTTTCATTCTCTTTATATCTATTCTTTGTTGAAAATTGAAATTTGGTAACACCTTTTTGACGAGCCTACGTGACGGCCTAGTGGCTACTCCGTGCTTCGTTAAGCCGTTGTTCTTGATTGTATTATCATATGACAGCAGTCATGAGCCAAGTAAGATGCCTTATGGATTAATTAAGAACTCTGACATTTGAGTGGTCATAAGCTCGACAAAACGACCGCCTATCCACAATAGTCCAGTGTGCTACACTATTTTATTTGAAAAATAGAGAGGCTGATGCTCCTGCATTGAAGAAAGTCTGAGGCAACAGTGGCAACCAAATAACCATAGACATTTTACTTACTTAGCCGCACAAAAGGCAAAAAAAGTTGATTCTTCTATGAGCCTCATATTTGATTCGAAGCCTGTCATGTTAATATTGCAGTCATAACATAAGAATATCGGTTTTATCCCAATAGTATTCTACTACTGATAAAATATGATCACAAATTTGACGAAAATCTTACGTATTATACGTATCAGAACAGAATCAATAGAATGTGAAATAGGTAAATGGGCACATGGTGCAGTACTTTCATTTTGGTACAAAAAGTTTTAAAAACGCGATTTTTGCCGCAGGCCACTATGATTCGCATTCGTTCGGTTAGCTTTGAAATGTTAAGGGGCTATTTAATATTCGCATAAGGTTTGAGAAATCACTGCATGGCCTTACATCCTACCTTAGGAGGAGGGGGGCAAAAGCTATGTACATAAGTCTTCTTACTTACTCGAAATCCGTCTGAGAGCGCGCTTCAAACGCACCCCTCACTTAGTCGACATGATATTTTACACACCTCCGCTGCTAGAATACCTAGAATAGAGAGTATGATTGATGTGTCCACTCTTCTATTTGAAGTACGTGTTGCAATATAAAGTCAAACAAAGTCTACACATTTACTTCATTCATACAGTGAGCCATCGTAGGCGTCTAGACAGATCAATGATGAGGTGCAGTGCTCGGCGAGATGGGGGAGTGGAATGGTCCTTATGTCTTCACATTTACTCATTCGGGAGCTATCAGTTGATTGATATTCGAGCTATTGCTTTTACATTAATTTTTAAAAATCTTTGATTTATTTCAACTATCGAGTAAATCCCACACAATTTGGTCATCATTGCGAGATTGCGACATGTAATGCCTTTAATTAAGTGGAATAAAAGTTACCTATTCTATTGTATTTTATATGACATTCAGGCCACTCTGTCCGTTGCACTGCTTTGACGATTGGAATTATTTCCGTGAAAACTCTCAATTGGGATAAAAAGTATTCAATGTTCTCCGTTATTCCAGCTAAATGACAAAAATCAGATCACCCAGCTAATATGATGTGACTTAAACGAACAGTTCCCTTTCAGTCATTTTTGTGCCGCACCTCATTGAGCGACAAAAACGGATAGTACCCCATGATATTAATCGCGACATAGTTTACTCTCACGTACTTTCGATCGGGATGAAAGAATACTATGTATGACCTTTATTGGATACTCCATTAAATATATCGAGTATATTATATATAGACATAATTATATAAGGACAAGACATAAATATTATCTCACACACCATTGTACCAGAGTGTTAGCCTTGTCGCTTTATATTATCATTTTATATTAATACCACAGCCAATAATTTGCCAATAGCAGCAGCCAATAGTAGTGTAATTGACATTTCAGCCAAGTATTTGGCTAAACAACCTGCTTCTATTGAGCAGTGCAATTATAATAGTGTAATTGACATTTCAGCTAATCATTTAGCTAAACAACCTGCTTCTATTGAGCAGTATAATAATTTAAATTAAATTTTCAGACAACAAAGGACCACTTTGGCATATTATATAATTCCAACATTAATAAAGATTATATTAAACAATCTATGTCTGCAAACAGAAACAAAAAAATATACTTTGTCATACTAAAAATAATATTCCATTGAACCTGGTGCATCAGAATATACAAGGAATGTCTCAGAAAGAACTAGAAATTGAATTGTTCATAAACTGCCAAAAGATTGACATTTTATGTATCACTGAACACCGGCTACGCAGCCATCAGTTTATGTTCAATTTCAGTAATCACCAGGTGGGAAGTTCGTTCAGCCGAGTAAATGCTATCCATGGTGGCTCTTTAATTTTAGTTAATAAACAGCTAAAGTTTAAGGAACGTAAAGACATTGTGAGCCTCTCAGTTGAGCGAACTACCGAGCTGTCCTGTATAGAAGTTGAGCATCTTATTGTTGTGAGTGGATACAAGTCGCCTTGTGCAATTTATGATAATTTTGAATTAGTTATGGAAGAAATGCTGAATAAAATCAGCAATTCCAATAAACAAATCATTTCAATCACACTTCAATATAAACATTTTGGAAAATAGCTCATTAAGCACAAGATTGCTTGCCTTATTTCAGTCTTTTAATTTAAATAATTTGTTTTGTGAACCAACTAGCATTGCTGTATCCAGTGCCACTTGCGACAATATATTAACTAACATAAAACCAATTCAAAAAACAAATTATAATCAATCTAGAGTCAGATCATTGTGGACAGTTAGTGGTTTTAGAAAGAAAGAATAGTAAATTTATACCAATAACAACTAAACGGGTTGAATCATTTAAATCTAACTTAATGCATAAACTTCCAGATTTGCTTTATAATGGCGACCCAAATGATATGTACAATACTGTTCTTGACACTATTACTACAGAGTATAATAAAATATTTACTGCAAAAAAGAAACTTATTTCCAGTCGCTTTAGTTTTAGTGAATGGGCTACCCCAGCTATTCATAAAAGTAGGCTTAAACTATATGAATTATATAAAGAAAAAACATATAATAATAGCCAAATATTTAGGGAATATTTAAAAAAATACTCAAAAACCTTTAAAAAGGTCTGTCTTGTTGCAAAAGCAATTCAGCTCAGACATAAAGTAACAAATTCAACAAATAAAATAAAACTACATGGAACATAATAAATAATGAAACTGGTAAAGCTAGGAATTCTTGTCAGGACTTTGAGTTGATTGTAGATGATGCTAGTTTTAAAACAAATTCTGATGTAGCAGTTGCCTTTGAACAGTTTTTTAGGAATATTCCATTCAAAACAACTGAACATCTAAACTCAAGTCCAATCTTAGCAGAAAAATTATAAAAACTAGTGTTCCTGAATGTAACGTTCCCTTTGTATTTAAAAATATTAGTCCTACGGATATCATTAATACATTTAAAACATTAGAAATTAAAAACACCACAGACCTTTGGGGACTTTCTGTAAAAACTATAAATTCAATTATTCATGTTATAGCACAACCCTTAGCCATTATTTTTAATAGTTGTGTTGATAGTGGTGTGTTTCCTGATGAGATGAAACTAAGCAAAGTTATACCTCTTTTTAAATCAGGTAGTTCAACAGATCCTAATAATTTTCGGCCTATTTCAATACTACCTATACTCAGTAAAGTTTTTTAAAAAATCATACTTTGTCAAATATTAAGCCATTTCTGTATTAATGAGCTACTTAGTAGTAAATAGTTTGGCTTTATGAAAGGCCGTTCCACAACCGATGCAGGAGTGGCACTATTAAAAAATATATATAACGCCTGGGACGATTCGCATGACGCCCTTGAAGTGTTTTGTGATTTATCTAAAGCATTTGACTGTGTTCAACATAAAAATCTCATCAGGAAGCTACATCACTATGGTATTAGAGGCAAAGCTCTCGACCTTTTGACATCCTATATGAGTAGGAGAGTACAGAAAATAGATGTCAACGGTGAAAGATCTCCGGGATCAGCAGTCACTATGGAAGTCCCTCAGGGCTCAATTTTAGGTCCTTTTCTATTTCTTATTTACATTAATGATCTCCCATATCATGTAAAAAACCATGACATTGTCTTATTTGCTGATGACACCTCTTTGCTTTTTAAAGTTAAGAGACGACAGACATATTATAATGAATTAAATAATGCCCTTTCTAAAATTGTAAATTGGTTTAACGCTAATAATTTGTTACTTAATGAAAAAAAAAACAAATGTGTTAAATTTACATTACCAAATGATAGTGAGAGACAGACATGTATTAATATTAATAGCGAGCAATTAGAACTTGTTAATTCAACAGTCTTTCTTGGTATAACGCTGGACTCCAAACTTCAATGGGGTCCTCATATTCATAACCTAGCCAAAAACTTAGCTCTGCTGTGTATGCGATCAAGAAAATAAGACAATTGACCGATGTCGACACTGCAAAAATAGTATATTTTAGCTATTTCCATAGTTTAATGACATATGGTATCCTATTGTGGGGTAGCGCTGCTGATGTAAATACAATATTTTTGTTACAAAAAAGGGCAATTCGTGCTATTTATAAATTAGGATCTAGGATATCTCTAAGGGATAGGTTTAGGGAAGTAAAAATTATAACTTTAGTGTCGCAGTACATATATGAAAATCTTTTATATGTACATAAAACGTGACGTTCACAAAGTAAATACTAGAAGTAAAAATAAGCTGTTGGTGCATAATACACGTCTACACAAAATAAGTAACTCTTTTATGGGGCAATGTATACACTTTTACAACAAAGTTCCCAATAAAATTCAAAATCTATCAATAAGTAAATTTAAATCTTTTATCAAGCATGTACTTTGTAAAAAGGCATACTACAATATTTCAGACTATGTAAATGATAAAAATCCTTGGGACTGATAATGCTCAATTACAGGATGCATAGGTAAACCAAATAAAAATAGAAATAACATAAAATTGTACGACTAAATTTTTTTTATTAAAAACATTAATTGTATTTTTAGTTTATTTGTATTATTGATAGTGTTTTTAAAAGAGTAACTATCGAGTTTCTTGCCGGATTCTTCTCGGTAGAAACAACATTGTGAACCGGCGGGAAGGTGGGAGGGTTCAAAAACTAATATTTTATAACTTTGACGATTCAAAAGTGATTGTAAAATCCTTATTTGAATAAGTAAACCATTTTGACTTTGACTTTGACTATAAATCGACACATCCAAACTATTATAATAGTTTTATCAAACTATTATTATATAAGTAGAAGAGGATAATAACGTGCTTTAGTGTATCTGAACCTACTATATAAATAACGCTTTTGAGGAAAACTCTAGGCAAAATCTGATGTAAGAGGGTTCGGATAAATCGTATATGTCCTTACATGGGGATACAAGGGTCAAAATGGCCAAAATTCACGAAAGCCATAACTTATATTTTAGGTTAGAACCTTTGGTGTTGCCATCGATTTAGAGAGGGTACTGCCACATAGTATTAACACCTAAATGCTATTTCTATTACATATTAAACTGTGTAATAATATAGCTTTCAATAGCCTTTTCAAAGTTTCTTTCGAAGAAAACCTTGACAAATTAAATAAAAAAAAGAAACAGTTTAAAAAGAAACAGTTCAGCATCGTCTTTCTTTTTTTCCGTGTAAAATGACATTAGCATATACCTGAGTCAACTGACTCAATTATAGCCACAAAAAAACGAAAATAAATATTGTTTTGATTTTTTTTTTTTTTTCCTTGCGTCCCCTAATATTATTATTTTTTTTGTGAGTTCTACTTTGGTAAAATAACATAATTTGTTTGTTAATACATATTACGCACCTACTATCAATGCCTGAATACGGTTTTGTGGACTTCAGTTTATAACTTGTTAAAAATGGTTAGCCACAGAAGGTGTGAAATTTGTGGATTGCAAGAACGACACACTGGCCAAAGCTGTTTACGTTTTTCAAGGTTTCCTTTGGAAGTTAATCGGTGAGTTTTACACTGGCTTTTTCCTGTGACTTCGTCTGCGCGGAATTACAAAACTGCAGAAATTAATGATTTCCGAGATCTAAGTAATTTGTGCTAAATTGTACATTGTGGTTTGTCGAATTAGGCGTTGGGAAGAGATACGGGCGGGCTGGAGTAGGGGAACACACCCTAGGCTGGGTTCAGAACCATCAGTTTTCATAAAACATTTTAATAAATATTAGGTCTATACTAGGTGGGTTCTGTTTTTTTGTCACAATAGCTCACCTGTTTATTCATCTCATTAAAGTATTGATAATTATGTTTTAGTGGTTGAATATATGTAAGTACTGTTCTTTCACCCCTGCACCCATACACCCCCTTGTAGACACGCTAGGTAACCGTCTGTACTCAGCTGAGGAACGCGCGGGTTTACTGGCGGACCATTTCGAGGACCAATTTAGGCCCAATCCCATTGTCGACCACGCCCACACAACATTGGTTGAGGAGCGTATACAACAGATCCTTACAAGTCCTATCGACCCACTTAGTGGCGATGATTTTATCTCCCCTAAGGAGGTCAAAAAATTTATATCTTTTTTAAATAAAAAGAAATCCCCCGGCCCTGACGGAATTCCGAACACGGCCCTATTAATGTTGCCTAGGAAATGTCTTGTGGCCTTAACCCGTATTTTTAACGGGATCCTGCGCACAGGTTTCTTTCCCACGGCCTGGAGGACAGGCAAAATTATTGTCATACCGAAGCCTGGCAAGAGCCGCCAGAAACCAGAGCATTATCGCCCGATCACTTTACTTTCTAACATAGCCAAACTGTTCGAACGTCTTTTATTGAAAAGGGTATCACCCTTTATCAATCTAAGGCCAGAACAGTTTGGTTTTAGAAGTAATCATAGCACCACTCTTCAAGCTTACTCGCGTATTACACCACATGGCCTTTGAAATGAACAAGGGCAGGTACACGGTCGGGGTCTTTCTCGATATCGAAAAGGCCTTTGATCGTGTTTGGCACGCCGGCTTATTGTTTAAGCTTTCTAAGACCAATTTACCTCCCATGTTCGGGCGTATAATAGCCTCCTTTCTGAAGGGGCGGAGTTTCTATGTTTCGGTTGACAATAAAAACTTCCCTACTAAGACCATTTCAGCGGGGGTCCCACAAGGTAGTTGCCTTTCCCCTCTGTTGTATGCACTTTTCACCAATGACATTCCTAGAGGACCAATTTAGGCCCAATCCCATTGTCGACCACGCCCACACAACATTGGTTGAGGAGCGTATACAACAGATCCTTACAAGTCCTATCGACCCACTTAGTGGCGATGATTTTATCTCCCCTAAGGAGGTCAAAAAATTTATATCTTTTTTAAATAAAAAGAAATCCCCCGGCCCTGACGGAATTCCGAACACGGCCCTATTAATGTTGCCTAGGAAATGTCTTGTGGCCTTAACCCGTATTTTTAACGGGATCCTGCGCACAGGTTTCTTTCCCACGGCCTGGAGGACAGGCAAAATTATTGTCATACCGAAGCCTGGCAAGAGCCGCCAGAAACCAGAGCATTATCGCCCGATCACTTTACTTTCTAACATAGCCAAACTGTTCGAACGTCTTTTATTGAAAAGGGTATCACCCTTTATCAATCTAAGGCCAGAACAGTTTGGTTTTAGAAGTAATCATAGCACCACTCTTCAAGCTTACTCGCGTATTACACCACATGGCCTTTGAAATGAACAAGGGCAGGTACACGGTCGGGGTCTTTCTCGATATCGAAAAGGCCTTTGATCGTGTTTGGCACGCCGGCTTATTGTTTAAGCTTTCTAAGACCAATTTACCTCCCATGTTCGGGCGTATAATAGCCTCCTTTCTGAAGGGGCGGAGTTTCTATGTTTCGGTTGACAATAAAAACTTCCCTACTAAGACCATTTCAGCGGGGGTCCCACAAGGTAGTTGCCTTTCCCCTCTGTTGTATGCACTTTTCACCAATGACATTCCTACGCTTAGCGATAGCGGTCTATCGCCAGGCACACAGGACGTCGCATTGTATGCTGACGACAGTGCGTACATGAGCTCGTCCCGTAAGTCCTATTTAGCTGCTGCTAAAATGCAGCGATTATTGGATATCCTCCTGTGCTGGCTTGACAAGTGGAGGATAGCAGTAAACGCCTCAAAAACGGCAGCCATCTTAACCGGCCAACAGAGACTATTACCTAAGGAGCTTGTATTCCGCGGACAGGTAATTGAGTGGCAGAGCAGTGTGCATACCTTGGCTGCATTATCGACCGCAGGTTGCGCATGACCAAAATGGTCGAGGTCTGCAGCCAGAGCAGTCGGCGCCAGGGCGGCCTTAAGGCCATTATTTTCATCTGACCTGCCGCTTAAAACCAAAGTCCGGCTATACAAGCTCTATGTCAGGTCCCGTTTGACGTACGCCGCGCCGGCTTGGTACGCACTGCTATCCGCCACTAAAATGAAAAAGATCCAAGTTGTGCAAAACAAATCGCTGAGGAATTAACGGGCGCTCCGCGTTACCGTAAATTTGGTATTACTTAAATCTTTAATTTTCTTGTACTTATATGGTGCATATTAATAGTGTCTTCAGCCACATGGACTTTACTAATAAATCCTGGGATGGTAAACATTTTTTTTTTCTGAGCTGACTATGTAGTTGGCTGTTGCCGCCATTACTGCTTCAACGAACTTTTGGGGCGAGACTCTGAAGGAGTATCAGCCCATATAGCGCCAATCGCTCAAGGGATCCCCGCCGGGAGAGCCTTGGCTTGGGTTGTCACTCTCAGTGGTCAGTGAGTCAGCGCCAGGAGAGAAGTTCCCCGTTACGCGGTTGCGGTTGCGATTGAGTGGGGGCGATGAGCGCCCTGACACTCTTTGATACCGCGTGTATCCTCGCGGTCGCTGACGAACCTGGGGATGACGGCGTCGTCTTAGAGGGGAGGTCGTTGAGATAACGAGATCGTCATCTGTGGCCGTTAGTAAGTGCTGACGCCGCATAACAATAGTTTTACGACCGTGCCGATGTCGTCGGGGAGATGATAAGTTATGGACTGCAAAATTAATCGATTCGGGTAATTTTGTGTACGCTCGGAAAAGCGGACTGCCAGGTCTTTGAGATATTGGGGAGTCGTGGGGAGCTCGAAATCTCTGAGTAGGTCCGCTTTATGGCGGCTCCAGAGACCGCTCGGAGAAAGCGGTTTTGGAGGGTCTGGAGTTTATGTAGATTGCGTTTGGATAACGCATAGACGACACTAGCATATGCTAGTATGGGGCGAATGCAGGTGACGTAAAGAGTCAGCTTATTTCTAAGCAACATCTTACTGTACTTGCCTATCATGGGGTATAGACGACCGAGGACAAAAGCGGCTCGGTCTCTTACTATTTTGGTGTGATCGCGGAAGTTCAAACTTCTATCCAGGGTCACACCGAGATATTTGGCCTTGTTTTGCCAGGGTATGGCACGGCCGAAGAGTGACAGAGAAGATGGTCGCGGAGGGCGGCCTTTGGTAAAAATAACAGCAAAGCTTTTGTCGGGATTCACTTTGATTCTCCATTTCCGAAACCATCCGCCTAGGTCGGTGATTGCGGATTGAAGTCTCTTAGTGTTCGACTCACTTGGGTATCGGTGGTATAAATAGCGGTATAGTCGGCAAAGAGGGATAGTTGGGTACCTATTGTTTGTGTACGGAAGGTACAAGAAAGGGGCGAGCATGGACCCTTGCGGGATTCCTGCTTCTATGGGATGGGGGGAAGAGAGAGTGCCTTCGACTTTATAGCAAAAGCTGCAACAAATAGTCCCGTATGATAAGCATGAGGCGGTGTGGCAACTGATAGTTGTACAGTTTATAAATTGAACAGTTGTGCCAGACTTTGTCAAAGCTTAAGCTACATCGAAGAAGACAGCGCCCGTGTGACGGGGCTTACCTTATACTGGTTGGAAGCCAGTGAGAACATGTTCCGTGATGCGGAGGACTTGGTGGACGCATGAGTGTTTGGCGCGGAAGCCGAACGTTGTTGGGACGAGTTAACGGAGGGGGAGAGTTGAAGGTGTCTTATTTCAAAGCTCAGGCTAGGCGCCAATAAGCTTGATGAGAAGGAGAAATGTTCTCCATCAAATCACCGAAACGTTGGGCGCGAAGCTCAGCTACAGCGGTTCTTATGGGGCGGTGTATGTCGTTGAAACGAGCTTTGTTTTCGGTAGTCGGAGCGCGAGCGTGACGGCGGCGGGAAGAGATTGTATCGGGAACGCGATCTAGATGTGGTGAGCTAGTGTTTTCGTGTAATTGCCCGAATTTATCCCATTCTGTCACGGTTCTAGGGTCGGGAGGAGTGAGGAACCTAATCGGAGGAGGACGGGGCGTTGGTCCAAGTCAAGTTCGTCAAGCATCTCTATAGAGCGAAAGCTTAGCCTTACATTCTTTAGAAATGCTACGTCGAGCACGTCAGGGCTGTTGCGAGTGTTGTGGGGAAAGAAAGTGGGCGTCGTGGGAGCGATAATGTTGAAGTTTAGACTGTCAACTAATTGGTCGCGGAATCTGCCTCTCGCGGCAGAGAGAGCGCGTGCGGGGAGAGCGCGAGCGTGAAGAGGAACGCGGAGACGAACGCAATGGGTTTCACCCACCCACCAGCCCTTTACGCATTTGGAACTGGATTTCCCAGCAAAGCACTCACCACTGAGCAGCGCTCAACGTTCAGGCCGATTTTCCAAGTATCGCGGGCAATAATCCAAAAAACGATACTCAGTAGTCAGCACTGAGGCGAAAAATTATGTCGCCTTCGCAACAGTAAAATTTTTAGGCGTTATTTAAGAAAGCTGTCGACATTTTGTTAGGAGACCTAATTTTTTCTTATAAAGAATTATTAAGTAGATTTTATCATCAAATAGTAAATTATGGCACTAAATGTTTGGAACCATTTCTTTTTTACTACTTTATATACATACTATTATTTATAGTAATTAAAAGAAAGATAAAATATTATGGGATTAATTATGCAGCTTGTGCTTTAGTTGGTATCCTTTTCATTCCTATTGGTTGAGCCTTTGCCTCTAATGTGTTGTGTTGGCGTCGCTAAATCCGTTCTCAAGTTTGTCATAAAAGGAACCTCTGTTCTAAATTTAAAGTATATTTGTAAGTATATTTATTTATATATTTCTAAACACAAAAATATCGAAATTATCAGTCGAAATAAAAAGTCATTTCAAAAAAATAAGCTAGGTGTTTTGTTCATATGACGTTTTGCTAGCAGTAAACATGAAAAATAACTTGAATCTGCTTTTAAGGTACATTTGATTTTGGTGACATTGGTAGGTATGTTGTGTACTATTGGTTTCATTAATATAAGGCACTAATTTGGTAAAATATTACTACTGCTGTTACTAATTTTAGATACATTTCACTTTATTGTAAATATAATTTTTCAGTTGTAAAGAATGGATTCGAGTCACTGGAAATGAAGACCTTGTATACTTACCGTTAGAAAAATTACATGAAACTCGAAATGTATGTGCAAATCATTTCCATAGAGATGATTATAACAGAAAAGGCAATCGACTTAAGAGTGATGCTGTCCCATCATTAGAATTGACGTCAAAACCACTGTCAGATAGTCAACTTGCAGATTTTCCTTTAGTGACATGGGCAAACAAAGAAGGTAAAGCTTACTTTGATTTTTCTATGCCCTTTTAATAGTTGATACAGGATCAAAACTAAAACCTGAACCTTTAGTGTAAACATGTATATCCAAACCATTATTTTAGCAGTTTGTAGTCGAAATATAAATGTTAAAAATGTATGTGGTTTAACAAACAAAACAATTAACACATTTAATTTTTTCAACCACAGTTCAAATATCTAGTTTCATAAAAAAAATCCTCTAACGCCATCTACCTAAAATTTTCAAGAAATTATTCTTTAACATTATTCTACTGTATAAACAGTAATGCTATCACACACTGTGGGCACGATTATGGGGCAGAACAGCCGACCAATCTATTTTTTGGGGTTTATCCCCCATTTACAGTACCAATTTTTCAATTGCCTTGTAACTGGACGCCTGAAAACTAAAAAAAACAACTAACATCATCTTACTAAAATTTTTAAAGAATCAACATTCTTTTATTTTATTCCACTGCATAAACAGCAATGAAATGGTTAGTCTTCTCTTATTCTTCATGGTTGTGTGCCAAATTCTAATCATTATCTTGCTTACAATTTCAGAAACTGTGGAGCTATTAGAGTCCTTAGTTCCTGGGGCACCTGTAGTACCTTTTGTAGGTGAGCATTACACTGAAATTCTCCCATATAGAGAGAACACTAAATGGTATTCGCGTGCTGGGTACTTTTATGTAGCCACTCGCTCGCGAGGTCAGTCTGTGTCGATGAGATGTGCCAGCGACCAGTGTCCAGCTCATTGGGTGTTGCGACGTGGTCAGGCTAGGCCAGTCATCGGGAAGCACAATCATGAGCCCACTCCTTGGGTGCCGAACCGGTGAGTTGTCAACAATATTTATTATAGTTGTCTATTGTATCCATTAAATAGTTATGTTACTCTAACTAAAGGGCCATATCTCAAAATGAGACCTCAAGTTTCCAATGGCCTGTTTTATTGATTTACAAATTTTGCAAAGCCAATTTACATATATTTGTAAAGTGGCTTGATTTATTGGTAAACAACTGTTGTCTCAAGAATGTTTCTAGATTTTGCGTTTTTATACTTAATAAAAATATTTGAAGTATGATTTGCACTCTCGCCTCTAGTAATAGAGACACACCCTAAATATCAATCAATGTAATTTGTAAATATAAAACTTGGTACTGTTGTTGTAACGTTTTCAACTATAAAGGGAAAATCAGAATCACAAAAATCACATACTGAGTACTTGCTAGTAAGTTTTAAAGATGGGAATGGTAATATCTGACAGGAAAATGCAGAACTACTTACTTCTCGTACTTTTCGTAAAGTTAGTTAAAATTTTACAAGTTATTTAACTGCTTTCAGCAAATTGAGATATTATCATTGGCTATCAAATATTTTTTTAAAACATAAAGATATGACTATTGCTTGTCGTTTTGAAAAACGTGATCAAAAAAAAGTTTGGAAAAAAAATATCGAAAAAAGATGTTTGGAAAAAATTAAGGTTTATTTTAAGATGTATGTAAGTGTATCTTTACTTTTATATTTAGAAGGAGGTGACAAAGAGCTGTCCACCACACTATGCTGTGGATGTGTATCTAGTCGCTGGTTACCTCCTTCTCTAACATAGAGGAAACCAATACTACGTTAGAAGAGACGGAACTCCAATACTGGAGATTTATAAGCGTACCAATTCACAAACAATGCTGCCAACCACTTGGCAACACTAGTGACGCAGTAGGTTTATAAATTGCCTTATTTAGCAATATTGATGAACGCAGATTCTTGTTGGTACAAAAATATGCGTTTAGCCTTAGTGAATTTTTTTAAATATAGTATATTAAATAAAAATAACCATTTCTAGAGTATAAACATTAAATTCATAACTTTATTAGGATTAAAAAACAGCTATACTAAAGAAGTATACCTACTTTAGCATAGCTGTTTTATTTAGAATGAAGTATTATTATTTAAAACTATTTTGATATTTATTTACATATAAAGTCTTAACATAATAACACACACATATATATATATATCGATCCCGGAAATTTCAATTGTCTTAAAGGAGAAAACCAGATTTTTTTAACCAAAAAACTAAAAAATAAAAATTGTTTTGCCTAAATCTTTTTTAAATAAATTTCTATATTAATGATGTCAACAGAAACCCCAACTATATTTTCGTGTTCTGTCCGTTTAAATTAGCAAAATAAACCAAACTTAATTATTGACGAAACTGAGAGTCCTTTACGGCCCGCAAAAAATGAACTTAAGTACTTTACAGCCACGAAAAATTGGTTATGATAAAGTCAGATCTGTAGTAAAGGACTAATCTTAATCATCAAAAGGTAGTACAAGTCAATAAAATCAGTGACTAAGGGGGTAAAAGGAAAAAAAACTAAAGATCTTATTAAGAAATACCTACAATAAGTAGTAAAACTAAGTGAAATAAAAGGTTTTATATAATTTTAAATTTATTATACAAAATATTCAGTATAAAAAGAGACAAAAATGTTGTTCTAATATTGAGTTACTATTAACGTAAACAAAATGTAATGCTGCTATTTTTTTATTTATATGGCAAGTAATATTTGCGATATTAAAAACAACGCAATTTTTAGGATAATCAGCTAATAACGAGTTTTTTTTTTAAATATTAATCAAACTTAAACAATAGTATTTATCGAAACTGTTTTAATCTTTATAAAAGAATTAAAATAATCAAATTAATAACAAATTTGGCCCACTAAAACAGAAAATTAAAACAATTGACATGCTAAGGTACTAATTAAATGGCAAGTAACGTCAGTTTTTTTAATAATTAATAATTAATTGGTTGGTTTGCCTTTTAGTTTAATAATATTGTTTATCATGTCGTATAAAAAGTTCAATACAGAAATGAGATAACGCCCTCATAAATAATCATAAAATGACTTTATGCTCCCTATTGAAAATAAAATGTGCGATATAATCCAGGTTGTAAAGGGCTATATTTAAAAGATAGGATTATTTAAAATATACCAATCGATAGAACTCGCGACGCTGATTCCAACAATAGAAATTTCCAATATCGATGTATATATATATATATATATATATATATATATCTATATCGATAAATTTTTATTTGCAGCACAGGCAACGCTAGTGAAAAACAAAACATTTATCTGAAGAGTTTATATTAGCCTTTTTAACATTATAACCGATATCTTTGAAGAAATATAATGAAAACACATAACTAAAGTTTAAAAAATAGTAACTAAATAACGTAAAACTTGTTTTTTGACACTAAGCACTTACCAATTTACATGTAAAAGAAGTCTTCTTAAATTTATGTCACCGATCTTTTATAAACTTTTTTTCTATTAACTAATCTTAAAAATGTAAACAAACAATCCTCCATGAACAAAAATTCGACGGAGATACAGCGGTGGCAACATAACTAACATAAATTATAATCCGTCTAAACTAAAAACATTACTAATTCAGATAAGTTGTTCTCGGATGTACATTCCGCACTGAGTTGGTCGAATGATTCAAATCCATACAAATGTTTGAATCTATGAAGTTTCCAGGCACTGGCCCATCACCGCTTTAGATGCTGTGTGTCTGGACTAAAGTGGCTTTATGTATGTACCACACGTCGTAAATTAAAGATTGTAAGTGTTACTTAAGCATTAAAATAAAAGACCTGGGCCGAATAATATACCCCCATTGCCAGTTCCTGACAAACTATAGATAAGTAACTTGGGATTAGGCAGGGGCATAATTGTCAAGTCCTTAGTATCCAAATATCAAATGCGTGGCGTACTTGTGATGTGTGCTACGACCTAGAAATTTAATTCAGCACAGATGATCTCTTTAATTACTTACGCGACAGTGGAAGAAGTAAAAAGCGATGACTGTAATCCATAAAATATGAGATAAATTATTTAACAATTATAATTACAGGAATGCCATGTTCCAGGCACTCAAAAAGAGAAGCAAGGCGGACAATACTCCATTAAGTACTATTTATAAGGAAGAGGCTGCAAGGTTTGTGTCACTAAATCATATTGTAACTATTTTCATTTCACTAATTATACTGTGAACTAAAAATGTTTTATTTTTGTCTCACTGTACGAAAATGTTTTGTTATATTGTTTTTTTTTTTAATTATTTATATTTAAACAGTGCCTGCACCAAGTATAAAAAGAGTTTATTTTATAAATAATTAACGTTTTAGACATTGTTAATAACACCAGATGACATACATTGTTGGTAACATATGTATTAACATTATATAATTATACTCCAGATATCCAGATGCTGCACCGCATCTGCTATACGACTCTGTGGTTCCTTCGATGCGGAAGTGGAGGAGTAGTGTGAACCGGAATATGCCGTATATTCCACAAACTAAAAAGACAGCACTGCACGAAAAACCGCCGAGGAAAAGAAATATTGTAAGCAGTAAGTACTTGTACTGTTACACCTCTAAGCTGTTCAAAACCTCATCTTCGGTTTGAATATTTTTATTCTAACAGATGTACCCAATGAAACAAAATGGAGTTACTAAGCGGGCATCCCCACTATTTGATATAAGTATTGTGTCAGCCGTCATACGCCCCACTGTAGCGGCACAGGCTTCTCCTTGAAGAAGGAGGTTTATGCTATAAGTCTACCACGCCGAGTGCAGTCTGGCGGACGTCGTCGAGCTAGGGGCCAGAGTTTTTAAACCGCCGATAAGGCCTCTGGTGTATCTTAACACAGGGGGAGCTCAGAAAAAAAAAATAGCCACTAGGCGGTCACGCATCCAAGTAGCGGCCACGCCCAACGCTTCGGTTATAGTTTCCGATAGACGAATGTCACTGGGCCACAAGATCCACTTCACTGGGCCAGGAGCCCAGCAAGTAAGCATTTAACTCAGGTCTAAGAAGTGACAATCATAAAATCAGCTGTTTGCGTTCATGTTTCTCGAAAGTTTAATTACCTTTGTTTTTAATTCTGTTAAGATACCCTTTTCTAAATGCTTAGATACTTTTAAGGTTCTTTGATAATGCTGGAATAGTACCCTTACTCTGTCACAACCTGTAGGTATATAGCTTTTGACTTTATAAACTTTTTATGTAACTAATGCCTAGGCTTTTCAATGTAACTGATGTTCTATTGGTTTTTTTTGCATTGGAGATGCTTAATTTCAATTTTGGTGTATTTGATCTTTTTAACTACTCACCTTAGCATGTAAGTCATCGGATTTTCTGTTGGTTTTTTATTTTAACAATGAATACATTATTGTAAATTGTGCATTAAGGGTTTTAAGGAGAAAATTACTAACGAGAGGCTATTTAGAAGCCTAAGTAATTTCCGTGCCGCCAGTGTTACACAAAATGTTTTTCATCACATTTACGAGTAAATAAATACAAATAATAAGGTGAATAAATAAATAAACTAAATTTCAAAATTTTTTGTGAAATATTTCGGCCTAATACGAGCAACAGACCTGGCTTTAGTCATAACTTTTTTAAATGATTTGCCAAGTTTTGTATGAAACAACTTTAAAGAAAGTTAAAAAAATAATGGCTTAGCAGAATCTCATAAAATCAAAAGCGACAAGCGCTTATTTTTTTTAAATTTGTTTTCTTTTGACAGCGGGTAAAGAAGGTAACCGCATAAAAGATGTTGATACTGATGAGACGGACAATATAACTGATGAAGAAAGGATTGAAGATTCAGAATCTTTGTCGGAGCCAGGTAATCTTTTGCGTTGCAAAACTTTTCGAAAGCTCTTATGAATAAAACTAAGTTATTTTTTATAGTAAATATATTTTAATAAATATAAAAAATGGGGGGTACCTTTTCAAAAAGCTCATAGTAGTTTACGTTATCGAGTTTATTTTATTTTCAGAAGAAGCGTTTACGTAATCGAGTTTATTTTATTTTCAGAAGAAGCAAATCCCAAAGCAGGAAAGTTTTCTTGGAACAAAGACAGTGAAGCTTATATAGATGCGGAACAGTTTTCAAAGAACAGAGATACCAGAGTTAATACAAATACAGGTAGCATTACTTATCTAGTAAGAATTCTGGTTGCCTACATTGCAGGCTAAAAACGAAAGACTGACTGATCTGTCTTATGTGTTATGACTCACGCTGACCCATACAGCAGTAGCCCTGCTGTCAACAGGCTCAAAATAGATATAAATAAATATAAACATAAATAAATATTTTTTGAAATTACACACAGCTCTGTCTGGCCCTAAACTAAGGAAACTTTGTGCTATTGATACCAAACAACGGATACGAATACATATATATACTTTTTATTTGTAAATGCATACATGTTAACACACAAACACAAATAACAATTGTTTTGTCTTGTGCGGGCATCGAGCCACGCCCCTCGATTCAGCAGTCGGGTAATTACCCACTGAGCCACGGAGCTGACAAAGCGAGCGAACTATATGGCTGTAGTGTCAAAGGGATCAATTTCGAAATAAGGACATCTAGAAGAGAACTAAAGTCATGGATACCGCTGGTAACAGTGGCTGCTCGCTATGCCCAGATTTTATTCATTTTTTTTCAAATTCAATATAATTTATTCAGTTTATGCTACAATAATTGAGCACTTATGAATGTCACTACGCCATCGGTTCGTAAGTCTGTAGGGCGGGAGACCTTGTACTGAGAAGAACCGGCAAGAAACTCAGCAAGGGCATTTCTTTTCTCCCTATCTCTTACAGCGTCCAATTAAAATATTGGAAAATGCCCTCCCTATCATAAAAGGTCACTTTCCATTACAAACATAAAAAACATGAAATATAAAGCACAAGCAAAACATAAAAAAGTATCATATATAAAAAAAGACAGTTTATGTTTTCATCACTAAGAAATAACCAATGTCTTACAGTATTAATAAACAAAACAAAAAAGTAAGACTAAGTACTAAGAATACAAAGAAGTTTGCAAGAGCAGACCAGCCTCCATAGGTGGCACCTGTTAACGAGTATGACACATGAATCAGCCATCGCTTCGCTCAACCATGTTTTAGGGAACGTTACGACCCGCACATACGCCACCACCACAGAGACACTTTGAGAGAGCATGACACACTCAAGCAACTCCAATAAAACTTCGATTGTACTACTTACAATGTGTGTAGTAAAGGAACAAAATATAAGAGGAGAAGATTGGAAGGTTCGTAATGCTTTACTACCGAGAAGAACCGGCAATAAACTCAGCAGTTAATCTTTTATACATCATATAAAAATACAATATAGCCTTACACTAGGTAATAACATAATATACAATGTTTTAATTTAAAAAAATATTTAAATGCCCCAATACAAATCAAATTCTAATTTTTCCAAGCATTTTTATCATTTATGTATTCATCAACTTTGTCATAGCTTTTTTTCATTAAACTGACATATATTTTAAATTTATTTGAGGGTAAATTAACCACATATTCTGGAATTTTATTTTAGAAAAATATACTTTGTTTGCGAAAGAGCTATGTACCTTCTGAAGACGACATTTTGGAACTACCAATTTATCCTTATTCCTTGTATTAACACTGTGGAGGTCACTATTTTTAGCAAAAAAGTGACAATTTTGGCGTACATACATTATACAAGGAATATTGGCAAGGAACAGTTAAAATATCAATTTCCCTAAATAGTTCCCTAAGAGAAATTCGAGGTCCTAATTTATAAATTGACCGTACTGCTCTCTTTTGCAAAATAAAGACTGTATCAATATCAGCTGCCTTACCCCAAAGCAAAATGCCATAAAACATGACAGAATGGAAATAGCTAAAGTAGACCATGCGAGCAGTGTCAACATCTGTAAGCTACCTAACTTTCCTAACTGCATAGGCAGCTGAACTGAGTTTCCCTGCAAGAACTGAAATGTGAGGGTTCCACTGCAGCCTATTGTCTAATGTAATACCTAGAAACACTGTTGAGTCTAATAGTTCTATTTCTTCTCCGTTTAGGGATAATTTTGTACTTATGTTTCTGAAATTTGGCATCATAAATTTTAAACACTTAGTCTTTTTCGCATTAAGAAGTAAATTATTTGCCGTAAACCATTGAAGAACCTTAGAAAGCGCACTACTACGTCGTCAAAATTAGTTTTATTTCTGTCAACTTTAAATAAAAGAGATGTGTCATCAGCAAATAGTACAATCTTGCACAGCTTCTCCACAAAGAAAGGCAAGTCATTTATGTAAATTAAAAATAGAAAAGGACCTAAAATAGAACCTTGAGGAACTCCTAATTTTACTTCTGAGCCATTGGATTTACTTCATTGATTTGAACCTTCTGCATTCTACTACTCAAATATGAGCGGATAAGCTCAAGAGCTAAATCTGCAATACCATAATGACTCAGTTTCCGTATAAGAGTTTCATGTTGCACGCAGTCGAATGCCTTTGATAGATCACAGAAGATACGAATAGCATTTTGTGACTGTTCCCAAGCAGCAAATATATGCTGTATAAGGGCAACACCTGCGTCAGTTGTGGAACGCCCTTTTGTAAAACCAAACTGTTGAGGATGAAGTAATCCATTTATGTTAAAATGTTTAAGCATCTGATTGAACATAAGTTTTTCAAAAATTTTGCTTAAGGCAGGCAGTATAGAGATAGGTCTAAAATTATTAGGATCATCTTTACTACCACTTTTCAAAAGTGGTATTATTTTACTATATTTCATTAAGTCTGGGAATATCCCTTCGTCAACGCACTTATTAAATATTATGGCTAAGATTGGTGCTATAATATCAATAATTCCGCTAAGGACTTTGACTGATAGTTAGTAATTTAAATGTTTTTATGATGTCTTTAGAGGTAACATGCTCAAATTTAAATATAGCCTTGCATTTATTTACATTACATTTTAAAAGTAACTCTGACTCTAATGGAGAGGAATTTAATTCATTAGTTGTAATTGTAGGCATTTCAGTAAAATATTTCTCAAAAGAGTTAGCGACATCAAAATCTGAATCAATTATTTTTGAATTTACAGTAAGTGAATAATGATTGTCACGCGGTTTAATTTTTCCTGTTTCACTATTTATTACATTCCATGTGGCCTTCATTTTATTATCAGAATTTTTAATTTTATTATTTAAATGTATTGCTTTTGCAACCCTCGATACTTTTTTAAATATATTTGAATACATTTTGACATAGTTGGTGAACGTGGGACTGTCGTTATATTGTTTCATTTCATACAACCTAGTTCGACTTCGGTGTATTCCTACAGTAGCCCAGTCCTTGAATTTAATTTTATCATTTGGCCTAAAAGTTTTTCAGAAATCAAAAAAAATATTATAAAGATTATTAGCATTATCATGCATGAAATGTAAATATGGAATTTTCTTTTCAATATTTGCTTTAAAATTGTTTAATCGAGCAGTGGTCGCAGGTCTACAAGTTACTAGTTGAGATTTTTTTTTATAGTTTGGGCGGCTTATTCGAGCGAGTACTCGCTATGCCCTACCTCTCTTGGAATAACCTGTTTTTCTCCACAGATCTTCATCTCTAAAATCCTGGACTCAAGACTCGAACTGAGCTAAAATTTAAAATAGTCATCAACTATTCTTAGCTAAATGACCATTTTTATTGCGATACTTTAATATTTTGCTCATTTACCTGACTGGTATATTTGGTTTCAGATGAGGATATGACGCATGATGTGTTGATGTACCAAGATGATTTGAATGACCATGATGATTCAAATGACAATGAAGATTCAAATGACCATAATGATTCCAATGATTATGATGATTTAAATGACCATGATGATTCCAATGATTATGATGATTTAAATGACCATGATGCATCAAAAGAAGGTATCTACTGTAAGATTTTTCCGAAAAGTACTTAGCTGCTACAGGTTAGAACCCAATAAGGGACAAGTTGAGAAGTAAACTTTTGTGTAGGAGGAAATATATTTTCTGCCGAGGTTTTCTTAACGGACTTAATGAGG
Source organism: Apoda limacodes (assembly GCA_946406115.1). NCBI lineage: Eukaryota > Metazoa > Arthropoda > Insecta > Lepidoptera > Limacodidae > Apoda > Apoda limacodes. The sequence continues at coordinate 40,508,284 of OX291541.1, forward strand.
AAAGTGATTGGATTTATAAAAACTCGGCAACGCAACGCGCAAGAGATGCCTTTGGTCTTACAAACGTCCGTAGGTTACGTCTCCTATAAAAAAGTCATATTTACTTTAGAATTTTTTTAAAGATATTTTTTTTATTTTCTCCCTTTTTAGTTATTAATTATTATAATAGTAAATTACAGTTTTGGAAATGATTTAATGATTTGTAAATCCTTTTTTATTTCTTCATTTCTTAAATTCTAGTTGTGCCTAATTGAAACTACTAAATCATTTTTTGGTTTGAGTACCTTTACTCAATCATTTATTTGTCTTTTACGTGTATTTTTAGTTGAAATTATAGCATCTACTATAATACATGAAGTGTTGTTATCTAACGATTAAATTTTTTCAACCACAGTTCAGTACACAGTACAGTAAAATATCTAATTTCATATAAAAAACCTCTAACGCCATCTACCTAAAATTTTCAAGAGCCATAGTTCTTTTACATTATTCTACCGTATAAACAGTAATACCATCACAAACTGTGGGCACGATTATGGGGCAGAACAGTCGACCGATCTAGTTTTTGGGATTTACTCCCCATTTACCATTCCAATTTTTAACTGCCTTGTAAACTAATGTCTAATTACGTATGGAAACATCTAACATCATCTACTTAAAATTTTTAAAGAACCATCATTCTTTTACTTTATTCTACTGCATAAACAGTATTAATAAATTTATTCTTTAAGGTTGTGTGCCGAATTCTAATCATTTTCTTGCTTACTCTTTCAGAAACCATAGAGCTATTAGCGTCATTAGTTCCTGGGGCACCTGTAGTACCTTTTGTAGGTGAGCACTACACTGAAATTCTCCCATACAAAAAGGACACTAAATGGTATTCTCGTGCTGGGTACTTTTATGTGGCCACTCGCTCGCGAGGTCAGTCTGTGTCGATGAGATGTGCCAGCGACCAGTGTCCAGCTCATTGGGTGTTGCGACGCGGTCAGGCTAGGCCAGTCATCGGGGAGCACAATCATGAGCCCACTCCTTGGGTGCCGAACCGGTGAGTTGACAACAATTTTGGTTAGTTGACTATTTTATGTATCCATTGAATAGACAAAAGGGCCATAGCTCAAAATTAGAAGATTTTGTGTTTTTATACTTAATAATTACTTATTATATTATTTACTATTACTATAATTACTTACTATACTTAATTATCTCGCACCTAATGATAGAGACACACCCTTAATAATTAAACCCCTATTAATCAGTGTAATTTGTAAATATGTTGATCATTTAAATACGCTTAGGATGTTGTGGAACTGTCAGCATCAAAAAAATTTAGTATTTAAAACTTTTTTCAATGCATGTTGATTTTATGAATAGTTGTAACGTTTTCAACTATGAAGGGAAAATCGGAATCACAAAAGTACTGAGTACTTACTAAGTACAAACTTTAAAGATGGAAAACGAGAAGATCTAATTGGGAAACTATATATATATACTCATTTTCTTTATTCATAAATTCAAATTTACAAGTCGATTATTATACATGACATATGCTAAATTGGTACAATTAAATTAATATAGATATTTATTTTATTACAAGTTGAAATACATTAATCGATTATGAGTTATTACAAATGTTTAATGTCAAAAATTCATTTATGTCATAAAAAGCATGTTCAGTCAAAAATAATTTAAGTTTTTTTTCAAAAATGTTGTCGTTCTCAATAATTGTAATTTCGTTGGGGAGTCCATTTTAGATTTTAGGACCCATACTAAATACCGATTTAGACATTTTTTGTAACTTGGATGGAGGTAAGTTAAGCTGTTGCTTGCGTCATAGCATATTATCATGGGACCATGTTTTATTTGGAAATAGGTTTCTGTTTAATCTTACAAATTTTACTATAGAAAAAATGTATTGTGATATAAATGTTAAAATTTTTTGCTCCTTAAAAAGATTTTTTGCTGGAGTACCAATGGGGACACGAGCGATTATTCTCACCGCGCGTCTGTGAATTGTAAAAACACGTTTCCATTCTGCAGCTGTGCCCCAGAGTTCAATTCCGTAGCTTAGCTGTGAGTGAAGTAGTGAGAAGTAGCAAGACCGAAGGGCAGAGGGAGGAAGCACCTCAGACAATCTGTATAGTGCAAAGCACGTGCCACTTAACTTACCACATAAATTGGAGATATGTGTATCCCATTTTAAAGCATGGTCAATTGTTAAACCTAAGAATTTAGAGGAATTTGTTTGAGGTAGGGAAACACCATCAATGTTTATTGACAGTCTTGGTGGACGGCCGCCCAAGTTGAAATAAAGTATTTGTGTCTTTTATAAATTTAGCACTAGACCGTTTGCTACAAACCATTGCTTTAGTTTTGTTACATCATTTTTTAATTGAATTTCAAAATTAGAAGGTGAATTACTTGAGATTATGTCAAAGGCATCGTCAGCAGAAAGATACATGTTACCATTTGCAGCATTAGGTAGATCATTTACCTGGACTAAGAATGATATGTTTGCCAAAGCAGACCCCTGGGGTACGCCAATTTTTGTAGAGCCTTGTTCGGACCTTATACGTCCATTTTTTAAAGTGACTGTTTGGACCCTGTTGCTGAGAAATTGTTTTTTAAATCCTAAGGCAGGACCTCTTACACCCATGTGTTCAAATTTTAAAGCGAAGACTTTGTGATTACATAAGTGAAGTTCGCGGGTCATGTCGCATAAGAGAATAGCAACATGATCCTTCCGTTCCTTTGCTTGTAGAATATTGTGAATGACGTCACTAACTACTGACACATATGACTTGCCTTTTCTATAAGCAAATTGTTTGTTACTAAGTAACTTGTTTCCTTCAAAAAAATTATAAATACGCTGTGTTACGCCGTATTCTAAGAACTTTGCTATAGAAGGAATTAGAGATATAGGTCTATAGCTGTCCTTTTCATCTTTCGGACCCTTTCCTTTATATACTGGTACGACCTTTATAATTTTTAAAATATCTGGGTACGAGCCAGTTTTTAACAATTGATTAAAGATTTCAACCAAAGGCTCAAGAAGTATGGGTAACGCAATTTTGTTGATATATCGTAGATATCGCGGGTATTTTAGCATACAATTCTTTGAGTTATTATGTCAAACAGTTCTTTTTGTGAGAAGGGATATATATATATATATAATGACCTACAACTATATAACTACCTACTTCTCGTACTTTTTGTACAGTTAGTTAAAATATTACAAGTTATTTAACTGTTTTGAGCAATAGCCAATGCCAATCTATGAATATCTCATATTCTCATTAGCTATCAAATTTTTTTTTAAAACACTACCAGACTAACGGGTAAGGACAAAGCTATTGCCTATCGTATTAAAAATTTTAAAAACCTGATCAAAAAAATGTTTGAAAAAAATGATCAAAAAAAGATGTTTGGAGAAAATAAGGTTATGCTTTTCAAGATGTATGTAAGTATATCTTTACTTTTATTTCTAGACGGAGGTAACCAGCGACTAGATACACATCCACATCATAATGTGGTGGACAGCTCTTTTCACCAAACACTTTAGAACTGTGTGACAAGGGGTGAGCCTATATCCACAACACTGCTTTTGATGCAGTGTGTCTGGACTAAAGTGGTTTTATGTACGTCCCATACGTCGTAAGCTTTTAAGTATTACTTAAGTGTTCAAATAAAAGAACTGGGCAGAATAATACCCCTCCATTGCCAGTTCCTGACAAACTACAAGTAAGTTGGGCAGGGGCATAATTGTCAATTCCTTAGTGTCCAAATATCAAATGCGTGGCATACTTGTGTTTTGTACTAAGACCTAGAAACTTATTCAGCACAGGTGGTCTCTTAAATTACTTACGACGAAAGTTGAAGAAGTAAAAAGCGATGACTGTAATCCATAAACTATGAGATAAATTATTTAACAATTATAATTACAGGAATGCCATGTTCCAGGCACTCAAAAAGAGATGCAAGGTGGAAAATACTCCATTAAGTACTATTTATAAGGAAGAGGCTGCAAGGTATGTGTGACTAAATCATATTGTTACTATTTTCGTTTCACTAATTATACTGGGAATATTTTGTTATATTGTTGAATGTGGTTATATTTACAATATTTAGAAATGTCATTAAAAAAAATGGTAAGAATTTGGTTTAATAACTGGCTAACTTTTGAAGTTTTGGACAGTTTGTCTTATATTATAAGATGCAAACAGGTTGCAACCATATTCGAAATGTACATAGTCAATTTCTCATTGGCAATATATAAAATTAAAAAATTCTATACAATGCCTAGTCATTCTACACAATACGAGCTTGTTTAGACAATGTATTAATTATCGTATTTTTCTTTATCTAATATTTGCATACTATGCTGTATTCCACTAAATGCCTATAACGAGACTTACATAAGGTATTAAGGTATTGATTTTTTGACGTAAAATAAAGGTAATGACGTCATAAACTATGGCGATTATGAAACCAATGGAGTTAGGCGATAGACCCCCAGATAAAGGACATAATTATAGTGTAAAACTAAATAGGCCTACCCCACTTTTTATATAGTCTTGTCTGCCCTACCCACCCTTCAGTAGGGAATGCAATCTCGACCTCGGTAGATCTCTAATTTTTCGAGACCTTGAGCTATTTTTCTAGATTTGATCTCGTAAGCACTTTATCTGTTTCGATTATAAATGGGATTTTAAGATTATGCACGCTCAAATTATTCAGACTGGTCGGTGCGCGATAGTTTCCGTAACAAATAATACATGTGTATATTGTAGATATTTGTCGAACCGAGGTTCAATCACACACACAGTTGACATTTACCGTGCATGCGAATGTTCTGCTTTGTTGGTAAATGGTGGTGCAGATGATTCCGATATATTTCTGAATTTTCATTGACTCTTGCACCATTATCAGTATATATAGTGTCACTGAGAAAATTACTTCTGGCTGAGACTAGAATCTAGCAATTGCTTTGCTACAGCTGACTTCTTTCGGTCGTTTGTTTTGAGTGCAATGACGTGTCCTTGGTTATGAGTAGCAATAAAAGTTTCCCTTTCAATTCAATGTACGAACTGGCACACAATGGGATAAGAAGTCCTCATTTAGTATACTATGGTAATACTAATAATCTCGAAAACACATATCGCGATACCCGATTAACCATTATAAAAATATTTCACAACTGCAAAGTCTTACGTTTAAAAGAGGTGAATTTTCGGTTTAAGATTTATCTTAGAACCTAAACGTACAGTGCGGTTTCAGATGAACTTTCTTCCACGAACGCGTTGGTTGTGGAATGAGCTCGCTGCCAAGGTTTTCACTAAGGACTACAGAAATGGGTTCTTCAAGAAAGAAGTTATTAGATTTTTAAAGGGTCGGCAACGCGCGAGTGATGCCCTAGGTGTTGCAAGCGTCCATAGGCTTTGGGGACCGCTTACCAACAGGTGAACCGTAAGCTTGTTTGCCAAAAATCTTACATGTTGTGTTTTATTTGCAAAGTATATCAATAACTTAAGTAGCATTTTTTATTGATTTTAGGCATTTTTAATCATAGTTAGCAAAATTTGTATGTTATCGAGATCTCACTAGATTCTACAGCGAGATTTCGAATTACCAATCTCGACCTCAAACGTATCACGGGAGATCCCAAATCTCGACTCAAGATTACATTCTCTACCCTTTTGTGTTTTAAGAGTGCTGAAGACGACAAAAAAGTGAAACACGAATAAAGATCACTTGATACACATCGTTCGTCATTGTGAGCAATGCCTGCACCAAGTGTATATAAGAGTTTATTTTATACATTATCTAAACGTTTTAGGCATTGCTTAGAATACCAGATGACATACATTGTCGGTAACATATACATTGACATTATAAAATTCTACTCCAGATATCCAGATGCTGCACCGCATCTGCTATACGGCTCTTTGGTTTCTTCAATGCGGAAGTGGAGGAGTAGTGTGAACCGGAATATGCCGTACATTCCACAAACTAAAAAGACAGCACTGCACGAAAAATCGCCAAGGAAAAGAAATATTGTAAGCAGTAAGTACTTGTACTGTTACACCTCTAAGCTGTTCAAAACCTTATCTTCGGTTTGCATATTTTTATTCTAACAGATATACCCGATGAAACAAAATGGCGGTACAAAGCGGGCATCCCCACTTTATGATATAAGTATTGGCTCAGCCGTCCTACGCCCCACTGTAGCGCCACAGGCCTTTCCTTGAAGAAGGAAGTTTAGGACATAAGTCCACCACGCTGGCCTAGTGCGGTCTGGTGGACGTTGTCGAGCCAGGTGCCAGAGTTTTCAAATCGCCGAAAAGCCAGGACTGACAGTTTTATGTGTCTATTCAAACAACTACGCTCAGAAAAAAAAAATAGCCACTAGGCGGTCACGCATCCATGTAGTGACCACGCCCGACGTTGCTTAACTTCGTACATCATTTACGATAGATGAATGTCACTGGGCCACAGGCTCCACTTCAATGGGCCAGGAGCCCAGTTAGCAAGCATGTAACTCTGGTCTAAGAAGTGACAACTCTAAAATCAGCTGTTTGCATTGATGTTTCCGTGAAAGTTTAATTACCTTTGTTTTTAATTCTGTTAAATGGTTAGATACCATTAAGGGTCTTTGATAAAGCTAGATTAGTACCCTTATTCTTTTACAACCTGTAGGTATATAGCTACTGACTTAATGAACGTTAATAAACAATGTTCTATTGGATTTTTTTTGCATAGGAGATGGTTGGATTTTGTGTATCATATAAACCACCTTTGACATCTTTTAAACAAATTTCTACAAAACAACACATTAGTTTATGCTTTTCCAACGTTTACATAGACCCTAAATTTAACTTACCTTAGCATGTAAGTCATCTAATTTTTTGTTAGTTTTTAATTTAACAATGATTTTTGAGACTTAAAATAATACTGATGAAGAAGATATTGAAGATTTAAAGCTTTTGTCAGAGTCAGGTAATATATTTTAGGTTGTAAAACTTTACGACAGTTTTTTCTAAATATTTGCATTTTTTTTTTTATTAGGAGTATGCATAAAAGCATTTAATGTGAATCCGCCGCAAACTTGTTTATATACTTTCATCTTATTTTATCTTTCTTCATAATTGTAATACATTACATTAAATTGTGCATTAAGGATTTTAAGGAGAAAATTACTAACGAGAGGCTATTTAGAAGCCTAAGTAATTTCCGTGCCGCCAGTGTTACACACAATGTTTTTATCACATTTACGAGTAAATAAATACACATAATAAGGTGAATAAATAAATAAACTAAATTTCACAATTTTTTGTGAAATATTTCGGCCTAACACGAGCAAGAGACCTGGCTTTAGTCATAACTTTTTTAAATGATTTGCCAAGTTTTGTATGAAACAACTTTAAAGAAAGTTAAAAAAAATAATGGCTTAGCAGAAGCTCATAAAATCAAAAGCGACAAGCGCTTATTTTTTTTTAATTTTTTTTTCTTTTGACAGCGGGTAAAGAAGGTAGCCGCATAAAAGATGTTGATATTGATGAGACGGAAAATATAACTGATGAAGAAAGAATTGAAGATTCAGAATCTTTGTCGGAGCCAGGTAATCTTTTGGGTTGCAAAACTGTTCAGAAGCTCTTATGACCAAAACTTATTACGTTACTTATAACTTATACTACTACTTACGTTATTTTTTATAGAAAATAGTAGTATAGTAATTAAATAACATAAATATGAATAAATGGGGGGAGACGGTACCTTTTCAAAGAGCTCACGATAACTTAGGTAATCGAGTTTATTTAATTTCAGAAGAAGCAAATCCCAAAGTAGGAAAGTTTTCTTGGAACAAAGACAGTGAAGCTTATATAGATGCAGAACAGTTTTCAAAGAACAGAGATACCAGAGTTAATACAAATACAGGTAGCATTACTTATCTAGTAAGAATTCTGGTTGCCTACCTTGCAGGCTAAAAACGAAAGACTGACTGATCTGTCTTATGTGTGCTGACCCATACAGCAGTAGCCCTGCTGTCAACAGGCTCACAATGGATATAAATAAATATAAACATAAATAAATATTTTTTGAAATTACACACAGCGCTGTCTGGCCCTAAACTAAGCAAAGTTTGTGCTATTGATACCAAACAACACGAATACATATATATACTTTTTATTTGTAAATGCATACATGTTAACACACAAACACAAATAACAATTGTTTTGTCTTGTGCGGGCATCGAGCCACGCCCCTCGATTCAGCAGTCGGGTAATTACCCACTGAGCCACGGAGCTGACAAAGCGAGCGAACTATATGGCTGTAGTGTCAAAGTGATCAATTTCGAAATAAGGACATCTAGAAGAGAACTAAAGTCATGGATACAGCTGGCAAAAGTGGCTGCTCGCTATGCCCCGCTTTTATTGTTTGGGTGGCTTATTCGAGCAAGTACTCGCTGTGCCCTACCTCTCTTGGAATAATCTGTTTTTCTCCACAGATCTCTATCTCCTGAAAACTCTAGACTCAAGACTCGAACTGAGCTAAAATTGAAAATAGTCATCAACTATTCTTAGCTAAATGACCATTCTTATTGCGATACTTTAAAATTTTGCTCATTTACCTGACTGGTATATTTGGTTTTAGATGAGGATGTGACGCATGATGTGTTGATGGACCAAGATGATTTAAATGACCATGATGATTTAAATGACCATGATGATTCAAATGACATTGAGGATTCAAATGACCAAGATGATTCCAATGATCATGGTGATTCAAATGACCATAATGCATTAAATGAAGGTATCATATACTGTAGATTTTTCAGCTGTTACAGGTTAAAACCCAATAAGGGACAAGTTGAGAAGTAAACTTTGTGTAGTAGGAAATATATTTTCTGCCGAGGTTTTATTTACGGACTTAAAGAGGAAAGATTTATAATTTGGATTTATAAAAGGCAACGCGCGAGTGATGCCTCTGGTCTTGCAAACGAACGTAGGCTACGTCTTCTGGGTCCCATCTGTCTTCATACCAAAATTAAGACTAGCCTAAATTTTTTAGAATTAAACGTTTTCCTCGTGACTGATACACATTTTACTCTATATGTCAAAAACTACTGAACCGATTTTGATTAAATTTGCACTGTTCCCTTAGTTGGACTATATCCAGTTTAACTTAAAAAGATTTTTTGCAATCCGACTTACAGTTTTTGAGCTATGCTCGGACAAAAATACAAACATGCACACATACACTTGTGAAATTTGGCACATATGTTTAGAAGCTGGTATAGACTGACACATACAAAAACTGCAATTCTGACAATATAACATACATACGGGTCAAATTGATAACCTCTAAAAATATTATTTTTCAACTTGCCCCATTAATGGGTTTTGATCTAGAGCAGCCATACTGTTTGAAAAAAAAAATATTCCAACAAGATTTTTTTTTGTAGTTTTAATCATAGAAAAATCACCGAGCCAACAAGTGCATGAGGATTTCCTATGCAACCTCTGTGAGAAAACCATAACCGGGTAAGTGATTCACATAGTCTTGTAGCCTGTTGTATGTTACAACTATAACTTCTGTTTGCAGCATCAAAATAAATATGGAAATAAAGCAGCGCCCCCTAGCGAACGCGTTTTGAGATTTTTTTCCAAATAGGGCTGTTATCGAATACGCGAACGCGATAGTAAAGTTAAAAACGCATAGTAGGCACACTAGTGCGTTTGAGTGAGCGATTCCCCTCGACCTATACAAGCAAGAGTCCCGCAAGGGTCCGTGCTCTCCCCTGTCTTGTACCTTCTATACACGAACGACATCCCTAAAACGTTAGGCACTGCAGCGGGCGGGGGCGTAAATTTGCTGCAATCTACCTATTTCTATTTAGGTATCGGGAAAGTTCTGCTATTGAATGAAACAAGGTCATTTAGGGATCATCATTATTTTGGTATATTAGTGATCATTTATAATGTGAGACGAATAAAGCATCATTTAGGGGTGTCATACACTATGCGATAGTTATCATACAAATGTAACTTATCTCTTTATATCTTCGGTTTCCATTGGCATCCTTCAATTGATTATCATCGGGTTGTTCGTGGATTACAATTATGTCTTAATACATTTCTCGTATGAAGCGTCAGTGTTAATTTGGTATTCGACACTGCTGTGTCTGACGATGACTCTACTGAGCAGAGCCATTCTAAAATATTTTAGGGCTCCCTGATAAAGGACAGGAATCGGCCCTATAATTTATTTAGACTTTCCGGGTCTATATTTTACACTTGAATGTCAACTTTTGAAAAAAAATGACAAAACCCGGTGTTCCGATTGTTTTTATTCAAAAACTCACTGACACCATCTATTATAGTTTTGTAATAACAGTATGAAGTATTTACTTCGATAAGACGTTCGCTAGCTATTTCTACTTCCTTTTAACTTAACGAGAGGTCGTAACCTCTACATTATCAAATTAGCCCTCTTCGCGGACGATACCGCTATTTACACCACCGACAGGCAAGTGTGCAGAATCACTAAGGGACCCCAATCCGAAATCACCGCCCTAGGCAAATGGTTCCGAAAATGGGGAATCGAAGTGTATCCCGACAAAAGCTCTGCCGTTCTCTTCACCGTAGGCCGCCCTCCGCGACCATCTGACCCCCTGTCACTCTTCGGCCGTGTCATTGCTTGGCAAAACAAGGCCAAATATCTTAGTCAGTCCGCTTTTTCGAGCGTACACTATCATTACCATCCCCCCGACCGACCACGGTACGGTCGAAAAACTATTGTTAGGCGGCCTCGGCACGTACTAACAGCCCCAGACGACGATCTCGCTATCGAATAAGGCCTCCCCCCTAACACGACGCCGACGTCCCCGGGTTCGTCGGCGAACGCACGGATACACGAGGTATCAAAGCATGCCGGGGCGCTTATCGCCCCCACTCACTCGCAATCGCAACGGGGGACTCCCCTCCTGGCGCTGACTCACCTTCGGGTTCGAAGCTCACGATGGTCGAAGGGTCGACCCCAAGAACGACAACCCAAGCCGAAGCTCCCCCCGCGGGGAACCTTAAGTGTTGGGCGCTATATGGGCTGAGACTCCTTTAGAGTCTCGCCCCAAAAGTCTGGTGAAGCAGTAAGTCAGCCAACTGCAGTAGACAGTTCAGAAAAAAAAAAGAGTGAGCGAGTAGTCTGTAGTCTTTTGCACACTGGCACAGTATAAATACAAGCACTCTTGACGTTTTGGCATGCATGCATGTATTATAGCCCTCTGTCACTTGGTAAGGGCGTTCCAACTAACTACTTCGTAGCAGAATTGTTAGCGGTTTGCGGTTAATTAGTTTTGGTAGCAAAATCCAATGTTGACTTTTATTGTTTTGTTTGAGCGGTTTTGCTGTCAAATGTAAAAGTAAATCCTTTAAGAAAAATAGTTATAATCTTGTTTTTCTTTTTTAAAGAAAAGTTTATTTTCGCATTATAAAATCTATATCTTTGTTATAAACTACAAAAAAATCAGAATAAAATACTCAAAAATCAACACACACACAGAACTGTCAAAAAATGATGCAAAACTAGTGTCGTTTTAACAATAATAACTCCCCCGAAATTATTACTGCGCTTAGACGGAACGGGTATTTTGTGCTAAAATGTGGTTTTGCTGTTTAAATGCAACGCTGCTTAAAAGGAACGCGCCTGTTATCAAACTACACTAATTGAATCTTACTGCCAATTAAAGCTTAAATGAATTACTATTCGCTCTCTATATTTCTAGATTCCGTTACGTGTGTCTGCATTGTCCCGACTACGACATTTGCAGCGGTTGCGAGACGCGTGGAATGCACGCGCTACATTATATGTTGCGGGTGCCAGGATCAAAGCCTTTGGTAATTACATATTTACTAACTAACTCACTAAAATTTATTTTAACTCAACGCGTTAATTTTTTTAGTCCGAAAGTCAAAATTAGAGTAACATTAGGTACAGTAAATTTTACGCATATAGTTTTTTTCTCATTCAGTATCAAAATCATTAAAACAGGATTTGACTATCTGAGTCAAGGCATTTGGTTCATTATAACAAGCCTGCCGTCTTAAAAATCCTTTTAGTATATAATTATCTACTCTGTGTTTAATACTTAAGAGGTATCGTCAGCAAACAATACCTACAATGTCGTTGCTTTTACATGATTATTAATGTCGAAAAACTTATTTAGACTATTTTAAACTTAATAAAACTAGCTTTTCACCGTATTTTTCTATCTTTTGTAACTCTTGGTAATTTTTACGTCAATATACATAGACACATTGAAAAAAACTATAACTCAGATGTGTCTGTGTATTAAAATGGCTTCCTTTGTTTACCTTCTATTTTAATATATTCCATAATATTTGTATTACAGAGAGAAGTACAGGCAATATTAGAGTCTATACGTAGACACTTGTTTAACACGAGGATACTGTCCAACCCTTCCAAAGACATCGCTGACAGGTAAGAAGAGTGTTCACACGTTACTGACTGCAGACTTAGCATACCTTTATCATATACTAGCTTTTGCAAGCGGCTCCGCCCGCTCTAAATTTGGTTATCGGCGTGGGATTCTTACAGCAACTCTTTGATTATGCTAAAGAAGTTTACTGAAGCAAACTATTGCTACAGTTATGATTCGTTTGTTTAATTTAGTTATAGTTACTCCTGTAGGATTTTTTGAATTTTCCGGAATTAAACCTATAAGGGTGCCAAGTTTCATCCTGATCCATCCAGTGGTTAAAGCGTGATTAAGTTACATACATCCAAACTTTCTCATTTATAATATTAATGGGATAGCAGGTAATTAATGAATTAATTAAGTAATTAATGAATTTTGCGTGCGGCTCCACCCGCCCTTAATCGTTATCGGCGTATCGGTAATTATACTAATGACTCCATAATTATACCTAAGAAGAACTTCTAGAGTTTAGGAAAGTGGGGGGTTATAAAGAGACAAAAAGTAGCCTATGTCACTCTCCATCCCTTCAATTATCTCCACTTGAAAAATCACGTCAATTCGTTGCTCCGTTTTGCCGTGAAAGACGGACAAACAGACAGACACACACCCATAAACTTTCCCATTTATAATATTAGTATGGATTTGCGCGAAATGTTATACTCCAGACGACAGGATTTTTTTAAGAGGTTACAGTAGCGATTTCAAAATTTATGCGAGTTTTTGAGAGTCGAAGTTAAACGTCTTAATCGTACAATCAAATATTGATCCTGTGTGGATCGATTACAAGATTTTGATTTTGACGACCGCACACTTTTGTAAATAAACAGATGGTCTTAGTTCCGTATTTATAAATTAGCTCACCTAGCAGCCTTTGTTCTGCATTTTCGCTGTAGCGCTATCCTCCGACCTATCGCGCGCGTTGAATCGCTTGTCTATTTTTGTTTATCGTTCTTTCTGAATGTCGTAGCGTGATGTTTAATAACCAATATCCTTTCTCGAAAATTGGGCTGACAAAAGAAAAAGATTTTTTTTTTTGACTGGTAGTTGCAGAGCAGTGTTTTTTTTTTACCCAAAAAAGTGACAATTTCGATTTAAAAATCATAAAAAAAATCATTGCAAAAAAACTATACAAAGTAGAATGCTGCGTCTGGAGTAACTCTACCTACCTGCTTTTAAATAAACATTCTATATATTCTTCTCTTCTCTTCTATATAATAGATTTTTTGAAATGATTTTTTTTTCATGATTTTAAGCTCGAGGTCAATAAAAACTTTAAATTAAAATAGTATTGAAATTGTCACCTGGGTGTTCTTCTTGTACAATTAAAATGTAATTCCCAGCAGTTTAATACAATAAACAGAAGATGTCACTTCTTGGGTCAAAAAAAACAAACACACAAACTCTTAAGATGTATCATAAGTATTAATGTAAAATCTGGACAGTAAACTTTACTTGACTTGCAAAAACGTTTTTGTGGGAGTACATATGATATAAATGTTATTTTAGTATTAAATCTGAAGTGGAGGAAGATGAAGAGGTTGTAGATCCTCTAGAAAGATGCCCAGAGTCAATAAGTGAGTCACCACCACCTGCAGTGGTGTGCCAGTCGACAGACACGGAGCAGGTGAGTGACACAACACTATCTTAATGTTATGTGTATCTGTATGTGTTACACACAATGTTTTTTCATCATATTTGCGGGTAAAAATAAACTCACCCAGACTCAATTGAAATGGCAGAAAAGTATAGAAAACAACGCCACCGCAAGATAGTTAAAACTTGTGATTTCTCGCTTGGCGCGTAGTTTATATCTTAACCATAGGTGGCGTTTTATACATACTTAATAAAAATAGACAGTACGAAGAGCACGCGCGGTGCGCACAGGACAGGTTTCATATCTCATTATCGCCCGTGGGTACTATGAACTTCTGCTTTGTCTTGAAGAAAGTAAAATTTACAAAGAAAATCCCTTGGGGTAAATAAGGTCTTAGCATCAGCTTTTCCTGCACGTAATAACACTATACGAGTAATTGTGACGAAAAATACTTAACAATATGCGTCACTTTGATCATTATTATTGTTTAATTTTATCCGTCGTAAAAAAAAACTATGATGACTACTATTTCTGTTGCGACAAATGTGTTTGCCATGTTACATCTTTGATTCTATCACCGCGCATGTTGTGTGAACCATAACGCGTATTTACTTTGTACATGACGACCACAGCCTAAACATTCACTTCATTCTTACAGTCAGTCATCGCCTTTGATCAATCCGACAATCTTGAGACAGTCATAGTGCCGCAACAAAATGTATGACTGGCTAAAGAGCACCCCGTCTTCTCGCGCATCTTACATCACGATTGCTCTAGACGCCTTCGATGGACAACTGTGTAAATGTAATGATTGTTTAGCTGTGACTGGACACTTCACTATCGAGCAGTAGTATTGGTAGATAAATAGTACACAAAAAAACCTTAAGCTTCTATCGACACACACATGTATAACTTGTGTTGTTGTGGTTTAGTTAAGAAAAGTCTATGGCTTAGACCTCACATTTCTAAAGAACAATCTCCATTCTCCATACATGATTCAACTAGGTTTAGGGGTCGTCCATTTTTTTTTTGATACCTCTAAGGTGGCAAACGAGCTTACGGTTCACCTGACGGTAAGCGGTCACTGTAGCCTATGGACGCTTGCAACATCAGGGGTATAACTCGCGCGTTGCCGACCCTTCTAAAATCTAATAACTTCTTTCTTGAAGAACCCCATACTGTAGTCCTTAGGCACTGTACGCGACCATTTCGGTTCTAAAGTGTGAAAATGAATTCCCTGCCGATGGCGAGCGGTGCTATGGTAGAAAGTAGCCGTGGGCATCATTTCGAACAATTCCTCAGAACACATCTCATTGTACAAGCGGAGGAACACACACAGTGAGGCAAAGTCTCTCCTCAGACTTAAGGGTTCGATACGGCAATTAAGTTTGGGATTGTCGACAATTCTCATAGCCTGTCGTTGAACCGAGTCAAAAGGGCCAAGCTGGCATCCGGGTGCACCCGCCCAGAGATGGCAGCAGTACTCCATATGGGGCCGAACTTGCGACTTGTAAAGCAGCAACCTCTGCCCCAACGTGAAGTACTGCCTCGCTCTGTTGAGTACACCTGGTTTTTTGGACGCCAGCTTGACCATGTCTTGCAAATGATCTCGAAACTATACATCGCTGGAGATGTCAACGCCAAGGATCCCAATGCTCTTGGAGATGGAGTGGGGAGTGTTCTGGAACTGTGGGACCACAGAGACCTTGGACGAGAGAAGTTCTTCACCGTTTTTTTTGACAACGGATCGAGGTATGCTTGCACGACCCGTGTAATAAGCGTCTCCAGTACTGTCATGATATGTTATTGATATGCAGTTGTAACAGCTTAGGAGACGGCTCAGAGCCTTGCGGGACGCCAGCATTAATGTCCATGCTATCAGAGCAACTACCGTCAACTATGGTTCGTATTCGTCTGCTGGACAAAAAGCTAGCCCCCATTTATACAAACCCTCGGGCACTCCGTAAGATGGCATCTTGGATGGAAGACCCCGGTGCGGTGCGATCAATCGTTCTCACTATGACAAGGCTACATGCCAATGCCTTCCCCTGACTCATTGGCTAGTGCCTATCGGTGTGTTAGATACACTAGCAGTACAGTAAATGACGGTTTTTGGCTAGCAATTCTTTCAAGAAAGATGGATTTTGCTGAAATTTTGACAGTAAGTAGGGAATACCCCAAGAAGTAAAATCTACCCTATGCCAAGGTGTGCTTTTTCGCGGAGGTGAAACTAGGGGGTGGTAATAAAAAAAAAAAAAAAAACGATAGAAAGATGGATTTTAAGCTAAAAATTATCTATAGAAGTTTTTCGAAAAATCAATACTTTTTGAGATATTCGTAAACGGAAACGTTAATTTTTTTTCAAAAATAACCACGTTTTTTGACGATTTTTCAGTTATAACTCATAAACTATTAATTGAATCAAAAAATCTGTAATTATCAAAATGGTTGGTTATGAAAAATCGAAGATTTTTTTTTATTTTTTTTTTAACGACAAATTTACAGATTACAACATTGAATTAAGAAAAAACGGCACGTTTTACGATGAAGGGGCTCAGAATCTTTTTTAAAGTACATTAAAAAACCTTTAAAGTTCTCTAAAAAACTAACGGAGTTATGACGAAAATAAAGTTGGTTTATATTTTTTTTAAGAGATAAATCAACAATGAAACGCATCTCATTACTACCCTAATTGGAATAAAATGTTTCAAATGTACAAATAACTTTATCTTGACATTATAAATATGATACAAAAGTTTGACCGATTTAAAATGCTTGTTTTTGAAAAAACATATCATCAAAGTGAACTAGGTATTTTTGAATTTTTTCAAAGTAACTGAGAAAATAAACTATAAACGTAAAAGTTGCTAGAGTACAAAAAGTTAGCATTTTAATTCAAAAAAAAAATTTTTTTTTACTGTAGCTTAAATTTTTTTTGAGATTTGGCTTGTAAAACTTAGCATTGGTACGAAATCAGTACCGCCCTTGAGCCCTTTCACCGTTGACCTTTATAAAATAAAGGGTTTGAGAAATATAAAACTTACATGAGCTTATAGGCAATGGAATTCCCTACAAAAATTTTTTTAACTCTAGTGCAAAATGCATCCGAGAAAACTTAAAAAAACCAAACTTTTAAGTATTAAGTTAGTAAGTATATTAATAGTGTGTGTGTATGTATGTATGTATATATGTATGTATGTATTATATATATGTGGCGTCCCCCCCCCCCCTTCACAATTCCTATTTTTAATATTCATGTGTTTTGCAAATTTTCGTACATTTTCTTTTTCATGTAAATTGTGCTAAAATTGACACTTATAAAGATGAAACAAATAATTTGTTTTAATGAAGCATCATATCTTAAAAAATAAAACGTTTTTTTTTACATATCTTTTGTATTTTAATGTAATAGGGGTTGTTTTTAGGGGATAAAAACTAATTATAACAATTCCCTTAAGATGTCTACGATTTCAATACTATAATTTATCAAAACAAGAAATAAAATATATCGAAAAATGTTTTTTTTTAAATTTTATGTCTAAAAGTGTTGTGTTTTAAAAGAGTGTAAGAAATAAAATAGGGGTTGAAAAATCATAAATAGTTTTAAAAGCTTTATACGTTTTTTCATTCGTAAAATTTTGAAGAAAATCCATCTTGAAAGAATTGCTAGGTTGTACCATCTTTTTACCGTCATTTACTGAACTATAGAAATATATATATAGATATCTATAGATATATAGAATAAGGTCACCAGTCAAACGACCGCGGTGAAAGCCATATTGACGGTCACTGTCACTCGTGTTTTTCTAGGTATCTTAGAAGCTGTGTGTTGATCACACGCTCCATCACCTTGCAGAGTGATAGGCCTATAATTCGATGGATCTGATCTATCGCCCTTTTTGGGCACATTCGTAGTCTTCCATGAAAACGGAAATTGTCTAGTGTGGTAGGAAAGCGCAAAAAGCGCGTGACTACAGGACATACCCCATTAGCACACTGTTTAAGCACCATTGCATGTATAAAGCAACGCCTGCCGGACCTCTCGCTGTGTAATGGAGAGTTCCGGCATGATCCTACCGCACCACGGTATAGTATATATAGAAGGTGGTACAGCGCCTTCGTCGTTCGAATTTCGGGCTGTGTGCATGACACTTGAGTCCGAACGACACAGTGGTCCGAGGAGCCAAGAGGCGCATCCACTGAGACGGCATATCCGTCCGGACGTGTAGTCAGCAGAAGGTCCAGTAAGGAGCTCGTATGATCCTCTATATCTGGTGTTCTCGTTGAAGAAAGTACCAGCTGAGAGAATCTTAAGGTTAGAGCAAATTCATGAGCAGATATCTCTGCGTAGTTATTTGTTCGTGAACTGATCCACTCACGATAGTGGGCGTTAAAGCCTCCCAAAATTATTTTAAACTATAATATGGTACTACTGCTATTCAAAGACTATCATCGTTTTTTTTGTAGTCCAAAATATCCATTGTTTTTAAATAGAGCAGTTGAAATGCTTGTGTCTTATAGCTAAAAGTAAATGATATTTGCAGGAACCAGAAGACACTGTATACGAACCACCTATGGAGTTAGAAACCATAGTAATCGATTCCCAAAAATCCTACACTATGCGTAAAAGAAGACTCAAAAACCATACTAAGCAAGTTACTGAAAAAAAACCTAGAGTTGTTACGAGATTACCTATTAATGGTAATTCAAAAGTAGTTTCAAAATATGACTGTTCAGAAGTTAAAAATAAACCTTCTTATGGAAAGCCTAAATACAAAATAGAAACAACAAGAGTGATTAAAAAAATCGATACAAATATGGATGAAAATATAAAAGTACGATTTGATTCAGTAAAGCACAAAACTCGGAAAGTTGATTTAAATTCAATCGTAAATTCTCGATTATCTAGTAATTTGCAAATCGGAAACGAAAATATTCACATATTAGGTGATACATTAAAAGATGTGGATATAAGGGGAAATGGTCAAACTATTTTAATACCCCGTGAATATCTAGGACTAGATCCGAATGAATTGAATAGAATTTTAAATTCTGTTGGAGAAGACACGTCATCTCAGCAGATGTTTGTACTAGTGGATGATGCAGGTGAGATCTTCTTATACTATAAATATTTCATCGTAATAATAACACAATAAAACGTTTATACTAAAAGCGACCTCGATATTAGAAAGTCTTGCATCATGATAAACATGTACTTTGGGGGGCCTCAAAACGCCTGTCACTTGATTATTTTTTATTTCTGGAACTTTAAAACACTAAAATATTTTTTGGAATTTTTAGGCACCTGTTTTACCTGTTTTGTTGTCAGCCTAGTATCTTTCGTCATGTTCTTTGAGACTCATAATTTAGATATTTCCATTCCTAAGATTAAGGTCGTTTTTAATATGAACAGCTCTCTATTAGATGATTGTTTGGTTTTAAGAGTAGAAGGGATCTAAGAACCTTTCGAGAACCTAGAATTTCGAGTTTTTGTAGAAAAATGTATATTTATGTTTTGTTCCAGTGTATCAAAAGCTGCAAGGTGCAGAAGAAATAATTCAGCTGAATGAAAGATGATTCTTAAAACATTTTTTTTTTGGTTAAAATAGTGTTGGCCTAAAGCTAGACGCAAACTCCGCGACGAAAAACTGAAAATGATTCATTATATATTCAAATATTTATGTTGCTGTGAGATAGGTACATCATACAAGTAATTTAAATGATAATGAGATACGTATTTAGATAAAGAGGTTATTGTAAACATTTATAAAAGTACAAAAATATTGGAAGTTCACTTTTTACTAGCAAGAAAATAAATTATAATACCAATATCCACAAACTACAATTCATTAGTTTTATGTTAAAAATAGCCACAGTAAAGCGTACAGTTCGAAACACGGATCATATAATTTCATATGATTTCAAGGTCATATGATGCGCATGTACACTGAGCAGAAGAGGCTCGCCCTAATGAGCGCTGGTGCAGCGCACTCCCATAAATAATATTTTATCCACTTAATAAAAATAAAATTATTATGCTTCGATTCCTCTTTATGTTAATATAGCATTCCATTAAAAACATTCCGTACACACACAGTTAACTCAAGATTTATTATGGAATTGCACTGAGCCACTAAGTGGAGCGCTAGCAATTGCGCTCCTATGAAACGAAGACACTACACCTAAAATCAACGAGTGTGAAAGACTGCGACTAAAGTCTCACACGTGAACAGAAAATTTTGTATGAAAAAATAGCAAAATGTGTCTTTTTTTAATTAAATTGCGTCTTGACAATATGCAATACTTATTGCATTTTTACTTTAAATGGCAAAATAGTAGTAAATGTTCAAGTTTAAACCGCAAATTGTGTGAAAACGCATCAATTTAGCTAAAAACAAGAAAATGTACATTTATAAAGAATCAAATATTATTGCAAACATCAACACTTATTGAATTAAAATTAATTTGCTCTAATTATTATACTCCTGCTTCTTTAAAATTAACAAAGCTAGTACCGCTATATAATTTAATTAGTATTTCGTTTTATTTTCAATCAGTCACTTAATAATATCCTATGTATTGTAATAACTAATCAAAGGAAAACACGATATCACCAAAGTATCTAGAGATATATAAAGAAAATCAACTCGCGCCAAACGGTTAGCATCGTTGCGGTAAGGCGGTGCGGTGGGGGAGCGGGTGTCGCCCACCGCACAGCTCGCAACTAGTGAGTCCTAATCGTGGTTGGGGACGCACTCGCCTCGCGTTTGTGGCGGCGGCAGTCGTGCACACAGCATTTTGCGTCAATATTTTGTGACCGAGGCTTGAATTGAAGTTAACCTACTTACCGGTGAGCCACCGTGCCGCGCTCTATGTACTTCGATATCTCATTCGTTATGTCGATTTAGATTTTTAAATTAATTTATACAAATTTAAAAATAATACAATAGGATTAAAGGCGTCGTTATTTGGCAAAATAACTTTTTTCCGACATTATAAACACAAAGTAGTTCAACAGGACGCCTACATTAGAGCCGAAGACCCCGCGATCCGCCCCAGTCTGCCCGTGACAAAGGCTGGTGTAACCCAGCCGAAACGTCGGGGAAAAGGTATTTTGCCAAATAAAGACGCGTTTAATCGCTTTTGCACTGGCAAATTTTTAAATTAAATTATCTCTACGTATGGATTGAACAATATCATCTTCACATATGGCTTTTCGGCGCCCAGGGACGGCGCTGCACGGCATACATTTAAGTGAACATTTTGTTTTATCTTAAGTCTCTAATATAGTAATGACTGGCCACTCCCAACGTCACTTAACTTCGCATATCGTTTCCAATAGACGAATGTTACTGGGCTATTAGTTCCTCCGTTGCACGTAGTAAGTCCCATATCATAACGACGAACGACATTAAATTTTTAAATAGTTCACAATATACACCGTTAAATTTGAATCGTTTTAATGCCGTCGACAGGTGATCAGGTGCATGAAACACTATCGATTTGTAAAGATACAAATAAAAAATAAAATAACATTTTTTTTAAAACTCTAATCAATTCTTGCTTGAGTGACAAAATGACACGAACCATTAGTAGGTAGTTCAATATTCAAAGAGACACGACTCATTTCACCAATGACGGGTAGCGTAGTCCACGTGGACCTTGATAAATTTACCAATGCTAGACTAATTACCGCCCCAACATCTTATTTGATTGGCAATTCGCAAGGCGTGTGTCCCCCGCGCCCCGCGGGCTGCGGTCAAAACATGTCAAAAAAAACAATTTTCTCTAAGACGCCGCGGTATTCGGTGCATCGCTGTTTACGATCCGTGTCGCGCGAAATTATGGCGTCTCGAAATTACGCGTACTCTAACATGGAGTACCATGATATGTTGCAATTAGGCCCCGGGATCTAGGTATGTACAAAGCATTTACGACGGTCCTAAGCCCGTAAAAGTATGAAGGAAAATCTGCAATCATTGAATTTCTTCAAACGAACAAATTGACACCAGCTGACAGACACCTGACGACGTAGGTAAGTAGCTCGTGGCGCTACTACTGTTCTCACGCACTTGTTATATCCTAACAGTATCACTTCCTATCTTTTTTATATTAAGAGATATAACCCAGATTAAGTTGTTGATGAATAGTACTTTGTAAAGTGAAACACCCATCCACGGCATTAAAACGATTAAAATTTAACGGTGTATTTGCTATATCTATAAAAAAAGTACCATGGGTACAACACGGCCGTCATTTCATTCACACAGTCAGTATATACAGATAGATAAATCCGACAATATCGAGAAGTAATGGCGCCGCGATAAAATATTTGTGACGACATAGGGTAGTCGGGTGCCGACGAGGGCCGACCCCTCGTCTACGTCGCGCACCTTAACTCACCATTGCTCTGTTTAGAAGACTCCTTTGATTGTTCCTAGCATTACATCTTAATATTATTCTGTATCGCGAATATTGTGCATGGACAGTTTAATGTTGACTTCCTCGCAGCCTAGATGGTAGTGCCGCTGGCTGCTGTGCAGTGGGTGTGAGTTCGATTCCCACACTGGACAAACATTTGTCTTGAGTTTGGGTGTATTTATGTATATGTATGTATTTACAAATAAGTAATATATATGTATTTGTATCCGTTGTATGGTTCCCATAACACAAGCTTTGCTTACTTTAGGGCCCGACGGCGCTGTGTGTAATATCCAAAAATATTTATTTATTTAATGTTAACTATTTTAATAACGGTTTTTAATCATTCCTATACTTCCGAATGTTATTTATGTATTTTGCATTTCGTACGTCAAGTGAATCCTACTAATATTATAAATGTGAAAGTTTGTAAGTGTGGATGGATGTTGGTTACTCAATAACGCTTCAGCCACTGGACGGACCGGGATGAAACTTGGCAACACCTATAGATTAGGTCCTGGAATAGCACATAGAAAAATTCAAAAGTTCCCGCGGGAATAACTATAAACGAGCTTAAACGAACTATAGCTATAGCTACAGCTTGATATAGCAAATTTCATTAGTGTAATTAAGGAGTCAATTACAGTATCAATACTGTTATTAAATAAAGGAGTCCCACGCCGATAACCGAATTTAGGGCGGTTGGAGCCGCTGACAAAGTCTAGTTGTATATAATTGTAATCCTTCATAATATTGATGCAAAAGTGATATTGTTTGGCCTATCTTCACGTCGCAACGGAGTATCCAATTGAGCAAGGATAGTTGAAGAAGCAGAGAATTTTATTATATTATATATTTGTATTTGGTATATTCAAAAGTTTTCGAAGCAATAAAGTCTAAAGTCAAACTATAAACTTATAGCAAACTTCCTCTCTACTATGAAGGAGTAATAAACCCACCCAGATAACCGAATTTAGCGGCGGTCTCTGGCAAAAGCTAGAGTAAAATGTATGACTTTATCCATAACAACGTTTTATTTATTATACTTAAAACTAAAGTAGTAACTAATGGCCAAGGGTGTGTGCCCATTATCTCTCATTCTACCGAATAATTCCTCTATTCTGTAGCTGTTGATAAACTGAAACAAAACAGAAATTACTCGTTAGCTTATTGGTATCTCGACAGTATTAAATTGTTTGATGTTGGATTACTCTATAAATATTTTTGAACTCGAATGTTTGGCTGCAACTTAGGACCACACAACATGAGAAAATACCGAGCTTTGACCCAATGAGTTGTGGGGAAGCTTACATTGTACGATACGATCCACGAAAGTTCTTTTTGGGAGGGTTAAGGATTAACCAAAAACCTCTCATAATGTTATGAGAAAAAATCGGATTCCGGTTTTGCCATTTGGCTACGAAACCCTAAAATAACTCATAAGTTTAACCAGAACGGAATTTTATATTTGTAATAAAAATTAAATACATAAAATCTTATTTTCTTATATAAATTGTGGCATTTTAATAGAAGTTTTAGTAAGCACCTGGTATAAATAGTGCGCTTCCAGCTTATTTGAATTAACATGGATAGGCCACAGAAGGGATACTTCGGTGTAGGGGCTTGCAGAGAATGTCTTTTTGAATTTCTAGGAAGGAAAGCTAAAGTGATTAGAGAACGAGCGTGCATGGTAGTTTAACTTGAACTTATTCATTTGGTCCGCGGAAAGTGTCTTTTATCAGAGTGCAAGTCGAATACGAGTGAACGGGATATGATCCAGAGGGGCCAAACTATAAATTGGCTAATAAGCTGTTTCTGTAGAATCTACGATTGGTAAGCCTTATTTGTGTGCGTGAAGGCGCTTAATTAACTAGGACTGAACCTACATTATTCGGGCGGGAATGGTGGTTGCATGCATAAAAGAGATGTTATAAAAGGGGATAAGTAGCGTATTTGGGAAACTGTTAGATGCGTGGAGCGTTTCCTACCCTTGACGTTTGTTTAAAAGATCTCACCTGAATCATTCACTTGTATAAAAACTTGTTGAGATGACGTCGCTTCTCCAGGAAACATTTTTGCCAATTTACTAGAATTTAATCCTAAACATTCAGGGGATATCAAAATAGTCTCGCTATTTTTGCCTCCTCCTCTATTCGATAATGTCTTACTTAATGTATAGATTTTTTTATCTCCAGTTTGTGCATTACCAGATAATCTCAAATTCTCGTTTGATTCCAAATCATTAGTACTTAAATATTCACTGCCTCTTGTATGAATTAGTGCTTTCATATTTTTAACCTTAATTTGTAACTTATCTAAAAGTTTAATTTTCTCACTTGAATCGATTTTACTAACAAGTATTTTAGAGTTGCCATCAGACGGTTCATTTTCAGTTTCTGAACACAGCTTTTTTAAATCTGTTTTAGAATAGTTTTTTATAGGTAACTTTGTTATTACAACTCTAGGGTTTTTATTAATAACTTGCTCAGTTTCGTTGTAAAATTTTCTTATTCGCTTAACGTAACGTAACGTAACGTTTCCTAACTCAATCGGTGGTTCATATTCAGCATCTTTTTGTTTCTGCAAAAAACATTTTAGTTTAATTTTATCTATTATGTTATATCTATGGTAAAATAATAAAGTAAAACATTTTTCTTTTAGGATTATTCTAAGCATTATAAAAAAATCTGTTGCAAGTGGTATTAAGTTATTCAAATCAAACAGTTTAAAAGTTGTCTACATGTGGCTCCGCGGAAGAATCTATTTCTGTGGGACTCCTTCATGAGGCTAAAAGTATTTTTTTTCCGTCTCTGTTGCTAGAGCTATCTCTGTGTCAAAAATCACGTCAGTTGTATAGAGTGTTATGAGGAACGCGAGGAACAGAAGCCCGCAGAAAATTTGTATCTGTGTTAGAAATCGAGTCGATTGTATGCATAGTTTCGACTTGGAGAACAGTGCCCGCAGGAAAAAATCCTGTGGGAACTCTCGATCGTGTAAATTCGGAGTTGTGTGCATAGATAAGGAAGCACCTTCGACACTATACATACCTACCCGACTAAATTTAATAATGGATGACATGATGTCGCCATATTGAAATGGTGTTAACTTACAACGACACTAGCGACTAAACACGCAAGGCCAGTAGGTCAGATAAGTTTGTTGCACTGTACACGTTTTTGACAACATAATGATATTCGACAGCCATAACCGTATTTATATTTTATTACTTACCAGGCGGGGTGCCCTCCAAGTACTTTGGTTCTACTTAGATAGTACACAGATGGCGCTGTTCATTGTTTTCGTACAAAAATTGTTAGCGTAAAGTCTAGTTGCTAACCCTCGGGCTCAACGTGTTAAACGGAGAATTTTAACCGCATCTTCTAAAGCACCACAGAATATAATAACAGAAGTGGCATGTCTTAGTAAATTTTAGTTTTAGCAAGTATCGCGCCTTTTATTAGAAAGAGCTACAGAGTTTGTTGTATAACTCACCTGCTCTGTGTCTTTCGACTTGCACACCGCTGCAGGTAGTGGTGACTCACTTATTGACTCAGAAACGCTAAGTAGAGGATCCAATGCTTCTTCTACTTCTTCCTTCACTTCTGATTTAATACTGAAATCATTATATCATAACTCGCTTTTGTCAAGAACTGTGTTTAAATGTGGAGTCGCGTTGATTGCCCAAGTTTTAAATCCTTTATGATATTTTTACTAGAGCTAATTTTCAGTATGAATTGCCAAGAAAGCAGTGAGCCCATACACATTTTATCGGCGACCAGTAAAAACCTAGTAAACTGTTTTTCTTTTCAAATTTTTTTGCCAAAAAAACCTCTAAACTCAACTAACATTTTTATCGTATGGTATTTTATTTAAATTCATATAAGCTACCTATCGCATTTATTCAAAATCTGCAACGATACTGATCTATCTATTTCTACATATGTATTACCTATTTCTTTTATATCTCCCGTAATTTTTTAATTTCTTAAAACATTTACGAGGTTTCACTAGTCGTCAACGATAACAGCATCATATTTAAAGTATTTTTTATTGTTCCTTTACAGATAGGTAATAATGTATAGAAAAAAATCTGAATGAGGTCCCTAGTAGAGAAAAAATAATTAAAAAATTCTATGCCACAATTTGCACTTTATGTGGCGAAAATATGTCCGATTAGAGGTTAGACTAGCATTTCCATTGGTTTTGCGCTTAAATGTAAAAGCAACGCGAACTTTATAATACTAAATCTTAATTTCAGTTCCATAAGATAGCGCCTCAATCAGTAACGTGTGAACACTCTTCTTACCTGTCAGCGATGTCTTCGGAAGGGTTGGACAGTATCCTCGTGTTAAACAAGTGTCTACGTATAGACTCTAATATTGCCTGTTCTTCAACCTAAAATATAAATATTATATGATAAAAAGTAAAATAAAAAATTCAAGTCATTTTAATACAAGACAAGTTTATATTTCTATGTATACACTATGTGTGCGAATATGGAACGGTAGATTTCTCTAAATTGTGGCAAAATGAATAAATAGACATTATGCATACAAAAAATAGGAAAAAAAGCGGTCAAGTGCAAGTCGGACTTGTGCACCGTGGGTACCGTACCACCATTTACGTAATTTACGAACAAATCCAAGAAGTGTGCCTTTAAGCGGTCACCTATTCAATGACTGACCAAGCTCGACGATACTTAACTTTGAATATCGTTTACTAGTACTAATCTAGGCTTTTTCACTAGATGGCGCTGATGCGATAATTTGAATTGGTAATGGCCCGAGCCCATCTCACACTCGGACGGTTTTTATAATTTGTAGTCGTACACTCAAACACGGCAACTTTACCAAGTTTTTTAATTTAAATTAGAGTTAAACTATAACAAATGAAGTTTCTTGTAAGTTAAGATGTTGAACATAATAATTATAAATTTGTCAATTTATTTTTTTAGTTTTGAACAAAACCGTTCCAGCTACGGCAGGGCAATTTTATGCTTTGTGTTACTTAAATGACTTAAGACATTACAATAATTATTTGAAGTTCAAATTACCTACGAATTAATAGTACATTACTGCAGCGGCCCGCAAACGCAGCATTATCGGGCGATCGTGAGTATGCGAGCGGAGGCACGCATTACAGAGCCCGGTTATGCTCAGTTGTGGTCAAGGCTTGTATAGTGTTTTTTGCAAACATGCGTGTAAAAAAAACTAATTATATTGACAATAATAAAAATAGTTTAGGTAATAATTTATTATTTTACTTTTTTCCAT
The DNA here is from genome assembly GCA_946406115.1 of Apoda limacodes. Lineage (NCBI taxonomy): Eukaryota > Metazoa > Arthropoda > Insecta > Lepidoptera > Limacodidae > Apoda > Apoda limacodes. The sequence goes on from OX291541.1 coordinate 40,536,065, forward strand.
CAATTTAATGGCGCATGCTTTTTGTTTGCCAGTCCGAAATTTAAATAAAACTTGACGAAGTGGTGAATGTTCGGGCTTAAAAAAGTTCGTTCCATTTTCCAATTTCAAATTGCGGGTCTCTCTCTGATATCAGTAACAGACTGCAAGTACGATTTATCGCTTGTGCAAGATATGGTCGCATATCTTTGCATGTTTGAGAAAAATATTATGATATTGATTTGGAACATTTTAGTGGGTTAAAAATAAATATTAATTAATACTTACTAGAGGCTTTGATCCTGGCACACGTAACATGTAATGTAGCGCGTGCGTTCCACGCGTCTCGCAACCGCTGCAAATGTCGTAGTCGGGACAATGCAGACACACGTAACGGAATCTAGAAATAATAAAAAGGCAGTTATTCATTTAAGCTCCTATTTAAAAAAAATATTATTTATATCAGACATGTTCCAGTATGCAATTCCATTTAAGTACTAAATAATGTTTTAGCGGCTGTTTTTGTAACATAGCTTAAACACGCTTGTAACACCAATAATTTTTAGCAGAACTCGCGCGATGCCGACCTTTAAAAAATCTAACCACTCCCCTCTTGATGAACCCTATATTGTATTCAATAATAAACATTATAAATCTTAAACTTACCCCGATATGGTCCCCTCACAAATGTTGCACTGTAAATTCTCATGCACTTGTTCACTCAGTACTTTTTCTGACTTTTTATCTACAAAATGAAAAAAAATACCTGGTTTACTATATTACTTTTTTTATAATAATGTTTTTTTGCAAATATTTACATTAAATACCTTCATTTGAATCTTCTTGTAAGTGTGTGACGTCATCGTACATCAATACGTCATCAGTGACATCCTCGTCTAAAACCAAATATACCAGTCAGGTAGAAAAGCAAAATACTGACTAGAGTAGGTACATGACTACCTTATTTTTTTTTAAAGTTGTTCCACAGAACTAAATTACTGCTCACTATCTATAGACGATAGCGCTATATGCAGTATAAAGATTACTCTCCACCACTCTCTAATGTCACCTCACCTCCCCTCTGTTACGATCCTGTTACTACTCATAAAGAACACATTTGTGTAGTTTTAGTAGTCACGAATAACGTATAATATAAATAAATATAAATATTTTTAGACATTACACACAGCGCCGTCTAGCCCCAAAGTAAGCAAAGCTTGTGCGGTATGGATACCAGACAGAAAAAAAACATAAAAGTTAAGAGTGTGACTAAGTATACATGATAGAGGATGCAAGATAAATAATCACAAAATACAGTGGACTAGGAAGAGATAAGTAGGCGTAGTTCTTATTTGTAAGATAATGCTAAAATATTTAAAAAAAATGTTTAAAAATTAACAGCAAAACACAACCTCGAGTGATGTCTAAACTATGTTTTTCAATAATTCGAAGCTTTACTTTAAACTTTTTTTTTTTTTTTATACCACTAAGGTGGCAAACAAGCTTACGGTCCGCCCAAGTGAGTATACTTTAATAGGTTTTGAATGAAACCTAGATTACTTAAAAATGATATAAAAAATATATAGTGACGTCGAGTTTACCCAATCTCAGGCCTTACTTCTTATGAAATAGTTTTATTATAATGAGATGACTTACCATTTACAGGAACAGTTTCTATGTCCTTATTCCATGAGAAAGAATTTTTAGATGTCCCTGGTACAGCATATTCTGAAGAAAAAAAAGAATAGTGTCAAATAATTAAAAGTATTGTGTTAAGAGTGTGCCAATGAATGACTGCGAAAGCGAGATGAAAAGATACCAAATAGAGTGCACAAGAAAGTGACTATACTGGTTCCTTCCTTTTTACAAGATGAAGTTCGTCACGACATCAAGTATTTATACTCTACTAGCTTTTGCCCGCGGTTCCATCAGCGCTACATTCGGTTATCGGCGTAGGATTTTAATGGCAACTTCTTAATTATAGAAAAAAAATCGACACACGCTTGACGTTTTCAATTTCCCGGGACCGAAACTCTCCATGCCAAATTTTAACTTAATCGGTACAGCAGTTCAAGCGTGAAGAGGTAACAGACAGACAGAGTTACTTTCGCATTTATAATATTAGTATGGATTTCATTGTTTTATTTTTCAGAAAAACCCTGCTGAAAAAAACAGATTTCTTGCAAATGCGTTCTAACTAGAACAGGGACACTGGCCTTTCCTTGGAGAAAATAGGCTTTCATAAATAGTTCATCGCGATGGCTCAATGGGGATTGGCTGCCGTTGCTAAGATAAGGTGCGTTTTGTTCACTGCTTCAATGCGTTTAATGTCATAATCCTAAGTCTAAGCTAGGTCAAAAAGCCATAAATTCTGTATGACACACTTCAAATCTTAGCTCATTCTCTTTGGTTGGATTATTGACATTTAACGCATAATGTACATAATGTCGGTCAACGAAGCGCTACTTTTGTAACCATTCGACTGACAAAGTTTTTAAGCCGCCTACAGAATTGTAGGCTCTAATTTGGCTTAACTACTGCTGACATCTGACAGGCAATAAACAGCTATAAGGAAAAATGATTTTTCTTGTTAAAGTAATTTTAGGCTAGCAATTAAGGGCTTGCCTGCGGTCCACTGAATATTTTTTATTTAATTGAATTAAACGAAAAAACAACTAATCATAAGCTTTTTTAGAACAATTTGTAATGTTTCTAGAATGAATATGCAGGTTGTAGATAGCATACTTGCTAAAAGTGGCCACTTTAAAGGAGTTATCTATTTTTCATCGTTTTTTGGCACTAAAGTGCATTTAACTGCTTTATGATGTTTTTAACTTTAATCATTTAAAGTCGACAAGTTAAGTGCCATTATACAGTTATTTCATATAGTTCAGTTCAAATATTTAACTAGAAACTATTTTCGACATGTGTTACATTATTTGGAAGTTTTGCAAAACCTTGCTCTTAATTTCCTAGACCACTAAAGCTTTAAAAAACCAATGTACCTAACACAGTTTGCCAGGTAATTATTATTAGTTTGAATAGAAAAACATCAAAATTTCGTAACATATTTATAATTAATAAACCACGGAAGAACACAATGTTTTGTAACATCACCACGATTAAAACCTAAAAAAACATAAATTTTAAAAAAAGCAGAGTGTACAGTCCAGATGGTTGGTTAAATCCAACACCATAATATTTTTTTTTACAGAAAAAAACCAAGGCTTTTTTCTTAGCCTCTGATATGGATAGGAGGAGGTAGGGCTTGCTTGTAAGCCTTTTCCAACCTTACTTTGGACTACTCAAGCTCTGTCGCCACCTTCATAGCCTTGAAGACAGGGACTTGTCGATGAGCGCATAGATCACAGCGGCCACACTCGTATCTATGCGTGCCTTTACAGATCTCAGGGGTGACACGGACGTAGCTCGACTCTTCACGTTTCTTTTCTTTGACGACTGACAAATTTCTAGAGCAATATACCAAAGCAGAACTAGTTATTTGGGGAAACTATAACGTCCACCATCGTGAGTAGCTTAGGTCTCATACCAACAACTACGCAGGGATATCTGCTCATGAATTTGCTCAGACCTATGGATTCTCTCTTTTGGTACTTTCTCCAACAAGAATACCACATGTAGAGGACCATTCGAGGACCTTCTGCGACTAAACGTCCGGACGGATATTCCGTCTCAGTTGATACACCTCTTGGCCCCTCGGACCACTCTCTTTTTCGGACTCAAGTGTCATGCACTCAACCCCATCCATCTGTGCCAACTAATTTGTGTCGTGTGTGGCATTATAAGTCAGCAGACTGGGATAGATTGCGTGCATTTTATGCATCGTACCCATGGAGGCAGTTCTGCTTGACTTCAGAAAATCTTGACCACTGCGCAGCCGCGGTCACTAAGACAATCCTCGCTGGTATGGAATGTTTTATTCCTACCCCGCGAGTGGCTGTCGGTGTCAAAAAATGACCGTGGTTTAATGGTCTTGCAGAGAATATAAAATTCTCGAGCAAACTGCGTATAAGGCTTGGATCACGGCTTGTCATAATAAGGATCCGAATTTAATAAATGCTGCCTCGGAGGTTCAGTAAGAAAGCAACTGCCAGAGATAAATTCCAATTCACCTGCAAAATAGGTGACTTGCGAGCTATCCCTCTGGGCGTCGTGCTTTCTGGTCGCTTGCTAAAGCTGCCGAAGAAAACTTTTGCTAGTCGTCGTTACCACCACTGCGAAAGACCGATGGTGACTTGGCCCATAGCGCTAAAGGGAAAGCCGATCCACTAAGCAGACTCATTGCCTTAAACTCGAATATGAACGACGAAAGCGCTGTACCACCTACTATGCCGTGGTGCGGTCAAACCATTCCAGAAATCTCCATAATACAGCGGGAGGGCCGAGGGGCGGTGCTTGCTCTAGACTTTCATAATTCAAGTGGGCCAGACGGTATAACGGCAGTGGTAATATGGTTAATTTTAAATATCTTCGTGATAAAATAAGATATCCAAGTGGTGGTAAGCCCAAAAGATACAGCAGACTTAAGACTTTACGAAATCTTATTCTCCTTCTACGCCGACGATATGTGTTATAGTTTGCCTTTAAGGTAAGATCCGCAAAGTTAAATATTATTATTGAACTAGTTAAATTTTGCCATTTTAGTAATAATAATTTTTGGTAATGAAAACTTCTTTTTCGATAACGAATAGACGTTACCTTCTGTAAGCATTACTTTGGTATTAGGACCCTCGAATCTAGTAATGCACCTCTTCACAAGTCACCTTTCTACACGCACGTCACCGGTCTTATAAAACCGTTTTCTACTGGGCGCGCCACATTGCATATCAGCTGTTCGCGGCGGACCCACACCGCTCGATTTTTATTAATTTTATCACAATGCAGAATATATATTCAAGTGTAAAATTACTGAACCCTAAAATTGGGTCAGTCAAAATATCTGAATCGTTTAGCAATAGCGCTTTCTCCTTTTCTTTTTATAAATAATTTCCCTTTTTAAACACATAGTTTTGCTTAGCCTTTTTGCTCCCCTTTTTCAAAATTTGTTTTCCATTGTGTTATGTGTAGGTGGCTTTATAATAATGTAATGTGTAGGTGGCCTTATCAAGTATTGTGTATGGGTCGCATAATCATTGTCTGTGGCCATACAAGAACATTCTATAACGTAACGTAACAACAAGTTAAAAGTAAAATACAATTTAAAGATTCGCTGTGTATTATTTATATAATTTCTGTTTGCTATTTACTTTATTTCACATGGCGCAGTACTAACAACCTACTTGTTCAGAATAATGGATATGTAAAAGCAACCACCGCCATTGTCGTTTGCCGGTGATGTGGGAGAAAATTACAAACGTTGGAAGCAAAAGTTTCAATTATATTCTAAAGCATCTGGTGCAGAATCGAAATAAGAAGACGATACTAGACTGGCCCTGCTGCTTCATTCAATACGGGAAGAAGCATTGCAAATTTGCAACACTTTTGAGTTTTCATCGACAGATCCACATAAATCGAAAATGTATTTAAAAAGTTTGATGGGTTTTTTACGCCCCTACAGAATGAAACTATGCAAAGACATACATTCTTCAGTAGAGAAAAAAAAGACTTTCAATAAAGTCGATTTTCAAAAAACTACAGTTATCTTATTCTCCTTCTACGCCGACGATATATGTTGTAGTGCAAACCTTAATTAAGTGAATTTGCTAATATTATACGCTTTCTTTTTCTAATATAAGTACCTGGAGCTTTGCTCGTTTTTTTTTAACAGCGCCATCTATTGTCAAGTAGCTTTAGTGTTGCTGTGGTCGGTAAAATAATAGTATTACTACTCGCCAATAGATGTCAGGAAGAGCCACATTTTTAGTTTATCATTGGCTAAAAACACAGATAAAACGTCGTTTTCTAAAAATGAAACCTAGCTAGATCGATTTCAATAAAAAATAACGAAGACTTTTCAAAGTCGTTGTTAAACGATGTTAATCAATTTGTTATTTTGTGTCTAATTACATTTTCGTCAAATATATGCGTTATTATCTCATAGTCTCACTTTTTTTTCTGTTCCGCTAATTGTGCCGGTGTGTGTGTATATATATATATATATATATATATATATATATATATATATATATATATATATATATACATTATTTATATTAGATAGGCTATTAAAACAGTAAGAAAAAAATATTGTGAAAATATATTTTACGGCTTTAATTCAAATTGTTTGAAAAAGTAAGTAATATTCTCTTGATAAGAATCAAGATCGCATCATATCTATATTTTGTATTTAATCGATTTAATTTGAATAAACATAATAAGGTTTTCATAAATAGGTACTTATATCTGGATGTCATAGTTAGAACATTGTCTAATACAAGTGGTCCAATAATATTTTTTTAATCTTACTGGATTTTTTAAAGGCTCACTTTACCCTTTAAAATCTGATTAAATCTACGTGGAAAAGCCTACTTTATCCGCTTAGGCGCAAAACGTGTATTTAAATTTCTAAAAATCAAACATTATGAAACCGTCTGAAATGCAGTTCGTCCTTACTACTTTATACATTAGTAATCCGTTATAATAACAATTTTGTTTAATTTTTGTTACTATTGCATTAAAGATAATGTTTTGTTTGATGTTATTTGATAGATAATTTATTGTAGTTTGTTAAATTTTAAAATACAAAAAGAATAAATAAGTTTCAAGTATAATTTTAGTTCTAAGAATTTTAAAATTGGTAAGGTGCAAATTCGGAACACACCTTTTAATTCTTAATTTAAATTTTAAATTTAAAATTAAATAAGTAAAAAAGGAAAGAAACGTTTATATAGGATTACGTAGTAGGTACATCATTTTGGTGGTTTTTACTATTAACATATTACTTTTACTAAATAAACTGAAAGAGAATAATTAAAAAAACCGGCCAAGTGCGAGTCCAGCACCGAGGGTTCCGTACCTACTACCACCATTTACATAATTTACAACCACAAACAAAAATATTTTTATATTTGAGTTGATTGAATGAAAGGCAAATTGCGGTTTACGATTTATGACGTATTAAAAAAAAATACTAGATCTCGTTCCAATTAATTTTTGGTGGAAGTTTGCATGGTAATGTACATCATATATGTTTTTTAGTTTTATCATTCTCTTATTTTACCACTTTGGAAGTGTCTCTCGCGAAACCTCAATATCATTTTTGAAGACCTATCCATAGATACCCCACACGTATGAGTTTGATAAAAAAAATTCTTTAGAGTTGCAGTTCTAAGTATGGGGAAACCCCAAATTTTTTTTTTCTATTTTTGTGTGAAAATCTTAATGCGGCTCACAGAATACATCTACTAGTCTGGTCAACATGTACCTTTTTGGGTGAAATTTTTGTATAGTCTCCGAAAATTACGATCAAGGTGTCATTCGATTCGGAATATTATGTAGAAAGTTTAAGAAAAAGTTCCAAAAGGGGCCGATGAAAATTGCAAAAGTTATAAACAATTTAAAAAAAAAAAAGTAGGGGTTTGGTTTTTTTTGAATATCTCAAAAACTATCAAAGATATTCAAAATTTTAAAAAAGATCTGAAAAGAGGAGGAAATTTCCTAAAAAAAAGTCTTTCTTCCCGGAACTGTATCTTTAATATTTATAATTTTTACGGAGCCCTGAAAATAGCGCTATAAGCGGGTAGTCTGGCTTCCGCTCGCGATTTGTCACTCGGACACGGTAACAATAAAAATCATTTTAACATATTAAATATGAATATTAAGGAATAAAAAAATTTTAGTACTATTGGGATATATAAATGAACAATAATCCGAAGGCGAAAAATTTTTATCCCCATTTTTCCATTAGTTATGCATTAGTTAATTAACTACTTTTTCTGAATAGAATGTTAATAGAAAAAACCTGATTATTATTAAACTACAACCCTAGGATTTTTTTCACTTCGTGGAGTTATTCTTAAAAGGCATTAAAATAGATCCCCGTTGGAAAAATTTAAAAATGTTAATTTTCCACTTTTTTATTAACAATCGAAAACATTAAAAAATTAAAAACTGCATAAAAGTTATTAAAAAAATTTTGTTTTTCAAATATTTCAAATTTTATGATTTCTAACGGTTAAAAATTACATGAAAATAATTTTTTTTAATTTTTTACCGCGATTGTTTAAATAATTGTTATAAACAAATGCATTGTTTATAAGATAATCAACAAATTTTTTTTCCTAATCTACTTGTCGATATAAATTATGATTTTTAAGAAAAAAATTGTTCCTTAAAAAAATTTATTTATTGCTATAAAATGCATTTCTTAATTAACAATCGTTTTTAACCACTAAATATAAATATTAAGGAACCATTTTTTCTCTAAAAATCATAAATTCTATTGTTCTTAAATATTCTGGAAAAAAAAATTTTTTTTTTTCATTTTTTATTTGTTTATTTAATAAACAATCTGTTATAAACAAATGGATTTTCTTACTTTATTTTTTTTTTAATTGATAATTTAATTATAAAAACAGCCATGTATTATTTTTTATAAAAAAAATTAACATTTAAATATTTTTTTTCTTTTTTTCATCAAACAAACTAAAATACGGTCATTATAATTTAAAAATTTGAACATATTTAAATGAAGCCTGAGCATAAGTATCGTAGGAAAGTATCTATACATATAATAAAATCGTAGGAAAGTATCTATACATATAATAAAATCGTAGGAAAGTATCTATACGTATAATAAAATCGTAGGAAAGTATCTATACATATAATAAAATCGTAGGAAAGTCAAAACTGTATACTGTGAATATTTTTTCAAAAGAATACTTGGGGTGTGATCTACAATCGATACTGAAGCCAAAAATATAGTTTTTAGAATTTTTGTCTGTTTGTCTGTATGTATGTTCGGGATAAACTCAAAAAGTACTGCATGGATTTACTTTAAATTTGGCAAGAATATTATTAAGAAGTCGGGTCAACATATTGGCTACATATTATCACGCTATCACCTACGGGGAACGAGCAGTGAACCTTTATTTCTTCAACGCATTCTGTAACAACGTGTAATCTAACGACGCATATTTGACTTGCTTCTTAATTATTAATTATTCTACTCACACATAGCCATTTATTTTATGTTAAAAAATCGTGTAAAGTCATAACTTAGATGTGTTATAATTTTTCACCATATAAAAATGTTTCCTATTTGCTAACCAGATGGCGTTGGCGTCGAATTAGATCGCGCTATGGTTTCGTTCACAAAAAGTGATGTAGTATAGCGTCCACGCAGTTTTGCAGGAAGGAAATGTATGAATAATTTATTTATGAAAAAAAACGGCAATACAAACAATAATAAAGCAGTGCGAAAATTTACAATTCACGTTTACAATAAAAACATAAGACAAAGCAAAGACGGGCTGAATATATCTTAGAAACAGCTTAACCAATTTTTATCAAAAATTAGACAATGGATTCGGCGACCACTCACTGGCTGCCAGTTTTTTTTTGCTTTAATTCAAATTGTTTGAAAAAGTGAGTGATATTCTCTTGATAAGAATCAAGAGAATATCACAGTGATGTCCCGCATCATATCTATATTTTGTATTTAATCGATTTAATTTGAATAAACATAATAAGGTTTTCATAAATAGGTACTTATATCTGGATGTCATAGTTAGAACATTGTCTAATACAAGTGGTCCAATAATATTTTTTTAATCTTACTGGATTTTTTAAAGACTCACTTTACCCTTTAAAATCTGATTAAATCTACGTGGAAAAGCCTACTTTATCCGCTTAGGCGCAAAACGTGTATTTAAATTTCTAAAAATCAAACATTATGAAACCGTCCGAAATGCAGTTCGTCCTTACTACTTTATACATTAGTAATCCGTTATAATAACAATTTTGTTTAATTTTTGTTACTATTGCATTAAAGATAATGTTTTGTTTGATGTTATTTGATAGATAATTTATTGTAGTTTGTTAAATTTTAAAATACAAAAAGAATAAATAAGTTTCAAGTATAATTTTAGTTCTAAGAATTTTAAAATTGGTAAGGTGCAAATTCGGAACACACCTTTTAATTCTTAATTTAAATTTTAAATTTAAAATTAAATAAGTAAAAAAGGAAAGAAACGTTTATATAGGATTACGTAGTAGGTACATCATTTTGGTGGTTTTTACTATTAACATATTACTTTTACTAAATAAACTGAAAGAGAATAATTAAAAAAACCGGCCAAGTGCGAGTCCAGCACCGAGGGTTCCGTACCTACTACCACCATTTACATAATTTACAACCACAAACAAAAATATTTTTATATTTGAGTTGATTGAATGAAAGGCCAATTGCGGTTTACGATTTATGACGTATTAAAAAAAAATACTAGATCTCGTTCCAATTAATTTTTGGTGGAAGTTTGCATGGTAATGTACATCATATATTTTTTTTAGTTTTATCATTCTCTTATTTTAGCAGTTACAGGGGGAGGAGGACACATTTTACCACTTTGGAAGTGTCTCTCGCGAAACCTCAATATCATTTTTGAAGACCTATCCATAGATACCCCACACGTATGAGTTTGATAAAAAAAATTCTTTAGAGTTGCAGTTCTAAGTATGGGGAAACCCCAAAATTTTTTTTCTATTTTTGTGTGAAAATCTTAATGCGGCTCACAGAATACATCTACTAGTCTGGTCAACATGTACCTTTTTGGGTGAAATTTTTGTATAGTCTCCGAAAATTACGATCAAGGTGTCATTCGATTCGGAATATTATGTAGAAAGTTTAAGAAAAAGTTCCAAAAGGGGCCGATGAAAATTGCAAAAGTTATAAACAATTTAAAAAAAAAAAAGTAGGGGTTTGGTTTTTTTTGAATATCTCAAAAACTATCAAAGATATTCAAAATTTTAAAAAAGATCTGAAAAGAGGAGGAAATTTCCTAAAAAAAAGTCTTACTTCCCGGAACTGTATCTTTAATATTTATAATTTTTACGGAGCCCTGAAAATAGCGCTAAAAGCGGGTAGTCTGGCTTCCGCTCGCGATTTGTCACTCGGACACGGTAACAATAAAAATCATTTTAACATATTAAATATGAATATTAAGGAATAAAAAAATTTTAGTACTATTGGGATATATAAATGAACAATAATCCGAAGGCGAAAAATTTTTATCCCCATTTTTCCATTAGTTATGCATTAGTTAATTAACTACTTTTTCTGAATAGAATGTTAATAGAAAAAACCTGATTATTATTAAACTACAACCCTAGGATTTTTTTCACTTCGTGGAGTTATTCTTAAAAGGCATTAAAATAGATCCCCGTTGGAAAAATTTAAAAATGTTAATTTTCCACTTTTTTATTAACAATCGAAAACATTAAAAAATTAAAAACTGCATAAAAGTTATTAAAAAAAATTTGTTTTTCAAATATTTCAAATTTTATGATTTCTAACGGTTAAAAATTACATGAAAATAATTTTTTTTAATTTTTTACCGCGATTGTTTAAATAATTGTTATAAACAAATGCATTGTTTATAAGATAATCAACAAATTTTTTTTCCTAATCTACTTGTCGATATAAATTATGATTTTTAAGAAAAAAATTGTTCCTTAAAAAAATTTATTTATTGCTATAAAATGCATTTCTTAATTAACAATCGTTTTTAACCACTAAATATAAATATTAAGGAACCATTTTTTCTCTAAAAATCATAAATTCTATTGTTCTTAAATATTCTGGAAAAAAAAATTTTTTTTTTTCATTTTTTATTTGTTTATTTAATAAACAATCTGCTATAAACAAATGGATTTTCTTACTTTATTTTTTTTTTAATTGATAATTTAATTATAAAAACAGCTATGTATTATTTTTTATAAAAAAAATTTTTTTCGGTTTATTTTTTATAAACAATTGTCAATAATTAACATAAATAATAGAGCTAGAGCTGAAGTTAAAAGCTTAAATTGTTCATTAATTTATAGTTAATAAAAACGACTTGAAGTATAATTGTCGTATATATAATAGTTTAAAAGTTATACCAATTATAAAAGAAAAAGAGCGAGATAAAAAGGCAAATTTTAGGACATAAAAATATTAAAAGTTATATAAAAAATAGATAAAAAAAATTTTTATAAAAAATAATACATAGCTGTTTTTATAATTAAATTATGAATTAAAAAAAAATAAAGTAAGAAAATCCATTTGTTTATAACAGATTGTTTATTAAATAAACAAATAAAAAATGAATTTAAGAACAATAGAATTTATGATTTTTAGAGAAAAAATGGTTCCTTAATATTTATATTTAGTGGTTAAAAACGATTGTTAATTAAGAAATGCATTTTATAGCAATAAATTAATTTTTTTAAGGAACAATTTTTTTCTTAAAAATCATAATTTATATCGACAAGTAGATTAGGAAAAAAAATTTGTTGATTATCTTATAAACAATGCATTTGTTTATAACAATTATTTAAACAATCGCGGTAAAAAATTAAAAAAAATTATTTTCATGTAATTTTTAACCGTTAGAAATCATAAAATTTGAAATATTTGAAAAACAAAATTTTTTTAATAACTTTTATGCAGTTTTTAATTTTTTAATGTTTTCGATTGTTAGTAAAAAAGTGGAAAATTAACATTTTTAAATTTTTCCAACGGGGATCTATTTTAATGCCTTTTAAGAATAACTCCACGAAGTGAAAAAAATCCTAGGGTTGTAGTTTAATAATAATCAGGTTTTTTCTATTAACATTCTATTCAGAAAAAGTAGTTAATTAACTAATGCATAACTAATGGAAAAATGGGGATAAAAATTTTCGCCTTCGGATTATTGTTCATTTATATATCCCAATAGTACTAAAATTTTTTTATTTCTTAATATTCATATTTAATATGTTAAAATGATTTTTATTGTTACCGTGTCCGAGTGACAAATCGCGAGCGGAAGCCAGACTACCCGCTTTTAGCGCTATTTTCAGGGCTCCGTAAAAATTATAAATATTAAAGATACAGTTCTGGGAGGTAAGACTTTTTTTAGGAAATTTCCTCCTCTTTTTAGATCTTTTTTCAAATTTTGAATATCTTTGATAGTTTTTGAGATATTCAAAAAAAACCAAACCCCTACTTTTTTTTTTTTAAATTGTTTATAACTTCTGCAATTTTCATCGGCCCCTTTTGGAACTTTTTCTTAAACTTTCTACATAATATTCCGAATCGAATGACACCTTGATCGTAATTTTCGGAGACTATACAAAAATTTCACCCAAAAAGGTACATGTTGACCAGACTATACTTACCAAGTTTCAACAGTATAGTTCTTACAGTTTCGGAAAAAAGTGTCTGTGACTTACGGACGGACAGACAGACAGACAGACATGACGAATCCATAAGGGTTCCGTTTTTTGCCATTTGGCTACGGAACCCTAAAATCATGAGTAACTCCAACAGTGACATAAAATACCTAAATTAACCCGCGAAAAATAGGTAAGTAACTATGAGCGTGCGATTTGATGACTACAAACAGGCATACAAAAGGCGCTTAACCTAATTTAGAGACGTATAATGTTGTTATCATGTTATCAGTACTTAATTTAACTATTTTAAATAAGTATAATTGTTTTATTCATAAGTAGTTAAACACTTATTATTGTTTTTCTTGTATCATGTTTATATTTTCTTCGTTGTAGTGAGACTAAATTATTAAATTTTGCAATAAAAGAAGTAAAATACAATAAAGCCTCTGTGGCTTAATGGTCAATGACCTGCCTGCTAAATCGGGGATGTGGGTTCGATTCCCGCACAGGACAACTATTTATATGTGTGTTTGTCTTGAATCTTGGTTTTTTCTCGTATATTACAAGCCTTACTTTGAACAAAATATCTACTATTGTACGTGTTGATTGAACTAACCGTCCGTGGCATCCGTGGAGTCAGCTGCGGCAGTGGACTCTGTGTTTTCGGCGGTGACTAAAAACAAAATAATATGTTTAAAAGTTTTGTTTTTAAACATTTAAATATTTTTTTTCTCTTTTTTTTGCAAAATTGATGATTTTTGTATTTTTTTATGATTTAAACTAGTTAGGTGAGCCAAATATTTTTTTTAAAAGAGTAACAATAGAATTTCTTGCCGGATTCTTCTCGGTAGAAAACTACAGTAGGAAACGGAAAAAGTTAAATTATTAAATACAAAAAGAATAAATAAGTTTCAGGTATAATTTTAGTTCTAAGAATTAAAAAATTGGCAAGGTGAAAATCAGAACACACCTTTTAATTTTTATTTAAATTTTAAATTTCAAAATTTAATAAGGAAAAAAAGGAAAGAAATATTTATTTATTATTACGTAGTAGGTATATCATTTTGGTGGTTTTTACTATTAACATATTACTTTTACTAAATAAACTGAAAAGGAATAATTAGAAACATGAGTAACTCCAACAGTGACGTACAATACATAAATTTACCCGCGAAAAATAGGTAAGTAACTATGAGCGTGCAATTTGATGACTACAAACAGGCATACAAAAGGCGCTTAACCTAATTTACAGACTTATAATGTTGTTATCATGTTATCAGTACTTAATTTAACTATTTTAAATAGGTATCATTGTTTCATTCATAAGTAGTTAAACACTAATTATTGTTTTTCTTGTATCATGTATATATTTTCTTCGCTGTAGTGAGACTAAATTATTTAATTTTGCAATAAAAGAAGTAAAATACAATAAAGCATCTGTGGCTTAATGGTCAATGACCGGCCTGCGAAACCGGGGATGTGGGTTCAATTCCCGCACAGGACAACTATTTATATGTGTGTTTGTCTTGAATCTTGGTTTTTTCTCGTATATTACAAGCCTTGCTTTGAACAAACTAACTACTACTGTACGTGTTGATCGAACTAACCGTCCGTGGCATCCGTGGAGTTAGCTGCGGCAGTGGACTCTGTGTTTTCGGCGGTGGCTAAAAACAAAATGATATGTTTAAAAGTTTTGTTTTTACAGTGTTATTATTATTATAACATTTAAATTTTTTTTTTCTTTTTTTCATCAAACAAACTAAAATACGGTCATTATAATTAAAAAATTTGAACATATTTAAATGAAGCCTGAGCATAAGTATCGTAGGAAAGTATCTATACATATAATAAAATCGTAGGAAAGTATCTATACATATAATAAAATCGTAGGAAAGTATCTATACGTATAATAAAATCGTAGGAAAGTATCTATACATATAATACAATCGTAGGAAAGTCAAAACTGTATACTGTGAATATTTTTTCAAAAGAATACTTGGGGTGTGATCTACAATCGATACTGAAGCCAAAAATATAGTTTTTAGAATTTTTGTCTGTTTGTCTGTATGTATGTTCGGGATAAACTCAAAAAGTACTGCATGGATTTACTTTAAATTTGGCAAGAATATTATTAAGAAGTCGGGTCAACATATTGGCTACATATTATCACGCTATCGCCTACGGGGAACGAGCAGTGAACCTTTATTTCTTCAACGCATTCTGTAACAACGTGTAATCTAACGACGCATATTTGACTTGCTTCTTAATTATTAATTATTCTACTCACACATAGCCATTTATTTTATGTTAAAAAATCGTGTAAAGTCATAACTTAGATGTGTTATAATTTTTCACCATATAAAAATGTTTCCTATTTGCTAACCAGATGGCGTTGGCGTCGAATTAGATCGCGCTATGGTTTCGTTCACAAAAAGTGATGTAGTATAGCGTCCACGCAGTTTTGCAGGAAGGAAATGTATGAATAATTTATTTATGAAAAAAAACGGCAATACAAACAATAATAAAGCAGTGCGAAAATTTACAATTCACGTTTACAATAAAAACATAAGACAAAGCAAAGACGGGCTGAATATATCTTAGAAACAGCTTAACCAATTTTTATCAAAAATTAGACAATGGATTCGGCGACCACTCACTGGCTGCCAGTTTTTTTTTGCTTGGAAGTTACCTTGACCTAAGTTTTATTAATTCCAACTTATTATAGTTCATAAACTAAATCATCCCTACTTCTTTTTGAATCTAGGTAATTAGGTATAATAAATACGATTTCCAATGTATACTTAAGTCACAATAGATATAACCTACCCATAAACATTATTTTAAGGGTTCCGTATTTTAGTAATAATATCGTATGCGGATTAATTTGGATAAATATTTTGCAGTATGACACTAATCATATACGACAAAATTATACAGCTATTATTTTACCCACAAGCTTAGTGACAACCCTTGCGTTAATAAGCCGTATCTATCGCTCATATACATATATGACGGCGGCGAGCGTGGAAATCATAGGAAGATTAACTACTGTATATTATTGTTGTTACCGTGACAGGATAAGGACTGGCCATGACAGATTTTTTTTTTTTTATACCACTAAGGTGGCAAACAAGCTTACGGTCCGCCTGATGGTAAGCGGTCACCGAAGCCTATGGACGCTTGCAACACCAGGGGTATCACTTGCGCGTTGCCGACCCTTCAGAAATCTAATAACTTCTTTCTTGAAGAACTCCATATTGTAGTCCTTGCAGAAAACCTTGGCAGGGAGCTCATTCCACAACTTAAGCGTTCGCGGGAGGAAGTTTCTCTGAAACCGCACTGTACGCGACCATTTAGGTTCTAAAGTGTGAGAATGAATTCCCTGCCGATGGCGAGCGGTGCGATGGTAGAAAGTAGCCGTGGGCATCATTTCGAACAATTCCTCAGAACACAACCCATTGTACAAGCGGTAGAACACACAGAGTGAGGCAAAGTCTCTCCTCAGACTTAAGAGCTCGATACCGCAAGCGAGTTTGGAATCGTCGACAATTCTCACAGCCCGTCGTTGAACCGAGTCAAAAGGGTCAAGCTGGTAGCCGGGTGCACCTGCCCAGAGATAGCAGCAGTACTCCATATGGGGCCGAACTTGCGACTTGTAAAGTAACAACCTTTGCCCCGATGTGAAGTACTGCTTCGCTCTGTTGAGTACACAAAGTTTTTTGGACGCCAGCTTTACCTGATCTTGTAAATGATCTCGGAACTGAACATCGCTGGAGATGTCGACACCAAGGATCCCAATGCTCTTGGAGATGGAGACGAGGGTGTTCTGGAATTGTGGGACTACAGTGAATGGAGTTTTTTTAGCGGTGAACGCGCACACTTGTTTCTTTGTAGGG
Source organism: Apoda limacodes (assembly GCA_946406115.1). Lineage (NCBI taxonomy): Eukaryota > Metazoa > Arthropoda > Insecta > Lepidoptera > Limacodidae > Apoda > Apoda limacodes. The sequence continues at coordinate 40,553,254 of OX291541.1, forward strand.
TTGAATCGGACTAAGTTTACCCGTCCCCAGTCAGAGACCTGGGACAGTGTGGTCTCGATTTGAGACACAAGTTCTCCGCGGTTTTCCTCCACAACGGAATGAGGGATGTTTCCACGACTGCATAGCAATGTATGTTGTTGATGTCCAACATATCATTGATATGCAGTAGAAACAGCGAAGGAGACAGCACAGAGCCTTGCGGGACACCAGCATTAATGTCCATGCTATCAGAGCAACTACCGTCAACTACGGTTCGTATGCGTCTGCCGGACAAAAAGCTAGCCACCCATTTGCACAAACCCTCGGGCACTCCGTAAGATGGCAACTTCGATAGAAGACCCCGGTGCCAGACCCGATCGAACGCCTTCGCTATGTCCAGGCTACATGCCAATGCCTCCCCCTGACTCTCAATGGCTAGTGCCCATCGGTGTGTGAGATACACTAGAAGGTCACCAGTCGAGCGACCGTGGCGAAAGCCATATTGACGGTCACTGACCAGGTCGTGTACTTCTAGGTATCATAGAAGCTGTGTGTTGATCACACGCTCCATCACCTTAGAGAGGAGTGAGGTAATAGCGATAGGCCTGTAATTCGATAGATCTGATCTATGGCCCTTTTTGGGCACCGGGTGCACATTCGCAGTCTTCCATGAAGACGGAAATTGCCTAGTGTGGTAGGAAAGCGCGAAGAGGCGCGTGAGTACAGGACATAACTCAGGAGCACACTGCTTAAGCACCACTGCTGGTATACCGTCTGGCCCACTCGACTTATGAACGTCTAGAGAAAGCAACACCCGCCTGACCTCCCGCTGCGTTATGGAGATTTCCGGCATGGTTTTACCGCACCACGGTATAGAAGGTGGTACAGCGCCTTCATCGTTCATATTCGAGTTCGAGGCAGGAGAGGAGAGTGTTCTGGAATTGTGGGACTAAAGTGAATGGGGTTTTCTTAGCGGTGAACGCACAGACTTGTGTCTTTGTAGGGTTAAATCGGACCAAGTTTACCCGTCAGCTTATATGAGATTAGGATGGCCTTGAAACAGCTTAAGAACAATAAGGCGGCGGGCGATGACGGAATTACGTCAGAGCTTCTGAAAGCGGGTGGAACACCGATACTTAAAGTTCTTCAGAGGCTCTTTAATTATGTTATCCTCGAAGGCACTACGCCAGAAGCTTGGAGCAGAAGCGCGGTCATACTTTTCTTCAAAAAAGGAGAACTCACCTTATTGAAAAACTATAGACCCATTCCGCTTCTGAGCCATGTCTATAAGCTGTTTTCCAGGATCATTACGAATCGTGTAAAACGCAAGTTTGACGAATTCCAGCCTCCCGAACAAGCCGGTTTCCGAAAAGGCTTTAGTACCATGGACCACATACAAACGCTGCGCCAGATTATACAGAAGACAGAGGAGTATAATCGGCCTCTTTGCGTAGTGTCCGTGGACTATGAAAAAGCTTCGATTCTATCGAGACCTGGGCGGTGTTACAGTCTTTCCAGTGGTGCCACATAGACTATCGGTACATCGAAGTGCTGAAGTGTTTTTATAACAGAGCCACGATGTCTGTCCGACTACAAGACCAGAACACGAAACCAATCCATCTGCAGAAAGGTGCGACAGGGAGACGTTATTTCTCCGAAACTGTTTACAACTGTGTTGGAGGATGTATTTAAGCTTCTGGAGTGGGTAGGATATGACGTCAACATAAATGGCGAGTACATCACTCACCATCGATTTGCCGACGACATAGTGGTCATGGCAGAGTCGCTGGAAGACCTAGGCACGATGCTCAGAGACGTCAGCAGAGTTTCCTAACAGGTTGGCCTTAAAATGAACACGGATAAAACGAAGGTGATGTTCAATGTCCATGTCGCACCTATACCGGTTGTTCGGAAGGCTACTTTCGAAGTTTTTGACGAATACACATACCTAGGGCAAGTAGTCCAATTAGGTAGGTCCAACTTTGAGAAAGAGGTTAACCAAAGAATCCAGCTCGGCTGGGCAGCGTTCAGGAAACTACGCAATATCTTTTCGTCCAAAATAACTCAGTGCCTAAAGACGAAAGTTTATAATCGATGTGTGTTGCCAGTGATGACTTATGGTACAGCTATGGAAAGAGCTATGCTTGGTGTTTCTTTGCGCGATAGAATCCGAAACGAGGAAATTCGCCGAAGAACTAAGGTTACCAACATAGCTCAAACAGTTAGCACGTTGAAGTGGCAATGGGCAGGCCACATCGCTCGTCGAACCGTTAATCGATGGGGAAGAAAGCTTCTTGAGTCACGACCACGGATCGGAAGACGCAGCGTGGGTCGGCCTCCTACCAGGTGGACAGACGATCTGGTCAAGACCGGCCGTTGTGGAGACATAAGGGGGAGGCCTACGTTCAGCAGTGGACATTAAACGATACCACAATGACGCCTTGAAACTTTTAATGTTTTGTATGAAATTTAAAATCTTTACCGTTTTGTAGTCACAATTATTTACTTATTGGTACGGTACCAATGGTACCTACAAACTTATAGTCAATGCCCTAGCTAACTAACAACCAATTCTAACTATTTAACCAAATTTTTTCTGAACCAAATGTAGTAAACGCTTTAAAAACTTGCTCAAGTGTTGAAACAATTGTCACTTCCAGATTTGTTTTGCCATTAAATATAAATGAAAATCACTCAGTGAATAAATGCACTAGACTAAAGTCAAAGTCAAAGTCAAAATGGTTTATTCAAATAAGGATTTTACAATCACTTTTGAATCGTCAAAGTTATAAAATATTATTTTTTGAACCCTCCCACCTTCCCGCCGGTTCACAATGTTGTTGATTTCTACCGAGAAGAATCCGGCAAGAAACTCGATAGTTACTCTTTTAAAAACACTTAAATAAACTAAAATACAATTAATGTTTTAAATAAAAGATTTTTAGTCGTACAATTTTATGTTATTTCCATTTTAATTTGGTTTACCTATGCATCCTGTAATTGAGCATCATCAGTCCCAAGGATTTTTATCATTTACATAGTCTGAAATATTGTAGTATGCCTTTTTACAAAGTACCTGCTTGATAAAAGATTTAAATTTACTTATTGATAGATTTTGAATTTTATTGGGAACTTTGTTGTAAAAGTGTATACATTGCCCCATAAAAGAGTTACTTATTTTGTGTAGACGTGTATCATGCACCAACAGCTTATTTTTACTTCTAGTATTTACTTTGTGAACGTCACTTTTCTTGCTGAAGCTATTGATATTTTTATGTACATATAAAAGATTTTCATATATGTACTGCAACACTAAAGTTAAAATTTTTACTTCCCTAAACCTATCCCTCAGAGATATCCTAGATCCTAATTTATAAATAGCACGAATTGCCCTTTTTTGTAACAAAAATATTGTATTTACATCAGCAGCGCTACCCCACAATAGGATACCATATGTCATTAAACTATGAAAATAGCTAAAATATACTATTTTTGCAGTGTCGACATCGGTCAATTGTCTTATTTTCTTGATCGCATACACAGCAGAGCTAAGTTTTTTGGCTAGGTTATGAATATGAGGACCCCATTGAAGTTTGGAGTCCAGCGTTATGCCAAGAAAGACTGTTGAATTAACAAGTTCTAATTGCTCGCCATTAATATTAATACATGTCTGTCTCTGACTAACATTTGGTAATGTAAATTTAACACATTTGGTTTTTTTTTCATTAAGTAACAAATTTGTTAGCGTTAAACCAATTTACAATTTTAGAGAGGGCATCATTTAATTCATTATAACATGTCTGTCGTCTCTTAACTTTAAAAAGCAAAGAGGTGTCATCAGCAAATAAGACAATGTCATGGTTTTTTACATTATATGGGAGATCGTTAATGTAAATAAGAAATAGAAAAGGACCTAAAATTGAGCCCTGAGGGACTCCTATAGTGACTGCTGATCCCGGAGATCTTTCACCGTTGACATCTATTTTCTGTACTCTCCTACTCATATAGGATGTCAAAAGGTCGAGAGCTTTGCCTCTAATACCATAGTGATGTAGCTTCCTGATGAGATTTTCATGTTGAACACAGTCAAATGCCTTAGATAAATCACAAAACACTCCAAGGGCGTCATGCGAATCCTCCCAGGCGTTATATATATTTTTTAATAGTGCCACTCCTGCATCGGTTGTGGAACGGCCTTTCATAAAGCCAAACTGCTTACTACTAAGTAGCTCATTAATACAGAAATGGCTTAACATTTGACAAAGTATGATTTTTTCAAAAACTTTACTGAGTATAGGTAGTATTGAAATAGGCCGAAAATTATTAGGATCTGTTGAACTACCTGATTTAAAAAGAGGTATAACTTTGCTAAGTTTCATCTCATCAGGAAACACACCACTATCAACACAACTATTAAATATAATGGCTAAGGGTTGTGCTATAACATGAATAATTGAATTTATAGTTTTTACAGAAAGTCCCCAAAGGTCTGTGGTGTTTTTAATTTCTAATGTTTTGAATGTATTAATGATATCTGTAGGACTAATGTTTTTAAATACAAAGGGAACGTTACATTCAGGAACACTAGCTTTTAATAATTTTTCTGCTAAGATTGGACTTGAGTTTAGATGTTCAGTTGTTTTGAATGGGATATTCCTAAAAAACTGTTCAAAGGCAACTGCTACCTCAGAATTTGTTTTAAAACTAGCATCATCTACAATCAACTCAAAGTCCTGACAAGAATTCCTAGCTTTACCAGTTTCATTATTTATTATGTTCCATGTAGTTTTTATTTTATTTGTTGAATTTTTTACTTTATGTCTGAGGTGAATTGCTTTTGCAACAAGACAGACCTTTTTAAAGGTTTTTGAGTATTTTTTTAAATATTCCCTAAATATTTGGCTATTATTATATGATTTTTCTTTATATAATTCATACAGTTTTCGTCTACTTTTATGAATACCTGGGGTAGCCCATTCACTAAAACTAAAGCGACTGGAAATAAGTTTCTTTTTTGCAGTAAATATTTTATTATACTCTGTAGTAATAGTGTCAAGAACAGTATTATACATATCATTTGGGTTGCCATTATAAAGCAAATCTGGAAGTTTATGCATTAAGTTAGCTTTAAATGATTCAACCCGTTTAGTTGTTATTGGTATAAATTTAATTTCCTTTTTAGTAATACTATTCTTTCTTTCTAAAACCACTAACTGTCCACAATGATCTGACTCTAGATTGCTTATAATTGATTTTTGAATTGGTTTTATGTCAGAAAATATATTGTCGATGCAAGTGGCACTGGATACAGCAATTCTAGTTGGTTCACAAAACAAATTATTTAAATTAAAAGACTGAAATAAGGCAAGCAATCTGGTGCTTAATGAGCTATTTTCCAAAATGTTTATTTTGAAGTCTCCACAAACAATGATTTGTTTATTAGAATTGCTGATTTTATTCAGCACTTCTTCCATAACTAATTCAAAATTATCATAAATTGCACAAGGCGGCTTGTATACACTCACAACAATGAGATGCTCAACTTCTATACAGGACAGCTCGGCAGTTTGCTCAACTGAGAGGCTCACAATGTCTTTACGTTCCTTAAACTTTAGCTGTTTATTAACTAAAATTAAAGAGCCACCATGGATAGCATTTACTCGGCTGAACGAACTTCCCACCTGGTGATTAGTGAAATTGAACATCAACTGATGGCTGTGTAGCCAGTGTTCAGTGATACATAAAATGTCAATCTTTTGGCAGTTTATGAACAATTCAATTTCTAGTTCTTTCTGAGACATTCCTTGTATATTCTGATGCACCAGGTTCAATGGAATATTATTTTTAGTATGACAAAGTTTATTTTTTTGTTTCTGTTTGCATAAAACTTGAGTAGACATAGATTGTTTAATATAATCATTATTAATGTTGGAATTATATAATATGCCAAAGTGGTCCTTTGTTGTCTGAAAATTTAATTTAAATTATTACATGTCAAATTATTATACTGCTCAATAGAAGCAGGTTGTTTAGCTAAATGACTAGCTGAAATGTCAATTACACTATTATAATTGCACTGCTCAATAGAAGCAGGTTGTTTAGCCAAATACTTGGCTGAAATGTCAATTACACTACTATAATTACACTGCTCAATAAAAGCACATTGTTTAGCCAAATTATTGGCTGTGGTATTAATATAAAATGATAGCGACAAGGCTAACACTCTGGTACAATGGTGTGTGAGATAATATTTATGTCTTGTCCTTATATAATTATGTCTAAAAATACTGTTAGTATCTATCACATGAAAGTTATTGTTATTGCTAGACTAGAGTAACATGTATTTTTTTTAATGCTTTAGATGCTAAAGTTGTGCCACAATGTTTGTATTCATATTTCTAAGCTAAGCTATAGCTTTTGCCTGCAGTTTCACCCACCCTAATATCAGTTATCAGTGTTGGATTTCAACTCCTCAAATATAGTAAAAAGCGTCTCACACTTGACGTTTTCAAGTAATCTATGTTCTTCCCAGGGACTCAAACTATCTCCATGCCAAATTTGGAAAACAAACCCTTTTTTTTCTATAATTGAGGAGTTGCATTTGAAATCCTACACCAATTACCAAGTTTGAGGGTTGTGGAACCGCGGGCAAAAGCTAGTATATACACTAAGAATAAAAAGGGACCTAGTATTGAACCTTGGGGTACTACCATCATAATTTAAATTGATAAATAAATTTATTTATGTTGAAATAGGATATAAAGCCATTATATTGATAAGATATATTGTACAAATGTGCATTGAGATTAGAAATATATTTATGTTGCTTTTCAGACAAGCAATATGAATATTGAAATCCATTTATGATATATGTAAGGAGAAGGAGTGGTAAGAAACTCCGATGTACACCAATGACCAACTAGCCATGTAGGAACCATGCCATAAAGTACCAAACATCTATCCAAATATGAATATACACACATACACACTTGTGCTTAGTGGCTTTAGTTTGAATAGAAAATCTAATATTAATTTTGCATGATACTAGGCCATACAATTTTGCCCTTTAAATATTGATCTACATTATAATATGCTTTCTTATATAGCAGTTGTAATCACCGCTTCCCATAAATGTTTTTTAGAATATATAAATGAATTATAATTCATTATAATTCAAGAACACATACGTATATGATTACTGCCAGAAGCTGGAGTCATTGGAAATTGATTTATTATTTCATCAGGTAATGGTGGATTAATTAAACTTATAGTGGGTACGGCTGTCCTTTTCAGTCTTTTTTTAGATTTTGTAAAGGACTTCAGTGTAAAGTGGTCTTTACATACAAATTTTAATTCATTAAGTTTTTTAACAGGCAAGTACGCTAAATCTTCGTTGCCAACAAATTTGACCCATGCCCGGCAACTGAAACAAAACAAAAACATTATATTGAGCCAAAATAGACACCGGCTAAACGGTCTTATAATTATAAAACAATAGCACAAAAATTTTTAAGATGCAAAATAGACTTATCAATAAATTTAAATTTTCACTTACCTCTGCACTAGTAGTATAGCAATCAAAATATTGTAGGACGGGCCACACATTATGAGAAATTTCCGATAAAAAAATTAAGTGCATACTGAAAGGCTAGTCAGCTGGAACACATCTACGCTGACAAAAGAGAAATAGAACATACATGAATTATAGAGTGCAATTTCTGTAGCTTTCTTTTCAATTAACTGGCTAACTTAACCAGACGGTTGCGACATGTACATTTTCTACTAGACCCTGCAGACTGTAAGAAATTTCTCAGGTTGGCCAATCGGTTACGATGCGCTGGATTGCACCTCCATCGGAAGCAACAGTTTTTTTTTCGAGAGGCGTATCTGCCATACATTTTGTTGGAAATTCTGATTACTTCATGTTGCAAGATGAGCAAATAACAAGACCTAAAGTCCAAATAGAAAAATTTTCATGAACGGCAGATACGCCTCTCGAAAAAAAAACTGTTGCTTACGATCTGGACTGACTGGACGCCGAATCGCCGACCGGACCTTTGAGCGCGAGAATTTTTCTATCGGACATTTCTCGCAATTTGCGACTGGTCTAAAAAATAAGTTAAATATGATTATGTATATGATATTCTCTTAGTTAAATTTTAAAAAAATCCTACTATACGTGATACTTATTGTCTTCAAAGATATAAATTGAAATTTAAAAGATTAAAAAAGTAACTAAACAATGTAATTACATACCGATCTACGTCTAACGGAAATCTGGCTAAAAATATGTCACTGTTTTTTTTCGACCTGTAACACACTTCGCACTTGCGTCTGGACTTGCGATTCATATTTATTAAAACCTAATAAAAAAATATTATTTCACAAATAATAAGGTATTTGAAAAGGAATGTGTTTGTAAACAAACAACACTGACAGTTCATAAACGACAGTTGTTTTTTTTTTTTTTCTAACTACTGACTACTGTTCTTGGCCGCAGATGGACACTTGACAGCTACACGCGGGCTAACTTTTGCTGCGGTGCTGCTTGCACTATAATTGTTGTGCCTATAATTACTATTTAAATCTAACTAGTCAAAGCCCCGGGTATATTAGTGAACCTTGTATACCCGGTATGTCGCGCTTGAGTGATCTGTCTAGTGTTCCGTACGTATTCTGTATATATTTGTATAATCTGTGTTCGCGGACGTGGGCGCGGAAGGCGCTTGAGCTGTGAGCCTGCTGGTGATTTCATCGTCTGAATCGATTATTACTTGCCTCGGATACCTAAAAGGTTCTAAGACTCAAAGTATGACTTGCAAGGAAGTAGTATTTGTGTGACCAAACGCTACGCTCGTAAATGTGAGTATGGGCCGCATACAAGTTTTGTAAACTTATTGAACATCGGCTTACTCTTTTAATGTGGGCTCTAAAATTAAGACGAGAGTCTAAAGTGACTCCTCGGTATTTGACCTTTCTTACCCAATGGGTTGGCCGTAAAGGTGGACTGGAGTGAGTTGCCTCGTGGCCTTCATCGATTTTTTTACCCGGGTGAAGTGTACTGCTGCACTATTCTCGGGGTTAACCTCGTTTCTCCACTTCGAAACCAATCGCCTAAGGCTTTGGCTGCACACTGACGGGCCAGGCTTATTCAACGGACGTATCGGTGAGAACAGTAGAGCGCAGAGCGCCATATTGACGTTGGAGGGACGAGGTATGTCGTTCGTAAAGAATGCATAAAGCAGAGGGGAGAGCACGAAGCCCTGTGGGATACCTGCACTAATAGGGTGGGGAGAGGGAGGCGGGTAGAATGACTCCATTCTAAGCGGTTCGAGACGATAGCGATGGCAACGCGACAAATATATAATGCGTCCAAATAATAAATACCTGCTAAGTTAAACAGGATGTTTTCAAAAATAGATTCTGTATTTAGTAGGATAACACTTTCTTTCTTATTAAACGTGGTAGTTTCATACGATTGTTTTTTTTCTATGAAGTGATGCCGGACTGCACTTAAAAGTGTCAAATATCTCAAAAAAAAAACACAGATGAATCACGAAGTCCCAGTTGTATCTTCTTAGTAAAAAAAAACGGAGGAGCAATTTCTCAAGTCAACGTTCTAATCACAGGAATATCTTCTGGCATGATAAATTCCGAAAACTTTAAAAGGAATTTGCAATGAAAATCAAAAAAAAAACACAAAACAATCATGTACACAACACAGCTGACATAATGCTTGTGGGCTGCCATTAAAAAAATCAAAATTAACTCGTACTTTAGCAGCTAAGTTAAGTTAAATTTTTCAACGTGCGTCTATTAGTGGTGGTTAATATAGCCTTCAGCACCGTGCTTTTTATACATATCATAAAGCAAATGATATCCTGCATCTCACTTGGTGCTATTTGTGATATCGCATCGCAGTTCGCACTCTACCTTTCGCTATCATCTGTACGGCATTGCGGCCAGTCGTCGCATGCTAGTGAATGTTATCAGAGGGTGCGCGTCATCGTTTTACGCACTAGGTACGAATCTGCGATCTCGGGCGGCTCCCGTAATGTAACATACGCCTGCTTGTTTAGTGTAAACGAAAACTTTAGGACACAAATTAGTGACTATAATTGGGTAAGGACGATTTATTGCGTTGTTGTTTGGTATGTGTTTGGACGCAAAAGTCTAAAAGAAGTAGCGATTTACCAATATTGACTTCTTTGAAGTTAATATTGATATAACTTTGATTAGTCCACTGATGGCAGAAAAACTGCTACGTGTAATTACTGTTGTCGAGAGCTTAGTTGCTCCATTTTGTCGTATTTCATAAGCACGATGATAATCTTATAAGCATGCTGCCTGTCAATCAAGTCCAACAGGGTAGAAGCTGCAAGTAACAGTCATCGCGCTTGCTTTTTTTGCACCTGCCCGTTTTGCCGTAACAATTATACGGATATAAAAAATAGCATCCTAGAAAAAAAGCACGTAAAGCAACATGCTTTCAAAATTCAAAATAAATCATATAGCATTAAGCAAGTTATTGCCATATAACACTTTGTAACACTACTAGCGTCAATTGATGACAATTAGTAAAAGATAAAAATATCTGTAGACTAAATTAAATAAATATTTCAATAAATAACAAAGAAATATTTCTACCAAACTGGTAGTTGATTTCATGTGGCATTACTCACATTGCAATTTTAGCAGCAGTAACAAAACTTTTGACGATCACGCTTGGCCAAAATAAGTATTGTACATCATTTTTAATTGTTATATTCTTTTGATTTCTTAGAACATTTTTATTATCTTATTTATATTTTTTTGTTTTAAAATAAGGGGGAGTGTTTTAATTTGATGCGATGTGACCAGGATTATATTCAATTAATGCATGTAGGCCTAAAGGCCTACAATTTGTTGCTTGTAAAATGAAAGGGGGTTTTAAAACGTTGGAGTATTATAGCATTAAATAGTATACATCTTAATTTGTTGTTAGGTTACCGGCAATAAACTCAGCAGTTAATCTTTTATACATCATATAAAAATACAATATAGCCTTACACTAGGTAATAACATAATATACAATGTTTTAATTTAAAAAAATATTTCAAATGCCCCAATACAAATCAATTAAGTTCTAATTTTTATCATTTATGTATTCATCAACTTTGTAATAGCTTTTTTTCATTAAACTATCTTTGACATATATTTTAAATTTTTAGGGTAAATTAACCACATGTTCTAGAATTTTATTGTAGAAAAATATACTTTGTATTGCGAAAGAGCTACCTTCTGAAGACGACATTTTGGAACTACCAATTTATCCTTATTCCTTATATTAACACTGTGGAAGTCACTATTTTTAGCAAATAAGTGACAATTTTGGCGTACATACATTATAAAAGCGAAGATATATTAGTTAGTGCTTACATAACACCACTAGCGGTTTTGCAATACACAGCCTTAGCCATGTTTTTCTTGCATTGACCATCTGTTACTCAATAAACTTTCGCTGATATTTCCAATCTTTATCATTTTAATGTAAATAAAATAACTATAACCTACATTGTCTTATTTATATGATTGATACATACATACATACAAACTGAAGAACATAGGAAGATCATCATCATTATTGATCAAATCAGCATATATTGACAATCATGATATAAGCGTGTCGATTTTACAGGTACCTTATTTTCTCACCTCCCAGACCCTAATTCGGTCTTCATCACCTAAACTACGTCTATATATCAAACTTAAATTCATTAGATGCAAGTAAGTAAACCCTTCGCAGTTCAGAAGTTTTCGTTATACAGACATACATACATGTCGTTTGCTGTAGCACAAACATGACATTTCTTGTAGTACATATATACATACATGATACATCATTTTCGTTCAATATCAATCATATTGACCATACTCCTTCATCACTTTGCTCAACACTGTGAATAATCCTAATGTATGTTTCTAATCATCATTACAATAAGTCACTGTATCAGTCTTATACTCGTAAGTAATCATTCTAAACCAAACTTATAACGTTTATTATTTTACTTTATAAGACCGAACCTTGTTCTTATCTGCTAAGTATCTTTCGTTTATTTCCTAATATTATAAGTACATAAAGGACATCGGAATACAAAACATAGCATCCCCATATTTGTGCGTATTTATTTTATCACGTGAACACTTCTCATTATAGGGAGTCGAACCCTGTGTCTTTATTTGTAGTTCATCTGAGTGTGTACTTTTATATTTAATGACAAACATTTCATCCATTTAGATATATTGAACAAAGGTTTTATTATCCTAGAAATCGAAACTAGGCAAATAAAATACCTAATCTCACGAACAGTATTTCCTTTCTATTCGTCTGTTTCAAGCAATTGTAAAACTTAACTACCATGTATTTATTATGTAATAAATCAACAGACTTATCGTTATAATTATCATACGTATGACATCATTTATGCTTACGATATTAAGTGAATCATAGCTACGCTCCAGTCTTTTATTCATATAAGCATCCTTCTATACCTACATATTGCGCTTTGGCTATGATTTGTTTTGGTAATCAGGATTTTAATTTTCATTATCATTATTTTCCAATCAAGCCCACAACACATTAGAATCTTGATTCTATATCTTTTATTAATTACATGTTATTTATTATATGAACTTTAATAACTCTTATACGCCATGACACTCAGTCTATATCACTTACTACCTTTTTTTTTTTGTTAGGCATAGTGTGCAAGACAGACAACTTCACTACGTGCATCTCTCTCTACCAACTTTGTTATTTGTTACTCAAATAGCTTAGCTTCAAAGCAGACTTGACCCTGCTTACGATGTTTTGCCTTTGTATACACCTTAAAATTATTTATAAATCCTAAGCTCAAACGTCGTCTTATAATACTCCGTTCACTTAGTCTAAGTAACTTCATACAAAATGGCCAGGAATAGAAAAAAGAAAAGAGTTTTTACAGCGGCTACTCCATCCACATATAATGTGGATTTTTGCAACATAAGGGGTATTCACGCAAATCTTAACGCAGTCCATCACCATCTCGAGACTGCGAAGCCAACCATTCTTTTTCTAACGGAGACGCAGATATCCTGCCCGGCTGACACATCATACCTTCGTTATCCCGGCTACAAACTCGAGCACAATTTTTTGAGTCGTACACATACACCGGTATGTATGTTCGTCCGGGAGGATATCTGCTGTCGCCGACTTCATATCCTTGAAGACAGGGACCTGTCGATATTGTGGGTGCGCGTAGATCATGGCGGCCACACTCGTATCTATGCGTGCCTATACAGGTCTCATAGCGGTGACACGGACGTAACTCGACTCTTCACGCACCTGAGTTTGACGACTGACAAAGTTCTAGAGCAATATCCCACAGCAGAATTAGTTATTTTGGGAGACTTTAACGCCCACCATCGTGAGTGGCTCAGTTCTCGAACCAATAACTATGCAGAGATATCTGCTCATGAATTTGCTCTGACCTATGGATTCTCTCAGCTGGTACTTTCTCCAACGAGAATACCAGATATAGAGGACCATACGAGCTCCTTACTGGACCTTCTGCTGACTACACATCCGGATGGGTACTCCGTCTCAGTGGATGCGCCTCTTGGCTCCTCGGACCACTGTCTCGTCCGGACTCAAATGTCATGCACACAACCCGATCCTTCTGGGCCAACTAATTGGCGTCGTGTGTGGCATTATAAGTCGGCAGACTGGGATGGATTGCGAGAATTTTATGCATCGTACCCGTGGAGGCAGATCTGCTATAGCTCAGAAGATCCTGACGTCTGCGCAGCCGCAGTCACTGAGACTATCCTCACTGGTATGGAATGTTTCATTCCTAACCTCCGAGTAGCTGCCGGCGTCAAAAAACGACCTTGGTTTAATAGGTCTTGCAGAGAAGCTAAAATTCTTAAGCAAACTGCGTATGAGGCTTGAACCACGGCTCGTAATAATAAGGATCCGAATATTTCTGAGTTAAATCGCAAATTAAATGCTGCCTCGAGGTTCAGTAAGAAAGCAACTGCCAGAGCAAAATTCCAATTCATCGGCAAAATAGGTGGGCGACTTGCAAGCTATCCTTCTGGGAGTCGTGCTTTCTGGTCGCTTGCTAAAGCTGCCGAGGGGAACTTCTGCCAGTCGTCGTTACCACCACTGCGAAAGACCGATGGATGTGAACGACGAAGGCGCTGTACCACCTACTTTACCGTGGTGCGGTAAGACGATGCCGGAAATCTTTATAACACAGCGCGAGATCCGGCGGGCGTTGCTTTCCCTAGACGTTCATAAGTCGAGTGGGCCAGACGGCATACCAGCAGTGGTGCTTAAGCAGTGTGCTCCTGAGTTATGTCCTGTACTCACGCGCCTCTTCACGCTTTCCTACCACACTAGGCAATTTCCGTCTTCATGGAAGACTGCGAATGTGCACCGGGGTCTTCTATCGAAGTTGCCATCTTACGGAGTGACCGAGGGTTTGTGCAAATGGGTGGCTAGCTTTTTGTCCGGCAGACGCATACGAGCCGTAGTTGACGGTAGTTGCTCTGATAGCATGGACATAAATGCTGGTGTCCCGCAAGGCTCTGTGCTGTCTCCTACGCTGTTTCTACTGCACATCAATGATATGTTGGACATCAACAACATACATTGCTATGCAGATAACAGTACTGGAGACGCTTATTACACGGGCCGTGCAAGCATCCCACGTTCCGTTGTGGAGGAAAAGCGTAAAGAACTTGTGTAGTCCCACAATTCCAGAACACTCCTCTCTCCATCTCCAAGAGCATTGGGATCCTTGGCGTTGACATCTCCAGCGATGATCAAATCCGAGATCATTTGCTAGACAAGGTAAAGCTGGCGTCCAAAAAACTTGGTGTACTCAACAGAGCAAAGCAGTACTTCACGTCGGGGCAAATTTTGCTACTTTACAAGTCGCAAGTCTGGCCCCATATGGAATACTGCTGCCGTCTCTGGGCGGGTACACCCGGATACCAGCTTGGCCCTTTTGACTCGGTTCAACGACGGGCTGTGAGAATTGTCGACGATCCCAAACTCACTTGCGGTATCGAGCCCTTAAGTCTGAGAAGAGACTTTGCCTCCCTGTGTGTGTTCTACCGCTTGTACAATGGATTGTGTTCTGAGGAATTGTTCAAAATGATGCCCACGGCTACTTTCTACCATCGCACCGCTCGCCATCGACAGGGAATTCATTCTCACACTTTGGAACCGAAATGGTCGCGTACAGTGCGGTTTCAGAGAAACTTCCTCCCGCGAACGCTTGGGTTGTGGAATGAGCTCCCTGCCAAGGTTTTCTCTAAGGACTACAGAATGGGGTTCTTCAAAAAAGAAGTTATTAGATTTCTGAAGGGTCGGCAACGCGCGAGTGATGCCCCTGGTGTTGCAAGCGTCCATAGGCTACGGTGACCGCTTACCATCAGGCGGACCGTAGGCTCTATCCGTACCGTAGGTAGGTCTATCGATTAAAATTAGAGAAAAGTAAAATCGATTGAATCCTGTGTTTATTTTTCTCTTTAGACTGGCAACTATTTTCGTGAAAAAAAAAGTTTTGTATTCTTAAATGTTGGTGTGGGTACCCACAAATTATAAAGTATTATGTACAAGTACAAGTTTGTCTTGAGTCTGGGTGTATTTATGTATGATATGTATGTATTTATAAAAAAAAGTATTTGTATCCATAACACAAGCTTTGCTTAATTTGAGACCATGCTGTGTGTAATGTCCAAAAATATTTATTACTAGCTGCTGCCCGCGACATCGTCTGCGTGAACGCTATACTATAACAAAACCATAGCGCGATCTTATTCGACGCCAACGCCATCTAGTTAGCCAATAGGAACAGTTTTATATGGTAAAAACGAATTATAAAACATCTAAGTTATGACTTTACACAATTTTTTAACATAAAATAAATGGCTATGTGTGAGTAGAATAATTAATAATTAAGTAGCAAGTCTAATATGTGTCGTTAGATAACAAGTTGTTACAGAATGCGTTGAAGAAATAAAGGTTCACTGCTTGTTCCCCCTAGGTGATAGCATGATAATATGTAGCCAATATGTTGACCCAACTTCTTAATAATATTCGTGCCAAATTTGAAGTACATCCATGCAGTACTTTTTGAGTTTATCCCGAACATACATACAAACACACAGACAAAAATTCTAAAAACTATACTAATCATTTAAATGAGTCATGACCTGTGAGGATGTTCTTACTCCACTGGTTATTGTTTTCAAGTCCATTCCCAGTTTTATTCCACGGAGGCACGATGTACCATTCAATACCTAGAGGCACAGACATGAAAACGATTACCAGTGGAGTTATAAATTTTTTACCCTGAATATGACTGTTAAAAATCTAAAATATTAATTTCCTGCGACTAATGTAAAATCAATCTTATAGGTGATTTAAATATATTATATCTTTGTATTTTCACCTAGCATGGCTACTGTATAGCCTTACTGTCGTTCTTTAGGTTATCCTAAAATAACTAACTAGGTAACACTATTGCAAAAAATTGTTTAGGAATATTAAATTACCTGACAAGTTTTCTTCACTCCGTTTTGACTTTTTAACTGTTTCCGAAACTAACTCATCCTCACTTTGTCTTTTGCAATATGTATGATCATCAGAAAAAACAGCAACAGATTGTCCTGAAATAAAATTCTCATTAGTTTCATTACAAATTACTAAGAAGTAAACCCACAGAAGAAAATCTTTTATTTCCTTATTGGTGGACCAAAGTTTGATAAAATGCAGAAACAGCACTATGTTATTTCAAATGCAGAATTTTTCACTAGCCAGATAGAAATCTCTTTCCTAAATTCCCCAAAATTATGTAAAATGTTCACCCAAAATCCTTAAATCTGGGGATGTGGCTGAAGAGATATGTCAGAAATGGGCGTCTCAACATCTATAGACATTCAAGAGATGTATTAGTCAGCCGACTAAGCCAGAGACCATTGAATATCAGGCGGATTCTTGTTTGCCACCTCAGTGGCGTAAAAAGGTTACAACAACCCATTCATTGCCCAGAGTGGCAAGTCATTTAGTTAAATAGTAGATTCAACTTTCTAGTATCGACATAATGAAATGTGTAGCATATGCTCTTCTTCATATTGCACTCTCAGGTTTAAAGTTTGGCATGTACATACTATACTTCTAAATAGTAAAAATAAGACCTGAAGAACACATAGAATCTGTAGGTGAGGTTAAGAGAATATTCCTTGTGGTGCCGGACACCGTATTTCATACAAAGTTTGACTTTACTTATCAATTATCTAAAGCTGAATATCTATGTCTGTTGCAAAAATACTAAGAAATATAAGGTGCTTTTTGTTCATTGCGATGAATGTTATAATCCAGCAAAGTTAAAAATTCTGTATGACACACTATTCAAATCTTGGCCTATTCTCTTTGGTTGGATTATTCACCTTAAGTGCACTAAAAAACCTTTATGTACATTGAGTTGGTTTACAAAACGCCACTACAATTTATACCTTGAAATATTATCTGAGAACATTTGTAAGAATAACAAGAATAGAAAATTGGCGCACTGCACATATTTATTCCTAGATTATGGCTGTAATCATTCATAAAAAAAACGATAAACACCTACATAAAATAACTTAAACTGTGTTTGTACAGAGTGCTCTCTGGAGAATATACTTTTTGTTTAATAATTTTGACACAGAAATAGAATAGAATAAGCATTCTAATAAAAACTTACTTTTAGGTACTCCACAAGCTATTTCTTCTTCAGTCAGTAAAGTTGGATAACCATGGTATTTTCTTTGGTTACCATTAAGGTATTTTTTTTCAAAATGCTTAATGCAAATTTTCTTTTTCGCCAGTTGTTCAGGTGTGAGTTGAAGAAGCTCTGGACTATACGGAGCGACATGCACAAGCCACAGGCTTTGTTCGTTCTTGTTTCTAGGAAAGTAAAACATCACTGTCTCCTTAACAAGGCAAGAAGTGACGCAACAAACAGTAGCAGGCATTTTCTATAGAAACAAACGGGGCACAACAAATCACGGCAAACAATAAATTGAGTCCTATCTCTAAAAGTCACTGAATCACAACAAAGTAGGTAACGGAGGAACAAGGTTCAACTCAACGTTACCTGTGTTGTAAAATAACAGCACCAAGCAAATTATGTGCAGCAAACAATAATACTTTATAATTTGTGGCAGCAAACGTGCGCATAGTCAGCGAAAGCTCACAATATTTTGCAATTGTAGTAAATAAAAAACAAAATGGATTCTGTCATAGACAAAAAATTACGAACATCAGTGGCGCCACGAAGCGGCAATTTTATTGCCCTCCAAACTTCTAGGATTATAAAAAATGTTCTAGCTGTCAATGCCGTGTGGGTACCCGCCATGGGTTTTGTATGAAATCAATTTAGTTTTTGACGTGACAACGTCTTATAAATTGGTTTGCCGGGTGACACTTCAAGAAACTGCGTTACGCTCCGCTCACGTTATGCGCTCACAATGAGAGCGAGTGAGAGGCACGCGCCCGCCTAAGAGCGAGAGAGACAGACATAAAATCATTGTCACGTAAAACTTTCGCCCTGTACCGACTTTACAGGCAACCAGTTTTTTTTGTGAAAATCTAGTGTCCTCCAAGAGTTTTTGAATTTTACCTGTGTATTTAAATGTGGTGTTCTATCAGTTAAAACCATCGTTACGTAAAAATCTCACGTTCTTGGAAAGTAAAGAATTACCCGAATTTTTTGTAAGACGCATAGTTTCCGAGATATCGCGGAAAAAGTGTTTTCACTCCTTTTTTGCTTATAACTTCTTTAATTTTTAATTTAGGGCAAAAATTCATATAAGCATATTTGTAGGCAAGACGAATTGCTACAAATTATGTCTTTACAATTTTTTTGTAAAACGCATAGTTTCTGAGATATTGCGAAAAAAGAGTTTCACCCCTTTTTTGCTTATAACTTCTTTAATTATTAATTTAGGGCAAAAAGTTATATAAACATATTTGTAGGCAAAACGATTTGCTACCAATTATTTCTTTACGAATTTTTTGTAAGACGCATAGTTTCCGAGATATCGCAAAAAAAGTGTTTTCGGTCAGAGTAACTAAAAAAAGGGCGCAAGGGAAAAACTGACGGACGGACTTTTCACGAATTTTTGGTTTTTTTTTTTGCTTTACACTCAAACTGACTTTCTGACCCTCAGTAGCATACCGTACCCTGCCGGTGAAGACGGCGCTTCAACACTCTATCCAGTAAGTGCAATATTGATCCACAATACTTTTTTTTTCTCTTAGGTACAATTATCTTTATATTTATATATAATTAAACTGTATGTGTGTATGTCACTGAACTCCTCCTAAACGGCTAGACCTATTTGAATGAATTTTTTCGTATGTGTTGGTTACGCCCTGGATGGTTTAGATTCACAAATCAGCCCGTCAGATGGCGCTGCAGTCGGTATCCAGATATCGTGCAGGACAACGTCTGTCGGGTCCGCTAGTGTTTTATAAATTATCTTATATAACATTTTTGTATGTAAATAAGGTTTATTTTTTGTCATTTATTATGGATTACTTTAGACGAGTTGCGTAGGTTATAGGGCGACAACAATAATTGTATGAGGAAGAACGTAATCTACTTACCTGTGAAAGTAAATATGTGCATTTAGGGTAGGCATAATAGGTATATTTCTCTTTGCAGTGCAGCACCGGTGGAGCGTGCTGCTGAGATGGGGTTGGATGAAGAGGAGGGGGCTACGGCGGTCGTTCGCAATTTGGACCACGTTTCAATAACCATTGGAATCCTAAAAACAACTTATTTGTTCTAATATCTGTTTGTTTTTTCTTAGCTCAGAGTTGATTTTATGTGTAAAAGAAAATACCAAGAGACAGAATAATATACCCTACTGTAATGCAGATATGTATCAATATTATAGGTGCTTTTTCAGTTTCACCTTCAATGTCACTTTAGTAATAGCAATAATAGTGTGACACAGATTTGGCACGAGATTGTACCTACTAGTTTAATAAATTTAACGTGTGTACCTAATATTTGTTTATTTCATTGGTGACTCTATGACCTAGGACCTATAACTGCAAGTAGCAAAAGCTCAGCCCGCCTAATTTACAACACTTTACACCGGCTAAAAGGTGCAATTGGCGAATTCCATCAAAATTGGTTTAGTCGTAAATAGGTAACAAACACTTCTGTATTTACAATATTAGTATAAATTGATGATGCAATCAAAATTAGTAGGCAAGCAAGATATGTAAATACATTGAAACGCATTTTTTAATAATAAATAGTTTTTATTAGGTACACAACAGTATTTTATTTGCTACGCTTAGAATAAAATTACATTTCGGAAAAAAAAAACAAGTACTTTCAAACTCGAGTTTCAATGTTTTTGCTATCAGTAGGTACGCACTGTACTCGGCGAACGCGCGGCCTTGACGGATTTAGACTGTGATTCGGTTCCATTGTTTTGATTACCTAAAAAAGACAATAAAATATTATATTTCGTGGAAAAAAATTATGCAAAACATGTGCCCTAGTAATAAAGGTATTGCTAAAATATAGATAATATGTAAAAAGGATGTTATTTATGATTTGTAGTGTTTGAAGTGAAAGTGAGATTGTGATTTTTGATAAAAAAAAAATGTGAAATTTTGGTAATTTTTTTACTTTAAAAGCTGATGGTTATGTTACTTTAAATTACAATTATACTAATCCTTATACAATAAGGATTTTTTAATAATCAAAACAAGTAAATAAAAGCTAATTTAGGTAGGTGCAAATATTTTTGTAGGCATAAAGTACTGGTATTTTTGATTGTACGGGGGCGCGTCCGCCATTTTGGTTTCTGAGGTCTAGACGCTTGACGGGATAAAATATTGTACATATGTGTTAGAATGTAAGATTTAGAAGTATAAAAAAAAAAATGTGCAATTCGCGTTTTCCTCATTTTCCATCATCGTATCGCTGACTTACTTTTATGTTTATTACTTATACAGTTCCTTCTACTATTTACTATACTAAAAGCTATTACGTAGTTCTGTTATCATTATATTAGCCATGCTCCAAATTTCCAGTGTGTTCCAAAATGTGGAACACCTTGGCACCAACATTAATTTGCATCGTAATAAGTAGAAAGCAATTTAAATAAAAAAAAAATTCCTATGTACTATCTAAAGCCAAAAATTGAGTCTAGGCCATACATGTTACGGCGACTCTTTCAACATCGATGCGATTACCACGTAAATTTCACGTAAAACCTGACTCAAAATCTACTTGCAAATCTTGAAAACATAACCTAACTTTACTTAATTAAAATACTTACATGATTACCTTTATTGTCACATTGTTTAACTGGTTTTCAAATCACGACACTGATTAAACCTAAAATCTACAAAATTCAAAATTTACGATGAGTAATATCATACGTATTTATGTATATGTTGCATAGACTAACAAAGCGAAAGACGCGCGTCAAGGTCATTTTTGTTTACCCGAATTGCAAATAGATTTTGAGTCAGGTTATATGTATGTAGTTCCTCCAATGCCTCAAAATGAAGTCTTTCTATTCATTTTAAAACATTGTCACGTTTTTACTGTTACCGTTTGAATAGCATATCGTAATTTTAGGCAAACACACAAGCTTACGATAAATTGTAACAAATTTATTGACTTTCATAATGAACAATTTTTTTATAACGAACGAATTTGTTGTACCTATGTTTCATTTGCAATTCGTATTACTAAGGTTTTTAGTTTTTACTGAAGTTTGTAATTCCAACGATATCGCGTCGTCTGTCTGTCTGTATGCAACATGTCAATATTTGAATACTTTTTTTTTTTTTTTTTTTTTTTTTTTTTTAAACCACTCAGGTGGCAAACAAGCTTACGGTCCGCCTGATGGTAAGCGGTCACTGCAGCCTATGGACGCTTGCAACACCTGAGTCCTCACTAGTGCGTTGTCGACCCTTCAAAAATCTAATAACTTCTTTCTTGAAGAATCTCATACTGTAGTCCTTGGAGAAAACCTTGGCAGGTAGCTCATTCCACAACCCCAGCGTTCGCGAGAGGAAGTTTATCTGAAACCGCACTGTACGCGACCATGTAGGTTCTAAAGTGTAAAACAGGAATTCCCTGCCGTTGGCGAGCGGTGCGATGGCAGAAAGTAGCCATGGGCATCATTTCGAACAATTCCTCAGAACACATCCCATTGTACAAGCGGTGGAACACACACAGGGAGGAAAAGTCTTTCCCTAGACTTAAGAGCTCAATACGGCTAGTGAGTTTGGGATCGTCGACAATTCTCTCAGCCCGTTTAACCGAGTGAAAAAGCCCAAGCTGGTATCCGGGTGCACTCGCCAAGATATGGTGGTGGTGTACTCCATATGGGGCCGAATTTGTCAGTTCTAAAGCAACAACCATTGCCCCCCGTACTGCTTCGCTCTGTTAAGTACACCAAGTTTTCTAGACGCCAGCTTCACCTTGCCTTGCAAATGATTTTGGAACTGAACATCGCTGGAAATGTCAACACCAAGGATCCCAACGCTCTTGGAGATGGTGAGGGGAGTGTACTGGAATAGACTATTCCACGTATTTTTTTTTTCATTTTTATATGAAAAGATTTTTAAATTATGATGCACATTTCATTATCATACGGTAAGTTAGAGCAGCCTAAAGTTATATTTTTAAATGCGTGAAGTGAAGCTTTTAGGTAGCGCTAGCGGCGCTAAATAAAATGACGTAACAGCGCTTGAGGCCGCGCAAACCCAGCTTAGTTACACTGCAAACTTCCATTGGTACGAGAGTAATCTAATCTACAGAAACAGACAGTTAATTATTATGTCTCTGTCTAAACAGAAGTCATATAATCAATATAACTACTGTGTTCCTCAAAAATGCAAATCAACAACTTAATCTACTAATATGCCTTAGGTCGTAAATGTTAGAAAAAAAACCGATTAAGTGCGAGTTGGACTTACGCACTGAGGGTTCCGTACTTACCACCATTCACTTACTTTACAAAAACAAAGGAAAAAATAGTTGATTGAATGAAAAGTAAATTGCGGTTTACGATTTATGACGTATTATAAGAAAACTACTTACTAGATCTCGTTGAAACCAATTTCCGGTGGAAGTTTTGATTATGCAGTTGGCTGTTGCAGCCATTACTGCTTCACCGGGCTTTTTTGGGCGAGTCTCTGAAGGACTCTCAAGGGCTCCCCGCGGGGGGAGCCTCGGTTTGGGTTGTCGCTCTCGGGGGCGTCCCTTCGACCGGCGTGACTAACTCGGGGACGTCGGCGTCGTGTTTGGAGGGAGGCGCTATTGAGGGAGGTCGTTGAGACTAATCTTGCTATCCGGATAGCGAGATCGTCATCTGGGGCCGTTAGTACGTGCCGAGGCCGCCTAACTATAGTTTTACGACCATGCCGAGGTCGGTCGGGGGGATGATACGTTGTGGATTGCACAATTAGTCGATTCGGGTGATTTTGTGTACGCTCGAAAAAGCGGACTGTCAGGTCTTTTAAATATTGGGGAACCGTAGGGAGCTCGAAGTCCCTGTGTAGGTCCGCATTGCGGACGTACCAGGAGGCTTTGGAGGCCGCTCTGAGAAAGCGGTTTTGGAGAGTCTGAAGTTTATCGAGATTGCGCTTGGATAACGCAAAGACTACGCTAGCATAAGCTAGTATGGGGCGGATGCAAATTGTGTAAAGATTCTGCTTATTTCTAAGCGACATCTTACTGTACTTGCCTATAATAGGATAAAGACGGCCGAGGGGGCTCGGTCTCACTATTTTGGTGCGATCGCGGAAGTTCAAACGCCTATCCAGGGTCACACCGATATATTTGGTCTTGTTTTGCCAGGGAATGGCACGACCGAAGAGAGAGAGGGGCCTGAGGTAAAGAGAACGGTAGAGCGTTTGTTAGGATTCACTTCAATCCTCCATTTCCGAAACCAATCGCCTAGGGCGGTAATAGCGGGTTGAAGTCGGGGCTTACCTAATACTGGTTGAAAGCCAGTGAGAGATGCGGAGGACTTGATGGACGCATGAGTGTTTGGCACGGAAGCGGAACTGCTCGTCTATTAAAATGCCTCTGGACACTGTAGTGGTCCGTAAGCGAGCGAGGAGGAGGCGTAGCGTTTACCAAGGAGCTTTAGTAAACTTATGGAGCGGTAGGAGGACGGCTCGGTACGACCTTTGCCTGGCTTGTGGATACCTATAACAATCGCATCTTTCCATTGAGAAGGAAAGGTGCAATTTTCGATAGCAGCTTTGAAAATCGCTACTGGGAGGCAGAGAAGGGGAAGAGTGAGGCGCTTTAGGATATCTTTAGGGATACCATCCGCGCCGGGGGCTTTACGGGAGCGTAGGTATTTGATGACCTGTTTGACTTCGTCGACGGTGACTTGGGGCAGAGGGGCCTTTGGGGGCAGAGAAGTTCTGCGCTCCAATTTGCCGTCTACCGCACGCACATGGTCGGGATCGAACGCCTGTGTGCTTAAGGCACATTGGGCTTGAAGGCTTGACGCTAGGCAATCCGCTTTTTCGTCGTCATCGAACGCTGGAACGTTGTTGGGACGAGTTAACGGAGGGAGAGAGTTGGCGGTGTCTGATTTTAAAGATCTGGCTAGGTGCCAATAAGCTTGGTGAGACAGAGAAATGTTCATCATCAGATCACCGAAACGTTGGGCGTGAAGCTCAGCTACAGCGGTTCTTACACGGCGGTGTAAGTCGTTGAAGCGAGCTTTAATTTTCGATAGTGGGAGCGCGATCGCGTCTGGGCGGGCCGCGTTACGCTCAGTCATTAGCGACCTGATGTGCTGAGGCAGAATAAGGTGGTGGTAATCACCAACCGGCACTTGTCTTGAGCACTCGCCAACGGTGGCGGTCAGGTGGCTAGTGAGGGAGTCGATAGCTACGTTTAAGTCGGTCGCGGAAGAGATTACACTGGGAACGCGATCTAGATGTGGCGAGCTGGGATATTCGAGCAATTGCCCGAATTTATCCCAGTCCGTCACTGTTCTAGTGTCGGGAGGAGAGTCCGAAGGGGAAACTTATCGGAGGAGGAGTGGAAGTTTGCACCATACACCATATATTTTTTTTAGTTTTATCATTCTCTTATTTTAGAAGTTACAGGGGGAGGGTCACACATTTTACCACTTTGGAAGTGTTTCACGCGCAAACTATTCAGTAAAATAATGATATTAGAAACCTCAATATCATTTTTGAAGACCACACGTATGGGATTGATGAAAAAAATAATTTGAGTTTTAGTTCTAAGTATGGGAATCCTCAAAATTAATTGTTTTTTTCTATTTTAGTGTGAAAATCTTAATGCGGTTCACAGAATACATCTACTGTTACTACTACTACCCCAAGTTTCAACAGTATAGTTCTTATAGTTTCGGAAAAAATAGTGACATGACGGACAGACAGACAGACAGACATGACGAATCTATAAGGGTTCCGTTTTTGCCATTTGGCTACGGAACCCTAAGAATGGGTCAGGGTCATGAGACGGGATGCGCTTTCTATAAAAACAAGAGTATATAAAGACCATTTCGATGTAAGTGTTTATTTAGATATCTGTCAAATAGGTGATACCTATTGAGATTTTTTACGCTATACTTTTCTTTTCTTTTAATGCTGAGTGGGAAACCCGTTTTGAAGCATTGTTACCCTATTGTAATATTTAGTGTAAATTATGTTACTTTTTACTGTAATGCTTCAAAATAAATATTTTTCTTCTTTTCTTTGTTTTCTTCTTCTTTCTGCTTTTGTATCGGGTTAATCTTTAAAAGATAGATACTCGGTCTACTGGGGTAAGAAATATGACACAAAAGTGTACCTACTGATGATGATTGAAATGTGTTTGATTATACCTATGCTGGCAATAGCTGGGCACCGTTATTCGTTAACGTTAAAGCGTTATATTACGGTATATTTAACAGAAGTTAACGTTAATCGTTAATCCGTTAACACCTGAAAATTGCATTTTTTGTATCGTTGCATTGGTGATCTACTTATAGAAACTGTTTTTCTGAGCCTTTATTTTTGTTTGTTTAGGTGAGCATTGTTTACAGTAAATGTATTTGTTAACTTACTGTACTTACTGTAATTTACTTAATCACTCAAATTTGGCCACGAATTTTCGTTCGTAGAAGAAATAGAACCCGATTCCATGATAAGGCTCTAATTTGCATAGTACACTCTTTATTAATAAAAACACACACTGCACAGGCGGAAACTGTCACGAACAGTACACAAAATGCAAAAAGAACATAGTACACAAGTACTTAACAAAAAAACAAACAAAATACTCGTCACTATACGGTACGTTTCCTGTTGCGCCAGATTGAGCTTGATCTACATTTTAGAGACGGAGAGTCGTAGATAGTCTGTAGTTGTCAGAACGAGATAGGATATTCGTCAACACACCTACACTCTGAATGAAACAATTTTTGGGTATTCCCCGAACTGAGTAATCGCAAGATCGCAAATCGCAAATTCGTCGATGGTAGGTACCAACGAAAAAATAAGTCCAAAGAAATAAGAACACAAAATTTAACTTCACTTTTAGGTCAAATTGATAATAAAATAATAAAATCAAATGGAATAACCCTTGTTGATAAGTTATGCAACAAATAACATCAATAGAGTCTAGTTACATTATCTATTAAAATACAATAAAAGCCAGTACCTACTGATTAACTAAGTATGTTAAATTATTATATTTTATAAGCATACGTGTAAAAAATTATTCCAGTGGACTTTTTTTCTTTTTCGGAATGTTTGGTACACTAAATAAATGAACAACATGGCATTTTGGCGCTTTTGTTATTTTCTATACCTGAAAAAGTGTTTCGCAACACGTGTATACCAGAAGATAGATTGGCTTGCGACTAACGAATACTGCGTCAAACTGACGTAACTTGCTCCGCTCAAGCCGTATCTCCCCTTTTTTGTTTTCACAATGGCACCAACAGCTTATATTTACTTCTAGTATTTACTTTGTGCACGTCACTTTTCTTGCTGAAACTATTGATATTTTTATGTACATATACAACTCCTAGTTGACTTATAAAGTCCTAGTACATCAATCTTATAAACACCATATAAACACAAAATCTTCATTGAAGTAAGAAATACAATATAAATATACATACATAGAAATAATCTCTCTTCGTTTATGACTCCCTGAAGGTTAGAGTCTTAGAAGAAAATATATTATATATGCCATATCCATGGCTATAATATCATCAATATAAATAAATACTTGCATATCAAAGATGCAGTCAAAAGATTAACCTCGAGCCAGGACTTGAACCTGCGACCCTTACAATCCGTGTAAGTGCTCTACCACTGAGCTACCGAGGCACAAGTCTGACTGATGAAAATCCCAACTACATCTTTGATTTGGAAAAACGCTCGAAACGAGCGTCACATACAACTCCTAGTGACTTATGAAGTCCTAGTATGTACATCAATCTTATAAACACACAAAATCTTCATTGAAGTAAGAAATACAATATAAATTTTACATACATAGAAATAATCTCTCTTCGTTTATGACTCCCTGAAGGTTAGTGTCTTAGAAGAAAATACATGCCATATCCATCATCAATATAAATAAATACTTTCATATCAAAGATGCAGATCTTTGATGATCAAAGATGAAGTTGAGATTTTCATCAGTCAGACTTGTGCCTCGGTAGCTCAGTGGTAGAGAGAGCACTTACACGGATTGTAAGGGTCGCAGGTTCAAGTCCTGGCTCGAGGTTAATCTTTTGACTGCATCTTTGATATGAAAGTATTTATTTATTTTGATGATATGTACATATAAAAGTAGGCTCTATCGATCCCGCAAAAGCTTTAATATGAATTTTAACAAAAGTATATTTAAAAAATTAGATTAAGGGTCGGCAACGCGCGAATGGTGCCCCAGGTGTCGCAAGCGTCCATAGGTTGCGGTGACCGCTTACCATCTCGCGAACTGCAAGCTTGTTTGGCACCTTAGTGGTATAAAGAATAACACATACCTATATAGATAAATAAAGATTTATACATATTTGAATATGTAGTTTACTAATTTATCTAGAAAACATTCTGTAATTTAAGACACAAAGACGAGATAAAAGTGTGAGAACATGCCATGGATTATAGGTTCTAGGGTTTAATAGAAATTTTTAAGTCAAAATTACCCTAAGATAGAAATAAGTGAAATAATGGACTTGTGTCTCAAACCGTAAATGAGGTACGCAAATCTCTGTATCAAAATTCTAGAACGAATTTGAATCCAATTTGTGTCAGGATAAATAGGGCATACTATACATAAACTGATTGAACATCAAAGAACATGTTCATCTCAATGAATAATAAATTAGTAAGTGAATGAGTGTCTGTTATAGGTGTTCCGAGAAGTTACGTAATTATTATGTAAAGTGCAACAATCTTTTCTGACCCGCTGTCAAAAACGGATCAATGGTTTGCGTCCAAAGAGGAGTTCGTATGGTGTAAATTAAGTATATACATACTTGTGCCAGTCAATCTGATTGTCGTTAATGTAGGATTTTAAATATTCTTTAAGAGTAGAATGGCTGCGCTCGAATGCGCCTTGCATCTGAGGATGATAGGGGGGGGACCAGATCTGTTTATTCTTTAAAAAATCACAAGTTCTCTTAAATAGGCCAGCTGTAAAGTTTGGTCCTAGGTCAGTCACAATTAATTTAGGTATAGCAAATATAGAGATAAAGTATATGAGACATACACAACACTCTTCTGCAGTGGTGCTAGCGATAGGATATGCACATTAGTACTGGGTAAGGTCAGCTTGGATTGTCAGTATGAATCTTAGTTTGATTTTTGATTTGATCAAGAGGCCGAGTTGAGGTTGTGGTTATTTGCATTGGTGCTCGATTTGTGAGCCTAAAGGCTTTTTTGGATTGACATAATTTGCACTTTTTTACGTAGGTTTCAATATCTGTGCGCATGTTTTTCTAGTAGTAGCGTTCTTTTATTCTATTGTACATTCTACTACAGCCTAGATGTCCAGATATTGGTATATCATGATTTTCCTTTAATATTTTTGTACCTCACTTGGGACTGGGAAGATCAAGCTATTGTGGCAGATATTTACTTTGATGTTAGTGTTATGAAATAAGTAAAGACGCATGTTATAGATTTTGATAAATGAGTGTTTCTCGAAAGGGTTCTAAGTCTGATATAGCTACTTCATTTATAGTATCAGGTAATAGTATTAGTTCGTCTATATATACATATAAAAATGAATACCTAGACCGATTTCGCTAATTGTTTTTCTGTTGTGTTTGGTTTTGTCAGGAGAAGGTTCTTATGAAACAAAAAAACTGTCAAGTCCGAATCGGACTCGCGCACTTAGGAAAACTCAAAGACGGCTGGACCAATTCGGGTATTTTTGTTTATTTTTTTTGTTGTTGTGTTTGTTAGTGTTAGGGCAAGGTTTTTATGAAAGAAAAAACCGGTCAAGTGCGAGTTGGACTCGCGCACTAAGGGTAAACCGATTTTATTGAAATTTTGGTCAGTTGTTATGCACACGCCAGGGAAGGTTTTTGTGACAGAAAAAAAGGGTCAAGTGCGAGTTGGACAGGGTCAAGTGTGAGTCGGATTCGCGCAATAATGGTAAACCGATTTAAATGAAATTTTGGTAAGTTGTTATGCACATGCCGGGGAAGGTTTCTGAGTTAGTACTACCCTTACACAATAGGTTGGTGCGGCAGTTGTTTAAAAAAAACCACGTTCGCCGGGTCAGCTAGGTATCTAATAGAAATCCAGGCGGGTGTAGCCGTGGGTAATAGCTACCTACCTACCCTTTGTTATAACAGATGGCGCTACAGTGCATCAACTTTACAGGCAGAACAAAGTCTGCCGGGCCAGCTAGTTTCTTATTGTTTTTAGTGTGTTAAACATGTCTATGTAACGCCATTCGTCAAAGTGGTGTACTTTGTTAAATAATATGTAGTATATTTTGTTGTTTGTTTCGATTCTTTTAGATGTGTATAACTGTCTTACTGATTATAGGATTTTGTCAGGGTTTGTAATATGTCCTAGGATTTCTTCAACGTATGGGTTAGACTCGTCAAGGTCGATAGATGTTGGGATCAGTAATGTTTTGAGATGCTTTTATAAGGCTTTTGTTATGTTCTTTGATATTGGTGTTAAAGTTGGTGTCTTCATTTAAGGTGTTTTCAAGTATTGTGAATAGTCGTCAGTAAGCAAATCAATTTCAATTATTATTTGTGATGTTTGGAGATGAAAGTAAGTTTTCGTGATCACTGTTTTGTTCGTTTGGTAAGGGTTCAAGGGGTTCTACGTTTGGTGTGTTTTGAGTTAATAGTTTTGCTAATTTAGAGAATTCTGGGATGAATCTTCGGTAGTATCAGACTAATCCTAGAAAGGACTTTATGTCTTTTGGTCAGTTTGGAATCGGAAATTTACTGACTGCATTTACTTTGTCAGGGCTTAGGTTTGACTCGTTCGTCGGTGATTAGATGGCCTAAATAGAACACTTCCTTTCGGAGAAATTCACACTTGTCAGGTTGAAGTTTCAGGTTGAAGTCACGAAGTCTTTTGGAAAACCTTGGACAGGTTTTTGATGTGAGATGATAGATCATCCGAGTATATAACGATGTCATCGAGGTAGACAAATGCGTTTAAGCCCTGAAGCCCGGTTAGAGCGGAATTCTCCAGTCTCTTCGGAGGCGTGGGTTTGAATCACCAATGTTATAGGTGTCCACGTAAATGCCTTTTTAAAAAAGAAACTTTCTACACGAAAAGTTTTTATTAATAACATTAAATATGAATTAGAAAATTGGCAATTGTCGATTACTGGATTTGGAAACGATACGTTTCGACCGAGAGATGGAACTGGACTGACTCACTGGGACTAGTCTTTGGGTAGCGTCGTCACAGTAAAGCTAACTCAGCATTTATTAGGATTCAGCATTAACTCTTGCTAAACGGATATATAGTGGTTCGTAACGAATGTATTTCCAGAGCAAAGATAGTAGGGATTTTAATCAGCCAGACTTGTGCCTCGATAGCTCAGTTACTAACAGAATGTAAAGAGTTGCAGGTTCAAGGTTAATCTTTTGACTACATCTTTGTTATGAAAATATTTATAAACATAGAGCATATGGCATGTATAATGTATTTTCTTTTAAGACTCTAACCTTAAGGGAGTCATAAACCAATAAAGATTATTTCTTTGTATTTATTTGTATTGTATTTATTGTATTTCTTAACGTTATTGGCTGTATATATATATATATTTATATTTATCAGTTGGGTTTATAATTATTTTATAAATAATATATCACAATCATTATAATTTAAAAGCCATCATCACTGATTTCTTTATGTTACTTATATCACTAGCACTATTTTTTTTTCATTTGTTTATTATCGATTAATAATAATGCTTTTGTAAAGGTTAAATCCTCAAGACTTATTAATAAATACATCTATGTTTTTTTTTATTAAGATGCCTCAGGACTTTAATCCAGAGATATAACTGCTATTAAGGATTGGCTAGCCTAAGAACCTTATTTAACACAAGATTTCGTTAAGTTAATAGTAAAAGATATCATACTTTTTGTATTATGTACACTACTCAAGTAAATAGTTATTTAAATTATAAATTAGTAATATTTTAAAGGTTTGGAGCATGCAGTTATATAGTAAAGCTACAAAATAAGTCAATTCTAGATCACTCATCATTAGATGAATAGGCTCAAGTAGCGTTCAATGGACAAACTTTACTAGTAAAACATACATGATATTACGCTTGTTTTCCGGAAGAGTAGCCGGTTACAATTAACAAGCCAATTGCAACGATCCTCATACACTTCTTCCACTTTAATAACCATTTTCCGTCACAACAATAATATGGGATCACCTCAGGAGCGTACTCTTTCAAATAAAAAATAAAATTTATGAAATCGGAAATCGACGGAGAAATCAGTGAAAAAAATATACCCGCCGGACATAGAACTTCCTCTTTTTTTAAGTCAGTTAAAAGTAGTTCATATTTTCGAGATACAAGATGGCCGCCGCGGAACATGTTTTAGGTATGAATTTTATGTTAGTTTTGAAACCTTAGTCAAGCAATTTTATGTTATTTGTAACTGACTCAGAACAGAAGAACGTTCTTAATCGAATTATTTTGTGTGTGCGTGTTTCACATATATGAAAGTATTTACTTCTGAATGAACCAGGGAAACCACAGTTAGTTTAGAAAATAATTTCAATGGTATCTATCATTTGTGCTGCTTAGACGATAATCCCCTCTTTTTTAAGGTAAAATAAAAATACTATCTCATACAATTGCCATACATACATAATATTTAAATTTAGGACACTAATTAACTAAAGCTGATGTAAATTTATGCCATCTGTGTAACTAACATTTTATTTAGTGAACTAAATGTACTTCTGCCAACATAACGTGTTCCGTAACCCATCGGCAGTAGTTTCTTTACGCTCGTTTTGCTGGCTAATAAATAGGTAATTTATAAGGGTTTTTTAATTGCATTCTGGAGGTACAGCAATTGTAAGAAGTTTTAAGTCTGGTGGCAACACATTATTTTTTGTAGGTATTAACTAATTTATACTACGCGTACCATAATAATTGTTTAATTTTGGCTTAGCTAATTTATTTTTGTGTGATAGACGGGTTGCAAAGTTATATGTAATTTTTATTGTGTATTCATGTTAACCGATTGTTCAAGCATTGACATTATTCGATTTTTTGACGATTGGTACAATTTTACATAAATTAAGTATATATCTCGGCTCCGTGGCGCAGTGGGTAAAGTTCGACTGCTGAATCGATGGGCGTTGGTTCGAGTGCCGCACAAGACAAATATTTATTATTTGTGTTTGTCTTGAGACTGGGTGTTTTATATGTATAATATGTATGTATATACAAAAAAGTATATATGTATATGTATTTCTACGTTTTCTGTTATCCATTGCACATATAGATATATATTTATAGCTTAGCTTAGTTTGGGACCAGACGACGCTGTGTGGAAAGTCCAAAAATATTTATAGATTTATTATTATTATTTAATTAAGTATATGATTTCTCATTTTTTGCTCAATTTATTTTGAATGTTCCTATTGATTAGAAGTGTTTAGTAGTTGCATGACTCAATCTTATTTGTACGTAGCAAATGCTAGTCCATGAAGACTTAAGCTGTACGTTATAGTCGCCTCAGCCACTGGGCGCTTTTATAATTTACCGGAACGGCACGCCTAGCATAAGAATAATAAATAATACGAGTAGAGAGGTTTACTTTCTGTAGCAAAAATAATTAGGTATTTTCTAAGACATTTTTTTCTGAATTATCGCTTTTCGAACATTAAGCTTACTTAATTATATAGCGTCTATGCATATATATTTATTTTATCTAATATATTTCTACCATTATACCGCTAATATAATGATCTCAGTTTTATTGTAGGGGCAATTTTCGTATAGTTTTTTTTTATATTTGTTATGAAACTGTTGAATTAATTGCTACAAAATTTAGATAAGTACTGTAGAGGTTACGATCTCTTGTTAAGTGTAAAGGAAGTAAATATGCTAGCGAACGTTTTCCACGCAGCAAATACTTCGTAGTGGTTTTATGAAAATATAATAGATGGTGTCAGTGCGTTTTTAAATAAAAACAATTGGAATTTAGAGTTTGTCAGTATTTTTACATTGATTGACATTCCAGTGAAAATTATAGATCGGACAAGCCTATATAAACTTGGAGGGTCGATTCCTGTCTCTATCAGGGAGCCCTAGAATTTGTAGAATGGCCTAATATTGCCAGTAGATTTAGGATAAGATACTCCAGTATCCAAAATGCACTAAGCATCGCCATCATTGCGATTAAATGTAGATATTACCCAATGTACCGACACGACGACCCGAGGCCTATTGAGGGATGGCCTAATGAAAGAAGACGTACTGCAGATAAGTTTAAAATTGTATAATAAATCTCCTAGGTAGTAGATGAGTCTAAAGGATGTATACTCTTGTGGCGATTGAAAAGAACATCTGAATACATAAAAGAACTCCCGATGTCGTCTTTTTATTAGCAGAGATCCCGATACCTAATAAGAAATAGGTAGAAGCAGCTTCATTACGCCCCCGCACGCTGCAGTACCTAAAACAAAGTCAAAGGTAATAATTACCACTCAAACAAAAAAAATCAGTGGCAGTCCACCACTAGGGTATAACAAATATATGTACGCATTGAATTGAGAACCACCTTTTTTAATAAACACTAAAATGGTATGTACTCATACTTAAATACTTTTAATATTTACACATTTAAACTGAGGAATTATTTCAGGCCTTACTTTATGATAAAAAATTTGAGAACATTACGTAACTATTATGTAACTAAGCAGACGAGACTCATTTTAAGGTAACTTAATCAGTATATTATTTAAACTTGCATTGAAATGAGTCCCGTCTGCTTATAGTAAAATATTAAGTATGTTTTAATTTCAGTTTAGTTCTTATTGTTTCTGTAGTCGGGTGTTTTTATTATTGATTTAATTTTTTTTTTTATTCAAGGCTTTTTAGTGTTATTTTTTCTCCGTTTTATTTTTACTTGCGCTCGACTATTTTACTATTAGTGTTATATATTTTCGTACTCGCCTTATAAAGCCTTTTCATTTTGTAACCCAACTCGATGGTCTTGAAAAAAAGCATGTGCACATAAAAGCGCATAAAATCCGCCAATTTGGATTTTTTAAAAATTTTATACCCGGTTGTGTCGAATTCATAGAAGGTGCCAAAGAAATGGACGTACATACATTGATACGCTCAAAAACATTACCCTCCTTTCTTCGGCAGTCGGGTAAAAAGGTATTAGACAGCAAAGGGTATTATATAATATTATAGACATATGGATCAAAATAACCAACTGGAAAATTAGCTTTGTCAGCAAATAAATGCCTAAATTCAGTTTTTAGGGTTCCGTAGCCAAATGGCAAAAAACCGAACCCTTATAGATTCGTCATGTCTGTCTGTCTGTCCGTCCGTATGTCACAGCCACTTTTTTCCGAAACTATAAGAACTACACTGTTGAAACTTGGTAAGTAGATGTATTCTGTAAACCGCATTAAGATTTTCACACAAAAATAGAAAAAAAACAATAAATTTTTAAATTAAATTAAATTCACATACTAAGAACTGAAACTCAAAATTTTTTTTTTCTTCAAACCCATAAGTGTGGGGTATCTATGGATAGGTCTTCAAAAATGATATTGAGATTTCGTGTTTTCTTGCTTTAGTGTTGCTTTGAAAACACGGACTAAACTACGCGTTCTAAAAATAAACCCTAGCTTGATCAATTTATCGCCACCGCACACAAAATTTTATGAAAATTGTTGCAGCCGTTTCCGAGATTCAGTAAAATTAGTAAATTTATTTATTTACGGAGTAAAAGTAAAAAAGATTCCTGATAACATCACTAGCGCAAAAACCTGAAAACTTTGGATGTGATTCAAGGTGCCATACATCATGAAGAAAAAGAAAGAGGACCAGAAGTTACAATTAAAACATACCGACACAAACGTTTTGAAAAGCAACTTAAAATGTCTGCGTTTGTCTGACAGTTTATATCCGAACTTAGAACCAATAATGGGAATACTTTCAAGAAAGTCTCCTGAACCGAACGATCCATGGAAAAAAACGACGTACAAGATTTGCTAAAATTGAAGAACCGGAGCATTTAGGAAAACCTCTAATACCCATCATCATCCGATGAGGATAATTTAATCTTGATTTCTGTTTGTAAGCACCTTGCGCAAACATCAATTACTGTTGAAGCTGGTATATCTTATAATCAAGGCAAGGAAAACCTACACCCGAATTTAATATCACCTGAAACATTAATATTAATAAAAAAAGTACCTACACAAAAGAAAACTGTCAATTCCAGATATGTTGCCACCTGTAAGACAGGTGTCGATCAAGATGATGGAGAAATCCTAGTAACTTTCTTGAATTCGGTGGGTGATAAAAAAAATATTTGAATTTGAATAATAGTGCCAAAAATTTAAATTAGATTCGAAAGATGTTTTTTTTTTAATTTTTTTTTAAAGTTTGATGTACTTACAGTAGTTGAGAAATCACATTCTGCCAAACTGTGTGACCGTTTGTCGGCAGTAGCTCTTGTAGACAATCAATTTGTCGAACTTACTGACATGACTTGTTTACACATACTATGTTACAAATATATCTAAAAGAAAATATCACTTATATTAATGCTAAAAATCACATAATTAAGAGTAAAACAGTAAAATTAACAAAGTAGACATACGAAAATAATGATAATTTAATAAATAAAAAGTAAAATCAAAGCAAAGGTAAAATGTATCATGGTAAACCTTAAAAAATCTGGCATAGCCGTAATCCCGAACTTTTGTTATTTAATTTTTTGTATTGTGAGTTTTGTAGATAAAGACAGATGGCGTTATAATTGAGCAATGATGGCCGCCCAGATATTTTTAAGTGACAAATATACAGTAAATCATCTGTCATGCATTCCCTCGCAGCCTAGTTGGTGTGACCGGCTACTGTACAGAGGGTGTGGGTTCGATTCCCGCTCTTAACAAACATTTATGTAATAAACATTTGTGTTTGTTTTAAGTCTGGGTGTATTTATTTATGATATTATTTATTTACAAAAAAAAAGTAATATATATGTATTTGTATCCGTTGTCTGGTATCCACAACACAAGCTTTGGTTACTTTGGGGTCAGACGGCGCTGTGTGTAATGTGCAAAGAATATTTTTTTTTATTTATTTATTCATTATGATTTTAATTCCATTATATATGATAATTATAAAATTCAAAAAGTAGTAAATATCAAAAAGTAATAAAAATAAATCAGTTAAATCTCGATAAAATGTAAGAAGTTTAAATACAAAATCTGAAGCTATTGGTAGGTAGGTACTGATGCTGTCGATCGATCACTTCTTGATTAGGCCGTAGAGGTATCTCGATATGGTGCCCCTTTCTGTCTTGATTTCAGCTACCCTCGTAATTCCATTTCCATCCACGCCAGGGTAAATTATTATGACCCGACCAAGAGACCACAGCAGTGGCGGTGTGGTTTTATCTTTGATAAGTACTTAGGCTCCCGTCTTCGCTTCACCTCTGGAATGAAACCATTTTGATTTGGCCTGTAGCAGAGAAGGGTTATTTATTGTGAAAACGGCTCCAAAAGTGCTGTCTGATTTACTGAATTCCTCTCCATCGATCCAGCCGCGTGATGTTGGTGCTAGTCACCTGAGAGTAAGGTACAGATAAGAGTGGTCGTCAAATAAGGAAGTGAGAAGGAGTAAGTGCCGAAAAATCGTTAGAAACAGAAGATATAGGAGATAGCGGGCGCGAATTTAAAACGGTCTCTATTTGACAGAGGCAGGTAATCATCTCGTCGAAAGTGTAGTGGGTTAAATGAAGTAATCACATTAAATGCTGCTTGCATGATTTTACAGCAGCTTCAGCTAACGAATTGAAATGAGATGTGTAAGCGGGCGAGAAAATAAATTCGACACCTTCATGCAGGGTCGGCTCGTAACCATTTTTAATGAATGTTCACCAAAAAACAAAAACAAAAGAGGAATTTCTTAAACGCTCTTTTTAACTAAAATTCATTAGCATATTTAGAATTACGAAAACGCGTCGCGTGTGTATACTATTGTCACATTTTTGAGACCCTTTGTCTTTATTTCAAACTGAGTTACTAAAATCTTTTAGCACTGTTTAATCACATCACAACAATCACATTTGATTTTGCTGTAGTTATTTATTAGACAATAAACAATCTGTTTATGTAGGTATGTACTTATTTAATTAGTTAATTAAAAATCGCGCGGTGCGGCGTCATCGGACCGAAGGCGGGCAACATAGCCCAGAAGCGGCCCTGCTCATTTTGCTATTTTTTCCTACAAAATCTTCTGTTTCACGTGACAAACAAGACTGCGACAAACTTTCTCTTTCACTCTCGTTGATTTTAGCTCAAGTTTTTGTACTGAAATTCGTTTCACAGGAGCGCAATCGCCAGCGCTCCACTTAGTGACACAGGCCGCGGTCCAGCAAACGACCACAAATACCTCGTATTAAGTTGGTTTTTGTTGTAGTTAACATCTAGACCCGCTGCCTTATTAACAATGAGTTAGCAAGAAATTGTTAATGCGCGTTGCCTGCGCCAGCAGTTCGCGGTATTGCTCAAGACATCGAATTATGTACGGAAATCGCGTACTGATGGCTACGAAAACGCTCAGCGATCAGCTTTGTTCCAAAATTGACAATATTTTGTTGAAGTATCGCACTATCTCTTTCTGTCGTACACAAAATCATATTTCCCATCTCTACTGTTACGTTACATATCTCTACAGCATATTAAATGTTTGAACACAGGTTGAAAGTGCATTTTCAAAGTACAGAACTAACACCATCTATTATGCAGTAGCGGTATTAACTAAAAATGTTGTCAGTGTTCCTTCTTTCTGATTTTGCCCTTTAATTTTTTTATTAATAAAACTAAAAGAAATTCATATTTTGAGAAACTTGATATGTAATGTCCATTTTTAAATGACTGTCATAAACAAACAATATTACATATTAATATTGTAGATAGTTTTTAGAAACAATAAATTTTATATATTTTACATTTTGGGATATTATGAAATTTTTGATTGGTAATTGGTAACACTGCTTTGACAATGATGAAATAAATTTGGCACACACAGATTATTACTAGAATTGACCAACAAATATTTTATAATGATTATTCTGTTGAGTAATAATCAGCTGATAAGTTTGTTCCAAAACTACTTTTTAATTGCAATATGGTGTTTAAGAACACCTGTAGGCTATGCTGTAGGACAGTATTTGCCCTCTGCCTTATAGAAATATATAAATTGGTAGATTTCTTCTTATTCACTTTGATTACCTATGTTTACAGTATAATTCTTAGTCTGTTTTTTTAATTGTGTTGCCCTAATGATTAAATACTATTGTTGTGAGCGTTGGGTAGGTACACTTGTAGAAAACTGACCAAACATAAAAGAAAGGGTAGTTAGGTATGTAAATTCAAACATATACCACATCAATTGTTTGGTATATTTTAGGTTATAGGTTTTAACTGTAAGTTTTTCTACTTCATTTATGGTGTATTGAATAGGTAAGTCCCAGTATCTTGCCGTTAAATACATACAATTTTCTTCGATTTTAGTAATCTTATGTTGTCAACTTTCTAGATTCCTTCATTAGTAGGTAACAGTATTTTATAGGCAATTTTGGGTTTTAAATCAGCACAGACAGTTTCTCTGGTATTCTTTTCACTATTTTTAGCGAGTTAAAATTCACAAACACACACAAAATTAACCAAAACACTAGTTTAAACAGAAAATTGTATTAGGTACAACGAAGCGTATTCTGACCTCGCACACTGGTTTCTGTTTTGTTACTTAACTTTAATTAATTTCTTGCGGATATCTGCTTTAACAATCAATGTTTTGAAAATGTCTAAAGTATTTTATTTAATAAATATAAGCTTTGCAATCAGAAAGCGATCAGTTTGCAACCATTAAAAAGGTAAACGCAAACTTGACAGTTCATATGGCTTGCTAACCGCTCGCTAATCGTGATTGTTGTCATTCATAATTCCGATTTTGAAGTTTTCTATGACGCGTAGCGATTGAAAATGCATTTTTAACTCCTAAATCGCCTGATAGAGGCGCTAGCGTCGACTTATCGCTACTTGCATCGCGGACGCTGCTTCATAATTCGAAATTGGTGTTTGACAGCCATTATTGCGAAATATGAGGCTCTTGCACTGCTCACGCAAGATTGGTGATAACCATGCCGTTGTCGAAATTTGACAGTGACAGTTGAAGTTTATTTACTTTCGTAAACTGTAGATTTCTGCTTGTTCTAAATTTTTCTGGCTTTCAACTGTGATTTTTTAAGCAAAGATGAATCAAACAGATAAAATAATGAATAGTAATAATAATAAATGAAATTTGACAGTGACAGATAAAACATCTAAAAAAAAAGTAAAACCATGCTATGAGCGGTGGTAATTTGTAGTCAGTTAGTTTAAGTTCGATAAGTAATCGAAGCATAATAATTTTTTATTGTAATTAAAATCTAAAATATACATATTCTTAAGTAAGTAATTATTTATGGGAATGCGCTGCACCAGCCCTCCTTAGGACGAGCCGCTTCTGTCTTCATGCACAATCGCAGATGCAACATTTGATGACTTAAGGAAATTGTACATTTCGTTTGACGCGCCGACGAAATTAGTACCAGTATCGGACGTGATGCTTCAAGGCTTGCCCCGACGCGCCACGAAACGATTTAGAGCAGCCATGTAAGCTTCGGTGGTGAGGTCGGTGACGAGCTCCAAATGTACGGTTTTGACTGCCGAGCAAACAAAGATGCACAAGTACAACTTTGTTAGTTTGCACCCGTGACCTCTACGATCGGCTATCAATACTGGCCCCGCGTAGTCAACATAACAATTAAGAAATGGAAATTCAAGATTAGTTCTAGAATAAGGTATAGTTGAGTTATGTCCAAAACACGAAAGACATTTATTCACGACAGATTTTGATAAATTTTGACCACCTAGAGGCCAATAAGTTTGCCGTGTATGTCAAAGAGAATATAATATTTGGTGTATATGACAAACACAACTGAGAACCGGCATGTGGCAGTTTTAAATGTTGCATTTGAAATATAAGTCTAGCTAACTTATGTTGACTGCATATTACGATGGAATGTTTTGTGTTAAAATCCACGCGAATGAAGTTATGATAGTCTATGAAGGGAGTTAAAGAAAGCAATCTACTTTTGCGTGGCAATCTTTGTCCAGATTTTAAAAGATAATACTCCTTAGGAAACATATCCAGGTGAGAGAAATAAATTATTAGATTTAAAGAATTTTAAAGTTCTTTTGATGAGAGATTGCTACGCAATTTATTTTTATTTTTAAGTTGTAAATAAAATTTTGTAGATATGAAAATATTTTTTGATTTTTTTGTTAAACTAGAATATTTTTCTAATAAGTTATGTATGAAAGATGAATGCATGACTACGTCTTTATGATGACTATCTGAATGACTGCCACTATCGGAACTAATGAAATTAGTTTCTACCTCCGGCAAATCGTGTTTCGCTGCGTTAGACCTTTTGGGCCACGCATTTTAAATTTTTAAAAGAAATGAGGTACCGGACCTCCACAAATGTGTGTCCCTAATGAGGTTAGCACTGATTCCGCGTGAAACAAGATCCGCTGGGTTGCCTCGAGACGGCACGAAGCTCCAAGTATGACCACATGTCGTTTCCTGGATTTCATTGACTCTACTTTTAACAAAGGGCTTTAATTGATGAGCAGGAGAAGAGAGCCTACCCAACACTATTGTGGAGTCACACCAAAATCTACATTGATGAAGTGGTACTGTAAGCGGTTTCTGAACTTTAGAACACAACCTTGCACTTAACAAAGCTCCACAAAGTACAATCACCGGTATCGTCGTTGGTTTGATAGGTGCTACACGATTTCTAGATACTAGAAGTTGTATACCTAAAGATTCACTGCTACTACAAGATCGAATATACACACACGCGCCATAAGGTTTTTCTGATGCGTCAGTAAAGACATGTATTTCGTGTGTAATAGAGTTTTCATGTCGAACCTAACGAGGTATTTTTAAGTTATTGTTCTTTCAAACGCAGACCCTAGGTTTTGTACCTCGAGCGATATTTCGTCGTCCCAGTCATATTTGTCCAGCCATAGACGTTTTATAACGATTTTTGCTTCAACAACGCGCGGACCTATGAGGCCCAGTGGGTCAAAGATTTGGCTGATGACGGACAGGATATGACGCTTCGTTACTTTAGCAGAAGGTGTGAAATTAATTGTAAAAGAAAGTAAATCAGAGTCACAGATCCAATTAAGATCTAACGTTTTAGACTTTACCATTTCGGATATTTTGACAGTTTCGGCTATGGTACTACCCCCACTCAGAAAATGAAATGAAAATGTAAGAATTTCGAATTACTCCATAATGTGGAATAAAATGATTAGTCGTGGAGTTTCCAGGCAGGAAGTAGAGTCTGAGTCTAACGTCATGTGACCTAAGCTTTCGTATTGTTGCATAAATTTAAATTATTTTTGTTTGAATGGAGAATCCCGCTTAAATCGTCGTTCTAAAGATAAGAAATGATTTTTGGTATTAAAGCAAGAGTGACCTAAATTACTAGGATCTTTATTTAAAGGCATCGTGACCACAAATTGACCATTATCTTTGCGAACGGTGGTTTGAGCGAAATGCTGCTCTTATTATATATTAATATTAATATTTCAAGAGAATGTGTTTTTTTTTTTTTTTTTTTTTATACCACTAAGGTGGCAAACAAGCTTACGGCCCGCCTGATGGTAAGCGGTCACCGTAGCCTATGGACGCTTGCAACACCAGGGGTATCACTTGCGCGTTGCCGACCCTTCAGAAATCTAATAACTTCTTTCTTGAAGAACTCCATACTGTAGTCCTTGCAGAAAACCTTGGCAGGGAGCTCATTCCACAACTTAAGCGTTCGCGGGAGAAAGTTTCTCTGAAACCGCACTGTACGCGACCATTTAGGTTCTAAAGTGTGAGAATGAATTCCCTGCCGATGGCGAGCGGTGCGATGGTAGAAAGTAGCCGTGGGCATCATTTCGAACAATTCCTCAGAACACAACCCATTGTACAAGCGGTAGAACACACACAGTGAGGCAAAGTCTCTCCTCAGACTTAAGGGCTCGATACCGCAAGTGAGTTTGGGA
This sequence comes from Apoda limacodes, assembly GCA_946406115.1. Lineage (NCBI taxonomy): Eukaryota > Metazoa > Arthropoda > Insecta > Lepidoptera > Limacodidae > Apoda > Apoda limacodes. Next base: position 40,596,176 of record OX291541.1, read on the forward strand.
TCGTCGACAATTCTCACAGCCCGTCATTGAACCGAGTCAAAAGGGTCAAGCTGGTATCCGGGTGCACCTGCCCAGAGATGGCAGCAGTACTCCATATGGGGCCGATGAAGAAATACTGTCAAGTTCTCAAAAGTGAGTACCTAAGGTCGGGAGTAACGCTGGAATTATAGCAAACGTACCTATAAAGAGGAAAACTCGATTGATGCGAAATACTACCAGATACAAACCATACAAATTTAGTTTGGCTCAATTTTGGTAAATTATTCCCTAAATCTATTGATTTTTTGCCAAAAAAAAATATCAAGGCGAAAATACGATAGAACAGACAAAAACTCTACTTATATACGTATGAAAGAAATATTGCGTATGAATTAAATAATACTTGAACAAACTAGGACTATAAGGTGAAAACTGAAAAAAATTTAGCAGCTGTATATTGAGGTCAAAAACTACAAGATAGAAAACTGTACCCGAAAAACTTATTAAAATCATGATTCTCATCAATTTTTACTAAGGAACATAAAAATTCTATAAAATATGAATTTACTTTAACAAGCATACGTAAATGTGAGCTCCTTGTAGATAATTCTGGAATCCACAAAAGCCAATCGAAAAGTAAATCAGTGTCCGTGAGTTCAAGCCAAGTAATTCAGAAAAAGCAGAAGATAGTCCAATTAGCCCGGAGTAACGTGCGCACTCTCAGACTAAGAAGACTGGAAAGATATTATTGGAATGGGTCTTGTTGCTTACGAGTGTGGTAAGGTAGTGAGACCCGCCTTTTTTACTTTCAGTCATAATATAGTTTACCAAAGCGCGACAGTTGAGATGTTGAGCCGCATACTTGTGTCTCCTTTAGCGCGATATTGCTCTCTTCTGTTACAATTTAAAACAAAGAAGGTCACTAACTGCTTGCATACCTGGCTGTGGACAGAGATTGTCAAGCTTACTGTTCAATCATTAGGAATATAAAAATGTAGTTTGGACAATACTACTTGAAGTGCGTAAAATAAAGACAACATTCAAACTGTTTTGACGATACCGCTGTCACAATATCTATTTTATATTCTCGCAGTAAAGTAGTAGTACCGATAGAAGCCGAGAGAATTGTTCGAAGACTAAGGCGCAAAAATGTTTTTATTACAAGGATTATAGCACGACTAATTATTGTCAAGGGAAAAAAGGTAGCGGCTATAGCTTCAGGAACACGAGTCCTAGGTTAAAATAACCACTAGGTTTTGACAAGCCCCAATTCAAAATGTATGTTAAATTAAAAGAAAGTTAGGTGGCAGAGAGTGGTTGGGTTCCATATGTAAACAGTAACAAATCGCACCTTATTAAAAACACTACAGTTGCCACATAAGGCAGGCATATATTTGTAACTCCTATTATAGGATCAAGATACATTACCAATAACTGAAGCAGATAATAGATTTAAACTTGTTTTGTGCTGTTTTTTTCATTCAAATGCCTATTACAAAACTGGTTAGGCATGCCTGACATATTATAAGTGTTTATTAATTTTTTTACTTTTTTTAATATTTAAACCCACGTTTTCTGCTCTATACGAAGAAAAAAGGGATTATTTTTATTGCTTTTCGGGCTACACGGAAAATGCTACGGGGCAAAAATTACTTACCTACACGAAAAAGTGTAATGAAATGAAGTGATTTGATTGATTTATCCGTCTGGTGTTACACCAACGTTCCTGTTTTGAGTCAGTCAAAATTTATGTGCCTAGAAGTAGACAATAAAAGTTTCAGTAGTTCGGTCAACCGGACTAACAACCGGACTACTGCTACTAGAGGAAATATTCAATGCGACAGTTTTAGGAATATTTTATTTTTAAATTAAGTGCTATCCCGAAACCCGGTCTCCAATTTTGGTCTCTGTTGCTTTAAGTTTAGGTAAATAAACGCTGCCTATTCCGATCCCTGCTAATGACATATGTACAAATAGAAAAGATTTGTCCATCGAATCGTAAATTCTACTGTTACTGTTCCGATTCACGAGGCTTTTTCTCAGATAATTCTTTGAGTGATAATCACAAAACATTTTGAATTTGAACCTCTTAACTTTTACTTTATACCTACATTATGTTTAATTTTATACTATAAATAACAAGAAATATTAGAAAACATATTTGAAATATTCCTAATATGTTTTTTACATTGTTTAAGGTAGGGAAAGCAAAACAGAAAGCATTGTAAACATTTTTTATATTGTATATTACATATGTACTATTTCATTTACAGATTCAAAATGGCTACGAAAGTCACGTTATTACTACTTTATTCAATAGCTTTCGTCAACTGCATTCACTTCAATGTATTCATAAATAAAAATCTTTCTGAAACAAGAGTGGAAGTGAAAGGCGACTTTGAAAGAACCGTTACCCTTGAAGAAGCCAATGTGTACGGAATAAACAAAGCTACTCTCTTAAATATAACAGATACTTCATATTTTGATGGTCCAGTGGCTGTATCTTTTAATGAATTTGATAGAGCCAAGGTAGAGCCTGTAAAAGTTAAGATTGCAGCTGGCAAACCAAAGGTTATAAATTTTAAAGAAGACATTGTTGCCGTCACCTCCAACGGATACGTTAATATTAATGACTCTGTATTAGATGCTATTTCAGATACACAGTGTGTTTATAATAATATTAGTCATAAGTGGAAGAGCAGCGGGATTATTCCAGACATAGGAGTGTTTTATAATATTTATTTGGAAGGCCATGTTATTAGGTACACAAATAGATATAGTCGTGACTCAAAGCAGACGGGAAAATATATTGTAGGCGACGGTCTTAAACAAAGAGTGTCACAAGGAGAAATTTTGGTCACAACATTATACTGTAAGAGAATACTGATAGAAATTGAAATACCATATCATTCGTATTTACATGGAGAATTTTCCGTCTATGAAAAAGATAATGATTACCTGGAAGAATTGGATCTTGAAGATGCTATGAGGAAGGCAAATTTGCCGATGTATAAATATTCCCGTGAGATATTAAAACTAGAGCTTTATACAAAAGCAGGAATTAAATCAAAAAAATTCAAAATACAAAAAATGCCATACGTCAGAAAATTATAATTTCATAAATTTAAAACATGTCAAAAGAACTATTTCAAAAAAAAATTCTTCAGATAATACTAGTTTCTTTTTTGTTCAATATTAGTTGTTTATTGGTTTACTTTACTGCTCCAACGTCTACATTGCAAACTTGACTCTAGCACAGTAAAACTAGTAAAATATCTTCATACTAGTAAGTATTCTGATTTCGCTTCAAAACAAGGACGCTACCGATTGCCCTATCCGTACACGCACTACTACGTGGCTACTACCTTCATACACAAAACGTCTTTTAGGCTACGTCCAAATCACGCCGAGTAATTATCGCCCGGTAGAGTTGAAAAATCAACCCGTTCTGGAACGAGCGTTTCACAGTTAATTTGCACACTGATAGGAGTGATTTTCTACCCTTTCTATGGCAGGTTAAAGAATTCAACTTGACAGTTGGAAAATTACTCTACCCTGGGTGTCCCAAAACCACTTTTTTAACTTCCTCGTTGCGATTTGGAACGCATCCTTATATTCGATATTGCTTCAAGGTTTGCGTTCTATTTCCTTTACTTGTGCTACTGCCTCCTGCGTATAGGTAGGCATATGTGCGTAAGTGTGACAGGGAAAGACGAATCAAGCGCTATGTCATTCCATTAGCCTTGGACAGATACGTTGTTTGGGAGTTTACGAGAGATGACACTGCTATCATATGTGTGTATAATATGAGACGTCCAATGCATCACATACAAAACACTCACAAAGTAGTTCTAATACTTACTGTAAACTATAAACATTCTTGAAATACTAGGGAGAACTTATGCGATCCTAGTACATAAATCTTACAAATTAACAATTCTGTACGTAACTAGGAATAATATAATAAATATACATACAAAGAAACTATCTGCCATCGTTTGAGACTTCTTGAAGGTAGAAGCAGAAAACCTGACTAGGGTGTCGGTTTAGCCGTATTATAGCAGGAGGCAGCAAATGCTACGGGCCTCGCGTCGCGCGTAAGGGGGCTGCCCCTTGACAAAATTCACATATGCCTAATTTTATTGTTATTCGTAATAATATTATTTGTTTTCAGTTGGATACTATATACTATAATTTCATCATTAAAAAATCGTGGTTATTCAGAACACAAAACGAGCAACGCTATCTCTACTGGCAATACTTTATTATATTATACTAGCTTTTGCCCGCGGCTTCGCTCGCCTAAAATTTGTGGTAATTTAAAATTTAGAGAATCGGGACCTGCGCAAAAGAATATATACAATTTAAGATCCAGCTGAATTAAAAAAAATATCAACTACGGAATGTAAGTCGCCATGTACGCAGCTGAGAGAAAAAATAAAAATTAAACTCGCTCGCAGCCAGTTGGTAGTGTGGCCAGCTGCTGTGCAAAAGGTGTGCGTTCGATTCCCGCACTAGACAAACATTTATGTCATAATATAAACATGTGAGATCTAATCTTTACATTTATAGTCGAGTTTTGGTAATATAGTAGAAATATAACTGCAGTGTTGATAGTTTCCGGGAAACTGAAGACCAGCACGCTGGCCACCAGAGCCATGCCGCCGAAGAATATAGCTGGCAGATTATTGTAGTACAGCGCCTACAGATAAAATAAGTTATTAGATTGTTTAATAAATATATTATGTATTTGCAGATATTTTTTAAAGAACCATCAACAGTCAATCAAATTAAAATGTAATACGATTCATATGCAGTGTCATTGTTATTTTGGGTTATTTGAATGTAGGATACTTTTAGGGTTCCTTACTTCAAAAGAAGAAAAAACCCTTATAGGATCACTTTGTTGTCCGTCTGTCTGTCTAGACCCCTTTTCTCAGGAACGCTTCAAATCATCAAGTTGAAATTATTATCAAATACTAAGGTCTACGGTTCCTTGAACCTGTAAAAAAATCAAGCATCTATGTCAACGCAATAAAAAAATATACGGACATTTTTGTCGCATATTTTGGCATTCACAAATATATCAAAGCTTATGGGGTACATCCCGTTGTCTTAGAATTATGAAATATTACACTAAGCAAGGTCTTAAATCACAAATAAAATAAGATAAATAAAAAAAAACGTCCCTTTCCCTTACCTTTCTCATCTATGTGTGCCCGCATCGTTGGGTGAAGATGTCCCTCCATCGTTTTCTCGGTCTCCCCTGTTGGCGTTCCTCGTCTAGTGGTATCCATTCTGTTGCTCGTTTTGACCATCTCGCGTTTTCTTGTCTGCATAAATGGCCTGCCCATCTCTATTTTAGTTGTCTTATTCTTTTTTCAGTTCAGTTGTCTTAGTTGTCTTTCGTTTTTTTTTTTTTATACCACTAAGGTAGCAAACAAGCTTTCGGTCCGCCTGATGGTAAGCTGTCACCGTAGCCTATGGACGCTTGCAACACCAGGGGTATCACTTGCGCGTTGCGACCGTTCTGAAATCTTATAACTTCTTTCTTGAAGAACTCCATACTGTAGTCCTTGCAGAAAACCTTGGCAGGGCAGTCAGCTCATTCCACAACTTAAGCGTTCGCGGGAGGAAGTTTCTCTGAAACTTTTCGCGACCATTTAGGTTCTAAAGTGTGAAAATGAATTCCCTGCCGATGGCGAGCGGTGCGATGGTAGAAAGTAGCCGTGGGCATCATTTCGAACAATTCCTCAGAACACAACCCCGTTGCCGTTCACGATATGTAGTTACCGTGAACGGAACTTTAAAAGCTTCTACATACAATTCCATACATTCGTTCCGTTCGACAGTAAATTATAAAAGCGTCAAACGAATGATACAGTATGTACGAAAATTATTTTTATAACTAAGTATTGCAGATAACACAATTTTCATACTGTTGAATTTAACACTCGTTCCCGGGCGACTTGAATTACGAATTCCGCTGTTGAAAAATTGCTTGCTTGTTGAAAGCAGGTAACTTTTCATTTTACAGGAATTTTGAGTTTATTTTATTGATTTTTGCAAGGATGTGGTTTGATTATTAATAATAAGTGGTGGTTTTGAATTTTCACTTATGATGTTTTTTTTTTTAAATATTTGAAATCCATACTGAAAAGGATTGATGCCCCAATTTTTGTGAGTATAGATAGATAGCCTTTAGAATTGCACTATGTACGGTGGGCATCTATCCCCGAATCATATAAAAAATAATTATTTTATGCTTTTAAATAATAGTTACACCTAATAACTCTAAATCATGATGTAGTAGTATGGAGTATTGCTGCCATCTCTGGATGGGTGCACCCGGATACCAGCTTGGCCTTTTTGACTCGGTTCAACGATGGGCTAAGAGAATTGTCGAACACCCAAACTCACTTACCATAAATAATGCCTACGGATACTATCTACCATCGCACCGCTCACCACGGGCAACTTCATTCTTTACATGAAAAAAATGCCACAAACAAGTATTTATTTACAACCAAGGTAGCAAACAAGCTTACGGCCCACCTGATGTTAAGCGGTTACCGTAGCCTGTGGACGCTTGCAATACTAGCAGCATTACTCACGCGTTGTCGAACCTTTAAAAATAAATCACCCCTTCTGCGAAAAAAAAACTCTCGCAAGGTGTACAGGTCACAGAGCCACTAGTTTCATTCTTTATACACGCTCTTTATCCGTGATTATTAGGTAGTTCTATAATTTTTTTAGTACCTATATGTTTTATTATTCTATATATAGTACCTAAATAGTAAATCAGATTGGTTGCAGTAGGCCTTGATAACGTCAGATTTTAAATTTTTAACCTCTTAGGGTTCCGTAGTCCATATTATTTATCTATCGGGAAATGATTTCGCCATGTAAATCAACAGGGGGCCAAGGTCACGATAAACTGAAATTTTTATAGCATACCTATATTTTTATTCTTTTAAAATGCATCTAAGAACCTATGGTATGTTTTGAAAACAATTCTATAAAATTAATCTTTTTTTGTTTTTTTTTTTTTGGCAAATTTTCCCCTCAAATAGTAAGATAAAGTCTTCTGGTTTCGTACAATTAAGATTTTTGAACTAAAATGAAAATTATTAGATAAAATAATTCTTAATGATATTTTTTTTAATCGAGTTTGAAAAAATCAGACTCCTTGCACCGGACACCTTAGAAGTTCTCTCCTATTTACATCTTTCGCAAATATGATTTTCAGAGGATCAAAAAACGTCTGTACAGGCTATAGGCTTCGTGATTTTAATCTTGTTAGTTTGTGCTTTAAATCCAATCCTCTTCATTGATTTATAGACAAAAAATGCAAATGCTTTGATTTGATATCTCGTGTTCCGTAGTCTCGCTACTATTAATTTCAAAGAGTTTACTTTGAACTTATAACCGTCCTCTGTGTCTATGGCAGTCGCGCGATTGTGTTTTACAGGGCACCTTATATCAGCGCTAGGAGGTGCCGTACGGCATTTTCCGATATATTCGTTAAAAATGTAAAATAAAATGAAAAGGAATTGAAACAAATGATTAGGGCTAATTAAAAATGTGTAGGTGTCAATGTTGTGCTCTAAAAAAATCTTCCCCATTTTTTTTAAATCAAAAATTTACATTAGCTACCTCAAAATTGAGTACCTCAATGTATTCTGGTATCCATATATTTTGAAACATATGGTTTGTGCATACAAATAATCTGATTAAAAAACCGGTCAAGTACAAGTAGGTCTCACGTATGGAAGGAACCCGTCATTAAAGATTAAGGATTAACACCGCAAGCGTCACATAACGAATTTACCCGGGTAGCCACGACGCTTCACTGCACCTGTCCCGACGTCAGACCGTCACCAACGCGGCTCGCCGTGGAAATCACTCGTCTCACGCCACTTTTTGTAATTACTTAGAACTATTCAATTTCAAAAAATTATTTTGAATTTAAAATTTAGATAGTTATTTATCAGTTTGGTTTATCGATTTTTTAGTTTCAACTAAACAATTTTTTAACTTTACAGACACTTAGGAAACGGTTATTCTTTTAAATGTTTGAACACACTTTAAATGCCCTATTTAAGACCCTTAACGACATTTCACACAATTGTTTAAATACGTGTATGAAGTATTAAAAAAATACCATTATCTTAATTTTAATACAAAATCATAGTGGATGTTTACATGATACTTTTATATAAAATTTTAAATAAGATTTTGACCCCTCATAGCATCACTTTGTTGTCCGTCTGGCTGTCCTACCTACCTAGTATAATATAATGTATGTACTGTGTTCCTGCGCGCTTTACACGCTCGCACACCAAGCGTGGTGGCGCAGTGCAATAAGTAGGTCGCGCCAAGATTTATATTTATATAATGTACCAACCTACTCAAAAATATTAAAATACAAAACTTTATTTTTGCATTAAAATTTAGATACGTACTCACTCTTATCTATCAGTTCGATTTGCTTAAGATTTTTTAGTTTGAAATCTTTACAGACATGGTTATTTTTTTTATAATTATAAAAAATTGTACCTACTAAGAAACCTATCCCTTTTTTTAAACTTTAACGACATCCCACAAAAATTTTACCCGTCAGTTAAATGTATGAAGAGCTGTAAAAAAAGTCTTAATTTTAGTACAAAACTAGGTGAGTAGGTATTGCCAGTTTACATAAGTCACCATCACAATAAGGCGGATATAGTCATGAAAGTTGCGTAAGATAATAAAAAAAAACCACCCAAGTACGTGTCGTACACGCATTAAATTATGGTTCCGTAGCCGTTGTAACACAACTATTGCAGATTTATCAAAAACCTATAAACCGATTTAGTTTAAAACAATCTTGCATGGAATTATTTATAAAGTTCTATAACTGAATTTTTTTCTTATTTTTATAATTTATTTTTGTAGCAGTTTACAAGAGACACCTTTCTCTAAAATTTCATTAGAATCGGAGCAAAGACGACGGGACAATAAGGTTGTGTGTGATATACGGACGGACGGATATATCGAATTTATAAAAGTTCCGTTTCTGCGATTTGATTACGGAACCCTAGAAGTGTTTAATGCATAGCTAAAATCCTAAATACAATATATTAGGTAGTAATATTAATTGCTCATCAAGCAACTCGTATCTATTCTATGAGTTCTTCATGAAAGAAAATATTTAAAAAAAAAGTTGCTAAGTATTTTTGAATACTCAACTAACAAATTAAGAATTTACAATATTACATATATATTTTAAAATTACTGCAAAACTTTTCAAAATCGTTATTAATTTCCATTGAGTCACTCCGACACCGAAGCGTAGAATTACCTCCACGAAGTCCTAGAATGGACTGTGCCTGGGCTCGCGGGGGATTACAGAGCGACGGAGCAGGGGCACTCGCGAGGTGAGACTACAATTTTGAGGAAAAACGTACTTTTCACGAAGGTAAAACTCGCTAAAAATAAAGTGCTCAAATCGAAGTGTCGGTTTTTGAAAGTCCCTTTTTTTCGTGTAAACAGAAACTAAGACGCTTATTCTATTCTCGAGAGTTTTTGCGAAAACTCTAAAATCAGATACTCACTGCGATTTTTTTTTTTTTTAAGAAGTAGTTATTAAAAACCCAATTCTGTTCATATCAAAAAATTTACGAGGCTCTAAGGTATCAATTTATATTTTTTGTTAACGTATTAGACTAACAGTTTCTTGGGTTTTTTGACTTGAATCAGCACGAAAATTTAGCCCTTAAAGAAAAATTGTGTAACCTATCATCGGTGAATGGCCTCATTTACAACAACTTATGATTTATCTAAGTTCAAACGTTGGGCAAGGTGTGGTAAAGCAACGTTTAGAAACCGTTATAACATACAACTGAAATTCTGAGTCTGTAGTCGCAACTTAAAAAGCGCCTACTCCAATAATTGTTGGTAATAGTTTAATCTCGAAAAATGGTCCAGTCGACTGGCCACCTCGCTCATGCGATTAAACGCTACGTTGGATTTTCTCTTAAGGGGTACTTTAAGTCGAAAGTTTATGCTAACATTAGAGGAGCTCAGGAACAATATCAAATGCGAAATTGCCAACATATCAGCTGATAAGTGTTAAATGTTGATCGCTGCTGTCGTGCTTGTGGTGGTCATATGAACGATGTCCAATTCCATGCATAATTATTGTTACATGTGTACATCACCGGGAATAAATTTCAGCCCGAATCTCAATTAGGGCATGCAATTACCAGATGTTTTCATTACTGATAAATTTACCTTTATTTTCTTTGAAACTGAATAGATGCCTTAGTTATTATTTTATAAGAGAAAACAAATTTCATACGTATATTGTTCACGTTATTTTTTTTGAAACACTGCATCGAATGTTATTCATGTGTTCATTATTAACTGTAAAATTCATAGCGTAATATTACCGGTTAAAAAAAAAACTGATATCGGTAAATTTATTGGTAACGAAAACATCCGGTAATTGCATGCCCAAATTGAGATATCGGGTGGAATTGAATCCCGGTGTAGTAGTACAAATGTTATAATACAATTGGTATAATTATATATGAAATTGGGTAACGTTTATATGACCAGGGCCAGAAAGGTGTACTATTTAGAAACACTCTTGCTTATATTCTCTTTGTACTCTTGCATTTAAACCTTATGAGAGGGGGCTGCGCGGGTGGTGGGTTGAGAAGCTCGGTTCTCGGAAATTCAGTCACGATGGATCACTTCACCGGAGCGCAATGTGCATTCTGCGTTAAACATTATTACAAAAATGGCGATTCGTGCGCATGCTATTGTTTGCAGTGTTGCAGTTTGCGTGCGCAGAATTGCCGTTACTGGGCTGCAGAGAACCTCCTTTTTTTTCCGCAACTGCAACAATTTGAAGCCTGTATTCGTGCGACATGGTTTCAACAATTTGGCGCGACGTGCCATACATCTAATGCCTCTTTGGCGGTCGAAAACGAGATGTTTGCTGGGAAACTGATATCTCGCCGAGGTGACATTGCATAGCCGCCCAGAAGGTCGGATCTAACGCCCCACAAGAAGAAATGGCAGCTATTCCCCGCGCAATGTGCCAGCGAGTTTTTACCAACTTGAGGTTCAGATTCGAGGAATGTTCGCAGCGCGATGGTACACACCTAGATGATTTTATTTTTAAGAAATGATTTCCCCCATGTCTATTTTAATTGAAATAAAAATTTGTTTGTGAATTGTATTTAGTTTATTTATTATTATTTTTCAAATTCGCAAAGCTTTCTGGCCCAGCCTGTATAATAAATGTACATAGAAATTATCTGCCATCGTTGACTTCTTGAAGCAAATGCTACGGGCCTCGCGTCGCGCGTAAGGGGGCCGCACCTTGACAAAATTCACATTTGCGTAATATTAATATTATTTGTAATCAGTTACTCATAAAAAAATTCGTGATTATTCAGAACACACAGCGAGCAATGCTATCTCTACTGGCCATACTTCATTATACTGGGCACGATTTTTTAGCTTTTACGATTGCATTTACTTTCGTGCTGTCTCTTACTGTTTAGTTGAAAAATCTATTACTTTCCTGCTGTCAGGGTGACACGATAGCCAAATTTGCTAAATAACATTAAAATAACCGGTAGGTGCGACATTGAAATAACATCGTCATAGGTATCAGAGTATGAATTTCATAGGGCGAAGCTATTTGTCTTTCTCAGATGAAGTAGTGCCGGTAAATATTGTGTTGCTATGTGTTTGCGTTGTGCTACTATGTACCTACCGTAGCGAAAATAAAAGAAATGTGTATTAAGAATTTTTACGGTAATCCTTGCAGAAGAATCTATCGCCTTTAGTCGCTAATAAAACAAGTTTAGTCATGTGATGTGTTTGGGTTGTGCCGTGGCATCATAAATAAATTTAGTTATGTATAAGACAAGCTGTATAGGATATACATACAGAGGCACTTCCGACTTTTTTCAATGTTTTTTTCTAATATCACACATTGTAGTTATATGTAGTTTTTTTGTGTTTTTAATTATTATTTGGACTTGATTTACTCACTGAAAATTCAATTCCGCCATAGGCAATTTCATTTACCGTTATGGCCCTTACTGACTTACATAAATTGGAAATATAATACGTTACTTACTGCAATTAATCGTGCTCTACGATCCCAGTAGAAAAATCTATTCCCGTGGAACTATCGATGGGGATAAAAAAAGTCTGTCTTTTTTAGTTCCTATCTATAGCTTATAACTTTGGGCTTAAAATTAGGGCAATGGTACCTTTATGCATTATGTTTAAAAATGGATGCAATTTTGATACTTTCAGCATTGTTTGTATTTTTTTTATACCTCTAAAGTGGCAGACAAGTACACGGTCCGCCTGATGGTAAGCGGTCACCGTGGCCTATGAACGCTTGTAACAACAGGGGTATCAATCGCGCGTAGGTATGCGTAAATGAATATTTAAATTTATAATTATGCAGAAAACATTCATTGCGATCGATTTTAGATAATAGGACTGGGTTCAGAAACTCGGACCGTCAGAAGTTAATACTTTAATGTTTTGAACGACCTGTCAGTCTATAGACAAAATGACAGTCATTCAGAACCTTAGAGTAACAAATCGACAGTCTGAGTTACGTGCGGTTGCAGGTTGGAAACACATCTATGCATGGTGTACACAAGTATGGTGCACTACTACTTACTACCGAACTACTACACTTTTTTAATTCAAATTGATCCTCTTGAATTATTGAAAACTATACTTTCTTTAAAAATAATTCTCTAATAAAGATAAAATTGCAAAATAAAGTATTTGTTACATTGTACCAGGGATGATTGATAACTGGCCGAAACGACGAATTTAAAAATTATTACATTATATTCTAGCATCTCTTTGAAAATAGAACGCTAAATATGAACTAAATTGAATTTTGTATCTGTGGACCTAGATCTTTCATCGTCGTTAATTTTCTTAATAATGGAAAAAAACGAAATTCGTGAGGTTATATAGTTTTAAGTTTTCAAAGAAAACAGCAACCAGCCAAGCCAAACTAGACAGTGTTTTAGGTAATGCTGCTCTTTCATTAAGTACAATTCACACCTAGCTAACTGATATTAAACATGAAAGATTAGACATGATAAAAAAAATTCACAAAATTTTTAATATTATGTAAATAAATGCCGCTAAAACAACAAATAATGAAAAACAGAATAAAATAATATTTAAGGGGGCTTCCAACAACAAACGTGATTTTTATGCTCGATAACTTAAAATATTCACAGAATATTTAGTTGTCCAAGTCACTTTAAAAATAATTAAATTAAAATAAAACAAATATGGGACGCTCCCATACAATAAACGTGATTTTGCTCGTTTCTGCTCGATATTGATAACGGCAACAGGTAGACGCTTAAAATATTTACAGAATATAATAAAAATCGGCCAAGTGCGAGTCGGACTCGCGCACGAAGGGTTCCGTACCATTATCTTTAAAAATGGCAAAAAAATCACGTTTGTTGTATGGCAGCCCCCTTAAATAATTATTTTATTCTATTTTTCATTATTTGTTGTTATAGCGGCAACAGAAATACATCACAGTTCATGATACAGCCTGGTGACAGACGGACGGACGGACGTACGGACGGACAGCGGAGCCTTAGTAATAGGGTTCCGCTTATTACCCTTCGGGTACTGAACCCTAATAACAGAATAAAATGAATATTTAAGGGGGCTTCCAACAACAAACGTGATTTTTTTGCTCGATTTTGCTCGATATTGGTAACGGCAACAGATAGACGCTTAAAATATTCCAGAATACTTATTTACATAGTCATTTTAAAAATTAATAAATAAATTAAAATAAAAAAAAAAATATGGGGGGCTCCCATACAACAAACGTGATTTTTTTGCCATTGGTATAGATAATGGTACGGAACCTTTCGTGCGCGAGTCCGTTTTTTTTTTACTTCATATTTGCTATGGAAATATTTATAAACATTCCATCAATGTTCGGATCAAAATACGTTCGGATGCACGTCAAACGCATAAAAAGAAACGAATATTTTATAACAGCAATGGCATTCTTTATTCAAATAGAGTTATCCAGTTTGTTTTATTTTTATTACTAGCCGCGGCAGAGGATGCGCACCCATCAACCCCTATTCAGCTGAATAATTTCTTCACCCTGCAGCTGTTGATACACTGTAACAAAATAGCAATATCTATAAGTGAATACTAATAATTGCTGTGATTGCAAGGTACCTGGTATAAATAAGGTCTATGTGATTTCAAATTCATTTATTTAACTTATTATTTAGTCCTTTAAACTACATTACATTTTTTATATTGTTATGATAGAACTGCAGGTTCTCAGATGAAATACATATTTTTAACTGGCAATTCATTTGATCCAGTGATAACTGTTGCAATTATGAATAGTTATTCAAAGTGAAAGTGCCCTGCGCGGAAAAGATATATACAATTATGTTTTGGCAAAAAAATAAACAATCTTAACAACAACAAAAATGATTTTATACCTTAAAAGAATATTTAAATTTTTCTTTCTCATTTAGACTTAAAAACTTTTTATAATTGTTTCCCATATTGTTATATTTTTTGCACTTTTCTCATATTAAGGTTTAAGGGGTGGGCCTTATTAGGCGCCATGCATTATTACCCGCAATAACCTTAGTTCGATCTCGTTATCCTTATTAATAGGGTTCGTAAAAACTAAAACCCCAATGGTATAACTTTGTTTTCTGACTGTTTTTTTCAGGAACGCGTAGAGATATCAAGTTGAAAATAATATCAAATACTTAGGTCTTCAGTAAGGCTCGCCCGAACTCTCGATCTCGGCTACAAATCAAACCGAGCTCTAGTTTTGGTTCTGGACTAAAAACCACCGCGATTCTCGGACATAACCGAGACAATTACACACTATGGGATTCAAATTGGACGCACGTCCACGTTCGTCACTCGATGTCACTGCGTCAGGATAAATTCAACTTATGGGCAGCTCTTAATTTATTTTTTATACCACTAAGGTGTCAAAAAACAAGCTTACGATCTGCCTGATGGTTAGCGGTCACTGTAGCCTATGTACGCTTGCAATACCAGGGGTATTACTCGCGCGTTGCAGACTATAAAATTCTAATAACTTCTTTCTTGAAGAACCCCATACTGTAGTACTTAGTGAAAACCTTGGCAGGGAGCTTATTCCACAACCCAAGCGTACGCAGGAAGAAGTTTCTCTGGAACCGCACTGTACTGACCGTTGCGGTTCTAAACTGTGGAAATGAATTCCCTGCCGATTTGGACAGAGTGGTCTCTCGATATGAAAGACGAGATCTCCACGCTTTACCTCCACAACGGAACGAGGGATGCTTGCACGACCCGTGCGTGCGTGAAGCGTCTCCAGTACTGTCATCTGCAAAGCAATGTATGCTGTTGATGTCCAACATGTCATTCATATGCAGTAAAAACAGCGTAGGTGACAGCACAGAGCCTTGCGGAACTCCAGCATTAATGTCCATGCTGTCAGAGCAACTACCGTCAACTACGGCTCGCATGCCGCAAAGAAAGCTAGCCACCCCAGCTCAAACCTTGGGCACTCCGTAAGATGGCAACTTCGATAAAAGACCCTGGCGCCTAACCCGATCGAACGCCTTCGCTATGACCAGGCTGCATGCCAATGCCTCCCCCTGACTCAATGGCTAGTGCCCATCGGTGTGTGAGATACACTAGAAGGTCACCAGTCAGTCGAGCGACCGTGGCGAAAGCCATATTGACCATCGCTGACCAGGTCCTGTTTTTCTATGTATCTTAGAAACGGTGTGTTGATCACACGCTCCATCACGATGGAGAGGAAAGAGGTAATAGCGATAGGCCTGTAACTGATGGATCTGATTTATCGTCCTTTTTGGGTACCAGTTGCACATTCGCAGTCTTCCGCGAAGACGAAAATTGCCTAGTGTGGTAGGAAAGCGCCATTGCTTTTTGCTTGGAATACCGTCTGGCCCACTCGACGTATAAAAATCTAGAGAAAGCAAAGCCCGCCGGACCTTCCGCTGTGTTATGGAGATTTCCGGCATGGTCTTACCGCTTCGGTCTTGAAGTTCCCTTCGGCAGGTTTAGCAAGCGACCTGGCGACTGGTCGAAACCTATTTTACATGTGTGATGCATAAAATTAACGCAATCCATAAAATAACTAGTTCTGCTGTGGGATATTGCTCTAGAACTTTGTCAGTCGTCAAACTCAGGTGCGTGAAGAGTCGAGCTACGTCCGCGTCACCTCTATGAGACCTGTATAGGCACGCATAAATACAAGTGTTGCCGCCGTGATATACGCGTACTTGCAATATCGACAGGTCCCTGTCTTCAAGGCTATGAAATCGGCGCCGCCTCCTCGTGTTTTTCTATTTGAAGCTTAAAAACGCCGAAAAACTGCTTTTTTTGTTACAAAGTAAGTTGTTAAATTTTCAATATTATAACAATTATTAACAATCTCTAATTCATAATATGCAAAATTATCGCATTTTAATATTTTTTTTTCACTATTTATCTATTTTTGGTCTCGGCTCTCGGCCTCGGACGAGATGTTTTTTATTCTCGTTCTCGAATTACTGTCTCAGTCGACCCTAAGTGATCCCTTAGAGCTGTAAAATCTTCCAAGTCAACGAACCAAGTACGGCCATTTGCGGAATAAATCTAAAAATCTTTAATTTGTAGTTCTATCACATAAAAAAACATTTTATTGCTTACAAACTTACATTTATAGTTTGAGAATAATAAAAAAACCCGACTGTAAAAAAATTAAGTACTTAAAAGAAATAAATAAGTAGACGAAACTCATTTCAATGCAAGTACAAATAGTAGTACAATTTGCTCAAACTACTAATATAGTAAGTTACTTTAACATGAGTTCCTGCTCATAGTTAAATATTTGGTATGTTTAGGTCCCCTAAATTATAATTCTTTTTAGTTCTTACTGTTTTTTGCAGTCGAGTATTTATTTATTTATTTTTTACTAAAAAGTTAAGTCTTCTTCGTAGAAAGGGGCTACTGAGGCTTCCAGACCCGTACTCCATGATGGACGAACTATCTTTCTATCAAATTTCTACAAAAGTTTTACATAAAACAACTTGAATATTAATAGCTATACAACAATATTATTCGGTTTCAAAGTTTGACCAAAACTCCGGACAAGACTTATCTCGTGAGCAGGTGTTTTCTCTAGAAGGTGCTTTCGGGAAGCGTATGGAATATTCTGTTAAGTGAATGGAAGTTTAATTTAACATGGATAAGTATTAACTGGGCCGCGGAAATGTTGAGTTATAATGATAAGTTAACGTAAACGCCGCCCAGTGTCCGGTCGGAAAAAAATCTTACCTGGTAATGAACTTATTACTGTTGTGTTTAAGATCTGTTTCAGTTTTTTACATAAAACCTTCAATGCACTTCATATCTATATTAATAAACGCGTTATTCATAAATTGCTATTTATCATTGTCGCAGGACGCGTATTCTTTTATAAAATGCTAATACACTAGCATTTTATATAATGAAATGACCAGAGTTTTGGTTGATTCCATACAATAAAATGATTCATAAAAAACTTGGTCACTTAGTGTGCATTTTTGTTATGCGACTGTAGTAAATAGGGCTGTATGATAATAAAACGTTTTAGAAGCGAAATCTTTATAGCTCAAGATATTTAGTGTAATGTAGTTTGTATGAAATAATTTTGTTCGGATACACCTTAAGAAATCCTTAATATTTTCACTCAAACTATTCTCAAGTTTTTTAAAGTATATCTATATCTAATGTAGAAAAACTATCGTACACTACTACTACAAAGTTAAAGGACCAATTTTTTTTTTTAAATCAGATTAAATATAAAAGAAAAAGATTGAGAAACAATGTATAAATATTTTATATACCTTTCCACTCTTGACACCACTCCACTATCTCCTCGCGATGACGTATATTTAAAAAAATATCTCACCTGAATCATCCACTTGGATAAATATCTGCTCAGAAGATGACTCTTCACCACCAGGATTTAAAATTTTCAATTCACTCGAATTTAATCCTAAATATTCAAGGGGTATGAAAATAGTTTGACGATTTTCGCTTCCATCCTTATTCGATGATGCATTTCCGATTTCGGAATTGGCTAATGTGGAATTTACGTTCGATTTTATATCAACAGCACTTCGATTCTCATTCGTTACAGCATCAGTTAATACTTGTATATTTTCATCTTCGATTCGTAAGTTATCTGATAGTCTAAATTTGTCACTTGATTCAATTCTACTTTCAGAGTTGCCTCTAGACATACTGTTTTCAGCTTCTGAAAATTTATTTTCTAAAACTATTTTAGGATTTACTTCAATAGGTATTTTAGTTACAACTACTCTAGGTTTTTTTCTAATAACTTGCTTGAATGTTTCAGTTTGGTTTTTGAGTCTACCTTTTGGCATAATGTATGTTTTTTGGGGTTCAACTAGTGTGTTTTCTAGCTCTAACGGCAATTCATATACAGCGTTTTGTTCGAATGTTTCAGTTTGGTTTTTGAGTCTTCTTTTTCGCATATATGTTTTTTGGGGTTCCACTACTGTGTTTTCTGGCTTTAGCGGCAATTCGCATACAGCTTCTGCGTCTTGTTCCTACAAATATCATTTTACTATTATCTTTTACAAACAGCGCCATATGGTCCTGAACTAACTAAAGGGTGTCAAGTAACTGATACAAATACTTATAAGGCTACAATTTGTAAATACGAACATATTTTACATAGAAAACACCCAGGCTCAAAACAAACAAAAAAATTTCATCACATAAATGTTTGTAATAGAATCAAACCCGCGCCTCTCAGTACAGCAGGCAGTCATTACTAGCAACTGCAATGCTGTTAACTGTAAGTCACCTAATGAATACGATTGCACTTTATATATTTAGCCGGCACATAAATAATACAGGTTGGTTGGTTGGTCTTACTATTTAGTAAATTTCGTTAACACCGGGATGTTTTCTATTTAAGAACATTTTCAGTTTAAGAACAGTTAAAAAGTTTGTTGTATAACGGACCTGCTCTGTGTCCGTCGATTCGCAAAGCTGCGCAGGTTGCAGTGACTCGCTTATTGACTCCGGCACGCTTTGAAGGGGATCTAAAACCTCTTCTACCTCATCCTTTAGTTCCATTTTAATACTGAAAATAAAATTATTTCATTATATTGTTTTGTCCAAAACTTTATTCATGTATGTTAAAGTTTATCGTATAGGTAATGGCCAAGAAACTAAGACTTTTTTCACAAGTAACTAATAATAATAGGATATAATATAAATTATCAAAACGGCGTTACCAATGTTTACCTATACTTTACGGCAACAACAAACCTTAGACATAGAGGCGTGAATGAAAAACGATCGCAAAAGTGTAAAGGAAACGAAGCAAATCTGCATTATCTTGTTTCTTTCTAATGTTTTGTTATTATTTTACAGAAAATGAAAAGGTAGCTGTAGCACATTAGCTTTGACTCTTTATAAAGTGTGCCCAAATTTGGGAGGCTATTGCGAAGTCCATAGGACCGATTACAAGACTCGAATTCTATGGTAAAAACTCACATTCCATTAGTATTGTGCCTAAATGTATGACAAAGAAAGGCTAACTTCATACTAATAAAAAAAAACGAGTTGCACTCCGGGAGTGCCGGCAGAAGTGAAAACCTTTACACACGATTCGCGCTTAACACTCAAATATGTCACAAGACATGTCTTTGACATTGTCAAGAAATAATAATGTTTGTTTATTTACTTTTTTGACGTAGTATATTTGACATCGCAATCTGTCATAGAATTAAAATTCCATATCCAACCTCCCTGTACTACTCATAATCACGAATACTAAAAATAAAAATTATAATAGGCGTGGCGTAATGCGTAAGGTTTCCGTATTTTACAAAGACAAAGATGCACTTTGTTCAATTTCCATATTTTAAACACTTTATATACACGAATTTTACGAATACACAGCAGTATGGCCACTACACAGACGGTCGAGCCATCAGTTGTCACCATCCATGGATGCGCGTAGCACGCTGTAACATAAACACACACGACCATTGGCGCAAGCGCCCTGCGCCGCCTAAACGAAACAGCAGACGCAGGCATACATTTTCGCCGCGCCGTAGAAAGAGAGGGGGATACTCCCTCTCCTACGCCGCGCCAGCTGTCTACTCTCCATCCGTCTTACGAATTTTCACGATCAGGACACGTGACCTGACGCGGGTTTATCATTTTTTACCCATAGCAAAAAAGTGCACAACGCCGCTAAAGAAGTTTTCACTTCAAAAATTGTTCAATGAAATAGCGCCTAAATCATTGACGTGTTAACACTCTTCTTACCTGTCAGCGATGTCTTCGGAAGGATTGGACAGTATCCTCGTGTTAAACAAGTGTCTACGTATAGACTCTAATACTGACTGTACTTCTCCCTGTAATGCAAATAATATATAAGAAATAAAATAGAAGGTAAAACCAGCTCTAACTTAATTTTTTTCTCGCTCTATACACGAGAAAGTGAGTTAAACAGATACTTATTCACCTAGGGACCTCAATCCGATCTACGGACTAAAAGCTACAATATTGCAGGTTGGGCTAAAAAACATTATATTTGGTTAAAAATATACTTACAAAGGGCCTTGATCCTGGCACCCGCAACATATAATGGAGCGCATGCGTTCCTCGCGTCTCACAGCCGCTGCATATGTCATAGTCAGGACAATGCAGACACACATAACGGAATCTGGAAATTTCTTAATTAAATCAGGCTTTGACAGCTAAGAAATTGACGATAGTTTCAAAATTCATTATATTGTTTGGTTTAAGTACGGAATTTAAGTTAGTACACAAATATACCTACAGCAGCATCTCTTGTTACTTAGGTAAACAAATCTATGTAAAAGTCTATTTGTTTGCTAACCAGTTAACCTAATTTGATAGTTGGAATCCCGATTGTGGCTGGCAACGGAAATTGATTAGTCTGCGGTTGATACTGGTGAGTTCCTATTGCGTCACATCACAACGAAGTAATTGTGTGACCTGATTTTTGGACCAGCCATAGCTGCATAGTATTTATAAGAAATCGAAGAGAGTAGCCAGCAGCTGAACGCACACCGACATTAAAACATGGGGAAAGTAAGTAAATCAAGGACCAGGGACGGAATGATGTACCCCTTTTCCCTTACGAACTTCCACAACTACCCCGATCGGGAGTTACCACGCGTTTAGATCCCTCCATGGGTGACACCACGGAACTTTTCGCCTGCGTCGCAGCAGGACAGCAGGATGACCTGTTCTGGACACAGAAATAGCTACAGGGATGGAGTACGTCAAAGAATACTTTTTTTTTATACCACCAAGGTGACAAAAAAGCGTCCAGCAATGGTTGGCGTGATGTTAGGTAGTAACCTTAGTTTACGGGCGCACAGCACCAGTGTGACTGGTGTGAGATTTTGTCTAATACCTATAAACAAGCAATTCTTTTATAAATATAATCTGAATCTCGAAAACGGCTCCAACCATTTTCATGAAATTTAGTATGCAGGGGGGTTCCGGGGGCGATAAATCGTACTAGCTAAGTTGCATTTTTAGAAAACGTCGTTTTATCCCTTGTTTTCAGACAATAATAAACTGAAAAATAAGACTCTTCTTGACTATCTATTTATTGTCGAGTAGTAATAATATTATTTATTGTCGAGTAGTAATACTATTATTTTTACCGACACAGCAACACTAAAAAGCTTTAGTGTTGCTGTGTCGGTAAAAAATGGCAATAGATGGCGTTGTTAAAAAAATATAACAGGTAACCGCCATCGCTTTGGCGTATTGAATAACTAGGGGTCCCGGCGAACGTTGTTCCGCTGCCGTCCCTCTGTAACCCGACGAAAGTTGGTTTCTACATAAAGTGCCCGAGTCCGGCTCGCACTTAACAGATCGAGATAAAAACTATCCTATCTTTTAAGTAGGATTAAATAACAGATAGTTACGAAGTTTGATAAAATCGGTTCAGTAGTTTAGGAGTCCATCGCGGACAAACAACCTGACACGTAATTTTTATATATAAAGATGAATCCTATGAAAAGAAAATGTTTTAGAAAACTGCCCACTAAAGGTCCCGCTTCATTTTCCTCTTGGAACAGATTACCAGAGGCAGTATTTTATTCATACACATGGTTTTACCAAATTTTTTTTAAAAGTTTAAAAGAAGCTAACCGTCGCAGTCTCTATTACCGTCTTCGAAACAGTAGCGCTATGAATGTTCAACTAACCCTGATATGGTCCTCTCACAAATGTTGCACTGGAAGTTCTCATGCACTTGGTCCCTCAGTACTTTTTCTGAATATGTATCTACAATACAAAAAATATACCTTGTTTGTCACTATAATTCAATAATTTTTGTTAATTCCTTTTTTGGAAATTTCTACATTACCTTTGTCTGAATCATCAGGTGTAAGTTTGACGTCGTCGTACATCAACACGTCATCAGTCACATCCTGGTCTGTAACCAAATATACAAGTCAGGTAGAGGAGCAAAACACTAAAGTGTGCTTATACACTTATTAATTATTAAATATTTATTAATTTATATATATATATATATTTGTGAACGTCTGTCTGTCTATTTGCTTAACGCCGCTAAGGAGCAACCAATTGAGCTGAATTTTAGTACAGAAATTGCTGAAGAGACTGAGAAGGACAAAGGCTTCTCTGAGACGAATATCTCGTGGACAAACAATAGCTAAAGCTGGGAACTTTTATACAGTAAAATCAGGAAGTTGCCGTAGAAATTCTACACCGATAACCGAATTTAGCGCAGGCAGAGCCACGGGTAAAAGCTAGTAAGTATTATTTTTAAGTTGATTCAAGAACGATAAATTAAGAGAAATGTAAGCCAGTATATTGAGAATCCCAAGTAACTGTAAATTGGATTATTCTTATTTTTTTTTTTTAAGTGAAAACTTCTTTAGCGGCGTTGTGCACTTTTTTTGGTATGGGTAAAAAATGATAAACTCAAGTCAGGTCACGTGTCCTAATCGTGGAAATTCGTAAGACGGAAACCGTAATGCCACGCCTATTATAATTTTTATTTTTAGTATTCGCGATTATGAGTAGTACAGGAAGGTTGGATATGGAATTTTAATTCTATGACAGATTGCGATGTCAAATATACTACGTCAAAAAAGTAAATAAACAAACATTAGTATTTCTTGACAATGTCAAAGACATGTCTTGTGACATATTTGAGTGTTAAGCGCGAAATCATTCAAGGCTGGGTACTTAGCTCCAGCACAGGAGTGTTTCCGAAGAATACTTTACCACACAGGCCTATTCACCTAGCTATGTTCAACGACATTTTTTAGTTTGTAGCCCCGCGAAATGATACATGATAGCTCTGGGAAACTCGTGGTGGAACCCGTTGGTCACGTGCGTCAGTGTGATGGAATCACGCTTTTACTAGACTTCATGTAATTGATTCCTACGTGGTTATGGAATTGGAAATGTTCGTCACGAGCAGATCCTAGACTGGGTATATAAGACAATAGTTGACATTTGCCCTTCAAGATTGATACTAAGATATTTTATGTCTTAGGAACCTGAGGTGTCTTGGGAGCCTAAGATATCTTAGGAGTCTAGGATGACTTAGAAGTCTAGGATGTCTGCAGACTTTTAGGACAGAAGTATGATTGTGTAATAGGTATTATTTTAGGAGGAGAACGAACGTCCTATGTCTGACTCCTGATGTGATATCTATGAGATGATCTAAAAATTTGATTGATGGTTTGACACTAATAGTTAAGAAATAAGTGGAGTTAGGTTGCTAGGATGGTTTTGTAAGGCTGGACGAAGTTGTCCAGATGGTCTTGGATATGGAGGGGAGGCGAGTCCAAGGTGTAGGGACCTTTTTAGGAAAACGATTTACAGATAACAATAAAAATTAACTAATCTAAAAAAAAATTTCAGGAAATATATAGAAGGTTGTTTAGGTACTCTAAATTTACAGAAAAGAAGATTTTTATTATATTTTTTTTTTATCTATAAATAAATAAATATACTATATATTTAATACATATTATAGACATAAGTACATAACTCTACACCTACACATCTCTCTACATACACACATTTTTCACTACACTTATGCAGAAAACGAAAATAAGTGTTAGATGGTTTGAAACTCATACTTCAGAAATAAGTGGACTTAGATTGCTAGGATGGTTTTGTAAGGCTGGACGAAGTTTAGTCCAGATGGTCTTGCATATGGAGGGGAGGCGAGTCCAAGGTGTAGGAACATTTATACGAAATCGATTTTCAGATAACAATAAAATTTAACAAATCTAAAAATATTTCAGGAAATTTATAGAAGGTTGTTTAGGTACTCTAAATTTACAGAAAAGAAGATTTTTATTATATATTTTTTTATCTATAAATAAATAAATTTACTATATTTAATATATAATAGACATAAGTACAAAACTCTACACATACACATCTCTCACTACACATATCACTCTACATACACACATTTTTCACTACACTTATGCAGAAAACGAAAATAAGTGTTAGAAAGTGTTTACTATAACAAGTTCGGGAACATAAGTTAAGCTGACAAAGTGAAAAGACTATCGAAATAAATCTTCAACACCCTGGATTGCAACTTTACCTAGAGTTTTTATAAACTCAGGTAATCTCCGGGGACACAACAACGGCGAGAACAAAGCTAAGTACTAAGTGATAATTTCTTTATTTACATTACCGTGTATTTCAATGTATATTTTTTGAGAGTAAAAACAAAACTTATTGATAAATATCTAGTAATGGAGATTTTATCCAACCTCATAATAAAAGACATTAGACTCTAAGAACTCTCCACCAGATAGATGACTTACCTTTCAAAGGGACAATATCTAAGTCCTTATTCCATGAGAAAGAATCTTTAGCTGTTTCCGGTACAGTATTTTCTGAAAAAAAAAAGTTTTAGTCTAAAATAACTATAGTCCTGCCTATAAATACTAATAGGTGGGTAAATATTGTCGGCGCGGTAAAACGTTAGTTTTATATTAGTATTATATTATATACTTAGTATACGTATAGTATAAAATATCAATTTTTTTTTGATCGATTAAAAATCTCGCAAAGTTATGCAACTCAAGAGATTACCTGACGGCGACAAATGCCCAGGATCTTCGACTCCTTCAAAAATAAAGTCTTGATCTGATTCACAAGCGACATCTTCTATATTGTCAGTCTTATTAGCATCATCTTTAGGGCTGTTTTCTTTTTTACCTGCAAAAAAACAGAAGGTTAAATATTCAATATAAACTTCAGATGCCAGCCAGACCAGAAAGAGTATTATAAATATTACAAAGGTACACAAATAATAAAGGCTATAAATCGGATCAATTAGACTAATACACATCACATGTTGAATTCTTTTTTTTGGTATACCACTAATGTGGCAAACAAGGTTACGGTCCGCTTGATGGTAAGCGGTCACCATAGCCTATGGATGCTTGCAACACTCGCGTGTTGCCGGCCCTTCAGAAATCTAATAACTTCTTTCCTGAAGAATACCTTACTGTAGTCCTTGGATAAAATCTTGGCATGGAGCTCAGTTCACAACCCAAGCATTCGCGGGAGTAAGTTTCTCTGAAACCGCACTGTACGCGACCATTTCGGTACTTAAGTGTGGATACACTAGAAGGTCACCTGTCGAGCGACCGTGGCGAAAGCCATATTGACGGTCTCTAAGCAGGTCTTGTTTTTCTAGGTATCTTAGAAGCCGTGTGTTGAACATACGCTCCATCACCTTGGAGAGGAGAGAGGTAATAGCGACAAACCTGTTATTCGATGGATCTGATCTATCGCCCTTTTTGGGAACCGGGTGCACATTCAGTCTTCCATGTGGACGGAAATTACCTAGTATGGTAGGAAAGCGCGAAGAGGCGCGTGAGTACAGGAAATAACTCAGGAGCACACTGTTTAAGCACCACTGCTTTTTTGCTTGGAATACCGTCTGGACCACTCGACATATGAAAGTCTAGAGAAAGCAAAGCCCGCCGGACCTTCCGCTGTGTTATGGAGATTTCCGGCATGGGCTTATTATTACGACCCGTGGTCCAAGCTTCATACGCAGAAATTTAGCTTCTTTGCAAGACCTATTAAACCACGGTCGTTTTTTGACGCCGGCAGCTACTTGCAGGTTAGGGATAAAACATTCCATACCAGCGAGGATTGTTTCAGTGACTGCGGCTGTGCAGGATCTACTGAGCTAAAGCCGACTTATAGTGCCACACACGACATCAATTAGTTGGCCCAGATGGATCGGGTGTGTGCATGACATTTGAGTCCGAACGAGACAGTGGTCTGAGGACCCAAGAGGCACATCCACTGAGAAGAAATATCCGTCCTGACGTGTAGTCAGCAGAAGATCCAGTTAGGAGCTTGTATGATCCTCTATATCTGGTATTCTCGTTGGAGAAAGAACCAGCCTAGAGAATCGATAGGCCAGAGCAAATACATTTAGCACTTACAATGACAGTATACTTAATGAAGGTAATGTAGATAATATTTGTAACAATAAAAGACCAGATAATTTTTTATTTCTTTTATTTTTATAATTTTATATTTTTCTGCTTTTCTTTTAACTAAATCATCCCTATCAAATCTTGCTATTTTTCTTTTTTAAATTTGGCTGAGGCCTTTGCACCAACTGTGGGTAACCATTTCATAAAATGTCAATTGTGATTTTTTTTAGTTCTTTATGCATATTACAATCAAAAATCGAAAAATCACATATGAATCAGGTAAATTATGTATTTTCCCACTTAAATTTTTTTCTTCAGGTCTTTCATGCAATACTTAAAGTATTATTTTAAAAATTTCATTAATGAGGATGTAAAAAGTGGTTTAAGGACTAATTAGTGACATTTTATTATAATTTCTTTCAGATATAAAATCATTATTTCTTAGTGGAACACTGTCAACTGGTTGTGGTGATTCTGAAAACCAGTATAATTTAATAAAAAAAACTTACTTAACCGCTATGACACCCCATATACCAAAAATTCATCAAGCTGTTTATTCTGTTAATGTGTCAAAGGATTAGACAGAAATACATAAGTAGTTAAAAAACACAACCCACCTTGTAGAGTTGGTTGACCTTTAAACAAATCATGTTTTGCGTTGGTGGCTAAGATTAATTTTCAGTCAGGTAGCTCACAGGCACATATCTGATTTCAAACATTTTTAATGAAGAAAATAGTTTCAAAGCATTTTTTACAATTTGTTGTTTTACAAAATACCATAGGCAGATTTTATACTATGGAACAATAAATATTGTTTAAGTTTTTAGATTATTGCATATATAAAACTTTAATTGGCCGCTCTGCATCTACTTGTTCACAAGTTCACAATAGAACCCTAACCTAACCCAATCAACATGACTCAAACAATGCGATTTCTGCCCCATATCATACAACCTGCCTTCAGTATATTGTAAAGCAGCAACTTATACAATCTGCCTGTGACATAAATATATAACAAATTATCATATCACGTTATTTGCAACGGAGAAAAGTGAATCAACTTATTATCTATTCTCTGGTCATAGCCTAAGCAGCTAAGAATAATGTAGCCCTTATCAAGAAATGGGCTAGTTACCACAATTTTTTATGCATAGTAATTAAGAAAAACTTCAATTAAATACAAACACCCGTAAAATTAAATTTTCATCTGATAGCTACTTTTCAAGATAGTAACATTAATACTATGCAATATATACTGCAATGGTATGCACACACTTCTCAAGTGCAAATTGCTCCATGTTAAACTGTACAAGGTGAGTGATATCACTAACATATCGCACGCTTGATCATATACTGACATAACTCAAAAAATATGTTTATCGGGAAATCGCAAAAAACGATTTAGCAAACCTGACTTATCTTACAAAGCGGCTTATTACTCAAATAAAATAGCTTTATATAATGAAATAATGTATTGTACGGATACTTGATAAAGTGAGTATTAATGTTTGAATATAATTTTAAAGAAATTTAGATTTTTAACTATAAATTAATCGGTTAAAAAAATTGTTCCTCAAGATGCGTCAGTTTAATATAAAAGCTAAAGTTACATTGATTTGATACTGGTGACACATTTTGAAATGAGTCCGTGTTTTATTTAATATATAACTAAAGCATACTCATTATTAAAGTATGGGTCTTTATAATATGAAGTAAAATTTTAATACTGGTGACATTCTGAAATGAGTCTGTATTTTATTCAATGTATGTTCTTATTTTTATGATAAATGTCTATAAGGTATATAAAATAAAAGATAAGTATTAAAAATATTTTGTTTTATTAATTGTTTTTATTAATAAAAAGAATCAAAAACATATTAAAGTTAAAAAAAAATGTTGACCTGTGTCAGCCCTAATGGTAGCCTCATTGGGGGAAGGGACTGGTTATTGTACCTTGTATAAAACAATAGTGAATTGTATTGTACCTTATTGCAATGCAAACTTTAATTAACAATAAATCTTGTATACAACAACAGTCAAGTAATAATTAACTGTAGGTACCTACACCTCTTCTTTTATGTAGTATTTGACTTACACATGATTGAATCTTAACGCTTTGATAAATAAAGATATTTTGAATTAAATTTATACAATATTTAAATATATTAATACCTAATCACAGTACACAATTTGTATATAGGTAAGTACTTTAAAATCAACTCTGAAAGAAACTTTGACTCCTAATAATGTAATTTATAAACTTTTAAAAAATAAAGCAGTAAAAACTTATGCTAGGTTATAATATTAACGAATTAAAGTTAACAAAGAGATCAATATCAAATTTACAATATTAGTTGCCAGTTTTTATTTAAAATCTAAAAACAAACCGTCACATTTATCTACTATTAAACAACACGATAATACCTAATTGTACTTATTTATTAATTAAACGATCAATTTTCTCAATATTTGGCACTTAATCAGTCATTACAAGACTAAACTTAAGATACAAGTATTCACCCTGATTATTACAGAATTGTATCATAAAAATAATTGGGTATCAAATTTTTATCAAGTTACTCTTTTAAATCCTTCTTTTTATTTTCAGCGAGCTTTTGCTTGCCCGTGTATGCTTTTACTGTTGTCAGCTCTGATAGGGGATTTAATTTTTTTCTCTGGTTTCTTACGTTTATCTTTGCAAATTTTGCATCTTTGTATGATGTTTTCACATAGAATGATAAAGGTTAACTTTTTATTACTTTTATAACTTGGATATCATTCCATGATAAAACATTTTTATTTTCAGTTTCAGTAAAATTGTATCCCCAATCTTCCTGCAGTTTTTTAGGTCTAAAAATGAGACGTATGTAAGTTCGTGTACGCGGAACTTTTAACAGTCGTTTTGGCATTTTTGATAATGGCTACATATTGGTGGGGGCAATAAATTGGTCCTGATTTTAAGTTATTTTTAATTTCTTTTTCGATCAGGCTATGAATATTGTCACCCTCATTTTGAATGTGACCTTTAATTAAAAATTTCTGTGTAATTGATTCTATATTCAGGTGGGTTACAGCATAGAGATAAAGCGCTACTATAAATTTATTCTTATTTTGACCGCAGCAGTTGTCTGAATACAGAATCAAGTTCAGGCCATCACTATTACTAGCACTTACACCTGCTTCACAACATAGTCTCTCAAAGCAATCCAATAAACAGGAGCCTATCTCATTAGTTCCGCGTTTGGCATCAGTTTCATTCCAGAAATAGAAGTCTGCATCAGTATAGGAATCTTTCATCTGGGTTTCAACTTTTTTGTTTAAGAGTGTGATAGTAAAGTTATAACTAATTAATTTAGATTTATAGTAAAAAGCTGATGTATCGCCTCATGGCGATTGTAACACCGCCTGCAAGTTAAACACTAAGACTTTATTTTTGTCGTCTCTTTTGCAACGGTCATAATTTTTTTTCATTACGACTTAGCTTTTTTTCTTTTATATGAATCATACTTTTTAGCTCTGCATTTGAATTTGTGTACTGTTGACAAAGATCGCATTGGTCTTTTCGCAGACAAAAAAATGAAATATTAAATTCCTTAGTAAATGTATGTTAAAATATGCAATACTTACCATAGGGCTGAATATTTTTCTCTTGCGCTACTATGAAGTCATTGAAGAGATCTGTAATAGTTTTGCCCCCGTCTATGGTTTCGCGAGTAGATGTTTGCCTAGTGTAATGTGACTAAATCCTTGGTATGGAGTCCATAAAAGTTTTAATGTCTGAAATCAGAGTTTCATCAGTAGTGGTGTGGTTGTCGTGTTAACCTCTTTGATCATTTTGCAAAACTCCATGGTTTTGACACTTTTGGATTACTGTACGAATAATACGATCGGATATATTCAGCGTACCAACAAAAAATGGTTTACAAACCCGGATTTACCATTTACTATAAAATGAAAAGCTTTATTAGCTTGGCTTGGGCGCATGGCGTTTATATATTTATACCTAGGAGTGACATCGGACATACAAGACTGAATAAACGATCGCTGCTGATTGAGTTCAACAATATTCCAATAAGCATCAAAAATAGCCTGTCTTTGAAGAGATGAAAACTTTTCATAACATTTAAGCCTGCACTTCTTGTCTTTACAAGGCGGTTTCACTTCACGAGCTGCAACAGTTTTCTATTTCGTAGTCTTATAAGATCTTCCAGAATTTCTTAGAATTCTATTTAAGTTTTGTTCCCATTTTTGAGGATTACTTGTGCGCTTTCTACCTTTCTTCTTAAAAATCTCTATTTCTTCTTCTATGTTGAGTTCGTTCATTTCAGAGTTTTTAATTTCAGTAGTTTCTTGTCCATTTGTTGACTGTTCATTAGCTGTAGTATCTGTATTATTGATAGTATTATTATCATCCACATTATCGGAGGTAGAAGGTTGTACCACTGTATTAGCATCAGAAGATGAAGATGAGGAACTGCTGGAGCTGCTTGAACTGGAGGATGAGGAGCTGCTTGAACTGGAGGATGAGGAGCTGCTGGAGCTAGATGATGATCGACGTGATGAAGGATGTACTAGTTTTATTGCTTTCTTTTTATTTGACTGTCATAGGTTGGATTGTCATTGTCGCTGATATCTGCACTGATTTCACCAGAATGAGTGGGTGAAATATTGTAGTCAACTTGGTCTCTTTTACCGCTAGAATATTTATGATGATGAGTGAGCTCGCTTTCAAAAAAGTCCGTTACATTGTTATAACGCTGGTTTTCAGGATTATTTGTTATATCACATAACATCTGTTAAAAAAGAATAGATATTAAAGATTCACGCAATTCGAACCGATGGCCATTGACAATTTATTGATTTCTCTTCTTAATCATGCAGGTATGTATGTATGTATATAGAAAGCTCCATTGACAATTTATTAATTTCTCTTCTTAATCATGCAGGTATGTATGTATGTATGTATGTATATAGAAAGCTAGACAAGCAGTTCATACATAGATAGTTACAATATAGTCAACATCAAAGGTAGATGACAAAATACAAGGTTTAAAAGACATGATTCAGCTAGTATTCACAATTACACCCCCTAAGGTGTACCTAAAATAGAGGATGACAGGTAATCTTAATGACGCGATGCGCAATTCTAGTTTAAAAATGAAATACCAAAAAAAAAAGTTGAATGATAAACCAGTCGAAAGAATTAAATAATAATTACGAGTACTAACCTTGACATCAACTGCAACATTCTAAACTAAAATATCTTCATCTATGTCAAACCTCACTTTGTTGCTATCAGACATATTATTTTGAATCAGAGATTGACTAGGGTCTGGGATCAGAATGGGATCTTGAATTTGAGCTTCTGCATCATCACGGTCGGTTGTAGAATTAATCAATTCTATTCATGTTCCTGTTGTAGAAGTATTTGCTAGGCCTTACCTTCATTGAGTGACATAGGGATAGCATTGAGTGTAAGCCTTCTACTTGGTAGACGATATTTGGAGTCAAAGTGTCTATTACATATTCTAATATTATTGTAAATGTAATGATTACTTCTTTCACAAGTGGCTTTAGACAAAATGTTCTTCCATTGCTGAAATCTCTCACTTTGGTATTCTGGATTAGGTAAATGATGTAGAGGAACTGTAAAATATATATCTGGTTTAGAAGCCATACAAATATTATTATATATGTAAAAATGTGTGTTGCTAAGGTCACTTCTTTTACGTCGCAACAAAGCACACAATTGAGCTCAAATTTGGATAACTAAAAAGGGGCGCTAAGTGAAAAAGATTAGGACTATTTGGAAATTTGTTTTATCGCTTCGAATTTTTTTCAAGCCTTATTTTCTTATCTGTGTACACCCCAACCTAAATTTGGCACAGAAATAGTTGGAGACGGAGGAGATAAAAAATCTTTTTATACCGGAAAATTCAAATGTTCCTCCTAACCCTATAACCAAATTTAGGCCAAAATAATTTTAAAGTTAAGAAATAGAATTATGAATGCAAAATGTTTAAATTTCAAGTTATACTTTCGTTCACTTAATTTCTATTCATTAGAGCAGGGCAGGTTTGGCTACAATAATGTAGGTAAGTACAGTGCCTGGAAACTTCATACAAAGACACAAATGTATGGGTTTGTAAGGTTCTAGCGACACTTGTTTCAGTGTTGCTATAAAAAAACGGGTCAACTAATGTAGTATAAAATATTCGACGTTTCTTATTTGATAATTTTCTTATTCCTTAAGATTTTTTCATTTATTCTTGATATTCCACTTCGGAAACATCATAAGTAGTAATATTAAGATACTAACACCAATTTGCATTCGAGAAACATTTCTTAAACAAAAAACTTTTCACATTATAGCAGAAAATAAATTTGAATATAGCAACACATTGACGTTCGTAAGCCTAACCTCAATAACTGAGTTTTTGAACTATTTATTTTGAATTTTTGTTAAAGTTATTTTTTCTTGTTATTGTGTAAATACTTAAGCATTTTCTATATATATATTTCCTAATATAGTGTACAATTTCGAGATAGAGACTCTTTCTTTTGTTAGCAGATATTTGTAATTTATATCGTAAGACAGTGACTTTTTAGCCTTAACACATTTTGTAAACTGACTTGTATATACGTATAAATTCGTACGGTCCAGTCAACTCCAATTTGCCTTAAAAACAATGGGCAGGTCTAGCTGGAGAACATGTGAAATTTGTGAATTGAAGGAGCGAAGCGGCAACGACTCCTTACATTTTTCGAAGTTTCCCTTGAATGTCAATCGGTGAGTTACATTTGGTTCTAAACATCACACATCTTTCAAAATCTATCCAGCGGTGCGTTCAGAACCTGCATCCGAGCGCAATTTGTTTTTTCACTTACACACTCAAATTTATTGAACAGGTTTTTTAAACTTCATGGGGTTCTGAAGACTAGAAAGTGAGAACTCCATGCTATCGGTGCATTTCACTCGAGGTTCTGAATGACTTTAAAGCGTTCGTCCAAAGCTTCTGAAAGCAGCCCTGGATTAGGTAGGTATAACTTTTCTCACTGTTACTGATAATAATGTAAAATTGTTCCACCGAGTATTATCTAATTAGGTATTTCAAATTAATTTTACTATCTGTGGAGAATTTTTGCCCAGAGTTGCGTTAGAAATCTTTGTGTTAACTACACTCGGTGTAGCTATGCCAACTAGAGAATATACTAATGATAACTGGTGTTAGAACTGTCATTCCTTACAAGCAAAAATCTCTTAGACATATGTGATGTCATAACTTTATGAATTCTGCTTGAGGTTGGTGTTGATGGTGTTAAACAGCTAGTCTAAAACATACGCAGCTACAGGCAGCGCATGCACAATATAGATATATTCTGTGGTGGTTCTATTATGGTTGTCACACATGCGGATAAGTTCTTTACTATAGGCACAGATAAACAGTTCTTTGCCATAGGCATATTATAAATACATGTGTGACTATATATATTATAGTATAGGAATAATTTAATTAAATTTGATTGATTTGATTTTTTTGATTTAATTTAGACTTAAAAATCATGTAAAACCTGGGTTAATACCTGTAAATAAATCATTTTATTTATTATTATTATTAAAATTTTAACTGTATAATAGGTATACTACTTTTTAAGATTTTGTACTTTGTTCGTACATGAATTCCTTTTCAAAATTTGTAATCTATTTTTAAAGCACGTGCCGGCATTTGTTTGCGCTGAAATATAGCAAACCTATATACAACTTTAACAATGATGCAATACTATGGTACCAAGGAGCTGAAATGTGTATAAATGGATGAAAACATTAAATTTATTTGGGGCAAGAACTGTCATTGATCATAGTGTCTTAACTTCACACCATTGTAGAATTAATATTTAATTTTCAGTTGAAGAGAATGAGTTCGAGTCACTGGAAACGAAGACCTTGTACACATACGGATAAAAAAACTACATGAAACTCAAAATATATGTGGAAATCATTTCCATAAAAATGATTTTAATAAAAAAGGAAATTGATTGAAGAGGTATGCTTTCCCAACATTGAATTTGATGTCTAAACCACTATCTGATGATGAACTGTTACAATTTCCTTTACCATTGTGGCCAAGCAGACAAGGTAATACATGCTCAGTGCTATAGTTAAATTTAAGGTAGTGCAGCGGTGGTTTGAGGTGGATGTAAAAAAATATATTCAATTATTGTTTTGTGAGTATGAGTGGGAATAAGAACAAAAAAAACATTTTGTAGGTGACAATTAGTTTTGCTTATATCTCTAATTGTAATAATTTCCAATTATAATAATAATAAACTTTATTTGCACATTTAAGAAACAGTACAAAATTACAAAAATACAACTTGCGACCTTATCGCTAATAAGCGATCTCTTCCAGACAAACTTTGGGTAGAGCAGAGTTTATAAATATTTAGAGTATAATATGTTTAAGGTATAGTGTAGTGTAAGCATAATGTGTAAGGGTTTCCAGTCTTTAAATTATTAACAAGTCCTTCTTTTAAATTTTTCCAAATTCATAAATTTTTTCAAAGTATTTATTTTGCTTTTATTGATTATTTCAAGTAAACAGGTGATACCTATAGGAAATATAGATGTTTTTGAAAACATATACTTTTTGTGTTTTTTAAATGGACTTCTTAAAGCCAAAAAGGCTTTCAATATCTTTTTCTACAGCTTGGCTTGTTTTGCAAATATAGGGTTCTAAGGGTAAACTTGAGATAATATTAGCAAAATAATAGGCAATTTTTACAAAACTTTTTTCTTATGTCATTCAATCTAGTTTCTTATAAGGATCAAAAGTCTGTATTGGACCTATTGTGGTAAGAGGACTAGAAATTTCAGAATTTGCAAAACAAGTTCCAATGTATTTTGTAATAAGAGATTTCTCCAAAGCTTATTTGTTCCGTTTGATTCTGTTTTTATAACGATTGAATCTTTGTATGGAATCTGTAATAAAGGTCATATAAAAATCAATATAAAAAAGGCATATAATCATTTTAGGACCTGAGCTGAAGCCATCAACAAGTCAGCAAGCCACATCAAATGTAGAACACAGAATCATTCTCAGTGAACTGTCAATGAATGGTATGTAGAAATTAGCATAGAAATTAAAATGTAGGGCTCCATTTATTAGTATTCGCCATAGAATCAAGTTACTTTTAAAACACCTTTTCTTTATTTCTTATTTTCTTTCTGAACCAATTCTCAAAAAATAAATGTGGCCTGATGAACCACTAACTTTTTATAGTATTTAAAATATATATAAATTTTTGCTATGTGAGATGCCGAAGGTTTTTTTTAATATTGTGCCTTTTAATATGTAAATACATAAATGCATGGTTAAAATCAGTTCTAACATTTTGCCTAGACTGACTTGATCCTGTTCATCTAACTGACTACACTCGAACTTCTACGTGATCCCACTCTTGTCTTCTTAATAATGGGCTCTGACTGTTACAGTCGCTATGTTTGCATTAATATTTATTGTTAGTTTACGTAGGTATCGATCTAGAAAACAATTCACATGGTGTATTTAGTATTGCTGAATATAATTCTAGATTTCAGGACTTTTTTTTGTTCTTTAGCAGGCGGGTATTTTGTTTTTCAATAATTACCTTTTTTTATAGGTATGCATTAAAATTTTTATTGCCCTCAAAAAGGTAGAGGCTCTTAATTCGTTTGTATGTTTATTTCTTTGTATGTTGTTCGATTATAAATCGATTGGTTTAAGCCAAAGGTGACATTGTGAGCAGAGCAAATACCAAGTTAACTACTTAATGTAGTAATGTGAAAGTGTTTGCCACACAATCACGTTATAACAGCTGAACGGATTTACATAAAATTTGAGACACAAAAAGACTAGTACAATTTTATTGTAATGATCAGAATACAGGATAATTAGTTGCACAGAAATATATCTTTATAAAATTTTTAATTTATATCTGTAATTTTTTTCAGTTGCTGCTACTGCTGGAAAGCCTTCGACAATTCTGTTACCAATAGCAAATCTTTCAACCCTACGTGAGAAAGAGAATATTGGTATAATAAATAATATGTTTGGGAAGGTTGATATTTAAGCAGGTTGATACATAAAGGATCTCACGGCAAAAAGCAGAAAACGAAGCAAATACCTAGTGGGGGCTCTTGTAAGCAGTATACCGAGCCTTAACAGTATTAGTTATTTTCGAAACAATAAATGTTTGCGTTAAGATACTAAATAATAATCTGTTTCTTATTATTGTTAATATTAACGCGTAAATAAACCAATACTAAAAGTGTTTTTTATTTTTTTTCTTACTGATTAAACAAATAAACTCTGTTTAGTATAGAAGTGGTTATTTTTATTTTCCCCTCACTACCAAAATATTATAATTTCATTATGGCTGAATGCATATCTACGTTTCTGTAATTATCGATATCGATGAAAAAAGTCGATATCAACAAAAAATCTTGCTGGCATCACTAGTGCTGACAGATTGTTCGCGTGTGGTTGGCAGCATAGGTTTTTTTTTTATGTTGGCAAACGTCCTTACAAACGTCGTTAAATCTCTAGTATGGGAGTTCCGTCTCTTCTTACGCAGTATTTGTTTCCTCTATGGGTAAGTATACTAAGTACTATTTATCATTTTAAGTACAAAAGTTGCACTTACCATCAATTTCACAGCCAAAGTAACATTTTAGATCAGATGCTTTCGGCATAATTTTTGTTGGTTTAATTTGGTTTAGCGAGTCCTTATTCGTATTAAAAGAATCGACGTCCGAAGCAAAGCAGTTAGTTTCAAATGTAGCGCAGACAAAATACCGTTCCGTTCACGAGCCAGTCGTAAGAACACATAAATATAACAAAAATCCAAGAAAACCATAGATTCTTTCTTTCTTTTCTAAATGAATTGCTGCCATACTACTTCTAAGTATATTTTGCCAGTGTCATGTCTGGGAAACTATTTCGGAAAAACCACAGATAATAAACGGTAAAAAATAACGCAATTCAATGCGTATAATGCTCGGCAACAAAACGCCCCACCATACACACAAATAGGTGTTACTAATGTGTTGAATTCGCGTTTATTGCACTGAATCTGGTTTTTATATGGACCTTAGACACTGCCATATAGCGAGATTTTTTAAATCAAAAAAGAAAAGCGCCCATTGGCCTTAACTTAGGTTCAAATCAAAAAGTTTAGATTTACAGGATAGGTATGAAATATTTTAAGTAAGTTAAAATGTTTAGGTGCGTTCGTTTTAGTATAAATAATCATTTTTTGTAAATTCAAGTACAAGCCGTATTTATTTAATTATATTATGTTCGAACAGATAAGTTAATAAGGGAACTGTTTGGAACACCTTTAAAATAAGACACCACTCACTATTTATGTTAACTTTATGAATATATTGACCAACAGGCTAACACGATTATGATACTACAAAACCATAGTCTGTAAAATAATTAATGCAATGCCATCTAGTGACACAGGTATTAACTAACGCCTCGAACAAACTCCCCCCTCCAAATAGCTAAGGTCTAAGCTAAGGTTAAACGTCGGGCAATGCACAAAGTTTGTGGACTGTACGTGTGTAAACTCCAGATTTTGTCCGAACGTCGTATACTCGTGTAATATTGTCTTGACCAGGATATTTTTTTTGTATTCTACCAAGTGACCACTTAGAAGGCGGTAAACGTTGATCTTTCAGCAAGACTAAATCTCCCTCATTATATTCTAAAACCCTTTTCTTCCATATTGGCCTTTCCTGCAATCTTGAAAGGTACTCGTTTTGCCATTTTTTCCAGAATACTTGTAGTTTGTGTTGAATTTGTTGCCATGGTGTTATTGAATTTTCATTTAAATCTTCAACTTGTCTTTCTGGAATTGATGTTAAAGGCTCTCCGATTAAGAAATGGGCAGGTGTTAAAGGCTCAGGGTCTTGCGGACTATCGCTCATAGGAGATAAAGGTCTCGAATTGAGGCATGCTTCCACCTGCTACAGTAATGTGCTTAACTCCTCGATGGTCAGTGTAGATTCTCCAATAACCCGCTTGAGATGGTACTTGATTGACTTTACAACGGCTTCCCAAAGGCCGCCAAAATTAGGCGACCCTGGTGGTATATAACGCCATTTCGTGCAATCTGTCTCAAGCAAAGCTAAAAGTTCATTTGGGATGTTACTTTTCCCTTGTTTCCACATATTCAATAGCTCTTTGCCAGCTGCCGCAAAATTAGTACCATGATCGCTCCACATTTCTTTAACTGGTCCTCTCCTTGAAACAAATCGTCTAAATGCAGCCATGAAAGCTTCTGTGGTCATGTCACTAACCAATTCAATGTGGAAAGCTTTAGAGGCCATACAAACGAATATTGAAATATATGCTTTGAGCGATTTAGCTCCTCGTCCCTTGCTCATTCGCACGTGTATGGGTCCTGCAAAGTCTACACCAGTGATAGAAAATGGACGTGATGGCCTCACTCGGATGTCAGGTAAGTCTCACATGAGTTGTGTTCTACTCATCGTCTTTTGTTTTGCACATATCATACAGTTTCTTACAAAACTCTTCACCAAATATCCAGCATTGATGAGCCAGTATCTGCGGTTAGTAGGTTACCATCATTTGCGGCCCACCGTGTAAAGTTCTTCTGTGCGCTTCACGTAACAGCAGCGGAAGCAAAACATTTTTTTTCGAAATGATTATGGGATGCTTACTCAAAAATTCTAACTCAGCATGTCTCAGCCGTCCACCTACACGTAGCATGCCTTTGCAGTCTATAAATGGACTGAGTGGCAACAACCGACTTGTACTTTTAACTTGTTTGTTTTGTTTCAGTCTCATTATATCCTCAAAGAACTCATGCTCTTGCGATACTTTTATACATAACGTTAATGCTTCTTCTCGCTACTACCCTTCAAAATTTTATAAGTTCCAGTTTCACTGATTGCACTAAGTTTCTAACTGAAATTAAAGTGTCAAAGTTTACAAATTGAAATTTCTCTAAGTCTTACCAGTTATAAAATTTATAAGTTATTTTACACGAAGAAAGACTAAGTTTATATACAGAGACTAAGTCC
Source organism: Apoda limacodes (assembly GCA_946406115.1). Lineage (NCBI taxonomy): Eukaryota > Metazoa > Arthropoda > Insecta > Lepidoptera > Limacodidae > Apoda > Apoda limacodes. The sequence goes on from OX291541.1 coordinate 40,635,836, forward strand.
CAGAACGCTTATGTATGAACAGTTTAAGTTATTAGTAAAATCACGAAATTATCAAAAGTCCCAAAACTCACAAATTGAATTAAGTCTTTTTGTCCATACAATTATAACACAAAATTATTCTAAGTTTTTTAACGATCACGAAAATTTGTTTAACCCTTAATGCCCAATAAATTATTCTAAGTTTACTATTCACTCACTACACTGAAATACGGATATGAAGGAACACTTTGTTTGGAACACTTTTAAAATAAGACACCACTCACTATTAATGTCATAGAGAAGTATAAATATGATTAATGTTCACTTTATGAATATATTGACCAACAGGCTAACACGATTATGATACTACAAAACCATAGTCTGTAAAATAATTAATGCAACGCCATCTAGTGACGCAGCTATTAACTAACGCCTCGAACAGGAACACTTCCCACATATCGTGGACGCAGGGAAAACCGCAAGGCAGAGTTTTGTGGTAGGCGAGGTAACGTACTACGTAAACATTTACCAAACAGTTACTGACGTAATGTTTTTGCTGCAAATTCCTTGTTATCAAGCAAATTCCTTGTTTCATTAAAAAAGCTTTAAAATCTTACCACCACCACCTAATTTATTATTATTTTTATATAAAAATATTTTTTCTTAATTTTAATGCAAACTAACAAAGTTAGAGAGAGGGTTTTGAATCCTAATGGATCACAATCTTTTCTGGGATGCACAGGTCAATGAAGTTAGCAAACGCACACATTTTGATTTTCACAAGATGTGTCTTCAGATTTTTTACCTATAAATGCTAAAATCAGTTTAACGCAATCTCTCCTTCATCCTCTTCTTGATTATGCTGAAATTTGTTACATGCCACAGAGGAGCTTTTAAACAAACTTGAGCGACTCCGAAATTTGAGCATCTGATTCATTTTTTGATTGCTTCCGCAAAAATCACATTTCTCAGTATAGGAAAAAGCTCAAGTGCCTCCCAATTCGTCTTCGCCGGAACAATCATGGCCTGTCTCTACTCTATAATCCTCTTTACAATCCCTTAACCCCAAGCTATTTACGTGATCATTTTAATTTTCTTTTCTTGAAAGATAAACCGGCCAGACCTCAATACATCACTCTTATTAAAAACCCCTTCTCACAATACTACTTTCTACGCTAATTCTTTTACTGTCCAGGATATCAGCCTTTGGAACTCTCTCCGTCATACTATACGAGACGATCAATCTATTGGCATTTTCCTTTCACTTCTTTAAACACTTACTTTCTTTTTTATCATGGGTATATATATATATATATTTACTATTTTAGTTGTACATTATACTGTTATATGTATTTGTACATTATATCGTTATATGCCGTGGAGATGAGAGCATTGAGAAGTATGTGTGGTTTGACTCTAAATGACAGGATAAAAAATAGTGTGATACGAGAGCGTTGCGGTGCGAAAGAAAGTGTGGTGACAAGGATTGAGAAAGGTATGTTAAGGTGGTTTGGACATGTTGAAAGAATGAACGAAAATAGATGCACGAAACAGATTTATGATTTTGAAGCAATTGGTAGGGTCGGTAGAGGTAGACCTCGGCTAATGTATGTAGATCAAATTGAGTACGTTCTCAGAAAAGGCCAGGTCAGGAGTACTCGGAACCGTAGGAAATGTATGAAAGCATTGATGCGTATAGATGAGGCAAGAGAGGTATGTCAGGATCGTAGCAAGTGGCAGTCTTTGGTCTCTGCCTACCCCTATGGGAAACAGGCGTGATGTTATGTATGTATGTATTTGTAATGACAATGGTCATTTTTTTAGCATCAGGTTGAAGTAAATAATTATCAACTGACTAGTTAATATTGTTCTATATATTTCAGTAAAGTTACAATCATTACTTACAAAGTTAATTAATAAATTAATTATAGCCTAAATTTATAAATAATAGTGCATGTTTTCCTATAACTACGTGCATATATTTGTTTGTAATGCAATAGTGAAGGTATGTTATTTAAAATACAACTTCTAGTGACCTATAAAGTCCTAGTAAATCAATCTTATAAACACACAAAATCTTCATAGAAGTAAGAAATACAATATAAATATACATACATAGAAATAATGAATGTAAAGATTAAATAAAATATGAAGATTTTGTGTGTTTATAAGATTGATGTACTAGGATTTTATAGGCCACTAGGAGTTGTATGTGACACTTGTTACGAGTATACTTCCAGTCTTAGGATTTTCATCAGTCAGACTTGTGTCTCGGTAGCTCAGTGGTAGAGCAGTTACACGGAATGTAAGGGTCGCAGGTTCAAGTCCTGGCTTGAGGTTAATCGTTTGACTGCATCTTTGCTATGAAAGTAATCCTATACTCGTCAGATTTGTAAGTTACAGTGTCATTTACATTTACCACCGGTACTACGGCGCCTATTAGTATAAAAATCCCTCTTAAATTTTTAGTTTTTGCTTTTATATTTTTATTATTAGCTAGGAATCCCGCATACGTAACACATATTCTGATAAAATTTCAGGCTTTTGCCTACTTCGAGCTTTTTAAAGGTTAGCACGCTTCGGGTAGGGAAACAATCAGGGACTTTTGCGCGTGCCCTTACACCGTCTTGCTATTAAACTACCTAGTATTAGGTAACTGAAGTTGAAATTTTATAATAAGAGTCCAAAACATGACGTTAACGTCACAGTTCCTTGTAAAGAAAAGATATTTTTCTTTAATTAATTATTTATGTATTTTAGGAAACGGTAATTAATTAATTTCGTCGTTCATAAAATACATGATAAGTACTACTTTTTCTATTGAAATTTACATACCTACCTGTTCTGTTTTTTTTATTTCCACATTGCAGAAGTCAGGAGTTTGTTTGTTTTGCGCATAATTATTTTGAAAACTTAGTCTTATCTTAAATTCAGCAAGCAGATTAGTGTAAAAACTTGTGAATAGTGTTTTTTTATCATCAAGCTTTTTTTTTGTCATTACCCATCTCCAATAAACTTGGAAATAAGCACAGTACCTACATAATTTCAATCGAATTTAAATTATATGTTTACTAAAGTAAGAAAATTGTTTTTTTTTTTTTTGTTTTTAATTTCTCCAGCCGTCATCAGGCTGGAAGGCTGTAGGGAATTAAATCCATAAAGCCTAGCATAAACACATTATGGCAGAAATGATGGCGCCAAAAATCATTATTTCGTCAGAGCTTTTACTGAAAATTTTCACAATTTTACTCGCCGTTACTTGCTTATTGTTTTCATTTCATGCTCTATAAGTGTTCGATGCATTATTCTTCACAGATTTTCGTAAAATCTGCTGTTTGTCGTCGAATCCTACTAGACAAAATTTAAAAAATAAACAAGCAAAAACACGTCTTCATAGTTTAAATTCGGACTTAGAACTCATGATTCAACTCAAATTGTTTTTTTTCTTCAGTATTACCAACACGACAAGCAAAAATATAAGGCGACCAAATCAAACATTTCATAACGTTTCCGTAAATTACGTCACTACTAATTTGATGTAAAAATTTGTTTGGTAATGTTAGTAGTACAAATGGCGCACCTTAAATACTTTATTTTTTTTGTATGAAGTGACAAGGGCAAGAAGCTTATATGATGATACCACTGGAGAGTGCACTATGAATAAAATGAAGCCAATTTTTTTTACCTTTCTAAGTGTATGTAGGTTACCAACATTCTAGTTAATTTGCCTAATTTATAATTACACTATTCAACCTGTCATCAGTCAAAAATCGGAATAGGTAGACTAAATTTACCTAAACAAATACGAACAAAGTCAAAAATTGGAGACTGCCTTACGACTAAAAAATTTTTCGGGACAACCGTCCCGGGTTTCGGGATATTACTTAAGTTAATAATATAATAATAAAAAAATATTCCTGTAACTATCGTATTGAATATTTGCCTACTTTAAGGCACATATTTTAACTCTTTTCAGTTGACGTACTACTTTGACTGACTCAAAACAGGGACGTTGGTGTAACACCAGACCGATAATTCAATCAAATCACTTCATTTCATTACACTTTCTCGTGTAAGTGATTTTTGCCTCGTGGCATTTTCCGTGTAGCGCAAAAAGCAATAAAAATAATCCCTTTTTTATTCGTATAGCGCGGAAAACCTGGGTTTAGATATTAAAAAAAAAAATAATTAATTAAATAGTTTTGCGATAGATATGTAAATGGAAAAACAGCACAAAACAAGTTTGAATCTATTATCTGCTTCATTTATTGGTAATGTATCCTTATCCTGCAGTAGGAGTTACAAATATATACCTGCCTGATGTGGCAAAGCAGGTATATAATACCTACAGTAGTCTTGCCGACAAGGTGTGATTTGTTACTTTGCACATATGGAACCAAACCACTCTTTGCCACATAACTTTGTTTCAATTTAACATATATTTTGAATTGGGGCTTGTCAAAACCTAGTTGTTATTTTAATCTGGGTAGGACTCGCGCTCCTGAAATTATAGCCGCCACTTTTTGCCCAATGATTAGTCGTGCTGTGATCTTTGTAATAAAAATCATTTTTTCGCCTTAGTTGTCAAACACATCTCACGGCTGCTATCGGTACTACTACTTTACTGCGAGAATATAAAATAGATATTGTGACAGCAGCATAGTCAAAACAGTTTAAAAGTTGTCTTTATTTTACGCACTTCTAGTAGTTCTTTCCAGACTAGATTTTTATATACCTAATGATTAAACAATAGACTTGACAATCTCTGACCACAGCTAGGTATGCAAGCAAGTAGTAACCTTCTTTGTTTTACATTGTAACAAAAGAGAGCAATATCACGCGCGGCAAATTGTGTTCGCTTTTGGTAAACTATATTTATGTACGAAAGAAAGGAATAGAGATAGTTCACTCTACGTAACAAGTGGCTTAAGCAACAAGCCCCCACTTTCCTTACTCATAGTACACCTTTGAATTTCGAGTTCCCGCTAAGATATTTTTTCAGTTATAGAAAATTAGAAAATGGAATCAGAAATGGGGGGGGGGGGGGGTGAAGTGCTTGATATAAACTTCTAGCTGGGGAATGACTATGGAAAGTGAGGTGTCAAGTCAAGGGCAAGCAAGTTCTACAACTGTGCCAAATTTCAAGTCAATAGCATTTTAGTTGCTGAGAAACACAGCTATGAGATAAAGACAGACAGACACCGAAGTTTCACCATGATTTTTAAAATTTAGGAATTTGGGATAATTTAGGATAAGACAACTACGAGTTAGATAACATTTTACTAGGGTTCCATAGTGTGAGAAGTATATGTAATGAAAACTGATTTATGAGCGCGTTGGATTAGGTAAAGTATAAAAGTGGTTCCATAGTAATTGTAGTAATATGTATATTAGAGCGTGTAGAAAAAAAACTACACGATAAAAACTAAATTTGTTGGATTACAGTAAAAATAATATGCGATACTTAGTCGCGTATGAGCTGGGTAGTGCTTAAACGTAAACTTAGAAGTACTAAATGGAATAAGGACGTGATGGAAAAAGTTTTGTAAGAGGTCCTTAGTGCTTATAGTGATTTAAACTTTTACGGTTGCTCTCGTTCCGCAGATTTTTTTCTCTTTATGTTGAATTTATTGAACACTGACTAACGTATAAGTATCAAGCTGAAAATTTAAAATACTCCCCGGACGAAGTTACGGGTAAAAGTTCACTTTATCATAATATTATTCTTAAAAAATGTTTGGGTACCTTAAATTGAAGCTCAAGGTTTATTTTAAATATTTTTATCTTATTACTTCTGGAAATATTGCGATGATTATCAACAACTTTAAGTTTCATTTTAGGTTTTGTTATTTTACCTGCAAGCTGCTAAGCGGTCAATCTTGCGTCATGGCAAATCGGGTAAGACCAGACGTTTTTAATAGTTGGATTGCAAATAATCCTGAGTAATACATGATCCCGCAAGTGGTATTATATTTTGCACAAAATGTGAAACTCAAGTGAAGGCGACGTTCGAAGGAAACATTAACCGGCACATCAGGGGAGTAGTGCATCAAAGTAGAAAGCGGAAACCTAAAGAAATTTTTAATTTGATTTGTTCGAATTTTTAATTTGATTTGTTCGAATTTTTAATTTGATTTGTTCGAATTTTTAATACTGTGCAATATGCCCTGGTATTAGATTTCTAATCTGACCTTCCAATAGTTTTTGTTAAATATATTTGCTACACATGTTGTTGCATCTTTACACAAAAACAAAATATTATTCCAGCTAAATCCACGTTGCAAAAACCATATTTTGACAATTTTGATAACAGTAGGCTATGAGATATTTACAGTATTATAGGGAATAACCAAATATGGATTTCCTTGGACGAAACCACCGATTATTAAGGGAGATATGTCATACATATATTGGTAGTGCCTTTAATTGAAAATATAGCTACCGACTATACTTGATTGATGATGTGAGGGAGATAAGTAAAAAAATTGTAGAGGGAATTGAAATAAAAAACGAAGCTTTGTTCAAATTTGCACCTCTTACGTCTGTTGATGTTAAAAGATCGTTCTCGACATATAAATGGATTCTTAGTGTTAAACAAAATAGATCGTCACCGAAAAATATTGAAAAGATAATGGTTTTTTATTTCAATTCCCTACAATGAAGGTCAATCGATTACAACCCTAATGTTGAAACCGAAGATACTAAAACATCACCATGAGGATTATCCTAAATGATTTATTTATTTCTAAGTATATTAATATATTAGATTCCGGTAAAACATTCCATCGAAAGTGAATAAATGTATTGATTTTTATCCTCGCATATTTTATTATTTAAATTTCTTTTTTTATGCCACCAGATTATCATACGACAGAAGAAAGTCTCAAAACTCAGTTGAAATAGGTTTATTTTACGATTGTCCTAAAAAAGTAGTGTCTTGTTTTCAGTGTCGACGTAGTATAAACTTGAGTTTCTTTATTACACGACAACTTTCCGAAAGTTGAACTATATATGTAATATATATAAACTATATAAACTATAGATGTAGATTATAAAGACTGCGTTTTTTACATACTTGAGTATTTCAGTATTTTCACATGCATCATATATGCATATAAAGGAACTCAAATGCATACAGGAACACAAAAAACAATACACTCCTTTTTGTCTCCTATGAAATCTTTGAAATTTTAACACTAGTCCGGGTAAAATAGGCCACGTTGTATCTTGAAAAAACCTTGTAGTGGCTATGGTAACCATAGAAAAAAAAAACCTTAAAAAAAATTAAAAATATCATAAAATATTTTTGAAATTTGGTGGTTTTAACAACTCTATGTTTGTAAATTTTAGGTAAATATAGTCTTCCTATTTTAAATAATAAAATTATTTAATATATTTAAATCATGACCCGAACCCAGGAAAATTGTCCCAAAAAAAAAATTATCGTAAGGAAGTCTCCAAATTTAGTCTCTGTTCAACTAAGTTTAGGCAAATATAGTCTGCCTATTCCGATCTTTGGTCATCACGCACCTAATAAACACATGTATTTTGAAATCAACTTACCTATAAAAAAAACAACCCGCTATAAAAAGATGCACTAAAATGGTAAAAAAATACATATTTCCAAAAATCTGATCTTAATTACCGGTTGACGTTGGTGTCATGCAAGTGAAGTGTGAATAAACTGTTAGGCACATAGACACCAACTTCAAACTGTAATTCAGATCATATTTTTGGAAATAGTTATTATTTTAAGCTTTTTAGTGCTTGACGGCAGTTGTTTTTTTTTTTGTTAAGTACATGTTTTTTTTATTTATTTTAAGTTGAGTTAACTCGCAAAAAAATATTTTTTTCCCCAGTTGCAAATTAACATCAATTATTTTTTGCTGCGAAAGTTTAAGTTTTAAATTCACTTTATTAACATGGGACCACCTGGGAAGTATACTCTTTTGAGTAAAAAATAATTTATCGAATCGGTCTAAGCGTCTTCGATTAATCGTGAAACATATCTAAAAAACAAGATTTCGACTAATTGAGAGTAGGAACAAAACCCATTTATAAAAATGGCAGTCACAGCGACATAAACAACTACAGGCCGATAACCATACTGTCATGTATTCATAAAATAATTAAGAGGTATTTCGGTACAAAATAAATAAATATTTAATTCATACTTCACAATTTTATCAATGAACAACAGTACGGTTATTAGAAAAACCGGATGCCTCTCAACTTATAAACGAGTTTAGTAATAACATAAACAAATACCTAAATGAGAAAAAAAATGTTCTTACTATTTTTATAGCCTTTTCTAAGGCATTCGATTTTTTAAATTATAAAACTTTTTTTTTTCAAAATTAGAATGGAATACAGGGCCCAACGTTAAAATGGTTTCAAAAACTTAATTTATGTTGATAATTTGAAAAAACATTTTTACAGAGGGCAATGTACACTATCTACATCTTGTGTAAATGGGCACTTGATATTGGTCTAGCTATCAATGCAAAAAAAAATAAGCTTATGCACATACACTCAACGCATTTAAAATATTTGACCAAGCCAGCCATTGTGAGCCATGATCATCTATGTCTTTATAACCAAACTAGATTTTGTGTTTTTTGCACTTCAATGTACCTAATTGTAACTGTACTATATAAAAATAGTAAATTCCATTGGAAACCACATTACAACTAAAATAGCGCTGTATTAACCAAACTATGTGTTCTAAAGTACAAATAACCATATTGCATAAATAGAACCCTATGCGTAGCTATTGTACCTATTGGTTCATACGGTCACATACATAACATATCTTGGAAAGATTTATTATTTACAAATAACATGATAGCACCTTAACATAAATACAAAATATACAAAAACGCTAATAAGGGCCTACCTATTTAAACACTGCAAATTTATAAATGTCAATGATAAAACGAAAATGATTATGATAACACACAAATTACCTGCAATTAAAAACTTAGTGAAAAGAACGAGGCATGATCACATACGAAAACTAAGCTACCTTTCAAATTATATTATGGAAAACGAACGTCGAAACGAAAATATATTATCAGAAATATAAAAAAGGGGTCTATCAAGTTTTGCAAAAATTAAAAATTTGAATACTTATCGAATGTAAAACTATTTTAAACAAACTATTTTGTCTCAGAGCGAAGCGATATCAACTGTTCACAGATAAGCCCTGCCAGGTTTCAGTGGAACGCAATAAATTTGTAAATGTCATTTAACTGTTTAATTTGAATAAATAAATAAATGCCCTAAGTAAATATGTTAAATACACCTAATAAGCTGCTTAAAAAACTCGTTGCAATCATCAGGTGCACGTCACTAAACATACTTTTATTTCACTGATTAAGTTTTGATACATTTTTATTGTGACGTAAATCTTGACATTTACCTTGAATGTGCACATTCGGTGTGTATACAGTCAGTGGCCCAGGGTAACCCGCGTGAATGAATCTTTCTAAATTTCCTAAGTACATTGATTATTACACTGGTTTAGCGGCGTGGCGGAAGAAAACATCATGAGGAATGGATTTAAGCCACAAAAATTTCTATTGAAATTAGTCAACAGATCTAACACAGGTACAATAAAGTAATGTTTGCGCGCTGTTATCTTAGATATTTGTTTTTGTGGAATCCGAAGGTATATTACCCTACTGCTAATACTAGTAATTATTTATCATTATTTTTTTACATTTTCTCACTGACTAGACTGCTGTGACATGGTTGTGAATGTCAAAACGACAGATGTTTATTTTGAATTTTAAACTTACCTATAAAATAAGTAAAGGACTGCGTAGTTCGATTGCAGAAATGTTTGGAAAGCACGTGTTTCTCTGCTTCTGCGACTAGCTCAAATCCAGGGTACGCCCTTGGTTAGCTACCATTTTTAATTAATACATAGGCTACTTTTCATCCTTAAAATGTATAAGTTCTTGTGGGAATAACTATAATCGAGCTTAAACAAACTATAGCTGCAGCTATAGCAAACTTCATTAGTATGATTAAGGAGTTCCACGTAGTAGTAGTTATTATTTGATTTTTCCCTGGGGTAAGCTGGGCTTTCGGGCTTGTATTAAAGTATTGCCATTGACTAATATAAATAATTTTCCAATGAAATATGACTTCTTCAGACAGTTATGCATTGATTTTGTTCACATTAAACAAAGTGAAAAAAAATACAAATACTATATTTTCAGTCATTATCCAAAAAGACTGGCACTTATGACTCACATTAAGTCAACCATGCTAAATCTCATATTGCTTCAATTATATTTTCATATTAAGCAGCTAGCTAAACGACTGTGTCAAAAGTGTTTCTTTATATATTTAAATACAACAAAAAGGAACACAATACATTGTTATTTTGAGTAATTTTAAATTAATATTAATTTCTTCATTACGTGATAAGGATACGCCGAATGTTAATATATAATTTGTGATGAGTGTATTATAAAGCCACAGTTTGCCTTTCCCTTGTCTGTGACAGACGGAGGGACGGACATGAGAGTGATCTTGGCAAGGTTCCGTTTTTTCTTTTACGGTATAGAACTCTAAAATACAGAAAAACTAAGTACCTAAAGCTTTAAAAAAAGTGAAAACAAATGTCCCTATCGTAATTTCTCATGGTCACCCTATCAATACACTCAAAGCGATTTTTAGGTCAAAAAATTGATATTAAAAAAATATTCATACTGCGCTCTCTAGTGGTTTTTGCAACCCAAATTGATTACCTGATGGCGACAAATATTCTGAATCTTCAATACTTTCTTCATTAACATTGTGTTCACCTGATTCACCCGCAATGTCTGTTATATTGTCCACATTCTTATCAATATTGGGGTGGTTCACTTTTATACCTGACAACAAAAGAGAAAAAGGAATAATAATTTTAAAAAAGATCCACTTTTTTACCTGACAACAAAAGAGAAACAAGGAATAATAATTAAAAAAAAACATCAATTGTACAATAGGATTTTATTACCATTCAAATAACAATAATAATACAATTGCTTAGACTTTAATCAATGTCTGAAATGTCATAATTTAATTTTTGTTCTAATTTATTTATTTATTAAAAATGTTAATTAATCAAATAGTATCAATATACATCACAGCGAAAATTAACTCCATTATATTTAATTAGGAGTTTTGAAGTCCCGTTTCGGGTTTTACACAATCTCGACACTTTCCAAACTCTACAGTTAAATCATGACAAAAATAGATAAAACAATATATTTCAAGTGTCAAAAATAATGACTGAAAAATACCGAGTATTATCACTACAAGAAGCTATGCGCTTGAGAATCCGCAAATGAGAATCCGGGCGGCGTTTCTGCGATGACATCAACTCCAGGAATGAAGCAGCTAGAGTGAAAAAGATATATCACAAGATAATAAGACAACTCTGGGCTCTATAAAAAAACAAGATGGTTCATATACGACCTGGAAAGTGTGTTTCAATAAGCGAGGTACTTATCGAAACACACTTTCCAGGATATGTAGTCAGTCACAACCCAAACTGGGGAAATATAGAACACAAAGAACAAAACCCCTCCGACTGACAGAGTTGTGAAGACAATTAAAAATTTTCAGCCATTCAAATCGGCTGGCATAGACAACATGTTTGCAGAACTTTTTAAATGGATACAAAAAACAGTTGTGCCACACCTATTCAACATATATAGAGCTTCTATAGCTCACAACTACATACCTCGTCAGTGGAGAGAAGTCAAAGCCATATTCTTACCAAAACCAGGTAAAACCGACTACACACAGGCGAAATCTTACAGGCCAATAAGCCTGACCTCCTTTATGCTGAAGACTCTAGAGAGGCTAACTGATAGATATCTAAGGGAAGGTGCACTAACAAGCATGCCATTGCACCGCCAACAACATGCCTATAGAAAGGGCAGATCAACAGAATCGGCCCAACACGCTGTGGTAGGAATTATAGAAGCGGCCCTATCTGATAAGATAATGACACTTGGCGCTTTCATTAACATAGAAGGAGCGTTCGACAAAACGAAAGTCAACAGCATCAGTCACTGTCTTAGTAGCAATACAGTCCGTATACGGGTTTAGTTGTATTCTTTGTGGCCAATATGTGATTTGGCCTAGTAGTTTTTTTGGGTCGCTGATCATAAAAATCGGTGTTTCGCTTTCAGGAAATTACCCTTAAATTAGCAAATTTAATAGTTATTATATGGCCTAATTCAACGTTTTTTCCCGTTTTTTTTGGAGTACAAAAGTACTATGTACTAAAATTTTTGAAACATTCGGTGTGTTATTTGCTATACTGACATTTTAACCTTAAAATAAGAGAAAAAAATTATGTTTTGACTTGTAGTTCAAATACTTGATATACTTAATGAAAACATTTACCCGAGGGTTAATTAGGGCGGTTAAAATTTTTTTCGCTTATTTTAAGGCTTAAACTGTCAGTATAGCAAAAACACCTCCTGTAGGGGTAGTTTTCACCCCCTATAATTAACCCGAATTTTTCAAAAAAATTTCAAGTAATTTGAAAGCAAAACCCCGATTTTCGTGATCAGCGACCCAAAAAACCTATACTAGACCAAATCTCATGGTGGCCACAAATATATCAGTATTTTGTGTAGCAATGAATATAATAACGGAAACGGAGGAATTATTAAGATACAAGGAGGAACAATCTGCTGCACAAAAAAGTCAGACATCATAAAAAAAAGATCACAAGAACTGTTCGTCTGCGTAGCGTTGTTCAACCTATAAGAAATCAAAATGTCCTGGGTCTTTAACCATAAATAAGGTAAGGTTACACTTAGTAATTAAATGTGTATGCCGAGGACACACCCAGGATGCTATTATCATTGGACGCGAAATTTATGGCGAAAAGCAAAGTCTTTGGAGTAGGTACACTTAAATAAAGGCAGAAAGAAGGATACCATTCGGGAGGCCTTTGAATTTTGATATATTGTATCCGAATATACTATCGATATGGAAAGATTTTGGCTCCGCGTACATTCAGCTGCGATCTTTAGCGTCTTTGGAGAGCGTCATAGGACGAATAACTTTTTAGAAAGTATACTCCAAATTGAATAAATTGATCAATAAAAATACGGTTTCCGTGATGTGTTTACTAAACGTATTGCACAATATTCAAAAATTGAATGCAGTGCCTAAAAACGGAAACAAGCAGACATCAATAATGACGATTTCATAGTGCACATTCAATTGCAATTTTTGAACAGAGAAAAAACATTAGGCCACGCATTGAAAAAATTGCGTTAAAAAAATATTAAAATTGGACTAACACAAATATTTTGTTACCATTCATCTGTCCCATCACTATTCGATTGGCGGATTCATGGGAACTAGTAAATAGAACCCGTGATACCACTGGTACACCGTTGTATGAATTTGAAGACCTAGGGGTGCCACGAGTCCAAATATAAGTTCACTGGGTGTGTCCTCCAGGGGTGCCTTGGGTCCGGTCCGGAATGGAAAAAGATTCTGCTGCATCGTGTGTCATTTACTTTTTGAAAAATGGAAGGAAAATAAACACATTTTTAACTTCTTAATTCTTTTTATTTTTATATTATATTTTTCTAAAGCTAGTTTTTTCACATAAGATGTCATCTTACCACTTCTTAATTTCTGGTTGACTGGTCCTATCAATATGAGATTTATATTTTTGCACCAGTTGTAGGCCTGTAACATTGATGATATCTTTATAAAATATTCTTTTAATTCAAATTTATGAATGAGCAGCCACGCCATCTAAGGAATATTGCTTCTCATAATTATTTCGATTGTTTTAAGGATCCCTTGTTTATGATAATGTTTATCTAAATACATATTTGTAATGTCTATTAAATTTCAGAATGCCACAACAAACCGAGTGCTTGGATAATTTAAATTTTTCCTTTTTAAAGAAGCCCGTTCTCTGAAGCCTGTCAACTTATGAATCTCCATTGTTTCACAGCAAAAAGTTTTTTTACATTGGTGACATTTAATTTTTTGACCCAATTTACGCGCCACATAACCACATGTGTAACTTCTGGCAGTATTTTAATTTTTTCTTTTAAAACTTTACCTTTTATGTAGTTATTTGGAGTTTCTGTTACAAGAAACAGCTGCCATCTCAATGCTCAAAGAAGGCCCATGCTTTGGATCCTCATTAGACTGTTTTTTTTTTTAATTTAATATAGCTGTGCCTACATCATCTTCGCAATTACTTTGTTCAGAGTGAACACCGAGAATGTTAGTCACCAAAAATGATTTAAATGATTTTTTTAATGTGTAGGTATTTACAAATCTATAATTATAGGCCCTAATTTTTCCAAAAAAGTTCTCAAGTCCTGGTCCATGTTTCTTGTGTAAAAAAACAAACACCTTTTGAAAACACAAAATTGGAGATTCTAATAAGGCTTTCTAATGTAGTGACCCAATGTTTTAATGTGGGCACTGTTTTTATGGCATTATCACACCTTTTTTACTTTCAATAAAATTCATATTCTTCAAGATGTTTATAGCTTGTTGCCAAAATTCTACATGAGGGCAGCCCTCTTTAACCGCGCCTTGCAACTTCCACTTATGGAACCATTGCAGCTGTCAAACAATTTATCTGAAAATTTAACAGCTTCTGCCGTATTTGTAATATTTGGGCTTAAGCCATCTTGACGTTCTTCTGTAAAAACAAAATTGATTTATTATAATTTGTTGTTATCAACACATTTAAAATTAATGAAATATTATAAGGCTTTAGAAGTATTTAGTATATAAGGCTTTCAATTTCGATGATACATAACTCAAACAGGGACACAATATTTTTAAGTCCTTACTGATAGCATTTGTTTAGAATTGTAGTATAGTAATCCAAATTTATTTCATAAAATGTTGCTAGTGGGTATTTCTTAAGGTTGCCAACAAGCAATCAATTGAGATAGAGAAAGATTGTGGAAGGGAGGGTGAAGCATAAGCTACATGTAATCCCAGAAAAAATAAAAGCTCCCACAGGACTACCCACAAACGAATTCCATGTGGACGAACTATAGCTACAGCTATTGCTTACTATAGCAAACTATCCTAATATAATAATAATAATAATATTGGACACATCACACCGCGCCATCTGGTCTCTAACTAAGCAAAGCTTGTATTATGAATACCAGACAGTGGATACAAATACTTACATACTTTTTTGTAAATACATACATATCATACATAAATACACCCAAAGTTAAGACAAACACAAATGTTTATCACATAAATGTTTGTCTAGTGCAGAAATCGAACCCAACCCTCTGCAGAGCAACTGGCCAAACTACTAACTACGCTGCGACGGAGCTATTATCAAAGACTTGCCGTTTGGGCAAAAGCTAGTTATGTATTTCTCGAATGCATGAATAAATGAGTTAAAATGTAATTGCACTACTAGAGCAAGCTTGATTACATACCGCATCTTACTGGATCTTTAATTATTATAAAATTATTTGTATTTAATAAATTCATGCAAGTAACTTACTAAATGTGGCAGTGTATTTGAGAGTAGCAGCTATGTTACTTTTTCTCTCAACACTTTGGTACAATTACTGACTTTCATTTTCTTTATTTTCTCTGGAAAGACATGCTCATCTGTCAATTTTGGTAACATTCTTATTTGTCCTATCTCACAATCATAATTGTAGACATCCACAATATCTTGTCATTTTGCAATTTTTCATTTAAAAATCAAATTTTTATTTAACATATATCCCTTATTCCTTTTATAAGATGTGGAGGATCATAAATAACACTTAAATGACAGTCTTGCATTATCATTGTGTTGTCTGAAACAAATAATATGTTTGTCCAGTTATGATCGATGATTGGTAACATGCGAAAAAAACCACCGATATTTAGTTTAGCTAAATGCATTAAAGTAGAAGCAACAGGGACGCTAACGAAATCTTTTTATCACAGACTATGAGTCCTGGGCCTGGCAAGAAATACAGAAAGCTCTGTATTTAAATGTGCAGCCAAAACGCCGTTAGTAGGATCTTATGAAATTTGGCTCGACAGGAAGTTAGCAGTTAAGCAAGCATTGATGTAGATTGTAACCATTGCAAGCAAGGACTGCTTTAAGTTCCCCACACCGCACCCTCACATTGAAAAGCTAAGATTTTTTCTCCTTGTATAACGCTGCTATAGACCAATTAATAAAAGAGAATATGGGTATATTTACCTGGTCTAATTCCATTTTCAACCTGCTATCTTTTGGTTGATTCTTGCAAGCTTTTTATTGCACTTTGAAATGTGGCTCCTTGGTCGCAAATCAATGCTGTAGTTTCTCAGCCAGTATTTTTCACTGCCAAACAATATGATTTAAAATAATCTTTAGGTCCACAGCTGGTATTGTACCTTCGCAAATTAAAATGCTATGGGTTGTCTCCACAAGCCACAAGCACCTCCAATCATGAATACTAATGCATGATCGGCAAATTTAGGCTTTTGTTTCTCATTAACAAAATCATGAACTACATCTGATGCTTGTGTAAAAGTTATATTTGGAGAAAGTTGTACCTCGTCAAATACAATGCTACATAGTAATAGCTGTAGTCCATTTTGCAACTTTTTCTCTTAAAGTATTAAAAAGTTCAGTGTTTATCCCACTTTCTATGTCTATTCAATGTAATATTCTGTTAATTGTTCTTTTGGTTGGCAGTGATATTTTTTTTTGTAATAAACTGTAATCTTTAGGACTTTGTTTGTATAAAGATAGACATAATAATTTTGCATCAATTGTGTATCGTCTTGCCTTCTTCATTTTGCCAGATGTTTTTAATTGCATCAAAATAGATTTTTTTTGAAGAAAGTCTAAACTTTCTACCAAGGTTTCAAAGGATTTTTGTTTGTTAAGCTTTTGAGCATCCAAAATATTGTTTTATATACCCTACCTTTTAGTTTAGAAGACTGAACAGAGGTTTTTTTAGAAGCAGATGCTCCAATTTGAAATCCGTGTGATTTAGATGGTTCATCAATTTGAAATGTTCCAGTAAATATATTTGATGATGATGGATGGTCTTCACTTTGGGTATTTGACCACACTGAAACAACATGAACACATGAGCGTAGCCAGCCATGGCCTCAGGGTGGGGCAGCAGTCTAAAATAAAATGTAACTAGCAAAATATACCCGCGGTCTTACCCCGGTAAATTTTTTAGTACAAGAAGGTTACACCCTATAGCACTCTGTATCTGTATGTATAATTTGAATTATCCAAAACACTTTGCTCACCTACCTACACCATGAAATCTTCCATCCAAAAATGTGTCTCTAACTTCAGCCGTTAGGGCTCTGGGCGTATGCCAATTTATTAATCAGTCAATTTAGGGGTTTATATCTATCTATAGATAGTACTTTCAGGTACAGAAAATAAACAATTACACATAGGTATTAAAGGTTGTTTATTTATTTATGTATTAACTAACTTCATAATATTACTTTAAGAGAATCTGGCCGGCAGAACCTCTTTAGCACTTCGGCTTCGGCGTTTTTCGCTTCGGCGATCCTCATCCTGTGAACACACAGCATACAGAGACCGCTCAGACGATTTTTACTTATAGTGCAGCGAAGCCGCGTCTTAACACGCCATATAACGTACTGAAAGACCTCTCTATAAGTACAGGTCGTACACGGTTGGGCCAGTAAAATAGCAAGCGCAGTTTTTATGCTCGGATAAAATATTTCTGAATCCTTTATCACTTCTGCCACTTCCATGTCTTTCAGAACATTCAATGACATATTTTTTTCTTCCCACAAGTGGTACCACAGTTAAGCCTCGCTGTGGAAACTACCACTTAAGTTATAAAACACGCGAAAGGCCTTTGTTTTTTTCAAAAATTCTTCGAATGTCATTTGCAACACGTTATATCAAAGAATATGCCTGTAATAGTCTAGTCGACAAGTTGAAAATGGTACAAAATAGAGATACTGCTCTTAAAATTACGTGCGGTAGCTCATTGGATCCGGAATGACGTCTAGAAAAATATGCCAAAAGCGTGTATTAGCACATAAAAAATTGCAAAAGTTATAAACAATTAAAGATGAAAAAAAAATGGCATTTCGTTTTTTGCCAATATTTCATAAACTATTAATATTTAAGAAATTTCAAAAAAAGATTCTGAAAGAGGAGGAAATTTCCAATGAAAAACTCCTAACTCCCGGAACTCTATCTCCATTATTTATAATTTTAATTTAACGCTGAAAATAGGTCTGCGCGCGACATTTTTAGGTTGCGCGCGCTGCGTCAAAAGCGAGTACGGCACATTAATTAATTAATTTAAGGTATTTAATATTTTTTTTTTAATTTGAAAAAATTATGATGTGTTCTGAACACTATAAATAATTAATTCCCGTTGGAAATTTTACTTAAAGTCAATTTTTCAACAAGTTAAACAATTGTTAACTAACAAAATTTTCTCGAACTACCGTCTTAATTGTAAGTGAAAAAAAATGTTTCAATAATGGTCGTAAAAAATTTTCGCTTCGTAGAGCCTTTCTTACATACATACTTAACAAGATCGTGCCATAAAAGTTAAAAAAATATTTATACTTTGTTTATAACATTTTTTTACTTGAACAAAAACTTAAAAATCCAAGTAATGTTGTTAAAAAAATTTTTTTTTTTCTAAATCATCATATTACCGTTTTTTTATTAATACAAGATATTAATTGATTTGCAAAAAAAATTTTTCCCGCCATTTGTTGATAAATTTTTTATAAAAAAATTGATTAAATCAATATTTTTTAAAAAAAAATTTTTCACATCTTTATTACATTATAAATATTAAGTTTTTTTAAAAAAAAATTTTTCCTTATTAACAATTTTTAATTGTTTATAATCGTTTTTTTTTTATTTCTATTTTTTAAATAATTAGTTAAGAAATTATTTTTTTTCTAAAAATCATAATTGACAGTCCTCTATAAAGTAACAAAAAAAAAAAATTTTTTTATCAACAATTCTATTGTATATTAACTTACCAATTTGTTATAAACAAATTTTCAACTTTTTTTTTTTTTTTCTAAAACTTCTAAAATTAACAAAAACAACCATATATAACAAAGTATAAAAAATTTTTTTTTAAATTTTTTATTGTACTTTTAAAAAACACGTGCTACAAAAGTTGCAGCGGCTGCTTCGTCTGTCTACTAAAAAACTGAAATTTACATTCTAGTCGATTTTATAAATAGTTAAACGATCTTTTAAATGAATTATTCAAAAAATTTTAAGTTATTACTAATTTATTGTTACGCGCATTTGTTTATAAAAACTTATATTTTTTTCGATGTTTTTCGAACTTTCGTGACGCCTAACTTTTTAAATAATGCAGATACGGTTACAGACCTTCAGGACTATTTTGTCAAGTAATAAAATATATAAACGTTGTAGTGCCTATAATTAATTAAAAAATGACATGATTTATAAATAAATAACTACAATAAAAAATTTAAAATTTTTTTTTTTTATACTTTGTTATATATGGTTGTTTTTGTTAATTTTAGAAGTTTTAGAAAAAAATTAAAAAAAGTTGAAAATTTGTTTATAACAAATTGGTAAGTTAATAAACAATAGAATTGTTGATAAAAAAATTTTTTTTTGTTACTTTATAGAGGACTGTCAATTATGATTTTTAGAAAAAAAATTATTTCTTAACTAATTATTTAAACAATAGAAATATAAAAAAAACGATTATAAACAATTAAAAATTGTTATTAAGGAAAAATTTTTTTTAAAAAATCATAATATTTATAATGTAATAAAGTTGTGAAAAATTTTTTTTTTTAAATATTGATTTAATCAATTTGTTTATAAAAAATTTATCAACAAATGGCGGGAAATTTTTTTTTTGCAAATCAATTAATATCTTGTATTAATAAAAAACGGTAATATGATGATTTAGAAAAAAAAAATTTTTTTTAACAACATTACTTGGATTTTTAGTTTTTGTTCAAGTAAAAAAATTGTTATAAACAAAGTATAAATATTTTTTTAACTTTTATGGCACAATCTAGTTAAGTATGTATGGAAGAAAGGCTCTACGAAGCGAAAATTTTTTACGACCATTATTGAAACATTTTTTTTCACTTACAATTAAGACGGTAGTTCGAGAAAATTTTGTTAGTTAACAATTGTTTAACTTGTTGAAAAATTGACTTTAAGTAAAATTTCCAACGGGAATTAATTATTTATAGTGTTCAGAACACACCATAATTTTTTCAAATTAAAAAAAATATATTAAATACCTTAAATTAATTAATTAATGTGCCGTACTCGCTTTTGACGCAGCGCGCGCAACCTAAAAATGTCGCGCGCAGACCTATTTTCAGCGTTAAATTAAAATTATAAATAATGGAGATAGAGTTCCGGGAGTTAGGAGTTTTTTATTGGAAATTTCCTCCTCTTTCAGAATCTTTTTTTGAAATTTCTTAAATATTAATAGTTTATGAAATATTGGCAAAAAACGAAATGCAATTTTTTTTTCATCTTTAATTGTTTATAACTTTTGCAATTTTTTATGTGCTAATACACGCTTTTGGCACATTTTTCTAGACGTCATTCCGGATCCAATGAGCTATCGCACGTTATTTTAAGAGCAGTATCTCTATTTTGTACCATTTTCAACTTGTCGACTAGACTATAAGTTGTTCTACGAGAAACGCTCTTCCAATGACATAATTAGCGAGTCTAGGTAGGGAATTATCAACGATTGTTTCTAAAACTAGGAAGAACTCTCTGCGGGAGGATTTGCACGATGCATCTGTATTTTCGCGATTCGTAGCATTGTAAAATCACTTGAGCTTCAGATATGAACTGCCACTGTGATCGTCCACATTTTCACAATTTCTTTTTTGATGATTGATTTTTTTTGGTTTGGATAGGTCCCTTACATGTTACAGGTCAGAGCCAGAGTGGGGCAAGCGCCCCACCGTGGCTACGCCCATGCATGAACATAACAAGTTGACTATGAAGGTATTACTGTTTAATAAAAATTGACTTCAAAGATTTGTTGCAGACAAAATAGTATAGGGCAAATGGATATTGGCCTCCATATAAATAACCTAGTTTTAATTTTTGGCACGTGTGGTCCGTAGGACCTTAGAAGTATCCTCTCAAAACATCCCCACCCCTAGGATACCAACTTCCTCCCCTCCACCTTTCTTGTGTTTCCGCAGCCGTAGTTTTTTGGAATTTTCACAAAAAAAATATTAGAGCTACGAAAGTATTGTCAAAAGCGGAAATAAACACTATTAAGTCATCTTACAGTTAGTGTTTAATTCATATTGATAAAACAAATAGTTTCAGAAATATGTCCATTATGGTTATGAAGTTTGACCAAATTGCTGGAGATAGATAACATGGTTTATGATTTCAAAACCTTATCAAAAGTTTGTTACTGAATCTAGCTACAGCTACTAGGACAAGATTAGATATCTGTTTTAAACAACAATATTTTTGTAATCAGATTACATGCAATACCATTTTCTCGTGTAGTCCCAGCAGAACCTTTTGGAGTAGCATGAGCTATAATTTCAGTAATTTTTAGAGTAGATGATTCGTCAGCAGGTTGTATTCTTGTATACACATTTAACGATGATAGACATTCTTCAAGTGATGTTTGTATTGAATAAGTGTAATCAGTCTCAATTTTACAGTAAGTGTGATCTGATAAGCCTGAAACATTAACTCTATATGATAAAAAACAAAAGTTAAATATCTATTTACTACAGCAGAAGTAACCCTAACGATCAGTATTCTATACAATTTTAATAGTTTATCTACAATTTCAGCCAGATTTTTTTCAGTTTTATAATAATTTGAATTTACAATCACTCATTGCATATTTTGGCTCCTATATAGTTAGTTTTTTAAACAACATAACCTAATTAAAATATGATGAATTAAGTTTGCAGAAAATTTTACCTAAAACAACGTAGCCTTTATTCAGTACCAGAAAAGGTACTCATTAATGACATTCATCAATAAAGTTCTAATCTTGAGACAATAAGTAAGTTTTGTGTGAAATTTAGTTAATAAAATTTAGTTTTGTTGAAGAAATTCATGTAGATATTAAAAATAACACATAATTTAACCAATGAAATTATTTGAAACTTTTTAACTACTTGAAAAGGAACATGCAGGATTCATATTAGTAATAAAACATTATATATTATTTTCTTATTACAAGCCACCTCTCATTTCTCAATGGAACATGCTCTGGTTAAATAAGGTACAGTGTAATCAAACTACGAATATGAATGGAAATGACCACAGTTACAAGTTAAAAGTATAGTTGGCAGCAGAATCACAAACACCTACAATATAATATTGCTCACTTATTTGTTTTTTCTTTGGTAATAAAATGGTAACATTTGACCACTGCATACAACAAAGAGAAATTTAAAATAAAAAAACAACCATTACTGCTAAAGGAGTGAAAAATCCTTTGATCTATTGCATTGTAAATTAAAGTTGAATTGTTACTGGGATTAGGCATTTAAAACTGAGTTTTTTACCTAGAAGTGCGATCAGTTTGGGATCAATATTCA
This sequence comes from Apoda limacodes, assembly GCA_946406115.1. Classification (NCBI taxonomy): domain Eukaryota; kingdom Metazoa; phylum Arthropoda; class Insecta; order Lepidoptera; family Limacodidae; genus Apoda; species Apoda limacodes. Next base: position 40,658,414 of record OX291541.1, read on the forward strand.
TTAATATTTATTTCTTTTGTCAATTGTTTCTGTTTGTTTAAAATTGGTGTAAAAAAACCAAAGTTGCAGTATAATATATGCAACATTTTAAAATTTTTGTGGGAAAAGCAACTTCAGACCCAGGTACACCTGTACGTGGGGTTTTGGTGTAAATCTGTTAAGCTGCCAAGTATATTCATTGTTTAAGAGATAAGAATGTGGCAAAAAAGTCAGCATGTTTTTTTAAAGGAAAGGTTCCAAATTAAAGCATGCTATGCATACAATACATCTGGCAGCTGCGAGAGGTTGCGTTTACCTTTGCGCATCTCATTTGCACATAGCTGAATATTTTGTACTGAAATAACATAATATACCACAAAATATATAACTGGAATAAGTAAATAAAATTTGTGTAATTCTTGACAGCTATTAATTACCATGCAGCAAACTGTTCAGAACTAGGGGTTAATTGTAAGTGTAAGTGAAGTATGTAAATCAGCTAAAATGCTTAATTGAAAATGTGGCCATGTCTCATGCTATTGTTTATTGAAGTATAGGTGATTAGCATAGTGTGGAATAAATAAACAAAAAAGGTATTTTTTTACTTCTCTGCAACACAACAATCTTACATGAAAAAAATTGTAATGATGGACAGGGAAAAATCCCTTTATACACAGATGATATTCAGAAATTGGTGCAAAACACTAATTTTACCTTAAAAAAATATTTAACGTAAGTAATATTATAGACCATACAAATACACCATTACAGAACTTAAACAAATAGTCCGGGACCGTTAGCGTATTTTGAGGTCATAAGTTACAAAAATTCTATGGTCGCTAATTTTCTGCATATGGATACAGTGTGCACCTATGACCCCTATATTGCGTTTTGTGTCATTTCTTGCACTTGCATTTTAAGTAATTCAATGATTTGTGACAATTTTTTTAATTTCAAATTAAAACAGGCAAAATTAAATTAAAGTTAAAAAATATAACAGTATCATATTAAGGATAGCTTGGGTAGTGTACAAACCCAGTTTGTGTCATCTTTGTCCATTGCAAACTCATATACAGTCAGTATGTTAAATCAATGCCAAAAAAAATTATAGTTGAAAAAAATAATAGAACCCATCGCAGATCTCATAAATATATATATTGAATAAATTTGTGCCAAATCAGGACACGCGATTTTAAGATTTTTGATTATTTCCTTTTTCCAAGCTGCAAATGCTTGAAAAAAATATTAAAATCATTAGAGTTCACATAATCAAGATAATAAAGTCGTAACAAATGCGAAGTTTTAATTTGTGTCATTTTCATCCACGATATAAATAAAAATAAAGCACTAATTAAAGTATTTAATTGCGCTTGAGCTGGCACGGCACGGCCGCGGCCAGGCACGGCGGCGGCGGCGGCGCATCGGGGCGGGGCGGGTCGTGCGACAGCCAAAAGTCTCAATACCTACGAATTTGTGCATTACTAGAGATGATAAGGGACGGTCAATGTGTTCAACTCTGCGCTGCTGAATTGAACCTTAATGTTGCACAAGTCGATAACTTCTCCATTCAACCGTCGAAGAGTGGCTATTCCTATAATATTTAATAACTGTTTGATATTTAATATCTAAAACTAAGAATAATATACCTTAATGTTTTTTTAACATAATTGAGTATACATCGAATCAGAATCCTAAAATAAAACTGGATCTCAAAGATCTCTCTGTACCTAAGCGTCAAAAAATTCGTTTTTAAACACGTACTTTTGACGTAAATAAATAACATATAGAGTAGGTACGCAAACTCAAAAATAATTCCTATAGAAACATTATTATTTATTCAAACTTTCAATTATCCAACTTGAGTTTTTTTTATAATCACACTAAGACCAATGGTATTTTCATAATTATTTTAATAAAAAAAAACCGGCTTCAAAAAGATGAACTAAAAAGGTAAAAATAATTACTTATTTCTAAAAAATCACGTAATAATACGTTTAGATTTTTCTGAATTTTGATATGAGAACAGATATTCCATCGTAATTTAACAAAGCCATTCTAGTGTTCGAGTAAAATACAGAATGTACCTATGTTATACATTCCATCGTAATTTAACAAAGCCAGCGTAGTGTTTGAGTAAAAAACATAATGTACCTATGTTATACATTTAGATGTAACACGCACTATAGCGAGAAAACTTGCCGTTATCAATGGTATTGAATAGCGTACTTTGGTTGGAAATTTTCTGCTTTACAATTTTGTGTTCACATTTTTTCTCTAAAAGTTTTAGAGTAAAATGAGTAAAACAAATATATATATTAATATATATTAACGTATGTATACGATACCACGACACCTCCTCTTTCAAGTAGCTGGTAAAAACTGATCTGCTACTCAAGATCTAAAAAATAATTTGACATGTTTTATTTCATTAAATTTATTTGCATATTTTACTATTTTTAGTCCATTTTCGGTGGACTATTACTTAAGTTCTATTTCCGGAGTGCTACTCTAATATATCTTTATAATTTTTTTTAACGAAACTGACAGACTATTTATGTTCATATAGGACACCTGCCTGATTTTATCAGAACGAATGATTATAGGACTTACTATCTTACCCCGGTTTCCCCGTTCGGCATTAAAAAGGTTTATCCGTAAACCTTTTCATATATCGTCGACTATATCTTGTAACGTACCTATTATTGTAGTAAAAGTGCGAGTCCGACTCGCACACAAAGGGTTCCGTCCTATTATCTATAAAAACGTCAAAAAACTCACGTTTGTTGTATGGAAGCCCCCTAAAATATATTTTTTATTAATTTAATTATTTTTTGGAAGAACTGGCAGATGTAAACATGTATATCTTTCTAAATACGACGTATAGTTGGTAAAAGATCATATTTAAATTATAATATAGGACTTAGAAATGTGTACCTTAATGTTCCCCTCGTTACCATTCGATGATACGTACGACTATGGTGTCGCACCCCGCTCAGTAGAGCCGGAGACAGTCATCTTTTTGCTGTCGGGCAAGGCACAGGTTTGAAAGATATTGTAATTACATACATTATAAAAAAAAAATTACCATTTATTTCATTACCGTTCATTACCTTCTAGATATATCGAATGGTAATGAGAAATCACAAATGGTAATAAGAAATTATGTTACATTCTATAGTGGTTATTTAATACACAATATAATAATATATCTTTACAACATATATCTTCGCTTCTCGTTATGTTGAGGTTTAAGTACATATGCTGTAAAGCAATTAAAATTTACATACTCAAAAAGTTTGGTATATAGGAGAGGGTGGCATACCTTGGGACACTTCGTATTTTATTTATTTATCATTCTGGTTGATTTTCGATCCTAAATAACTGTACCAAATAATACAGCAATAACTTGACAAGAAGTGCAATATTAATGTTTTACCTAGGCGGTAAGCCAAGCATCAGGCGGACAATAAGCTTCCGTGACACCTTAGTGGTATAAAAAAACTAAATGTTTTCCGTCTTATTTATGTACGATTTTCTATAATTTTGTACCTATCAAAGGGGTCCCAAGGTATTTGCATAATAATTGTACCCTGGAACACTACGACTCATCATCCAAAACATTCACTCCAAATAATATTTGTTAAGGTCAATATAGTAGATGATATTTTATTTTCACGCCTCGTTGTCCCTCCAATCTTTCCTTATATAGCGGCTACATACTTAGTTTTTTTTTACTTATTTACAAATAGAGTCCTTTAATTTGGTGTTAAAAACATGCAAGTGTAGCCATACAAGTTTCGGCCTTTTATATGCACTATAAAAGTCTTCTTAGGCATCACTTTAGATACTAAATTGTAATGGCACTCACATATTTCTGTCTTAGCGCGAAAACTTAGCTTAGCCGCCTACTCTGTCAGAAAATTTGCTTGAAGTTTTCAAGTAGCCTATGTTTCTAATATTCATTATATTCATGGGTAGTGTGGATATGGTATACATATGATTGTGCAAGAATATAATTGTGATGGCGGTAATGCTACTAGTACTATTAAATATCGGAGTACTCTTAAATATCTGAATTTTTTCACGATTTGACGCTTCATATGGTGTGCTACATAAAAACAAAAAATAACCTACTAAGCGTTTCAATACATATTGTATAGTTGTTAACTAATTTTCAAAGTATTGTAATATTACTTTAAATAGAACTTCTTGCCTTGCTTGCTTGTATAGTGCAATGTGTTCTAAGGAATTGTTCAAAATTATGCCGACGGCTACTTTCTTCCATCGCACCGTTCGCAATCGGCAGGGAATTTATCTTCGCACCTTAGAACATAAATAGTCACGAACAGTGCGGTTATAGAGAAAAGAAACACTTAGGTTGTGTAATGGGCTCTCTGCCAAGGAGCAAGAAAGAAGTTATTTGTTTTTTAAGGGTAGGCAACGTGCAGATGATGCCCCAGGTGTTGCAAGCGTCCGGTGACTGTTTACTATCAGGCGGACCGCAAGCTTGTTTTACACCTTAGTGGTATAAAAAATCTAAATAGAATAATTAAGTAATATATAAGTATTTTTATGTATATATATTAAATAAATATATAATATTCACCTAGGTACCTTTTTATTATAAATAAAGGCTTAGTATCATGATCTTTAGTATGCCAATACATACTTTACTCAAAATTTCAGAATTGTGTAGAGCCTTTATAATAATATTTTGCAGACTTACTAAAAATTAACTACGAAAGCAAAAGTTTTAAATTGTTTTGGATTATACATAGAAGATATTTTTTATATTGGGTTCAGACTTTTAGAGGCTAAAATAAGGCTGATTTTATAACTTTTTTTTAATTACCATTTTCATCGATGTTATGGTATTATTAATTTCTCATTACCATTAATGTAAAACCTCATTACCGTTTCTTGAAAAAATTCAAACGTCAATTTATTGCAAAATCTACAGTTACTTTCCCTTTGTTATAATTGACAAAACTTTTTGTACACTATATGTATACATATACACACTGCATTACAAAATCACAATAAAAACACGAATCGGTAAACTTTTTTTACCATTCTCTAGAATGCAAAAGCACGAAATGAAAAAACTCACCCGAGTGCGTGTATCAATATGAATATAATATTTAACTAAAAAAAAAGTGGGTATGTACCTACGACGAGGCAATAATTCGTGAATTGTTTCCATTCTGTGATTTGTTTACTCTTTGATACGTTGTCATAGACGCGCCGTACCGCAATATTCAACAAATAATACCCATTTAGTAAGGTGTAGTATATCGATCCCCATTTATTTTATATACTATTTGTGTTAGAACACATTTAAATAGTTTTCTTAAAAAAAATTACCAAACAATTAAAAAAGGTTTAATGCCGAATGCTAATACAATTATGATTGACTAACAGCCATTATAATTTTTACAAGTTTCAAATGACGTTGAAACGTTAGTGAGATTATATGCATTTGTTTGCCGCACAGAGAATTGAATGGATGAATGAAATGCAAGTCCTACCTACATATTCGAATTAAATGGCGGACCACGACGCGGTGCTGCCGCGCGCGCCGCCTCGTGTCGTGTCGTCCGGTGCGACTCGCGATCTAAAATTACCGTTTTATCAAATCATAAGATTTCATGGATAAAAGTGACACAAATTCTAAATGTTGTCTTATTACGCCACTATAATAGTGTAAACTTAAACTTTAATAACTTTAATTTTCTTTTGTGGCATTAACAGGTTGTTTTAACAAAAAAAACTTCAAATCCCATGGATGGATTTGATACAAATTTGGTTCAGCAACAGATACCAGCGATGAAAAACGCGTAAAGCTTATTTTACCCACTGTAATAATTTTTTGGAGCTATTAAGGCGATTAGTTAGGTATTGTTCAAATATCACTATTCCGGTGGATAAAAATAACACAAAATGCGTATATATATATATTACTACTTCATTATTACCGTGAAAGTAAAATTTCATATCTAATTTTCTTTTCGTCCGATTCTGTTTAAAAACACAAATACCTAAATTTCTACCTAAGCAAACACCCGAGATGACACAAACTAATGTATTAGGTTGGGCAAATGGTCTGGAAACTATATATGAAAAACGACCGTAGCCATGGCACGCTTCACTCGGCTTTGCACACTTACTTCCATGTTTTGCCATAAGCTCTATATCAGTCTATGGCAGTAAACTTAACTAGTCTCTATATAATAAATCGTAAGTTGTATTTATGTTATTTTCTATTTTATGTAGTACGTAATGTAATCTAATTGTCTTATCGGTTATTTGGGAGTTTTTTTTTTAGGCTGGTAACATTGCAATAAAAAAAAAGTGTTCGTGTTTCCTTTTTCTTAATCCGTTTACAATATTTTAAAAAGTGTAAGTACATGGTTTTTAAGTGTAAATTGTGTTTTATTTCAGCCTATTCTTTAATTTTATCAGTGTGTAAAGGATGATTTGAGCTGCTACAAGAAATCTGAACTGCTATAATGCCGAACAAGTGAACGTTATATGTTATTTCGACCATTTGGTGGAAAAAAAATAATCTGGTAGTAAATATTTTTTTATCGAAAACTATTACTTGGCACCGACTTTCATATATCATTTCTATATCAGGGAGTGCTACTCTATCGAATAAGTTTTTTTTTAGGTCAAAATGTCGTGTTGCAGAGAAGTAAATATTTACCAAATTTTTTCCATATTATTTGTTCTAGAGTAAACTTTAGCAAGTCTGGACAGAAAGATACAACGCGGCTAAGCCACAAGTTTTGCAGAGTACTGTTCCTAGGAAAATTGAAAATCTTCGTATTGTGTTTTGTGGAAAGACACGTAGATACACAACAAGTCATGTTTACTACGAACAAAACAACCATATAACCAAGCCGTTTCAGCAAAATCGGTGTCCTTTCAACAGTATCCAAATCACAATGAAGAAATCCACGTCGTAATCCAATATGAATAGCCAAAGTTGTTAAAATAAACCGTCAGATCACTAATAAACAAAATATTATTTTTTTTTTTTTTTAATTGTCCGGGCCTCTGAAGGAGGAAGGCCGCAAGGCTGTTGGATATTTCATCCATATAATATAATAATAATATAGCCTTTTATTTTCCTTATATCTCTTAGTGTAAGGTACAATTATAGGTTAGTTAAGTGTTAGTATACATAGGTTATTTTAATGTAGTTGTTAGTATGTTATGAGATATGGATCCCTTTTTGGGTAAAGGCCTCCTCCATCTTTTTCCACGATTTTCTGTCTGCTCCTATTGTAATCCAGTCTTTCCCAGCAATTTGGATAATATCATTAGACCACCGGCTATGCGGTCTGCCAACACTCCTTTTGCCTGTTGGTCCTTTCCATCGAGTGGTTTGAATGGTCCATCTGTTGTCAATGCTACGTGAAATGTGACCCGCCCATTTCCATTTTAATTTGAGAGCTTGGGTTAGAGCATCGGTAAATTTGGTTCTTTGTCTGATTAGGTCACGGCGTACTTTATTGATTTTTCTTAATTTTAATGTGCTTCTTTCCATTGCTCGTTGGGTGGATCTGATTTTTTGCTTAACTTTATTTGTCAGTATCCGAGTTTGGCAGCCGTACAATAGACAAGGTAAGAAGCATGTGTCGAATACCACTTTTTTTAAGTTTAGGCTGTAGTTTCCCTTCATTATTTCCTTCTGTGACCAATACTTTTTCCATGTTGCTATCACTCTTCGTTCGATTTCCTCTTCATTACTTGTTTTTGAAAATGATACCATTTTTCCTAAATAAATGTAGTTCTCGACGTATTCGATAATTTCTTCTGATACTTGGATGGTTTTTTTGCTGCTGCTTGTCATTATCTTAGTTTTGCTTGCGTTCATTTGCAAACCTACTTTTAAACTTTCTTTGTTGAGTGAACATATCATTTCTTCAAGTTCTTCCGGTTTTTCTGAAAGCAACACAATGTCTTCTGCAAACTGAAGGTGGCTTAGATAATGACCATTTATTTTTATTCCTATATTTTTCCAATTTAAATTACTAAATATTATTTCCAATACCGCTATAAATAGTTTTGGTGACAGAGGATCCCCCTGTCTTACTCCCTGTTCTATTTTGATTTTACTTCCCCTTGTTTCCAGTTTTATTTTGCTGTTGCTGTTTGCATAAATACTTTTTATCATATTGATATATTTCTTGTGCACTTTGAAAAGTTTCAGCGCATTCCAAATAGCGTCATGGATTATGCTATCGAATGCTTTAGAATAATCTATAAAGGCTATATACAAGGGCCTATTAAATTCCCTGTATTTGCTAATCACTTGTTCTAAAGCATGTATATGGTCCATTGTGCTAAAACCCGAGCGGAAGCCTGCTTGTGTTATTGTTAACGAGTCGTCAACTTTTTGGGCAATTCGTTGAAGTACTATCGAAGAGAACAGTTTATACGTGCTTGCCAGTAGATTAAAATTTCCCTTTTTGTAGAGGAGTATAATGTCAGAGGTGCACCATTGCTCAGGTATAGATTCTGTATTTATGATCATATTGAAAAAGTGAGTAATAGGGTTGAGCAGAATCGGCATTCCTAGTTTGATCATTTCGTTGTTGATTCCATCAGGTCCGGGACTTGTATCTGGTTTTAAGTTTTTAATTTGGTTAAGTACTTCTAGTTCGCTGATGGGTTCAATTACATTAGACTCATTTTCATAAATAATATTATTTTGTTGTAGCTCGCTGCTGTCTTTACTACTTTTCCTGTATAAATTTTGGTAGAAAGATGTTGCATATGCGATGATATCTTTTCTTGATTTAATTTCTGATGTTTGGTTTTGAAGTTTATGAATCCAATTTTTATGCAAGTTTAATTCTTTAAATGCTCTTTTTGTGCTTCTAAGTTTGGAAAGGTTTTTTGTTATCACATTTTGTCTATGTTTGCTATAGTCTTTTTTAATTGCTTTATTTGTTGTTTTGAATAATTCACTGAGCTCCGTTCTTATTGTTTTGTCTTTTTTGTTAGTTCTCATGAGTTCTGTCCTTCTTTTTATTAATTTTTCTGTGTTTTCACTAATTATTTTATTACTCTTATTTACCTCTATTTTTGTTTTTAAACTAGTTTTTACGGCTTCTTCTAAAATTTTATAATACTCTTGAACACTGAATTGATTTGGTTCCGAGTCCATCAAATTTGAATCAATATACAATTTCAGACTATTAAGGTAGTTGCTTATGTCTTTTTCACTTTTCGGAATTTTAAGCCCAGGTTTGAAGTTATTTCTACTTTTCTTCGGTTGTTGTTTGATACATGTTGCTCGTACCATTCTATGGTCTGAGGGGAATTTTATATTGTTGAGCACTTCGACATTGCTTATTAGTTTTGGTTTATTTGTCAGTATGAAATCGATTTCATTCTTAGTCTTTAAGTCAGGTGATCTCCAGGTCCATCTTCTATTTGCTCTTTTCTTAAAAAATGTATTCATTATAGAATATTGATTTTGAAAGGCAAAGTCCTTAAGCTTTTCTCCTCTTTCATTTCTCTAGCCGTAACCATATTGGCCCATGACGGGGTTTTCTTCAGGTTTTGGTTTGCCAATTTTTGCATTAAAGTCGCCTATTATAAGCACAATATCCTGTGTTAGTGCTTGTGCCCTCTTGATATCTTCGTAGAATGCTTGTATTTCCTCTTCGCTCGCACTTTCAGTAGGTGCGTAAGTCTGAATTACGGATATATTGAGTTTAGATATTTTTATTTGTAGTAGGGCTACTCTTTCTGAAATACCAGTAAAGTTAATAATTTTATCTTTTAAATGTTTTCTTATCAGGAACCCTACTCCGTTGAAACATTTTTTTTGTCCGATGTAACAGAGTATAAAATCCTCGTATTCTTCAATGCAGCATCCCACTCTTCGTATTTCTGAGAGTCCTATAACATCACAATTGATATTGTCAAGGGCATTTATTAGTTCTAAGTATTTCTCTGTTACAGAGACCTTACGTTGTAGGTACTTATTTTTAGGAAATTGTGGTGTTTGATCTCATTCTCATTTATGTTACTCTTGTTGTTTTTACTTACGTTTGTTTTGTTACTGTTTATATTCTTGTTCTTATCCTTAGTGTCTTTATTATTTTTGAAGTTGTTTTTGTTGTTATTATACATGGCGTTGTTAGTTTTGTTTTCATTTTTGTTGTTATTAGTGTTGATATTAATATTATTTTTCATCCATATAGCCTAGCATAAATATATGATAATGCCAATAATGGCGCCAAAAATCTATATTTGTCGGGAGCGTTAAGTGAAAATTATCACAACTTTGCTCGCCGTTACTTACTCATTGTTTTCAATTCATCCTCAGTCTTCGATGCATAATTCTTCACAGGTCTTCATAACACTGCTGAAATTTGTCGTCGGAACCTACTAGACTAATTTAAAAAAATAAACAAGCAAAAACACGTCTCCATTGTTTAAATCCGGACTTAGCCCTCCACAACATATTCAACATCACAACCAGTGTTGCCAGATCCGGAGGTTAAAATTATCCTAGATTTAGTGCAAAATTATCGTTTTTTTTATCGCAACTTCAAAAAGAGACAGATTATACCTCTAAAATAGTTGGGGGCACTCTAAATACAACAATAAAAATGCTACAAATTGGTAGCAAACCAACGTCACGGGCGTGCCGATTTCTAATCTTATTGAGATCACTTTTAATAAGTGTATATTATATAATTGCCAGGTGGATATCTAGGTAGGTAGGTAGGTAACATAGGATAAGTAACAGAAAATAATGTTTAAAATAAATTTACTTAATATAGGTACCAAAGATGACTTATACGTCTAGATACCATGTTCAGGCACACAAAACGAGCCGACCCGAGTACCTGATTTTTCAGGTACTTACCGTCAACACTACATTATACGTAATCCAAGCGTGGACGCGAACAGTGCTCCCGCGTAAAGTAATAAAAATGACGAATATAAATTATAATGAAATGTTTTTGGCAACTTCGGGGCCCACTATCACTTAACGAGAGAGATCAAAAGAATCTAATAATTATTTCGATGTAGATAATTATCTCATTCGGCCAAGCGTGATCGTCAGAAGTGGTAGGACCCGAAAACCGTCGTGTTAAATAAGTAGTAACCCCAGTTGTTTTAGAGGTACGTCAGAGTAATATAGCAATCAATAGTATACAAAATAAGCATAAAAGAAAGTTGTAAAGAAAATAATCAAGAAATAAATATAACTAAATCTACGATCATAAATAATGCCCACTTTGAGTTTTTACGTTTCTAAATTCAGTACAAAACACCTAAATAGAGCAAATACTCGAATATCAGACCTAAAGGACACAGTACAGTAGGCGACACATCGACCTAACCTTAATGGACCCAAGGCATAAGCAGTCACCGCAGCCTATGAACGCCTGCTACTCCAGGGGAATTACTCGCGTGTTGCTGACCATTGTGCGTGACTAACTAGGCTTAAAGGTGTGAGGATGGACTCGATCACGGTGGGAAGCGATGTGATGGTAGAGAGGGGACCGGACATGTGCATATTTTTTAACAATTCCTCAGATATACACAATCGTTAACAAACATCAACTTAATCCACTGATTTTATCTCACTCTGTGCTCATGTCTTTACTCGGCCTCAACTAGTATTGGCAGAAATCAGCAGTTGGCAGACTCTTTGGTAATTTAGTCGAGACTGGCCTTTTAGTAAAAGTAAAATAAAATATCAGAAGTCATAGTTACGTCATTTAATTATTTAACAATTAACATGACAATTTCAATAAAAAGGATAAACTAAAACTAACAACAATAAAAATAAAATTTTAATAGACATATTTTGGCAGTAAAGTTATTAACAATAGTGTGAATAGCCACAACGGGTCTTAGTGCAAATGGAGCTTTTTATATAAAGTATTTTCCATCAGAAAATCTTAAGTATAATAGACTTTTTTAACTACAAAAATTCCACAATTAAGTAATCCAAATCACAGGAACATATGTGAAAAAAAATCATAAATTAAAACTATTTACCTAAACCCTAATCCTTTATTGCCCAAACGCGTGAGCTCGTCTTATTTTTATTATCTAGTTTTATTACAAAAAATTCAACAGCTACTGAGTATCAATAATAATCTAACACGTCTGGTCTGAATACTAAAACCCTTATTAAATTTAATCTTTCATTTATTATTTTATGTTGTCTCTTAAAATGTCGATATAAGCCTGGTATTATATAATAATAAAATACCCAAAATTTTGGGTACCGAGCTAATTATCTACATAGAAAATTTTGAGCGAGCTGGAGTTTTACCTAACTAAAGTGTTAGTAGGTATTTAGTTTATAAGTATAAAAAAAATTTACGTACTCGTATTATTGTAGCCATAATTGATTTCTGTTCATTTTATCATAAACTTCGAAAGATATTCAGCTAACAGAAAAATAACTTGAGCCAAAATAACCTACAGGTAATTATTATAATTTTGACTGAGTAAGAATCATAACACAGACCAAAACAACATAAGAATTGCTTGTTAAACGCCTAGGTAAGTATTACACAAGTTGACTATCGAGATAAGAAGGAAGACAAACATTTTCAATCTGTTAATGACGACAGAAATTACATTGACAATATTTTGTCTCCATAAAAGTATTCTGCCGTCCTTATGCTATTGAAAAGTTTTCTCGTCAACAAATATGACGGTGTTTTTAACCCAGTCAAAATTATAATATTCCAAGCAAAACATTACTCTTGCTTTAGCATGCGATCATTCAGTCTAACTTGTAGTGTTTGTACAATTTAATTAAATTCATAAAGTCAAGATTAAATGCACCCAGAGCTGTGCGCGCCTTTGATTCGCCGCTTCTGACCGACCAGGCGCGGCGGCGTCACATAGCCCTATAATTTTACACACCCAATTGCGCGTGTGCGGACATCGTCTTGCTAATAAAGTACCCAGTATTAGGTCTTTTAAGTTGAAATTTTATATAGAGTCCAAAGTGTGACGTTGCAGTTCGTTGTAAAGAGGATATATTTATGTGTATTAAAATACAGTAATTAATTAATTTCGTAGTTTATAAAATATAAAATACCACTTTTTCTATTGATATCTACACAAGCATTGAACGATGATTGAATGATCGACGTTTCAAAATGGCGCAAGTTGATACCAGCACCGTCCTCTGTCGAACGATTTATTTCATTGTTCAAACTCGAATGTTTTTAAAAGCATAAAGCCGTGCGTAAAACGAGGTGTTTATAGTACGAGATCCGGCTGCAGAATAAGTACGCTCATTGGTTTTTATAGAATATATATCTACCAAGTTGCCTATCAAAATTTGGCAGCTAGTATTTTTAATCAAATTATTTTTAATTTATTGTTTAAAAAATTCGTTCACTTGTTTTTAAATAAAATCTCGTCTACATCACGGCAATTTATATAATGATTTTAAACATTAATATTAATATATAATGATTTTGCCGTGGCGCACCTGGCCGCACCTCTTCGCAGCCATGTGTAAACAGGTATGATTTCGATACATGTATACGTTCGTAACGTGCATTTATTAATCATATATCAAATTAAAGCAATTTTTTTCTATTTATTATTATATTCCCAATTAAAGCCGGCCGCAAATAAGGGTTGCTGGCTGTTAAACATGATAAATATTTAAGGTAGAGTGAAATAGAGTTAGCGCGTAATCATTCGTCAGACGAGGATAGCGATTGCAGGCTTTGCGACGCTTTTAAGCCATTGCGCATGCGTCGAATGTTAGTGTTCTCAACTGAACAGCTGCGGCATTTTTATTTTAACAAAAACCACGTTGTGTTCGTAATTCACAATGTTTTATATTTACATTATTGTTTTATTTGTGCATCTAAAAACTATTAAAAATAATATACTTTATTGCATCAAAATAATAATTTTACAAAAAAAACATATTTATAAATAGAGAAAAACAAAAGGCGGTCTTATCGCTTTATAACGATCTCTTCCAGACAACCTTTTATTAAATTAATTAACGTAATCGATAAAGATTAAAATCGATAAAGATGAAGTCGTGTGTCGGATTCGTGCACGAAGGATTCCGTACCACTATTTATAAAAACAACAAAAAAATCACGTTTGTTGTATGGGAGCCCCCTTGAATATTTGTTTTATTTTAATTTAATTATTTATTTATAAATTGACTATATAACTAAATCTTTGTAAATATTTTAAGGTTATACCTGTTGCCGTTATCAATATCGAACAAAAAAATCACGTCTGTTGTATGGATGCCTCCTTAAATATTTATTTTATTCTGTTTTTTAGTATTTGTTGTTATAGCGGCAAATACATCTGCTGTGAAAATTTCAACTGTCTATAAATCACGGTTCATGAGACACAGCCTGGTGACAGACGGACGGACGGACGGAAAGTGGAGTCTTAGTAATAGGGTTCCGCTTATTACTCTTTGGGTACGGAACCATAAAAAGCAATGTACTCGACTTTGATAATGCATCATTCAAAAAGTTCTAGCCAATGTTATTGTTTCGTCGAAAAAAATATATAAATATTATGATAATTATTATCAATTGAATCTACTAATGATTTTGGATATCATTCAGTGTCTAAAAAAATGTAGTTTTGAAGCAAAAAGATAAAAAATAAATTTGAAGATTTTTGCAAAACACAAACCGTAAATAAAATTTCAATTGAACTTAAGAATAATATAGGTTATGGTTACAATATAAATGACCAGTGCTAACTTTGAGGTTTTTTGTTGAGAATTCTTTTTTTTTAATGGCCTCTTCTAGGCCACTCGCTCACCCGTCGCCCCCTCAGACCCCAGCCCCCTCAGAGACCATACCCTTGTCCCCGGAAGCCGTCATGTCCGCTGAGTCGGCGTCGTCCTCAAATGAGGACGATAAAAGCTTCAAAGTGGTTGGCCTGGGGACAAAAAAGGGGTAAGGAGCGGAAGAAGACCGCCAAGTCACAAAAGGCTTCGGCGTCTTCCGCTCTGGAGTCTTCTCCCACTCCCTCCGATTCTGAAGCTAAACGCCTCAAGGCGCTCAGCACTTCCCCGTCTTTCTCGGCGGGCAGCCAAGAGCCAGCCGCTATGGACACCACCCCCGCCACCTCTTCGCAGGCCGAGTGTCCCTCTACGGGACTGGTCGGGAACGGGCTTGATCGTCCAAGGACTCCCAGTAAGGGAAGTACATAGAATGTACAACGGCCGTAAAAAGTCTGAGTGCAACGACATGGTCGCTTGCGTTCTCTGTGGCAGCGAATGGCACCCTGCGAACTACCGCGGGTGCTCAAAAGCTCCCAAACAGAACTCGAGAAAAACCCAAAAAGGGTAAATCGCGCCCCTATTCCCCCACCAACAGGCACCCTTCGTGCCTGCTCTCCTCCCTGCAGTCAACGCCTGGAGCCGACCTCCAGCGCTAGTCAAGTCAGACAGACAAACTTCTGTCTACGCTCCCTGGGCCCGTTCCGCCGCTCATCCAGGAAACGTTCCTCAAGCCCGCAGTCCGCACCTTTTCGACCGTCCGTAATGATAGAACTGCCTCTAATCTCGGAGGCACTCTCATCTATTACAGACGCTACCTGCATTACTACCCTATCGGTCCTCCGCCCATGGGCGTAGCCAGCTTTTGGATTAGGGGGGGGCAGGCTTGGCTGGGGGGGGGGTAGGGGGCCGACCTGAGAGAAAATGTCATTTTTATATAGTAAACATGTTCATGTTGAGCCAATTCCTTCAGGTTATGGGCACCTAGGGGGGGGGGGGCAGCTGCCTGTACCTCGCTACGCCCATGCCTCCGCCACTTACGAATTTAGGAGCATCCGTTTGCCGCTTAGCGATGACCGGCCATCAGCCGATCATCATTGCATCGGTTTATCTCTCTTCCTCAAAAGACTTGCTGAAGAGCGAACGTCATTTTTGCCGGCGACCTAAATTGCAAGCACCGTCGTTGGAACTGTTCATTAACTTTATGGAGAGGCAGACTCCTCGGCGATTTAGTTGATAGACTATACTTTGACGTCATCGCTCCCATAACGCCCACTTTATTTCCCCATAATAGTCGCAACAACCCTGACGTGCTCGAAATAGCACTCTTTAAGAATGTAAGGCTAAGCTTCCGCTCTATAGAGGTGCTTGACGAAGTTGATTCGGACCACCGCCGTGTCCTCCTCCGTTTAGGTTCCCCTCCGGACACTCCTCCCAACACTAGAACCGTGACGGACTGGGATAAATTCGGGCAATTGCTTGAAAACCCCAGTTTGCCACATCTAGATCGCGTTCCCAATATAATCTCTTCCGTGACCGACTTAAATGTAGCTATCGACTCACTCACTAGCCACCTGACCGCCACCGTTGGAGAGTGCTCAAGACCGGTTGGTGATTACCACCACCTAATCCTGCCTCAGCACATCAGGTCGCTAATGACTGAGCGCAACGCTGCCCACCGTAGAGGAGATCGCGCTCCCACTACCGAAAACAAAGCTCGCTTCAACTACTTACACCGCCGTGAAAGAACCGCTGTAGCCGAGCTTCGCGCCCAACGTTTCGGTGATCTGATGGAGAACATTTCTCCTTCTCATCAAGCTTATTGGCACCTAGCCAGAGCTTTGAAATCAGACACCGCCAACTCTCTCCCTCCGTTAACTAGTCTCAACAACGTTCCCGCGTTCGATGGCGACGAAAACGCGAATCGCCTTGCATCTAGCATCCAAGCCCAATGTGCCTTAAGCACACGACTTTCGATCCGATCACGTGCGTGAGGTAAACGGTGAAGTGGAGCGCAGAACTTCTCTGCCCCCACAGGATCCCCTGCACCCCGTCACTGTCGACGAAGTCAAACAGGTCATCAAAGACCTACGCCCCCGTAAAACCCCCGGTACGGACGGTATCTCTAACGATATCCTAAAGCGCCTCTTCCTCTTCTCTGCCTTCTAGTAGCGATTTCCAACGCTGCTATCGAAAATTGCACCTTTCCTTCTTAAAGCCAGGCAAAGTTTTTATCGAACCGTCCTCCTACCGCCCTATAAGTTTACTAAAGGACCTTGGTAAACTTTACGAACGCCTCCCCCTCGCTTGCCTACGGAACGCTATTCCGACTCTAGAGGCATCTTAATCGACGAACAGTTCGGCTTCCGTGCTAAATACTCCATATTCTCACTGGCTTCCAACCAGTATTAGGTAAACCCCGCCACACGGGCGCTGTCTTCTTCGATGTAGCGAAAGCCTTCGACAAAGTCTGGCACAACGGTTTATCTTATAAACTGTACAACTTTCAGTTGCCAGACCGTCTCCTGCGCATCATACGAGACTACTTGTAGAACCGTAGCTTTCGCTATAAAGTTAAAGGCACATTCTCTTCCCCCGTCCCATAGAAGCAGGAATCCCGCAAGGGTCCGTGCTCGCCCCTATCTTGTACCTTCTGTACAAAAACGACATCCCCAAAACGTTAGGTACCCAATTAGCCCTCTTCGCGGACGATACCGCTATTTATGCCACCGATAAGCAAGTGAGTCGAATCACTAAGAGACTCCAACCTGCTATTACCGTCCTTTAGTTCCGGAAATGGAGAATCGAAGTGAATCCCGACAAAAGCTCTGACGTTCACTTTACCGTAGGTCGCCCTCCGCGACCATCTTCCCTCTCACTCTTCGGTCGTGCCATTCCTTTGCAAAACAAGACCAAATATCTCGGTATGACCCTGGATATTCCGCGATCACACCAAAATAGTTAAAGAGACCGAGCCGCTTTTGTCCTCGGTCGTCTATATCCCATGATATGCAAGTACAGTAAGATGTCGCTCAGAAACAAGCTGACTCTTTACGTCACCTGCACCCGCCCCTTACTAGCGTAATCTATGCGTTATCCAAACGCAATCACCATAAACTCCAGACTCTCCAAAACCGCTTTCTCAGAGCGACCTCCGGAGCCTCCTGGTACGTCCGCAATGCGGACCTACACAGGGACTTCGAGCTCCCCACGATTCCCCAATATTTCAAAGACCTGGCAGTCCGCTATTTCCAGCGTACACAAAGTCACCCGAAACGACTAATTGTGCAATACACAACGGCATGGTCGTAAAACTATCGTTAGGCGGCCCCGGCACGTACTAACAGCCCCAGATGACGATCTCGCTATCCGGATAGCGAGATTAGTCTCAACGACTTCCCCTAATAGGGCCTCCCCCCTAACACGACACCGACACACGAGGTATCAAAGAGTGCCGGGCGCTTCTCGTCTGCACTCAATCGCAACCGCACCTGCGTAACGGGAACTCCCCTCCTGGCGTTGACTCACCTTCGGGTTCGAGACTCACGCCGGTCGAAGGGACGTCCCCGAGAGCGGCTCCCCCCGCGTGATCCCTTGAGAGTCTCGCACCAATAAGCCCGATGACGCAGTAATGGCTGCAACAGCCAACTACATTGATAGCTCAGAAAAAAAAACTTAATCGTTTTAAGTTTAACCCTTGTATGTATTTCCGTTTTTACAATAAAGCAAAAACACCTAAAATATACAAGCCGTATCTAATCTATAAGTCTGAGAAGAGAGTTGGCTTTCCTGTGTGTGTTCTAACCCTTAAACTTATACTTAATGGGCTGTGTACCGGGTAATTGTTCAAAACTATGCCAGCCACTGCTAGACTTTTATCATCGCACCGCTCACCACTGGCAGAGAATTCATCCTCACACTCTGGAACCGAAACAAAGAACTTCCTCGCGCAAATGCTAAGGTTGTTAAATGAGATCCATGCCAAGGTTTTCTCTAGATTTTTAAAGGGTCGGCAGCGCGCGAGTAATGCTCCTGGAGTTGCAAGCGTCCATAGGCTACAGTGACAGCTTAACATCAGGCGGACCGTAAGCGTGTTTGCCACCTTAGTAGTATAAAAAAAATGTTTCTAATATGCAGACCCCTCTTAAATATTTTCGTTTTCTATTTTTTATTATTAGTCACAGAATCTGCCATGATTAAACATCCTTTCCAGCCTCATACTTCCCCACTATTAGGTTACCTACCCTCAGCTTAGCAAGGTCTGGATACCTATTTCGTTCTTAAAAATCAAGTTTATACTAATACATAATACATACAAATAAACTATTTATTCATATTTATTTGTAGTTAGTCATATTATGTCATGAATGAAACTAATTGGTCCAAATCGACATATATTCTAAAATAAAACAAAGTGGCTAAATTAAATAATAATAAACTCCAAGTTAAAAATACTTTTATTTAAGTACATATTAAAAACAGCTTTTTAAGATTTTAAACATAACAGAATCATACATTGCTTGAGCAGTGGTTTGAGGTAAATTGTAACACCTGGGGTATCACTTGTGGGTTGCCAACCCTTCACAAATTTAATAACTTTATTGAACAACCTCATACTGTAAAATAAAACCTTGGCAGAGAGCTCATTTCACAGTCTAAGCATTTGCAAAAGTAGGCTAGGTATACACCCAGGGAGGCAAAGGCTCTACTTAAACTTAAGGCTTGTAAGTTTGAGATTTTCAACACTCACATTTCTAATTCCATTCTCACAGACCAAAAAAAGGGGCCAAGACTTTTATATGGGTGCCCTCGCCCAGAGATGGCAGCAGTACTCCATCTTTACTGGACTGTATTTTTTATAAATTCTTACCCCCTAAAAACCAAATATACCTACTCTATTTCATTTAAAAAAGTACTTAAACAGTTGTTCTAATATAAATTAAATTATTTAACTATGAACTAAAAATGTGACATATCAGAAATGGTAAAATATGATAAGTATGTATATTACTTCATTGATAAGTATGTATATAACCAATTAACTATGACATGGCTTAACATGATAAAATTTAAATTTATCAATGCAGTTACCTGGCAAATATAGTGTTGGTACAGCCAATTTGCAAAGTCGGTTTTTCGGGTATGAAAATTTCATTTCAAAATGTTTTCGACACACTCTTCTATTACGATAGATGAAATTGCTATCCAATTCTGCAATATTTCCTTGAATATTCCTGACCCAGTTTTGAAAACGTTGCAGATCTGTCATGGGGTTCGGAAAGTAATGTAGGGGCACAACTGAAATAGATATAAAATTATTGAACATAGAGATATTTTTTAGAAAATACTTTAGGACTACAGTGTATTCCTATTAAACATCTTTTAAATGCCTCAAACCTAAAAGTCATGTCAATTATTTTTAATTTATTGCCCAATAAAGTTAATTTCCACCCACTTTGGAACAAAAATTTGACAGTTAATTTTTACACTTTAGTGTTTTTTCCTACCGTATCTATGGGAGTGTAAAAAATTCAATTTGAGAGTTGGAAAATTACCCTGTGCGTTATTTATTAGCGTTCCAAAACCACTTCCCACCTTTTGGAACACAGCCCTGGTCAGTGACCTAGGTAGTATCTGCAAAATAAAATTCTAATAACAAATATCTACTTACCTTCAGTAACCCCGGCTGAGCATCCAGGAACGCAGCAAATTATAAACGACATTATGACCGGAGATAGTGATAGTGATAGGTACCTTAGTAGATTCACTGCTATATACTCCAAAACACTAAGAATCCTGTCTCGTTATAATAAGAGTCCTGTCTCGTTAAAATAAGAGTCCTGTCTCAAAATATTTACTGGTGTAAAAACAAAAGGCCAAGATCTCGACGTCAGTAAGGAGGAGAACAAGCTCAACTCAAAAGATGGAGAAAGTGCAGAAAATCTGCAAAGCACTTTAATTTAACGACAATACACAACTAAACTTATAAAATGAAATCAATGTTAAATTCAAAACACAATTTTTTTTTGTATATTTGCCCAGGCCTCATCAGAAACTCTGGAAAGCTGTTGGAAATTGAATCCATATAGCCTAGCATAGACACAGTATGACGCCAATCTAACTAAAAATTTTCACAATTTTGCTCGCCGTTACTTGCTAATTGTTTTCATTTTATCCTCTATAATTCTTCACTAAATTTAAAAAATAAACAAGCAAAAACACGTCTCCATTGTTTTTAATCCACACTTAAAGCCTAAATACACAACCGTTTTTAAGTGTTGCCATATTTTTTATTTTCATATGCTACCATTGTCATGAGGCGAACCTTGAGTTATGAAAACGAATGATGTGATCTTTAGTATGTTTATTTTTGTTTAGAGTTCATTTGAGTATCCCAAAATAATAAAAAGTTCCTTTAATATTTACCTACTTCATCACCTGTCACCTACTGTAGTATCTA
The DNA here is from genome assembly GCA_946406115.1 of Apoda limacodes. Classification (NCBI taxonomy): domain Eukaryota; kingdom Metazoa; phylum Arthropoda; class Insecta; order Lepidoptera; family Limacodidae; genus Apoda; species Apoda limacodes. Next base: position 40,679,635 of record OX291541.1, read on the forward strand.
TTTTATTTAAACATCATTCTTGTTAATTAAGGCTTCTGACCATCTGTCAAGTGTTTGGTTACGATTTTTCAACTTTTAATTCATATACTTAACTAAACCTAGACATTGCTTTTAAAATTATTGTCAAACTCATTTCCAAATGGAATTGCTCGAATATAAGATGAACAGCAGAAAAAACCGACTAGCATCAATAGTAAATAACAGTTTTGGATCAATGTTATGTTTCGACACCATAAATCTACCCACCACCTCTCATTTACGCCGATTACCCACCTTAAGTACCTGCTTAAAGTTTTTAAATTAGTCCCTATGGCTAACAGGAACCTCTGTACAAAATTTCCAGTCTCTAGACCCATCAGCTTGGACTATGCGTTGATGTATTATAGTACTCAGTTTGCTCTTTTATATGTAGGTATGTAAATTAGTAAATTATATTATTTGTTGTTTTAATATAGAGCTTACACTGGGTAATAGGTATAGTTAATAGTTTTAAGTTTAACCCTTGTATGTATTACCGTTTTAAGAGCAACAACAAAAAAATTTTTTTTAGGTATCGACTTAACTTTTTTGACACCTGTTTTAAATAAGCGTCAAATTTACAACATTCTATTTACAGAAAAAAACAATGAGACATTAGATCCTCCGGAACAAGGAAACGGGGGGAGACCTATCGCCATACCACCAGCGGGTTGTTGTTTGAGCCACAACTGCTCAGGAAGATGCAGCTATATAAGCGGCTCACCAATTGGAGCCGTTTCTCAATACTAACGTGGTTCCACCCGCGCTAAATTCAGTTATCAAGCCCTATCTGATTCCTTGCTCATCTTACAAAATACTATATTTTTTCAGGATAAAAAGTGGCATATAAATGTTTGATCCGTTTTAGCGTGAAGAAGAAACAAACATACAAACACATTCACAACCTTTCGCCTTTATAATATTAAAGTGTGATTCGTTATCTAGGTAATAGGTAACAGGGAGCAATTTTTATGGGTGATAAAAATGGTGGCTTTGAGCACAACAAGCCGCCTGTCGGTTGAGGCTTCAGCTACTGCGACCTACGATTGACGTGCTTGTTTACCGTCTCTGAGTAACTGAACTAAGTCGGCGGAGCCCGATTGAGACCGAAAAATCAGAAAATTACAGAATTCTAATTGCGGACTGGAAATGAAATCTTAAATAGAAGATTTTAAAGTCTAAGCAAAACCCTGTAAAAAAATACACCTACCTATGTGTGACCGATCGCTAAGCGTTTTTTAGGGTTAAGAGTTAAGGTGAGTAATGACGACTGCCGGAAAATAATTTTTATTCACGAGAAGAGCTCATCCTTACTTGTAGAGGATAGCCATCGATTATGAAAAATCGGCCAAGTGCAAGTCGGACTCGTGCACAAAGGGTTCCGTACCTATAAAAACGGCAATAACGTTTGTTGTATGGGAGCACCCTTATTATATTTGTTTTATTTTAATTTAATTTTTAAAGTGAATATATAACTAAATATTCTGTGAATATTTCAAGCGTCTACCTGTTGCCGTTATCAATATCGAGCAAAAACCAGCAAAAAAATCACGTTTGTTGTATGGGAGCCTCTTCAATATTTATTTTATTCTATTTTTTAGTATTTGTTGTTATAGCGGCAACAGAAATATATCATCTGTGAAAATTTCAACTTTCCAACTATGACGGTTTATGAGATGCAGCCTGGTGACAGACAGACGGACTTACAGCGGAGTCTTAGTAATATGGTTCTATTTTTTACCCTTTGGGTACAGAATCCTAAAAAATGAATTATGAATTTCAGTAATTAATAATAATTACATTGTTTAAATAAATGTATGTATAGGTATTATTTTCCCTAATTAAAAAAAAATGTATTTTATTTACACACAAAACGAGGAAATAATTTCTAATAACATCTCTGGGCGGATGCACCCGGATACCAGCTTGGCTCTTTTGACTCGGTTCAAAAAACGACGGGCTGTGAGAATTGTCGATGATTCCAAACTCACTTGCGGTATCGAGCCCTTAAGTTTGAGGAGAGACTTTGCCTCTGTGTGTGTGTTCTACCGCTTATACAATGGGTTGTGTTCTGAGGAATTGTTCGAAATGATGCCAACGGCTACTTTCTACCATCGCCCATCGGCAGGGAATTCATTCCCACACTTTAGAACCTAAATGGTCTCGTACAGTGCGGTTTCAGAGAAACTTCCTCCCACGAACGCTTAAGTTGTGGAATGAGCTCCCTGCCAAGGTTTTCTCCAAGGACTACAGTATCGAGTTCTTTAAGAAAGAAGTTATTAGACTTCTGAAGGGTCGACAACGTGCGAGTGATACCCCTGGTGTTGTAAGCGTCCATAGGCAACGGTTACCGCTTACCATCAGGCTGACCGTTAGCTTGTTTGCCACCTTAGTGGTATAAAAAAAAATATATAGTTTTAATTTATAATTTTTTTTTCAGATATGTTCTTATGATTTGGATTAACTAATTGTGGAATTGTTGTAGTTAAAAAAGTCTATTATATTCAAAAGTTTTAAAATTTGTTGATGGAAAATACTTAATATAAAAAGCGCTATTTGCACTAAGATCCGTTGTGGCTATTCACACTATTGTTAATAACTTTACTGCCAAAATATATCTATTAAAATTTTATTTTTATTGTTGTTATTTTTATTTTATCCTTATTATTTTTTATTTAAATTGTCATGTCAATTGTTAAATAGTTAAATGACGTTACTATGACTTCTGATATTTTATTTTACTTTTACTAAAAGGCCAAATTACCAAAGAGTCTGTCAACTGATGACTTCTGCCAATACTAGTCGAGGCCGAGGAAAGACATGTGCACAGTAGTGAGATAAAATCAGTGGATGTTTGTTAACGATTATGTATATCTGAGGATTTGTTAAAAACTATCCATATGTCCGGTAGAGAGGGCTCTACCATCGCATCGCTAGCCACCATGAGGGAGTCCATCCTCACACCTGTAAGTCACGCACGATGGTCAGCAACACGAGAGTAATTGCCCTGGAGTAGCAGGCGGCCATAGGCTGCGGTGACTGCTTAACATGAGGCGGGCCGTAGGCTTATTTGGCACCTTAGTATATTGGAAAAAAAGAACTAAACGAATGAATATATCAACCTACACTTCCTACTTTTGGGCACAAGTCTTAACCCACGTACTAAGAAGAATGTTTGCGTTTACGCAGTAGGCACTCACACGGGCCTAGTGCGCGTTAATTAAAGAGGACGCTGGGTGCGGAATAGGCTAAGAAGCCAATTCTGTAATACTAACAATGATGTGCAGTAATCACAGTGTCACACATAATGAGACGAATTTTTTCAGTACTTCATAAATATTTTTTACCGAAATTACTACATTATTATTCCAGTATCTCCCAAATCCTACTTTTGAATGGGAGGGACAAATTTTACGGCGGCACAAAAACCAAATCCAAATAGAACAATATATGAAATCAATAAATTACCGAGTAGAATTTTCTTGAAAATTGTTATAAAATAAGAAAAATAAATATGTAATAAAGGTTAAACCTTTTTGCATGCCTCTTTGTTATCGTAGGTAAGAAAAATTCGTACGCGAATGCAGTGGGGATACTACGTAGAAGAGCAGTTAGTGTGAGACGAAATAATAAATTACGACTTTTTGACGTGACAACGTCTTATAAATTGGTTTGCCGGGTGACACTTCAAGAAACTGCGTTACGCTCCGCTCACGTTATGCGCTCACAATGAGAGCGAGTGAGAGGCACGCGGCATGGTTAGCCCGCCTAAGAGCGAGAGAGACAGACATAAAAAGTGAAAGGCACAAGTTGTCACGATTCCGGACGGTTGTCCGACACTAATTTTTTTCAAAAGTCTATTAAGGTTAGGTTGATGTGTCGCCTACTGTACCTAATTAGCCTCATACGTCCTCACTGTTTGGGCACGGCCTACTCTTACCGAGGGTTATTTGAGCCACAGTCCACGCGGGCCCAGTGCGGATTGTGGACTGAGTATTTCTTTAGTTTTTTGACTTTTGCAAGTTTCCTCGCGATATTTTCCTTCACCGCTAAGCCAGTTATGTAAAGTGTACTTGAATAACGTATTTCAACATACGTATGGCATTTTATTTTATTAATTTCAAAATTGCCTTCTGTTGAAACCTCGTTGAAGACCGTTCTTAATGTCACACTCACCATTCTTGCAGTACGACGCATACTGATGACTAGTTTCAGATGTGCCATAATTCTTGCACATTCTTCAGGTGAAAGAGGCATGATAATTAATGGTTACGTGCTGAAGATACCCTTTTCATGTAGCCAGCATTGATTTTTTGTTATCTTCCCAGAAGCCATCTATCCATATTAGCACTGATATGCTACGAGTTTAATCGTAGCTGCGCGAAAATGGCAAGTAAACAGAGTACGAGATAACTCGTAGTCGTAGCAAAGAACGCAATCTAAGAGTTATCTCGTAGTTGGCAGTCAATGTGTTAAAATAAAGATATTAATAGAAGTACATGTTTTTACCTGCTAAGGTCTTCGATGAGCCCATGCTGTAGTTGTGGTCATCATGTTTCTTAGATTTCGAGTAGCAGTGGTCGTCAACAAGGGATGTAAGGTGTTCTAGAAAAAAAAGGCCGATTGTAGAATATTTCGGAATCAAATCAGCATAATTTAACAATTTATGTGTTATTACAGTACTCGTATAATGACTCCTTCGCAGCCTAGTTGGTAGTGTGGCCGGCTGCTGTGAAGAAGATGGAGGTTCGATGCCCGCACTGGACAACAATTTATGTGATACTTAAAACATTTTTGTTTGTCTTGAGTCTGCGTGTATTTATGTATAATATTTTTTTATACCATAAAGGTGGCAAAAAAGCTTACGGTCCGCCTGATGGTAAGTGGTCAGCGTAGCCTATGGACGCTTGCAACACCAGGGGTGTCACTCGCGCGTTGGCGATCTATCAAAAATCTATTAACTAGTTTCTTGAAGAACCCCATACTGTAGTCCTTAGAGAAAACCTTAGCAGGGAGCTCATTCCACAACCCAAGCGTTCGCGGGAGGAAGTTTCTCTGAAACCGCACTGTACGCGAGACAGGGAAATGATTCCCTGCCGATGGCGAGCGGTGCGATAGTAAAAAGTAGCCGTGGGTATCATTTATAACAATTCCTTAGAACACATCCTATTGTACAAGCGGTAGAACACACACAGGGAGGAAAAGTGAGTTTGGGATCGCCAACAATTCTCACAGCCCGTCGTTGATCCGAATCAAAAGGGCCAAGCTAGTATCCGGGTGCACCCGCCCAGCAATAGCAGCAGTACTCCATATGGGGCCGAACTTGAACCTGTAAAGCAGCAACCTTTGCGCCGAGGCGAAGCACTGCTTCGCTTTGTTAAGTACACCAAGTTGTTTCGACGCCAGCTTCACCTTGTCTTCCAAATTATCTCGGAACTGAACATCGCTGGAGATGTCACCACTAAGGATCCCAATGCTCTTGGAAATGGAGAGGGGTGTGTTCTGGAAGACGGAAATTGCCTAGTGTGGTAGGAATGCGCGAGGAGGCGCGTGAGTACAGGACATAACTCAGGAGCATACCGTTTAAGCACCACTGCTGGTATACCGTCTGGCCCACTCGACTTATGAACGTCTTAAGAAAGCAACGCCCGCCTGACCTCCCGCTGTGTAATAGAGATTTTCGGCATGGTCCTACCGCACCACGGTATAGTAGGTGGTACAGCGCCTTCGTCATTCATATTCGAGTTAGAGACTGCCCAGTAGATCGGCTTTCTCTTTGGCACTTTGGACCAAGTCACCATCGGTCTATCGCAGTGGTGGTAACGACGACTGGCAAAAGTTCCCATCGGCAGCTTTAGCAAGCGCCCAGAAAACATGACTAGTATAGCTCGCAAGTCGCCTACCTATTTTTCCGATGAATTGTAATTTAGCACTGGCAATTGCTTTCTTACTGAATCTCGAGGCAGCGTTTAATTTCGTTTTAACTCAGAAAATATTCAGATCCTTATTATTATGAGCCGTGGTCCAAGCCTCATACGTATTTTGCTTCAGTACTTTAGCTTCTCTGAAAGACCTATTAAACCACGGTCGTTTTTTGACGCCAGCTGCTACTCGCTGGTTTGGAATACAACATTCCATACCAGCGAGGATTGTCTCAGTGACCAAGACGTCAGTATATTCTGAGCTAAAGCAGAGCTGCCTTCACGGGTACGATGCATAAAATTCTCGCAATCCATCCCAGTCTACAGACTTATAATGCCACACACGACGCCAATTAGTTGGCCCAGATGGATCGGGATGTGTGCATGACACTTGAGTCCGAACGATTTAGTAGTCCGAGGAGCATCCACTGAGACGGAATATTCGTCCGCGTAGGTATTCTCTTTGAAGAAAGTACCAGCTAAGAGAATCCATAGGTCATAACACATTCATTAGCAGATATCCCTACATAGTTATTGGTTCGAGAACTGAGCCACTCACAATGGTGGGCGTTCACGTCTCCCAAAATAACTAGTTCTGCTGTGGGATATTGCTCTAGAACTTTGTCAGTCTTCAAACTCAGCTGCGTAAAGAGTCGTGCTACATCGTTGTCACCGCTATTAGACCTGTATAGGCACGCATAGAGACAAGTGTGGCCGCCGTGATCTACGCGCAGCAACAATATCGACAGGTCCCTGTCTTCAAGGCTATGAATGCGGCGACAGCAGATATCCTCGCGGACGAACATACATACACCGGCACGACTCACAAAATTGTACTGGAGTTTGTAGCCGGGATAATGCAGGTATGATGTATCGGCCGGGCAGGATATCTGCGTCTCTGTTCAAAAGAGAATGGTCGACTGCATAGATTTTAGGTGATGGTGAACTGCGTTATGGTTGGCGTGAATACCTCTGATATTGCAGAAGTCCACATTGAATGTGAATGGAGTGGCCGTTGAAAACTCTTTTTCTTTTACTTCTTGCAAAAGTTTTTTAGACTAAACATGAGGATTCATTGTACGGACAGCTTACAAGACAAAAGGTGCGGTACTAGAACTGCCGAAGCTTGGCACAGATAATAGGTTGCTGGTACGGCGGGCGGAAGGGCTCTTGATCCGCCTCGTTGTAGTAGCCGGGTCCAACCCGGTCTCCTTCTGCGGCACGACTACTACTTCAGAGACTTTACACAGGTTAGCGGTTTTGCCTCCCAGGGCGATTAAGTAATCCCTGGGTTCGGGAACCTGTACAACCTGAGGGCGGCCAGCGGTCAGCCGTTACATCAGGTCTCCCTGACCGCCGTACCAACACGCCGCGTCTACGCCGAGCAATGACTGCAACAAGCACCGCCGGTCCTCCGCTGTCCTCGCAGCAAATCCTCAAGAGCTCTGGCATCCTTACTTACCGCCAGAAACACAACACTACTCAATGTTAGTGTTATTATGGCCGAGGTTTTTTGTAAGGTGGAGGTACTTCCCCTGTTCAGGCTGCTCATTCGAGCAAGCACTTGCTGTGCCCTACCAGTCTTTACTAAAAAAAAGTAACATTTATGTATTTGTATCTGTTGTCTGGCATCCATAAAACAAGCTTTGCTTACTTTGGGGCCAGGCGGCGCTGTTTGTAATGACCAAAAATTTTATAATTAATTTAAAAACATTCCTACTAATGTTAAAGAAATCTAGAAAAACTACCCGTAGGTAAGTACGTACTGTATATAAGTAAGTATTGTTATGTATGTATTTCTTAAGTGTCCCCCGACGGACGATTACTACTTCATCTACGCTCAACAACGCTGTTTGTCTTTCCCACCTTTAAGGGGGTTTAAAATTAATTTACTGTTTCTATTTTAGATATCAGTAAAGACATCGCTATCAAAAATAATTACCAACCCTCTCGACCACTTAATCGATAACTCCTTATTGTAAGTAATAACGGAAATATAATTTATTACATAGAAAGTCAAGTAACCTTTAATCTATCAAGTTACTGTTATAGATTTTTTTAAACTTATGTGATACAATTCTACTATAATAATTTTCCGATTTTACGCCATACTGTCCTTCAATTTGAAAAATATTTCTGTCACAGAAAAATTTACTCTCTATATGAGGTCAACAACGTCGATTTCGGCTCAGCGCCAATAAGATAGATGACAAGTAGTGATTGCAATCCGGAGTATCCGTTATCCGAAAATCCGGATAATCGTGCATTTTCAGTAGTTTTCGAAATCTGGATTTGAGAAAGAAAGAGGTTTTTAATTGCCCCTTCTAGAAAAGCGCTTTAATTATTGCAGTAGTGCGATTAATTAATTTTAAATACTACACACGTTTACTTATTTCGTATTCATTGATATAACTTAGTTATCTACTGGTAATCAGTGTGTAAAGAAACGCGCGGAAAGTCCCTTAAAAATAATGATTCTAACTTGATAATACAATTCTAGTCACACAAGATTTTGTAAAAGACTTCAAATTGTTCCTAGACTCTGAAACACAGTTGGGGCAGTAATTTTCGTCATATTAGAGATATTTATCAAAATGAGAACCAACATTTAAGAAGTATTGCTATTAAATAATAGATATTAAACGCGGTATCAAGTTACCGAGCGAATTTTAATCTTTGATATTGTGAAGGCGAAGTAGGTATGTTTCCACAATGGCCGGTCTTGTGTGACTTGCACACAGCCACTGTGTGCAAATCTGCGGTGCAAACCATTTCATCTGTCTACCTAGTAGGATGCCGTATTGTCGTACCATGCTCTGTCTTCGTAGTTCATAGTCACCTACCGAGCTAACATTTCTTTTGCAGCAGTTGTCGATTCGACGAATGTTGTGGCCTTTTGCCTAATTAGCTACCTATGTGACTAATCAGGTTTTTTAGCGGATTTTCTCGTAAAGTACTTTATGACTATAGAAATACCTAGCATATAGCACTCTCTATAACTCGCCAAGCGACTTTAATCTTGTTTATAAGGCCAACGGCAGAGATTCTTCCTATATCGCAAGTCATCAGTGGCAACCGTGGCAACACACTCTGGCTATAAAAACTCTTGTATGGAAACTTAGGTAAGTTAGACGAAAAAAAACTCGCAGTTTCCCAAAAATTGTCCAGTTGAATTCTGATGAATCGATCGCTTACTTAACTGCACTATTTGCCTCATATATGGATATATTTAATATCGAGGGATTCAAAGGACGGCGCACGAGGTTAAATAATTTTGCGACCGAGTGATACACTCTACTTTTTACCACCCTCTTTGAGAAAAGAGGTAACTGTAACTTGTTATAAGAATAGTACATTTATTTATTTCATCATCATTACTTGGGGAAAATGCAGTTTTTTTTGTAAAAGTATCATAATAAATACGAATTTGAGAAACAATTACAGAGGCGGAATAACATCATTTCACGCAGTATTTACTTTTTCATAAACTTTTTTTTTATTTGGTCCGCGCGCGGCCAGCCAGTTTCATTTTACAGGTAGTTACTTGTTCATTTAATGTTCTTAATCGATCTCTTTGGTCATTGGAACATTTACTTACAAGTAACAATGTCCACATTTCAAATTTAAATGACTTTGCATCGCTAAGGATTAAAGTTGCACTTTTTTTTTTTATACCACTAAGGTGGCAAACAAACCTACGGTCCGCCTGATGGTAAGCGGTCACCGTAGCCTATGGACGCTTGCAACACCAAGGGTATCACTCGCGCGTTACCGACCCTTCAGAAATCTAATAACTTCTTTTTTGAAGAAAAAATTTTTCATGTTTATTCGCGCAAGTTTTCATTTTCCAAAGTGGGTTGCCGTGACTATACTAAATAATTAGAAATTGGTACTTATTGAGTGTAGTCACGGCGACCCACTTTGGAACATGAAAACTTGTGCGCAAAGTCAAGCGGAGCACATGAACTCCATACTGTAGTCCTTGCAGAAAACCTTGGCAGGGAGCTCATTCCACAACTTAAGCGTTCGCGGGAGGAAGTTTCTCTGAAACCGCACTGTACGCGACCATTTAGGTTCCAAAGTGTGAGAATGAATTCCCTGCCGATGGCGAGCGGTGCGATGGTAGAAAGTAGCCGTGGGCATCATTTCGAACAATTCCTCAGAACAAAACCCATTGTACAAGCGGTAGAACACACACAGTGAGGCAAAGTCTCTCCTCAGACTTAAGGGCTCGATACCGCAAGTGAGTTTGGGATCGTCGACAATTCTCACAGCCCGTCGTTGAACCGAGTCAAAAGGGTCAAGCTGGTATCCGGGTGCACCTGCCCAGAGATGGCAGCAGTACTCCATATGGGGCCGAACTTGCGACTTGTAAAGTAACAACCTTTGCCCCGACGTGAAGCACTGCTTCGCTCTGTTGAGTACACCAAGTTTTTTGGACGCCAGCTTTACCTTATCTTGTAAATGATCTCGGAACTGAACATCGCTGGAGATGTCGACACCAAGGATCCCAATGCTCTTGGAGATGGAGAGGGGAGTGTTCTGGAATTGTGGGACCACAGTGAATGGAGTTTTCTTAGCGGTGAACGCGCACACTTGTGTCTTTGTAGGGTTGAATCGGACCAAGTTTACCCGTCCCCAGTCAGAGACCTGGGACAGTGTGGTCTCGATTTGAGACACAAGTTCTCCGCGGTTTTCCTCCACAACGGAACGAGGGATGTTTGCACGACCCGTGTAAAAAGTGTCTCCAGTACTGTCATCTGCATAGCAATGTATGTTGTTGATGTCCAACATGTCATTGATATGCAGTAAAAACAGCGTAGGAGACAGCACAGAGCCTTGCGGGACACCAGCATTAATGTCCATGCTATCAGAGCAACTACCGTCAACTACAGTTCGTATGCGTCTGCCGGACAAAAAGCTAGCCACCCATTTGCACAAACCCTCGGGCACTCCGTAAGATGGCAACTTCGATAGAAGACCGCGGTGCCAGACCCGATCGAACGCCTTCGCTATGTCCAGGCTACATGCCAATGCCTCCCCCTGACTCTCAATGGCTAGTGCCCATCGGTGTGTGAGATACACTAGAAGGTCACCAGTCGAGCGACCGTGGCGAAAGCCATATTGACGGTCACTGACCAGATCGTGTACTTCTAGGTATCTTAGAAGCTGTGTGTTGATCACACGCTCCATCACCTTAGAGAGGAGAGAGGTAATAGCGATAGGCCTGTAATTCGATGGATCTGATCTATCGCCCTTTTTGGGCACCGGGTGCACATTCGCAGTCTTCCATGTAGACGGAAATTGCCTAGTGTGGTAGGAAAGCGCGAAGAGGCGCGTGAGTACAGGACATAACTCAGGAGCACACTGCTTAAGCACCACTGCTGGTATACCGTCTGGCCCACTCGACTTATGAACGTCTAGAGAAAGCAACGCCAGCCTGACCTCCCGCTGCCTTATGGAGATTTCCGGCATGGACTTACCGCACCACGGTATAGTAGGTGGTACAGCGCCTTCATCGTTCATATTCGAGTTCGAGGCAAAGAGACTGCCCAGTAGATCGGCTTTCTCTTTAGCACTATGGGCCAAGTCACCATCGGTCTTTCGCAGTGGTGGTAACGACGACTGGCAGAAGTTCCCTTCGGCAGCTTTGGCAAGCGACCAGAAAGCACGACTCCCAGAAGGATAGCTCGCAAGTCGCCCACCTATTTTGCCGATGAATTGGAATTTTGCTCTGGCAGTTGCTTTCTTACTGAACCTCGAGGCAGCATTTAATTTGCGTTTTAACTCAGAAATATTCGGCTCTTATTATAACGAGCCGTGGTCCAAGCTTCATATGCATTTTGCTTAAGAATTTTAGCTTTTCTGCAAGACCTATTAAACCACGGTCGTTTTTTGACGCCGGCAGCTACTCGCGGGTTAGGAATATAGCATTCCATACCAGCAAGGATTGTCTCAGTGACTGCGGCTGCGCAGACGTCAGGATCTTCTGAGTTAAAGCAGATCTGCCTCCACGGGTACGATGCGTAAAATTCACGCAATCCATCCCAGTCTGCCCACTTATAGTGCCACACACGACGCCAGTTAGTTGGCCCAGAAGGATCAGGTTGTGTGCATGACACTTGAGTCCGAACGAGACAGTGGTCCGAGGAGCCAAGAGGCGCATCCACTGAGACGGAGTACCCGTCCGGACGAGTAGTCAGCAGAAGGTCCAGTAAGGAGCTCGTATGTTCCTCTATATCTGGTATTCTCGTTGGAGAAAGTACCAGCTGAGAGAATCCATAGGTCAGAGCAAATTCATGAGCAGATATCCCAGCATAGTTATTGGTTCGAGAACTGAGCCACTCGCGATGGTGGGCGTTAAAGTCTCCCAAAATAACTAGTTCTGCTGTGGGATATTGCTCTAGAACTTTGTCAGTCGTCAAACTCAGGTGCGTGAAGAGTCGAGTTACGTCCGTGTCACCGCTATGAGACCTGTATAGGCACGCATAGATACGAGTGTGGCCGCCGTAATCTACGCGCACCCACAATATCGACAGGTCCCTGTCTTCAAGGCTATGAAGGCGGCGACAGCAGATATCCTCCCGGACGAACATACATACACCGGCACGACTCATAAAATTGTGTTCGAGTTTGTAGCCGGGATAATGAAGGTATGATGTGTCGGCCGGGCAGGATATCTGCGTCTCCGTTAGAAAAAGAATGGTCGGCTGCGCAGTTTCGAGATGGTGGTGGACTGCGTTAAGATTTGCGTGAATACCCCTGATGTTGCAAAAATCCACATTATATGTGGATGGAGTAGCCGCTGTGCAAACTCTTTTCTTTTTCTGTCTTCTGGCCATAATATATATAAAAAAAAGTTACTAAGACTAAGGATGAGGATTCACTGCACAGACAGCATAGAGGACAAAGGGTGCGGTTCTAAGACTGCCGAAGCTCGCCACAGATGATACGGTTGCTGGCACGGCGGGCGGAAGGGCCCCTGATCCCCCCCCTTCTCCTGTCAAACGATTCTAAATTAGAACAATTTGTTTCTAAGGCACTTCGCCGGCCGCTACCGCGGCATGCTTCGCTCGGCTCGTTTGATCGCTTAGATTTGGTTTGGATTTTATTATTAATTACGTTACATAATAATATGTACTTATCTTGTTTTTAAAGAAATTGTGCATTTTGATATTTGTAAGTCCACATATTTTTTTTTATACGACTATGGTGGCAAACAAGCATCCGCTTAATATATCCGCGGAAATATTCAATTTTCTGGCACACCGCGGTCAAACGAATCCTCGGATCGATTTCGTACCTTTCAATCACGAGTGCACTAATCGTTAGTAGGTATATCCCTTTTTTTATAGATATATACTATTGGATATCCCTTAATACTTGATAGGCTTAGGACTATCAATCAAATAGTTATGAATAAACATATTTGATTGGCGTATTTAAAAATCAAATAGTATGTACAGTGATTATCTGTAATAATTTACAATATTTTATTTGGTTTTTTTTTTATTCCTTTTTTATTAGAGTTGTGATAGGTATGAACCGGGCTTTTTTTTTTTTTTTTTCTGTGCTGACTATGCAGTTGGCTGTTGCAGGCATTACTGCTTCACCGGACTTTTGGGGCGAGACTCTGAAGGAGCCTCAGCCCATATAGCGCCCAACGCTCAAGGGCTCCCCGCGGGGGAAGCCTCGGCTTGGGTTGTCGCTCTCGGGGGCGTCCCTTCGACCGGCGTGAGTCTCGAACCCGAAGGTGAGTCACCGCCAGGAGGGGAGTTCCCCGTTACGCGGGTGCGGTTGCGATTGAGTGGGGGCGAGAAGCGCCCCGGCACTCTTTGATACCTAGTGTATCCTTGTGGGCGCCGATGAACCCGGGGACGTCGGCGTCGTGTTTGGAGGTAGGCCCTATTCGGGGAGGTCGTAGAGACTAATCTCGCTATCCGGACAGCGAGATCGTCATCTGGGGACGTTAGTACGTGCCAAGGCCGCCTAACAATAGTTTTACGACCGTGACCGGGTCGATCGGGGGGACGATACACACGGGTAAACTTATGGGGCGATAGGAGGACGGCTCGGTACGAGCTTTACCTGGCTTATGGATGCCTATAACAATTGCCTCTTTCCATTGAGATGGAAAGATGCAATGTTCCATAGCAGCGTTAAAGATCGCTACTAGGAGGCAGACAAGGGGCAGAGTGAGGCGCTTTAGGATATCGTTAGAGATACCGTCCGCACCGGGGGCTTTACGGGGGCGTAGGTCTTTGATGACCTGTACGACTTCGTCGACAGTGACAGGGGGCAGGGGGTCTTGTGGAGGCAGAGAAGTTCTGCGCTCCACTTCGCCGTCTACCTCGCGCACGTGGTCGGGATCGAAGGGCTGTGTGCTTAAGGCACATTGGGCTTGGAGGCTAGACGCTAGGCAATCCGCTTTTTCGTCGTCGTTGAACGCGGGAACGTTGTTGGGACGAGATAACGGATGGAAGCTTTTTACAAGTACGAAATAAGGGGGCCAAAAGGTGGGTTTAATTAGTTTTAAGTGTAGGTATATCAAAAATCGCAAATTAAATTTATAAAAATATTTTAGGGGCATAACATTTTATAACAAGTTTTTGGGCTGGTTTATAATTTAAAATAGTTTATTAATGAAAAGATTCTCACCAAACGCAGGGATGTAAAAAACCTAAAAGTCAAATTATTATTTAGTGACAGACGTTTTGTGATTAAATTCTTTTTTGAAAATCCTATGTTTTTGTAGTAGCTAGTATTTAGTGGGTGTTGAGATTAAAATTTTAAAATGAATTCGTAGTAGGTTGAATGTTTAGGTAGATATCTAAAACTCCTGAGATTTTTTTTTTTTTTTTACTAGCTTTTGCCCGTGACTCCGTAAAATAACGTAGCTATCGTCGAAATGAACATTTGATTAGGGCACATGACTAAACCTACAGACTGACAGCTTCAATCAACCGGCGCTAGCGAGAGCACTACTACAAGCACGGGTATGAATGCGTGACCTGTCACTGACACGAAAAGGAAATTTCCTTTTTACAGACCTAAAAGATCTTGACAGATAAATACCTATATTTTTTTATTCTTAGTTGGCTAAATAATTACACTAGGAAGGTGAATCTTAAAAAACGTAGTTACGTAGGAAGGTACCTACGATAATAATGATACATATAAATATGCATATGCATAATTATATTATTGGTACCTCCCTACTGAATACAAATTAAATGGCCAAAGGTCCCTTATAAATCCATCATATACTTCCGTCTATCCGTATGTCACAGCGTTATTAATTCCGCTATCTTTGCATATGTAGATTGTGATGAAATTTTACAGGAAAGTCTTATGTTAACCACCAAACAGATTTGTAATGAAATCAAAAAAAAATATTTAGGGGTAGCTCCATACATTGAACTGAGGGATTTAATTTACTAAATGTGTCAGTTGAAAACACTACCAGCTTAGGTATGATTCTTGAAACGTTGTTCTGAGCTATCAGTCTGGTGGGTTATTCAGTCACGTGGTTAGGGGGTCTAGTAAGCAACATTTACGTATGCATTTCTATCCGACTGCCAAATTTAGAATAACTGACTTCAAGTCGCAACCGCCGCGTGCAAGCGGGTCAAACAAAACATGTTTTGTTTACTTCGCCTAGTAGGTATAGTATTATATAATCTGTGACTTCGTATTGTTTATTTCGTTTATTCGTTCGTTCGTTTATTTGTGTAACAGAAAGTTTCGTGTATTGATTTTTTTAGAACAATTGAACAATGATTTCCTTATAATCAAGTGTAAGCAGTGCCTCATGATAATTTCTAATGGTGGGCAGGGAAAAACAGTCAATACTACGAGTATGAACAACCAATAATTTCAACCTACCCTGATACCTCAGCTAGGTTCTATAATTAAATGTTCGACCACAGACAATTCCTCCCAGTCGCAGTCCTTGTCAGCGCTATTTGCCGAATAGTCGCCAACTTGTCGCCGACTACGAAAGTGGCTGGATGGTCAGCTTTACCGACTAGTCGGAACATCCCTACCTTTAAGTGACCTATTGTCTTAGTTTCTCTTACAGTGTGCCTATAAAAATTTGAGTTCCCTCGATTTCTCCAGGATTCCCAGTGTGCCTATAAAAAATTGAGTTCCCTCGATTTCTCCAGGATTCCATCATTATATCCTGACCTGATGGCCTTGGGACCATCTGGGAAGTATACTCTTTCAAAACAACAAGAATTTTCCGAATCGGTCAAGGCGACTTCGAGTAATCGAAAAACATACATAAAAAAAGATTTCGAGGAATAAGGAACTTCCTCCTTTTTTGAAGTCGATTAATAACTAGTCACTTAAATAGACTACAATATATTTCCTAAACAACTCATGATATCTGTGAAGTCAAAGAAAGATTAAAGCGTATTTAATTATTTATGAGTAAAATAAAACTACTTTTAATATACCTACTTTCTGTTTTGCTAGTTTATGAAATATCGTCGTTAAATTATTTAATTGGTTAAAAATTAAATTAAATTGGTTAAAAATGTAAGCGCTATTATCTGAAGTGTTTTCACATCTAAAGTAGCCACTTGTGCGATGGCATGCTGTTCTTTAAAAGTGAGCTATCCTTTTCACAAAACATTTTTTAAGAACTTAACGCATTCGACCCAGGATAAAACTAAAAGAAACAAATTCTACTGAAGTCGAAGTTCACGCTTGCGTCCGTTTGTTTTATAATATATCTAAGTTTTTAAGTGGGTTTATACCAAACATTTTTTTTTATATTTGGTGGGTAAGTACACCTATTTATATTATTCAGTGATTTTTGTTAGCTTAAGGGACATTTTGATATTAAATCAATAATTTTTAACGGTCGGTTACTTTTTTTTTCAATAAAACAACAACCGAAATAACAAATCGATACACACAACGCCATCTATTGATATGAATTTCTGTTTTCTTTGGGATAAGACCCCGTGACTATGTCTTACCAGGCAAAAACCGAGTTGGAATAGACACATTACTTAAACGGTTAAAGCGACAAAAAAAAACCTTGCTTCAAAATGCACCTCACATATTCTTCGATTCATCCGAAAAAAATCAGGTAATAAGCTAGTTAAGTTACCACCAATACTGTTAATCCAAATTCTAAATCTCTGTGGATACTTGTCAGGAACCGGGAAAGCATTTAAGGGTGGCTTGGAGCCTGCAAAGTTTAAACCGACATACAAATTATTATCATACTCAGTACTTACCAATACTAAATTTTGAGTACTAAAAAAAAATTACTCACGCCCACTTTCAGTGAAACCGGGTACACAGCATCTTTTGGTGGACATTGCGTTCCTTGTAAGCAAAATATTTTAGATTACACAGATTTAAAAATAATCGAACATGTAAGTATATAGGACCGTAGGCTTTTTTGCCACCATAGTGGTATAAAAAAAACAAAAATATGTGGGCTTACAAATATCAAAATGCACAATTTACTGTAAAAATAGACAATTGAACAAGATAAGTACCTACTTTATGTAACGAAATTAATAATAAATATAGCAAACACGAAATTTCTATTTTATTAAAAAGGCATGGAGTCCTTCAGCCTAAAAAAAAGAACGAGTTGCACTCCGGGAGTGCCGGCAGAAGTGAAAACCTTTACACACGATTCGCGCTTAACACTCAAATATGTCACAAGACATGTCTTTGACATTGTCAAGAAATAATAATGTTTGTTTATTTACTTTATGACGTAGTATATTTGACATCGCAATCTGTCATAGAAATAAAATTCCATATCCAACCTCCCTGTACTACTCATAATCGCGAATACTAAAAATAAAAATTATAATAGGCGTGGCATTACGGTTTCCGTATTTTACAAAGACAAAGATGCACTTTGTTCAATGTCCATATTTTAAACACTTTATATACACGAATTTTACGAATACACAGCAGTATGGCCACTACACAGACGGTCGAGCCATCAGCTGTCACCATCCATGGATGCGCGTAGCACGCTGTAACATAAACACACACGACCATTCGCGCAAGCGCCCTGCGCCGCCTAAACGAAACAGCAGGCGCAGGCATACATTTTCGCCGCGCCGTAGAAAGAGAGGGGGATACTCCCTCTCCTACGCCGCGCCAGCTGTCTACTCTCCATCCGTCTTACGAATTTTCACGATCAGGACACGTGACCTGACGCGAGTTTATCATTTTTTACCCATACCAAAAAAAGTGCACAACGTCGCTAAAGATGTTTTCACTTCAAAAAGAACAGTAGCTCAGCTCAAGCACGAATAATTTGCGCAATAATATCGAGTTTATATCGCTTACTACACAAACACTGAGCACGACGATAGTCCATAGCATGAAGCACCTTCTATCGAGACTCCAATACATCGGCGACAGTGACGTCATCCTAACGTAAATAAGGATTGCTCCGGAACGTTCCGATCCATTATACTTGAAATTTAACTATTTAATAAGTAATAATAATTATTTAACATGAAATTGAATCGTAGTTTCACATAATTTTACTTAAATTGTGTAATTTAATCGTTAAAAAATTCAAGTATATAATCAAAGATGACTTATACGTCTGGAATCTGTGTTCGTTCAGGCCCACGAAACGAGCCAATCCGAGTACCTGAATTTTCAGGTACTTGCCGTCACACTACATCATACGCATTCTGTGCAAGTATATGTTGCACCAACAGATAGGACATTCGCCTTATGATTGAATGAGTTAGAAGTTTAGCTTACGAGAGGAAACACCCCAAGATGGCGCCACTTCTAGTGATTGCGAATAATCAATATTAGTGATAGCTGATTCGCTATCGATCCATTATGATTTGATTTGTTGTATTGTTTTATATAAAAATTTCGAAGTCAAATTCAAATTTTGTCAGCGAAATTTTATATTTATTTTAAGAATAAGGTGTTTCAGGATGCAATGAAAGAAAACCACAACTTTTATTTTTAAATAACTTATTTATTTTTATACTTAAGATATTTTTATATTTGTAAGTTTATAAAACATCAGTTAAAGTAAAATTTTCTTCTGTTCAAAGAATATTGCAATTATTTCCTTAAATAATGCATTTACATTAGTCCTTCCATAACAGGTCTTCCTTCATCCAGTCAACAGAAATATAAAAAACTAAATATCTCCTCCGCACTCACTAAATTCAGTTATTCGCGTGGGATAGTTGGTAGTGCTGCGGCTGTTGCTGTGCAGAGGGCGTGGGTTCGATTCCCGAACTGGACAAACATTTCTGTTTGTCTTGAGTCGGATGTATTTATGTATTTAAAAAAAAAGTAATGTCATGTATTTGTATCCATTGTCTGGTATTTAACACAAGCTTTGCTTACTTTGAGGCCAGACAGCGTTGTGTGTAATGTCCAAAAATATTTATTATTATATCTACGGCAACTCCTTAATAAAAGTAAGCAAGCTTCCTATAGATGTAGCAATAGTTCGTCCACGTTTTGTTTGGTTATGTGTGCCAGGAACTATTAATTTTCCGGGAAAAAAGATCCCTATCCCTGTGCCAAATTTTAGCTCAATTGGAAGCTCAGTTGCTATTTGAAGAAAGGAAAAACAATCAAAATCACTTTCGCATTAATTAACAGAAGATATCGCAGATGTGACAATTTCTGAATTATAGTCAATTCTTTCCCCTTATCTCTGTAATTTCCAACTAAAAAATCTGAAATAATGGACACTCATACGTAGATAACTAGACTTATTTTTTTTATTTAGTATCCATCAAAGGTTTTCAATATGTAGGAAGAAGGAGGTGTAAGTAAATGGGCTGTGATAAAACTGTGCACGAGATATTGTTTAATTTTCTGATTTTGACAGACGAACCATCAATTTAACAACTAATCAACCTACAGCAGTTCACGTTTGATTTAGACCCAATAACGCCAATGCAATCGATCCTCCGCCTTCTCATCCAGTCAGTTCCAGCAACATTTTTTAGCAAGACTTAAAGGCAGACGTATTCTAACGTGGAGACCACAGCAATGCACAGCACAGCATTATAAGAGATAAAGAATACAAAACAGACATATATAATAAAGAAAACATAACATATATCAAGACAAAGTAACTTATCATAAAATTATTTTATAGTTGTAATTAATACGTTATACTTATTAGTTCTATGCTTTCAATAATATTATAGTGTTTTTTATAATAGTGTTTTGTATAGATATTCTAACATACCAGTAATAAAAAACAAAATTTTTTGCCGCAACAACCGCGCAACAGGATTCGTACTTAATAGCAATTTTAAGTTTTTGTGGAGTCAAATCATTACTTTTTGATTTTCCTAGTTTTTTTATACTTTTGTAAGGCAATTTTTTGAACAAATGTCATTTCCCTTTCCCTTATTTTCTCCCTTTTAAAATTAAATTTATATTTTTGCACCATTTATGGATTTGTAAAAAAAAACAACATTTATTTTTTCTTTAATAACTTTGGAAAGTCTTGTTTCAGAAATATTTTGTAGATTCTCAGTCTCGTAAGATATAAAAAATCCATATTCGGTGTGGATACAGGATCGTATATCGCTCTAATATCTAATATCGCTGTGCCTATATCGTCGTCACAATTGCTGTTTGAAGTTGACACATAAAATATTTGTCACTAATAACGATTTAAACGAGCTTTGGAATATATTGGTGTCTGGATTTACAAATCTGTAACTATTCGATCGTATTTTTCAAAAAAATCTCCCGAGGGTCTTGATTTAAATTTCTAGTATAAAAACAGATAACGTCTTTAGATAAAACTAGTTTTGAAATTGTAATAAGCCTTTCCAAAGTTATTACCCAATAATGTAAAGTAGGCACAGATTTTGTAACATTTTCACCATTTCTATTTTCAATAAATTTTATATGCTTTATTATTTTAATAGCGCTTTATTCACTGGTCCGCGTAACTTTCCTGGAGTATTTCCACCTCTGGATCCGTTGCAGCTATCAAAAAATTTATCAAAGAATTGTACAGCTTCAGCTATATTTTTTATAGCAGGCCTGACTCGGACGGCTTGCCGTTGTGCTGAAATTAAAAGTATAGTGAATCAATAAATATACTGTATTGCATAACAAATACAGTAAATATAATTAAGATTGATTGATTGTTCTACTTGGCATCCTTTGGATAAACTAATGGTTGAAGAACAGATAGGTGATTGCTATTCCATAAATGTATATGTAAAGATAAAACATCGTAATATGTATAAAAACCAGTTGTGTCGTAAACGTATTAATTAAGTGGTTCTGTAGAAGAAACTAAGTTTAAATATTTTGCACAGACCCTACTACCCACAGAGCCACAAAGGTGCTTACTCAAAAAGTGATATGATGTTCCGTTTCTGAGAAATAAAGCATTTTATGTATTTTCATCTACTGCTTCATTGCTTAGGATCACAGCATAAAGAGATATAGCCTCTAGACTTCCTTAATAAATGAGCTTATAAAAAAGTAATAAAAATAAAAATAAAAACTTTATAAAGCTGGTGAGCTGGAAGACAAAACTGCTGAAAACAGCAAGTGAGTATACGAATATAAGACTAAGTGAGTAGAATTCTGACCTGAGTGCATATTAGAATGTAAGATTGGGAATCACTTATCTCTTGTGCCATAATACTGTAGTAATAAATATTACTTACTTAATGTTGCTGTGTATCGCAATGTCGCACCCACACATTCACTCAAAACTTTCGTGCAGTTGCTGACCTGCATTTTTTTTTCTGTCAGGCAGGATGTGCTCAACAGCTAATTTGGGCAACATTCTTATTTACCCAATTAGACAATCATAATTATAAACATCTATTATGTCTTGCTATTTTACTACTTTTCCTTCGAAGAGCATGTTTTTTGTCAACATTTTGTTCTGATGTCTTTTGTTGAAGAGCATGTTTTTTGTCAACATATTGTTTCTGATTTATTTTAATGAAGTGCATGTGTTTTGACAACATATTGTTTCTGATGTCTTAATGAAGAGCATGTTTTTTGTAAACATATCGTTTCTGATGTCTTTTAATAAATGTGGAGGAGCGTAAATTACACTAATTTCACAACCTTGTATTAGTTTCGTATCATCTGAAAAAAAAAACACAATATTGAATAAACACATTGTTTTCATCGTCTATACTACATAATATGTACGTAGATATTGTTAACATTAGATGATTTCGTGTTAAAATTAGCATCTCGATATTAACATATCACACTTTTATCTCTTGCTCACTATGCTTATTGTTATACATAGTGATTGTTATTAATTTTTATGTGTATTGTATATGGATTATATGGTCTACTATAAACATTTTTATTATTATATATTAGTTATTATTGACATAAAACAAACATAGCACTTGCTTTAGAGCAGTAGTTCCCAAAGTGGGGTTCACGGGAGACTCGACGCACGGGGGTCTGCTTTCTTTAGTAAAAGACTAAAATGTTGGCTTGACTGCACCTATCAATGTAGGCAGATAATATTGTATGAAGCTCAGCAACTGTTACTTGTAAATACTTGCATATTCGTTATAGATATAGAGCAAATTTTCATAGTTAGATCTAATTTTCTCATTTTTTGTCGAGTTTTGGCAATATGGTCGATATGTATCTGCAGGGGGTCCGCCGCAACCAGCTAAATTTTGAAAGTGGTCTATGAGAATAAAAGTCTGGGAACCCCTGCTATAGAGTAAGCATAATTGAAGTATCTTACCAATTTTGTATCCATTTTCTTGCTGATATTTTTTATAACTGCAAGCTTTTAATTGCATTCTGGAAAGTAACTCCTTGTTCACAAATAAATGCTACAGGTCACAACTGACTGACGCAACTCGTCATTTAAAATCTGTTTTGTTTTTATTGCTGGCATTGTACCCTCACAAAAATAAAAGGCAATTGGTTATCTCCATGAGGCACGAACACCTCTGACCATGAAAACCAAAGCATGATCAGCAAATGTGGGAAAATCTTGTTCCTCTATAAAGCCATGTATGCGAAAAATTCACATGTGAAGATAACTGCACTTCATCGAATGCTGCACAATCTTTTGGCCATATTCCAATTGGCTACTTTTTCTCCTAGAGTTGTAAAAGGTGCAGTATTAATGCCACTTTCTATGTCGTTGTTAGAAGTAAGAAGATTTTTTGCAATAAATTATAGCCTTTCAGGCTTTGTTTTTTTGTTTAGAAAGCTTCTCCTCTATTTGTAAGGTTGACCCATGTCGGTAGCAAATAGTACTACCTGTTTGTAAGGTTGACCAATGTCGGTAGCAAATAGTACTTACTACCTGTTTATACGGGTTGAAGCATTTACCGGTGTAAGGTGTACACACTGTGCACATTAGTGTGCACATAGTGTTTGACAAGCCAGCTTTTGACTAATTTTTAAAATAAATATAAAGTTTGAAAATAACTATTTTTACTAAACCTAATTGTTATCACCGCTGCAAGAATGCAACACAAATTGCATCTATAAATGCATTTTAATATCATGTAATGTTTCGCAATACGTTAATATTAAGCACATATTAACATAATAAAACTCTTTTTCTGATAGGGACTTAAGAATTTACTACTACAATTTTCTGACTTAGGGATTTAAGGAACTATAATAACAATAAGGGTAAAATTATAATAAGTTTGGTAAAAGTAGAGTAGGTTTGTTTCATTTCCCCTCTTTACTATTTGTTAATATCAAAAATAATATTGTGTGAGTACCGACATGTTGTCGACTTAGTACGCACGACTATCACCAAAAAAGCGGGAATTTTACTTTCGTGGGTATCTTCTCTTACACCCTACTGGGTGTTGAGGTGCGGGTGTCGGGGGAGGGGAGTTTACCTCCCACCATGACCCGGGCAGAAGCTCAGGGGTGCTGAACACCCCCGGTGAAATATTAGAGAGGAGGCCTACTTTTCAGGCCCCCTTGTGGGTAATAATTTTGTCGCCATAAGCGATATAGAAAATAGAAAAAATGAAATACGAGAGTAGACGCCAGAAAAGAAAACAAAAATAGAAGCAAAATAAAAACAAAAGTAAAAATAAAGCAAAACAAAAGAGCGAAATTAAGATAAAATTAAAAACGAAGCAAAAACAAAACAAAAACGAAAATAAAAATAAAAATAAAATAAAAATAAAAGCGAAATAAAAACAGAAATAAAAGCAAAAATAAAATAGAGGCGAGAAGGGCAATAAGAATGGAATGGAATAAAGGGAGGAGGGTAAGGAGGTAGGAGGATGAATAAGTAAACTCATTCACCCACAGGAATAAGCTCTCGGGGGAGAGCCCTGCCTTCCGGCGGGCGGGCGTGTAGGGGTGCTATACCCCTAAGGTGTGTATGGTGACTGTTGTCCGCGCGGGTGAATAATCGTTTCGACAAACCAGATATGAACTCTGCGAGTGGCTCGGTTTTGGTGTCTCTAGCGATGGTGGAGTTGCGGACGTAGCGTCCCGCGCCGGTGATTAATCTCAGCGACTTATTTTGGACAACCTGGAGCTTACGTTTGTTGGTAGAAGATAGAAGACCGTACCAAGCAGGGGCTGCATAGGTCAGTCTCGACCGTATGTACAACTTGTACAGGCGAATTTTGGTTTTGAGTGGCAAGTCAGAGGAAAGTACCGGTCTAAGGCACGCCCGTGACGCGACCGCGCCTGCTGACACATGGTCTAGCATTTTGCGCATGCGCAAGGGGCGGTCTATAATACAACCTAGGTACTTTACGCTGGGTTGCCACTCAATGACTTGACCTCGAAACACAAGTTTCGGTGGGAGAAACTTTTGCAGGCCGGTCAGTATTGCTGCTGTCTTGCTGGCATTAACGGCTATTCTCCACTTGTCCAGCCAGCCAGGCAAAGTGTCCAATAGTCGCTGCATTTTTTTGGCTGCTAAAATAGCTTTGCGGGAGGAGGACATATAGGCGCTGTCGTCCGCGTAAAGGGCTAGGATGACGTCTTCAACACCTTCAGCTAGACCGGAGTCACTGAGAGTGGGGATGTCGTTGGTGAATAACGCGTAGAGCAGTGGCGATAGGCAGCTGCCTTGAGGTACCCCTGCTCTAATGGGTTTACATGCTGACTGGTTGTTCTCGACCGAGACATAGAAGCTTCGTTTGTCCAGAAACGAGGCTATTACTCGCCCGAGCATCGGAGGGATGTCCGTCTCTAGCAGCTTGTGTAATAAGCCTTCGTGCCAAACTCGATCGAAGGCCTTCTCCATATCGAGAAAGACTCCGACTGTGCGCCTGCCCTTGTTTAGCTCGAAGGCCATGTGGTGGAGCACTCGTACAAGCTGAAGAGTGGTACTGTGGCTGTCTCTGAAACCAAACTGTTCAGGCCTAAGCTGGATATGCGGGGATATCCTAAGTAATAGTAGGCGTTCGAACAACTTGGCTAAATTGGATAGCAGTGTAATCGGTCGGTAATGTTCTGGGCGGTGACGATCTTTCCCTGGTTTCGGGAGAACAATAATTTTACCGATCTTCCACGAAGATGGGAAGTGTCCAGTGCGCAGTATCCCATTAAAGATACGGGTGAGTGCCACCAGACCCTTCCTAGGCAGCATAATAATCGCTGTGTTTGGAATCTCGTCGGGACCGGGTGATTTGCGCTTGTAAAGCTTAGAGGCCTCCTTCCTTACCTCTTTAGGTGAAATAAAATAATCACCTCTGAGTGGTGGGGCTGGGGCCGCGAGAAACTGCTCTACGCGTTCTGTAACTCCTAACGTGTGGTCGGGGTCGATAATGGGGTTCGGCCTAAATTGGTCCTCAAAGTGGTCCGCAAAAAGTGCCGCGCGTTCCGCTGCGTGGTAGTGTCGAATGCCAGCGGGATCTATAAGAGGGCAAATTGGGGCGGAGGTTTTTGTTATTTGTCGGGCCAAGCGATACAGAGCCGTGTCATCCTCACAAGCTTTAAATATCACTTGGTCCCACGAATGTTGCCTGTAATTGGCGATTTCTGCCCGCAGTTCGGCGCTAAGCTTGTTTAGGTCCCTCTTAGCAGTTGGGCAACGTGTTTGGCACCAGTGTTTGCGAAGGGCCCTTTTTTCACTGAGTTTTGCGCGGAGGTGCGCCGGTAAGAGTTGCTTACCAGACGCTGAGGCTGAGACACTGGAGGACTCCCTTAGAGCCTGTGCAATGGCAGTTGTGAAGGTACTAACTGCCTCTTCGACTTCTAAGGGAGTGGACATGCCACCAGCCGGGAGTTTATAGTCCAGCATGGCGCGATGGAAAGTGGCCCAGTCGGTTATTCTGCGGGGGTTGGGAAGCGGTTTACCAGCTGCGGACACTCCTAGGACCAATAAGATTGGCAGATGCTGAGTGTCAGTGTCGTGGAGGACCTCTAGCGACATTGACCAGCTAATCTTGTGGGCTAAGGCGATGTCTAGAACGTCCGGTGCGTGACTGTCCGTAGAGGGATAGTGTGTTGGTGATCCTGGACCGATGACTAAATAGTTTTTGCTCTCAGCATCTGCTTTTAGTTCACGACCCGATTTGGATGAAATTCGTGAACCCCATTGTTGGTGTTTGGTATTAAGGTCACCTAAAATAAGTGTGGGGGTGGCATCGCAAAAGATATTGTCGATGTCACTTGGATCGAAGGGGGTTGCTGGTGGCTTATATGCGGCGAAGACTTTAAGCTCCGCATTGCCGACCTTTAGTTTTACACCTATAGACCGAATGTATGTAAAAATGGGAAGGGGTAGTAATTCGTGAATAAGGTCACGTCTAATTAACACAGCCGTGCCCCTGAAGGCCATATTAGCGGGAGAAATTTCGTCTCGCCTATAGGTGAAGAAATTTGGAATGCGGAGCTCATTCTCACCTCGGAGTTTCGTTTCGCCCAGTAGCACAATGTGAACATCGTGTTCCTGGACTAACGTTCTGAGGGCGGCTGTCTTGCCGATTATGCCCCCAGGGTTCCAATACACAATTCTTAATTTAAGGCCCCGATGAGGCCCCATTAAATTCCCACGTAAGAATTGTGGTGAGTTGTGCCAAGCCGTTAAAAAGGGCTGGCAGGGGATTTTGGCCGGCAGCTATGGCCTCTATGGCCGCGTTTAGTGCCGCTATTGCGGCTCTGGCAACATTTAGAGCACCAGCTTGCATGCGGGGGGGGCCCTGTGTTTGTAACATGCCACTAGGGCGGTTTGAAGTGGTAGGTTGCGACTGTTGTGTGGCGGCCGCTTGAGGCTGCATTTTCGGGACTTTAGTCTGCGCTGACAGTGGCTTAGGGGGTTGCGGGGGGTCCGCAAATTGGGGGGGGGCATAAAAATGTAGGGGGCGAAATGTGTATCCGGCGCTACCGCAGTAATAGCCGGTACCGTTGTTGCGGTTTGGGGGGCGGATTTTTTCCAACGTGGCCTCTTTTTTCTCCCGAGAGCTTGGGATCTGTCGGTGGGGGGGTTGGCGGGGGGCATTAAATTTGCGCCCGAGGACAGGTCGTACTCCTGCGGCTGCAATTGTTGCAGGGGAGTGGGTGATGGCGGGGGCAAATTTGTAGCCCGTTGGGCTTTATTGCGGGGCAACGGAGGGTTAATAGGCACCCCCCCTGCGTCTCGCCTCGCGCCGGAAAACAGGACACGAGCGGCTGTTGGCCGTGTGTGCTTGCCTGCAGTTGACGCATTTGACTGCAACCGATTGCCGATCGCAGTCAGACGCCGGGTGCTCGCCGCCGCAGCGCACACATTTGATTGGCCGGTGACAATTGGAAGAGGCGTGGCCAAATGCCTGGCATCTATGGCATTGGGCCGGACCGGGGCGAGTACGCCATGCCTCGATCGTTATGCCAGGCATGCTGAGCAGCTCGTTAACTGCGTACAGCTGTTGCAGCTCGGCAAGGATATGCCTGTGCTGAAGCTGGGCATAGTAGATGCAGTTAGGTCGACCCCTAACTGCAGGAATCTGCCGAACGTGCGATACTGGGAAGCCGGCGAGGGCGAGGTCCTCAGCAAGTTCGTCAAGCGAGGTATCCTGCGGTAGCCCCTTGATGGCAATCTTGTGTGGTCGGTCGCTGTCTAAGCTGTAGCAGTACCAGTGTACCGCGCTATCGAGCTTAGACAGCTCGTCAATGTAGGCCACTACCGTTCGATACTCGATTGGCGACTTAGGTAAAAAGCGTACGCCTTTACCGAAGGGACGGGCATTTGGGGCATGGCCTAAAATTGTGTGTAATTTTTTTAAGTGGGTCGACCACTGAGGCAGGGACTCAACAATAATGGGGGGGTGACTATTTTTGTCTTTTTTTTGGGGGTCAGTGGCACTAGCATTAACGCTAGCCGACTGAGCATCAATTTGTGACGACGAAGCTTTTGCGGTTTGGCTACTTATTGCCTGGGCATAAGAGCGACCGTTAGGCGGCGCTAGCGTTGAGGGTGCGACAGGTTGGGGGGGGGGGGGGGTAACTTCAGAGATTTCCATCCCTTCAACAGGGGTGGGGTCATGAGACACCTCTACGGCGGCTTTGGAAGTACTCGGTTGGTTGGCGAGAGCCTTTTGCCGATCGGCAATTACCTCTCTTGCCTCAAGTCGGGCACGTTCGGTGGGGTCCTTGGAAGGGCTGAGAGCAAAAGGTCTCGGCCGTGTGTCTCTGCCGCGTACCCGTGGGTCTCTTTGCGGTAGAGGAATTGAGGGCGGGTTCAAGTTCCGCGGTGCTGACATGGGGGGCGTTATTTTTGACGTACTGTCCTTATTTGTGGTGGATGAATTTGGGTCTGGCCGGGGCGGGGTGTCCTCTATGGGAGAGAGCATCGACGGGAGGGTAGGGAGGTCCTCGTCCCTAAATATCTCGTCGCCGGACTCAGAGGCCGAGTACACCGACGTCTGTGATATGGCCGAGGCCATAGAGGTCCTAGACGGGGGCCGAGAAGGTGGGAACGCGACCGAAAAGGGCCGGTCCGCGGCTGATATTTCGCCGGTGAATAAGTTTCGCGCCACAACGGCGGCTGAGGGCTGGGAGCGTAGCCATACGCCGCGTTTGCGTACGCCACCTCTGCGTACCGGTGGGGGAGCTGCTATGGGGGGCGGCATTATTAGAAGTTATAAAAACTACACGAAAAACACATACCTCTACGTCGACAGGCAGCAGTGGGGGGGGGCCCCGGAGGGGCCGCCCTTGAGGAACTGACGACCTAACGATCCGCGGCAAGTGAATTGCCGAGCAAAAATGAGAATAAAAGCGCTTACCGAAATCGTCCGAAAAGCCGCTGAAAAAGCGGCAACCGTCTAACTTCAAGCGCTTTACACGTGGCGCAAACACGCAGAACACGAACAACAACAAGTCTCGTCTGTGCACGCACGTCCGCCGTCTACAGAAAATATTCTCTTGGAGCACATACACTGTTTTTCACTTTGGAAGGATTTTGCACTATATGATATGATGATAGGATGATGGGATTTTACTTTAATTTATATGTAAAACGTATGCCTTTTTTGGGCAAAACTGTAACGAACTCCTACATAGAGTTCTATATAGACCGTATGTACGGTCGTCAGGCTACAGGTAAAAATAGGTAGCGTGTTGAGTATTGTACATTCTTTCTCCCCCACTCCTCTGATAATAGAATGCGATGGGGATACAAAAGAGATGGGTGTATGGGTAAAAAAGGGAAAGAGTATCACAGGTTAAAAGCACACCTTTTCCCAAGGCGCAATTACATGTGAACTTATGAAATACAATTGCTTATAACTAAGCATCCGGGTTACATAGAATAAAGTTAAATGTATCACTAGATACCTCTCGTAGGCACCTACCGATATAGGTTTTAAATAGGTAACTCTGAGTCCTGAAGTACAGGAGCGTAAGAAAAAACCTGAAAACTTATATTTCACATTTTTTCATGACGAAACAAATGCACAGTCACCAAAAGTACTGAAAGGTATGTCCGAATTTAAGATCCATTTTTTGACGTTTAGCATAAAGTCTGTAGTCGTTCCGTGTAGGCAGAAAACCCTGAGAGCTAGATTTCCAGCTCTTCGCTCACTACGGCCTAACCGTAGACGATGGAACATACTACTATATGTTGTCAGAACCGCTTTCAAAAGCTCCAGCCTAGGACACCTAAATTGTCATTATAACTCGTACCGTTTGGCTATAAAACATAAAAATGTAAAACAACTTATTTTATAGTCAAGCCACGAATCGTGTGACTGTAATAGCAATAACCGATAGAAATCTCAACTGTCAGTAGCAGATTATAGCTATGTTGATATACCTATACTTTTGATATATGTCTATATAAACTACCGTATGTTATCTTTCAATAAGTTTTTGTGTGGGCTAGATTTTTAGTCACCACAGTAAGTACAGTGACTTAAGCACTAAATCTAGAAGGTTCTATGCAACAACCTCACCCTTTGATGGGTATTTTTTATTTTTATATAAATATAGAAAAAAAAATTGTATTTGTGTTCAGTCATTCAAGAGACAGCAAGATAATACTAGTAGCAATGCTAGCTGAACTATAATATTTTTGTACATAAGTGTTAGAATGTAAGAATTAGAAATAGGTAAAATAAAATCGGTCTATTGTGTGCAAATACGCGTTTTCCTCATATCTCAAAGCACCTAAGAAACTCCTTGTCACGGGCAAACCTTGTGCCACAGATAATCGAAGGGTCTGTCCGCACACTAATAATAAAAATTAAAATTAAAGTATGTAAAGGTTTATTTGACTATGCCTTTTAGGTAATCTCTTGATACTCTTTTACAATATTTTTTCTTAAACTTACCTTATACTAAAACTTACCTAACTAGTTTTTCTCCAGGTGAATTTGCCAGTTACACCAACTTTTAATAAAGCGATGTACTATTTTACCTAATACGTAGTTAAATGTTTCTAGCGCATTATCAATGATAATGTATGTATTAAAGTGTCTTCAACAAATTTTATATCTTTTAGACATAATTAATAATACGATCCATATTTTTTTCTTTTATCATTAATATTTGTAACTCCAAACGTCCTCTTTTTATATTTAAAATAAATAAATAAGAAAAACCTTCGTCCGACGAACGTACGAACAGTTTTAACTGTTTCTTTATGAAGGTTGATCTGAACCTACCACAATCGACCTGCCTCGACAAATCGGTAACGAAACGCCCGTTTCTTTATGCAAGCACCCTTAGCCTTAAAACACAGACTTCGATTTCAAACTTTCTTTTTGTGTTTTTGAACGGACCTTTAGTGGTATGACTGATTAACACCAAAATTGTTGTCTAATGTATGGGGTGTGGTGTGCTGATATGTAGTAATTTACTTTGGTCAGAGTAACAAAGGATACATGACAATTCACTCTTACTCTGTGCAGAGTGATTATCTACTACGGCACTAACGCAGTGAAAATAATGACAACTGTATTGTTACCCTGAGCATCAAGTACAAAATCACTGTTTCAACTTCAAAGTTAGGTTTTGGAACACATACTAAACTTTGTTATAAATAGGATATAAAGAAAAAACATAGTTTAAGATTACTTACCAACAATGTTTACTGGAGTATTGGGTACACCAGAGTTTATTTCTTCTGCTGTGAAAAGTGTTGGGCAAGCATGTCTTAACCTATTGTTACCAACAAGAAACTTTGCTTCGAAGTGTTTGATACAGATTTTCCTATGTATCACTTGTTCTGCAGTCAAGTTAGCCAACTCTGCGCAATAAGGTACTACACGGGTAATCCACAAAATTCTTATTCTATTGGTTTTAGGAAAGTTAAACAGCTTAGTATTATATTTAGTAGAATAACATGAGGATACGCAACAGGTAATTTTAGACATAGGGTAAACCTAGGATAGATGCCACACTTTTCGAAAACGAGTCATAAAATCTAACTCAACTACCAGATTAAAATAAACATAGTTTAGACTTATGCAACAATACATTAACTACATCCCAGTAACAAATAAAAGTAGCTAAAATTTGTATTTAATAGAAAAAAATGTAGATTTCCGGACCTGTAAATTTTGAAGTATAGATGCCCCATAGAGGATAGTTGCCCACCCTGTAAAAATCAAATGGAGGATACACGCCTTTTCCTCAAAATCTTTTTTTTTTTCTATTATATTCTACAACCTCATTGAAAAAAGAGAAACTAAGAAAATTACAGTTTGTTTATATCAAAAAGACGTCTTTTATAGCAAAACATATATAAGGGTATAGTTGCCTCAGTAAATAAAATCCAAAATTTTAAAGAAATCAGTAAACTTTTATTGAAAATGCTTAAAACAGGTAGCCTAAGTAACAATAAAATTGTTAGGAACACAATAAACATAATACCAAATATAATGAAATATAATAATTATATTTAACTGAGCATAGGCCTTTAATAAACTATCAATTTTAGACACACCAAGAACTTTTAAATTTCTAAAAAATTCTTATGACTAACAATATAATGCTCATAGCATTGTAAATTAGTAGGAACAGAAGAGCTTCATTTTATCACAATCACACCTCCTTAATATAGAGTAATAAAATTTCAGAAATACTAATATCTATTAACAACTACTTATGCATAGTTATATTACGATAAACGTAATGCTCACATCAACAATACCAGTACAATTTTCCAGCATTCAAATCAAAATCGATGAACCCCAAGAAATTATATAAAAACAAAAACTAAATACAGCTAAATTTAAAAAACTTAGAGCTGAATATAAATGACAAAACATTATCATTGACACAACATAATATTATAAACTCTTTTAATTAATTATAACCAGTGAACAAAAAAAAAACACATATTTAACTCTTTGGATACAAAAAAAGCAAGATCATTCTTTTCCTTACCATTTCACCTACATATAAAAGCTATTTATTCCTGGTACTATAAAGACACAATAAACGTATTAGCTATACGATTTATCATTAAAATATGTCAAAAATATAATTCACAAAACATGATTATTTCTTTGATAGAAGAGTTTTATATCGTCCACATTTCTCACAGTAGTTTCGGTAAATCGAACAACTTTCATGAAGCCAATGCCCGCACATTGTGCATTGTATCCAATCCGATTTCGATTTCGTAGAATGATAATTCTCTAAACAAACACAACAAATGTCTCCGTCTACGACATCGTCATTATCCTCACTACTGCTGTAAATTCTCAATGGTTTTCTACTAATTCTCTTTGGTAGTACTTTGCATTCTTTGGCTAAAGAATCTAATCCACTGATTTTTCTTTTACCCATTGGATTATTGTGTTTGTATTCTGTATTTTCTTTGTTAACATCAATCTTCGTCAAACCTTTTTCTTCTTTTATTTTCTTCTTTTCTTTCTTTTTCTGAGGCTTTTTTATCGTAGTACTTTTAGATTTTTTATCAATTTCCTTTGCTTGAATCCTTGCTTCACTGTTAAGAACTTCTGGTCCTTGGTTTTTTCTTTTGTTTAACGGTAGAGGTATTTTAGGTATTGGTGAGAGTTCAAAAAGATATTTAGAAGGTGTTGTCTTTTGTTTAGTAGCTACTTCGTTTGTATAAGGAAGAGGAGGATTATTTGGTTTTTTGGGGGTAAAAGTCTGTAATTTGATACCTTCTTCTGCATCAGTATCATCTTGGTTCCAGCCACTACTGGCCTCGTGGTTTACAGTGATAGGTCGAGTTACAAGCCGTTCTTCTAAGATATCTTTCTCGTGACTTGTCGATGGCCCTTCATGTCCTTCTGAAAACCGGTTGGAAGGTATTGTGGTTTCGCAATTGTCTTCAATGTTTAGTGACTGCAATAAAATTTGATCCGTGTGATCTTGAGTAAGAATGCTAGGCGAACTAGCGCGATGTATATCATGTGAAGTTCCAGGTACATAATTTTGTTCACCGATCTCAACTGCATCTTGTAGGTTCTGGACTATACTTTCAGCAATCATGAGTTCGGTGTCTGTAATTGCATGTGGATCAACTGGAAATATTCCACTACCCCGGAAACCACTTATTGCATTTGACGGAGTTGCAGCGCTAAGCCAGGCTTTCCCAATCATCTGTGCACAATTATAGCGCGTGATTTTCTTTTGAGGGTTGGTGCGCATAAAATTGTTGGTCTCACGATTGAAAAACGTTTTGAACGATTTGTAAACTGCGCGATCCAAAGGCTGCAAAACAGATGTAGTATGGCTGGGCAAACACAATAAAATAACGTCGTTATCTTTGGCAACTTGCAGCATATCAAAATCACTTGCATGTAAAGAATGCCCATCTAAAATTAATAAAACCATGCCGTGCGGTTTCTGGGGTATAAACACTTCAATCAGCCATTTATGAAACAATTCGGTATTTATGTACGCTGACTTTTTATTCATAAAAATCTTGGAGCCCGGTGGCAATCCCTCTTGAAACTCGGGTTTTTTGTTAACTCCCTTGATTATAACAACAGGTGAAAGAAAATTTCCAATTGCATTACAACAACCAATAATTGTCATGGTTTCCCCTTTTTCCCCCGATGTCACGATATGCACTGCTCGTTTTCCTTTGGTGACAATTACTTTTCCCGGTTTGTTATTTAACTGTATTCCAGTCTCATCCATATTGAATATTCGGTCCGGTTTATCCAAAAGGCTGTTTTCCGTTAGGACAGTCGTAAGAAGCTCATAAAACTTATTCAATCCATCCCGGTTTAAATTTTGTGCTCTAGCAAGTGACAAACCTTCAGCAATTCTCACACTCAATTCGGTGTTTCGTTCTAAAAAGCTTTTTAACCATGGATATCCAGCCATTTCAGTTTCTTTGTTGAAATTATGTTTGAGTTCCATCTTTTCAGCAAAGTTGTAAGCAAGCTTGCGTATCAATTGACGATCTGGGGGAAATCCAGCTTCTTCGAGCTTTTGAATGTGTACAACAAGACGTTTTTCGTTTTCAAAACCAAGTACTGGGTGCTTACCTGAAACCAAATTAGGCAAGCAAAAATATAATCAAGCTAAATCGAATAACTGGGATGAGTAGGTTTATCTGTTTCTGTAATAACGTTGAACTTGTTATACGGATTTTGATGAAATTTAGAATGAAGATATCTTATAGTCTGAATTAATACAGAGGTTACATTATATCCCAACAAAATTCATTTAGCCCATGGGATGACTATAATTAAATATTACCCGGGCGTAGCCACGGGCTTAAGCTAGTTATATGATAATATTGAGAGCTGTAGTCTATGCCAACTC
This sequence comes from Apoda limacodes, assembly GCA_946406115.1. Classification (NCBI taxonomy): domain Eukaryota; kingdom Metazoa; phylum Arthropoda; class Insecta; order Lepidoptera; family Limacodidae; genus Apoda; species Apoda limacodes. The sequence continues at coordinate 40,714,749 of OX291541.1, forward strand.
CTATGAGAGACAAGCACAGCATAAATAGATAGATCGATAGATTTGATAATAATATGAAAAAAATGTACTAGTAAAATCATATAAATTTATATTATATTGGTAAATACATTTTTTGTGTAATATTTATAGGTTCGAAAAAAGATGATGGCGACTAACTAACCCATGGTTTGCTTTTGCGTGTTTTTACTTTTAAAACGCCTTCTTAATGTTCTTGATGGGATCCCATACAGTCTGGAAATCTCATTAATCCCCATTATATTTCGATCCATGTCCACAATTGCAGCAGCCATTGACTGTTCCGTCCATTTGATAATCCGTGGGCTTGCACCCACTTTTCGTTTGTACTTTCGAGGCATTGTAAATCTGAAACAAAAGTGTAAATTAAGGCACCTATACTACACAAAAAAGGGGCATCAATCCTTTTTTGAAAGGATAGATGCCCCGCTCATAAAGTACATAATATTAAAGATATATGCATGAGAACATTACTTACACAGCAGCTACATGAACCTCTGTAATAGATAATTACAATATAAAGGTTTCTTACTCACCATAAAAAAAGTTTCGATAGCTCGCAATTCGTCACGAGAAATAATCTGGCTGTATTTTCGCGCGCCAAAAATTTCACTGCACGCCAGTCGTGCACACATCCGCGCAGGGCCGTCGCTCGCGGTACACTAGCTGCAGGTGGGGGGAGCTACTAAAGGGCAATGTAGATTATCGCTTAGTAAAACGCGAAATGTGTGTAATGAAATTTGGGGCACGTATCCTCCTGCGGCATCTATCCTAGGTTTACCCTAGTTAAACCTAGCACAAGAAATCCAAGTACAAAAAAAAAGGTAAATATCAAGTTCAATATGAACTAACAAAGTCACAAACTAGAAACCCACGTCAGCATCCAATTTCAAGCCAAGTCGTAAATTAATAGAAATTAAATAAGAAACAACAGAACACATAAAAAAAACAGAAACTGTAAACAATCAAAATGGCGTCTGAGGCCGGTGGCAAGCGGGGGTAGGGTTGCGATGTACCCGCCATCTGCCTTTGATTTCTCTCGGAAGATAAACTTCAATATATGACCTGTCAACAACGTGATTCTGTGCGTCGACGTAAAAAATGTCGATTTGTGCAATAAAATCGTGCCAAACTATTGTCAAAAAAAGGTTAATGACAAAAAATCACTTTTCACAAGTTATAACACTAATCTGCTCGCTATATTTGAGTTACAAACTAAGTTTTGGAAATAATTATTCGCAAAACAAACAACAAATGTTTTTCTGTCTGTGTTGCCAAGTCGATAGGTACCTTTATTTCCAATCTCAAGTTTAGTAAGGAGAATACCGAAACGACAATACATGTTTTTCACCTTACGTGACTAACAAACATAATACTATCTCAGGTTGATAAAGTATTTATGTATTGATGACCCCTGTGACACATTGTATCTATAGAACATAAACCTTTACCCTGGACTTCTGCAATGTTTCAATAAAAACACTTAACAGTTAGACGTAAATATCAATAGAAAAAGTAGTATGATCTACGATATTATTTAATTACCGTATCTTAAAATACATAAATAGTTTGAAAAAATATCTTTTCTTTACAAAGAACTGTAACGTTAACGCCGCGCTTTGGACTGTTTATATAAAATTTCAACTTGAGCCAATTGTACTAGGTACTTTATTAACAAGATAGTGTACGCACCCGCGCAATTGCGTGTGTAAAATTATAGGGCGAGTGTAATTTGCATTGTTTGTGTAATATTCTAAGACGTTAATCAGTAATATAAGTTATTCAATTACAACGAGGTCTTAAGAAAAACAAATATAATGTACTTATAATGATTTTTGTTTGATTGCCTTTTATAAAAGTAATGAAATATTTTACTAAAATCTTTTAATTTTATTGATTAATTTTTAAATAACATATTATATATAATCTTTACATTTACTATGTAAATTAAGATTAAAATACTCTATAGTTTATTGATTAAACTTCTTAATTGTTTTCTTACCCGAAGGGTTCTAACCTTTAGAGAGATCGAAAAGCCTGATATTTTCTCAGAATATATGTTATATATGCGGGTTTCCTAACTAATAATAAAAATATAAAAACAAAAACTAAAAATTTAAGAGGCCTTTTAAAATAGGCGCCGTAGTTCCGGTGATAATTAAATGACACTGTAACTTATAAAACTCACGAGTATGAAATTCATAATAAATGTTAATGGAGAAAATTGTATACATTTAACCAATAGCATTATGATCTAATTCCTGCGGGCTGCTCTAACAATATGGGCAATATCGATTTCGCAAAATAAATTTAGTAATTCTAATATCTACGCATTGAATGTGCATTCCATTTGGCGGCACTTACAGTCCGCATTGGCTGCACATGCTCAGGAAGTAAAACAGTGGATGTTTTATAAAAATAGTGAACAGCTATTTTTTTAGTTGACATTTGGTGAACAAAACGATTTCAATCGCTCTGTGACGCAATAGCTTTCTATGTAAAAAAAAAAATCTTGTCAACAAAACACGGCTGTTGTTACATGGCGGGACCTATGAATAACGTACACGCCGCGCACGGATGCCATAGTAGAGAAGGACGGATTTTATTTTGTGCACCCTTCTATATTTTAGCACTACAGTATACAATATTAGGTTTTAACATGCATTACATGGCCATGGTCAACAGATTACTACCTTTGTAGCAAAGACTTTCTATATCAAAATAATGTCACCAGAGGGGGTCATCGAAAGTGAAAATAAATTGCAGTACCGAATAAAAGTAAGAACTCCCTAATTCGGAGTAATCACTTTAAGGTTGGTAACACCAAAATTACACACGAAGATGTAAAAATGATAGTCGTATTACCTGATTTACACACACATTGATAGGATAATGGCTCGCAAAGAGAACATAATCACTACGTTTTTATAGCTCGCAATACTCCGTTTGATGTTTCGGACACGGTATCTAGACGTATAAGTCATATTTGTATATTATATTTTCAAACGATTAATATCATCTTTTCAAATGTAAGTTTTCTACAATAAGTGTTAAAAAGCTTGTATAAGAAATGATCTCCGAACGTACCTACCAATGTAGTTGACATTTGCAGTCTATAGAATAATACTCTTTGATAGAAGCATTTGTTTTAAATTCGTTACAACTTTGTGTTAGTAAAATAATCATCTCTGTACCTATTCAATTACCACAAGATATTTTTAATCAGATCATAAAGTTACCATTAAAGCGTGTTCATGGTTGATTTTAGGGAAAAGTAAGTGTTTAGTATTGTTCAAACTTTTAACTTACTAAATGTTAAATAATGTGGGTATAATTTTTGTACAGTATCTTTACCTATGATCTTGAACATGCTGTCACTTCTTTTTGTAATATACTACAGTATGCTGATGATTTGGCACTTTTATTCATCAGCCAACATAATAAATTCCTCACGTAACTTAAATTCTGCTTTATCTTATTTAAAAACTTGGCTAGATGACCATGGACTTACCCTTGCTGTTCCAAAAAGTAAGGTATTTATTTTCTCCAGAAAAAGATCAAATACAATAATTGATATTAAGGTTAATGATCAGCTGGTAGCAGTAGTTGAGCAAGTTAAATTTCTAGGCGTCATACTAGACTCAAAACTTACAGGTCCTCCACACTTTAATGACTGACAAATGCGAGAAAGGAATTAACATTTTAAGATCCCTGTTGGGTGTGTGGTGGGGTTCTCACTCCTACAGCCAAAAGTTATTATATAATGCCATTGTCCGTAGCCACCTTGACTACGCATCCTTCCTTCTGGATCCTGTTCTAAAGCATCTCTTGATAAAAAGAGTGTCTACATATCATAACTGGTGCTATGAAGTCCTCCCCATTGAATGCCTTAGGGGTTGAATGTGTGGATCCTCCACTGGGATTGCAAGACAATTTTTATCTCACAGATATTTTTTTAAAATTGCCCAATTCTCCTTTCAACCTCTGCCTATCCTTCTCCAATCTCTCTCGGATAAGTTACAATCGAGTTCTTACCGAAACCACAAGGAACGCCCTAGACTTATAAAAAGCTATAAAAAAACTAACTCAACTAACTCAACTCCCTCACCCAATAGCTCAGTTTCCTAAACAACCCCTCTATGCCACAGAGTTTGAAGTTTTATTATTTCACCCACAAGTAGTTTTAGATCTTGATGTCACTATAGGTGATCCAGCAACAACTTATAAACTTCATCCCTTAATAAAAGTTATTACAACTGGTTAACCTTGTTTACAGATGCCTCCAAACTTTCTGAAAACTGCTGAAAGCTGCGTTGGTTCAGCTGTTTGGATTCCTTAATTTAAAATTATACTCAGTTTCAAAAGTCCCCCTCAGACATCTGTCTTTACAGGGGAGGCTATCACTCTATTAGAAGCTGTGTTATATATAAAATCTCACCAACTAAATAAATCAATAGTTCTATCTGATTCAAAAAGCTGTCTCCAAGCTCTACTATGCACCCTTTTAAAGCTAAACTATTTTCCCCCCATCATTCTTGAGATAAAAAAAGTATTATATGCATGTCAAATCCAAGGTATTGAGGTAGTTCTTACCTGGGTTCCTGGTCACAGTGGTGGTGAAGGTTATGAGATGGCTGACCAATGGGCTAAGGATGCTGCTCAAACAGGACTTTCGACCCACTATAAAATCTTCTCCCTAGACTTGCAATGCCTAGCAAAAATAAAACTTGCAACAGACTGGAACACTTTATGGAGACAGTCGGAAACATCTATTCCATCAAAACTGTGCGGACAGACCCTTCGATATCTGTGGCACAAGGTTTTGCAGGTGACAAGGAGTTTCTTCTTAGGCGCTTGAGATATTAAAACGCGTATATGCACACAACAGACCGATTTTATTTAACTTATGCTTCTAACTTAAATTCTAACACATATGTACAAAAATTTTACTTCTTAGCTTTCATAGCTATTAACTTGTTGAAGTTCTCTTGAAGACTGTATACAAATCAAAATTCGTTTTATATTTATAGTAAAAATGAAAAACCCCATCAGAGGGAGAGGTTGTTCCATAGAACCTTCTAGATTTAGTACTTAACTTATTGTACTTACTGTGGTGACTAAAAATCTAGCCCACACAAAAACTTAGTGAAAGACAACATATAGTAGTCGATATAGACATATATCGAAAGTGTAGGTATATCTACCTAGCTATAAATCGCTACTTACAGTTGGGGTTTCTATCGGTTATTGCCATCACAGTCGCACGATTTGCGGCTTGACTATAAAATAACACTGTTTTACATTTTTAGGTTTTATAGCCAAACGGTAGGAGCTATAATAACGATTTAGGTGTCCTAAGATAGATCTTTCGGAGGCGGTTCTAATGACGCATAGTGGTATGTTTCATCGTCTACGGTTAGGCCGTAGTGAGAGAAGAGCTGAAATTCTAGCTCTCAGGGCTTTCTGCCTACACTAGATGACTACAGACTTTGTGTTATATGTCAAAAAATGGACCTAAAATTCGGACATACCTTTTCGTGTTTTTGGTGTCTGTCAGTATGTTATATCATGAAAAAATGTGTGATATAAGTTTTCAGGATTTTCCTTGTGCTCCTGTACTTCAGGGCTTAAAGTTACCTGTATGAAACCTATTTATCTTGGTAGATGCCTATGAAAGGTATCTAGTGATATATTTATCTTTATCCTATGTAACCCGGTTGCTGAGTTATTAGCTATCGTATTTCATAACTTTACACGTAATTTGTGCCCCAACCATACTACTTATCGTAACGGTATAGATACCTACGTGTAGGGGCAAAGATGTGCTTTTAACCTGTAATGCTAATTTTAGGCATAGCCTAAGGACTTAATGAATTAGGAAAATATATCCCTATAAAGGTCCCTATTAGGAAAATAGTTTTTATTGTGTAAATATATACTTAATATTAACTTATTATTACGAAATGTTTATAGATGCAATCCGTGTTGCATTCTTGCAGCGGTGATAACAAAGCCCCCCCCGTCGCCGGGAGTGCGACAATAGTAAGTCTTCACCGCAAGTCTTCTGTTGGCAACACAATGACTTTCTTGGTTGACCTCTGCAGTATGGAACCGCTGGGCAACTGTACGTCAACCACTCTGTTTAGTTCTTTTTTAAAACACTCGCGTTGCATACATTTTAGCCACAGAAATTCAGCTCGGTTCATTAACTCGGTAGGTATTTGGCGATAACAAAGTTCACTGACCGCGTTTTGCGTTTTATCTTTATTTTTATTAACACTCGCGACGTTTTTCGGTTTCTTATTTTTAATGCGATTCATTGCGTTTATATTGACGGGCACTGTTCGTAAAATTTTTGATTTATATATTTCAATGAATTGTAACACTCGCGCTGTGGTACGAATAAGTCTTAACCACTTTGAAAAACGGTTAATGTCCGGTAGCACCATTTTTAAACAGTCCTCACTGATTTTATTTGAATTTTCACTAATATTTTTATTTAATGAGTCTGTTTGTTTTTCACTGCACTGTTCGTTACAATTATTTTCACTTGTGAAGAGTACACTTTCTGGCGACGGTGTCAGCGACACCGGCTGGTGCGGCCAAGTCTCCTCTGAGCCTCGTAGGAACTCAGGCCCACAGAACCATCTGTGTTCGGCGGTGAGTTTGCTGGATATAGGCCTCGTCGCATCGTCGGCCGGGTTCTGCTTGCCTGGCACCCATCTCCACTCACTTTTCTTTGTGCTGTCTTCGATTTCGGCTAATCGGTGAGCGACAAAGGTTTTGAAGGAGCGTGGCGTCGCTTGTATCCATGCCAACACCACTTGTGAGTCAGTCCAAAAAACTTTTTTGTCTATGTTAAAGTCGTGTTCGCGCTGTACGGCAGCGGCTAGCCGCGTGCCCAGAACAGCTGACTGTAACTCCAATCTTGGAATGGTGGTCGGCTTCAACGGTGTGACTCGGTTTTTCGCTGCGGCCAGTGTGACTTGAACTCTGCCATCTGAGTGTACATTTCGCCAGTACACGGCTGCGGCGTAGGCCTCTTCGGAGGCGTCCACAAAAGTGTGCAGCTCTCTTCTCACAGGTGTGCCGTCGTCATAGCAACGTGGGATTTTGAGATCGCCCAGTGCTTGTAGATCGGTCAGCCAGCTGTGCCATCTGGAATGCAATTCTGGCGGCAATGGCTGGTCCCATTTCGTTCCGTGCTTCCATGTGTCTTGAAGTATGCGTTTGGCCGGCGTCGTTACGGGTGAAACGAGCCCCAATGGATCGAATAGAGACATTAAAATTGACAGTGCCTCTCTTTTAGTGGGCGGTCGTTGCCCCGTGATGACCTCTGCCGGCGATTTCGCTGTGTTGACACGGAACCCAATATCATCTGAGTCGACGTACCAAAAAAGGCCTTATGTTTTTTCGCTATTGCCTTTGTTTCCCAGCTCTGTGCTTTGTCTGTTGTGTGCGTTCAGTCTGTTGTGTGCGTTCGGCCTGTTGTGTGCGTCTTGAAAGTTTTTCAGTACCTCTTTTTCCACTGCGTTAAAGTAAAGCCGGCTTGTTTGTGAATATAGTCGACTTCAGAGGTGATTTTTTTTGCTTTTTCGACGTTTTCAAAACTTTGTAGGTAATCGTCGACGTAATGGTTCACCTCAATTGCTTTAGCGGCCTCTGGAAATTGTTCCGCATAATCCCGCGCGTTTCTGTTTTTTGCATAGATGGCTGTCGCCGGTGAACAGCAAGCTCCAAATATAACTGAGGTCATTCGGTACTCAGTAGGTATGTCGTTTTGGCGCTCGCCGCCTTGGCTCTCGCCGTACCACAAAAATCGTAATGCGGTCTGTCTTGCGGTCTTATTTTGACTTGCATGAACATCTCGGCTATATCGCTGGACACGGCTACTGGGTGCTGACGGAACTTCATTAGGACCCCCGGTAGTGATCGTAGGAGGTCGGGTCCGGACAGCAACATGTCGTTTAGGCTCTTGCCGTTTGTTCTGGCTGCGGCGTCGTGTACAAGACGTATTTTCTTTTTCTCCGTGTTGATGACGGGAAAGTGCGGCAAGTATAGGGTACGATTTTTTGGTGCAGGCAACTCGGCGGGTTCTGCATAACCTTTTTCTAAGAGGTTGTTGACACTCTGTGTGTACTTTTCGTTCAAACTTTCGTCCTTTTCTAGACGTTTTTTCAGGCCTTTCAGGCGCTTACACGCATCTGCGTAATTGTTTTCAATTTTTTCATTTTCGTTTCTCCATAGCAATGGTGCCTGTAGCCTACCGTCGGGTAAGCGCTCGGTGTATTTTTCTAAATACTCGGTGGCACGCACATCGGGATCTTGCTTCATGGATTTTGGTTCGATGCATAGCGATTCGAGTTTGAAAAAATCTTTCATTTGTTTTTCGAAGTTCTCTTCGATGGTGGCGTGAGCGCATACACTTTCGCTTTCTGCGAATATCTTTTTCGATCTTCCGTGTAGCACCCATCCTAGCTTTGTTTTTGACGCGACTGGTTGGTTTGGGCGACCTCTCTTGACCTTTCTTGAGATAATATATTCCCAGTTGTCTTGTCCAATCAACATAGTGGGAACGGCGTGGTCATAGGTCAGTTGGTCGACGATGCCACTGAGGTGTTTGCAATTTTCGATGTCGGCTCGCTTTATCGTTTGCGTCGTGATGTTCAAGTATGGAACCGTTTTTGCAGAGCGTATTAACAGCTGATTTTCTTGGTCGCGGCCTCGGACATTGAATGAGACAATCTTGCTATTTTTCGCTTCAATTTTCTGACCAGAAATACCTCGAACTGTCATTGGTTTTATTGGACCGGTGGCTCCGATTTTCTCCGCCAACTCCTCCGTCAAAATCGTGACGCTAGAACCTTCGTCAAGTAGGCAGTAGGTGTTGACGTCTCCCTTGGGACCGGAGACAACAACAGGTGCTATTTTCAGCAGCACCTTTCCTTCAGTGGTTGCCGTGGCGACGTGTTCGATTGTAGGTTCTGGCGGCGGTGACGGCAAAGCTAGTTGGGCAGACTCTTCGGTTATGGTCGGCCGTTCAGTTCGCTCTTGCACCTCATGTAGCAGTCTATGGTGAGAAAACTTGCATCCTTTCACACCACATGGTCTCGCGCGGCAAGTATCTTTGCGATGTGAGCCGCTTATGCATTTGAAACAAAGTCGCATTTTCTTCACGATTTCCCACCGTTCTGACACGCTTTTTTCGGCAAAAGTGGGACATCTCGACAGTGTGTGGTCGTCCTTACACAGTGGACACGTCGTAGGTCCTCTTTGTCTCGTTTCGTCAGCGTGGAAAACCTTTTCGGTAGGTCTCGCGAAGTTTTTTCGTTCCGTAGTACGCTCCCTTTCTGGCGTCGCGTAGCTTGCACATTTGTCCGCTTCTATGTTGAGAAAATCGGCCATTTTCTTGAGTTCTGGTACGTCATCTGACCGTCCAGCTCTGTAGTCGAACCATTTCGATCTCAATATAGGAGTAAGCTTTTCACATACTACTCGCGCCATCTCTGGGTTGTAAAGGTACTCGCGTTTGTTCAATGCTTCTATCGTGGCCACACTGTTGCTTATTTTGCAAGCAAAAATGCACAATTCACGTGACGATTCGTTCAATTTATGTGCGGTTCTCATTTTGTCCATCTCAGACATAATTATTATCTCAGGTCTTCCAAACCTGCGTTCAAGCGTTGACATTATAATTTCCGGTTCTGGGTCGACTAGTAGTAAACTGGATACTGTTTCTTTCGCCGCAAACTGTAGGCTTCTTCGTAGCCTAGCTACATTCTCTTCTTTGGAGAAATATTTGTAATGTTACGCTGTACTCTGGTAAGACGATCGATAATTTAACCATTCGCTTGTGTTTCCCGTAAACGTTGGTAGTTCCTGAACGTACCGAGGGGCGGCGCTAGGTGTATTAATCTGTCGCACGGCTTGCGCTAATGCATTTGCCAGCATAGCTACATCGACGGTCGAACTTCCTTCCATTTTCCGTATGGATTTTTCCTTGACATATTCCTGCCGGTTTTGTTCGACGTCGGTCAATTTCCGATTTTCTTTGTGCGACGGTGGCGCCCCCTGGTGGGGATTTTCGGCGATTGCTAATAATGCAGGTGGCCCCTGCTGCTCTTCGATCCACTCTCTTACCCGTGATTCTCTCTCGACGCTCTCGCGGTCGTCGGAGTCTGACGACTCATCAGCCATTCTGGCCAGTCGTGCTTTAGTTAGTTCTGCTTGGGCGTGTATTTCTTCCAGTTTTAGTCGCGCTAATTCTTCAATTAACTCTCTTTTTCGAGTTCTTCTTTCAGACTTCCTTGACCCGGCGATGCTCTTCGGCGGATCAGGTACGGAGTTGGGCTGTTCTATGGCGGTGACGACGCTGATCTGTGCATCTTTCGCGGCGTCGGTGGTGGACGCTGTCGTCGTCGTGGTTGGCCCTGACGACCAAGTATGCGTGGTCGTTTCTCCGGTCGTGGCGGTGGCGTCAGTCTGTGTGGCTGACGCGTCTTCATGCGTCTCGGCTGCGCCTTTACAGCTTCTTGTAACTGGCATCTTTCTGGGCTCTTTCGGTTGCAATGGACCAAACTTCTTCAGCAACCGAAATTGCTGGTTCTTCCAAAATTCGGCTCGAAGCTGACCAAATTGTGCGGACAGACCCTTCGATATCTGTGGCACAAGGTTTTGCAGGTGACAAGGAGTTTCTTCTTAGGCGCTTGAGATATTAAAACGCGTATATGCACACAACAGACCGATTTTATTTAACTTATGCTTCTAACTTAAATTCTAACACATATGTACAAAAATTTTACTTCTTAGCTTTCATAGCTATTAACTTGTTGAAGTTCTCTTGAAGACTGTATACAAATCAAAATTCGTTTTATATTTATAGTAAAAATGAAAAACCCCATCAGAGGGAGAGGTTGTTCCATAGAACCTTCTAGATTTAGTACTTAACTTATTGTACTTACTGTGGTGACTAAAAATCTAGCCCACACAAAAACTTAGTGAAAGACAACATATAGTAGTCGATATAGACATATATCGAAAGTGTAGGTATATCTACCTAGCTATAAATCGCTACTTACAGTTGGGGTTTCTATCGGTTATTGCCATCACAGTCGCACGATTTGCGGCTTGACTATAAAATAACACTGTTTTACATTTTTAGGTTTTATAGCCAAACGGTAGGAGCTATAATAACGATTTAGGTGTCCTAAGATAGATCTTTCGGAGGCGGTTCTAATGACGCATAGTGGTATGTTCCATCGTCTACGGTTAGGCCGTAGTGAGAGAAGAGCTGAAATTCTAGCTCTCAGGGCTTTCTGCCTACACTAGATGACTACAGACTTTGTGTTATATGTCAAAAAATGGACCTAAAATTCGGACATACCTTTTCGTGTTTTTGGTGTCTGTCAGTATGTTATATCATGAAAAAATGTGTGATATAAGTTTTCAGGATTTTCCTTGTGCTCCTGTACTTCAGGGCTTAAAGTTACCTGTATGAAACCTATTTATCTTGGTAGATGCCTATGAAAGGTATCTAGTGATATATTTATCTTTATCCTATGTAACCCGGTTGCTGAGTTATTAGCTATCGTATTTCATAACTTTACACGTAATTTGTGCCCCAACCATACTACTTATCGTAACGGTATAGATACCTACGTGTAGGGGCAAAGATGTGCTTTTAACCTGTAATGCTAATTTTAGGCATAGCCTAAGGACTTAATGAATTAGGAAAATATATCCCTATAAAGGTCCCTATTAGGAAAATAGTTTTTATTGTGTAAATATATACTTAATATTAACTTATTATTACGAACATTATATGACAAAAATTATGCATTTTTATATAAATGTTTATAGATGCAATCCGTGTTGCATTCTTGCAGCGGTGATAACAAAAACCATGGTTTTTTCATTCACGAAACAGTGATAAATCTGTCACTTCTACTGAATGTCGTCTGAGGTTGGGCCATGTTTGTACCCCGTTTTGTTAACAAAACTTAGAATTGAAGACTCCTCTCTTTGTGAATGTGGTTTGGATGAAGGCTCCCCTAACCATATATTTTTTAGCTGCCCTAAATTCCCAGTTTCTATGTATGATATCCTTCCAACCAAAATCCCACGCCCTGTAAAAATGAAATTCTTTTTATCCCTTCTAAACACGCCATTTATACATCTCCTAACAAAATATATCAAAATATTTAACATAAAACTGTAGTAGTTTGTTGTTTATGAATATATTTTTGTCTCTTCTCTAATATATGCCTTTTTCCAATTGTTTTGTGTTGTTGTGTGTGTGTGACGTGGATCCTTTGTTTTAGGTGGTGGCAATTAATATGGAACCTCCATTTAGAAGAAAACAATTCTGGTCTTAGATAATTTAAGAAACCGATCAATTATATAATACTGTGCCTATAAAGCACAATAAAGGCCACAAAGCAAAAATAATAATTACGAATAAAAGCTGTAATTTCTGTCTACTAAGATATTTTATTGCTCATCAGCCGCTTCATTTTTAGAGTTTTATACCTTAAGGGTGCCAATGAAACCCTAATGCTAAGCTTACATTGCTATATTTGTCCCTTTGTCCGTCCGACTTTCAATGGGCTATATTTTTAAGGACGAAGTAGGTATCCCCGCCTTGCTAAGCTTGCTTGTAAGGGTAGGCCAGTAACCAATAGTGGGAAGGTATGAGGCTGGGAAGGATGTTTAAACATGGCAGATTTGCTCCCCAAGATTCCCCAATACTTCAAAAACCTGGCAGTCCGCTTTTTTGAGCATGCACAAAATCACCCGAACCAATTAATTGTGCAATCCACAAGCTATCATCGCACGAACCACGGCACGGTCGAAAAACTATTGTAAGGCGGCCTCGGCACGTACTAACGACCCCAGACGATGACCCCCCCCCCTCACACGACACCGACGTAACCCACCTCATACACGAGGTATCAAGGAGTGCCGGGGAGCTTCTCGCCCCAACTCACTCGCAATCGCAACCGCGTAACGGGGAGCTCACCTCCTGGCGCTGACTCACCTTCGGGTTCGAGGCTCACGCTGGTCGAAGGGACGACCCCAAGAGCGACAACCCAAGGCGGGGAGCCCTTGAGCTTTGGGCGCTATATAGGCTGAGACTCCTTCACTGTAGCCTATGGACGCTTGCAACCAACTCCAGGGGCATTGCTCGCGCGTTGCCGACCCTTTGAAAATCTAGAGAAAATCTTGGCATGGATCTCATTTCACAACTTTAGCATTCGCGAGAGAAAGTTCTTCATTTCAGTTCTAAATTCTCTGCCGATGGTGAGCGTTGCGATGAAAAAAGTCTGGCAATGGCTGGCATGGTTTCGAACAATTTCTCAGTACACAGCCAATTAAGTATAAGTATGGAGGGATTCCTCAGACTTATGGATTAGATACGGCTTGTATATTGTTGTTGTTCTTGCTCTATTGTAAAAATGGTAATATAAATGAGAGTCAAACTTAAAACTATTAAGTATACCTATTACTTAGTGTAACCTCTATATTAAAACAACAAATAATATAATGAACTAATCTACATATTTATAAAAAAGCAAACTGACTTTGTACGATAGACCATATCCATAATGTCAAACAAATACTAGAAAAATATAATGAATACAACAAGAATGTCTATATCGCCTTCATAGATTACGCCAAAGCCTTTGATAGCTTGAGTCACAACTACATATGGGACACTCCAGAACACCAAGGGATACCCGCTATCTACACTAACATTATCAAAAATATCTATGCGCACAGTCAGGCCTGCATACAGCTAGAAACACTGGGAAAAGATTTCCCAATAAGAAGAGGCGTCCGACAAGGAGACCCCTTATCACCAAAACTGTTTTCAGCAGTCCTTGAAAACATCTTTCGCAACCTGAAGTGGGAGGGTTTTGGTCTGAATATAAACGGATACAGGCTGAACCATCTCAGATTTGCGGATGACCTAGTTCTTTTTGGAGCGAAGCCTGAAATTTTAGAGCAAATGATACAAAGCCTCAACAAGAAAAGTGAGAAATTTGGACTGAAAATGAACCTTACTAAGACCAAAGTAATGACAAATTCTTCAAAGGTAGACATAACTGTTAACGGAGCGATCTTAGAGTTTGTGAACGAATATACCTACCTAGGCCAGTTTATCTCTCCAAAAGAACTAATAGCAAAAGAAATAAATGCAAGGATCGCCAATGGCTGGAAGAAGTTTTGGTCACTTAGGGCAATCATGAAGTCACAGGACCTGGGCATGGCACTAAAAAGAAAAAACTTTTAACACATGCATCCTACCATGCTTAACTTACGGGTGTGAAACATGGGCACTCACCAAATCTCTAAGAGACAAACTTGCCAAATGCCAATGAGCAATGGAACGCAGCATAGTAGGGACAAAAGACCGAGACCGAGTCAGAAATACCGACATCAGGATGAAAACCAAACTAACTGATATCCTGCTACACATTGAAAAACAAAAGTGGAGGTGGAGCGGACATATGATGCGTGAGAAACGAGAAAAATGGTGTAACGCAGTTACAGAGTGGTACCCAAGAGATGGCAAGAGAAGCCATGGAAGGCAGTGTATAAGATGGGAGGATGACATCAAATTGACTGCTGGCCCAAGGTGGAGAGGGATAACCCAGGATAGACCACAGTGGTAAATGTTGGAGGAGGTCTATGCCAAGAGGCACACTGAGATTAGAGACATTTTATAAGTTACGAATGATAAAAAAAAAAGTGTACACCAACTGTAACCCCAGAATAAAGGGCTTTATTATTATTATTATTATTAAACTGACTTACTGATACATCAATGCGTAGCCCAAACTGATGGGTCTAAAGACTGGAAATTTTGTACAGAGGTCCCTGTTAGCCTCCTAAAACAGGGGTTGAAAGTTTGTATGGAAATTATTTTTGGAGCTAAATGCATAAACAATGGTATTAAGGTTGAAATGTTTAACCGTTTTATTATTAATTAATAATTTTGTCCATCATATTCTGTTGAAAAAAACTGCTGTAGTATAAGTTTGTATTGACATCAGTGACATGTTTGCACCTTGATACATAGAAGTTGAAGACAATTTGCTGCTTTTCGGTGGCTTATCATCTGCAATACATTTTGAACAGTTCCTTACAGGATACCTATTTCTGAAAAGTAGTTTTAATTCAGCTTTTATCTTTCCAATTATTATTGCTTTGTTTTAGGGCATTGATGGATAGAGCTTCCTGTTCTAATATGGTTTATTACTAGGCATAAATTTTACATATGCACAAAGGTTACTGGTTATCTACACTCCTATCTTTCTTTGGTATTCGGAGCCAACTACTTTGAATCGAAAAATATTCCTCACCAAGTGTGTCAAGTATTTTGCAGATCAAAAGAAGTTCGGTTAACTCTTATTATTTTGAGACAGTTTATGATTGATCTCTGTCCAAATATTTTTCAGTTCAGACATATGAGTTGCAATATCGACTTGCAATTCTCTCTTAGCTTCAAAAAATCTCATACATAAGTTATGAGATCTATCTTCACAACTACAGTCAAAAAGTCTGTGCAGCTCCTGCCATATTTCATATGCTGATGAAATCTCATAACTTCTCAAAGAGTTTTCATTCATTCATCATTGTCAAAGCAAGTAGTGCATTTGTATCTGCCATAGTATAGTTGGCTAAATCCAATTTGTACTAACCTAATTCATTACTTTTTGCTCCCTCGACTCAAGGTTTTTTTAGTGTTCCTTCTACTATCTTCATGGCACAGTTCATACTGCAGAGTAGCACACATACTTTAAACTGTGTTTGAACAGTCATAGTTTTATTTATTACCTTTTGTTTGACAAAATTAATAACACATATCTATGCAAGAATGACTTCAGTATTGCTACAGCTCTAACAAAGAAAATTATAAAATTATGTATAATCATTGGCAGATTGCATTCTGATACAGATTTCAGGTTTGTATAGCTATATCTGTCATATTATTTAATTTTTTGGTATGTTGCAGAAGTGCTATAGTTAAGGGTTAAGGGGCTGAGATTAGGATGTATTACCCTACTTAATTTTAAAATTTTAAAAATATGGGCTCTTTAAACCCTCGCACGTGCAAGGTCCCATTATGGGGTTAGGCGTATGAAGCACCTTATTAACCGAATGTGTGAAGAGTTAAAAAGGATAAAAACAATTGTTTCTGAGTTCTACAAAAAAATAGAGAAGATAAAATTATAGCAATGTCATATATGTGTGAATAAATGCTATTCCAGAAACCGCTTAAGAACTGCATCGAAGATTACTCAGCGACGAACATCTTTTAGTGCTAAATGTGTATTAATTTAATTCTTCACCTTGCACAACAGGGACGGGGACTTTAAAGCTGGACAAAAATTTCTAACTTTAACTGGCAATTAACTTTATATTCTCTTTGTATCTTAGTTATTGATTTCATATGTTATAAAATTTGAGGTAAAATTGCACTTTAGGCACTTTCGTCAAATTTTTTTTTACAATAAATAGCTATTTTGGGGCCTACAAATTAATAAAATTGGGGCGGAAAACAATTTTTCTTTTTATTATTGGGGTGCCCTGACAAGACTTCTGGGTTCTTTGTTAGTAAAAAATTGCAATAAACACTGCCGCGAACTCAGAAATCTTGCCCCTATTTAATTAATTTGTAGGCCCCAAATTAGATATTTATTGTTAAAAAAAATTCCCCCCATTTTTTGATTGTATAAAACTTTGTTACGAGTATGGATGTTTTTAGTGTACAAGAAAAAGAAAGCAATTCGTCACTGAAAAGAAAGAAAAAACCTTTTTAACAAAAAAAACAACCGGCTTCAAAAAGATGCACTAAAATGAGTTCTTTTTTTAAATTATTGAATGTTCGTTATTTAAAAATTCATCCTTCGAGAATAATTTAAATTTGACTTTTAAATACCTGCATAAATATTGATTTTAAACAAAAAAAATATAAGAACATAATATAAGACCAATAATAATTAACTTATTAAAATAGCTGTTGTATTTTTTAAAACTTTTGTTGTATTTTTTTAATAAAAAAAATAACCACAAAGGCTAAGGCAGGAGCAAAGCGAAGCAACCTTCTAACCTAACCCATCTGTGTTGGGGTGCCCTAACAAGATTTCTGAGTTCTTTGTTAGTAAAAAATTGCAATAAACACTGCCGCGAACTCAGAAATCTTGCCCCTATTTTATTAATTTGTAGGCCCCAAATTAGATATTTATTGTTAAAAAAAATTCCCCCCATTTTTGACGAAAGTGCATAAAGTGCAACTTTACCAAATTTGTAATATTTATTTTGTAGGAACTCTAGCCTGCATAATGTTTTTTGTATGTTTTTCAAACCAGCATAAGAAAAAGATCAGAAGCATGTTCAATTAGTCATTAAGAACTACCTACATTAAACTGTCAATATCATAACTGTTAATCTCATTTCTTTACACTACCATCCTGGAAGCAAGTAATTTTACGCACTTGGTATATAGCTTCTGAACTCAGCTTCGTAATCTAAAATGTTATACCTACGTACTAGCCCTGACTCTTTCTCCCCAATCAACAGAAGAAATCCCCGTTCCAATTTCGTCTGATGTAAACAGTGTTGGGTATCCTTCAGCAGTAACACGAGATGTCTTTGTTATGAAACGATGTTCAAAATGTTTGTGACACACTTGTAATATTTTCAGCTCTTTTAAACTTTTGTTATTAAGTTCACTACAATTAATTGACTGTAACCATAGTTGAAGTCTAGTTTCCGAAACACAAGGTAACCTATGAAATATAATGTTTTTGTCTCTCCTACTGCTACTGCATTTTGGTACACAACAAACACGACTCATTTTGTGGGACTAAGCATAAAGTAAGCACTAATTTAAATAAAAATTTTCTGATCTGTGCCTGGAAACTTCTTACAAAGACACAAATGTATGGGTTTGTAAGGTTCCAGCGACACTTGTTTCAGTGTTGCTATAAAAAAACGGGTCAACTAATGTAGTATAAAATATTCGACGTTTCTTATTTGATAATTTTCTTATTCCTTAAGATTTTTTCATTTATTCTTGATATTCCACTTCAGAAACATCATAAGTAGTAATATTAAGATACTAACACCAATTTGCATTCGAGAAACATTTCTTAAACAAAAAACTTTTCACATTATAGCAGAAAATAAATTTGAATATAGCAACACATTGACGTTCGTAAGCCTAACCTCAATAACGGAGTTTTGGTGCGAATCTTAAGAAGGAGTGGTGTTTTTTTCTGTTTAATTTTTCTAAATTCATTTAGTGACTTTCGATGTATATATTTTAGCAATGTTTTACGAAAGCGTGTTAAGAATTGTGCAGCGAAGGCTCATGAATAGTGAATTATGAAGTAATAAGCAGGACATGACGCGCAATGTCTGAGGATCCACACCAAATCTCCCGCCCAATCTTGGGACTTGAAAACGAGGACGCGCGGTAACGTCCGCGCCACGATACGATATAATATTATTGAATGACTCTGGTAAATGCACAAATGGTCTGCTAAGACCGTGCGAGCCCATTATAATATTAAAAAAAAAAAACCTCAATAACTGAGTTTTTGAACTATTTATTTTGAATTTTTGTAAAAAAACAATGGGCAGGTCTAGCTGGAGAACATGGGAAATTTGTGAATTGAAGGAGCGAAGCTGCAACGACTCCTTACATTTTTCGAAGTTTCCCTTGAATGTCAATCGGTGAGTTACATTTGGTTCTAAACATCACACATCTTTCAAAATCTATCCAGCGGTGTGTTCGGAACCTGCATCCGAGCGCAATTTGTTTTTTCACTTACACACTCAAATGTATTGAACAGGTTTTTTAAACTTCATTGGGGTTCTGAAGACTAGAAAGTGAGAACTCCATGCTATCGGTGCATTTCACTCGAGGTTCTGAATGACTTTAAAGCGTTCGTCCAAAGCTTATGAAAGCAGCCCTGGATTAGGTAGGTATAACTTTTCTCACTGTTACTGATAATAATGTAAAATTGTTCCACCGAGTATTATCTAATTAGGTATTTCAAATTAATTTTACTATCTGTGGAGAATTTTTGCACAGAGTTGCGTTAGAAATCTTTGTCTTAACTACACTCGGTGTAGCTATGCCAACCAGAGAATATACTAATGATAACTGGTGTTAGAACTGTCATTCCTTACAAGCAAAAATCTCTTAGACATATGTGATGTCATAACTTTATGAATTCTGCTTGAGGTTGGTGTTGATGGTGTTAAACAGCTAGTCTAAAACATACGCAGCTACAGGCAGCGCATGCACAATATAGATATATTCTTCGGTGGTTCTATTATGGTTGTCACACATGCGGATAAGTTCTTTACTATAGGCACAGATAAACAGTTCTTTGCCATAGGCATATTATAAATACATGTGTGACTATATATATTATAGTATAGGAATAATTTAATTAAATTTGATTGATTTGATTTGTTTGGTTTAATTGGATTTAATTTAGACTTAAAAATCATGTAAAACCTGGGTTAATACCTGTAAATAAATCATTTTATTTATTATTATTATTATTATTAAAATTTTATAGGTATACTACTTTTTAAGATTTTGTACTTTGTTCGTACATGAATTCCTTTTCAAAATTTGTAATCTATTTTTAAAGCACGTGCCGGCATTTGTTTGCGCTGAAATATAGCAAACCTATATACAACTTTAACAATGATGCAATAATATGGTACCAAGGAGCTGAAATGTGTATAAATGGATGAAAACATTAAATTTATTTGGGGCAAGAACGGTCATTGATCATAGTGTCTCAACTTCACACCATTGTAGAATTAATATTTAAATTTCAGTTGAAGAGAATGAGTTCGAGTCACTGGAAACGAAGACCTTGTACACATACCGATAAAAAAACTACATGAAACTCAAAATATATGTGGAAATCATCTCCATAAAAATGATTATAATAAAAAAGGAAATTGATTGAAGAGTCATGCTTTCCCAACATTGAATTTGATGTCTAAACCACTATCTGATGATGAACTGTTACAATTTCCTTTACCATTGTGGTCAAGCAGACAAGGTAATACATACTCAGTGCTATAGTTAAATTTAAGTAGTGCAGCGGTGGTTTGAGGTGGATGTAAAAAAATATATTCAATTATTGTTTTGTGAGTATGAGTGGGAATAAGAACAAAAAAAACATTTTGTAGGTGACAATTAGTTTTGCTTATATCTCTAATTATAATTATTTCCAATTATAATAATAATAAACTTTATTTGTACATTTAAGAAACAGTACAAAATTACAAAAAAGAATACAACTTGCGACCTTATCGCTAATAAGCGATCTCTTCTAGACAAACTTTGGGTAGAGCAGAGTTTATAAATATTTAGAGTATAAAATGTTTAAGGTATAGTGTAGTGCAAGCATAATATGTAAGGGTTTCCAGTCTTTAAATTATAAACAAGTCCTTCTTTTAAATTTTTCAAAATTCAAATTTTTTTTCAAAGTATTTATTTTGCTTTTATTGATTATTTCAAGTAAACAGGTGATACCTATAGGAAATATAGATGTTTTTGAAAACATATACTTTTTGTGTTTCTTAAATGGACTTCTTAAAGCCAAAAAGGCTTTCAATATCTTTTTCTACAGCTTGGCTTGTTTTGCAAATATAGGGTTCTAAGGGTAAACTTGAGATAATATTAGCAAAATAATAGGCAATTTTTACAAAACTTTTTTCTTATGTCATTCAATCTAGTTTCTTATAAGGATCAAAAGTCTGTATTGGACCTATTGTGGTAAGAGGACTAGAAATTTTAGAATTTGCAAAACAAGTTCCAATGTATTTTGTAATAAGAGATTTTTCCAAAGCTTATTTGTTCCGTTTGATTCTGTTTTTATAAGGATTGAATCTTTGTATGGAATCTGTAATAAAGGTCATATAAAAATCAATATAAAAAAGGCATATAATCATTTTAGTACCTGAGCTGAAGCCATCAACAAGTCAGCAAGCCACATCAAATGTAGAACACAGAATCATTCTCAGTGAACTGTCAATGAATGGTATGTAGAAATTAGCATAGAAATTAAAATGTAGGGCTCCATTTATTAGTATTCGCCATAGAATCAAGTTACTTTTAAAACACCTTTTCTTTATTTCTTATTTTCTTTCTGAACCAATTCTCAAAAAATAAATTTGGCCTGATGAACCACTAACTTTTTATAGTATTTAAAATATATATAAATTTTTGCTGTGTGAGATGTCGAAGGTTTTTTTTTAATATTGTGCCTTTTAATATGTAAATACATGAATGCATGGTTAAAATCAGTTCTAACATTTTGCCTAGACTGACTTGATCCTGTTCATTTAACTGACTACACTCGAACTTCTACGTGATCCCACTCTTGTCTTCTTAATAATGGACTCTGACTGTTATAGTCGCTATGTTTGCATTAATATTTATTGTTAGTTTACGTAGGTATCGATCTAGAAAACAATTCACATGGTGTATTTAGTATTGCTGAATATAATTCTAGATTTCAGGACTTTTTTTGTTCTTTAGCAGGCGGGTATTTTGTTTTTCAATAATTACCTTTTTTATAGGTATGCATTAAAATTTTTATTGCCCTCAAAAAGGTAGAGGCCCTTAAATCGTTTGTATGTTTATTTCTTTGTATGTTGTTCAATTGTAAATCGATTGGTCTAAGCCAAAGGTGACATTGTGAGCAGAGCAAATACCAAGTTAACTAGTTAATGTAGTAATGTGAAAGTGTTTGCCACACAATCACGTTATAACAGCTGAACGGATTTACATAAAATTTGAGACACAAAAAGACTAGTACAATTTTTTTGTAATGATCAGAATACAGGATAATTAGTTGCACAGAAATATATCGTTATAAAATTTTAAATTTATATCTGTCATGTTTTTCAGTTGCTGCTACTGCTGGAAAGCCTTCGACAAGTCTGTTACCAATAGCAAATCTTTCAACCCTACGTGAGAAAGAGAATATTGGTATAATAAATAATATGTTTGGGAAGGTTGATATTTAAGCAGGTTGATACATAAAGGATCTCACGGCAAAAAGCAGAAAACGAAGCAAATACCTAGTGGGGGCGCTTGTAAGCAGTATACCGAGCCTTAACAGTATTATTTATTTTCGAAACAATAAATGTTTGCGTTAAGATACTAAATAATAATCTGTTTCTTATTATTGTTAATATTAACGCGTAAATAAACCAATACTAAAAGTGTTTTTTATTTTCTTTTCTTACTGATTAAACAAATAAACTCTGTTTAGAATAGAAGTGGTTATTTTTATTTTCCCCTCACTACCAAAATATTATAATTTCATTATGGCTGAATGCATATCTACGTTTCTGTAATTATCGATATCGATGAAAAAAGTCGATATCAACAAAAAATCTTGCTGGCATCACTAGTGTTGACAGATTGTTCGCGTGTGGTTGGCAGCATAGGTTTTTTTTTATGTTGGCAAGACGTCCTTACAAACGTCGTTAAATCTCTAGTATGGGAGTTCCGTCTCTTCTTACGCAGTATTTGTTTCCTCTATGTTTCTGATTAGTAAGTTTCCGAAATATAACCTTTTAAATTATTTGAATTTGTCACAAATTAAAAAAAGTAGGTATTATGTACAAGTACAGATAGGTCAATCTACCAGAAAGGGACGCGCATAATAAGTTTGAGTACTCATCATAAATGAAAAGATGTCGCTTTAACTAGGTATTTCTTACCTTGAAAGAAAACAGGATTTTCTGGTATGCCAGTACTAATTTCTTCATCCGTTAGTAGAGTAGGGTAAGAGTTGTATAGTCTATTATTACCGTTTAAGTATTTTTTTTCAAAATGACGGATACAAACTTTTCTATTTAGCAGCTGAGCTTTGGTCATCTGATTAATTTCTGTGCAATGTGGAGACAGCTTATTTATCCATATTCCACGCAAAAAATCGTTGCGAGAGAAAACGGAATAATTTGACATCATAATATGTTAATTTACAAAGACAGCAGTGAATGAATACCATTGTTTTTATGAGAACTATACTTGAGGATTTTCGAAAAGTCTACTTAACCACCACCTCAGTATAGTCGGATAAAAAAAATTAAAATCATTTGTACGCAAAAATGTTGTGGTGCAGACAAGTAAAAATTACCAAAACAAACCACAAAAATAAAGCAACAAAACAAAATATAACAGAATTACTAAAACATTTAATAAAACAATCCACTCTCAGAACAAAATATGAGGAAAGTGTTACTAAAAAAAAGTGTTAAGAGATAGAATTGAAGTAAGTACCAAAAAATATTGAAATAATATTTTAAACTAATTTTGTAAAAATACATTAATAATTAATTGCGATAATTGCATGTTTAATATACCCAAAGAAATAAAATAATGTTTTGATTGATGCATATGAGTATTTTACTGTGTACTGTACTGATATTTCGAAATTAGTGTAGTAACACTTAATACTAGATAACATCTGCGCCATTTTGTCACTTTTGACCAATGATATGAAAGCACACTAGCGACATTGACGAATATTCAGGTTGAATCCCCAAACTCCTTAGTTTTAATGAACCACTAAGGGCGCGTTTGTTCTAGGATTAAGAGTTCCCAAGAATGATACTTTTCACACTTTTGATAACGCCAGTTTTGCCACCGACACCTACCGTTCGTTTAGCTTTGAAACGTTACTAACTACATTTTTGGTTACAAAACTTGCAAAACGAACGCTTGACGTACACACAATACGATAAAACACACACACACCTACCATAAACAATGAATATGTTTAAGCAGTTTGATAGAATAACACAAAAACCCCACCTCCAGACATGGATCTAAAGTTTCATTTTTCGGTGGCAAAAGTGACAAAAATAACAAAAATATCGTAAACGAACTCATGACAGTTTGTCACAGATGATACTAAAATTTTGATATTTTTGATACTAATGCTAAACGTACGGATGACAGGTGGCAAAAGTAATGAAAATAATGATTCTGCATCCCATAACGATCGCGCCATAAGAAGTTTATGACAGAGCCGTGGAATTTGTCAATTAAGAAAAGGGGCGTTTTGTTGGCAAGCATTCTTTTCGTTATTATTGAAATTTTATGAAGTTAAATTGTAAATGGCGGGTTCAATTCTACTATCACTAATCACAAGTGCACACCTACGTATCTTTTTACTTTACTTTTGCAAGGATATTTCTGTTTAATCAATAAAACCGATATTTTTATTTATCACTTTGCCTACTTCATAGTGTTGTGACTTGGATTCCAATTAATATCGATAACTTCGATAAAAAAATATTTATGTTAAGACAAAAATACTTTCATTTCTGTTTTTTTTTTACAGGTTTTCTAGTGATTTTGAATAAAGAAAGAAAAGCGAAAAGGATGTATCTAAAATCTAAACAAGAATATACGTAAAAAAAACAAGCTTTTATCAGACCAGTTTATTATTTAAGACTAGAGTACCGTCAAACACGCCTACTTTGCCAACCAACGTATCTTTGTCGAAAATGCGATTTATAAACAAATCCCCTAACCTAAGCAAATATTTTTGTGGTATGGCAACATTTTTTAGTTGGTTGGGAAGTCCAAAACTTGTCTGTTGTTTTTTTGCTGGCAAATTTCTTGCGTTAAGTATTTGTGGATTGCGCTTCATAGCGAACTCACAAGTAATTTTATTTTATAGCATGCTATAGATTAAGAGTTAGTGATTATTTTAGTTACAGTTTCAATATTCAACGCTTTATAAATATAAATTCCTGGCAGTAGGCAAAGTTACCCTTAGTTGTTCAAACACATGCACGCCAACATTGCTCGTAGATGAAAAGTACATAGGGTTGTAACTTTATGAATCATTGGTACTTATAGCAGTACCAATGTAACTATTAATTCGGGGATTAGTGTCGTGATAGTATTTTTTTGTTTATTTTTTTATAAGTACCAAAATACAATACCCCCCCCCCCCCTTTTAGTTTAGTAATAATAAAACTACAACTTTCTTAAAATAGGTACTATTTAACACTGAACTGTATTTGTTAACACTGAATTATTCATATCATTCTCATAGTTTTAGTGAGTCTGCGAGTCACATAACATAAACACAAAAATAACTTTTTTATAAAATAGTAACCTCCTGATGTATCATATTACAACCTTTCTTGGAAATATTCGTAGCGATAATTATGACTATTTACTATGTGATGTGATTTTTATGTGTTATATACTGTTTGTGATCCTGTTCCTCATAAGCTTATAGCTTAAAGTAAATTTGTAAAAGACATCTAACATTAAGTAATTGTTTTCTTAATTACTTGTTGATAAGTTTTGCAGTTAATTTAAGCCAATGTTATGAACCATTATTGATCTCATTTTTACATAGTAGAGGTACAACTTCTAATTAATGAAACTCATAATGTTAAGAACAATATACTTTAATGGTGTTGATCGATACTGTATTCCTATGAATATAATGACTGTAATTTACTACTGATTGATATATATTGTTCGTCGTAGGCCCTGTAGCCTACGAACATCCTTATAAAATATTTTGATGACTGTGTCATACATAAAAGTTTTCTTGTTAACCTATTAAGTAGCTTTACTAAAGAATAAACTCACTCGCTGTAGGAACATTTATTCTACGTAGTTTCTTATACTTTTATATAATTAAAATTTAATTTAAGAAATATTCTGAACACATATTTATATCTTTATCATATTTATATCATTTTACTGGAATGTGACAACCCTAAAAATTTATGAGAGCTTGTTGGAGATTGTATGGAAAAGAGAAAAAAATGTTTGTACTACAAACAAAGTTTTGAATCCTAGGCCAAGATTGCCTTGATTTCTAGTCATGGAATGTGAACTGTATATATATGAGTCATATTTACGTATAAAATTGACAAGGGAAATGTTGGCTAAAAGTCTATATGATTTTGCCAGCCATCAAAATAGACTTAATTTCGGGTTAAATTTTAATTAATCAAAAAGTTTACAAAACAAATCCATGCATAGGATCATATAGTTGTAGAATTAAGAAAAATAAACTTCTATATCTATAGAAAAAACTTGAAATTTATTCGATTTTAATAACAAAATGGGCAAATTAGGCGTGTTTGACGGTACTTGTTAAGTCAAATAAAACGAGCTGAAACTCGATGGTGCTGCGTCATTTCATTACAGAGTTCCTATGACCACCTTCCATCACCATTATCAGACCCTGGTTACCATTGAAGGACAAACTACTCGTCAAGACGATTCAAACGAGCCCAAACTCGATGATTGTTGGGCCACCAAAGAGTATTTATTCATTAATTCACGTAATTACATTTTTATATTTTTATCACCATTGAACCAATTATCAAAAATGTCCAACTAACCGAATTATTAATTAGTATTTTTGCTTTCGTGAGAGATATTGACAAAAAATGCTACATTCTTATGCAGTGCCAACATTTCTGAATCAGCAATCATGTTTCATTCAAAATATCCAAGAACATTATTGTCTTAAGAACTAAGGGTAATTAATTTAAGTTGGGTTGATCTAAACGTGAAGTTTATTTGGTTAAAAAAAATGTTTATAAGAAAAGAAGTTTATCGATTTCGATTGATAAAATATATTTTTTTTTCTAGGAAATAATTATTGCCTTCTGTGAACAAAATATGTACAAAATGGTTGGATTTGGATGAATGTAATTTATTTTGGTGGAAAAGAACTTGGATACTCTTTTTTTTCGTGTACGTGTACAAAGTATCCCAATACAATGCGTTTACGATTTCACTTGCAGTTGGGCCACCAAAAAGGAATTATACATTTATTCACGTAATTATATCTTTCTATTTTTGTCACCATTGAACTAATTATCAAAAATGTCTAACTGACCGAATGATTAATTAGTACCAACATATTAAAACCAATGCACGAATAAAGCTTATTACACTAGCTGGAAAATAAATAAATTTGTGTCTTGTCATAAGTGTTAAGCGACAACAAACGAACAAACAAATACACTAAGAGTTTGTCATAAAAACAAACCGATTGATTGATAAACCGAAGGAAAAATCAAAAGGAACATATTCATGTTCCATTATCAATCATGATACCATGAATTAATAGGTGAATTCTAACATTACATTCAGAATGTACACTCTAAACTATGGCCCACTTGGCCTAGTTACTACCTAGGTAGGTCGTATGCAACTGGGCCATGGGCTACTAAGGTGTTAAATGGATGCAAATATGCGGTCGACAAACTTTGCAAAACCTTACAAACACCACAGAACTACGTCTGCAACGTGGATATTCTTATTTACTCTTATTCTAAATTACCGAACCATAAAAACCTACCTTAAATCTACGGCCTAAGCCTACTTACGTCAACTTTGTTGATCAATCTTCGTGCTACAATCGAAACATTGCATGATGACAACCTATCTAGCTATTCAATATGCATAATTATACATAAAACTCACCAATTTTCTGATTCAATAAACGATTTTCCCCCTACGTGCAGAAACTGCTGGGGTGGGCTATATAACCTTTTCCCCACTCTTCATTTTGCATCACTAGCTTTTCCACTATTGCATTCTCCATAAATTCGCTTGTCTTCCGATCTTGTTATATATGTGCGGAAAACATAAGTCCAACTAACTAACTAACTAACCAGGGTCGTATTCCGTTGATACCGCACGAAGAACGAGTAATGGTATTGTGACAGATAAATCAACGCGTTTGTCATAATATTGAACGCGCACACCGTAGGCAAAAGCACGTGTTTAATCGAAGAGCCCTCCCACAGCATTTTGTGCTCGGAGATCAAGTCTTGCTTAGCAACGAGAAACGAAAGTCGGGCTTTTCATATAAATTAGGAAAATGTTTTAACCCGTCAAGCGTCCCCATACTAAGGAAATTATCCACCCTTGCCGCGTACAAACGGACATACACCTAACTTTATTATGTTTATTCCTCTTTATTTATTTTTAGGTAACATACCTAATATATACAGTATAAAAAAAAGTTATAAGAATAAGTTTATGATAAATATAAAAAGTAATAATAAATTTATTTACTAAAAAAAGGCATAGTTTTTTATATATAGCACATTACCAGGGGTCAAAATGAACTTTATGCTACTGTTAATAAAATCCAAAATCCAACTTAAAATGGCGCAATATAAATGGCGGCCGGATCAAATTACCAAAACAATATCTGATAAAAAAAATACTAAACGCACAAAATATTATCCACCCAAAAATACTAGAACGTAGGACAGGCCATTGACTTCACTTCTGAATACTTACAATTAGCCTGTCTGATAAAAGTCGTCCTGAAAAAAATCCCCCGCGACACAAAACGCTTAGAGACCACTGTGGTCCCTAGGACGCGTAACGGGTCCATAAACTATTATAAGGTTTTTAAGGCATAATAACGCATTCTAAGAAATGACTGTATGCGTAAAGAGGTCGGTTCGGTCCATTTCAATCGTCTTAAGTAGTTTATTATTAAGATACTGTTGTAGATATATATCTCAATAGTTGATTGGTGGTAAGGTTTAGTAGGTACGATTTATTTTAAATATCGCGAATGAATCCAGCGACAAATAATCAATTTTGTATATATATGCATAGATATAGAATGTAAAAGATAAACAATGTCAGCTTAGTGATAATATCGAAAAAAAAATGCGTAGGTGTTAGTAACTGTCTTTGTGTGGGTTTAGAATAGTGTTGTTTACGTACACTACGGACAATATTCGATATATTATTTATGACTAAAGTCAAGCCGTAGCGTAATCAAACATTTTACTATTTTACTTAAAATATCATTAATTAGAACCTTTCTATGTGCAATAATACCACGTTTTACAAAATAAAGCAATATAATTACATGAAAACTGTTTTCTGAGCCATTTTTTTAAAAAAACGTAGGAACGTTGTATTTACGTGTAAAACGTATAATTGTCCGGGTAATTTCTTCCTGTGACGTAACAATTAGCTAAACAACAAGACACCGCTACAGATCACTACACCTTTTCTCCTTTGTTATCAGGATTCTTGTGATAAATAACTAAACACGTGATGTCACAAAACAAGGCTGATACGGGCTTCTATTCGAAAAATAATTGACATATTAGTACATGGTTTTCTGTATTTTTCTCTCTTGAGCAGCGTTTATGTAATGATTATATCTTATTTCCGTGCTGTGTTGGTCTTTAGCGTAGCGTAAACATCTAAGGTCTGTGCTCATATCACTGACCTCTACTACTACCCACTGGACTGGCTGCTGTCAAACGTTTTTTGTGCTTGACTTACGCCATTTTGGCGCTGTAGGCAGATACGAAAGTCTATAGAACTAGAATTAGTGATGTCCGCAAGTCGACATTATATCTGTGATATATCGATATATTATGTTTTAGAAATAGTTAGAAAAGTTTGGCGGTTTTCAGAACATTCAACAGTGTTGCCACTTACAACTAGCTCTAAGTTTTTTACTAAAAAATCTTTGTTGGCGAGAATTCTCGATGATGCCTTTCGATTTGATCGAACTTTTTGACGTGGTCCAACCTGACCACGTGTTTTTGTTTTGAACTCCTATATGAAGTGAAGGAAGTATTGTGATACTGCAGAAACAAATCGCGTTTTTCATAAAAATCTGTAACCCGGAACTTTACAATATTGTATCTCAATGGATTGTTTGTATACGTACCGCCTGTCGATTGGAATGGGTCTGATCGCAACCCCCCCTCCTTTTTTTCATACCACCAAGTCGGAAAACAAGCTTACGGCCCACCTGATGTTAAGCGGTTACTGTAGCCTTGCAATAACAGGAGAATTAGTCGCGTGCGCCTATTATTTAAAAATCTAATCACTACCTTCTTGAAGAATTACATACTATAGTCTTCAGAGAAAACCTCGACAGCCTCTTAGTAGCTAGTGCCCATTGGAGTGTAGGATACACTATCTAAGCGGGTATCTAAGTCTACTTATAGTCCAGTCAATTAAAAAAAAAGTTTTTTTTTTTTTTTTATAAATAACTTGCTTTTTTTAAAACATTAGAATCATATAAAAATTCAATCTAACAGAAAATTGTACTAAAATGTAAAAAATAATTTTGTCAAAATGAATTTAAAAAAATTATATCCACGCACGACTGCAAGAAAAGCAAGGCGTGCATCACACACGAATATTTGACGTGCTAGAGTTTTAGTGGATATTAATTGAGAGTTACGTTGCGCTCAGTCATTACCGACCTGATGTGCTGAGGCAGGATTAGGTGGTGGTAATCACCAACCGGCAGTTGTCTTGAGCACTCGCCAACGGTGGCGGTCAGGTGGCTAGTGAGTGAGTCGATAGCTACGTTTAAGTCGGTCGCGGAAGATATTATATTTGGAACGCGATCTAGATGTGGCGAGCTGGGGTTTTCGAGCAATTGCCCGAATTTATCCCAGTCCGTCACGGTTCTAGTGTCGGGAGGAGTGTCCGAAGGGGAACCTAATCGGAGGAGGACAGGTCGGTGGTCCGAGTCAAGTTCGTCAAGAACCTCTATAGAGCGAAAGCTTAGCCTTACATTCTTTAGAAGTGCTATGTCGAGCACGTCAGGGTTGTTCCGAGTATTGTGGGGAAAGTAAGTGGGCGTCATGGGAGCGATGATGTCAAAGTTTAGTCTGTCAACTAAATCAATCAATCAATATTATTTATTCAATTTAGGCTACAATAATTGACTCGGTTCGTAAATCTAAAGGGCGGGAGACCTTCCACTGAGAAAAACCGGCAAGAAACTCAGCAAGGGCATTTCTTTTCTCCCTTTCTCTTACAGCGTCCAATAAAAATATTGGAAAATGCCCTCTCTATCATAGAAGGACACTTTCCATTACAAACATAAAAAAACATGAAATATAAAGCACAAGCACAACATAAAAAAGTATCTAATTGCAAAATATAAAAAAGACAGTTTATGTATTCATCACTTAGAAATAATTAATGTCTTACAGTATTGATAAACAAAAACAAAAAAGTAAGACTAAATACTAAGAATACAAAGAAGTTTGCAAGAGCAGACCAGCCTCCACAAAATCGTCGAGGAGTCTGCCTCTCCGTGAAGTTAATGAAGAGTTCCAACGACGGTGCTTGCAATTTAGGTCGCCGGCAAGAATGACGGCGTCGCCTAAGTTTAAGAGCGACTGAAGGTCGCTCTCCAGCAAGTATTTTGAGGGAGAGAGATAAACCGATGCAATGATGATCGGCTGATGGCCGGTCATCTCTAAGCGGCAGACGGATGCTTCTAAATTCGTAAGTGGCGTAGGATCGATAGGGGTGCAATGCAAGGAACGTCTGTAATAGATGAGAGTGCCTCCGAGATTGGAGGCTGTTCTATCATTACGGACGGTGCGATAGTTCGCGATCGAAGGGGTGCGTGTGCGCAAGAAGTGCAGCACTTGGCGCAGGTGATGGGCGCGGGGGTCGCGGGATGCCGGGACATGAGGGGGCGGCCTTTAGTTTATTGTACAAACATTTCGTTACGGGAAGCTTCAATTTTGGTGTCTGCCACTAGCTCGAAAAGAGGTACCTACTTATATATTTTTGCGGCGTACAGTACGAACCACGCAGTTTGAGGTTTCCAAGTCATCTGCACAGATCGCAGTCTCATGTCTATTAGTTCCTCGCTACGTATCGTTTATGTTAAACTACGTAACAGTGATTGCCCAAGCATCCTTTTTAGCGTTGCGATCTTTGATAACTCTAGCCATACACTAGCTTCCACATCCCATAATTCAGGACGCACATGGATTACGTTAATTTTTTCTTTCGATTTGCCACTCGGGCATGACTACCAGAATAAAGAATTAAAACGAACAAACTGTACCTACCTGCTTGGCTGGTTTTATTTTCATTTGTATTGTTTTTTATCTTAAAACAAACAGTCACTTCATTTACATAACTAAACTTGTAAAACTACTAAAATAAATACCTGTTCATTTATTATCACTTAAACGATTTTTAAAACGAATCTATTTAAATAATTAGTAAAATACTGGGTAAAAAACAAGAAAAACTTTGAGATTAGGTTTTAAAAAACTAGATTTATAACTTACTTTTTTATTCATGACCATGTAGTGTTGTGTAGTCATCAAAACTATTTATAATGAAATTTGAAATTAATTAAAATTTAAGGACTTGGAGCGTTTTACTATTTAATTCGATGAGAAAATAGGTTTATTAAAAATGTAGAAATGACTTAGTTTTACAGTTAAAAAGTCTTTATATACAGCCTAATTTCGGATTGAAAAAATAAATGTTACACTTACACAACACAACATCCTTTTATGATCACAATAATTTTTATTTATTGTATTTAGTGCTAAAAAATTCTGGTGTCTTTTGTTTCAACACTAGCATTTCGTTGTTGTAAAATTAAAGTTAGTAAAATGATCAGAATTTATTGCTTTCAAGTGAATTATTCTTACATAAGGAAAAAGTACCTGGATAGCTAGCTTGGCTAGTTTTTTTTTTTTAAAAACGCCATCTAATGTCAAGTATCTTTAGTGTTGCTGTGTCGTTGAAATAAATAGTATTACTTCTCGCTAATAGATGTCAGGAAGAGTCATATTTTTCAGTTTATCATTGCCTGAAACACGGATAAAATGACGTTTTCTAAAAATGAAACCTAGCCAGATCGATTTATCGCCCCCGGAACCCCGCATACTAAATTACATAAAAATCGTTGGAGCCGTTTCTACAATAATTGGTCGTTAAAAGGTTTTAGATAGATAGATAAAAAAAAAAAGTGTGGCTACAAAACGTTAAATTCTATACTAAAAACGGAAAGATTGTGGTATAAATTACTTACAAAGAATATAAGTATAATAAAAAATAAATACAGTTCAACTATGTATAACAAAGCAATTTTTATGCAATTGTTTTACAAATTCTGATTTTTAGAAGCTATATTTACGTGCACATCTTTAGTTGGTATTACAAATTGTAGCTTTTTGACCATACTTGCTCTCTTAAAATAAATTGTCTTATAGACAGTTTGTATCAATATCATTAGTTACTTGGCTGATATTTAATTAGTAGAGTTCTGTTAGGCCAATCGCACGGTAGCGGCATTCTACTAGAAATATTATTTCTTGTACTATGTGACATTTAAAAAAATACGTAAACTATATACTGAACTACATAAACATATGAGTTTTTTTCGTATAATTGGATGAGGTCGGCAAGGACTAAGGTACAGTATTATTGTATACGTGTTTTTAAAAAAAATATAGTGTGTCTGTTGTGAAACTGGACCGACAAAGGTAAGATCAATAAATCTATATTTAAGTAAAAAAACCTAGTGTATTAATTAATCAATATCCACGGCTGCTATTTGTAGTGTGTACATCTTGTTTGGGGAACTGAAAGTTGAAGGTTTGATTTCAAGTAATAATTTGTATTACAGGGCTCATAGCAACACTAATATATCACAACTTATAATCACTGATTTTGAACTATTATTGTATTATTAACTTGGTACCCAAGTTACTTTATTTTAGACAAACTGGCGTACGTAAGGTATATATATATTGGTTTATTAGTATTGCAATGTAAGTACACTATAGGTAACTAAGTTACACTGACATCATTATTTCAGTTATTTGTCAATAAATCCTACTAATATTATAAATGTGAAAGTTTGTATGTCTGGATCATAGACATAGGATTTTTTCACTACGTTCAAAAGACCAATAAAGCGTGGAAGCGAGAAATCCAAATTAAGTGCATAGTGCCCATGAGAAAACGAGATAGAAGAAAATGGCCGAATATGACAATAATTACATTGATAAGCGGCGATATCGGCGGGTCTATTTTATAGCGATTGGAATTTTCCGTTTCCCGCCTTGAATCCTTGATTTATATTTTAGAATATTTAAATTGTAAATTCGGTATCTATTTTGTGAGCCAATGTGACGTTACAAGTCGCAATAATCCGAATAAATACACGTTTTACCGGTAATTTATTATTTTTGAAGTGAAAACTTCTTAAGCGGCGTTGTGCACTTTTTTTGGTATGGGTAAAAAATGATAAACTCGCGTCAGGTCACGTGTCCTAATCGTGAGAATTCGTAAGACGGAAACCGTAATGCCACGCCTATTATAATTTTTATTTTAAGTATTCGCGATTATGAGTAGTACAGGGAGGTTGGATATGGAATTTTAATTCTATGACAGATTGCGATGTCAAATATACTACGTCAAAAAAGTAAATAAACAAACATTATTATTTCTTGGCAATGTCAAAGACATGTCTTGTGACAAATTTGAGTGTTAAGCGCGAATCGTGTGTAAAGGTTTTCACTTCTGCCGGCACTCCCGGAGTGCAACTCGTTTTTTTACTGCTTTGTTGTTAATTATATTTTATCGAATTTATCCGAAAAATTAACGTAAAAATGAATTGGAATTGTAGTTAATATATTATTCTTTATATTTAATACCATATTTCATTGCTAAATCAAGATTTGGGGGACATTTTGTGTAAAATATGTAATCATTTAGTTACTATAGAGATTGACTTATCACTGACGTCATGCGTATCGATATCGATAATAAATCTATTAGGAGTTCTTTTTGTGGCAAAGATACATATGTTTGACGGCTCCGTGACTCTGTTGGTACAGTAGACTATCTACGGAAACGAGGGATGCAGGTTCAATCTCCGAACAAGAAAAAAAATACCAATAAAACGTGGGAGCGAGAAATCCAAATTAAGTGCAAAGAGCCCGAGACAAAATAAGACAGAAGAAAATAGGTGCCTATGTCAATGTCTCCCGCGGTAAGATCCGATAAGGTCGTCATTTGTTTACTGCGACTGGAATTTTCTTTTTTCTTTCTGTAATCCGTCATTAATATTTAAAATATTTTTTTGATACAGAAGCTTTCTTCTAGTGTGAGCCAATGTTTATTTACAAAACGGAATAATCAGAATTACTGCATTGTTGATTGAATATTTTATCGAATACAGCTGAAAAATCAACGAAAATAACAATTTGAATCGTAGTTTACATGTTTTTCTATAGAATTGATACCATATTTCGTTGCTAAATTAAGATTTGGAGGATATTTTGTGTAAAATATGTGATCATTTAGTTACGATAGAGATTGACATAACGCTGACGTCATGCGTATATAAAATAAAGTCTATGAGAAGCTCTAACTGCGGCATAAATAGAAACACGTTCATTAAAATTATGATAAAAAAAGTATAAAATTATATGACCACAAGTAAAAGGACAAAGCATTTCTCTAAAGGCGAATGGATTTTTTTAATATAATCCTAGATTTACATAGAAACTATTAATTTTGTATATAACTATGGTGTCTTGTGCTGTGAGTAAATGTGAAGTCACAACAGATAATAATTCGAATAAATACACATTTCACAGGAAAAATATGATAATTTTTACTGCATTGTTATCACTCAATAAGTAAACTCATGTATTTTTATTGCATATTTTATCAGTTTTAGTTGAGAATTTTACGAAAAAAAACAATTTAAATCATAGCTTGCTTTTTTTCTGTCTAGATTTACTGAGTACCATTATTTCGTTGTTAAGTAAGGATTTAGACAATATTTTGCGAAAACTATGTAGACATTTACTTACCATAGAGCTTGACAAGGTGGCGACCGACGGCATCAGAATCGATATATGCAATTATACATGTATAGAATATTAATAAGATAAATATTCATAGCCATCCAAAGGTGATCGCACATTTGTCCGCATCGTACGCGCCGTTCAAGCCGCATTTATAGAATTAGTATGAAATGCAATAAGTATTGCGCGCACGGTGGGGTTGAATTGTAAAAGGTTGCATACAGAAAAATAATATAAAATACGCGGTTTTTATGACGGTGTTTTGTTCACCAGAAGTCTACTTACAAACAGTTTTTATATTTAATGTTCTTATAGTTTTAGTATTATTACTGAGTGATGTTAAATATGTGAAATTTAGATACTTTCAATAAAAAAAATTAAGACGTATCAATTAAATTTGGTTTTTATTCTTTACAATTACTCAAACAAAATTCTCTCAACTGGTACTTTCTCCAACGAGCATACCTGATATAGAGGCTCATACGAGCTCCTTACTGGACCTTGTGCTAACTACACGTCTGAACTGATAATTCGTCTCAGTGAATGCGCCTCTTGGTTTCTCTGACCACTCTCTCGTTCGGAATCAAGTGTCATGCACACTAACCGTTTCCTCTGTGCCAATTAATTGGCGTTGTGTGTGGCATTATAAGTAAGCAGATTGTGATGGATTGCGGGATTTGTATGCAGCTCTGCTTCAGCTCAGAAGATCCTGACATCTGCGCAGCCGCAGTTACATTTCTAACCCTCTTGTAGCTGCCGATGTCAAAAAAAGACCGTGGTTTAATAGGTCTCGTAAAGAAGCTAAAATTCTCAAGCAAACTGCATATGATGCTTGGACCGCGGCTCGAACAATAAGGATCTGAATACGTCTGAGTTAAAAAGCATATTAAATGCTGCCTCGAGGTTCAGTAAGAAAGTAATCGCCAGAGCTAAGTTCCAATTCATTGGCAAAATAGGGCCCGACTTGCAAGCTCATCCTCTGGGAGTCGTGCTTTCTGGTCGCTTGTTAAGCTGCCAAGGGAAACTTTTGCCAGTGGTCGTTACCACCACAGCGAAAAACCTATTCTCCCATAGTGCTAGAGAGAAAGTTGATTTACTGGGCAGTCGCATTGCCTGAAACTCGAATATCAATAATGTAGGCGCTGTACTACCTACTTTACCTTGGTGCGGTAAGACTATGCCAGAAATCTCCATAACACAGCGGGAGCTCCGGCGGGTGTTAAGCGATTTGGGATTCAACACAATAAAGACACAAGTCTGCGCATTCACCGCTAAGAAAATCCCATTTAATGTGGTCCCACAATTCCAGAACACAGAACTTACCAGATCCAAGACCTTTTCATCCAACATCTTTGTTGTTGACATCTCCAGCTATATCCAGTTTTGCGACCATTTGGAAGACAAGGTGAAGCTGGCGTCCAAGAAACCAGGAAGAAACAGAGCGAAGCGATACTTCACCTGAGGGTAAAGGTTGTTGCTTTACAAATCACAAGTCCGGCCCCATATGGAGTACTGCTGCCATCTCTAGGCGGGTGCACCTGGATACCAGCTTAGCCCTTTTGATCCGGTTCAACGACGAGCAGTAAGAATCGTCGACGATCCCAAACTCACAAGTCGTATCGAACCTTTAAGTCTGAGGAAAGATTTTGCCTCCCTGTGTGTGTTCTACCGCTTGTATAACGTGTTCTGTGATTTGAGGAATTGTTTGAAATAATTTCCACAGCTACTTTCTACCATCGCTCCGCTCGCCATCGACAGTGAATTCATTCTCACTCTTTGTAACCTAAATGGTCACGAACAGTGCGGTTTGGCAGAGAAACTTTCTCCCGCGACCGCTTAAGTTGTGGAATGAGCTCCCTGCTGAGGTTTTCTCCAGGGACTACGATATGGGGTTCTTAAAGAAGAAAGTAATTTATTTTTAATTTTGTTTTTTTTTTCTAATATTTTTCCGAATTTCGCGGCGACTTCGTCTGCGTGCAAAAAATCGGAGTTCTCATACAAACATTTTTTCAAAAATTTAGTCTCAGTTTCTAATATAAAGGCTAAATACCAATTTGTATGCATTTATCTGTAAAAATTGCAGAATTCTCTTTCAAATTTCATCCCTTATTTTGCCTTCTAGAGGATGTTTTTCAGAAAATGCTTAAACACGATCATTATTTTTCGCTTTAATGCTAAATACAAATTTTGATTCATTTAGTATTAAAAATGACTCATTTTTCATACAAATGTCAACCGCCATTTTTAGTGGTGCCCTACGCCACATAAAGAGCCATGCCAAATTTTAAGCGTTGATATGTCATTGAATCAGTCAGTCAGTGTTTTG
Organism: Apoda limacodes; assembly: GCA_946406115.1. Taxonomy (NCBI): domain Eukaryota; kingdom Metazoa; phylum Arthropoda; class Insecta; order Lepidoptera; family Limacodidae; genus Apoda; species Apoda limacodes. Next base: position 40,752,790 of record OX291541.1, read on the forward strand.
TTTTAAATGTATGTACATATCGATTTTATTAAAAACATGATTTTTACTTTGTGCAGTTTGTAAATATAAATTTAAAGTTACGCTAGTTAGTGTTTAATTAAATCAGTCAGTAATAATTTTTTTTTATATAGCTCAGTTTTTTATAAGATCAGATAAATATATAGATTTCATTAAAAATATATAATTATTTTTTTATTTATGCAATATGTAAACATAAAAATTCATTTTGTGTTTTATTCAAAAATACCTTAAAACCGTGAGTAGCAATCCTTATATCGGCGGCCATCTTGTCAAAGTAACATCGCCTGAGGCTGTGACTACCAAACGCGAGAAGTAGTGATTTCTTTCATTTAATTTCTACACACAGAGTAAACCTACGAAAGACATCTATGTGTTATTTTAAAGATAAAATAGTCTAGTTTATTTCAGTTTATGTCTGATTACATAAAATCGTAAATTACAAACTTAAATACTCATTGAAAGAAAATATTGTAGAAAAATTGCTGATATCGTTGAGTTTGTCATTTTTTTTTTGTACGTCAGCTTCAATTATAGCAATTGGAGTCAATATAGTCTAATTATGTATATTGTTACCTATTAATAGGTATTTTATTTTGATATAGCCCTAGTAGTATACCAGCTATCACGTTTTTTTGTGACGAGCTAGCGGCCGCTTGCCGCGCAGTTCAGATAATCGTGGCCTGCGGACATATGACGCTGTTGAGGCCACGCGCGGCGGGACCTTAGAGTGGACAAGACTTGATTATAGTCCTCATAGTTTATGTTCTAATGGTATGTTTACACTCTTGCATTCAACGCTATGTTATTGGGCACATGTACGAGCACAAGCGTGTAAACAGTTTGCTTTGCCCCACAACGCGTTCCGAGGCTGGGTGGCGCGAGTGTAAACGCGACATAGGTAATATATATTATCACCAGCGCGCTAGTTTGCAATAATTTTGTGCAGGTAAAGTTATCGATAGTGTTGTTTGACAACACTATTCCACTCACACATTTGCAATTTTTTTTATGTTTCGTTTTTCATCTGGCATGGTTGATCTTGTACATTGTACATCTGGATGGATGTTTGTTACTCAATCACGTTTCAACCACTGGAGGGATCGGGATAAAGCTTGGCATACATATAGGTTAGGTCCTGAAAAAGCATAAAGGCTACTTTTAATCCCTAAATATTCAAAAGTTCCTGCGGGAATAACTATAACAGAGTTAAATGAACTATTGCTGCACTTATAGCAATTCATTGGTATAACTTATTAATTAATTAAGGAGTTCCTCTCCGATAACAGAATATAGAGCGGGCGGAGCCGCTGGCAAAGTCAAGTGATGATATAAGTGTAACTTGTCGCAAGCTTTGACCGAAAAGTCGTGGAGAACAAGTTATTTTATTTCGAAAAAGGCTTGGGACTTGGGACTTCGAGATATGACGTCCAATCTGTAATAAGATTAAACCACTTTCATAAGAATAACTAACAATTCACTTTTCTATGCCATACATCAACTATTCAATTAATTGATAGTTAAGTACTGTATAATTGCGATAGCTAATGGCCAAAAAGAAATAACTGTCATTTTATTGTATGGCGAACAGTTTAAAGTTCCAAACAAACTAAAAAAACTATTAGAAAAATCTTTACGAGTTTTGGAAGCAGAAGCTTGAACATTGAGATATTAAACTTTTAATTATTATTAATCTATAAAATAGCATTATTACTTGAATATTATAACTCATCTTCCTAGCACGATTTACTGTCGCTTACGCTTAAATGGTCCTGATTTTACTAACAGGAACAACGTCGTAAATGAGAACCTCTTCTTAATTTAGTTAGTCAGTCTTGGCTCAAAGAACTTAAACTTTTGCCTTTGCTATGAAAATATTGGTTTATATCAATGATGTAGCCATGAATATGGCATTTATGAAATGTTTTCTTTAGGAAGTCTCGGACGAAGATTATTTTGATCTATATTATAAGAACTAGAACCAACGAACTAAAACAGCTCGATTTCCGCACAAAACAAAAATTTATGTGATGAACATTTATGATTGTTTTTAGACAGGGCTACTTTTTTCGCTTCCCAACGTTTTAACCGACTTCACCGATTTTGGTCATCCTGTGTGCAATGTAAAAAAATATTTCTTAAGATATGAAATTCCATTCATGCTCTGGCTTACTGTCCCGTACCTAAATAAGTACTTTGACACTTATAGCTTCAGAACATAGTACTTAAGGAAGTTTGCCACAGCAGTAGCTAAAGGTCGGCCAGGTGGAACTCGGGTATAGTTATTCCTTAGGGAAGTTATAATTGTCCGGAATTAAAAGTAGTCTAGTGATTTGTACACACTAAGGGTCGGTTCATACCGAGACGCGACAAGACGCGGCGCGGCATTTTAGAAATAGCATCGTCTCATGTCATTACTAGCAACGAGAGGCGACGAAACGCGAAGCGGCCTTCGGACCGTGCGGTGCATCTCGAGGTATCTTGAGTCGCTTGTTGCATCTTCAAGCCTCTTCACGTCGCATCTCGGTCTAAGTCGACTCTAACAGGCCATATCTTATTTAACAAAAAAATAATTATTAAAATCCGATTATAATTTTCTAAGAAATATGCAGACAAAAATACATAAATAATACTTATAAAATTTGGCACACCCGTTTGCCTTTATGGGCTTCCAGAGGCTAAAATATGAATATAGCGCAATTCTTACAATATTACATACATACGGGTCTAATTGATAAACTTGGTTTTTTGTAGTCGGTTAAAAAAAAGCGGCAGATTGCGTGCAGGCTTATACGGATATACACGCATTTTGTTAAGGTTCCGTTGAATGAGAATCGAATATCCAAAATCACTTATAAACCGATTTTGTTTTCCAAGCAAATAACTCGCTGTAAGTTACTAACATTTTTTTTTTACCAATCTGCAGACCTATTCAACGACACCCTCACACAACTGTATATTTTTTTTTCTCAGATTGACTACAAAACTGTAGGCCAGTTTACAAAGGACACCTAACTACAGTTTTTTTGGGATTGGGAACATGACAAAATTATAATATTCTGTTTTAGCACTTTTATACAATGCGCTACGGACATTAAAAAGTATTAAAACTTAAAATTTTAACATTATTTATACAGTAAAGTGTAAAAATAAAAGTTTACTCAGTAAAAGTTTATTCAGTAGAGTGGTTAGTAAAATTCGCAATTTCAAAACCTCAGGCCTATTTAATATAATGATTGCAAAAAAGTATGAAATTGGGAGAAGGTACGTCAATCACTGTTATAAAACATTAAGTTCTGATTCGAACTAGACACTCTGAAAAATGTCGATAAAAGCAATAAAATATCGTAGAACATCACTACCAGGAAGACACGCATCGATCATACGAGTGAAGTGCGCGTATGCTCAAGATCGTGGCACGCTCGCCATGTAATGATGTAAAATCATCGCATTTCTACTGGGGTACACCCCAGTCTTATAATGTTCTGTGGGGTCCAGTAAGTTTAAGAAATTTCAGAAAAGGGCCGAATTGCAGCAAAAATGCACTTTGATTTGAAACCGTGAACTATTCATATGAAAGTATAAACATTTTTTATTCGTATAAATCGTATTCGTATAATGTAATTCGTATAAATCGTTTAATTATATGAAATTATAAACATTATACACTTGCAAAAATGTTGCGCAACTTACAAATTACAATTTATCTTTTTTTTGAAGGCCCTGCTATAGACGGTGTGGGAAACAAAATAAATTGTTCTTGTTTTGCTATAATATCCTCGAATGCAGGTTTGAGCATCAATGAAGTAACTTTTAGCAACAGTGCCCCTGTTCCCGCGCCCACCTCTCTCTGCCACCTGCCCGCGACACATGCACTACGTGGCTAGCCTAGCTGGCTCGTTTACTTATACATCTATTTTTTTTTATTAGTCAAAATATAATTATTGCAGGCCATATACTAATAATTTCGAAGGATCGGCGCGGCGGGCCGTATAAAATCCTTTCGTGGGCCGGAGCTGGCCCGCGGGCCGTACTTTGCCTACCACTGGTGTAGTGTGTAAAAAGTAGTGTTGCATATCGCACATTTACGTATATATTAAATAGAATTGGATCGAGATAAGATCCTTGTGGATCTAGAGTAGATGTAATTTTATATGTTTTTGAACTTTATTCATTAAGTACTTATGATGTTTGAATTAAGATGCTAACCAATTAAGAAAAAGGCCGCAGTAACTATAACAGTAAAGCGTGATAACACAGTGTCAAAAGCCTCACTGAAATTCGTAAAGATGACATCAATCTGTTTATGATCACCAATAGCTTCCATAAGATAAATCCCAATCTTGATGTTAAGAACTACCACCCTTAGTGCACGGGTCCCTTATATTTATTAGTCTTAATTTATGCTGCTGTTTACTTTATAAGAAAGAATTATGTAATCTCTATAACCACATATGAAAAACATAAAAACCTTTTTACTTTGCGAAAAAAGAGGAATAAACTTTGATTTTAAATTTTCAGATATCTGTAGTTCAGAAAAATGGCAACTAAAAGTCCTGAAGAACTTCAAAAAAGCGTGAAACAAATAAAAGAATGGATTTGCAAACAACGTCATCTTCCACAAAACCTAGGTAGGTAATAAAAATGAAATTTCAGACGTATTTCTATATTTTTTTTAACCACCAAGCAAGTGGCACACAAGCTTGCGGTCCGCCTAGCGGTCACCATAGGCTATGGACGCTTGCAAAATCTAATCATTTTTTTCTTGAATTGTAAAAAATATATATAGATACATGCACGCAAGCATAATTTTATTTGCAACACAAGAATACTACAAAGTTAAAATGTTACGAAATGCATAATAGTAGATTCTAGAGTGTAAGAAGCTACACTACATGCAATATGTCTGATATGCTCATAATTATTATGGATGTACCTATTAGCTACCTATTTTGAAAACTATTTGAACATTAGGCCCGTTACACACGCAGCTATAAATATATTTGATTTTCGTATCGAAAATTATTTTGGCATATTAATATATATTACAGATCTGTGTTTGATAGACTTTATTGATTATAGTCATGATGATGACCCACCCACCACAAATACTGGCAGGTAAAACTAGATCGGTCAAGTGCGTGTCGTACATGCACAAGGTTAGGGTTGCGTAGAATGAGAATTATTGCGAATGTTAAAAAAAGTTGAAAGCCGATTACTCGCAAAATATTCTTCTGAACTAATAAGGACCCTAAAATGCAATTTTAAAGTCCCATCTAACGATACCCCCCACGATAGGTTTAAGTTTACTAACCTTTTGATTAGGATACATGCAAAGACGACGGCGTAATTATAAGGCTGTGCGAATGAACAGACGGGTGGACGTACATTATGAACTGACGAATACATTATGAATTCCTGTTTTTATCATTTGGTTACGAAACCCTAAAAACCCAGCGCAAGATGGACTCCTGCACTGAGGGTTCCGTACTTAAAAACTACCTATGTCACATAATATTATGAATATAAAACACTAACCTCCTGGGTCAAACATGAAAATTTTTTGGCATCTGCAAACAAATTTCCTCTGATGACTTGACAACCCACTGACTAAGGTAGCCCAAACTTTCAACTTTGGAACCCCTGCTTCTAATAAATAAAAAAATATTAGAGTATTGAGGATTGAGTTTTGTATGGATATATTTTGGCATATTAATATATATATTATAGCTCTGTGTTTGATAAATATAGTTTTCCCTTGTTTAAGTTTATTTAACATATGATTAGAATACATGCAAAGACCACGACATTATTATAAGGCTGTGCGTATGCGTAAGAGGGTTCCTGGGTCAAACATGTAAAAAATTGGCAACCGAAAACCCACTGACTAAGGTAACCCAAACTTTTAACTTTGGACCCCATGTTTCTAATAAATAAAAAAATAGAGTATTGGTTGTCTTCTTGAAGTCAAAGTCTCCGATTTAAGTTCAAGGGGAATTTTTAAACAAGTGATGCCGATGGATTCACCCATGTAGTACTTGGAGTACGGTAATATTACCGCATCCTACGGGAATCCATAAGTGGTATTAAAATTATCTCATTTTCTGTACTTAAGCTATCATACGCGCATCCAGGATATTTTAGGAGGGGAATGTATACAACATGATGTCCACAGTTTTAGAAAAAGTTCATACATATAAAAGGATTTTTTAAAACAAATCTACTATTTCTTGAGGCTTTGAACTCCCGAAACATCCTATATAAGGATTATAATTAATATTAGATTATAATAGATTACAATATAGATTATTATTATGTAGTCTGTGGTCTATGTAAGCTACCATTCTGTCGTGTGAAAATTAGAATAAGCACATTAATTTCTGGGGCAGCTCGTAGGTACGCCTATCCTATGGCGTATTGATTATGAAAAGAACCCTTCGAACCCTTTTGGCACGAGTTCGAATTGCACAGAGTTCGGCATATCACATTCAACAGAGCGAGCGGCGGCTACCGATATAATTCACAAAAAAAACACTATACAAATCTTCACATTTGCTGCGGGACATCTTTCGGTGAAATCAGAGTAGTGCGCCCAAGTAGCACATAAGCGGTATAAGAAGCGCTACAAAAGCCGCTTAACAGGGTTATGTTACGACTCAGCCTGTATAATTAGGCGCTACAGTCTCAGTCAGCACTCTCTGTCGCTTCCATACGACCGAAAAGGGCCCAAGTTATATGGGCTTTGGTGCTACAATAGCGATACAATTGCAGTATCAGGAGTTTGTAAAGCGATACAAAAGCGCGTGAAAAGTGATTCTTAGAGGTTAAAAATATACAAGAAGGTCGCATACCACCTTTATAGAATTTGCACATGATTGCTACGCAATTGTAAATCTGTTATATCTCTTAAATTTTTTTTTCTTATTTTCGATAAACAATGAGTAACAGAAATGTTTATGATATAGTATTATATAGTGACCGTGTGTGTAACTGAATGGTGTTTAAATAATAAATCAATACAACAACAGGTAAGTTAATGATTTTTCACTTGTTTGTACATTAAAATATTAGTGCGAGGATCAGTTTGCCGTCAAAATATGCAATGATTTCTTAAAATCTTTCATGCGCTCATGGAACTCGCGAAATTCGCAGTTATGTATTGTATTTAAGTGCATTGAAATATTGAGGTTAATTTGTAATTTATTTTCGAATGAGGTATTGGAATTTGTGGTGTCTTTATTAGAGAATGACATGCAATAAGGGTATGGTTTCTTTGAAAACAATGACATCTAAGATAAGAAAAGCGATTGATTTATCGACATGAATAATTTTTATTATCATTATCAAACAATGTAATGGCGTCTAGTTACTAACGCCTTCACCATTCTTTATATCCATTCTAATGGTTTAAGAAGTAGTATGGCGCTAGTTATTACTATTTTAGAGATATATCATCTAAAAATACCGTAATATAGCGCAACTTTATTCTTTTTGAGGTTCAATAGCGATTGAAGTCACGTTTTTGGCTTCTATACCGTTACTATAGATTCCAGATATTACATTCTACTGCTATCATACAACGTTTTTAGGGATCGGATGGAAAATAAAAAAATGGATTAATTCAAATTTGTTGATCACTGTCCTAACCGCGAGGTGCCGTTTTTTATATTTAGGTATTTAGTCTTTTTTCATACAAAATATTTTTTGCCATAATCTCCGATGTTCATTAAAATTTAATTTGTACTTTAAATTCACATAAAAGAGCACAAAATTTTATTTATATATTGTATTTTTTGGCCATTATTTATAAAAAAAAATTTAGGTCCCCGGAATTGTATGGAGCAACTTAAAAAATCATATAAAAATAACGGCATAGCAGAAACTCATGAAACTTAAAACCTCGAGCACTTAATATTTTTGTTTTTTTTTTATAACCAAAGTATAAAATGAAAATAAGAGAACTTCGAAGATTATGGCAAAAGAGGCAGGTGCATGAAGTGAGCAGGCATCTATAACCAAACAAATCGCCTTATTTGTTAGTTTATGTTATGACGTTTGCGCATGTATACGCATCGGTCAACAAATTAAAAACCAATCAAAACGTTCGAAAGCGAAGCCTACGCTTCTCGTAACAGTTGATAGTCAAGGTATAATTACAATACTTATTATATTGTTTTTTAAAAACATATCCTGTGTATAAACGTATCCTCTGTCTTAGCATTGAAACTACCTCCTTACCTACACATAACCGAAGACTTCGTGAATATAATTATTTTTGTTTCCAATATATTTATTTTTATTTCAGGATGCCTTTTGAAATAGTTAAGACTGTTGAAAATAATAAACCGCAACTGTGTAAATGTCCATCGCAAGGGAAATGGGTGGTTTACTTAAATGGCCCAAAAAATACAATGAAAAGTTAATGAAAGAATTCCACTCCGAAGCCTGATTGGAGGCAAAAAAATTGCATAGTTAAAAGCAAAGATATCTTATCTTACGGAGAAGCTAATAATGAGCTTCAAACCATGCTTGATTATACAGACACTGAGCAGGAAGATGAGCAAACCCAGCAAGTTGCGTTTGCTAGCTAACCAGTTAGTAATAGCATCAACAATATAAGGCGTGCTAATGAAGATCTAATTTCTCTAGTTGATTATTAAACTAAGTTTCTCTATGTTCATAAATATTATAATAAATCAAGTTGATGATTAACTTAATTGTTTTATTTTAAACAAATGTATGTAAAAAAGACAGGACGCGCAATGCATATTAACTTACACAATATTTCGTCAGGACTTAAAATAACATTAGTCCTTGCATTAGGAAAGACCTTAAAGACATTAAGAAATGGGGATCTCAATGGGGCGTCAAATAAATCAGTTCACCTTTGGTACTGTCGAAATGTTTTTCAAATTCAATAATATCATTATTTTTGGTCACAAAAAAATTATCTTGAGGTTTAGAAGAAATGTCAAAATTTTTGAATTTTTTCTTCATTACTTAAAATAATTGATCATCATCAGTACCTATGTCCTGAGCAGTAACTAGTATGTCATATTCCCTAAGTCTTTTGGCTACTTGAGAGTGAGCTTTATTGCCTTGTAACAATCATTTCAATTTTGTGATGTGCTCCATATTTTTCTGTCTAAATTCTTTATTTTTTCTATCAGGACACATTGTCTTTGGGAAAGTGACAGTATGCGTTTTGTGAGAGTATTCCCCAACTATATTGCACTTCATACAACCATGCCTTCCATTAATGTTGCAGACACATGTAATAAGAAACATTAAAATGAAGTTAAACGTTGTTCTTGATGTATCTAATAAGTAATAAATACCAATAAATTGCTTACAAAAAAAATTATCACTTGGTCTACACAAAGCAAAAAAAAGTTACACACAAAGTTTCAACTACACTAAAATGACCTCTTTCCGTTCATAACATATCATCCACGGTAAGTGAACAGAATCAGCGATAATGATAAAGCACCTACCGGAAATACAGAATACTTAAAAACACATCATACAATGTAAGTAATATTTGCTCATTAATACTCACCCATGATGAAAGCTTTAGCCGGTAAATCACAGATGAAACACCTTATTGTTATTGATATTTTTTTACCACATTTTTCAATATAAATTTCGCTTTCAAGCAACTGTAGCATTTCAGATACAAAATCATTCAAATGTCTAGGTCTTTTGGCTTGCCGACCCAATAAATAGCAATTATAAATGGTTCTTTTTCAGGTATTTCAGAGATATAACACAGAATTGGCCAGAATTCTTTATTTGAACTTTTGAATATTGGTAATCCGTCAAAATTTAAATTTAGGGAAATACGTTCTGGTAATTTGTCTGTGCTACAAGAATTCAAAACTTTTGTAAGAGGAATAATAATTCCATTATACCAATTTTGGCCGCCACCTGTAACCTCTTTTAATTTAATATATCTAGCGGTATGCAATATGCTTCGTGGACCCATAGGCAAAATATTAGGAATTCTTTAATTTAAGATAATTGACAAATTCCCTAATACAACTTGTGGTATATTGAATTGAAATGCCCATTTTTGAAAATCATTATGATACTCTATATTTTAAATAAATTTACTAGTAGTGTGAGTATTACTTTGTTCCTCTTCTGTCAAGGTGATTTCTTCATCATTATTCATGTCACTTATGGATCCTATACTTACAACTTCCTCCTCCATATCACAAATCATATTCTCATTTATAGCGATTTTAAAAGTGCAGAACCCTCAGAATTATTTGATGCAACTCGTGCTTGACTGACAGAATAAATGTGACTTTTGGAAACTAACTCTGTACTGTGATTTTCTTGGGGCCTTTTATTTATTTATATTAGAATATTTTTTTGCTACTTTCCTTTTAATGTTACCACACTTCTTTCTTGACTTCCACCCGTTTTTTCTGTTCATTATCTTAAATGTGTCAACAAATTTGATAGTGTTTAAAGAATGTACTTCACGCGCATTATGCTTCCTTATATACGTACGGAGCAGTAAATCTATGCATGCTTTACCGTATATTTGGTGATATAAAACCGACTAAAATATCTTTTGCCTGTATAAATATTCCTAGATCTCCTAACGCAGGCTGCAGTCATATATTGGTTATATATTTCACAAACATACCACTTTTGGTGCTAATGCTGAGCTATAATAATACAATATGGTAAGGTGGTATAACAGCTCAGAATAGATCTATTGTTAGGGTACAGACTACATAATACTACCTAGTAACTCCTTAAGCATTATAGATGATGTTTGTAACTCCATTGAAGCGCTTTTACCTTCGAGATTCCTCTCATAGATCACATAGTGTTATTAAGTACATTTATAACTCTGTTTTCTATCCAATGCCTGTACAAAAACTGCATGAATCACTTTATATTTCCAACGGCCGCTATCGTTTCTACTAAATCGCTACTGTACTACCTTGCTCTAAAAGAGATATAAAAATCTCTAAAATACGTGTTAAAGAGTAAAAATCTACCTAAAGCAGATGTTATACAGGTATGAAGCTGTATAGTGTCTGCTTGTGTGCTACTTGGGGCGGCTTTTGTTATATGTCTTCCTCATTCCTGATCTAACTACTTATTTCAGAAGAGCAGCTCATCGTGAGGTTCCTTCATAGCTGCTACTATGAATTAGAGAATACGAAGAAAACCGTGGAACAATTTTTTACAATCCGAACATCTTTCCCAGAGGTGATGATGCATAGAGATCCGCTTTCACCGGAGATGCAAAGAGCAATGAACATTTTGTAAGTCTTGTATTGATGTGCGTTTATTGACCGACTCCTAACAATAAAATATGTTCAAATGGAACCATTAAAGAACCACTTCTGTCCGTGTGTTACAGCTGTTTTTTCACTAAATAGCATTTTGTAGAAATAATGTTGACTTGAATTTTGGTACACTTGTAGGACTTAACTGACGAAAAAATTTAAACCTCAAAGCTAAATTCCGTAAAACAGTTAAGAGTACAGAATGTGTTATAAAGTCAAAATACATTACCTTCCTCTGGCGTCCTAAGTATTGTATGTAAGGTCTGTTGATTATTATATGCAATACGAATGCCATATACTTACTTGTGACATGTTTAGGACATTCCAGTAGCTTGGACAATGGAATGTCAGCTACTTACATGCCTGTCCCGTAGCCATCGCTCGTGTTCACACTTGCGATGTTGCTTCGAATCTACTACTACTGTAGAACTGTACTATTTTATTATTTATTTTTAAAGTGAATATATAACTAAATATTCTGTGAATATTTCAAGCGTCTACCTGTTGCCTTTATCAATATCCAGCAAAACCGAGCAAAAAACTCACGTTTGTTGTATAAGAGGCCCCTTAAATATATTTTTTATTTTGTTTTTAGGGTTCCGTAGCCAAATGACAAAAAACAGAACCCTTATGGATTCGTCATGTCTGTCTGTCTGTGTGTCCGTCCGTATATCACAGGCACTTTTTTCCGAAGCTATAAGTACTACACTGTTGAAACTTGGTAAGTAGGTTTTTTTCTAATAATAATCTAAATAGTTTCCGCGAGAGTCACTTCTAAAGTGGTAAAATGTGTGTTCCCCCCCTTTTACTTCTAAAATAAGAGAATGATAGAACTAAAAAAAATATATGATGTTCATACTCATGCAAACTTCCACCGAAAATTGGTTTGAACGAGATCTTGTAGTTAGTTTTTTTTAATACGGCATAAATCGTTAACCGCCATATACCTTTCACATCGGCGTAGCCAGCTATTTAGCTAGGATGGGGCAAACCAGGCTTGGGTGGGGCAAATCTGGTAGAAAATATTATTTTCATATGGCAAAAATGTACTGTACAGGCAAAATTCTCGAGGTTATACGCTTTTTGGCTAGTCTAGGGTGCCCTACCCACCTGGGTGTTCCTGGCTACGCCCATAGCAATCAACTCAAATGTAAAAATAAAAAAACATTTAATTTTTATAGATAATGGAACGGAACCCTTCGTGCGCGAGTCCGACTCGCACTTGGCCGATTTTTTAGTATTTGTTATTATAGCGGAAACAGAAATATAACTTCAGTGAAAATTTCAACTGTCTAACTTTTACGGTTCATGAGATACAGCCTAGTGACAAACGGACGGACGGACGGACGGACGGACGGACAGCGGAGTCTTATTAATAGGGTCCCCTTTTTTTTTACCCTTTGGGTACGGAACCCTAAAAACGAGAGGTTTGGCCGATATTTTTTCAATGCGATATTTAAACAGATATCTTAAAACAAATACTGTAACTTTCTAGTAAAATGTCATGAAAATCGTTGGAGCCGTTTCCGACATTCCTCTTAAGCACGGATGACAATCGTAGGAAACTTTAAGACCCACCAACTAATCTGAGACGGAACTATGGTGCCATGTTGAATATCTGTAGTTTTTCCGGATATTAACCTTGCGTTGGTGTGGTCCATGAAATAGTTAAAGTATTTTCGTTCGAAAACTCTAGTGTGGCGCGCGACACCGATGTAAACACCATCAACACCTGCCTTGAGCAGGGTTCATAATTTTATTAGGTTACACTAGTAGTTCCCAAAGTGGTCCAGGGTACACGGGAGACTCAACGGGGGTCTATGTTATCGTGACAAAAAAATGGGGGTCCACAATTGGTAAGCGGGGGTCCACTAAAATTTATCTGCTTTGGATAGTGAAGAACTAAAATGTTGGCTTGACTTCACCTAACAATGTAGGCAAATAATATTTAGAGAAGCTCAGCGACTGTTACTTGTAAAAACTTGCATATTCCATATTTAGATATAGAGCAAATTTCCATTTCTAATCTTCACATTTTTTGTTGAGTTTTGGGAATATGGTAGAAATGTAGTTGCAAAAGGTCCACCGGAACCAGCTAAATTTTGAAATTAGACTATAAGAAAAAAAGTCTGGGAACCTCTGGGTTACACCATAAGGTTAGTGAACGATGTTATCTGACACAAACAATTTTTAATAACTATTTATTTCCTTTTTTCGACACTAGCGTCATTACTACACTACTCAAAACACCGACCTAGGATTTTTTCTCTATGACTCAAACAGATAATTTATTAGATCTGTATGTGAAACAATTACAATATAATATAGGATTAAATAAGTCCTTGCCATATACTATACGATTCTTCGTATAACCCTACGTCTTTGGATATGATCGTTCATAATAAAACCTGTAACTAATTTTCTTAGTTTTAAATGAATTATGTATGAATTTCAGACATCTTGCCCGTCTACATGTGAACGGAAAAAATATTTGGATATGGCAGCTAAAGAACGTTGAAAATTATGATCAACTTTTGGATATCAAATTGTTTGTCCTCAACATAGACTCATGGCTGATGGAAGACAAGAGGCTAGAGGATCACGATATTATGATATTTGATGTGAAAGATGTTACTTTCAAAATTATGACGAAGTATCGTTTTTCATTGGCAAGAAAGTATTCTAAATACTTGCAGGTGATTGGCAGTTTATTTATTATGAAATTATCAACCTGTAACCAACTGAATACCTAACCAAATAAGTGTGCTGATAGTAATGATGATTTACGATTTTAATGTAGGGCGATTGTCGAATTTCGGACGGTTGTCGTTTTTAAGTCCATTACCACAAGTAGTAAATATATAGTAAATGTTTTTCAATACATACACGTGCGGCAATGGTATCTTATTATAATGGATTTAAAAACGATTACCACTGCAGTTAGAGAATCGCTCAGCTGGCTGGCTAAGCTTAAGGTTGCAACCTGCGGGCTATGGAGAGATAGATTCAGAGATTTTTTGCGTGTGTAGTAATGGGCTCAAAGATGACTTTTACGTTATCTTTGCGTGGGCTACATAATGTAAAGAATTATAACGGTGAAGTGAGTCAATATGGAAGCGTCTGATGAAAGATGGGGTAAAAAGGTTCTACAGTAGAGACCACGATATGGTAATCGCCGGGTGGGACGGCCTGCCATTAGGTGGACGGATGACTAGCTGGTGTGATTAGCCTTCAAACGTTCTTAACTCCCCACTATTGTTTAAAAGGTACCCTCAACTTCAAGGAGTGCGATTTGGGCTATAGTTTATCACGCTTCAGACTTTTGCCATATGTAGTTGTCCTCTCGATTTTCCATCATCGAAAATTAAGCCATGGTATTAACACACATGATACTAGGGATGGTTGATGATTATCGATGTTGCAATAAGTCCAACATCTTAACATCGATTTTAAAGCAAAAGCAGAGCACTGAAGTTTTATATTTTCATGGTGTAATTTTGACAAAGTATTTTTTGCATTGAAATTGCAAAATGTATAAAATTTTTGCCTAATAAATCAAACCTAAGCTAGTCATCTATTTCCGCATTCTTAGGTACTGATTTTAAAAGATCTAAAGTTCGCAGGGCAGTCTTAAACGGGGGGTACAAAGGGTGCGTGCCGAAGCTTGTATCTACATCATATCATACGTGCCTAATCTATTTGTTTTGAAATTTTTTTGGTATTCATTACACCTATACCCTCAATAATATACTTAGACACCGCAATATTGTTTACAATAAGTACGCCTTCCTCGCAGTTTTAGGCACATTCGCCTTTGGCAATTGGGCCAATGGCCCCTTTATTGTAAATAGTTCTACCAGCTGCTCTACTGGTAGTGCTGTTTACAAAAAACGGCACGCCAGCTTGGCCCTTTTGACTCGGTGCAACAAAAACTACCGGAAGACTACATTTTTCGAAGTTAGTTACGTTTTTATTGTTTTCAGGAGGCAATACCAATAAGGTTGATGGGGTATCACATCGTCAATGCCTCGCCGACTTTCAACAAGCTTTTTACCTACATCAAACCATTAATTAAAAAGGAATTAAGAAATAAGGTAGGGCTTCAGGTTTTCAATAATGTTTTCAACCGATTTTAAAACATCGAACTGTATTCTTCGGTATATGGTTCAAACTATGACAAATGTGAAAAACTGATTAATGAACTTTTTTAGCGCTTAAATTATTATTATTGAGTCACAATAGTGGTACTTACCACTTAAACCGTTTATGCTGAGATACAACAGTGGTATTTACCACTTAAATCATTATTACTGAGATACAGTAGTGGAACTTACCACTTAAAACGTTTATACTGAGACAATTATAACTTATTATGTTTCGAGTTCGTACATTAATATTTTTTAAATGAAAATAATATTATGATGGATTACTATATATATTTGTTATTGACTTATTATACAGTACGATTCAACTGCGCTCATCAGTCCACCGTATATATTATGATGTTTTACATCCCAATTCCAATGTGCCCTTAGTATATTGAAGATTTTACATAAAACCTACTAATTGGTAATAGGCAGCATGCTTATTTTTATAACTAAATTTCCTTTTTTAAAGCTTGATTTAATGCTTTAATTTGGATTTTTATATATAAATCATAGCTATAATTCGCAAGAAAATTTTAAAATCTTGTGGAATTATGGAATTACTATTTTTATATAGTATTAATGATTCTCCTAATAATGGTGATTTGATTGTAATGCTTTAGCCTTCCTTTAGCACTTTTATAGCAAATTTCTGTACAAAAGCAGTAATACTTACTTACTTAGCCTTGTGCAACCTAATTGTTACAATAGGGTGAAAATAACTTTTCCAGAATTTATTGTATAGCTTTAGGTTGCACAGCGATATTTTCCAGCACTGAAAGCATTAAGATGAAATATCGTTTCAATATCAATCATATAGAACTCACAGATCTTACTAGAACCATATAAGAATTTAAGCAGTTTCTAAGAGTCCGGTCACTCCTTTTTGTAGCTTTAGCTGCTACGGGAAGCTTATAATAGATACCTATATAACCTATATAGTGGCTATAGCTACCGCTAATATACAATAAAAAGTTACAGTAGTTAATAGTTATGCTTCATATACTTCTTAAAGCATTAAGTATTGCTTGTTAACCCTTCTAAACCTCTGTTAGCTGCTATGAAAACCATTGTAGAGCTATACTAGCATTTGAAGCTATAAAATAAGCTGCAATCAACATAAATGTGCTACGTTGTGATAGTACTGCCTCTTAAGATCTTTAAATCTTAGAACACTATTGCTTCAACAATGTATGAATATAAATATATATATATGGAAGATTTTTTGCAACCTGACGATGGTGGACGCGTTCGTCTATGACAACTTTGCTTTATCAGGTATCCACGGTACAAGCATACGGATAAGATAAAGCTCTTTGCTTGGACAGCGCTGTGTGTGTGCAATAATATTTACATATACATAGTACAATTATATTTATATACGTTTTCTCTAATATTATTTAAATTTTGAAGATTATATTTCCTTATCATGGCTTTGGAAAATTGATTTTTATTTCTAAATTATGTATATTTTTTTAACCTTAATTTTATTTAAACGGTTTTAAATGAAATCCATATTTCTATTTTTATTTCAGATATTTTTGCACACACCAAATTCACAGACTATTTTTGAGCACGTCAGCAAGGACGAGTTGCCTCGTGAGTTCGGGGGCACGTTGGGTACAATGCAGGAACATATGAAAAATGTAGTTGATTTGATAGTGAGCAGAAGGTAGTCGTGCTATTTTCACTATGTATGTTGGTGTATATGGTTGAGGGTGAGAGCTACGAATGTCGCAAATCTAAACGCCATTATATAACTGTTCAGAAGAAACGTATGAATATTTATAACACGCGTGTTTTTTTTTTATACCACTAATATAAAGTACGCTTACAGTACGCCTGCTGGTAACATGCGACTTGTAAAGTAGCAAACTTTACCCCGAGGTAATGGTAGGTACTCAACGCAAATGAGCTACTGAGTAATGTAATGAAATTGAAGGCAGAAGGTAGTCGTGCTATTTTCACTATGTATGTTGGTGTATATGGTTGAGGGTGAGAGCTACGAATGTCGCAAATCTAAACGCCATTATATAACTGTTCAGAAGAAACGTATGAATATTTATAACACGCGTGTTTTTTTTTATACCACTAATATAAAGTACGCTTACAGTACGCCTGCTGGTAACATGCGACTTGTAAAGTAGCAAACTTTACCCCGAGGTAATGGTAGGTACTCAATGCAAATGAGCTACTGAGTAATGTAATGAAATTGAAGGTATATGGATAGGGTTTAGGGGTGTTATTGTATTGTAAGGGTCGGCTCAGACCGAGACGCGACGTGAAGAGGCTTGAAGATGCAACAAGAGACTCAAGATACCTCGAGCTGCACCGCGCGGCGCATCCCAAGGCCTCTTCACGTCTCGTTGCGTCGCGTCGCGTCGCCACTCATTGCTCGAAGTGACACGAGACGCCGCGCGGCGCATCCCAACGTCGCGCGGCGCATCATCACGTCGCTTGGTGGCTTTGTCGGTTGCCACGGTTTCCTTAGCTTGCCAGGGTTGAATTGTGTTGTATATTTTTTTATTACCTATATTATTTGTTCTGGGGTGTACAAAAAGTGTCATTACTCCCACATTTTTCTTTGTAATTTGACTTTACAGGAGTGATAGATTTCATCAAAATCTTTATTTCGGATGACAGCTGTCAAATTAGAAACTGCTTTATCTCCGTTACTATTGATCGTAGACTAGTAGTTTCTTTACAGAAGTGATAGATCTCATCAAGATCTTCATTTCGGATGACAGCTGTCAAACTAGAAATTGCTTTATCTCCGTAACTTTTGATCGTAGACTAGTAGTTTCTTTACAGAAGTGATAGATCACATCAAGATCTTCATTTCGGATGACAGCTGTCAAACTAGAAATTGCTTTATCTCCGTAACTTTTGATCGTAGACTAGTAGTTTCTTTACAGAAGTGATAGATCACATCAAGATCTTCATTTCTGATGACAGCTGTCAAACTAGAAATAGCTTTATCTTTGTAACTTTTGATCGTATACTAGTAGTTTCTTCACAGAAGTGATAGATCTCGTCAAGATCTTTATTTTGGATGACAGCTGTCAAAGAAGAAACGGCTTTATCTCTGTAACTTTTAGACGTAGACTAGTAGTTTCTTTACGGAAGTGATAGATCTCATCAAGATCTTCATTTCTGATGACAAGCTGTCAAACTAAATACGGCTTTATCTCTGTAACTTTTGAACGTAGACTAGTAGTTTCTTTACGGAAGTGATAAACCTCATCAAGATCTTCATTTCTGATGACAGCTGTCAAACTAGAAACGGATTTATTTTGCGGCGCATCCCAAAGCCTCTTCACGTCGGGTCGGGTTCCAGACCCTCCAAAACCGCTTTCTCAGAGCGGCCACTGGAGCCTCTTGGTACGTTCGCAATGCGGACCTACACAGAGACTTCGAACTTCCCACGATTCCTCAATACTTTAAAGACTTGGCAGTCCGCTTTTTCGAGCGTACGCAAAATCACCCGAATCGTTTAATTGTGTAATCCACAACGTATCGTCCCCCCGATCGACCCGGTCACGGTCGTAAAACTATTGTTAGGCGGCCTCGGCACGTACTAACGTCCCCAGATGACGATCTCGCTGTCCGGATAGCGAGATTAGTCTCTACGACCTCCCCGAATAGGGCCTCCCTCCAAACACGACGCCGACGTCCCCGGGTTCGTCGGCGCCCACAAGGATACACTAGGTATCAAAGAGTGCCGGGGCGCTTCTCGCCCCCACTCAATCGCAACCGCACCCGCGTAACGGGGAACTCCCCTCCTGGCGGTGACTCACCTTCGGGTTTGAGACTCACGCCGGTCGAAGGGACGCCCCCGAGAGCGACAACCCAAGCCGAGGCTTCCCCCGCGGGGAGCCCTTGAGCGTTGGGCGCTATATGGGCTGAGGCTCCTTCAGAGTCTCGCCCCAAAAGTCCGGTGAAGCAGTAATGGCTGCAACAGCCAACTGCATAGTCAGCTCAGAAAAAAAAAAGGTCGCGCGATGCATCTCTGTGTACTTCGACACGTAACCTCTCACTTTTGTGCGCTCACTATAATTTGTATCTTTTAGTTTAGTAAACAAGGTCCATAATCTGTTGCCATTTCAAAAATGCCGCGCCGCGTCTCGTCGCGTCGCTTCTCGGTATGAGCCGACCCTAAGGTGTAGCTGGCATGCACGCTAACAGTTCGCCTGATGGTAACATGCGATTTGTAAAGTACCAACCTTTACCCCGGGGTAATATATATATATAAATTAATATATATTAGTAAAAAACTATTCGTTGTATGTTTTAACTCATTAGGTTCATTAGTTACTGAGGTTAGGGTAAGGGTGAGGTGGGGAGGTAAATAAGCCCTGTCATATAGTTTTTGCTTTCGTTACACGTCTGCATTTGGTCCTAGATATCCATGTCTACCATATTTCAACGTCGGCCCGGCTTTGAAGCAAATTGGCGGTGACAGACGGACAGTCAGACGCACAAGTGATTCCACAAGGATTCCGTTTTTTTATTTTGAAGTACGGAACCCCAAATAGCTTAATTATTCTGCTATAAAATATGCAAAAGGCTCCAAATGAATAGAAGCAACTAAAAAAGAAGAAAAGTTTCTTAGCGATCTATGAGCCGGTTGAAGGAATAGCAGGAACCTTAAATCTAAACTCAATAGGAACGAGGATGGCAAGTTTTGACAATAGACAGGCATGTTTTTTGAAAGTATGGAAATAGTTCTTTAAATGTTTGTTAAACTGAGTCACAGTTACAGTTACAGTCATCTCAATAGACACAAAGAATAGTAACTAGAAAAAGAAAAAGAGTATAGTTTCTTGAAATAGTAACAATTATTTATGGAATGACAATGAATGTTATGGAAGAATGTTACAGATTTAAGAGATAAATGAAACTGAAATAAAAACGTTGTTTCAGTTTCACGAAAGAAAGTGGAATAATTCTATTTTTTGTAAACTTGGACGCTTTGATCATAAGATGTGGTTAATGTGTATAGTATTTACAGATCAGTTACTTACTATTCTTTTGTTTTCAGAGAAGATCTGGTAAAAGACAATTTATGGACAGCTGGTGATAAGAAATCTTTAATGACAGGAGATCAAAACGATGAATTAAATGATATTCGTAATCTTGTTCTAGACTAAACTTGTAAAAATGCACGTAATTATATAATGACTGGTTCTTGTTTTTGTTATATATTTGTGCTTAAATTTTTAAAATATTCCCGCTATATAATATGATATACAGCGTGTCCTGAAACTAGTGAATCAATTTTGAAAGCATGGTCGGCAAGGTTATGTCTGTCCAGAATACTAAAAATATACTTTTACAAAAATATCTTACTTTTTGGAAGTCAAAACTTCTTTAGCGGCGTTGTGCACTTTCTTGGTATTGGTAAAAAATGATTAACTCCCGCAGGCTGATCGAAAATTCGTAAGACGGAAACCATAATACCGCGCCATACTGATCAAAAATTTGTAAGACGGAAACCATAATGCCACGCCATATTTTAGTACATGATTATAAGTAGTACAGGGAGGTTGGATATGGGATTTTAATTCTACGACAGATTGAGATGTCACTATCAATATACTACGTCAAAAAAGTAAATAAACAAACATTATTATTTATAAAAAATAAATATGTATAAAAAGTGATAGGAAATAAATAGCTAGTATGTTTTCACTTCTGCCGGCACTCTCGGAGTGCAACCCTGTTTTTTTTGTTGATAGTCATTAACATATCTTATTTACCAACGTCAATTTTTACCAGACTGCGGCGAAGCCCAAATGAAGGGTTATGTGTTGGTTAAAAATATAACATTTATTACTTACAATACTTAATAAAAAAAACCGACCAAGTGCGAGTCGGACTCACGCCCCGAGGGTTCTGTACCTACCACCATTTATGTAATTTACAAACACAAAAAGTGTGCCGCTACGCGGTCACCCATTCATTACTGACCAAGCCCGACTTTGAATATCGTTTTTCTCAAATAAATGTGTTACTGTTTTATAACAAAACAGAGTATTTTGTTACCGATGCACCGGCTAGGTGCTAAGAGAGAGATTCAGGTAGAGTGGGTTCAGAGGCAAGTAAAGAAAATACTTTTCAAGGTCAAGCAAGGTTGTAGGTAATGTATACTCGTTCACAGTTTATATTAACAATATTTAATGGTCAGTAGTAGCCTAATCACATAAGGTGATTCGTTACCCTTAACTATTTTACAATATTAGAAGCTACCTATCTATACAGAAAGATAAAAAAACCGTAAGCCTACCTACACAGATTTCTAAGTATAAGGTTTTCAAGTACATATTAGGATAGAAAATACAATTACTTTTTCGGCCTAGAGCCCGATCAATGATGTCTTCCACGATGACCACACCCAGCAGGCCAAAGTAGGTTTACGCGGACGGGGTTGACTTTATATGACCTAAGGACGTGTGGTGAGTACTGTTATGCCAGGGCCTTAGTGAGCCGGCGCAATGCTATGCCGCACGTGACTGGCACGATGCTACGTTGCACGTGGCAGATGTTCGACCCGTAGTTCAGGTGCGCAGAGTCGGTTGAGTCGGTACTCTGCTACTGTTCAGGCCGAGATTCTGGAGTATAGAGCACCCCAGGTCTCCTCTCAGTGCTGACGTCGCTCGAAGGCAGACGCGCACTGGCCCTCAGAGCAGTTGAGAAGAGTAGTCTTCTCTCAGATCTCCGTGACGGCGCAGAGCCGTAATGTAACGATATACTTAAAAAACCCTACTAGACGGCTTTTATTAAAATTATTAAAGATGTTAGGCAACTGTGTTGCAGTTTAGAAGTAGAATAATCAGTTTAATATTATTTTAAATATTTCCGAGCAGATTTTTTTCCCACAACGCAAAGGAGAAACGTGCATAAGTCTGTTTGGACAGCGATTGTCAAATGTAACAAAGATCCTACGGTCTCTTTATTTTAAACCTTGTAAAAAGTTATGGATCTTGGAATGGATGTCTGGAAACTTCCATACTTTCTTGCATCCTCCGGTCGTTGACCCGAGACAGACCACCTGAAACGGTCGTTCCGTTATAGTTTCGCTCGGTAATAGAAAGATGGCGCTGTAGCGGTGATTTAAGATGGTAAAACACACACTATGATCACAGCATATACAATATATTACATTTTAACGATAGATAAAGCAACTAGATTATTAAGTTTGTACCCCTGTACCGCCAAGCGCCGCGCCTGAATTCGAACGTAATAGTATTCAGAATGTTATAAATTTAGTTATTCTTAAATGTTACATAGTTCAATATCTTATATTTAATATCTGTTTTACACAAGAACATAATTCTCGTATTTTGTATAAATTGCACAAAATTCCTCAAAAAATTATTTTAAATATTCTTTCCGACACTAATAAACTTATATCTTGCTTGTCCGCTTCTATTAAATATTTCTTATACAACAGCTAGGGTGCGAAGGATTCTTAAACTCTTGTCACAGAAGTTTAAAAACCCTTCGGACCTATAGCGGTTGTATAAGAAATATTTAATAGAAGTGGATAAGCAAGATATAAGATATGGTTAAGTACGTAGGAGTGGATTCCTTTAGTCAGTTTTGCGATGGAATAGCTAGCAACGAAGAACGAAGAAATATTCATTTTAGCTTGTGAGCTTGTGTTTTGTTAGAAGGAATATACTTATCACGACCTCCCTTCTGCTGTTTTTTTTAACAATTCATGTTATAAATTTCTTTGAGACATCCAAGGTAGACACTAGAATTTTGCCTGCACACTTGACGCCTGCTTTCTTTCTCATTAATAAAACTGTTAACTGTCTTTTCTCTCTTTGGTTTTTTATCGTTAAATCGCCTTCTTTTCACATTTGAAACGGCATTACTGGCAATCCAGTTAAGTCGCTCTTGTGATGAAAGATTTTGAAAGTAAATAAATATAGATTGTCTTCTTTCTTTAGAAATCACTCCACATTTCGAAGAAGTACATGGATTGGTTTAAAGTTATCTTTGTGTTTTTGCTTCTCCAATTCTAGATATATATTTTTACCTATAGGAAAAAACCCTTAAAAAGAGAAAAAAATACAGTTAATAATCCTTGGGTTATCTTGATAAATAAGAAAATTTAGCTCTGGCTGCTGCTTTCTTGAATTTTCTGTTTTGAATGATTTGATTTGATTATTATTTAAAAAACTTTAATTTTAAAACTACTACTTCTTGGCCCTTATTAATAAATTTTAGTTAATTATTCTTTAAAAGGTTGAACTTTTTCTTGCAATTTTAAAGTCGAATTTATTTAATTAAACATTTTAAACGTACGTACCTACATGGGTACGTAACTCAACTCCTTACCGATTCGTTTACTACAAGTAGGTTCAAAGCGTGGGTCTTATCAAATCTGGTTATACTGGTTAAACTACGTGCCAAAACATTGTGCCCCCCCCTCTCAGCGAAACCGTTGTAGTTAGCGATATTTAAACAGCCTCTAAAATATTGGTTTATAAGGCTACTACGGAACCCTATATTGCACGTGGCCCGACATGCACTTGGCCGGTTTTTACAGCTTCAAAGGAATGTAGACCTTAGTATTTGATAGAAATATCAACGTGATACCTTGATACTTTTGAAATTGATCCTATAAGCGTTCCGTTTTTCCTTTTGAGGTACCAAACCCTCAAAAACAGAGCACAGTTACGGAACCCTATTAATAATTCAATGCGTACTTCTGGCCAGTATTATTTTTTGTAGACAAATAAATATAAATAAAGACATAATACGCAGTCCGGTAAAGCGATTGGGCCAATCCAGTCGAACTCTATTTTTGGTACTTAGTGACATGTTTTTATTACGTTAAAGAATAAAATAAACACATAAGTTTATATGTAGGTATATACGTATTTGTTTAAAGGTGAGATCGCAGAGTTGACGTGTTTATCTAAAAACAATATTCAGTGAAGGTTATTGTGGAACAAGAGAACTAGTCGGTACAAAGGTAAGTGGAATCAGCATTTATTAATAATTATCTGTAGTTTTTATTTAAAATTTCCTAGAATAGATAAGTATTTGAATAAAAAAATCTAGTTTTTAAGTTTTTAATTAATTAATAACGTTTTTACGATCTCTATCGTTCATATGCACACTTGGCTTGGCTCAGGACCGTATAAATGTTCTAAATGTGGTGATTTGTTAAACTTAAAGTTGTAGGTTTAATTTCCGGTTGTAAACCGTAATGTTTGTACTTTATAGGTTTGAGGTGTTTCCGTCATCGGAACATATGTAAGTAAGCCTTGATATTGAACGTACATCAAAGTCGAAGTCAAAACTTATTTATTGATGTAAGATTTTATATATATATGCTATTTTTTTAATCTAGTGGACTCTTTATTTTCCACCGAGAAGAGACCGGCAAGAAACTCTATAGTAACTCTTTTAAAAAAATACATTTTGAAGAAAGTGAAGAAAGATAACACATAACTGGATCATAAGTCGCCTAGCCAAGTTGCGCCCGAGATAAGTGATTTTTAAACACACTCACATAGCGATATAATATGAACACCCTCACATACACAGCTTAATAACACAAATGTAATGTTATGTTCAATAAAACACCATAAAGTCACAAAAGGTTTTTACATGTTCTAGTTACCGTCGTGGGAATCCAATTGTCCACAATAATAAGAAATAATACGTTAGTACCTAAAGATGGAAAATTTTATACAAATAATAGACATAAAAAGGGGCTGGGTTTCGAAATATACTATTAGACCCAAAAAGGGCTTTTGCATTTCAGTTAAAACATAATAGATTAACATTAATTTATTAATTTGCAGTATTATCTAAAATGGCAACCAAAAGCGTGGACGAATTACAAGAGAGCGTGAAAGAAATAGGAACATGGATTTGTAAACAACCTCATCTACCACAAAATCTAGGTAGGTAATGGAAAACGAAAAGATACATGTTTATTTTGGAAGTTTACTGCAGTAGATTTAAGCAGAGAGAAAGAGTTTGCCTGGTCGAAATCTCGCATATCGATATCGATACACTATTTCGATACACTATGTTTGAGTGAATTAAAGAATACAAAATAAAAACAAACAAGAGATTAATGAAAGAATTGTTTTTATGTCTCAGTACTACGTGGTACTACTATAGTGCAACAAACTTTTCTGACCTCCTGATCTTAGATGTTTGGTCGCTAGTGTCGTTGTAAGTTCACACCATTTCAATATGGCAACTGTAGTTTTGAGTTTTGACCGCTGCCGGGTCAGAAAAGTTTTTTGCACTATACCAAAGACAATGAAAAAAAAAATGTATAATTTTATCTTTGGCCTGAGTGTGATAAGTGCGACATAGAAGAAGCGACACTGTGGTGTCTTGTCTTAGAGAAAATACTACTAAACTACAGAACTCGAAGTGTGTGGTTACAATACTTAATTTCCATATAACATCACCGCGTAATTCAAAACAGGGATATGGGATAGGGATATTATGAGACTTTTATCTGGAAATTATTTCTTTATGAGGATCGGATTCGCGGCGCATCGCAGCGTGTTTCGTACAAACAAATTTCGTACTTGTTTTGCACATTTACTGATCGAATACTGTAAATTATGTAGGCATGATCTCAAGCCGTCTATGTCTGTGGTTTTCCAAAATCCTAAAAAAGTTTTTATTAACTTTTAATCTTATTCGAGATCATTTCTATGAAAAACTAGAACCCTGCGTAGCTTTTAAACTTTATAATTTAATAGAAAACTGGTGTCAAAAATAAGTGGGAATTTCGTTTGTATGAAGCGCGCTGTGAGGCGCCGCGAATTCGATCCTCTTAATGTATTTGCAGTCGGGTTTTTTTATTATTTTAAATATTGATTTTTATTTACAGCTTTTTATTATAAGTGTTAGGTATATATTTTCAGAATGGTCTCTTCAAGCTCTTTTTTTCTATTAATTAATTTCAAGGCGAATAAAAGAAGTAGCTGAATATTCTGTCATATAAGGTTGCTTTAGGGACTTACTTTTTTACTTTTTAGTGCATTTAAAGTCTGATTAATGTTTTTGTTCAATAGTTTATTGCATCAAATACCTACAAACTCATAATAGGGTACTGTTGCAATTTAGCATGCAGTTTGGTCTCACGTGCCAATGAAAAAAATGCACAAAAAACAAATATCTACGAACAACAGTTTTTGTTTGATTTTTACTTGTTTATACCACTGAGGTGGCAAATATGTATGTGGACAACTACTTGATAATCTTAATAGGGTCTTTGAGATTGGTTTCTTCTCTAACTTCTGACTCATATTTCAGAGGAGCAGTTCATCGTGAGGTTCATTCACAGCTGCTACTATGTCTTAGAGAATACAAAGAAAGCCATGGAATTGTTTTTCATATTACGAGCATCATTTCCAGAAGTGATAAAGAATAGAGATCCGCTCTCCTTGGAAGTCCAAAAAGGAATAAAAATTTTGTAAGTTTTGTATTGAATACCTTATTAATTATTTTTATGTATTACTTACATATGGAGATCAAATAATAAATAAATAATAAATATATTTGGTCATTAAAGACAGCGCGATAAGATAGCGAAATAAATCCCTAAAGTTACTTGACGATCATTCATACAACTACCAGTACCCAAGCGGGCAATTCATTAGATCTATCGAATTAAAGGCATTAGCTGTTACCTCTTTTTTCTCTAAGGTTTAAAAAGGTAAAGAAAAATATGTTTGGGTTAGTGACCGCCAATACATACGTCTTTCGTCACCCGCGCTCGCCACTGAGAGTCGGAGGAAGGCATTGTCTTTGTCACGCAGCCTAGACATGTTGATTGCGTTAGATCGGTTCTATCGACGGGATCTTCTATTGAAGTTTCTATCTTACTATACACCCGAGGGTTTGTGCAAATGGGTGACTAGCTTTTTGTCCGGCAGACGCATACGAGCCACAGTTGAGTTGATTTTTTTTACTATATGCCAATGATATGTTGCCTATGGATTCTCGAGGAGCTCGTGACCTATTGGCATTCGTCTATTGAAAACGATATACTATGCTATGCTATGTTAAGTTACGTCGGGCGCGGTCACTATTTGGATGGGTGACCACCTCAGCACATTTTTCTATGTTATGAAGGGCACATAAAATCGTCAGTCTTGGATGTTTGACACATGACAGTAGTCGTTAAGGCCTTATGGGCAGCTTGAAAAGCCTGAGAGTGGAGAGGCCACTAGCTCGACAACGTCTGCCAGCTGGCAATAGGCCAGTGTGGTGAATTATGGCCTAAACCTCCTTCTTAAATGAAAGGCCTGCCAATTCTCGCACTATGCGGTTTAAGAGGAACTTCCATCCGCGAATGCTTAGGATGTAGAACTAGCTCCCTGCCGAAGTTTCCCCTTGGGACTTCAGTATGGTATGGTCCTGAGGGAAGGGAGTGATAGGATTTTTAAACGCTCCAATAAACAAGCATCATCGGTACGAGCCATATCTTAGGTCGCCACCTTGGTGGTATAAAATAAATAATTTAAACTACCTAATATTTTAGAACAAATTAATGTTTTACTTATGAATTTCAGTAATTTAGCATGTCTACATGTAAACGGAAAAAACGTTTGGATATGGCAGCTGAATGATCTTGGTTTGAAACAATATGATCAACTTTTGGATATCAAATTGTTTGTCCTAACCATAGACTCCTGGCTGCTGGTTGATAGGAGACTAGAAGAGCAGGATATAATCATAATAGATGTAAAAGATGTAACTCTCAAATATATAACGAAGATGAATTTGTCACTGACGAGAAAGTATTTGAAATACATGCAGGTGATTGGCAACCTTTCCGTAAAAGTTGGAAGTTTATTGACATATAACGTATAAGTAAAATACTAACTACCCGAATAGGTAATTAACCAAAGTGTATTATAGTAAAGATTACTTACAGTTTTGATAACAATAACATATAACTTAGCCTATGTTCCAAAACCAGCCGAGTTATTATCGCCCGGTAAAGTTGAAAACTTAACCCGTTTTGGAGCGGGGGTTTGACAGTTAATTTTCACTGACAGGAGTGAATTTCAACCTTTTCTATGGCAGTGTAAAGTAATTAATTTTTCAACTTTTTCAACTTCAAATTTTTCAACTTTCCCGGGAGATAATTACTCGGCGGGATTTGGAACATAGCCTGGCAGTGTAAAGAATTTAACCCGACAGTTGGAAAATTACTTTACCCCGGGCGTCCCAAAACCACTTTTTAAACTTCCTCGTTGCAATTTGGAA
Source organism: Apoda limacodes (assembly GCA_946406115.1). Lineage (NCBI taxonomy): Eukaryota > Metazoa > Arthropoda > Insecta > Lepidoptera > Limacodidae > Apoda > Apoda limacodes. Next base: position 40,781,534 of record OX291541.1, read on the forward strand.
CGCACCCCAAATGTTGGCTGCGGAATGACCTGAGCGTTTCGCTACAGTGGTAATACAGTATTTTTTTTATTTTTTGCTTAATAGAATAGGTGTTTAGTTTAGTTATTGTAAGTACCTTATTTGTTTATATTTACTTATAGTTATTTATGATTATGTTAAATATGTGAATTTGTAACTATTTTGTGTGAGTATTAATTATTTTTCTTAATATTCTGGTTCTATCGAGATCTACTTTAATACTTCTTGCATTATCTATTCCATTTTCCAAACCAAACCAAAGGTTAACCGAAAGAGAATTCCTATAAGCAATAAGTTCACCCTTGTATCTATCTATCTATTGCGACGACCTAGCCTGAGTTCTAACCTTACACAAGAGGGTTCTCGCAGAAAATATATCCCTTAGTTCTTTTTATGGAAAAATTAAAATATTAATATCGTTTTAAAAAGTTATGGCGGTTTACACGCCTGCATTTAAAATTCATGATCTTCATGATGATGAAGATTGGTAGACGTACCTTTAAGGCTACCTGTTAAATATGCTAAAAAAGTTAACGTGATAAAACTATAAAGCCAAAGATACACATTCTTTTATGCCAAAAACGGTATGTGCCAGTAGCTGGAACGGTAAAGAAACACAAAAACCTAGTTGTTGCCAACCTTACGTACCCACTGTAGGAGCACCTTGCTCTCACCTTGGGCTATTATGGTCCATAACACGAACACAATGTGGATAGTAAAGTTCACATAAGTCTTGTCGACGTATGATGGTTTTCTCTCTATATTTGGCAAATCGTGAGAACTAAACAATGTACTTTACAAATTTAGAATAGTAAAATAAATAAATGTTTTTGGATATAACACACAGCGCTGTCTGGCCCTAAGCTAAGGATACCAGACAGCGGATATAAATAAATATGTAGTACATATAGTTTTTTTTTGTAAATACGTACATATTTTGCATAGAAAACACCCAGTCTGTAGACAAACACTTTTTATTTTGCCAACAGAAAAGGAAATACCGAACATTAGCCAAATATTCGTTGCAAGCCTATTTTGAACCCTTTCACCGCATGCATGCGTCCCGTTTATCAGAGTTTAAAATATTTTAAGTTCGGAATTACGAGAGGTATGTGTACAGGGTAGTAGTATAAGATTGTCGTTCGTTGGTCTAAGGTATTAAATGTGCAGTATAAGCGTTCTGTATCTATCTCTTTTGTGTATATACCTGGTATGCCATTGTGCAAGGTACAGGCACGTGTGTTTTGGTGACTTGGGTTGGAGTTTTAGGACTAGCACCCTAAATGTATTTTTTTATGTATTCCAGGAGGCAATACCAATAAGATTGATGCAGATTCATATCGTTAATGCCCCGCCTTTTTTTGACAAGATTTATTCTGTGTTCAAACCGTTTTTAAAAAAGGATTTAAGGAAAAAGGTAGGACTTTACGGTTTCATAAAGTTTTTAACTATCTACAAAAAACCGATCAAGTGCCATTTGGTCTCTTGTACTGATACGGATTACTTTTATCCTAGCTTGCTTAGTTTTTGAGCAATTTATTTTTTCGATAGGATGCGTTCAATTTTTTTAAACATTGTTACGTTCTTATGCGTATATTTTAAAATTTGCGAGAATTAAACGTGTAAATTTTGCAAATTCTTCGATAGCATTTTTTCGTAAACATACAAATACGAAAAAAAATCAAGAGTGGCTACTTCGCTTTAACCGTAAACTCCTGGCCAGGATGCCGTGTTGCTCTATGGCAAAGGTTCCTAGACATTTTTATCTCATAGACAACTTTCAAAATTTAGATGGTTCCGGTGGATTCCCTGCAGGAACATTTCTACCTTATTCCCAAAACTCGACAAAAAATGTAAAGATTAGATCTAACTATGGAAATTTGCTTTATTCCTAAATATGGAATATGCAAGTTTTTACAAGTACCAGTCGCTGAGCTTCTTAAAATACTATCTGCCATCATTGGTAGGTGAAGTCAATAAACTATCGAAAGCAGATATAGTTTCGTCGCTTACGAATTGTGAACCCCTATTATTTCGTCCCTCCAACGTTTACCCCCGTCGAGTGTCCCGTGAACCCCTAGGATGCACCTAGAGTCTTGACCACTTTGGTCTACTGCTAATGGGAAATAGTGCTCTATGGCCTTAGCAAATTATCAAAGAGTTATTTTATTAGCGAATCTCCACCAAATACAGTGCAACAAATTTTCTTGACCCTGTGGTCAAACATCCAAAATAAAGTAATAAAACTAGACGACACTGAAATTGGTGAGAATTGGTTTTTGTGGTTTTATACATCTATCCCTATGTTTATAAAGTGAAATATCTGTCAGGTTTTTCGAGTTTGATGTATTTGGACCTTTACCGACGCTAGAAGCCAGCTTCATTTAAAATATAATACAGACCCTTTCATATGTGTATGCTTTTCTATTTTTTATATACTTACAACCAAGGTTACACACAAGTTTATGGTCCGCCTCATTTTAATCAGTAGTCTCTAGTGAAAACCTTGTCTAGGAGCTGACTCCACAACTTATGCGTTCGCGAGGGGAAGTTTCTCTGAAACCGCACTGTACGTGACAATTTAGGTTCTATCTAAGGTGTGAGTATAAATTCCCTGCCGATTTCCAGCGGTGCGATGGTAGAAAGTAGCCGTGGGCATCATTTCAAACAACAAATTAATTATTCCCGGAACAAATCACACTATACAATTAATTTATTAATTACTAAAATCTGCAAATGACAATTGTTTCAACGATTGTGCTAATTTTCAAAGCATGTATTGCATTTGTTTGTTATAAATGTGGCTACAAAAAGGTTAAAACGTCAAATTCCATACAAAGTATAAAAAGTTTCAAGGTATAATATCAATTTACTTTGGAAGTATGTATCAATTAGATACATCTTATAGTACATAATGATATTGGATATATATAAGATAATGATATTTACTACTTCTCTAATTCGGGTCGGATTCTAAATTCAACAATAACGTGATCATTCCGATTTTCTTTTCTTTTTTTCAGATATACTTACACGCACCAAATTCACAGACTATTTTTGACCACCTCAGCAAAGAAGAGATACCTTGTGACTATGGAGGTACTTTGGGTACAATGCAGGAACACATGAAAGATGTGCTCGATACTATAATGAGCAGAAGGTATTCTTAATATTATTAAAAAAGCAAGGGTTATAAACGCCAAAATACCAACAACGCAGGACTAGCATTTATAATAAATCAAAATAATGTAATTTAAATAGATATGTGAAGTGAATTTTAAGTTTATTAAGTTTTTTTTTTTCATTTAAATTATTTTTTTAAAAAGGACCTACTACTATGATTTTTGTTTAATTAAAAACGGACCATCTTTATCTTTATAGTTTTGTCTCAATTGAAAACGGGTTTCGAAAAGAGAATTAATGTTCTTATTAGGGAACCTGGTTTCGGTAGAAGAATTATTTTTCTTATTTGGAAACTGGTTTTGAAAGTTGGTTTCGAAACGGCCGAAGGGGTATATAGTTTAAATGAAAATTTGGAAAATCCAAAAGTGCACGCCTCATAGCGGTCATTCACATTTAAAAAAAAAATTCATAAACAAAAACTCAAGTTTTTTAAAATAAAATAACAAATAAGGTGAGGAAAAAATATACTATAAAATAAAAATAAAAAATATATATATAGATATACAGTATACAGTGGTATATTAGTTTTTTATAAATTATAATTAAACGACAGTACTTAGAACGCTAATATTAACTAGGAATCAGCACAGTGTAATACTTTATATATTAAAAACAAAAGTATTCCGGTAAGATGAATTTTTCGACCAATTTCTCTGCCACATACATGGTCACATAAACACTCACGGACGTCCAAGAATGATTAGTTTTAATGTTATTATTTATTATATTAAACAAATTAATTGTTTATAAAATGTACCATATGTGCTAGACAGATTATTTAACTTCATATTAGTGCACTCATATTATCCTGTAAGTGTTATATTAAAAAAAACGTCATTTAAGTTTCGAAAGACTGGGTTTTTTGACATGTCGAGAGTAGAGCACTACCTCGCCGCTCCGCTTATGAGGCGTGCAATAGGAAAGTAATGAAACTAGACGACAGTAATGGTTTCTGAATGAAATGTTGTTTGAGAGTTTTAGATAAATAAAAACCGGCCAAGTGCGAGTCGGATTCGCGGCCGAAGGGTTCTTGACCATTATCTTTAATAACGGCAAAAACACCACGTTTGTAGCTCCCCTTACATATTTGTTTTTTTTATTTAATTATTTATTTCTGAAGTGCACATAAAACTTAATATTCTACAAATATTTCAAGCGTCTACTCTGTTGCCGTTATCAATATCGAGTAAAAACGAGCAAAAAAATTCACGTTTGTTGTTTGGGAGCCTCCTTAAATACTTATTTTATTCTGTTTTTAGTATTTTTAGTTATAGCGGCAACAGAAATACATCATCTGTGAACATTTTAACTGTCTAACTATCACGGTTCATGAGATACCACCTGATGACAGACGGACAGACGGACAGCGAAGTCCCGTTTTTTACCCTTTGGGTACGAAACTCTAAAAATTTGAGTAATTGTAAACTTGGTATGATCTTTGCTTACAAAAAACGAAAGATGTGAGAGCGATTTAACTAATCAACAATTATTTACTGATTTTCCTTTTTCTCAGAGATGATTTGTTAAAAGAAAACTTATGGACACCCAGTGATGAGAAATCTATGAAGACAGGAGATCAAGACGATGAGTTTAGTGATCTTCGTAACCTTGTTTTAGACTAGATCTGTAAAAATGCTCGTATATTTATAAATCTTATTGTTTTCTAATACATTTTGTGTTTTAGTATTCCATGATGCTGAAACCGGCGTAATGCGTGTCATACCCACATTAAGTTTTAAGGTTTCTAAGTAAAACATAATGCGGACATCTAAAACACTCGTAAACCGATTCCGTCCGAAAATATTTGTGTTCTGTTTTTGTTTTTTAGAACACGCTTGTTTAAAAGTTAGAAAGGATAGAGGGTGGTCCTCTACATAGACTTTTTTAACTTTGAAAGCCATTACAAGTAACTCGTTAAATCATCATCTTAGAGAACAAATGTATTATTAAAATTCCAAAAATAAAATCAACCTACTTAAATGTATGATATTGTTAAATATTTTTTTTTCTCAATTTGATTACAAATTACTGTATAGCGGTACAAATTTCATTACGTTTCAAGAACGATGCAAGAACGGCCTGTTTTTAGAATGACCGAAACAACTGGTCGAATCACGGATTACGAGTAAATAAGTAGTTTTGGCCTGGACTGTAATGTACAATCATTTTTTTTAGTGCCAATAATTTACTAATTTTCGTATTTAAAAATTTCTCTAATAATATATCTGATATAGAAAGTAAAAAATAGCTCCGATAAAATCTTACTGTAAAAAGCTGGATCAAATAATAAAAGATCTGGAAATATATCAGTGTTGCTAGATCAGAGGATATAAAACCCCTAGGTTTAGGGGTTTCTCGACCGAGTTAGGGGCAGAATAGGGGAAAAGAATATTTGGTGGTTTTTTAGGGGACATTTCAAAAATACAGTTTTTTTACTATACGCTCGATATTTTTCCTGACAATTAAAGCTTTACGAGTTGTGGGCTGTGTCTGACTTAGAATTAATCTCGAAATCAATTTACAATCAAAGAGTCTTCTGTAACCAAAAACCGAATAAAACATTAAAACTTGAACCTGTCAATCCGTTTTCTATTACAGATACGTAGAGTAATGCTTTTCATTTCCCAACAATCCCAACATGACCGCCGCTTTAAAGAATCGCGCCATGGCCCATGCCACCATCCGCTTGGTGAGGGCATCCTAGGGTATTTCTGGGGGGGAATCAAATAACTCTAGGGGTACGTCGACGAGAACATCTGGCAACACTGAAATATATTAAAAATGCAACATATACCACGAAACAAAATGAGTCATCTTCAGATTTATTACAAGCACACACTTTTCTTCGCATTAAACATCATCAATAATGAGGGTAAGGGACTTGCAGAAAAAGCACAGATGCGGTCACAGTACCTTTTAATTACAGTACTTTTTAATAACAAATATCATATCGTACTGCTTTGAATTAAGGTTGAACTCATGCGTCTTACATCGCGCTATCGATGTTAATTCGGTAGTTCGCATATATACCGACATACAGAAAAGCAAGTAAAGTAGGCTAGAGCGTTTTCCAGGCTTAACTCTTCACCAGCGGGGGATTCCCCTTTACCGCCGCTCCACAATTGGTAACCCTGGGCTGAACAGATTTGAAGCACTATCCGCCGCAACCCTTTCTTCATCTACCAGGTACACTGACCAGTTACTCGTATTATCAACCGTACGCTTCGCATCAACAGAGCCTCATCAGGACCTATCGGTGTAATTAAACGCTGATTGTAAGCGTGTTACGTTATTTGCATTCCATTAAATTAAACTTGTTTTTAGTAAGTAACACAAACAAGACTAGTTTTTTTTTCTAAATAAGTAAAACTCATTGGTAACCGTCAGTGTAATTTACTTGTCCTCGGTATATATTTAGTTTTATTTTAGTTGGTTATCAGTATTACTTACTTGTGCCTACTAAGGTTTTTTCTTCGTGCACAGGTACTCCTTTCACGTGTTACACTGAGAAAATATAATAATAAATTTAAAAGATGACTGTGCAGTTGCGTGGGACAACATATCTAATAAAATTATTAAACAATGTAGGCTAGCTAGTCTCACCCCTGACACATATATTCCAAAAATGCTTAACATCAGGAGATTTTTTAGTAAGGTTAGAAAAGAGGAGTTGAATAAATCGGGCAATAAAGATCAAGTGACAAACTATAGGCCTATTTTCTTACTGCTATTTATAGGCTAAAATATAAGAAAAAAATATAAATAATAGGCTGGTTAAATATTTAGAGGAAAAGTCGATTTTGTCTGAAATGCGGTTTGGATTTAGATTTAAAGTATCAACTTCCAATGCAGTGCATCATCTGACTGACTATTTAGCAAAAGAATTGGATCAAGGCAACAATAGGATTTTTTTTAGACCTCGACAAGGCTTCCGACACAGTCTTTATCTCTATCCTGCTGCGCAAACTTAAAAAGATTTCAATACGAGGCAACCAGCTAAAACTATTTAAGTACTAGCAATCTGAAAGAAAGGTCGCAGTGTGTAAAAATAGGCAATGTTCTCAGTGCTGAACAGGGAAAATTTGGTATTCCACAAGGAAGTGTTTTAGGCTCAACTCCGTTCTTAGTTTACATAAATGACTCTGTAGTCTTAAGCTAGATTAAGGTATAATCTTGTCCTACGCGGATGACACTGCCATTCTGTTCTCAGCTAACTCAGAAAATGCACAACTCGGTTTCAATGTTGTTAACAGGTAGCTTCAGCTTAATTTATTAACATTTAGTGTTAGATAAGAAAAATTATATAATGTTTTCGATGCGCAAATTAAATTCACCTCAATCTAACCCAACATAGTATGCTCACTATTGTAAAGAACTAATACTAACCAATGTGGTGTTCATTTATCTGACTAAGAAATAAAATAAAATACCTAGGTTAACCTTTCTTTTAAACATCATATTGGTGCGTTATGTAATAGAATTCGTTATTTGATTTCTGCCTTTAAAAAACTGCGTCATATTATTGACACAAAAATAATAAAGCTAGTATACTTTGCTCTATGTCAATCAATAATAACTTACTGTATTATATCATGGGGTGGTGCGGGCAAAACATTACTTCTTTAATCGAAGGAGTGCAGAGAGCAATGCCCAAGGTATCTACTTTCGGCCCTTTACTATTTCCCACTAACCTCCTTTATAAATCTTGTAAAGTACTAACATTCCGATAGCTCAGAAATAGGTTAATTTTAAAACAGCACGCTTTCCTTTTCCACTGCACTAAACTTACTAATAAAAGAAGAAAAGACATAGTCTGCCCGCAAAAAATAGAAATAAAACATACTTTTATAGCTAAATTTTATGTTTTTCTAGGTCGTTTGCTTTACAATAGACTAAACTTACTGACAAACATTTATTCCCTAATCTATAATGATTGTAATCAAACACTCCAGGAAACCCTCCAAAGCATGTCCTATTCGTACGAAGATACGGAAAAGTTATAATGTGTACTAGAGTAGGTAAAAAGTAAAAAAAAGTAGGTAATTTCTTGTACTTTTATTAACCGATTTAAAAATAGGAGGTTCTCAATTCGTCGGAATCTTTTTTTTTATTTATGTTCCCTGATTACTCGAAGACGTCTGGACCGATTCTGGAGAAATTCTTTTTTTATTCAAAAAGTTATACTTTCCTGATGGTCCCATATTAATAGGCAGAGTACAGAAAATAGATGTCAACGGTGAAAGATCTCCGGGATCAGCGTCACTATGAGAGACCCTCAGGGCTCAATTTTAGGTCCTTTATATTTCATATTTACATTAACGATCTCCCATATCATGTGAAAAACCATGAAATTGTCATATTTGCTGATGACACCTCTTTACTTTTTAAAGTTAAGAGACGACAGGCATGTTATGATGAATTAAATAATGCCCTTCTTAAATTGTAAATTGTTTAAACGCTAATAGTCCTAGGGGTGCGCAAAAAAAACCGCAAATCGATGTAGAGTTTAGCCGTTTAGCACACAGGTACTTTAAGGCAAAACAATATTTTGAACCGCAGTTCCTCAAAATATTTCTCCTATGAGTGAGGTATGGTGTCATCATTTTTTTGTATGGATTATCAAATGAAAGAGCTTGATGAGCCGGTTCTAAAAATATATCTCTTTTAAATAATAGTTTATATCCTGATTTTTAACCCCCTGAAAGCAATTTGGAAAATATTAATAATTAATTTTTCTTTTAATTTTTAAATATTGCAATTTGGATAAGAATTATAATAGGACATTGAGCCATAATAATTATATGAGAAGTATTAGTAAAACAAGGTAAAAAAAGGTAAGTAGATTGTATCACAAATGATCAAAATAATATTTGTACATTTATTTATTTCATTATCACTAGTTCAGGAAAACGCACTTTTTTTTTTATATAAGTAACCAAATACAAAGGCAAAACACATTTCACGCGATCGTGCGCCGTACTTTTTTTAGTTCCTTAAACTTGAGAACTTTATGAGATTTTTGTGGAACTGTACTGTCTGTTTAGTGGTGCTATTTAAGTATTGAAACTTACAGTTATTATAATCTCCAAGTATCACATATTACTCTGAAACATAAAAGGCGTATAGTACGATCTAGAGGGATACTCTTTTATCCTTTTTTACTCCACTTTTTTATGAGTTTGTACTATTTATGGTTTACGTAAAAGTAAGTTACTCAAATTTTTTAATTTATATACGTAATTGGCAGTTTAATTTTATATTTCTTCTTCTCCATGTTATGTATTATTGTTGCTGCAAATAAAAAATGAACATGAATAAATGAAATCACTTAATTACTCATAAAAGAGAGAAATTAGAGAATTTTGCTGGCGCACCTTTTGTTATCGCAATCACCGTGGCAAATTTTACAGGCTTGTGTGCAAGGGAGATTGTTCTTTCTGCATGAGCATCGGTTAGATTGGCATCCAGACCGACATCCACACCTATCCAGCTCCTTAACAGCTTGCCATATCCAGTCAAGTTGTGTCCAATTATCGGATCTTCTCTTCCATCTCCACTGCTCTGGAGATGGTAGGTAGGTACTTAAAGATTCACTGGGCCATCAAGACTTTGTATCCCGATTGGTGTGACATTTTCCCAATAAATACTCAAAATTGTTGATTTAGGAAACCGCTTTCCTTTTCATGGAAAAGATGAGAGATGTTATGTTTAATAGAATGCATGCATAACGCGAGACATAATGGAGACTATGCCGTGTTACGTAACAACTGATTGTTAATCAATGGAGAAAAAAACATCCAGATCCCTCAACAACAATTACGTAATAATACTTCAGGAAACTTTTTATCAGCATTCCAAGTCAACAATATCAATACCACCGACGCGGCTACTAACGTTGTGAAACCTTTACAAAATGCATGTATAACACTGACAATAGTGATAAAAATCTTTTTCGTTCTTAAAAATATATTTATATTACACCAAAACATTAGTGGTCTAATGAATAAGGCGGACATACTGACCGTCCATTTGCATGAATTATTAGACTCTGAAAAACATGTTGACGTAATATTTATCACAGAACACAACATGAGAACAGTCGACGAAGCACATATAGCTATTCCTAACTATAAACTTGCAAGTCACTTCTCAAGAGACAATAGAAATGGTGGATCCTGTATTTTGGTAAGAAATATACATAAATTTAAAACTCTTAATTATAATGGTATTCTATCCGTGTCAAACATATTGGAAAGTTCAGCCATATAGTGAACAGATTTAAAAATTATAGTGATCTGTATTTATAGGATTCCTAAAACTTATTCCACAACTGTGTCCAAGGATATTTTTAAACAAACTTCGTTACATTTTAGACAAATGTCACAAAGACAAAAAAGTAATTGTAAGTGGTGATTTTAATATTGATACTTTAAAGAGATCTAGACATTCGATTGATTTTCAAAATTTACCTGTGAGTAATCTCAAAATAGGTATGTCAGAACTGAGAAGGTTACAAAGCATTACGTGTATTGATATATTCAGTAAGGCGTGCCAAAGAAATGGATATTCATATATATGCTCGAAAAACATTACTCTTCTTTCTTGCGGCAATCGGGTAATAAAATCATTTTCAGCTTTTTGCAGAGTTTACGTCTAGCCTTAAACCAATCTTAAAAGATTTATTAAAACTGGTTTGGAACCGGACCTTGTAATCTTCAATGTCATTAGTTCAACTCTGTTTTGCTTTAGTTGTCTGTAGTGTTTCCGTGTTGAATGAGGAGTTGTGATTTGTGATACAAATAATATAAAAAGCCACGGTAAGTTTGACTACTTAATGCAAATTCTGAATAACCAGCCCTTTTCTCGCGACTTTACCCGCGCGGAATCCAATCATTGACGTGGGATTTTTAGGAGACCCTCAAGAGGTTAAGCATTATATTAAAGGATACAGAGTATTCTGTGTTATTATCTGACCTTTCCTTTATCATTGTGTCAAATATCAAGTAACAATGTTGCGGATTCTTGCGATAAGAAAAAGTCCTCCGCTTTAGTCCTCAATGAATAATAAGGATTTTTTTTCCATGGGAACTCTCGATCGGGATAAAAAGTATCCTAAGTATGCCATTTTTTGTCCCTCTAAAGTATTTTAATTTACATAAGAGCACTTATTTAATTATTTACATATAATGTTAATTTGGTTCTTCCATGTTAACTTATGATCTAAGCTTAAACCTAAGAATTTTGTACATTCCGCTTCCTTAATTGCATGATTCTTAAATGTCACCATTAAATTACTCAAGTTATTAGTCCTCTGATAAAAATTCATAACTTTAGTTTTGCCTAAATTTATATGTAAGTTGTTGTGGTTAAATGAGTCATTTTTATTTGCTTGACATATTTGTAGATTTTTCTTCAGTTGATATAACCGTGCTGTCCGCAAAAAGAACCATGGGGTGGTCAATGGCCTGAGGCAGATCATTGATATAGATCAGAAACAAAAGGGGTCCCAGTATGCTCCCTTGTGGCACTCCGTAATATGTTTCTCTGAACTCCGATGAAAGGGTTATTTGGCATTTTATTTTTAAACATAACTGATTAATTTGAACCATTTGTTTCCTACCAGCTAAGTATGACTTTAAAAGGTCGTAAATATTGCCGCGTATCCCATAATAATGTAATTTACGCATTAAAATATTATGGTCAACGAAATCAAAGACCTTAGTTAAATCCATATTTACGGCGCTTACAGAGTGTTTTCTATCTATGTTAGTCATTTTTTCTTGTAGCAAGTCAAAAATAGCCATGTTTATTGATTTATTTTTACGGAATCCTTTTTGTTCTTGTGCAAATAAGTTATTTGATTCAAAATATTGGTTTATACTGTTATAGATAACTTTTTGAATTATATTGGAAAAATATTTAAAAGTGGAATTGGCCTAAAGTTATCCGTATTTTCATTGTCGCCTTTTTTAAAAAGTGGTCGCACAAAAGCTATCTTTAATTTTTCAAGATAAATGCCCTGCCCTATACACAAGTTAATAATGTAGCTCATATGCGATGCTATAAAAGGTGCTACTCTTTTTACAATTTTCGTACATATTCCGTCATTTCCTGTACTATTTGTATTATTGGGGGAATTAATAATATTAAGAATGTCATTGGAATTAGTAGGCTTCATAAATAAGGATCGAGATGATAGTCTGTAGTGTAATAAGTGTCAATGTATTATATATTTGAGAATTATTATTGGAAGGAACACTATTAGTATCATTTGTATTATTATTTGAATATTGACTGGATTGGATTTGGTCTATGAAGTAATTATTGAATTTTTATGCGATTTACTTGGAGTTTTTTATTATATTACCGTTATGATTAATTTGTTTGATATTTTTCTTAGGATATACTGTTTTTGGATTGTTTACAATATTCCAGGTTGTTTTAGATTTGTAAGCCTATTTTTTAATATAAAAGCATTTTGCGATTTTTGTGTTAGCAATACATTTTTCTTTAGGCGTTTTGAATATTGCTTAAAGCGTTTTAAGTTGTCTTCACTCGGAGATGCTCTATATTTCCATTAAAGATCTCGCTTTTTTTGCAACATTGTCGCATACATTTAGTGATCCACTTTGGCTTTTTAATAGCGGTTATTTTTAATCTGATAAAAGGAAAACACAAGTCATAAAACAATTGGAAGTGGTCAGTAAATTTATTATAGGCTTCGTTACCATTACTTGCCATATAAACGGAATTAAAACTAAAATTCTGTGAACAATCTTCAAATTTTTTTACATTTTCTACAAACAAGTGCCTTCTTTTGATACATACCAGTATGATAAGAGACAGGATTTTTTCACTGGACATTTCATTAATTGTGCCGAATGATCTGAGATGGCAAAATCGATTACCCGGTTTTCCCACTTCGTACATTATATATTATATTATCAATACACGTATTGCTTTGTAACCTTCTCAGTTCTGACATACCTAATTTGAGATTGTAACTCACAAGTAAATTTTGAAAATCATTCGAATGTAAAGTATCAATATTAAAATCACCATTTATAATTATTTTTTTGTCTTTGTAACAAAATATTGTCTAAAATGTAACGAAGTTTGTTTAAAAATATCCTTGGACACAGTTGTGGAATCATTTTTAGGAATCCTATAAATACAGATCACTATAATTTTTAAATCTGTTCACTCCATGGCTGAACTTTCCAATATGTTTGACACGGATAGAATAACAATATAATTAAGAGTTTTAAATTTATGTATATTTCTTACCAAAATACAGGATCCACCATTTCTGTTGTCACTTGAGAAGTGACTTGCAAGTTTATAGTTAGGAATAGCTAAATGTGGTTCTTCGACTGTTTTCATGTTGTGTTCTGTGATAAATATTACGTCAACATGTTTTTCAGAGTCTAATAATTCATGCAAATGGACGGTCAGTATGTCCGCCTTATTCATCAGACCACTAATGTTTATATTTTTAAGAACGAACAAGTTTATTATCACTATTGTCAGTGTTATAAATGCCGCTATTTTGTAAAGGTTTCACAACGTTAGTAGCGCCGTCGGTGGTATTGATATTGTTGACTTGGAATGCTGATAAAAAGTTTCCTGAAGTATTATTGTCTTTACGTAATTGTTGTTGAGGGATCTGGATGTATTTTTCTCCATTGATTAACAATCAGTTGTTACGTAACACGGCATAGTCTCCATTATGTCTCGCGTTATGCATGCATTCTCTTAAATGTTTCCTATGCTGTAGGGTTTCAACGTCTAGAACTTCAGAAAAGTTATCCAGTGTTCTTAAAGCAGAAAGTATTTTATTACACGTATTTTGCATTCGCTTACTGATAAGCTCAATAATAAGCGGGCGGCGTTTCCCTCTCTTTCCAATTTGCCTTACTGATTCAATAAACCCGTTAATGTTTATATTTAGTAGAGCGCTGAACATATTGTTTATGCGGTAGATCAGATCTCTTTCATATTCACCGTAAACCTCGTTTAGACCATATAGTATAAATTTCTTTCTTATTTCTTTTCCGTATTGGTATTGGTAATAAAAGAAATCGTCATTTGAACGCGGTGAAATGGCGGCAAAATTACCTAAACTATTTTTATTATTGTCAATACATTTGTTAATATAATTCGTTTTTTACACGCATGTGCAAGCACTATACCAGCCTTGACCACAACTTAGCATAACCGGATTCTTTGGTTGATTGTCTTTGATAGGATTTTTTCAACATGAGGAAATGTATACATTATGCGATTGTATGGAGACTGAGGAACCGTGTCTTCATGTTTGATGTCTTCATTCACGGTTCCTCAGATGATTTTGTAACCTTTTTTTTTGTAATAATTAAGTAAAATATGAGATTCATATTGAGGGAATATTAAAGTGGCTGACTTATAATAAACAAGCAATTCTTGTATGTATGTATATATTTAATGTATATATATAAATATATATATATATTTAAATTCATAAACAGCTTCAACGATTTTCATGAAATTTCGTATGCAGGGAATTTCGGGGGCTATAAATCGATCTAGCTAGGTTTTACTTTTTGAAAACGTCGTTTTGTCCGTGTTTTCAGCCAATGATAAACTGAAAAATATAGCTTTTCCTGACATCTATTGGCGAGTTAGTAATATTATTATTTTTACCGACATAGCGACAATAAAGTAACTTGGCGTTGTTAAAAAAACGAGCAAAGCTCGGTCCCCAGGTACTGTAATTTATCCATGCTTTCCTTACCAAAAAGTAGCATTTCCAAATTTGATTCTATCAAAACGTCACATTTCCATCATGGTCGCACACAAAGTAATTTTTCCATTTTGTTTGTTTAACTTCATACTTTTTAACAATAAAACATTTCGTAAAAGAGTAGACTGGTTTTTATAATATATCTTCTCATGATAAATTGTTATGGCTTTATAAGATATTATGTTTTTGTTGATTTTTGAAACAAAAAATTCTAATGAAGAAGTGACATTTTGATCTCCTACACCTCATATAGCCTAGTGTAATATATTTTCTTCGAATACTCTAACCTTCAGGGAGTCATAAACGAAGAAAGATTATTTCTATGTTGTATATTTATTTATATTGTATTTTTTAACCTTAATAATTAAATTTTTTAAATTTAACTATGTTCTATATTTATTTAATAAAGGCTGTATTGTATATATATGTAAATAAGTGAAGTTTATATGTTTTTATAAATAATGTATCACAATCACCATAATTAAAAAGCCATCATCAGTTATTTCTTCATGTCACTTATACCACTCGTTCAAATTTTTTTTTAATTTGTTGTAATCTTTTAATAATAATGTTTTTGTAGACGTCGAAGACTAATGACATATTAAATATATCAATTATTAAGTTGTTCTAGGATTTTTTTATTAAGATGCCTCAGGACGTTAATCCGGATATAACTGCAATTAAGGAGTGGCTAGCCAGAGAACCTCATTTACCACAAGATTTCGGTAAGTTAATAGTATTATATTTTTGTACTACACTACTCAAGTAATTTATTGATTTCAAGTCTATTGCGATTCGGGTACCAAATATTAAAAGACAATGATTGCTTTTATTTTTGGATGGCATATTCCTAACTCGGATGCCAACATAACTAATATAGTAACAAAAGAAACTTAAAAAAACCGTTTTTAAAAACAAGCATTATACTATCGAACGAATTACTTTTGCAAAGCACTATTTCAAGGTTTGGAGCATGAAGTTATCATTATAATTAGATCCTAGACACCATCTAGCGTAGTTATCGTTCTTGTCGAGACAAATCAGACTTTCAAAAATATAATTATATTAGTGTATAAAGACCATAACAATAAACAAATTGTCTCTATTGTACAGATGATTTCATGCTGAGGAAGTTTCTGCACAGTTGCTACGGCAGCCTGGAGCGCACCAAACAATGTATCGAGAGGTTCTGCACGACACGAAGTCTCATGCCGGAAATATACACGTGCAGAGATCCGGAATCTAGTAATATGAAGATTGCACTTGACTGTTCGTAAGTTACTTACTTAGCTACAGATATTAAACATGTAATAAATTATTGTAGTCGAAAATTATGTGCAACGTTATAACAATAAACGTATGTCATATTGCAATAACGTCGAGAGAGTGGTAATATACGTAAACGAATACATACAATTTTATGGGGGGGGGGGGGTTGTAATAGTCAGTTACGGCAGACTTTCACTTGCAACTTCCACTTTATTCACTGTCGATTTTAACGTACTCTTATGTTCGATTGTGAACATATCGATAATATTCGATTCGAAGGTTCGATGAGATCTTTATCGACCCTTCCATTTAATTTCGTCTCATAAATTTGTTTCGTGCTCCACAACGCTTTCGTATCACTCTACATCTTATCCTGTCAACGCACCCACATACACTTCTCAACGCTCATTTCCATTGCATTAATTCTACTCTCATGCTTCTTTTGCCATATCCAACAATAGCATACATCAGTAATGGAACCAATACACCCCTTGAAATATGAATATTATTAAATAAAAAGAGACTACCAAAGGTATGCAACGCCCTATTTACCTGATTTCTTATGACCTTCATAACTTTACATTCTATGACAGTTTTATTTCTTTAAAACACGTTGACTGAATGTAGGTAAGATGAATTCTATATTTGTATTTATTTATTTCCTTTTAACTACATATTTGTTACTATTCCTTAAAACTTCACCGCTGTCGTTGTGTTGATCAACTTTGTTATCAGCATAGACGAGATACTTGATTAGTAACTTATTTTTCCATATACCAGATTTCTTCTGTTTCCAATCTAGGAAGCTCGAAATCAGATATCTTGCTAAAAGCTGAAATAATCTATGGGCAATGGAATGTGTTCTGAGGAATTTTTCGAAATGATGACCTCGGTTACATACTGCCATGTGGCTCGCCATCGCTAGGGAATTCATTTTCATACTCTACTGCTCCCGCAAACGCTTAGATTGTAGAATGAGCTACTAGCCAAGGTTTTCTCTAAGGACTACAGGGGAGAGGAGGAATGATCCCCATGACCCCCCGTTTGGTCCGCGCCTGATAAATGATGACGTCTCTAAGGATAAGAGTGATGTTAAAATTCAATTCTCTTTTCTTTTTTCTTTCTTCTTTAATCGAAGTCTAGCCAAAGACAAACAAACAACACGGGCACGGCCATAATAGCCTTTTCTCGATTAACTTTTTCTTTCAGATGCATGCGTACTTTGAGAGATTGAAAATATTGCGTGCTCTTTAACGTTAACCTGAAGTTCTAGAATACTACAAAAACCGTTGAATAGGGTTGACAACATTGCCTGTCTGTGTAAAAACGGTTAAAAAGTCGATTCTACCGGGCGATTATAGGTAAAAAGAGAATGAGAATTGGAACATATGTCCCGTAT
Organism: Apoda limacodes; assembly: GCA_946406115.1. Taxonomy (NCBI): domain Eukaryota; kingdom Metazoa; phylum Arthropoda; class Insecta; order Lepidoptera; family Limacodidae; genus Apoda; species Apoda limacodes. The sequence goes on from OX291541.1 coordinate 40,799,185, forward strand.
CCGGATATTAAGGCTGCGGTATAGGCTAGACCGCGTAAATACGCCGTTTTTGTGCAAATTTTGTGTCTGAACTATAGAATCTAAAGGATTGAAAGTCTAAATCTAAGTCTTGGAAAATTGTCTAGTGCATTACCTAAATGAGTGATTTTCATTAATTGTATTTAATGCAAAAAAAAATCTGGAAGTTACCATTGTTTCAACACTTGTGCAAATTTTTAAAGCGTGTATTTTATTGTAATGAAGTTGATTAGATAATAAGAATAGCTTTTTATCTAGTGCATTGACTGTAAGTCGTAGCAAAAACTTAAAAATGTGACTAAAAAACGGTAATAACGTATAATCACATACAAAAAAAAAAAAAGTTTCAAGGCGTAATTATAGAATAATTTACTAAGGAAGTATATAATAAATATATCTTATAGTAATGAACATGATATTGTGTAATGATTTTTAGTACATTTACATACACAACGTTAGTATTACAACTTTCTTGCCTATATCGCCCTCTTAACAGTCCTGACCATAAGGGTAAACTAATAAACCTAGCTGTACCTTGACACTATTTTAAAGCATAGTATAGGAAGTTAACACGCCTGCAAAAAGTATTATCATTTTTATATTTGTCATTTTTAGGGTTCCGTACCCAGAGGGTAATAAGCGAGACCCTATTACTAAGACTCCTCTGTCCGTCCGTCCGTCCGTCCGTCCGTCTGTCCGTCCTTCCGTCCGTCTGTCCGTCCGTCCGTCTGTCCGTCTATCACCAGGCTGTATCTTATAAACCGTGATTGTTAGACAGTTGAAATTTGAAGAAGTATTTATGTTCAGTAGAAGATGTATTTCTGTTGCCTCTATAACAACAAATACTAAAAAACAGAATAAAATAAATATTTAAGGGGGCTCCCATACAACAAACTTGATTTTTTTGCTCGTTTCGCTCGATATTGATAACGGCAACAGGTACGACGCTCAAAATATTCACAGAATATTAAGTTGTATAGTCACTTTAAAAATAAATAATTAAATTAAAATAAAACAAGTATTTTTCTGCCGTTTTTATAGATAATGGTACGGGACCCTTCGTGCGCTAGTCCGACTCGCACTTGGCCGATTTTTATTTTATATTATTCTTTTTCGATTTTGGTACTTGTATCTTCAGTAGTATATCTTGTACATAATGTTATAATTTTATTTATAAATAATCCTTTCATTTCTATAGATACGGAACATCTATGGACGCAGGAGACTACGAAATCGTTATATATCATCTTGACGACCCTGGACTAGAAAAATTTGTGTTTTTCGACTACCTAAAGAGTTTTTCTATGCAAGCTGACTATTGGGCCCAACATATTGATGTTTTCCCTAAAGGTCATATATTGGTTCTCGATATGACGAACATCACTATGAAAATAGTGCCTAAACTAAATATTATGTACTTCAGAGATTATATTGTGTACGTTTTAGTAAGTATGCCAAGCTCTTAGTTTTTTGTAACTGTACTAAATGTTAGTATTAGTCCCGGTCCAATAATAGAAAATGGGAAAGCTAGAAAATAAAAAAAAAAGATTTCATCATGTGCTGTATTTTTAGTAGTGGTTATTTTATTTGAAATGCATATTAAGGTCCCTAAGTTCTGTAATCTGTGCAATAGCCTGACAAAAGTAGCCACATTTAAGGAAGATACAAAGCTGATATGCAGCAATTACCAGACCCTTTCATAGACTTCGAGGTTTATAACCTGTCCTATGGACTGCGCAATAGGCGCAATTGGCCACACTTTAGTAACACACACAGTGAAACTGTGGTCTCTTTTCTCACAGACAAGACACCAATCTTTCGCTTCGCCTCTGTCACACTTTTACGACCATTTTTTTTTTACAGCTGGCTAGGAAAAGCGCTGTCCAGTTCTCTACGTCTATGGTCCCTTTTCAGTAAAATAAAAATAAAACGTTAGAAAGAGACCGCATATTGGCATCGTCTCTTTCACACTTTTGCGACCGTTTTTACTCTCTGACCTCTACTAGTAGTAGAGGTCGGTGGTTTTTAATTCACAGATGTCTAGAAAATGTGCTGTCTTGTTCAGTATATATATATATAATAAGGTAAGGTAACAAAAATGGTTGTACAAAATACGACAATAACCACTATTATTAGGGTTATTTTGAAATGCATGATTAATAATGAATGTTCACTGTTAATTAGAAACATCAGTGAAAATTGATTTTTTCTTTGATAACTAGGTGCCTACTTTTTGAGATTAACATTTAAAGGTGTGCGCTTATTACCTTTTATCTACGCTCATACTTAAAAATTCAAATTATGAACTTAAGTTATGTTTTTTAATTGCATACTTCATACATTATAATTCTATAAATAAGCAAATTAAGTTTTTGTATGTGATGATTTAAAACAGGGTTTCTCAAACTTTTAGCTCCACGAACCCCTATTACACTATAAAGGCGACCCACTTTAAAACCCCTTTCAAAAACTAAATAAAGATAAAAAAAATAAGATATTTCATTAAAAAAGAAATACGAAAGAGCAATACATATACCATAAGTTATTTTTATTAATTGTTTAATGAGTGGGCTTGTTTTTATATGCATTATCAATATCGGGAAAGTACCTTTTCAGTTCATCAAAGACCTGTACAAGATAAAGAACAATTTCAGCTTTAATTTTGGCATCCAATGGTTTCATCCTCAAATCTGAAATTAAGGTTAAAGTCATTATCCCTTAAAAATAAATATATATTTCATGACGCAGTTCAACAAACCGCGGTAATATCCTGCCTGTTAGCAGCCAGCGTACTTCACAGTAGCATGCCTTCATGTCTGCTACACGTGTGAATTACCTAAGCCGCCACCATTGCGTAAATTTTGTTCCGTACCCCCTACGATTGACTGGCGTACCCCACTTTGAGAAACTCTGCTTTGAAACATATAAACATGGCGACGAAAATTTGGTGATGTTTGGAAATCTGCGCGCCAAAATAAATACTAAAATTTTCTTGGGTACCAAAAAGTTTTAATAACAAAATGAGTGACGCCTCATCTAGCAGTAATACAAAGAAAGCCGTGATGTAAGCAACCTTTGTATTTAAGAAATTAAGAAAAAGACTAATTGACACACGCCGGGCTCAAACCTCCACCTCTCAGAACGCAAAGCAGACACGTAAACTACAAGGCTACCACCGACTATCCCACTTCTTTAACCAACTTTCTCGATTACATTTTATTGCTTCAATTATTCAATTTAATTGTTATATACAATAGACAATTTGTTTTTTTTGTAAATGAGAGTTAATGCTCGAAATGTTTGTCTTTTTATTAAATTTTAAACGATGTTATTGATTACGTATTTTAAGTAGACAGTTTTACTACGTAGGCATTATACTGAGTACAGAGAGTCAGCATTGATAGAAATAAATAAATGAATAATGTTTCAGGAAAGTTACCCGATCCGAGTTACGCAATTGCATGCTGTAAACTGTCCACCTTACGTAGAGACGCTATACGGACTTGTGAAACCTGTCTTACCTGCTGAGATTAAAGAAATAGTAAGTTTGCCATGTTTAGAGAAAAGATATAAAATCATATTAATTCAATTTATTCAAATAGGTTCCTGAGAACACTTTTGAATCGTCGATACAATGTAAACATTGTTAATTTCTGCCAAAAAGAACTGGCAAGAAGTTCCTATTTAAAGAAATAATGCAATACTTCGATTATCAGCTAACAAGTATACAGTATGTGTTGAAACAATATCATTTAGAAAATTGGATACTGGTATAACCGCTTCAACGTTATTAAGTATGTTATACTTTAACATACTTTTAAAATTTCATTTTACCCAATTGCGATTTATTTAGTTATTTAACTCTTACAGTACATTTAATAAAACTATATAACGTAAGTACAATTTATAAATTTTTATGCACTAAGGCGGACTTATCGCATGATGCGATTTCTTCCAGCCAACCTTAGGGTGTTTCAGGGAGCTGATAAATTTCACATTTATGTAGGTAGAGTACAAACAAAATTTAATAATACTAGTTTGATAGATAAACTAATATAAAAATGCACATATACAAATAATAAATATAAATAAAGACATCATATACATACATATACATAAACACAATAAATACGTTATTTATTGTGTTTTATTGCATATTTATACACAGTTATGAACAGAATAAGAATAAACATATATATCTTTATTAGTACAACTTCATCAGTTATAAATATATGAGTATCAGTTTTGCAACGATTGAAGAAAACAGGATTTCAGTTTAGTTTTAAAAATAGTAATTGATGGTGACAAACGAATATCAGAAGATAGGTTGTTCCACAGTAAAGTCGCATTCACAGCAAATGATTTACCGTAGAATGTAGTAGAGTGAGAGGGTACAGTTAGAGTTCTTTCTACCTTTGATCTTAATGACATAATTTGCAACGGATTAAATTTGTAGTTAAAGAACTTTTGTAAGTAATGGGGTGCAGAGGGATTGTTAAGGACGTTATACAGAAGGGTAAGAATGTGAGTATTCCTGCGAAGTCGAATTGGGAGCCACTTAAGTTGAGTACGAAACTCAGAAATATGATCATATTTACGCAATCCGAAAATAAATCGGATGCAAAGATTTTGGAGACCGTCAAGTTTGTCGAGTAGCTCCTCGTTGAGGTCAAGATAGCTTACGTCTGCGTAATCGATGAGAGGAAGCAGTAGTGACTGCGCCAGCATAACCTTAGTTGGGAATGTTAGAAAGTTTTGCAAACGTTTTAGAGAGTGTAACGAAGCAAATATTTTTTTACTTAGTGCGTTTACCTGTGGGCGCCACGACAACGTGATATGTATTAGTAGCCCGAGGTTTTTGACTTTTTCAAGAAAAGGAATTGGTACACCATTGTAAGTAATATGAGGTACTATATTTATGTCCAGTATATATAATACAATATATTACATGGGTACATACTTATTACTTGTGGGAAATATGAAGTTTTAGGAATTCTCTGACAATATATTTTTATTTATTATAGTGTTAACATTTTAACGAGACTGACCCTAAGTAACAGCTTGAAAACTGAAATAAAATGTCGGGTTGCGAGCTAAACTAATATCTATAGGTATAGGTACTAAAAGAGCGGTAATATAAATAAATAAAAATGGTTACCTGTGCCATTAAAATATTTATAATTTAAAAAATTGGCAGCAATTAATAAATACGACATAAAAACCACAGAGAAAACTGGAATATATTGTATACCACGCTTTTTTGAATAGACTAAAAAGTAGATTTATTTTTTATCATAAACCAGGTTAAGACTTCTGAGTTTTGATGCGCCCCACGTTAATGTCTAGGAAAAAAATATTTTCTACTATTTATTCAAAGAAATAAAACATGGTGTACATTAGAAAGATTTTTTTTTTTTATTATTTTTCCCACTTTTTTGTCAATGAACTATTATAAACCGCGCAAGAAATTATTGTAATTAGTAATTTTGCATTTGAATTTTTTCCTCTTGAAATTCTTTTGAAAATTAATTGAAGCTGAAACAAGCTGTTGAATACATGTTGAATATTGTATTGTCCCCGGGTTCTAGGTTATATTTAAAGTTTCAAGCCCCTACCGTTAAAAATTTGTAAAACAGAAACTGACAAAAAGTTTATTTCACAATAGACTACCTTGATGATAAAAATGCATGGGCTTTTGTAAATGTAGTGTACTTGACAATTTGTATTGATTATTCAAATTTAAAAGATGACTGCCAGTGAGTTTCTTTCCCCGTTTTGACTTCAAAAGTAACTAGTAACTTGTAGTTTATTGACTTTAAAAAAGTGATATGATATCCTATTTTTGATTAAAATTAAGCATATGCATTGAAATTAATTACAGGTCAAATTCCACCCGGACACAAAACAATTACACAAAGTTGTTGACAAGAAGTTCCTGCCCAAAGAGTTCGGCGGAGATGCGCCAACCCTGCGGGAGCAACAACTAGAACGGGTGCAGCTAATGCTGGAAAAGAGGTTTCTTTCTACTGTTCTGTACCTACGTAATGCTAGAGTGCGTCTCATGAAAGTTGGTAGTGGATTTTTGGCTAGTTGGTAATATAAAAATATAAATATTCGTCATCTTCTTTTATTATAGGTGGTAAAAAGGGCTAACGATCCGCCTGTCTCGGTCTCGGTCAAGATAGCTGATATTTAAAGGTGCTGAATTAAAATTTTCGTTAGTGTTTTAAAATTCAAGATGGTAAATCCAACCCTATACGGCCGCCTGTTTTGGCAAAATTTTTCAATAACAAAGAGAAGTTACTCCTAGAGTACTGTCGAACCATTCTTTAGGTTTATGTCACAGCCTTATAATTCCGCTGTCTTTGGGTAGATTCAAATGAAATTTTACAAATATGTGTGTTTTGTAAACAGCCATACATTGAACCGAGGGTTGACATTTCTTGTGGGGTATTATGTGGGGTTGCATTTATGGTTCTTAACAATTTTTATATCTAAAATAATATATTTTGTGATGCTTTCAAAAATCGATAATTTGTTTACCCCTCAAACATTTAAATAGTGTTCTAAAAATATTATAAAAGTCATGATCATAAGGCTTTATAAATACTATTAAAGAAATTATTTCTTATAAAATCGGTTGATATAACTTATCAAAATGTTTGCAATAATTTTCAATCTACAGAATCCTAACTTGATGCGTGCACTTGGCCGGTTTTTCTTATTTAATATTAATATTCAAAATCTCAAGCTTTTAAATATTTTATTACAATCAAACACGGGGTTACTAACCAAAATTTTTGCATTTGGATTTTTTTTCAATATTGGCATTATTTTATTTTACTTTATTAGCACTATTAGCAAAAAACATCGATATGTTTTTTCTTCAATACCCAGCAAAAATGTAGCGCATACCCAAGTCATCGGCCGGTCTCTGACTATGTTTTTTTAGCAGAACCCATAAGAAAGGATAGATTGCTACAGTACATTTTTTTAATGGGAAAATGAGTGCTACTACCGACCCCTGTTACAATTAGTTCCTCGCCATAAGTACCATTAGGTTTATAAAACGTTTGAAGTTTTATTATTATTATCTTGATATTTACTATTTAACATCCATTGTTTCGGTAATTTATTGGCTAGATATAAAATAAATCTGCCTATGAAATTTACAGTATTTTTTAAAATATAAATGTTTGCCTAAACTCCGCTAAGTTGACATGGTATACTCTTTTAGTTGTTGCCGTGTGTACCATAAAAAATGTCCCCAAAGAACACGGGTCGAGATCTCGATTAAAAAAATTTGAAGTCTCATACAAAAATGCCGATCAGCTGATGTAACTATGTTCCTTGGGGAAAGTTGTTCAGTGTAAGAAGCAGACTTATCTCCTGCATAATTATTTCACACTTATGTTCCACATAATATATATAGGAAAGTGGCCTATATATGTATTCTGAGAACAGATTAATTTTTGTTTACAAAATGTCGTTTAATACTTGACCGGACAAATAATGGCCTGTCTTGAAAACACCGTTTACACGTAAACTGCGTTTACATTTTCTGGTGGAACCCAGAATGTTGCAAAATGTTACTTTAATCTACGTTTTTGTTAAAACGCTGGTTCAGCGGCCCTGGTGAAACCCAGCCAACAATAAAAACTGGTCAAGTATGAAACGGGCTCGTGCATTCTGCGTTTGTACAGATCCCTTGGTTTGCGAGCCGGACTCACATAGCCAATTTTCTTATTACTTTCTTCCAGTACAATGAAATCTAAACATAGATATTTTGTCAAATAACCATAGCTTTGCCATAGCGAAATTACATTAACTTTATTTACATTTTTGTAAGACCGATTCAATTTGTCTTCAGGGATATGTTCCTCAACGACGACATGTGGAAAGCTGATCTCAAAAAGAAGCTTAAATCCGCTGCTCAAGACGGTATAACAATGAATGGTTCCTTTAGATCACTGTCAATAGATTAATTTTATTTGAAAGTTATACAATTGGATTACCAAACAACCTTTTTTTCCTTCGGTGTAAGGTACACCGTATTATATAATTTGGTTTAATAAATAAGCTTTGATTAATTTCTGGTTGATTTATTGTCGGTGAAACCCGACACATCTGAGAATTATGCATAACTGTTGGTGCAGCAGAAGAGAACCCCCCATATTATTGGTTCAAAATATTGAATTTATCAACTCAGTCATAGATCTATCTGATTTTGCCCATTTCGTCTACCTCTGAGTCCAAATTAGATACACACATACAACAATCCTTCCTCGCAAGCATACGTTCCGTAGATCCGAGCTCAAGGAAAACCAAAGTCAAATAGATGTGTATGAATTGCGGGGGAAGCATTATGTATCTATCTCGTTTGTGCGTTGCCTACCGAACACTATAACCTAAACTGATACAGTAATTTTTTACATACCTACTCGTATTACTTAGTGTCATCTGGTCCCAAACTAAATAAGTAAGTAGGTAGGTACTAGATAAGTAAACCTAACCTAGATAAGCAAATCCAACCCTATACGGCCGCCTGTTTTGGCAAAATTTTTCAATAACAAAGAGAAGTTACTCCTAGAGTACTGTCGAACCATTCTTTAGGTTTATGTCACAGCCTTATAATTCCGCTGTCTTTGGGTAGATTCAAATGAAATTTTACAAATATGTGTGTTTTGTAAACAGCCATACATTGAACCGAGGGTTGACATTTCTTGTGGGGTATTATGTGGGGTTGCATTTATGGTTCTTAACAATTTTTATATCTAAAATAATATATTTTGTGATGCTTTCAAAAATCGATAATTTGTTTACCCCTCAAACATTTAAATAGTGTTCTAAAAATATTATAAAAGTCATGATCATAAGGCTTTATAAATACTATTAAAGAAATTATTTCTTATAAAATCGGTTGATATAACTTATCAAAATGTTTGCAATAATTTTCAATCTACAGAATCCTAACTTGATGCGTGCACTTGGCCGGTTTTTCTTATTTAATATTAATATTCAAAATCTCAAGCTTTTAAATATTTTATTACAATCAAACACGGGGTTACTAACCAAAATTTTTGCATTTGGATTTTTTTTCAATATTGGCATTATTTTATTTTACTTTATTAGCACTATTAGCAAAAAACATCGATATGTTTTTTCTTCAATACCCAGCAAAAATGTAGCGCATACCCAAGTCATCGGCCGGTCTCTGACTATGTTTTTTTAGCAGAACCCATAAGAAAGGATAGATTGCTACAGTACATTTTTTTAATGGGAAAATGAGTGCTACTACCGGCCCCTGTTACAATTAGTTCCTCGCCATAAGTACCATTAGGTTTATAAAACGTTTGAAGTTTTATTATTATTATCTTGATATTTACTATTTAACATCCATTGTTTCGGTAATTTATTGGCTAGATATAAAATAAATCTGCCTATGAAATTTACAGTATTTTTTAAAATATAAATGTTTGCCTAAACTCCGCTAAGTTGACATGGTATACTCTTTTAGTTGTTGCCGTGTGTACCATAAAAAATGTCCCCAAAGAACACGGGTCGAGATCTCGATTAAAAAAATTTGAAGTCTCATACAAAAATGCCGATCAGCTGATGTAACTATGTTCCTTGGGGAAAGTTGTTCAGTGTAAGAAGCAGACTTATCTCCTGCATAATTATTTCACACTTATGTTCCACATAATATATATAGGAAAGTGGCCTATATATGTATTCTGAGAACAGATTAATTTTTGTTTACAAAATGTCGTTTAATACTTGACCGGACAAATAATGGCCTGTCTTGAAAACACCGTTTACACGTAAACTGCGTTTACATTTTCTGGTGGAACCCAGAATGTTGCAAAATGTTACTTTAATCTACGTTTTTGTTAAAACGCTGGTTCAGCGGCCCTGGTGAAACCCAGCCAACAATAAAAACTGGTCAAGTATGAAACGGGCTCGTGCATTCTGCGTTTGTACAGATCCCTTGGTTTGCGAGCCGGACTCACATAGCCAATTTTCTTATTACTTTCTTCCAGTACAATGAAATCTAAACATAGATATTTTGTCAAATAACCATAGCTTTGCCATAGCGAAATTACATTAACTTTATTTACATTTTTGTAAGACCGATTCAATTTGTCTTCAGGGATATGTTCCTCAACGACGACATGTGGAAAGCTGATCTCAAAAAGAAGCTTAAATCCGCTGCTCAAGACGGTATAACAATGAATGGTTCCTTTAGATCACTGTCAATAGATTAATTTTATTTGAAAGTTATACAATTGGATTACCAAACAACCTTTTTTTCCTTCGGTGTAAGGTACACCGTATTATATAATTTGGTTTAATAAATAAGCTTTGATTAATTTCTGGTTGATTTATTGTCGGTGAAACCCGACACATCTGAGAATTATGCATAACTGTTGGTGCAGCAGAAGAGAACCCCCCATATTATTGGTTCAAAATATTGAATTTATCAACTCAGTCATAGATCTATCTGATTTTGCCCATTTCGTCTACCTCTGAGTCCAAATTAGATACACACATACAACAATCCTTCCTCGCAAGCATACGTTCCGTAGATCCGAGCTCAAGGAAAACCAAAGTCAAATAGATGTGTATGAATTGCGGGGGAAGCATTATGTATCTATCTCGTTTGTGCGTTGCCTACCGAACACTATAACCTAAACTGATACAGTAATTTTTTTACATACCTACTCGTATTACTTAGTGTCATCTGGTCCCAAACTAAATAAGTAAGTAGGTAGGTACTAGATAAGTAAACCTAACTCAAAATCTATTTGCAAATCTTGTAAACATAACCTTACTTTACTTAATGTTTACTTTTCCTGGTATTTTAATCATAAATCATTAAAATACTTACATGATTACCTTTATTGTCACATTCTTTAACTGGTTTTCAAATCACGACACTGATTAAATATAGAATCTACGAAATTCCGAATTTACGATGAGAAATATTATTTATGTATATAATAAAACATGAAATGATTTTTTTTGAATTAGGTTTCTTATTTATTACAACCATTTCACAATAGGTGACGCCAGTTTTAAAAAGGGAGTAATATAAGGGAGTATAAGGGAGGAAGGGAGTAATATTCGTCGAAAACACACACACCTGGGGTTTGACAGACAATGACGATTTCTACGTAAACTCTATTATGTTGCATGTCTTATTTTATACTTAAAAAAAATTATTACTTTAAAATTTTAAAAAAAATTACAGAGATTTCAAAACCCCACTAAAACGTGAAAAATAATCCTTAGGCAGATAAAATAAGTTTAGTACATCGCGAGTAGCACGGGTGCGACGTTTCAGTTGTTCATAAATGGCTTTTGTTTTCGTATTTGCCGTCCGGCGTTTAGTATAGCGATACCATAAATGCCATTTGCTTCTTTAGAGCGTATTTTCAAAAGTTATCACCGTAGGTTGATATCACAGTAATAGCATCTAAGAGAAAGTTGTGAGTTGATAATTGGTCATTATATGAATAAGACCGAATTAAAAATATAAAACTGTTGTTAGGAGTAAGGGTAAAATTAAACAAAACTAATTAACTCTGCCAAACATTTAAAGATGAATCTAAGAAAACAGATTACTAATTATTTATAATAATTTAATAAAAAAAATCTGTTGCTTAATGTAAGTAATGTATTATGAAAGTTGATTTTTACATCAAAATCTGTAGTTTCAATTTGATTTTATAACATAATTTCTAAGATTCGGGATCCCGTGTGATCCCGCGCGGGATCGAGTAATCCCGCAGGATTTAATAAGCTGCGGGATTGCAATCTCTACTCTCGAACAAGTCTTTTGAGGGGAGCAATGCAGGGAGCGTCTGTAATAGATGAGAGTGCCTCCGAGAGGAGAGGCAGTTCTATCATCGCCGACGGTGTTATAGTTCGCTATCAAAGGGGTGCGGATGGCAGGTTTGAGGAACGTTTCCAGGTTGAGGAAGACGTCTGGTTTGCGGGACGAAAGGAATTTCGACGATTCCTCCCTTTAGTTGCAGGAACCGTTGGCATCAAAGTAGCAAATGGAGACGGAGCGGGGTTTTTCGCGCGAGGTTGTGCAATTCATTTAGATTTTATTGTTTGGGAATCACCCTACGGAGGGTGTCAAAGAACGGGCGATGTTCTGACATGAATCTGAGCATCTGCTAAGGGGTGGTGGCCTGTTCGTATTTAACGAACACGGCATCTATTTAGTCTGGGTCGAAGGCCCAGGATAGCTCACAGAGCAGATTGAGCTTATGCTCGGTCGACTGAGTGGCTCTATGAGGTGGCGTGAGAGAGTTAGGCACGTGTTCGCAAGCAGTGTGGGAGCACTTGACGCGATCACAGTCCGCAGTGGCGTGACCACACAGACATTTCACGCAGCGCGGCCTGCGCGTGGCTATATAACTAGCACCTGTGGCATTGCCCAGAGGAAGACCGCTTATGCGGGGTTGCGACCCGGACACCTTTGAGGCTACAAACATCTTAAATGTTAAAGAAAATGACTTTTTTTGAAAGGTCGAGTACTACACGCACCATGTCGTAGCTCTCAAACTTGTTGCGGCCGTTGTACATTCTATGTCCCTTACGGAGAGGCCTTGGGCGGTCAAGTCGTCTTTGACAGTAGACTCAGAGTATATTAGTTAGTAGATACCAATTATCTTAGTAGTTAGGGTATCGCCTTCATAAAAATTGGCTCACGATAGCAAAGATATCGCGTAAAATACAAAACTAAGCAGGTTTGTATTTTAATAACTATATTTTTTTTTTTACAACTAAGCTAGCAAACAAGCTTACGGACCGCATGATGATAAGCAATCCAAAGCAAATCGTCAATAAAATCTATTTAACAATGATAATTTCTGTCAAAAAGAGTCGGCAAAGAACAATACTGCTTAAACTTTGTTAATCCATTAAACAAGCGGTTTTTACAATTTAAATTTACATTATTAAATAGCTGGACAGCCGTTGGTGGTGGTTGGCCCTTCGTAGGTAAGCAACGTGATAGTAATAAAAGGACACAGGTACATAATTCGTAGCCACATGGCAAAAACGGAATTCTTAAAGTTTCACTTCTGTATTTGGTTTTCAATAATATATGGGGGAAGTGCCTGCAGGACTGTTTACGGCAATTAATTTAATTGATTAAAAGTTCAGGGAATGTCGTTTTAAAACAGTCTTTTATACACATGCTTAGCGTGGTAGGAGCACTATGCTAAGATCTATAGAATTATCTAGATCAATCTGTGAGTCTGGGGCTCTAGCCAAATCATTACAGTCTGAAAAGCAGACCTGGTACAAAATATTGTTTTTACATAAAAAAAGCGGCCAAGTACGTGCCTTACTTGGGAATTGTTATGGGCTAACTTTTTCCCGCGGTTCTACCCGCCCTAAATTCGGTTATTGGTGAGGGAATTCAACAGCAACTCCTCAACACTCCTCCGACTCCACACTTGACCTTTTTAAGTAGCCATATTTCACCTTAATCGGTACAGCGGTATAAGCGTAAAAAGGACAGACAGAGACAGAGTTACTTTCGCATTATAATATTTATATGGATTTCTAAATAAACTTATAAAACGATTGTGTTCAAACCAATTTTCGTTGCAAGTGTTTATAAAGCTCATTCGTGATTTTTTTAGATTTTAGGAAAAAAGCGGTTTCAAAATTAGAGTAATAGACACTCATTTTTAGGGTTCCGTTCCGTATTTTTAACCTTTATAGCATCACTTTGATATCCGTCTGTTTGTTTGTCTATCAAAACCCTTTTTTTTAAAAATGCGTAAGGGTATCATGTTGAAATTAATATCAAATACTGAGATTTACGGTCTCTTGAAGCTGTAATAAAAATCAAACTACAAAGTCAACGCAATTTTTGTCGCATATTGCATTTGGCATTTACAAATATCAAATATTTAAAAATCAAAACCTATGGGGTACCATTATCCAAGAATGATGAAATTTCATAAAGCCGTGCGACTTTATCTCATGATGGAAGAACTTATACATATAATAAGTTTATACGGAATCCTTCGGTGCGCGAGCCAAACTCACACTTGGCCGGTTTTTTTTATCATTAAAAGCCAAAAATTGAATATAAATCTGTTCTGACAGACAGACAGACAAAAACTACACGACTCTGCATATTATTGTTTATACTATGACTACGGTTTATCTATGCTACAGTATCAGTACCAATAGCACTTCACCCTAACCCCCTGTACAAATACCTACGTAATTATCTGAGAGAACTTGGCTGCTTCTTCTCATGACTTATTTTCGCTTTAATTTTAAAGCAGAACGCGGAACCTTTCGTGTTCGTAATAAATAATATTATTGATGAGATAATCAATCAAAAACCATCAAAAAAAAATTCAAACTGGATTTAAACCGGACTTGGTTATCGTCTACGTCATTCACAGTCGGTATTTTGTAATAACTATTAGTGTTACATCGGTAATTGTGATTGAAATAATAAGTGATAAAAAAAATTGTGTAGGTAAATTAAATAGTAACGGTAAGAATTTCACTCTTATGATTTATATATACAAGCCTAATTGACTTGGTTCACGTAAACATTCTTTTCCAGGATAAAAAATATTCTACCTTAATCCCAGACCAATATTTTTTCTTACCATATTTCATTTCAGACCGTTCTTGTAATGTTTGAACTAATCATTGAAATTGATTGTCTCTGTTCCGTAAACCAAGTATTTTTAGGGTTTCGTAGACAACTAGCGGAAACTAAACCAATATAGTTTGGATTTTTTTTAAGTTATTGGTGTACGGTTTAGGAGGAACTTCCTCCCGCGAACGCTTGGGTTGTGGAATGAGCTTCCTGCCAAGCTTTTCTCTAAGGACTACAGTATGGGGTTCTTCAAGAAAGAAGTTCTTAGATTTTTTAAATGTTGGCAACGCGCGAGTGATGATCCTGGTGTTACAAGCGTCCACAGACTGCGGCACAGAACATTATACTCGTCTTAAAAATGTTCTGTGGGTGAATCGCTTACCATCAGGCGGACCGTTAGCATGCTTACCACCTTAGTGGGATAAGAAAAGAACAATAAAGAATACCTAATTGATTGATTTATTGTTTGATAGTTTCGTTTTATCTTGTATTCGTCGTATCTCGTGTTTAGTGTTTACCATTATCGCCTTCTTTCCGTCGATTCTGATCAAAAAGGTAACATAGTAAATATTTTAGTATTTACAAATATAATTCAAAAATTTGTTATATCTGTCTGAATAAAAGAAACTCTAAAACGCGTGGAGGTATCAAGTTGAAATTAATATCGAATACTAAAGGGTGTGCGGCTACATAAAATTGCTTCTTTATGAATGCAATAAAAAAATTAGGTCCAAAATATAGCCATTTTCGTCAAATACACAATGAAATCAAAACGTATGGTTTGCGTCCTTTTGACGTTGAGTCACGAAATTTGGCAAGGAACAAAAAGTTACATCACAAGATTAGGAAAAAATCGAAAAACTATCTTTTTGTACGTAACCCACGGTGCGCGAACCAGACTCGTACTTGGCCGTTTTCGTTTAATATATCTAAAAAAAAATAATAAAATAAGAGTTTTTGGTTGTTTCTTATTGCTGATGACTTGTAATAAAGTGATTATACTACGAAAAAATATAACTATATACGATTATTTACATCGATAGGTACATATATTATATTCACTGTAACATAGCTCATGTATCACAGAATTGTTCTCCTTTAAAAGTTCTAACAAAAGTCCGCGACAGCATATGTGTATCTTTTAAGGTTGGCTCACTATAAACTTTTTTATCCTAACCAAATTTGTTCTAAAATAATGCATAATATGCGGAGGTGTTTTTATAAACATGATCCTTATTATTATATAATTATATATTATTTTATAATCCTTATCCAAATAAATACGTTATTCATCACAAGTATTGAATTTAAAACAAAATTGCCCTTTACATCATTCGATTTCAATAAATATCTTAGGAGATATCGCAGTTTTAAAATAACATCGCAGCAAAATCAAATACTGCGCGCGCATTTATGATGTGCAATGCCGGCGGGCAGTCATGAAAGGGAAGAACGGTGGTGGCCCCAGTTAGCTCTGCGAGATACCATGCCGTCCGGCTTATACGCGGGGTCAGCTCCCTCCTTTCCTACGCAGCGGACGTAATCGACATAAAACTTTTTTCAAGGAAAAAAACTTTGAGGCTAAAAATAGGTTTATGGATACAATCGGCCACCTGTGCGAAGCCGGGACGGGCCGCTAGTCTATCATAAAATTAAAGTATATGTACATAAGTACTAAACCAAACCAGAAGGTACCAAGCAATAATGATCGCCTGCTCACGAAGGTGTCAATATTAAATTAAATATTTATCATAATATTGAAGTTTTTTTTACTCGTATTCAAAGTTTTTTATATAAAATCTCTGAACTCTAAAGATGTTTCCTTAAATTTATCAATTACTAGCTTATTCAAGCGAATTAGCCCGCATGGACTTTAAGAGGCTATAGGTACTACCCAAACTTTTTTTTTGGCAAATGTTTCTCCGGATCGGCTAAGGAGATTCGACTAAAATTTAATAACTGTGTTCTTCGGGATATGGTTTAGACCCTGAAAACGTAATAACACGATTTACGAACTTTTGTTCGATCCAACACCAAAATAGATTTTTGCTGCGAGGGTGAGATAACGTAATGCAACGTTCGAATATTACATTTTGCAATTATTGCAATAAATATTGCAATACTGAAAAAAAAAACAACGTGATGATTGGTTTGAAAACAAATTTATTTAAATTAATATTTATGATTAATAATACCTTCTAATACTTAATTAATAGCGTATATTTCAAAATAATTATGCTTTTGCGGATATATTGTATTTTTTTTTGAATAAATTACTACATTGCATTTTTTCATTGTTGACGTACTTAATATTTATGATTAATAATACCTTCTTATACTTAATTAATAGCGTATATTTCAAAATAATTATGCTTTTGCCGATATATTGTATTTTTTTTTAAAAATTACTCGAGATACAATGATATTTCTTTAACACCAGAAGCGCTAAGACACTAACAAGTGTCTAATGCTGAACTAAGCTTTTAACATCCTCGCTGTGCTCATTAATATATATTAGAATCAATCGCTACGCTCGTGATTCAATTCTGGACTACTTTGCTAGCTCGGGATTTAAAGTTGGCACTCTTCACAAAAATCAACTTTGCCCACTTGTTGAACAAATAACTATTTTGCGCAAGCGGATAAAGTAGGCTTTTCCACGCAACGACAAAGTCCGAGCCAGTGGGATGAAACATAATGAAACCAACTCTAATTTACTCTAACTTTTTCAAGAAACATAACGATTAATAGTATGAATTTACGAGCGACGCTTAAATTAAATGCCAAGAAAAATTATATATAAATTATATAGATATTGGTTTAAATCCATACTGACATTGGAGATGCGAATGCGAGTTTGTTTGTTTTATTGTCCTTCCTTCACATCGCAACTGAAGTTTGGCATAGAGATATGTGAAGAGACGAAGAAGGATATAGGCATTATGAAAATGTGAATGTTCTTGCAGGTATAACTTTAATCAATGCACATGGACGAACTATAGCTAAAGCTATAGCTTGCTATGGCAAACTTTTTTACTATAATGAAGATGTTGTCGTAGACATCCCACGCCGACAATCAAATTTAGGACAGGTGGAGCCGCTGACAGACGCTAGATTTGTTTACCAGTTAAACTATAACCATCACAAACATCATAATTTAAAATCCCATGAAATATTTTTCATGTTACTCATATGCTAATTTTCTTTTTTTATTTCTTGAATGGTCATTTGAATAAATAGGCGAGGATTAGTCAAACTGATATTTCTTAATTATTGATAATTATGTTTTTTTGATATCAGAGGTTCGGAAGTAACATTTTGTTGATAAATATGTTATGTTGACAAATTTAGATGCCTCAGGACGTTAATCCAGATATAACTGCAATTAAGGAGTGGCTGGCCAAAGAACCTCATTTACCACAAGATTTTGGTAAGTTAATAGTTATAAAATTTGTCATATTATATGTACTATAGCTAGTCAAGTGATATCGCTATATATATACGCTTGGGTTGTGGAATGAGCTCCCTGCCAAGGTTTTCTCCAAGGACTACAGTATGGGGTTCTTCAAGAAAGAAGTCATTAGATTTCTGAAGGGTAGGCAACGCGCGAGTGATACCCCTGGTGTTGAAAGCGTCGATAGACGACGGTGACCGCTTACCAGCAGGCGGACCGTAAGCTTGTTTGTCACCTTAATTGGTATAAAAAAAATTGTGGTTCCGCACACGCGGAGCTCTATTGCTGTCTGTTTGTCTACCTGTCGATTCGTCTGTCCGAATATGTCACGGACAGGTTACGCATGGGTCAGTTTCGCGCGAACATTGTTGCGTTGCAAACTCTAGGAAGAGAGCATAACCGTTAAAAAATCAGGAAAAAAATCGCTAGATTTTATATTTTACAAATCTCGATAGAAAAATTGGATAGAAAAAATATTGTCAACAAAGTTCTTTTTTTAATAAAAAAAGGAATACAATTCAATGTTCTTACGTAGGTATTATTCAGTAGTGCATAAACTGTACAGATATGTAAAATTCTCTATCTTTTTAGTGTTATCTATGGGAAAATGATGATGCTTTTTAGGGTTTCGCATCCGTGGATGCAAGGTTGAAACTGATAGTCATTAAATCCT
The DNA here is from genome assembly GCA_946406115.1 of Apoda limacodes. Classification (NCBI taxonomy): domain Eukaryota; kingdom Metazoa; phylum Arthropoda; class Insecta; order Lepidoptera; family Limacodidae; genus Apoda; species Apoda limacodes. The sequence continues at coordinate 40,817,980 of OX291541.1, forward strand.
AAAGTAAAACAATAAATAGGTCATTATAAACGATATACCAAATGTACTGTACAATTTCAATCTCTCCACTCCCAGTTACCTAAACTAATTTTGAAGCTTCCTTAGTTCTTCGCTATTCCACCAGTTTCTTACCCAAAGCACCGAATTTTATACCACATAAAAAAGGCCAAAAGACTAACGTAATTCTGTTTTTCTTGTTGTACGGCTAAATCTAAATTATTTTATATTTTTAATCTTGCAAGTTTATATAGAAGGTGAAGTTAAAAGGCTGGCCGATAATTATGTTAAGTCCATAACAATGAACTGTTGTCTTTGCTGTGTTTACAGATGATTTCATGCTGAAGAAGTTCCTGCACAGTTGCTACGGCAGCCTGGAGCGCACCAAACAATGTATCGACAAGTTCTGCACGACACGGAGTCTCATGCCGGAAATATACACGTGCAGAGATCCGGAATCTAGTAATATGAAGATCCCACTTGACTGTTCGTAAGTTTACATAGTTCAAACGTGCATATTATTGATATTTTCCTATGTAGTAATTTAAGAGTCTGTGGCTCTCTAGATCTCACACAAGTACGCTTTCAGATTAATATTTAGGCACTGCAATATTGGTACCTTAATATTTGGGCACTGAAATAATGATACCTGAATATTTTGGCATTGAAAACTTGATATTTAATGTTGAAAAGTTTCTTTTCAAATTTTAACAATAAGCCTGCTTTAGGGACTATTTTTTTTACTTTTTAGTGGATTTGGAGTCGGATTTATGTTTTTGTCGTCAAAGTCAATAATTAAAACTTGAACTTTCTAAAATTTTCCTTCGACACCCTAAATTAGTCAAGCGGACGAATGGATAAAATAGAAAGTATAGGAAACTACAGGCTTTAGTTTTTACCACATATCTAAGTGACCCTAAATACAATTATTGAACACAATATAGTATAACACTCAATACGACTAACACCCAATTTCTTACCCATTCCCACTCGCTCATTCACTTCTTTTACCCATCCTCGATTATGCTGACGCTTGCTGAACTAATCTCACGGAGAAGCAATTTAGCGTGAGCTTCAGCGTCGCCAAAATATCTTACTTCGGTTTATATTTGGACTTTACAAATATAACTATATCTCCGAATTGACGCATTTAGCTTTCAAAAAATAAGTTACAAAATCATTTCCTTGGTTTGTAATCCTATATAATATTTTTATTTTTCTCTCTGATTGCTCTTCGTTTTATTTTCATATTTCTTACCTATTTTATGTACGTTTAGTATTGTATGTATATTATCTGTACTATTTTTATGTTTTATATATATATATATATATATATATAACATAATTTAATATTATACTTAAAATATATCATTTACTTAACATAACTCACTTTTTAACTACCTAATGGTTACCAAAGATGTTTACCTTATGTTTTCCCCTACCCAAAGGTTGGTAGAAATATTTAGACATTTAGACATAATACCGTCTATTTTAATTCCTTAAGAAACATTTTATGTTTCATATTGATAGCTTGGTAAGCAATAATGTATATGCATTTAATTATTCAGTGGACGCTCTTATAATTTAGCGTCAAGCGAACCGACACGATTTTGCCGTGGACACTACGCACTAATTGCGCGCGGCTCCGCTAACTACGATAAAATTATGTCGTGTCGCTGGACGGTAAATTATAGAAGAGTCCATTCATTCAACCTACGTCTTTTTTGAAATCAGTTAAAGGTGTAAAGTATATAGTATGTAGGTTGTTGTTGTTCACAATTCAAAAATCAGTATGGAATATGCGAACGAAATATCAAATTCAAAATTTCACAAAAGTGAACTGGTTTCTTTTCTTGCTTTGTAATTTCAAATCGCTTAGTTTGTGGAATTTTCGCTGGGGACTAAAACAACGTGGGTATGGGATTCTTCAAGTTTAGGCAATTCGCGAGTACCTAATGCCCTTTTAGTGTTGCATACGTTCATACGCTACCTACGGTTAACATCAGGCGGGTCGTAAACTTGTTTGCCATCTCAGTGTTTGAAGAAAAATCTTGTTTTTTCTTTTTTCTTTTTTTAACATAAACACAAACATGTACACTATTATCTTTGATTATAAACGAGATCATTCATGAAAATGACAGCCAGCGTCAAAAAATGTATCAATTCTGTCTAAAATATCAGCTCAAATATGTTTTCCTATGACACTAAATTTCTGAGTCTTATCTTTAAGCTGTTATTTTGTTCAAAAATCTTGTTTCCGATTCAATTTGCTTAACAAGTCAAGTCTCATTAACAGACAAAGGAATATTCACTGAGGTGCGGCGTACCGGTTTGTTCAAGGTCCCAAGGTTTTTTTTGGAAACACCATTTTTGAACTTAAGAAAATATTTGTACAGATGTGTTACCAAAGTAAAAAAACGGCCAAGTGCGAGTCGTACTCGCGAACGAAGGGTTCCGTACAATTATCTAAAACACCGGCAAAAAAATCACGTTTGTTGTATGGGAGCCCCCTTGAATATTTGATTTATTTTAATTTTTATTATTTATTTTTAAGTAAATATATAACTAAATATTCTGTAAACATTTCAACCGTCTACCTGTTGCCGTTATAAATATCCAGCAAAAACGAGCATAAAAATCACGTTTGTTGTATGGGAGCCCCCTTAAATATTTATTTTATTCAGTTTTTTAGTATTTGTTTGTTATAACGTCAACATGTACATCATAACTATGACGGTTCATGAGATACAGCCTGGTGACAGACGGACGGACAGCGAAGTCTTACTAATAGGGTCCCGGTTTTTAGCTTTTGGGTACGGAACCCTAAAACTGCTCGTGATAATGTTCCAAACAGGGGTTTTACTTATATATTTTGTTGGCGAAAACATAGAGATTTGGGCCCAACCATAGACACAGAGAACGGCAGCACATTTGCTAGCCAGATGTAAAAAAAAAAAAACACAACAGCACGAAGCAAAACTGTGGTGTCTTGTCTATGAGAAAAGACAGGTTTACTTTGTCTTTTTCTAAAGTGTGGCCATCTTTGTGAGGCTATTGCGCAGTCCATAGAATAGATTACAGAACTCGAAGTCTATGGACCTAACTTAGTATATAACGTGAACGTCACCTTTTACGGATCTTAAAACGATAGGTACGTTTTTTGTTTCCGTTATTTCGGCACAGTTACGTGATCCATGTCGTAAGTGACCACGTTACATGTAATGTAACTGTGCCGAAATATCAGATACAGAAGAAAACCTATTGTGGTAACCGGTAAAATAATAAGATAATGTTACATAACCACGGAAAAACTTTTTATTTCCACAGATACGCTACATGTATGGATGCTGGAGATTACGAACTTGTTATATATTATCTTGACAATCCTGGACTTGAAAAAGTAGAGTTCTACGACTTTCTTAAGAGTTTTGCTTTGCAAGCTGACTACTGGGTCCAACACGTTGACGTTTTTCCCAAAGGTCACATCTTAGTTCTCGATATGACGAACATCACATTGAAAATAGTGCCCAAACTGAATATAATGTACTTCAGAGATTATATTAATTACGTTTTAGTAAGTATGCTTTAAATAGTTCATTCATAGAGCTAAGTTGCAAAGACCGTTTCCATACAATATTTTGCAAAACACTTACGTGGATTTTTTTTAAACAACACAACACATATTTACACTTTGTGAGAAAAAGCGCGCGAGTTTATTTTTTCGTTCGCTGTGTCCGCCATGGAAGTAAACATACACTATCATTGAAGTAAACGCACTGGCCAGCAAAGATCTCAAGTTCCCAACAGCCTATATTTTGAAATATTTAACATTATTATTACGTACGAGTACAATTATTTATAGTAAAAAATCTGCCAAGTGCGAGTCGGACTCGCGCACGAATGGTTCCGTACCATTATCTATAAAAACGGCAAAATAATCACGTTTTTTGTATGGGAACCCCCCTTAAATATCTGGTTTATTTTAATTTAATTTAATTTTATTTAATTATTGATTTTTAAAGTGACTATATAATTTAATCTTCTGTAAAAAATTTCAACAGTCTATCACGGTTCATGAGATACAGCCTGGTGACAGACGGACGGACGGACGGACGAACGGACAGCGGAGTCTTAGTAATAGGGTTCCGCTAATAACACTTTTAGTACGGAACCCTAAAAAGCACCTGTGTTTTAGAAGCTGCATTATGAACTTAAAAGCTGTGTAATAATAAGAGTAGAGCCACTTTACGAGCTAGTGTGCTTAAAAACGAATTAAATAATTTATTTACAAAATTCTTGACTGCAACAAGAATTTAATTATTGATTTTTAATTATTGATTTTTAAAGTGACTATATAATTTAATCTTCTGTACAAAATTTCAACAGTCTATCACGGTTCATGAGATACAGCCTGGTGACAGACGGACGGACGGACGGACGAATGGACAGCGGAGTCTTAGTAATAGGGTTCCGCTAATAACACTTTTAGTACGGAACCCTAAAAAGCACCTGTGTTTCAGAAGCTGCATTATGAACTTAAAAGCTGTGTAATAATAAGAGTAGAGCCACTTTACGAGCTAGTGTGTTTAAAAACGAATTAAATATTTTTTTCACAAAATTCTTGACTGCAACAAGAATACTACATTTATCAATAATACAATTATATTTAGTAAAGATTATTGCATCATGTTAATTTCTAGACCTCAATGCTCGTCACTCTATTAATTATAAGTATGATAAAAATATGTATTTCAAGATAGTTTATATCTCATAAATTCACCAAGCTATAGTGGTAATGGTCTGCCAGCTGGTAACGTTTGTCGGAAGGCCGATGGTTGTTGGAGAAGACATCTAGAGAGGAGACCTCATACGGGGTGGGGAAGCTTCGTACCCCGCCCAAATGCCGGTCGGTGGTAGCACAAGGCACAAGACCGGGAGAGAGCTTCAGTCCGTATAGACTTAAATAAGCTTCTATAATGTGAGATATTCACTTAAATAAGTTTTGTGACATTTCAGGAAAGTTTTCCGATTAGAGTAACACAAGTGCATATCGTGAACTGTCCACCTTACGTAGAGACGCTATACGGACTTGTGAAACCTGTCTTGCCTGCTGAGATTAAAGAAATAGTAAGTCCGCATTTTTACGACTATATGATATACCTTAGGGACTCAGCACCTTACCAGCCTCATACGTCCCCATAGTTGGTGCACGACATACACTCACCGAAGGTAATTTGGGCCATAGTCCACATGCAGGTTCAGTGTTGATTTCACCTTCAACCGCGTTATCCGAGCTAACCTGCCTCAAGAATTGGGCTATCAAATGCAAAAAGATTGTTTCAAATCCGATGAATTTACAACTTGTCCCATAGACAATTCCTCTTAAGGAAATAAATTAAGGAAATCTTTGTATTAACATTAGCATTTGAGTTCTAATTAAACCTTACAATCTAAATAAGGGGGCGTCCATAAAGTACGTGAGGTGATTTATGGCGATTCTTCCGCGACCTCCCCCCTCCCTCGCGTGAGATTGGGTGAGATTCTGCTCGATCCCCTCCCCCCCCTTAAATTCGTCACGTAATTTATGGATGTGATATTAAAGATCGTAATACGCAAAATAGAAACAAGGATTAAGAAAGTAGATAAATCATTTAAAGGACAAAGTATCCATTTCTTTAATAAAATTCCCTCAGAAGTATGTTCATAAAATTAAAAAATAAATAAAAAAAAATTGTTAGACAGAAACATGTCAAAAAAGCTTATTATACAGGACTAGAGACTACCTTAATGATATGCGACTGCAGGGGTTTCCGTCGCCGTTTCTTCTTGCCAGAACGCCATTTTGATTTCGTAACGGTATTAACTAGTAACTTGTAGTTTAGTTTTCGAAAAAATAATATATAAGATACCCTATTTTTGAGAAATAAAGCATTTCAAGCTTAAGGTAGTGATTGTATCTACTTCACTGACCAAGATAGCGACGTTGTGTTAGGGCTCTATGGTTTGCCTCGACAAGTATATACAGTACTTATGTGGTATCCTGGGTTTAATAAAGGCTTTTCCAGAAGTATATTTACGTATAAGTTTTTATATTAATTATAGGTCAAATTCCATCCAGACACAAATCCATTACACAAAGTAGTTGACAAAAAGTTCCTGCCCAAAGAGTTCGGCGGAGATGCGCCAACCTTGCGGGAGCAACAACTAGAGCTGGTGCGGAAAGTACTGAAAAATAGGTAGGTATTTACATCAGCACTATAAAAATAAAAAATAAATCAAGTATTTATATGTATATGTCTTATTGAGGTATCAGAAGATAAAAGGGCTGGCGCAGACTTAGGACATCGGGTTAGTATTGCTATCCGAAGAGGTAACTAGTCTTCGCGGTACACTTCCAAACTACAGCCATTTAGATTAGTTATTTATAATATTAGTGCGGTAAGTTGGTTTTTACAAACGAGTAGACGAATGTTTACCATAGTCACAAGTTTGTTAATACCAATTTCGAACGAATGTTATACAACATTTTTCAACACATTTGCGAGAAAACAGTATAATTTATATGTAATCTTTGTTTACTTTAAACCTTAAAGTAATCAAAGATTTCTAAAGCGTTCTTTAATTACTAAATTTTATTCATCTGGCGCGTCATTTAGGATTTTTTCTAAATTTGATATTCGACTAAATTTAATTTATTTTCAGAGCGATGTTTCTTAACGACGACATGTGGAAAGCTGACCTCAGACAGAAGTCCAAATCCGCTTCACAAGATGCTGCTATGAATGGTTCCTTTAGAACACTCTCCATAGATTAATTCATTTAAAACTAATTCAATGAAATTATCAAGCAAGTGATATTTTTACTGTGTATATAAATGTGTCTTAAAAAAAGCATCGATTGATTTGTGGTTTATTTTTTTTTGATGATCATTACATAAGCTTAAACGTATAATACTTAAAGGAACGTATCATGGGACGTAGTCCATTTGCAGCGACTAATTGACATTATCTGTGGGTGGGTCGCGACTTCAGTGTGTAGTTTTCAACTTGAAGCTGCAGCAGATAGAATTACCTACAAACCAACTCTAATGACGAATGAAAAAGAGTATAAAATCGCGATCGACTATCGATTTCTTTAGTATTAAAGACAATAAAAGTATAAAAAACATTAAGCAATATATTTTAAAAGCAACCTTTGCCCAATCAGAACCTGAAACAGAGGAAGAAATCTTTTCCTTTTTTGAAATCTGCAAAATCCAACGAGGTTCTGTTAAGACAACCCTAAAAGGTCTTTATTGTCATGGTGAGCAATGTTTATTTTAAAACATCAATGTATCAAATTACTGTCACTTTGCTAACAAAAGTAAGTGTAATGTTTTATACAAAAGTAACCACAACTTAGTTTCTGCAATATAATCATTTTAACTTTTTGCTTCTTCTTCTTCTTCTTCTTCTTGCAACTGATTCTCATTTAGCTTAGTGGCGCCTAGCCAGAGCGTTTAAATCGGACACCTTTAAGAGGAAACACCACAAACTTGCCAATGTAGAAATAGGTATTTGAAAAACACGTGCTGTCACGCTAAGACCCGGTTCAAGATACGGATGTGCAATAAAGACAGGCTGTTTTACGTAGTCGTAATCATAAAAATCCGAGTATCGTATTCCCCACTTTCCTCTTCCAAGTTTTAACTGAATTTTTGAATATCACTTCACCTTAAAGGTAAAATGAATTATTCCTTATATCTTAAAAAACAGGATTTTTTTTGCACTTTTGCAGGGCCCCAGTTTTTAATAGGAAAGCCATAACAAAAAAAAACCAAAACATACAGACAAAGTAATTGTGAATATCTATTAAACATTAAAAAATAACAGCTCTAATGCCAAAATCCAGGAAGGAAACAGGGGAATACGTTTGAATGGGGAAAAACAGCGAGGTATTTCCTCTTAACTCCCTCCGTCCTTTAACTCGTCCCAAAAACGTTCCCGCGTTCGATGACGACGAAAAAGCAGATAGCCTTGCATCTAGCCTCCAAGCCCAATGTGCATTAATCACACAACCTTTCGTTACGAGAGGTAGAAGGTGCAGTGGAGCGCAAAGCTTCTCTGCCCCCGCAGGATCCTCTGCCCCGTCGCGGTTGATGAAGTCAAACAGGTCATCAAAGACCTACGCTCCCGTAAAGCTCCCGTCGCGGACGGTATCTCCAACGATATCCTAAAGCGCCTTACTTTTCGCCTTCTCTTCCTTCTAGTAGCAATCTTCAATGCTGCTATCAAAAATTGCATTTTTCCTTCTCAATGGACAGATGCTATTGTTATAGGCATCCGGCTCGGGAAAGCTCGTACCGAGCCGTCCTCCTACCGCCTTATAAGTATATTACTTATTACTTACCCTTGGTAAACTGTATGAACGTATCCTCCTCGCTCGCCTACGGAACGCTATAGTCTCCAGAGGCATCTTAATCGACGAGCAGTTTTGCTTCAGCTCCAAACACTCCTGCATCCACCAAGTCCTCCTTATCGCGGAATACATTTCCACTGGCTTCTAACCAGTATAAGTATATGGTTTGGCATCGCGTGACGAAGTGTCCCGGTTTTAAGTTTAAATCAGTAAGGTACTGTAGATTTTCCGCCATTGTTATTTCGATGGGTAGTTTATAGGTAGCGAATAGAAAATTATACGCAACGAGTTGCTATAATTTTCTGGCCGATCGGTGGGAAATATGTATAGGTTACGACCTCTTGTTCGGTAAATAGAAAGTAGAAACGCTAGCGAACGTCTTATCGCAGTAAATACTTCATAGTGTTATTACGAAGTTATAATAGATGGTGTCAGTGTGTTTTTGAATAAAAACAATCGGAACACCGGGTTTGTCACTTTTTTTCATAAGTTAACATCCAAGTGTAAAATATAGACCCGGAAAGTCCAAATAAATTAAAATTTTAAGTAATTTTATTAGATTAAATTTTATAAAGATATTTTAGAATGGTAGAGTCATCGTCAGACACTCCTGTGTCAAATATATAATTAACACTGACGCTTCATACGAGAAATGTATTGAGAAATATTCGTCTACCGTCCAACCCGATGCATATCAATTGAAGGATGCCAATGGAAACTGAAGATATAAAGGGATAAGTTGTATTTGTATAATAATTCTCGCATATAGTAAAACAATCTAAATGATGCTTATTCGTCTCGAATTATAAAAGAGCACAAATATACCAAAAGATCTCCCTAAATGACCTCGTTTCATTAAATAGCAGAACTTCCCCGATACCTAAATAGAAATAGGTAGATTGCAGCTAATTTACGCCCCCGCACATGGTGGAGAACGCCGTTAAAAAGGGATAAATAAAGGTAAAATATGATTAGCACCTTAATCATGTCTTCAAATATTCAGGAGTTGTCTAGAAAAATGTCTGGTGATAAGTCTGAGGTGTTAAAAGCCCTCAACAAATTGAGGCGCACATTATTTTAAATGGGTTGGACAAAGCAACGAAGGGTTGGCAGGTTCTGGAACTGTTGAAACCAAAATATCACTGACGTATATTATCTCCCAGGATATCTCTCTGTGCATAAAAAAATTGGAGGAAAGCACAACATATAAGGAGATTATAAAATGTATCATGAAAAAAGTGTCCTCAGATGACACCAACCAATATTTTTAAACGATGCAACAGAATGAGAGAGAAGGCATAGAGCAATATTTATATGAGGACAGTGTTTCCTTGGTATGGAAGAGAAAAATCGAGATGCTATGTATTGGTTTTGCAACCTTTGTGTATGATGCACTACAATGGCTCGACCAACACTAGGTACCTTCAGTAATACCCACGTCCACTACCAGCCTACGCCTCTCGTGTGACTAACGTTGTGATTCGAGACAATGTTGTGTACTGTTATGGTGTTTACAGGATCATAATCCACATACACTACAGGTGGGTAATTTAATACTCGTTACAAATTCGTCTTTGTTTAAGAAATTTTAGACTTTGAGGCAATAATTGAATACAAGTTCTCACGCAAGTTGCATAATGTAAAATAGATGCAATAAACAAATTGCAACAATGAGGGGTAAACTATAACAAATGTAGCCGTGCTGAACAAACAATCCAGCATTATACATAAATTCTGATGAAAAATTTTTGCAAAAATTAATTTAAATCATACAGTAAAGATTCATTTGTAAAGCTTATTTAACATTCGCACGATAACTTTCTGTTACTTTACAAATTGAAGGTAGTGTCAATGTGTAATTTAAACTTCCTAAAACTTTACTTAGTAACTTACTCAGACGTTACAGTTATCATATTAATGCTACATTACATTTTAAAGGTATGATAAATTTTAGTGATCAGGACTGGGCAAGTTACAGGGGATACTTCTGGCGCGGCCGTTAGGGGTTCGTGTTGGGGTTGCTGGAAGCTTACTGGGATGTTGCAACCTTGCATTTGAAACTTATAAGCTCTCAAAAGTTTGGGTTGCTTAGTTGGTAGCTGATCTTAAAATTTCAAAAAAAAAGCCATTGAACTCAGTGGAGTCGAGACCACTCCACCTTCAGAAATCGGTTAAAAACTTATTTTAAAGATATTTTATTTAATTATTAGTGGAACATAATACCAAGCGAGTTTTTTGGGTCTACAAGAAGGAGACTTTGTGCGTGAATATTATTAGGGTTTCGTAGCCAAAATTTAACGTCAAAAAATCCTTCTGACTGTGTCCATAATATGAGGGTGAGCCCCTTCTTACCAACCACTTTATCCTGCACGTCAAGGAGAAAGCCTACCGCGGCAGAACTGCTGTGCAGATGCAGTGTGTCTGAAATAAGGTGGATTTAATAATAAAAAAAAATTGCTATCATTAAGAACTAAAATTGAGTATATGAAGGTGATGGCTTACCCAAACCAGTTAAGTTTGCAAGAATTAGATAAATTTTGTAACAATGCTGAGCACACTTTTCGATGTGAAAAAAATTTGATAATATTATAATAATTTGCCTATTAAAACATAAAGAAAAAAAAATCTGACACTCTTTTTTTTGTTTTAATTGAAATAGTTTGGAAAACTAAGGTTGATATTCTCTTCATTCTTATTTCATAAAATTAATATTAATATTACCAAGTGAATTTGCTTATTTCACAGTTCTAAATAAATATTTGAATTTTATATCAACAAAAAACCGAGAAAATCCAGATTTTTAACGTGCGGTCACGTTCTAGCGCCTATCGTGCTACATGTTACTGTGTCTCTTTGTATGCTTCAATAGTGAAATATGTTTTTGTTCACAGGTCTAAACGGCACGCTTTTGCTGGGTATCCCTTAAGGTATTTAAACTGTGACAAGTTTTGCAGCTTTCCAGTTAGGTACTAATACAGTATTTTAATTTCGTCACTTGAAGCAATAACAGTGTGTAACGAAGCCGTAAAAGTATAAGTGATCCTTTATTGCTCTTTGAGCTCATACCTATATATATATATATTTTTATGTACATATTTCTTCCTTTTCGGAAGCAGTCGTTTAGACCACTTTTATATTCGACTGAGAAAACAAGTACTAAAATTACTTTTTTTCTTTACTATATCCCAAGTACAAGGACGAAAAAACCTAACCAATGAAGACATTTCTGAACTTAATCATTTATAAAAGCTCATCTCAAACGACTGCTACCCAAAAGGTAGAAATAAGTACATAAAAATATATATATATATATGTATATAATAATTAATAATATATAAATAGAAAATACAATTAAAACATTTTGAACTGAATGTATCTTCAAATTAAAAAAACTTTTTAACAAAAAAGACAACCGCCTTCAAAAGGATGCATCAAAAAGGTAAAAATAATTACTTATTTATAGTTTGAAGTTGTTTTCATGCAAGTGAAGTGTGTTACAAACTGTAAGGTACATAGACCCTAACTTCAAACTGTTATTCAGATCAGACTTTTGGAAATAAATAATTATTTTTACCTTTTTGTGCATAGTGCAAAAAACAACCGGCTTGCATCTTTTTGAAGCCGGTTATTTTTTTTTTGTTTAAAAGTTTTTATTTTTTTATCCATACTCGTAACAAAATTTAAACAATCATCAACATAAAAGGTGTTTCACCAGGTCCAAATTAACACCAATTATTGTTTTGACCAAAAGTTTGAGTTTTAGTTTAGTTAAAGTAGTAGTAATTTTAGTTTAAGTTTAAAATCACTACATTAAAATGGGACCACCTCGGTCGTATACCCATTTTAATAAAAGAAGAATTTTGCAAATCCGTCTATATATGACGGAGTTATGCTCGAACATACATAAGGAAATATAAACATCCGAATTGATTACCTCCTCGTTTTTGAAGTTGGTTAAAAAAAAACTGTTTTTTCAAACCCGGACTCGACAATAAACTATTAATTTGAACTACAAATCAATGCTTACCGTTCAAAGTCGTAACACGAGTTTTTAGAGTTCGGTAGTTAAACAAGTTCGCTAATATCTTTCAGTCTGTCCATCTACCCCTCTTTTTAATTCGTGCCTCGATACGTCCGTCCGCCCGTCCGTGTAATAATCTCCCCCTTTTCAAGTGGGGATGATTTTCTTCATAAACTCATTGAGAATTGATAAGAACATAAAAGGAAGGAATAAGACATTGATAAGGTAGTTTTTAAATCATGCAACATTTAAAAAATTCACTACTTTTAGCAGACATTTTTACCTACGTTTAGTGTGATATCAGCCAGAACGCATTGTTTAGAAATTTGTAGTAATCTAAAAACTATTTTTTTTTTAGAAATAGCAATAGTCTCCAAAGTCAAGTAGTATATTCAAATAGTATGCATGATATGGCCGATCAAATTAAGCGTCATTTTAGCAACGAAAGACTACGGAACCCAAAACCGCTTACACTAAGCATGGTCTGTCAGTATCACGCTCTCGACTGGTTCTTTTTATGTTATATTAGAAGTTTGTTTATTTTTTTCTTAAACTTCTTTCGAGAACTAGTAAAGTGTGTTTATTGGACTAGTGGACGTGCTGGTTGATATTATTTTATACTCGTAAAATATGTGTAAATAATAAATTTTTTTTTATTTTCCAATATTTACAATAAAATACTAGTTTTATTATTGTGTAAAACGGAAATTAATTAACAATCACAGGTAATTACTTAACCATTCAACATTTTTTATTGGTTAGAGCCCTCACAAAATCCTCAAGCGTTCCATCACACGTTTATCAACTTTAAGCTTTTGCAATTTTACAGTTTTGTTCGTAATCTCACCGACATATAGTTTGCAGAATCACCAAGATTTTATCCATGTGTATCGGCAGCATAGGTGGTGACAGTTATGCCTCACCGGCCAAATACCTTCGTGTTTAGAATTTGCGGTACAAGCGACGAGAAAACTACCCGCCCTAGCTGAATCTGAATCTTCCTATCGACTTCGTTCACGAATCCTACTGCCGCAAGTAAGGTACCAGCGACGTAGCCTTAACTTATGTATTATCGACAAATTATATAGATTATGTCCTGTCTTATCCCAATTTTAACTTAAACCTACTCGCCGCAGAGGTCCATGTAGGGATTAGAACATCGTGCACAGTTCTTCCAGGGACCTACCAGGAACCTAACATGTGTCGTATACTTGCTATTAACGTTTTTGCTACACCCAGCCCTGTCCATTGTTTTAAAGATATGCTCCAGCTCTTTAAAATAATTGTATGTAAGTATTTTGGCTCATTGGTGAATCTGTGCTTGTAGTAAAAGGGATGTTAGTTAGTTAGTTAGTTGGACTTATGTTTTCCGCACTTAGCCTCAGAATAGGGCCATTGTACGTAGGTAACCGGTTCATGTCATTGGTTACACATACCATCGTAGCTCCGTCCAGAAATCAAGAAGGCATCTGATGTTATTCAGCGCCTCTCTCTTGGTTTGTGGATTCTTAAGGGGCTTTGTCTGCCCACTGTTTGTTGTGTAAGTCGGTTCGGGTCCCATTATTTTCGTGCCCGATCCTCTCTGCCAACTGATCTGCCGCATCATTGCCTAGAGTCCCACTATGACCACGTATCCATTGAAAAGTAAGAGGGATACAAATTGTTTTAATTTAATACGTACAATACAAGCCGAAACGTTAAAAAACAAGTGTGGCAAGTTTCACAGCAATAAAATGCTGCGATAAACGTGTAAATGCTGTATTTGTTGTTAGGTATTTCAATATTCGTATAAGCAAAAGTGTTTTATGTCTAAAGAGAGGCTCTTGCACTTGTTTTAGGGTTCCGGAGCCGAATGACAAAAAAATAAACGACAGACAGACATGACGAATCTATAAGGGTTCCGCCTTATAGATTCGTCATGTCTGTCTGTCCATCCGTCCGCATGTCCCAGCCACTTTTTTTTCGAGACTATAAGAACTACTGTTGAAACTTGATAAGTGGGCAGATGTATTTTGTGAACCGCATTAAGATTTCTTCACAAAAATAGAAAAAAAACAATAAATTTTTGGGGTTCCCCATACTTAACACTGAAACTCAAAATTTTTTTTTTCATCAAACCCATACGTGTGGATAGGTCTTCAAAAATGATATTGAGGTTTCTAATATTACTTTTTTCTAAACTTTTGAATTGTTTGCGCGAAAGACACTTCCACAGTGGTAAAATGTGTCCCCCCCCCGTAATTTCTAGAATAAGAGAATGATAAAACTAAAAAAAAAACCACCCCCGAACGAGATTCCGTAAGAAGTTTTTTTTTAATACGTCATAAATCGTAAACCGCAATTTACCTTTCATTCAATTAACTCAAAAAATTTAAAAATATTTATGATTGTGTTTGTAGATTACATAAATGGTGGTAGGCACGGAACCCTCGGTGTGCGAGTCCAACTTTTACTTTTTTTTATCTTCTGGGGTTTTGTGCCTTAAAAGTAAAAGTCTATAAGTTCATTTGCCTTTTTGTCACAGTGATTTTTCTTAAAGGGCATGTGACGTAGTAACTTTAATTTTTGCATCATCATAAATCTTACTTACCGCACATAATATGTATATGATAAATGCTTGTAGTAGATAAAAATTAAAGTTAGATTTATATTGGGGTCCATAAATATAAAAGTAAATATATGGCAAAGTGAATGTTTACAAGATCTGTTTTTTATACTAGGAAAATGAGTACTATATCTGCATTTTATTACTTTTGAAACCTATGTAAGACATAGAACAAGATCAAAAGTGTATGAGGGCGTCAGTTTGGTGCCAATGAAAAACGTAAAAATTGTTATATTGTGTAGGGCGGTTAGCTCTTTCAAATGGAGGGTTAGGTAGTTAACAAAATTTTGTTAATTAATAGCTAACTACATAATATATTATATTAATTCACATATGTTTTTTATAATGTAATAATGTAAATGACTTGTAAATAAATTTATCAAGGTCATTGCTCAAGTTCATACCCATCGATTGATCATACCAACCACAAAATAGTAACGTAATAAGTAAAACATGTCATAAGATAACTAAGCAATGGTTTTTTTTTTGTAGATGTCTCAGGAGGTAAATTCAGATATTTTTGCAATCAGAGAATGGCTCGCTAAAGAACCGCATTTACCACAAGATTTCGGTAAGTAATTACGAAATTGTTTCTTTTATCTAATTAAAATTTTATCTAAAGAAAGTGGTTAACTCTGTTTCTACCGGCTAGACCACTCTTCATAGACCTTTTATAGCAAATACACCTTATATGTAACTGAACTCTATCCGTATGAAGAGTAGGCACCTAGGCCCTTAAACTTGAGATATATTAAGACTAAGAAATGTTCTTTAGTTGACGTACGTATATTGAATGCAAAAAAAACGTAACAAAAACTAAGTGCATTTCGCAATTCCTCCATGCTGCACCTCACCTGAAAAGTTCAGGGTAACACACCCCCTTTACAAAAAAATGTTTGCTTTAATATATTGAATTAGAAATGAACACAACGACTTCCTCGCAATGTTCCTCGCATTGTAGGTTGATCAGCTGGAAGCCTGGCTCGTTAGGTCGGTTTGGTTACAGTCAACTGACTGACCCGCATATTTTCTTGTCTGAGCTCTAGTCCACAAAGAAACTACGCGTGCATATGTTGTTTTTAGGTCTTTAGACATTACCGGGAGTTGACTTAATGCGCTTAGTGCAATCTTAACTTCGTTAATCGACTGGATGAGTCGTGAGATAGTTAGTGCATTACCGCAGTGACTTTGTTGCTGCAAATTTGGATAGGTACTTTAACTGAAGAAAGCCGCAAAAAAAGACAATTAATATTAAAATTAAGTCGGTGGTGGCCGAGGCGTTTCGCTTTCACTTTGCGTCCTCAATGGCGGAGGTTCAAAACCCGGCGTGAACGAATGAGTCTTTTTCTTAATTTCTCAAGTAAATTAATTATACACACCACTGGCTTTTCGGTGAAGGAAAACATCGTTTGCATACGTCAAAAAAAAGACGTATATGTTGTCCACAATTCGCACTGGGCCCACGTGTGGACTATGACCTAAATCACCTTTGTAGAGGGTAGGCCGTGCCCCAGCAGTGGGGACGTATAAGGGTTATTAAGATTATTAAAAAAATACAGAAATGAAGTAAATTATTACTTAAGAGGTTAATCTTCATTTTTTTTTACTAGGATTTTTTTGGATCTACTTAGTAGATCCGTCTAAAATTTAATGATCGCGGTCTATCTATAGGTAAATGTACTTCAAACCATATGCAGCGTATAAACATAATTCATATACTTTTGTGCAGCTCTTTGAAAAGCCTATTCCGAAATCTGCAGTTGATTTTTTTTACATTAAGTAATCAGGTCACTGCGATATTTAAAAAAAAATAACAACTGCAAAATGTCGAATAGGCCTGTCGAAGAACTGAAAATAAAACTGCAAATTCCTACACTACGGATACGGATACCCTGTATAACGAATTCAAATTTTCGTTGAAAAACTGCAGAAAAATTGCAAATTCTAGTATTATTTTAATTGCCCTGAAGAGAAAATGGACCTGTCAACTTCACAGACGTAGTGTATCGTATTTTATGTTTAGTATGTGACGTAGGGAAACATCATAGGGAAGGAAGCCTACACAAGACAAGTCTACTAAGCACATAATAGTAATAAATAGGTATGTATATTTATCAGTATGGGTACTAGATACGGAGAGTATTTTTCGCTTTTGACCTTTGACCAAATTAGTATTTGTCCCACACCTGCTAGATTTAATGTTACCTACATACTTATACTATAGTTAGTTCTAAACTTCCGCGTTTTTCACTCATTATTATAATAGAACTCGGGTCTCAACGCGATGCACGTTAGTACGTATACGGAAACGTACCTGTATTGAGGCCGATGTTTCGACAAGGATTGCACCACCGGCACCCAATACAGGTACGTTTCCGTAAACGTACTTACGGGCATCGCGTTAAGACCCGAGTTCTATAATAATAATAATACCTACTGATAATATACTACTTGTAATTAAAACGATGGCACAAATAATCTGGCGAACTTCTAGCCTTATTAACACTTGAACTAGTGTGATGACATGCAATGCGTTATTTACAGATGATTTCATGCTGAAGAAGTTCCTGCACAGTTGCTACGGCAGCCTGGAGCGCACCAAACAATGTATCGAGAGGTTCTGCACGACACGGAGTCTCATGCCGGAAATATACACGTGCAGAGATCCGGAATCTAGTAATATGAAGACCGCACTTGACTGTTCGTAAGTTTTTTATAATTTATTTTAAAAGGTAGGTACAGTTACGCGCTATGGTCACGCGAGGCAAAGTAAGTGGTCGCCTAGAAGTTTCGATGTCTGCCTCGTGGTCTGTAGGGCAGAAGTTTGAGCCTGGCATCTACCGACTAGTCTTCTTCTTAATTTCTCAAGCTCATTGTTAGCTCTCCTAAGTGAAGTTTACAATCGCTGGGATAGCGTGATGGACTATGGCCCAAATCGTCCTCGCCAAGGTGAGCGTAGGCTGGTGTCCCATCAGTTGGAGCTGACGTAGGTATAAAGGCCACGTTTTCATTGGGATAGATATATGGAAACACTTTGTAAACACTTACCATTACCTACATAGAAACGCAATACACTTAAGGGTTCCATAACTCAAAAGGAAAAAGGATCCATTATAGGATACTTTGTTGTTTGTCAAGACTCTTTTTCTAAGGAACGCCAGGAGGTATCAAGTTGAAATTAATATCAAATACTAAGGTCTACGGTTTCTTGAAGCTGTAAAAAAATCAAGCTTCAAAGTCAGAGCAATGAAAATATACGGCTGAAATACGGCCATTTGTGTCGCATACTATGCCATTTAATAATAAATCGAAATCATATGGGGTACTTTTTAATTTGTCCTAGAATCATGAAATTTGACACGAAGCAATGTCATACATCACAAATATAGGAAACGCATAATTATTTGCGAGCGCGACGGCAAATAATTATGCGCGCGCAACAGAGACAAACAGTGACCGGTCATTGAACGAAATTCTTCCTGCTTCACGTCCCTGCTTTAGTACTGTGCAACAAGGATCTTACTACTGTGAAAGCGATACTAATGCCGCCTTTTATTGTTTTTAGGACGTCACGTCATTTAAAAACAAATCATAGCTCTTATAAAATGCGTATTGGTAATTATAACACTGTTACGTTCTCTCGCCTTTGGCTCGAGATGCAGCCCAACCTCATGTGTAATAACAAACTTAACACTCTTGTATCATAATACATTATATTGCCACAGGCTAAACGATTAATTTATTCAGTCGGCCATCAAATGCTTTTGGACAGAGCAATTGTAAGGCAAGAGACCCGACTAGATTATGTCTTCACTCGTCACATATGGCTAGTAGGGTGTTGCTCAGCCAGTTATACATTTTGTCGCGGCACCGCCATGACGGTTACGATGTAATTGTTGGTTTTATCCATAGACATAGGGAACTGGACAGTCCTTTCCTAGTCAGCTGTAAAAAAAATAGGTCGCGAAAGTAAGACAGAGATAAAGCGAACCTGTGGTCTCTTGTCTCTTTCTAACTTGTTTTAATAAACATATACAAACGAAATAGCAGAAAGTGAAAAAATACCACATATTTGCTTTGTCTCTTTCCAAACTGATGATTTTGTGAGGTTATTGAAAAGTCCATGGACAGATTACAGAATTCAAAGTCTATGGAGTTATTCAAGGCAATGACTGAATATTTAGGTTGATTTTATACCACTAAGGTGGCAAACAAGCTTACAGTCCGCCTGATGGTAAGCGGTCCCCGTAGCCTATGGACGCTTGCAATACCAGGGACGCTTCCAAAACCCAAGCGTTCGCGAGAAGAAGTTTTTCTGAAACCGCACTATACGCGACCATTTCGGTTCTAAAGTGTGCGATTGAATTCCCTGCCGATGGCGAGCGGTGCGATGGTAGAAAGTAGCCGTGGGCATCATTTCGAACAATGACCGTTTTTGTGTTTTTATAACAGATACGTCACTTCCAAAGAAGCAGATGACTACGAAGTTCTTATTTACTATCTCGACGATCCTGGTTTAGAAAAGTTTGTGTTCTTTGATTTTTTGAAGAGTTTTGCTTTACAAGCGGACTATTGGATTCAACAAATTGCAATTTTTCCCAAAGGTCACATCATTGTCACAGACATGACAAATGTTACAATGAAAATTGTATCAAAACTCAATGTGATGTTCTTCAAAGATTTTATTATGTATCTTTTAGTAAGTATTATATTATAGATTTTTTTCTAGTATACTTTCCGAAAAGTTAAAAATGCCGAATCTTTCGTCATATAGGTATTCAAAGCTCTAGTGAATTCAAATATGCAGATTTACGAAAAAATATAATTTCAAAACATCGCAAAGTAATTTTGATTCAGTAAAATACTTTTGTAAAGATTTGCAGATAGTCTGACTTCTCCGAAGATAATTAGTCCGTAGTAGCAATGTCACCTAAACAGAAATAGATAATTAAAAAAAAAATCTTAGCCCTTCAAGTTTTGTGAGCAGAAAATTGGTTTTATACAGCTACGTAAATAGAAAGTCTAAATTTAAAGGAAATTGAAATAAAAAAAATTGGATAGGGTAAGATCTTTTGTTGGTCGGCACTTATAAATAAAAATCATAATAATAAAAGAGGCGTTTTGTTGACAGGCATTATACGCTTATACGTTCTATTGACCTAAAATGAATGCGCTTTGACTTCACTTCCCAGACCGCATTCAACGCATTGGCTGCACATGCTCGGGAGGTAGAGAAGTGGATTCGCTATCAAAATAGTGAACGGCCATATTGTTTGCTTACATTTGGTGAACAGAACGATTTCAATGCCTATGCGATGTCATAGCTCTCAATGGCGTCAATAGAACGCACCCAAAGGCAATCCCTAATGTATCTTGACGCCGATAACAATTTATAACAATACGCTAATAACATTGGCATTTATATATAAATTTGATCGAGTAGGTATGTATAAAGGAGTTGACTACACGAGCATTAAAAAACAATTTTTAAAAGAAAAAGACGAAACACTTAAAAGTCAAACATACAACAATGATGCAATATGTATAGAATACGGCACAATTCTTTTAAATTCTTCTAATCCATTTTTTCTTTTTACATATTTCTTATAAGTTTACACCAGTTTTAACAAGCGCTTTTTAAGGTATACCTTTTGGGTATGAAGCCTTAATTTTTTTTTTAATACGTTGTGACCATTGTGGCCGAATGTTACCAACCTGGAAATCGTACGAATGTTTTCGACGGACGGTTGATTTCTACCAATTCATATGTGACTTTATGTGAGTCACTTAATCCTTACAATTGTTTTAATACTTAATCACGAAATTTCAAAATCAAAAGCAAAAAGTACATCATAAGTATCTCTGAAGTATATGAACAAAATAATGTGAACGCTGCTTAAAATATTTATATTAGAATTATTTAGCATGAATTACGAGTTATGTTTGCCTATTAAAAAATAAAGATGACTTCTAAGAGAAAGGCAAACTGGAAAACAAAAGGCATTCTACTATCAAGTAAGAAAATGAGGCAATCAATTTTAAAACTAAAAAAAAATAAGCATACTACAAATTCAACTTCAGATGACTATTATATAAGATACAAAAATAAGCTTAAGTCGGTTATTAGATGCTCAAAAAGGGAAGCAAATATCAATAACATCAAAAACTCTGATAACAGAATGAAAGCAACCTGGGATCTGGTAAAAAAAATGTACCACCGCTACAAATGACATTCAGAATACAAAAAAAAGTATAAAAAATTACAACTGTACTCTTATTAGCACAATGGAAATAGCAAACTACTTTAAATATCTATTTGCCATTCAAAACGTAGTCCAAAATTTTATAGACCAATATAAACCTAAGGATACTGCTGTTTGTAATTCTATATTCCTTAAGCCCCTAGATTCAGCTGAGGTAGTACAAATTGTCAGAAAACTAAAAAATAAAAAAGTTGTGGGCATATCGGTATATCTCGAAAGTCATTAAATCTTGTATCTATTACATAGCCGACAACTTTAAAAATTGCTAGCAATTATAGACCGGTATCATTACTACCAAGCTTTTCAAAATTATTCGAGAAAAGTACATTTTATAGAGAAAAACAATATACTAAATGAGTTTCAGTTTGGATTCAGAAAAAACTGTTCTACCTCAATGGCAGTATATATGGTATTAATTAAGATATGGGATTTAGTTAACAATAAGAAGGAATGTACTGCGTTATTCCTAGACATGACCAAGGCATTTGACTATGTTGTACATTCATGGTTTTAAAACAACTTCAGCATATAGGCATAAGAGGAAATGCGTATAACTTTCTCAAATCTTATTTAGAAAACAGATCACAGACAGTTATCCTTAACAAGTATGACGAAATCACAAAACATGTCTATTAGGTGTGTCACAAGGTAATATATTGGGACCGCTCATTTTCTTGGTATGCATAAATTAATTGCCAAAATTGACAGAACATTTGTGCGTAAATTTTGCGGATGACGCTACAGTTTTATTTGTAAAAGAGGGTAAAACTCTGAAAATAAATACAATAAAAACCAAAGAAATCTAGTTTTAAAACAAAAACAAAAAAGAACGTACAAATGTTGATATATTAAATTAATAATAAAAAGGTTGAAGAATTAAATGACATCTGTTTTCTAGGTATCTCTATTGACAAACATTTAAATTGGGAACTGCACATAGACTCTTAAAAAAAAATTAAACATATCTCATATCAACATTAATTGATATAGGGTCTGTAGATATAGCAAAAAGTGCGTATTATGGACATATATCCTCTTCTTACGCACAGCATCTGTGTCGCGGGAACTCCGTAAACGTTAACTATATATTCTTAATACAAAAACGAATGCTAAGGAGAAACTTAACATTTATTAAAAAAAAAAATTAAAAGAGGAATGGCGCCAAAAATACCTACTATTTTGTCAGTACAGACAAATTATTCGTTTATAACTTGGTAATGATGGCGTATTCTTATGTTTAAAAAAAAAGACATGTTAATACTGTATTATCTAGATTATTTAGGTACCCATCATGAGATGAGTGTCATGTCGCCATATTAAATGTATGGAAACTGAAAACAATTTTCGGTTAGATACAGTTTAATTTATATATTATAGATACATTTATATATTATGGATACAGCTCGTAAATCACTTTCAGGATCAATAATCAATTTTCCGACATCGTGTATGGTTGAGAAATAATCGAGTGCCGTATATTTACTTTTGATATAAAGTATGGAAAAATAACATTAGTAACCTATCGCTGTCACTAATATGTTGACTAAGATGTATATAACCTTGACCATGGCACTGCTTCTCGAAGAAACTCGTAACATCGTTCTTACAAAATCGGAACTTAAGTATAGTTACAGACCCTAACCTCCCAAACTTTAACAAATTTATCCTCTTCTGTGACATTTCAGGAAGGATTTCCAATCCGAGTTACCCAAGTGCACGTCGTGAATTGCCCGTCGTATATCGAGACACTCTACGCACTAGTGAAACCCATCATACCTCTCGAGATCAGGAAACTGGTAAGCCTTTTTGACGAAATTCTATGGTAAAAACTATAGACATAGAAAACTGGATAGCGCATTTCCTAGGCAGCTCTTAAAAACGGGTCGCAGCAGTGTGACAGAGACGAAGCTAACCTGTGGTCTCTTGTCTCTTTCTAACTTGTTTTAATTTAAACATTTGTGAAGGCTTTTGCTTAGGCATGAAAGCTTTGCGTAAGCAAATAAAAACAAATATAATTAAAAAACGTTTTATCACTTAACTATCAAATATTCCAGATTAGTTTTCATTCAGACACGAAGCCATTGCACGAGATAATTGACAAGAAGTACCTGCCCAAAGAGTATGGTGGTGATGCATCTAGCCTGAGACAGCAGCAGTAAGAACGAGTGCAGTTGATTCTAGAAAAAAGGTTAAAGACAAATTAATAGACTTTTAAGCTACCTAAGTAGTAGTAGTGCACCTTAACCTAACCTATGCCCCAACCCTAGTCTAAATTCAAAGTGTAGTAATATGTATAAAAGTGTGTATTTAATTTTAAGATGATGGCTAGTAGGCAAGCGTCAAAAAATTGCAAGCAATCTCTTAGTTTTTTTTATATATTACGTCACATTGGTGGAGTAAAGTAATAGCCTACCGTCAGTCATCCGATATCGTTAGCGTTTGGTGCGAGAGTGGCTTTAATTTTCTAACAAAACTGTGTACCTTGTTACTACTTTCTAAGCCTGAAAATTTATTTGAGAGCAGTATATCAATTATAAATGTGAAAGTAACTCTGTCTGTCTGTCTGTTACCACATCACGCTTAAACCACTGTACCGATTGAGATGAAATTTGGCATGAAAATAGTTTGAGTGTGTCGCTTTTTTCTGTAATCCTTCGCCGACAACTGAATTTAGGGCGGGCGGCTCCGCGAGCAAAAGCTACTTAATTATAAATAAGTTTTACGATACGAATCATGCAAATCTTGTAACTGAGAGCGTCAGTCACGCGTTAAAGCTGTAAAAAATCGGTATCTCGTGCAAGTTTTTTCTAAAACTGAAATTTAGTATGAAACTGAAGAATATTTAAGCTGAATGCTTAAACATAAATTGAATAAAAATTGGTAAGTAAATCATCCTTTAGAGGTAAATCGGACTTAAAATTTTATATGGAAATTCGATGTATTTAAAAAAAGGTAGGTATTATGCCTTTAGGTGCAACCTTTCATCGGTGCAACCTTTCATCGGTGCAACCTTTTATTAGCAAATGAAAGTTACAGAAAAGTACTGACTAACTATATTTTTGTGTTTATACTAATTGAGCGTGAGTTATGAGGGTAGTTGGTAATTGGGTGGGAGCGCGGGAAAACAAGAGCAAAATGGCATTAATTTATATTACGGGAAAACAATTTATATACATATTATACCTTAGTTTATTGTATTTTTAACGTAGGGCATTAGTATTTCAAGGTAGGGCATTGCCCCACAAAGCCCCCCCTTAGCTACGTCCCTGGCACGAGGTACTGACTTCTACAACTTTAACACGTGAATGACGCCCTCGATTACAAGATTTGTATGACTGACGATCGTAAAACCCATTCATAATTAATATGCTGCTCTCAAATAAATTTTCAGGTTTAAGAAAGTAGTTGCAAGGTATAAAGTTGTGTTACAAAATTAAAATCCGCACCAAACGCTAAGAAAATCGGATGACTGACGGCAGGCTATTTCTTACTCCACCAGTATGACGTAATATAAAAAAATTGGCCTTCAGAAAGTGCTTGCAATTGTTTCGCTCTCCTCCCAGACTAAGGGTTACCGCACACACATCGCCCTGTTTGCTTACTAGTTTATCGTGAGCCATAGCGACGCAGATCCGATGCTAGTGGACGTGCTTTGTAGTATGGGGTTTCATACAATGAATCTTGAACCGCTGCTAAAATGTTAAGTATGCGGTGACCTTACGTTGATTTAGAGATACTGCACTACAGGACCACAGGCTTCTACTTGATGTTATAGGCTTAGGTCATAGTCACAAGTCACAATATGGTCTCTGACTTAACCAGGACCAATGATCTAACATGCTCTCCGAAGAACGGATGCTAGCTCCGAAAAAAATGCATAACAAACATAGCTATTTTTTTATTAATTCTTAAGTATATGTTTTATATTGTCTCCAGGGAAATGTTCCTCAACGACAACACGTGGAAAGCAGATCTCAAGAAAAGGCCAAAACACGCTGCAAACGATAAAACTATGAATGGATCCTTCAGAACACTGTCTATAGATTGATATTAAACCGTCAAGAATTAGAATATTACGCTAATATATGAATTACACCTCGCAGAAAGTGATATATTATTGCAACTAATGCAGTTTAGGTTGGCTCTCAAAACAAAAATAAAATGATAAATCACTTATGCACGGTGTACAATTTGCTTTTCGTTCAACTACGACACACAAGTTATTGTAAAACAATAAAAATTGTGTCCATCAAACCCTTTGTTTATTTAGTAAAATAGACCTTGGCCCTTTGGACTCGGTTTCGTCGATGAATTAATTCACAAGCCGTATCGAACTGTTAAGTTTGAGGAGGGACTTTACCTCCCTATGTGTGTTCTACCGTTTGTATGAGGCGTTGCGTTCTGATGAATTTCTCGAAATGATGCCCACGGCTACTTACTACTATGGTACGGCTCACTGTCGGCAGGGAATTCATCCTTACTACTTAGAACCTAAATGGTGACGTACAGTTCGGTTTCAGAGAAACTTCTTCCCGCGAACACTTAGGTTGTGGAATGAGCTCCCTGCAAAGGTTTTCTCTAACGACTACAGTATGGAGTTCTTTAAGAAAGAAGTTATTAGATTTTTGAAGGGTCAGCAACCATCAAGCGGACCGCAAGCTTATGTGCCACCTTATTGTAATAAAAAAATATATACCTAGAAGAAATAACGACGTGAGTAAAACAAAACCCAGGATAAATAAATATTGAACATGCAGTACAACTAGTACATACTTTTATTAAACCTCATTGCTCCTTACATATATAAACATTGTACGCTGGGTTAGGAATCAGTATGCACGGTAGTGCACTGCCAAGTTCCTATTCGCATTAGTCGCATTACTGGGATACGCATTATCCAAAGCACTTCGTGACTATTTTGATATTTGTGAGAGAGATTAATCTTAGCTCCAGAACGACTAGACAACAATTTTCTTAATTAAGAAAATTTAGCCATTAGTCATAAAAAAAACTGGTGTGCGCTAACGTAAAATGCAACATTATTACTGTGTGTACTAAAAACTATCTTTTCGAAAGTACTTTTTATTCAAGTTTTCTCATTTGATTGAAAACTGATATAAACTACGGAACATTTAACACAGGTTTTTAATTCGAAACTTTGAAAATTTTTTTTTTTTACCATGAGAACTTCGTGTAATATTTGAATTACTTCATAGATTTGATTGTTATAAATGGATTATCTTTAAGACGTTGAGTTTTATTTTATATATGGATGTAAACTTAAAGTAATTCAAAACATATTGGTTGAAAAAAAAACATTATTGATGAAATATTTACGTGACGTATAATATTAACGTGTATAGGTTTATATTCATAGGGCAGAGCCCCTGTTTCTCTATAACCACATTGTTTAATTAGCTAAATTATGCCAATCGTAAAGCTTTAAAATGAATGCGCTCAAGTACTGCAGTAGTTGTGGTGGGGCTTCTTCTTCTGTGGGGCTGAATTCCGAATTTGCCACTCGCGCATGGAGGCTTTGTGCGTAGCGGATGGCCAGCTAAGGCAGCCAGTCTAGTTCCCTCCAGAAGCTCAACAAGTGACCAACATTGCTGCAGGCCCCTGGAGCGTCACTGGGGTCCCTATGTGTATTGCCCTGCAGTCTACCTTTTCACAATGTAGCATTACGAGAGATGATTCATGCTCTGCATGTTGTCGGTGGCACCTAAAAGGACAGAAATGTCGGTTAAGAGCGCAGCGGCTTGTTAGGATCTCTACCACCGTTCTCAGATTGACTATGTTCATCCGTAGCAGGGTCTTTGTTAGTCTAGGTTAGGTAAGTTAGATTTAGGTTAGGTGTTGAGTTCCTGGACTGTTGACACTAGGTGGTGCCCATTCTGATTGATATTGTTGGCGGGTATGCGGTCTGAGCCAGTAACGCAGCTGGTTAAACGGTTTGGGTATGATTGGTTCCAGCCCTATCGGATTCGAGCTTGAGCCGATTTTGGCTAGATCATCGGCCGCATTTTTGCCAAGTGAGCCACTGTGGCTCTTAGTCCATCCAACTGTCACGGTGTCACCACCTGCACAAGTAGTGCTTGGTGACATTCGAGTAGTAATCTTTTTGTAGATGGTGTTACCATTGAGAGCTCTCAGTACAGCAGCGCTGTTGTAGAGAAATCTGATTTGGTAATCTGTTATCTTCTTTCTTTCTACGTCTTTTGCAACCTAGATGCCTACGTTGTTGGGGTGTTTACTGGTTGCTACTTTCTTAAACATATAAGGTCGAGACAAGTATTGGAATATTCTGAATGAAACTAGGTGAGTACAGGAGCTCTTTATGTATATATAATAGTTGTTTTTTTTTAGACTAGAGAGCACTTAAAACTTAACTTTTAATAGACAGCATGACATAAAATAACTTTACATAACTTTCTGAGTTTTTTGACTGCTTCAGCTCGATTCCGAGAATCTCGGAATATCGAAATCCCGGAATCTCGGAACGTTAAGTCCGATATTATAGTTCCGATACTGAGTAGTCCAATATCATAATATCGGAAAGAGTGAAATATTCTGTATAATTTTTAAAATAAGACGTTAAAGGTGCCTGCCGGCGCTCCGTTGTACGGGCGATTTGATGTTGTCTGACTACCTTCTTATTGAGCTGCTAAAAAGTTACAGAATGCTATTACGGCTTTCCTACTTTCTTCCACCAAAGTCCTACAAACTGTCATACAGAACCCAGTACACTATCCACGAACAGCTACATTGCTTAAAAAAAATCTTACGGGGGCCCGAGTCCCGGAAATCATAGTAAAACTATAAAATATTAGGGCTCAGCGCCGCTGACACTTAACATTTGGGGGCACAAGCACCATAGAGTCTGCTCTACTACTACTGAAGGGCGAGGACGGGAGTATTGAAAGGCCAATCTACACTTTGTACAACGTTGCCTCGCCTTGACGACTTCCGAACTTTGTCAGTTATTGTCCCCAGTCAAAGGGAGGCAGTCTCTAGATTTGTTTACTGGTGTCGCGAATTCGACTTGCTACATACAAGAGAGGTAGGGCACTGCAAGCTCGAATAAGCCACCTGAACAACTAAGCAGGGCATAGCGAGTACTTGCTCGAATGAGCGGCCCGAACTGGGGAAGTACCTCCACCTTACAGAAAACCGCGGCCATAATAACACTAACATTGAGTAGTGTTGTGTTCCTGGCGGTGAGTAAGGTTGCCAGAGCTCTTTGAGGATTCGCTGCGCGGACAGCGGAGGACCGGCGGTGCTTGTTGCTGTCATACTTGGCGTAGACGCGGCGTGCTGGTTCGGCGGTCAGGGAGACCTGATGAAACGGCTGACCGCTGGCCGCCCGCAGGTTGAACGGGATCCCGAACCCAGGGATCACTTAATCTCCGCCCTGGGAGGCTGATTCGCCAGCCTGTGTAAAGTATCTGAAGTGGTAGTCGTGCCGGAGAAGGAGACCGGAGTGGACCCGGCTACTACAACAGAGGGGGATCAGGGGCCCTTCCGCCCGCCGTGCCAGCAACCGTATCATCTGTGGCGAGCTTCGGCAGTCTTAGAACCGCACCCTTTGTCCTCTATGCTGTCTGTGCAGTGAATCCTCATCCTTAGTCTTAGTAACTTTTTTTTATATATATTATGGCCAGAAGACAGAAAAAGAAAAGAGTTTGCACAGCGGCTACTCCATCCACATATAATGTGGATTTTTGCAACATCAGGGGTATTCACGCAAATCTTAACGCAGTCCACCACCATCTCGAAACTGCGCAGCCGACCATTCTTTTTCTAACGGAGACGCAGATATCCTGCCCGGCCGACACATCATACCTTCATTATCCCGGCTACAAACTCGAACACAATTTTATGAGTCGTGCCGGTGTATGTATGTTCGTCCGGGAGGATATCTGCTGTCGCCGCCTTCATAGCCTTGAAGACAGGGACCTGTCGATATTGTGGGTGCGCGTAGATTACGGCGGCCACACTCGTATCTATGCGTGCCTATACAGGTCTCATAGCGGTGACACGGACGTAACTCGACTCTTCACGCACCTGAGTTTGACGACTGACAAAGTTCTAGAGCAATATCCCACAGCAGAACTAGTTATTTTGGGAGACTTTAACGCCCACCATAGCGAGTGGCTCAGTTCTCGAACCAATAACTATGCTGGGATATCTGCTCATGAATTTGCTCTGACCTATGGATTCTCTCAGCTGGTACTTTCTCCAACGAGAATACCAGATATAGAGGAACATACGAGCTCCTTACTGGACCTTCTGCTGACTACTCGTCCGGACGGGTACTCCGTCTCAGTGGATGCGCCTCTTGGCTCCTCGGACCACTGTCTCGTTCGGACTCAAGTGTCATGCACACAACCTGATCCTTCTGGACCAACTAACTGGCGTCGTGTGTGGCACTATAAGTCGGCAGACTGGGATGGATTGCGTGAATTTTACGCATCGTACCCGTGGAGGCAGATCTGCTTTAACTCAGAAGATCCTGACGTCTGCGCAGCCGCAGTCACTGAGACAATCCTTGCTGGTATGGAATGCTATATTCCTAACCCGCGAGTAGCTGCCGGCGTAAAAAACGACCGTGGTTTAATAGGTCTTGCAGAAAAGCTAAAATTCTTAAGCAAAATGCATATGAGGCTTGGACCACGGCTCGTTTTAATAAGGATCCGAATATTTCTGAGTTAAAACGCAAATTAAATGCTGCCTCGAGGTTCAGTAAGAAAGCAACTGCCAGAGCAAAATTCCAATTCATCGGCAAAATAGGTGGGCGACTTGCGAGCTATCCTTCTGGGAGTCGTGCTTTCTGGTCGCTTGCCAAAGCTGCCGAAGGGAACTTCTGCCAGTCGTCGTTACCACCACTGCGAAAGACCGATGGTGACTTGGCCCATAGTGCTAAAGAGAAAGCCGATCTACTGGGCAGTCTCTTTGCCTCGAACTCGAATATGAACGATGAAGGCGCTGTACCACCTACTATACCGTGGTGCGGTAAGTCCATGCCGGAAATCTCCATAACGCAGCGGGAGGTCAGGCGGGCGTTGCTTTCTCTAGACGTTCATAAGTCGAGTGGGCCAGACGGTATACCAGCAGTGGTGCTTAAGCAGTGTGCTCCTGAGTTATGTCCTGTACTCACGCGCCTCTTCGCGCTTTCCTACCACACTAGGCAATTTCCGTCTACATGGAAGACTGCGAATGTGCACCCGGTGGCCAAAAAGGGCGATAGATCAGATCCATCGAATTACAGGCCTATCGCTATTACCTCTCTCCTCTCTAAGGTGATGGAGCGTGTGATCAACACACAGCTTCTAAGATACCTAGAAAAACATGACCTTTCGCCACGGTCGCTCGACTGGTGACCTTCTTGTGTATCTCACACACCGATGGGCACTAGCCATTGAGAGTCAGGGGGAGGCATTGGCATCTAGCCTGGACATAGCGAAGGCGTTCGATCGGGTCTGGCACCGCGGTCTTCTATCGAAGTTGCCATCTTACGGAGTGCCCGAGGGTTTGTGCAAATGGGTGGCTAGCTTTTTGTCCGGCAGACGCATACGAACCGTAGTTGACGGTAGTTGCTCTGATAGCATGGACATTAATGCTGGTGTCCCGCAAGGCTCGGTGCTGTCTCCTACGCTGTTTCTACTGCATATCAATGACATGTTGGACATCAACAACATACATTGCTATGCAGATGACAGTACTGGAGACGCTTTTTACACGGGTCGTGCAAACATCCCTCGTTCCGTTGTGGAGGAAAACCGCGGAGAACTTGTGTCTCAAATCGAGACCACACTGTCCCAGGTCTCTGACTGGGGACGGGTAAACTTGGTCCAATTCAACCCTACAAAGACACAAGTGTGCGCGTTCACCGCTAAGAAAACTCCATTCACTGTGGTCCCACAATTCCAGAACACTCCCCTCTCCATCTCCAAGAGCATTGGGATCCTTGGTGTCGACATCTCCAGCGATGTTCAGTTCCGAGATCATTTACAAGATAAGGTAAAGCTGGCGTCCAAAAAACTTGGTGTACTCAACAGAGCGAAGCAGTACTTCACGTCGGGGCAAAGGTTGTTACTTTACAAGTCGCAAGTTAGGCCCCATATGGAGTACTGCTGCCATCTCTGGGCAGGTGCACCCGGATACCAGCTTGGCCCTTTTGACTCGGTTCAACGACGGGCTGTGAGAATTGTCGACGATTCCAAACTCACTTGCGGTATCGAGCCCTTAAGTCTGAGGAGAGACTTTGCCTCACTGTGTGTGTTCTACCGCTTGTACAATGGGTTGTGTTCTGAGGAATTGTTCGAAATGATGCCCACGGCTACTTTCTACCATCGCACCGCTCGCCATCGGCAGGGAATTCATTCTCACACTTTAGAACCTAAATGGTCGCGTACAGTGCGGTTTCAGAGAAACTTCCTCCCGCGAACGCTTAAGTTGTGGAATGAGCTCCCTTTCAAGGTTTTCTGCAAGGACTACAGTATGGAGTTCTTCAAGAAAGAAGTTATTAGATTTCTGAAGGGTCGGCAACGCGCAAGTGATACCCCTGGTGTTGCAAGCGTCCATAGGCTACGGTGACCGCTTACCATCAGGCTGGCCGTAAGCTTGTTTGCCACCTTAGTGGTATAAAAAAAAAAAAAAAAAAAAAACATTATATATAGTATATAGCAAACACAATATTGAAATTCGTGTTCAGTAAACTTAAGAAGCAAAAAACGTTATATTAAATCATATCTCGATTTGCAAAGCTTAAAACAAAAGATAACAATTAATAGCAGTAGTACCATTCCTACCTTTATAAATCTTAAAGTTTCTATTTGCTTCAAAAGGCGTAAATTTTTTCCAACTAACCAGTAAACAAGTATATAATGCGCATACATGTCCTAAATATAATGCAAACCCTGTATGCACTGGAGCTGTCACAAAAACAAAGACTATGTTAAGGTAGTTTTATTACTTTCCGATTAAAGTAACTACCCAACCACATCAAGGTGTGATATGACTTTTGACCAAGACTTTGAGAAAAAATAGGAAAACCTTGCCTGTGAACGCCAATTTTTACCTTTTTGAAATTATAATAGCTTATTAACTTGTATGCGAAAAGTTTAGTGTATATATAACATACGGAGCGTTTGTATTTTACATAAGTTTTGCCGTAGTGTTGAAAGTAAGCGTGTTTTTCTTCAGCTAGATAATTTTGATGCATTGTCCGAAGTTTGCTTTTGCTGAAATGCTAGAAGCCTTTAATTTATTGAGAATGCACTAACAAGTTTCTCTCTTAAAAACATATACATAATGTTAGTAAATAAGTAGATTCGATCCATTTGTTTCCAATTGTATTCTTTTAAAGATGATTTTGAGTTTTTTTATTTAATTAGTTGCAGAACGCATTATAAAGATAAGAGGTGGTTTTCAAAAAAATAAATAAATAGTACAGGGTTAGTCGTTATATTCTCTTGTTTTTTCAATTTTTGATTAAGTATTTAAGTCAAGGTTATTTCAGAAGGTATTTTTAATTTAGATTTTATTCATATGTTGTGCTATTTTTAAATATATTTATCAAAATTGATTTCAGTATTATGTTTTTTATAGTTAAATCATCACAGAAGTTGTTTTATTTTAATGTTGATTACAAAAAGAAATTAATTTAAAACATCTTGTATATGATAAAACTTTATGAAAAACATGTTCAATTCCGATATAAGTATCGGAATTCCGATATTTAAATCTAATACCGGAAATCAGTATCGGAATTGAAAACCTTCCGATTTTATATGCCCTAGTTTCCACCCTTAAAACATCATTATGATAATTAAATATTAGTACTCATGTGGTTTTCGAAGAATCAGTTGAGTAACTCATAATTTTGGAGTTATATATTACCTGCATTATATATTAAATTTTATGGTATTTGAATGCCTTACTTTTACAGGCCTACTGGCTGTGCAAAGCCATTCTATGTATGTGTTATTCTTAGCTTACGACAGTGCTCTCTAGAAGAAATAAGAAACTTACACCAGAATTCGCGTAGGTCTTACCGTACCTCTATTGAACAAACGAGTGTAAAATAATATGGGAAAATTGGTAGTTCTAGGAATTGGCTTCAACACGATTTTTATATATATTAATTGGACGGCGCTATCTAATTACAGCCAACGCGTAAATCTTGCAGAAAATTAGAAAACCATTGATTATATAATAAACTTGCTTAATTTTTTTTTAATTGCCTATTAATTATTTTCAAAAACGTTGCAAAATAGCACTTTGTTTTAAAAGAAGAGAGGGACATTTTGCAGACGAGAGTTCAGGGTTGGGAAGCTTACTAAGCCCCCAGTTCGTGACAGAGACATACGTAGGAAACCGGCTTCTTTCGTAATATTAGCTAGTGCCTGCAGTGTCTAGAAGCATCTCACATGCGTTCCTCCGATAATTGATGTCGCGCTTGGAGAGTTCCTGCACAATCAACTTCAACTAACCTATAAGTAAGGTATCATCGCGAGGAACCTCTTCAACAGGTAATCTGATGGGATAAGTGGTTTCAGTTTTTCGTCTTATTAGACTCGCAGTTTGTTTCACCCATGTAACAATAATTTATTTCTGGCCCGGGACAGGGCCTGAATTCAAGCAATTTCGGAAGCCCCGCTGGGTTGCAATCACAGTAGACCCAGTAAAGTAGGCCTCGACGACAAACGCAAGCTCGTAAGGAGCTTTCTAACGCCTGATAGTGACTCAATAGAAACAAAACTTTAAAACCACGCACTGTTAGCTGGGACCACACCTATTCCGTAGATAGCTTTCAGTTACAGATAGAATGGCGGGCATTTAAAGAAAAAGGTTTGTTACGTATACTGTTATACACCGTATAAAAAACCGTGCTCGTTTCATAATACCGAAAAAACCTGACATTTTTGGACATTACACACAGCGCCGTCTGGCCCCAAAGTAAGCAGAGCTTGTGTTATGGGTGTCAGACAACGGATATGGATACATAAATATTACTTTTTTTTTGTAAATACTTACATATTATACATAAATACACCCAGACTCAAGAATAACACAAATGTTATTTGTCACATAAATGTTTGTCCAATGCGGGAATCGAACCTACACCCTCTGCGCAGCAGTCGGCAACACTACCAACTATGCTGCGAGGGAGTTAATAAATTCCGGTAGATCACGAAATTCCTAGGCAGATCGTAAAGTATGGAAACGAAAGGAACAGAAATCGCATTGTGTAAGTCATGTGAGATAGGTTAGGTTCAGTTTCTCTTTAGTAAACGTAGATGCGATAAACATATTTTTAGTTATAAGTTCCTAAATTCTCATCGCACATTTTTGCCAATTTTAGTAGCCTAGCTTCATTGTGAACTCAAAACAACAGTTCCTTTCTGTGTGAATTTCTTAATCTAAATTATTTCTTTTTTTATGCATGCTGCGTAGGTGTTGCAAAGTAAACGCGCGCCTGTCGTTAAGGATTCGCACGACGCACTTCGAAAAAGTGTTGTAATATAAATTTTTGTAGGTTTTATGCCAAATATTTTTTTTTATATCTAAATATATTCTGTTTTAGTACATTGTTATTTAAAAAAAAAAAAAAAATGTCGTTATAATTCTTAAAAATCTTGACAGTGTCATTAAGGTTATGCCGGTTACGCGCGACCGCTGCCGTTACAAACGACCGCGCGCCCGCTTAAAGGTTAAACTGTACAAGTTTCTAGAACATATTCTGGTTAAAAACAGCAGATTGAACAGTTTAACTGTTCAAGCAAAGGAAACCTAATAGGTATACCAGAGTAATATTTGTATGTATGTACTCCTCCGTGTATGACTTTACAGGAACTTTGCCGTGCAAATCTATCAAACAATTTACAGGTTTTTGCTTGTCATATCTACATATTACATTAGTCGAATAATATACAACTAGCTATGACTGCTAAAAATTAGCTTTTAGCCATTATTAAGTTAATTAATTTTCATCTACAAATCTTGTTTGTCCTGTCTCGTTAGACTAGTTCCGTGCAGTGGCTATAATATCGTGCTTTTCGGCAGTCGTGCAAAAAATCTGCTATACACAAAGCTTCTCTTTCTGATACTTTTAAATTTAGTGCCAATAATATTAATAAAGTTTATGGTGAGACATTTAAATATTCCCGAAATATATATAAGTGTGTACATATTTTTGTCAAAATAAAATTAAAATCTGAAACAATAATAGATGAGGCAGAGAATTGAGACAAGTCTTTTATTGTAATTTATTGATTGATAGAATTTAACGTAAATATATACGATTTCAAATTTCTTCAAAGCCTTATCTGTTTTTTGGTGCGTCTATCTTTCTGCGTTGACCAAACTTAAGTGTTCAGTTAATGCAATAGTAAGAAAGTTGACTATATGTCCGTCTATCTATTTGTCTTAAATCTTTTGAATCAATTTCACCCATTTCTCGTTTTCGGATTGTGCTGTAATTTTGGATAAATATAAACAAAGATTTGTCGGAGTGCATAATTCTTAAACTTTCTATTTTATACATTTTAGATGCCTCAAGATACAAATTCTGACGTGATTACGATCAAAGAGTGGATGAAGAAAGAACCACATTTGCCTCAAGATTTTGGTAAGTACCTACCTAGTAGTGAGCTACGATTGATATTTCATTTCAAATAACTACAAACGTACAAAACACTCAAATTATAATTAGGAGCAAAAAAATACGTCGCTGAGTTAGAAGACATGTTAGGGGTGCATTTAGAAACTTAGAAGAAAAAATAAGATTTGCTACATCTTAAAAATTATGATGAGCTTGAAGGTTTTTTTGAAAAGAGTGATGAGAAAAATTATCAAGTCATATTTTTAGCCTAATATTCCAGGATTATTGAGATATATTCTCAAATGTCAAATAGACGTTTTATTAGAAGGTCGTTTAAAACTTAAAGTGAAGTGAAGAAACAACTAAGATAATTCAAGTTACAGTCCTTTTCACATAAATTTATCTACGTGACAAGCAAAGAGACCACAAACAACGATCAGGTGAATTTTTTAACTCACCTGCATGCAGAACTTGGCCGTGCGCTGCCGTGCACTAAAATTTGTAGAATATAGAATGTATTTTTTTCTTTTTTTTAAGTTTTTTTTTATTAATATACCTTTGTTTATTATAGTCTTTATTTGAACCGGATTTTAAACTACAGTTACATAAAATATAATAATAACTAGCTGGGCATGTTTTTGTAATAGACTGAGTTTAGTTTTAAACACACCCTACGGCAATCATCCTAACTGTTTTTTGTTAACTGTTATTGCTTACCGAATGCTGAATCAAGTGACATAGGTTCGATTCGCGCACAAGACAAACATTTCTGTTTGTCTTAAGACTGGATGTTTCCTGTGTGTAATATGTAATTATTTACAAAAAAACTATATCTATACATATAATAAAATCGTAGGAAAGTCAAAACTGTACAATGAATATTTTTTTAAAAGAATACTTGGGGTGTGATCTACAATTGATACCGAAGCCAAAAATATAGTTTGGATTTTTTTAGTTTTTAGTTTTAGTTCAAATTTGGCACGATTATTATTTAGAAGGGTCAACATATAGGCTACATATTATCACGCTATCACTTACGGGGAACGAGCAGTGAACCTTTATTTCTTCAACGCATTCTGTAACAACGTGTAATCTAACGACGCATATTTGACTTGCTTCTTAATTATTAATTATTCTACTCACACATAGCTATTTATTTTATGTTAAAAAATCTTGTAAAGTCATAACTTATTAGATGTGTTATAATTCGTTTTCACCATATAAAAATGTTCCTATTGGCTAACTAGATGTCGTTGGCGTCGAATTTGATGGCGCTATGGTTTTGTTCACAAAAAGTGATCTTATAGTATACGCAGACGACGTCGCGGGCAGCAGCTAGTATAATATATGTATTTATATCCGTTGTATATAGATCATACGCTTATAATCGATATTAGCGCTAGCAAAGCCGCGGGAAAAGCCAATTTACATATAATATTCTTGCTCATATTTTTGATACCGGCTTAAACTTAAAACTTGTTATTTTATGTAATCAGAATTAATTTACTGATGTCGGCTAAATGAAATAAATTAAATTATTAACATAAGGGTAATTAGGATCTTCTAGAGCTGTGAGATATCACACACCGATGGGCACTAGCCATTGAGAGTCAGGGGGAGGCATTGGCATGTAGCCTAGACATAGCGAAGGCGTTCGATCGGGTCTGGCACCGGGGTCTTCTATCGAAGTTGCCATCTTACGGAGTGCCCGAGGGTTTGTGCAAATGTGTGGCTAGCTTTTTGTCTGGCAGACGCATACGAGCCGTAGTTAACGGTAGTTGCTCTGATAGCATGGACATTAATGCTGGTAATAAAGGCTCTGTGTTGTCTCCTACGCTGTTTCTACTGCACATCAATGATATGTTGGACATCAACAACATACATTGCTATGCAGATGACAGTACTGGAGACGCTTATTACACGGGCCGTGCAAGCATCCCACGTTTCGTTGTGGAGGAAAAGCGTGAAGAACTTGTGTCTCAAATCGAGATCGGTCTGTCCAAGGTCTCTGACTGGGGGCGGGAAAACTTGGTCCGATTCAACCCTTCAAAGACACAAGTCTGCGCGTTCACCGCTAAGAAAACCCCATTCACTGTAGTCCCACAATTCCAGAACTCTCTCCATCTCCAAGAGCATTGGGATCCTTGGTGTTAACATCTCCACCGATGTTCATTTCCGAGATCATTTGCTAGACAAGGTAAAGCTGGCGTCCAAAAAACTTGGTGTACTCAATAGAACGAAGCTGTACTTCACGTTAGGGCAAAGGTTACTGCTTTACAAGTCGCAAGAGGTCGGACCTCGTATGGAGTACTGCTGCCATCTCTGGGCGGGTGCACCTGGATTCTAGCTTGACCCTTCTGACTGGGTTAAACGACGGGCTGTGAGAATTGTCGACGATCCCAAACTCACTTGTGGTATCGAGTCCTTAAGTCTGAGGAGGGACTTTGCCTCCCTGTGTGTGTTCTACCACTTGTACAATGGGTTGTGTTCTACTTTCTACCATCGCACCGCTCGCCATCGGCAGGGAATTCATTCTCACACTTTAGAACCGAAATGGTCGCGTACAGTGCGGTTTCAGAGAATCTTCCTCACGCGAACGCTTGGGTTGTGGAATGAGCTCCCTGCCAAGGTTTTCTTTAAGGGAGTATGGAGTTCTTCAAAAAAGAAGTTATTCGATTTCTGAAGGGTCGGCAATGCGCGAGTTATGCCCCTGGTGTTGCAAGTGTCCATAGGCTACGGTGACCGCTTACCATCAGGTGGACCGTAGGCTTGTTTGCCACCTTAGTGGTATAAAAAACAAAAAAGGATCATTCACGAAGGTCATCAGCGCCTAGTCGTCCGCTGCTGGACATTGCTCTTCAACTTAGGTTTCTGTTAGGTCGCTCTTGCATCTAGCTAGGTGCTTTCTGCCTTCCAACGAGGTCGTTAGTCTATCTACAGGCTTGTTTGGTCTTTCATAACTGCGTTCACAGGATCACGGTCTACACTCCAGATTCTGCTATGTAACTTGCCCATTTTCACATTAGATTATTAATAATTTCAAAACATCGAGGTGGAATCATGTAGGTATTTGTTTTTTTTTATTATTTAACGCACGCTTGCAACACCTGGAGCATCACTCGCGCGTTGCCAACCCTTCAAAAATCTAAAGACTTTCTTCTTGAAAAATCTTATACTGAGTCCTTAGAGAAAACCTTGACAGGGAGCTCATTCCACAACCTAAAGTATAACTTTTGAATGTTGGACTCCTGTAGCGACCACCTATTGATTCATGAGATCTTTCACTGTAGATATCTTAAGCTCTGCTACCCATGAAGGTGTTTAAAAAGTCAAAAGCTTTTTTCCTAATACTATAGTAATTTAGTTTCCTGATAAGGTTTCTATGCTGCAAAGTATCAAAAAACTTAGACCCAACTCAAAGCACTTTAACAAGGTATTATGTAAATTCTTACAGGCTTCAAATAATTTCTACATAGGTTGTGGAACGACTATTTGTAAGGTTAAACTTACTTGACTTACTAAATAACTCAGTTTTCCCTGGCAACCAGGATTACAAATCGAAAAAAAATTGTTAATACCGAAATGGCTCAAAATTTAATATAAAAGCTAATATCAACCAACTAGGGCGGCTAAGAGTTGTATTAAAGATATAAGAATTACGTCAGGGAAAGGGTATTTTATATTTTAATATTGTGATTGTTTCATGTACCGATTGGAGGTAAAAAATATAGCGAATTTTAGTGGGAAGATCTACTGATTTCGCATTTTAATATTCAAGATAACTAACCTGGTTGCACCTTTAGAAGTTTCAATCAATTAAAAATGTTACACCTTCTTATAATGGCGAACCTCCTTTGATACAATTAGTTAATTAAATTATCTCATAAAACTGGTTTTTATTTTGTCACAAAAAGGCAAGGTATTGACATATTTATGATATTTGCTAAAACTATTTCTGTAGTTTGTTCAAGTTGATCGAATGGATTGAATATCAAAACGTAATTTAAATAACACTGGGAACAAACAAGTAAATCAAGTTTTTGTTACGATTTTAAATGTTTTTATTTGTGGCCATATATATATTCTTTGGTAATATTGACGTGATGAAAACGGACAGGAAGGTGAATTCAGTACAGAAGGTCATTGAGGGAACACTTGTTGCCGAAATTTTTTTATAGTTAGATTTGTATCTGTTTGTATGTTAGGTCACAACTGCTTGTCTAAGCAACTTAGTTGCTATTACTGTCAACTTAAACGGCAAACATAGAGGGTTTTGTTGTACGCTAAATAATTTGAAAAGATGTTGCGTACGCACTATCGCAGCTGCACGGCACAAGCCCTTTACTTAATATGACTTTGCTTGACGACTATGACGGATATGACAAAACAGCCAGAAACGTGCTTACAATTTGTCACAGAGATAGTTGAAGACCTAAAGAAGAATATAAGCTAGCCTAAGCTTCCTTCCTATTTTTCAACAAATTCTAAAGTTCCCGCAGGAACTCCACGTGGATAAACTACAGTTACAGCTAAAGATTTAACAAATTCTAACTATAATCAAGTAGTTACCGTAAGAATCCCACGCCGATAACCTGCATTAGCGCGAACGGAGCCACGGGCAAAGCTAATGATATTGTAGAAAAAGCCTGTGTTTACATTTCAGTAGTTATTTCGATCTCTCTTGTATTGTAATGTATCAATATTCTATTTTTCATATCTTATTTATTTATTTAATGAGGTGTTTAACCTCAATCTTTATTATTATTAAAAAAAAAAATATTTAAAAAATAATCTTTTATTCAAGTATTTTAGCTTTACTAAAATGAAAATAATAATTTAATCTGTGCTGAATGTTATTTATATAGGTGGTGGTTGGAGGATCGATCGAAAAATAAAGGTACCTACCTACATATACATGCACGATGTTAGGATAACCACTGAAATAAGCCATCGGCCTTTTTCATCCAAACTTAACGTGTATGCAAAATTTCAACTTAATCGGTTGGGAAAAGGTTCATACTTCAGTTTCAAGATTTGAACCCCTTCTACTGTGTAGTGTTATATAGTCTGTGTCTATACTAACAAGGCAAGATAAATAAAAGAAAGATAATAGTCATTTTTAGCAACCAGTAATAAGCCTTTATTTCAAAGATACAATGCAATATTATGTGTAAAACAATGATTGTTTGCAGACGACTTCGTGATCAAAAAGTTCCTGCACAGCTGCTACGGTAGACCAAACAGTGCATCGAGCGATTTTGTATAACCAGGGGCCTTATCCCTGAAATGTGTCACTCAAGAGATCCTCTATCATCAGCTGTAAAATCTACATTTTCTACAACGTAAAGTATTGAATATTCATTCCGTATAAACCAGCTAGTACCTGGAAGACCGAGCTTTGCTCGTGTTTTTAACAACGCCATCTATTGTCTAGTCGCTTTAGTGTTGCTGTGTCGATAAAAATAATAGTATTACTACTCGCCAATGGATGTCAGAAAGAGTCATATTTTCCAGTTTGTCACTGCCTGAAAGCCTGATATATTAGATATTGAATAAATAATAAAGCTGACGTCCTTCCCCAAATCAAGAAAAGAGTACCTAAGAGTACATACATCGGTACGTAAACTGAAAATTAAAAGTTCTTTACTTACCAGCTGACCTGGTAGATATTTTTCTGCCCTTAACGTTGCCGACATTCCCAGTCTCTCTCTTATTGCTCAGCTCCTAAGGGTCGTAGTGCGATGTTAAATAGTATATAATCTCCCTTAAGAATTGGGATATCAAAGGCAAGATTTGTTTTAAATCTTACTGCTCGTAGTCGCAGAGATTAGCACGATCGAACAAAAAACAAACAAAATCTAAAGCTTTATAAACTATCCTCAATCCGTAGGTATATGGTCAGATAAAAACTATACAACATAACTTATTTTACGCCAGCTTCACACGTTGGTACACGGAGAAAAAAAATATTGTTCGAATTAAAAAACTGTTTATTAAAATTCGTTAATACTAATTTTTATTAATTTCAATTTTTTTTT
Organism: Apoda limacodes; assembly: GCA_946406115.1. Classification (NCBI taxonomy): domain Eukaryota; kingdom Metazoa; phylum Arthropoda; class Insecta; order Lepidoptera; family Limacodidae; genus Apoda; species Apoda limacodes. Next base: position 40,859,906 of record OX291541.1, read on the forward strand.
CTGGAAATTACAAAACAATATAAATTTCCGTTCCGTTCCGTTCCAGCGACTTACCAGCCAGCGTTCCACTGCAAGGACTCAAGGAACGGGTCCAATAGGAAATGAACAGTCGGTGAGAGGGTTCTGTAGAGTGCTCAAAACTGCGGGCTGGAACAGCGCAGACGTTCAAAAAGGTGGTAATTGAAGAAACGGAGGGTCCTCAACCACTGGAAGGTATGCGGCGTTTCCAGTCCGCATTAGTGAGTGATTCTAGTAGTGTCCCGTCCATCTCATAGCATTCCTATGTGTGCCTATTACCTCTGCCCAAGACACCAGTAAGACGGAGTAGATAGGGCAGGTAGTGTAGGACTCATCTGTGTTCCGATTCTTCTTTGATGGTATTCATTTGCACCAGCTTATTCGGTTTATATCTGTGTAGCTTTGGTAGTTTCCAATTGGCATTACAACTCTTGTTCCTTTATTGCTTGACTGGCGTTCCAACTTGTGCCTTTTGTTGTCTTGTAATGGTATTTGGTTTCCATCTTTTGTTTTCTTTACTGTGTATGCGATCAAGAAAATAAGACAATTGACCGATGTCGACACTGCAAAAATAGTATATTTTTGCTATTTCCATAGTTTAATGACATATGGTATCCTATTGTGGGGTAGCGCTACTGATGTAAATAGAATATTTTTGTTACAAAAAAGGGCAATTCGTGAGAGAAGTAAAAATTTTAACTTTAGTGTCGCAGTACATATATGAAAATCTTTTATATGTACATAAAAATATAAATAGTTTCAGCAAGAAAAGTGACGTTCACAAAGTAAATACTAAAAGTAAAAATAAGCTGTTGGTGCATGATACACGTCTACACAAAATAAGTAATTCTTTTATGGGGCAGTGTATACACTTTTACAACAAAGTTCCCAATAAAATTCAAAATCTATCAATAAGTAAATTTAAATCTTTTATCAAGCAGGTACTTTGTAAAAAGGCATACTACAATAATTCAGACTATGTAAATGATAAAAATCCTTGGGACTAATGATGCTCAATTACAGGATGCATAGGTAAACCAAATTAAAATGGAAATAACATAAAAATGTACGACTAAAAATTTTTTATTTAAAACATTAATTGTATTTATAGTTTATTTGTATTATTGATAGTGTTTTTAAAAGAGTAACTATCGAGTTTCTTGCCGGATTCTTCTCGGTAGAAATCAACAACATTGTGAACCGGCGGGAAGGTGGAAGAGTTCAAAAAATAATATTTCATAACTTTGACGATTCAAAAGTGATTGTAAAATCCTTATTTGAATAAACCATTTTGACTTTGACTTTGACTTCAGCAGAGATCTAACAATTGAGTTTCTTAATTTTTTATTTGCAGTTTATAGTTTCCTTTTTCTATTCCCCTATTTTTAGTTAGGTTGACTCCGAAAAGTGTTTATAGGCGTAGATAATAAATTGACTCCGCAAAAGCGTTGGAAACACGTAGGAGATGAAGGCAGTGGATGAGCGGGATTGGCTTTTCTGTCTTCGGGATGAAGTGCTCGTCGGCGGTGCGGCACACACATAAAATAAAACAAGTGCGGTGGGGTAATATTAGTATTTAGTATATTCGGAAGTTAGCGAAGCGGTGTAGTGGCGGTGGCGTAGTGAGTATAGTTTACAAATGTCTATATTATAATACGCGCGGCGTCACGGTGCGCGGAGCGGATGTTGTCTTCGGCGGGAGGGTTATCACTTGTGGCATCGGCGAGCTCGGTAAGACTGGTGATGTATGCAGCGGGCAGCGTGTCGGCGATTAACAGCCTTGGAAGGTCTTTCTATTGAAGGTGTCTTCGGTAGGGTCACGTATAAATATGTTACCGTTTTCAAGGGGCGAATTACAGTGAACATACGTACTTTTCTCATGCGTATCGAAGTAAATCATTGTCTGTGTTATCATTAAATTGAGCTTAAATTTAATAATTGAATGTAGTGATTTCTTTCTTCTGTACCTGCTTACCATTAGGAGGGCCGTTAGTTTGTTTGCCCCCTGTATAAAAAAATAACAATTGCGTTTTTTATATTATTAGCGCTGTTTGGTGTCAGTGTTGTTTGATAGCTTTACTGTTGTTAGGTGTACCTTAGCAATACATAAACTGAGATAGTCGTTTCGTTCGTTTGTAGCAGAATTCCTACGTTTGGGTTTTTTTTTCATTATTATTATTTCTTAATTGGCAGATTTTCGTTTTTCTTGTCTTGTATCTATAATCTCAGTTACCTTTTTAGGCGTTCCTAATCATTAAATAAATTATAAATGGATGAAATAATTGTTTATTCGGTCTTGCACCGGCCTTTCAACCCTTACGTATCTGTTAATTATAGCCGTTTTCAGTTTTGGTGTCCTTTTTCCAAAGCTGTATTTATTATTTTTTATATTTAATATTTAATCGTGTAGCTCAATCACATTGTAGCACACTTCCAATGGCTGCATTTTTTTTATTATTATTTATTGGCCGTTTTCAGTTTCTTTATCCTCCTATCGTATCTTCAGTTCATTTTTTTGGGTATACATATCTAAGTGTATGATAAATGGAGTTAATAAGTGAAGTGTATAGTCGATCTTTTGTGAGAGTATCTAACACATGCATTTTTGTTCATTTGTCGGTAATTTTCAGTTTTGTTGTCTTATTCCCCGTAGCTTTAGTAACTGTTTAAGGCATACCTAATTTAATCACTAATTAACCAAGAAAAAATTTCGTTGTTTTTAAGGAAGTATTCCAACTACTGAGTCTTTCGTTTCTTTGTGTTAAGTTTTAGCTACCTATTTTACTATTTTCAGGTATACCAAATAAAATGATAAATGGAAACAGTCATGAAGTAGTTACATTCCGTTGTAGCTAAGCCACAGCAATTTCAAATATTTTTTTTATGAAGGTCATAAATGAGTTTAAACAATAAAATAATTTCGTTGTTTCAAGGTAGTATTTCTGGCATTTAAGATTTTGTTTCTCTATTGACAGTCGTCAATTTCAGTGTTCTTTTTGCATGGCTTCAGTGACTGTTTTCGGGCGTGTACCTAAGTGGATTTTAAAAAGAAAATAGCTTTTAAAGTTACTATGCTTATGAATTAAACGTCGAACTCTTGCGTTTTTTGTTGGCAGTATTCTGTTTCAGCTTCCAATGGAATTAGGTATTATTTTCGAACATAATTAATTTAATGATGAATAGAGATATTTATGCAGTAGTTTCATTTTATTGTAGGATTATCCAAACAATCAGGTTTTCTTTTTTGTAAAGGTAATCATTGACGTTTCTGTTTCTTTATTGACGGTGTTCAATTTCAGTGTCCTTTTTTTCATAGCTTTAGTTACTGTTTTCAGGTGTACCTAAGTAGATTATAAATGGAAATGACCAATGGAGAGATTTATTTCATATGAAGCGAACGGCAAACCTTTTTGTTTTTGTTTCTTTATATTCTATTAAAGCTCTCAAGTCCCAAACCTTCAGTCACTATCTTCAAGCATGCCCAATTAAATAATAAATAGAAATAAATACTCATAGTATTTTTATTCTGTTATAGCACAGTCCCAACGTTTACGTTGTCGTTATTCATAGTTTTAGTGATTTTTTCAGGCGTACTCAATGAAGTTCATCCGTCACAAATGGATATAATTAATAAATTATGCTCGAGCTTTCGTGTGAATATTCCAGCACTTGCATATTTAATTCTTTGTTGTCATTGTGCGGTTTAAATGTCCATGATTTCAGTTTCTTTTTTAGGCAAATTTAAGTAGGTGTCAAAAAGTAGAGTAATGGTAATTTATTTATCTTATAGTAAAATTATTTAACTTATTTTTTATTCTTTTTTAACTGATTTCTTCTCCTGTTATCATAGCTTCAGTAACCTATTTCAGGTGTACACAAGTGGATCATAAATGAAAATAAACCGGGAATTGGTGTCATTCTTTTGTGGGGTTGTGGGTTATTTCGGCGCTTGTTAGGTAATTGGGCTATTGCCTATACTATTGCCTTCTGTGATATTTCTTTCCTTGGCAACATTAGAATGTTTGTCTCACAACTGAATTTTCCAAATTGCAATATTTAAGTACCCATGGCATAAAAAATGGGAGTGTCCTCTATTTCGTATACCTATTATGTCAATTCTGATTTTGTATTCAGTTTATAGAATCGTATTTTTTCAATTAGTTTTACGGTCAATTTTTCTACTGAACACGCTGTATTGTTCTATTGTTCTACAGAGTTTTACAACAAAGTATTTTTTTAAATTTTGGCATCCTTCCGTTTAATAACTAGCCTTAATTACCATAAAAAACGTCTCAAAACTACTGAAACTCGTGGGGATGCAAAACTTTGTGTTTTGAAACCTACCTAATGATAGTGTTAAATATAATTAATGATGCAAACTTCCAAGACATTACTTATGTTGTTAAATATATGAAATCAAATCTGGCTTTTTGTTGCTTAAACGCAACAGGTCCGTGCTTTTACGTTATATGTATTCATAGAAGAATGTTACACTCATAAAACATTGTAACACGAGTCAGAAAAATGCAAAGTGAGCACGGTGAGCGCGCCACAACTATAAGCAGACGCCCATACTTACCTCGAAGCTCGCGTATGTATTATTTAGTTACTCGCAGCCTTCATCACTTGGTGTAGCACCGTAAAAAAGACTTTTGTGTCCCATTAATTACATAAAGAACAAAAAGCTAGGTGTTGAATAGCTCAAAAAGGTAAATTACAAAACAATATAAATTTAAGTACATTTTATTAATTCCATAAATATTAAAAACGAAATAGTTTTATTCTTTTCCGTAATTAATAATTTATACTTCGGATTACAGAATTTTACAAATCCTATAAACTTTCCTCGAATTTATGAGTAGGGTAATTAATATCAACATATAAATCTTACTAAAACTAAAACATAGATTACAAAAAGTTTTATTAAAGTGGGCAGATAAACACTACTTTCCATTACAATGAATGCTTATTAACGTTTACAAACATGTTTTTAAAAAATTGTGAAGTTTACTTATAATAAACATATCGTACTGCTACGAATTAAGGTTGACGTCACGCGTCTTATATCGCGCCATCGAAGTTTTTTCGGTAGTTCGCACATATACGACATACCAAAATGCAAGTAAAGTAGGACAAGGCATTCTCCAGGGATAACACCTCGCCTGGCGGGGGATTCCCATTTACCGCCGCTCCACAATTGGTAACCCTGAGCTGAACAGATTGATAGATCTGGCCCTTCCTTCATCTACCTGGTACACTGACCAGTTATTATCAACCGTACGTTTCGCATCACAGAGCTTTATCAGGACCTATCGGTGTAATTAAACGCTGATTGTAAGCGTGTTATATACGTTATTTGCATTCCATTAAATTTTACTTGTTTTTAGTAAACAAAACTGTTATTCCAACAAGACTAGTTTTATTTCTGTTAATAAATACAATAAGTAAAACTCATTGGTAACCATCAGTGTATTATTTGTCCTCGGAATTTCTAATATTTTAGTGGTTATTAGAATTATTTACTTGTAGCTTCTTAAGTTTTTTCTCCGTGTACCGAGGTTGCTTCAAAGGCAACTTGATCACCATGTGGAATTTGAGGCGGTATTATCATAGGAATAGGCGCCAACGCTCGCAATCCGTCGACACGTTGGCGCCAACGTCAGTTTGATCGAAAATTTCGTCCTTATCTATAAAATCGCCATGTTAAACCATCCGTCGATATTGTATCATACATGTACCTTTAGTTATTTTTTCATCAATAAAACACATAAAAATTAATAAAAAAAAAAATGTGAAATTTAAGAGTGTATGTAGACAAAACACATTAGAATAAGTAAATAAATTATCACTTAGTACTTAGCTTTATTTTCACCATTGAAATTGTGTCCTCGGAGATATTCTGAGTTTACGAAGCTCAAGGTAAAGTTGCAAACCTGAGTGTTGGAGATTTATTTCGATGGTATTTCACTTTTCCGTTTAACGTACACTTCCGCATTTCTTATTATAGTAAAAACTTATTTCTATTTTTGTTACGTATGTGTAATGTGAAATGCGTGTGCGTAGAGTCATGTGTAGTGAGGGATGTGTGTGTGTGTGTGTGAATGTGTAGAGTTGTATCTATAAAATATAGTAAATTTATTTATTTTTAAATTACAAGATAAATATATAACAAGAGAAAGCTGCAATCTTCTTCCTGTAAATTTAGAATACTAAACAACCTTCTATTATTTCCTGAAATATTTTCAGATTTATTGATTTTTTTATTGTCTGAAAGTTTTTTTATCTGAAAATCGTTTTCCTAAAAGGGTCCCTACAACTCCCTGCACTCCAAACTTATATGTCTTTCCTGGACTAAACCACATATCCAGGCTTCAAAACCATCCTAATAACCTAATCCCACTAGTTTCAAACCATCAAACAGACTTCCAGATCATCTCATAGATATAACATCGGGACTCAGACATAGGATGTTAACTCTCCTCCTAAAATAATACCTATTACACAGTCATACTTCTCTTTTAAGGTCTGCAGCCATCCTAGACTTCGAAGTCATACTAGACTCCTAAGACATAGAATATCTTAGTATCAATGTAGAAAGGCTACTTTCAACTATTTCCTGTATTTAACTAGTCTAGCATATGCTTGTGATGAACATTTCCAATATTACATGAAGTCTACTAAAAAGCTGGATTCCCACACACTGTCGCACGAGACCAACGGGTTCCTCCACGAGTTTCTCAGAGCCATCATATATCATTTCCCAAAGTTACAAACTTAATAATGACGTTGAACATAACTAGGTGAATAGACCTGAGTGGCAAAGTGTTCTTCAGGGCAATCCTGTGCTGAAGTTAAGTACCCAGCCAGGAATGATAAATTCCTCTAGACTCTTATTAATTGCAAGGCTGGTTTGAGTTCCTAAATGTACGTGATCTCAAAAAAATACTATAAAAAGATAAGTTGAGATATTAAAATTACTTCTAAACACTAGAAGTATTATTTATTTATAGATCTTTTAGTTAAACTAAACTTCAGAGAACCATATTCACTCATTTTTAAAATTATTTAATTTGATGTATTTAAAAGATATATATTATATATTATATTATATAAGGAACAATCTCAATCCGTTATTTCATGAAATTCAGTAGTATAATTTAATCTAGCAGTCACAATCTTGAAGAAAAGATGGGTATATTAATACCAATAGATTTTATGATTTCTCGACGAACATATATAATATATTTATTTTATAAACACATTTTTATGTAGCAGCTGTATATCACCATAGTTGGACAATATCGTTTTAAAACTTTAATTTAGTATTAAGTTTTTCAAACATGTCTGAAAATTGCTTAATAAAGCTTCAATTTAAATGTTCTAGTAATCGTAATTACTTGTTTTAAAACAAACAAAATAACATAACAATTTTACATATATCCCATCAATCACATAACACTTATGTAAATTAATTGAGTTCGAAAACTTTGTCCCTATCCCCAACTAACTAGTAGATCAGAATTTGTTGCCATTATCGATGCTTAAATCTTCGGTTCGCTGCCATTGCCGAGACTTACATCTCCAAACTGTATAAAGAGGATAGAAAACCCTACCTGAAACTCTAAGATTCATTTCAGGCCTATGTTCCTAGTTCATATATCCAGTTACGAAACGAAACAGATCAAATGCAGGAAATTGAAGAAAGTCCCTTTTTGATGCCCATTTAATCAGCATCTAAATTTAAAGTTAAATAAAATAGTAAGTTTTATACTTTGCGTTGTTTACGAATAATTTTTCCTTTTAAATTTATTTTAACTAACCCCTTTATTTTTGATACTGTTCAGAACACTAGCGTTAATCTTTGTTCAAAAGAACATTCCCGGTTGAGAGCTCACGGTTAACTCCGTTTATTACTCTAAACTTTTTAAAACTTTAATTATTATTATTATTATTTAAAATGTCGCTCTCGGACTAAAGCTCGCGTTAACTGACTTAAATTTTCACTGGATTATTAACCAGGATTTCAGTGGTATCCTCACACCGTGGTACAATTCAAGTTAAAATTGTTAAAATGTCTTCTTGAAACCAAGATAAGAGTGTTAAGATTTTTTGTTCCAAATATTCGTATGTGTGGGTTAAGGGCTTTTTATGTCAAAAACCCATAAAACCATACTTTAATGTGTTTCTCCTAGTAAGCGTTAGGGTTGACAAAACTATTTGTCATGTGAATCTTACAAAATTTACAGACAAAACTCTGAACTTTTCTATTTAGAAAAATCCATAAAATCGTGTTATTCTAACAATAGCACTTTATATATTTTATTCCATAAAGTTTTCTTAATACGAATACAACTTAATATCTTGTTCTTCTACTTCTTCTTGTGGTGCCTCTCTACTACTGGTGGTTGGCCGTCAACTCCGCATATCTCTTCTTGTCCCTCGCCAGACGAATAAGTTCTTCTACGTTGGCGATACCGGTCCATTGTCTAATGTTTCGGAGCCAAAACAAAGAAAACATAGAAACACAAATTAATCATTTATCAGATAGGTACTATAGTACCAATATCTCTAAACTACGTGGTGATATTATATTTTATTTGTCTAAACGGTCTTCGGAAATAAATTTTAATAGTAATTGCGTACAAACATACAATGAACGGACAGACCGGGGACTTTATTTTACATTTATGGTAGGCACTTAACGATTCTCATCTTTGTCGCAACAATAACAAAAGTTCCTACCCTGGACCACACCGCACCTCATCGTTGCCCTGTCTAGACAGCCGAGTTACCTCACTATTAGCACATGACTAAATAACCCACAAGACTGATATCTTAGAACAACGTTGCAAGAATCATACCTAAACTGGTAGGGTTGTCAACTGACACATTTAGTAAATTAAATCAATAGATAGCTGATGTCGATTTCGTCCCTCAGTTCAATGTATGGAGCAACCCCTAAATATTTTTTCTTAATTTCATTACAAATCTGTTTGGCGGTTCACATAAGACTTTCCTGTAATATTTCATCACGATCTACATATGCAAAGATAGCGGAATTATAACGCTGTGACATACGGATAGACGGACGGACATGACGGATATATTTTGCCATCTGGCTATGGAACCCTAACAAAGATCTCTGATTTTATTTGTATTCAGTAGGGAGGTATCAATAATATAATTATGCATAATTATTTATGCGTATACATTAATAGATGCATGTTTATATGTATCATTATTATCATAGGTACGTACCTACGTTTTTTAGGATTCACCTTCCTATTGTAATTACTTACCCTACTTAGAATTAAATAATATGAGTATTAAACTGTCACGATCTTTTAGGTATGTAAAAAAGGAAATTTCCTTTTTTTATTAGAATTGTTCATACACACAGTACATGTATTTGGCATTTCTAAAAGGCTTTGCACTAATCGATAGCAAACACTAAAAGAACTGTAATTTAAATCGCTCGCACACGAAGCCCTGAGATGTGCACGCTAACTGAGCCAGTTGAAACCGGTTTTTACGCTAGCGGCCGCCAGTCATCGTCCCGCGCGCCTCGTGTCAGTGACAAGCCACGCTCACATACCCGTGCTTGTAGTAGTGCTCTCGCTAGCGCCGGTTGTTTGAAGCTATCAGTCTTTAGGTTATTTAGTCATGTGCTATTGGTAGTTATTACGCTATGCCTAAGGGCCAACGTATGGAGTCGCTCACGAACATTTGTAAAATATGGCGCGCAGATTTATTTTTTGCTTGCGCTTGAGGAAGTAAACATATGTCCACACACCAGCGATATCGCCATCGCTAACAGCCTATATTATTTTGTTGGTATCAAAAAATAAATCTTTCATTACGCACTAGAGCGATTATGTCAAGTAAACAAGGATGCCTGTTTTATGCGATGCATTATAACGTTGTTAGTACAATGCCATAAGAGCAATTACAAGCAAAAAAAAAACCCTTAACATTTTTTGTAACTACTTATTTTCCATTTATTTTCAGAAACATGACATCATACGAAGTGGACGGTAAGGAAGTATTGTTCCATCAAATCAACGATCCAGGTCTTGAAAAGTTCGTGTTCTACGACGTTATCAAGTGTTTCGGAATTATAGCTGACTACTACCTCCAATATGTAAATTCATTTCCCGATGGTCATATCCTAGTTGTGGATATGAAAGATTACGCACTGAAGATTATAACTAAAGTCAACGTCATTGTACTACGTCAATTTCTTCTCTATCTCTTGGTAAGTTCTTCTGATGTTAATCTGACCTGTTATGTATCCCAGTAATTTTTTAAAAGAACTCTTTCATGTGCAATGCACAGACAGACATAGTTCACAGTGCACATTCAAGTTATAGTTACAATAGTATCACAAAATAGTTTAACAGGCAAAATCTCAAAATACGTATGTGTTTGTACAAAAAGGTAAATAAACTTGAAAAACAACATACAAAAAAATGCGCCTTGTCGAGTCAAAGCCATCTAGTCTATATTTATTTTATTAGAACTATTTATTTTTTTGATAACATTTCTTGATATCAATGATGTATAATAAACTACTGATTTATATTATGTATTACAATAAAAATCTCAGTGAGTTGAGATTTAGCTGCACTACTCAAGCACGCTTAGTTACATATCGTGTCATTCTTCTTTTTACTCAAGTTTTTGGAGTGAAAACTTCTTTAGCGGCGTTGTGCACTTTTTTTGTAATGGGTAAAAAAAGTTCAACTCGCGTCAGGATCACGTGTCCTGATCGAAAATTCGTAAGATGGAACTCGCGTCAATACACGAGACCTTTGTTTACATTAGGTTAGTTTTTATTTTTAGTATATAGCGATTATGAGTAGCACAGGGAGGTTGGATATGGGATTTTAATTCTATGACAGATTATAATGCAAATACACTACGTCAAAAAAGTAAATAAACAAACATTACGATTTATAATTAAAAAAAAATATGTAGACGAAGTGATGGGAAGAAAATAGCTAGTATAGGAAAAAATAAATAGTTAATATTCAAGTTGACACTTCTGCCGGCACTCCCGGAGTGCAACCCGTTTTTTTGTCACGTTCTTATGCTATATATACTTACTTACTTACGTATTGCCTCGTAATTATTAATATTTTAATTACTTCAATTACTCTTTGTGCAAAATAAAAATTTATTCTTTTAATAGCGGTGCTGGATAGCTCTCTAATCTTTCCAATTTGATATTATAACATCATAACTTTTAGATGGGAAAATAATTTGTAAAATTTCAGGAAACTTTCCCTTTGCGTGTAAAACGTGTATACGTGGTTAACAGTCCTACGTATTACGAAACTCTCTATGCCCTCGTCAAACCGGTGCTGCCCAATGATCTTCGGGAACTGGTAAGTGTATCATTTTGTTCTTACAAAAAGAAGACAACTTAGAGAATAGGAACCAATTATTATCGAAAACATTGGTTTATAATCCATACTAATATTATAAATGTGTAAGTAACTCTGTCTGTATGTTACCTCTTCACGCTTAAACCGCTGTATCGATTAAAATAATGTTATTTGGCATGGAGATAGTTTGACTCCCGAGGAAGGACATAGGCTACTTGCATACGTCAAGTGTGAGTCGGTTTTTTATTACAATTGAGGAGTTACCGTTGAAATCCTACACCGATAACTGAATTAGGGGCGGTTGGAATCGGTTGTTAAAAATAAATTAGTATCAATGACAGGTACCTTCAAATTTTACATTTTTAAAATCTGAATTTTTACGTATTATTTTTCATTACCTATTTTACAAAAAATTGAGTTTTCCAAAAGGTTCCCTAATCGGGTACCATTGGAAAATAAGGCCCGAAAATAATATATTCCTATATTTATTAGGCGTCTTCATCTTAAAATTAACTGCATAATGTGTTACATTGTATAAATTAACAACAATTAGTTTCATTGGTTATCAAAAATCAGGCTTAATTATGTTTTTTTTTTTTCCATGGTTAACACAAATAATAAAACTATTTGGTAAACGAATGTAGCTTTATTTATCCCAAATTATGCACATCAACCAAGGGGTCCTGCACCTTCTAAAGATCTTTTTGTATTTACTCATGGGAGAATACGATTAGGGCACGAATATCTTCAATGCAAAACACTGAAGTCACTAGGGTCACAAGGGTGAGTCTTTTACCCGAAGTGATACCACAAACTTGCTTATGCCTTGTCAAACTAATACCTTTTGCCATTCTTGCACAACCTTGACTTCGGTCTTATTTCACTAAGATCGTTATTTATCGACAAAAATAATATATTAAAGATGAGTTTTCCTTTATCGGATATCCGATATCAGGCTCTTATAGGTAGGTATCCGATATTAAGATTTAACACGGCCAATATGAAAAACTACAACTTCTTAGGCTCTCTGCCGCATGCCGTACTGATTTGGGGCTAAGCTGTTAGGAAATGCGTAGGTATCAAATTGCTTTCAAAAATTATGAAGGGATGTTATACAAAATCTGCTCAATATCCAACTTACCTTTACCATGTTTGATCTTACTTCTATAGCACGGACGCTAGGCACGAAGTATTAGTACAATGACCTTTTAGCCTGTGTTCAGTGGTCAAAATAGTAGTAATTACTGATGACAGCAGTCATCGTATCTGTGCGAGCGCGACGGCAAATAATTTTGCACGCGCAACAGACACAAATAGTGACCGGTCATTGAACGAAATTCTTCCTGCTTCGCGTCCGTGCTATAATCATAAATACTCGTAGTTTTCTTAATTTAAGTTTGCAAAGTTACACATGTTAGAAAAAATAGGGTGCAATCAAGGACTGCAGGCACGCTACCGTACTGGTTTGGGGCTATGTATATCTATTATTTACTAGCTGACATGGCAGATGTTCTGCCCTTTCGGTTGCTGCCATCCCCCGTCGATCGATATCGCTTCGCGTTTTAGCCTAGGATTCTTTCTATTTTTTTTTTCTATTTGCTCGGCTCCTAATGGTCGTAGCTTAATGTTAAATAGCATACCTTCCTTAAGAATTATCAAATCCAAAAAATCGACTAATAATTTAAGAGATTAGCGCGTTTAAGCAAGAAAACAAACAAACGCTTCAGCTTCATTATATTACTAGCTGACCCGGCAGACATTGTTCTGCCCTTTCCGTTACTTTCATTCCCCGTCGCATCGCGCTATTAGGTACTTCGTTTTCGTTTAGGGTTACTTCTTACTTCTTTTTTACTCTGGTCCGGTCTGGTCGTAGCTAAATAGCCAATAACCTCCGAGAATTGGGCTATCAAGTGCCAACTCAACAATTCAAATCCGACCATGTTCGGGGTTTTTGAATTTCAAAAAATGCTGTATTGACGTTAAAAATGTTGATAGTTCGACTTTATATACATTTGTGCTACTTTTTTGTTTATTATCTTATAGATTTTCTCCGAGGACTACATTATGGGGTTCTTCAAGAAAGAAGTTATTAGATTTTTGAAGGGTCGAAAATGCGCGAGTAATGCGCCAGGTGTTGCAAGCGTCCATAGGCTGCGGTAACCGCTTACCATCAGGCGAACCGCAAGCTTGTTTTGCACCTTAGTGGTACAATGAAATAATTTTATATTATTTATAATATATAATACATTAAATTTAAATATTATATTTTATTATTATTTTGTAGTTTTTGTTGCTGTGCCGCATCATTTGTTATTTACCTAATATTGTCGTTAAAAATTGGAGGTTATAAAGAATCCTTTTATTGCTGGTCATACTTGTTTACCCGCCTACTCAGGCAAGGTCGCTCTTGTGGGCTATTTTATGTCACAAACAACTTCTAGTGCTTATAAAGTCCTGTTATTTCAATCTTACAAATACACAAAATCTTCATAGAATTAAGAATTACAATAGAATACATACATAGAAATAATCTTTCTTCGATAAATATTTTCATAGAAAAGATGCAATCAAAAGATTAACCTCGGACTTGAACCTTCCACGTCCTTACATTCAATGTTGAATTGAATTGATTGTATTTTTAATTCTATGAAGTAATAATAAAGTTGATGTACTAGGGCTTTATAAGTCACTTGAAGTTGTATGTGACGTTCGTAATGAGCGTATTTCCAGAACAAAGAAACAGTTCTAATTTTATGATATAAATAACATCGATTACAGATAAGCTTCCACCCTGACGCCCTCTGCCTTCAGAGTTTTATTAACAAAAAGTGTTTGCCGGAAGATTACGGCGGAGAGGCGCCTAGCTTGTTCGAGAAGCAACAGGAACGTCTCAAGGACATTAATGCAATAAGGTATTTGATATTTGTTACTATTAAAAAGCCATTAACAGAACATAAATATTTGTAACAAATTTAATCACTATTCATTAAGCAATGTGATTGCTCTTTTAAGCCCGGTGCACACAAGTCGTCCCCGTCGCAGAATATATACGTTCATATGCATTGCATACGTATTATGTTATGTGTGATAGTTCATAAAGATTAATATACCCTTCCTACCTTTGTTTTTTGTCAAAGGTTTCTCCGGATCAGCTGAGCAGATCCGACTAAAATTTAATGACTGTTGTCTTCGGTATATGGTTGAAACGCTAAAAGACCTGAAAACACGAACGATTAATAAACTTTTGTTCGATAGAAAAAAAACCGAAACTGATAATTTCACTTCTTTTTTTTAAGATTTGTAAAACAAATCTTTAAAGTTCAGAAGCATAGCAATGATAGTCCTTTAAACCCGGAGAAAAGGTATTTTTTGATAACAATGATGTATAATAAACTATTAATTTATTTCATGTATTGTAATGAAAATGTCAGTAAGTTGACTCACGCACGCTCATTTACATATCGCGTCATACTTGTTGTTACTCAAGTTTTCCGACATGTAGACGTACTTCCTTACTAAATTCCGTGACGTACCATTTCGCAAACAAATAGGACAGGACTTAGTTCAACTGTCGTCTTACAGCTGAGAATAAAAAGGTGGTCTAGACAGGATTAGGTAGGTATTCTATTCTTTCATAGATTACGAAGTTTGACCTTTGTGTACTATTACGTAAGAAGTCGTAGTTCTTTTTTTTCAGGATCCTCTCTTAGTACCTTATTTGGTATTGGGAGGACCTTAGACTCTTATAAGGGAATTGAGAAAATCGCGAAAACCTACTTTCACTGAAAAAAATACTTAATTGATGGAATCAAAATCTTATTGGCAGCAATCAACTTTCTTATTTAGATACGAGCCCATAAAGTATTTTGTCAACAGTTATAAACTTAAAATTGTTGATGGGTCAATTAAGCTGTTTATTTGTAACTTACAATACTTATTGTAACTTGTATTAAGTAAGTTTTTTGAAATTAAAATAGTATATTGTTGTCTGAATAAAGAAATTTATTTAAAATCAAAAGGTATATTTTTACTTCTATCAATTATCTTATAAAAAACTCAATTGATTAATTGTAGCTTTTATAAAGCTGCTTGTTTTAAATTAAAAAGCGCATTTAAAATGAAAATACTTATTTCAGTTTGTATCAAGATGTTTATTGGAATGTAGTAAGGTAAATTGTTGTTTCTATCAAGCTCTTATTTCAGACTGTAAAGAATAATTGTAGGTTGTACAAATCTGCTCATTTGATACAAAAAAAGTGTATTGTTGCTACTATAAAGTTGAATTTATTCCAATTAACAAGTATGTGAGAAGAAGATCCACTACATCACTCTCTAGTTTACTATACACACAGAGATTGATAAGTGCCTAACCAAAATTACCAAGTTCACATGCCTTGCAAATGTACCTGCACCGCAGACGTCTTTACAAGCCCGTTGTAAATTATAGACCTATCAAAATTTCTCCGTGATTGTTTTGCTTAAATTCTGTGCTACTGTGTGCTATAAGTGTGAGACATGTGTTAGCCAATAAAAGGGCATTATTGTTAGCTAAACAGAAAAAACCGGCCAAGTGCAAGTCGTATACGAGCACCGAGGGTTCTGTATAAACTTATTATATTATGTAGATAGTTCTTCCATCATGAGATCAAGTCTCAATAATCAGTTTTTGGATGTATTCCTACATTTGTGATGTAACACCTTGCTTCGTGCCAATTTTCATGATTCTCAGTCAACGGGAAGTACCCTATAGGTCTTGATTTAAAGCGTTCTTGAGTAAAACGCGTTCTTGAGCGACAGTCAGACATTTTTTTTTAATTTAACATATTTTGGATTTTTCCCTATATTCGTGATGCCTTGCTTCATGTCAAATTTCATGATTCTAGGACAACCGGAATTTGTGAATGCCACTATATGCGACAAAAATGGCTGTATTATTGCGTTGACTTAGAAGGGACCTTCAAGGGACCATAGACCTTCGTTTTAATATTAATTTCAACTTGATATCTTCACGCTGCCCTGAGAAAAAGGGTCTTAACAGACCGACGGACAACAAAGTGAACCTATAAAGGTTCCTTTTTTCCTTCTGAGGCAACCCTACCCTAAAAAAGAGCGAACCAAATCGATTTTGTAGTTAAAATAATTATGCATAGTGGCAATTACTACTTTCCACCATCGCACCGCTCGCCATCAGCAGCGATTCATCCTCACAAAACTGAAACTAAATATGTACACTGCGTTTTTAGAGAGACTTCCTCCCGCAAACAAGAAAGTTGTGGCATGAGCTCCCTGTCAGATTTTTTTTCTAGGGACTAGAAGATGGGGTTCTTTAAGAAGACGGTATTAAATTCTTAAAGGGTCGGCAACTCGCAAGTGTCCACATCAAGTGGACCGTAAGCTTGTTTGCTACCTTGGCGTATAAAATCAAAACTTAGTCATGCTTTAAAATACAATCGGGAAGTATGTTTCTTTTATGTCTACGCCTACAAAATTCAACGAAGCGCCATATTACATTACCGATGAGAGACAAAAATTTAGTTATGCAGATTTTGCGGTATGCGCGCGGTGGTGTGTTCTGGCCTTACAACGTATGGTAGGCAAATGATGGACGTAAACAGTGACCTGTAACCGCTAGCCTATTCATTAATACTTTATGATAACATTCGCAGCATAACCTATTTTATTATCTATGGTTTTTTCCGCTATTACTAAGCTAGATATAATAAACTCCAATCTTTACTAACTTCTTGAAGTTCGTCAAGAACTGGCGAAGGATATATTTTTTTTCGATTCGATTCCCGCACTGAACAAACATTTATATGATAAACATTTGTGATTGTCTTGAGTCTGGGTGTATTTATGTATGATACGAATGTATCCATAACCATAACACAAGCTTTACTTAGTTTGGGGCCAGACGGAGTTGTGTGTAATGTCCAAAAATAATTACATTTATTTATTTATATATTATTCTGTCCATGGTCTTTTATTTTACCACTTATTATGTAAAAATTGGTAAGTTACGACTTTTATGACCTAATATAACTCTTTAGTCCAGATACACTGTATTGCGGGTTGCAGCGATGGGCTCACCCCTATCACGCACGAAGGACTAAAGTAGTTGGTACTAAAAAGAAGCTGTCTGTATCCTGCTACTGGTTACTCCCTCTGGAGATTAAAACCGTCAGAAATATGTCACTCGAAGAATTATTTATTGAAAAACCAAAATCCAAATAACTACTTTACTCCCTCGCAGCATAGTTGGCCGTGTGGCTAGCTGCCGTGCAGAGGGTGTGGGTTCGATTCCCGCGCTAGACAAACATTCATGTGATAAAACATATGTTTTTATGATATTTACAAAAAAATAGTAATTTATATGTATTTGTATCCGTTGTCTGGTATCCATAACACAAGCTTTGCTTACTTTGGGGCCAGACGGCGCTGTGTGTAATGTCCAAAAATATTTATTTATTTATCTATAATATGATGTTGATACTAAGTTTATTTATTTTTCAGGGACTGGTTTCTGAACGACAATTTGTGGAAGGCTGATCTCACAAAGAAGCCAAAGAATATAGAGTCCAATGATATGAACGGTTCTTTTAGAACGCTTTGTATCGATTAAAAGCTTTACTTGGGTATATCAATATTGTACGCACATAAAAGATACTTGTATACACATAGGCGCGAAAAGCCATTTTGAAATGTCCGTGAAAATTTTTTATAACTAAATTATTTATTGAATTAATTAAATGTATGAATTCAGTAAACCTCTGTTTGTTTAAAAATTCACAAATATTTGGTAAATAGTTTCAAATCAAATAGTAGGCCATTATTTAATTTTACACTTTAATCGTTAAATTTCCTATTTAATTATGACTTTACCACCGGTTCGGAAGGTTGTAACTACTGAGAAGAATTGGAAAAAAACTCAGCAGTTACTCTTTTTAAAATATTAAGACCACTACAATATACGGATTTTATCGTCTTTCTGATTTAATTATTCAATTACCTATATGAAGCAGTCTGTTTATAAATGATAATAACGCATTTTGAGCACCGAAATGTTTATCTTAGTGACATTATACAATAAATATTAATCAACATCATTTTATGGCGAAGACAGCCGTTAACTAGCGCCCCAATAGATATTTCAAATTTTGTCTTCGTACTAAAAACAGCGCAGGTATAGATACTTTAAAATTTTTATCGAAAATTCTACATAATCTATACAATTTGTGAATTCTATCTACGTTTTACGGATATGTCATAGAAAAATTCATAAAGTTCTAAAATTAGGTTATGACTGGTTCTAAATATTTGGTTATTAACATTTAAAAAAAATATGCTTTGTACGCATAAATTAAAAATATCTAGTTAATAAGTATTATATTAGGCTACATTAAATCATTCTCTATCAGACAATC
This sequence comes from Apoda limacodes, assembly GCA_946406115.1. Lineage (NCBI taxonomy): Eukaryota > Metazoa > Arthropoda > Insecta > Lepidoptera > Limacodidae > Apoda > Apoda limacodes. The sequence continues at coordinate 40,878,735 of OX291541.1, forward strand.
AGTAAATAGAATAGAGGAAATTATATTCATAGATTAATACAGATGTTATCATAAAAATAAATATTAAATAAATTGTAAACATACAAATAAATATAAAAAAAAATATAGGTATTTATTATAACATTAATGTAGTTAATCGAAGACGATAAAAATTTAAAAAATATAAATAATGCTTTTTTAAATGGTATAGAAAATAAGTTATATTTTGTGCTTTTTGTTAAATAAGGATAAGTTATATTGTATATAAGAAACTATAACTTTATTTTATTCTTGCAAATGAGTCTGTTAACAATACATTTTAAATGCTTGTTTTCTTTTGACTTGAAAAGACAATATAGGTACTTGTATTTATCTGAAAGTATTTTTATTTCCAATTTCACGCCCACGACACCTTCTTCGAGTTTTGAGATGGTAGCCGCGCTAACAACCAACCCCAGAGGTCTTCAAAAAGCGTTTTTATATAGTATTCTAAAAATTCTTCTGCTTGTCAAAAAGTAGCACTTCATGTAAGCTTGCGATGCTCTATGCATCTAGCTACTCACTTCAATTTTAAGAATAGCTTAGGTATACATATTGTTACGGCCGGTAACTTTTTAGACGCGAACATTGCCGAACACATCGTTGGTTAACAACAAAAAAGATTGCATCTCAAAAGGGCTTACTAAACTTCAAGCAAAATGGGAGGGTCCGTACAATGTGGTTACGAAGAGCAACGACGTTACCTACCGCATTAAAAAGGGTTCCAGAGGGAAGCCAAATATGGTCCATGTGGATCAGCTTGCTCGATATCATGGCAACAATGATGCTCGGGACGAGCGTGACTCGGGTCGCTCTGCTCGAGGTAGACCAGTCGGCGTCTATAGGGTCAAAAAAAAATCATTTGGACATTTGTTGGCGTCATTACTCTTTTGTGTCAATATCGTCTTAGGTTATTTTATTAGCTCTCTTGATATCAAACAAAAAGAAAAACATTGTTCTGCTACATCAAGGTTGAGTGAGATACAAAAATTTACAAACACGATGCAAATGTTTTCAATGTAATCGTAACAGTTTTTAGGGTACCTTAACAGAAAGGCACAAAAAACCCTTGTTGTCAGTTGCGTCATCTCATTGATATAACTGTAAAGAAGCGCGGTAAAAGTCCGAAAACAAACTTTATCTTAATTCAGGTTTTTTTCCTATATGGACAAAACTACTAACTTATTGTAACCTAAGCATAGTCAGGCTAGTTTTAAGAAAACAAAATTTTGTAACAAAAATGATGCAAAACTATGTCTCAAAATAAAAAAATATGGCGTTAGCGTGATCTTATGGTTTATTTTATATAAAGAACTAAAAATATGGCGTTAGCGTGATCTTATGGTTTATTTTATATAAAGAACAAGTATTACTTAGTTCTTTATATAAAATAAACCATAAGATCACGCTAACGCCATATTTTTTTATTTTGAGACATAGTTTTGCATTATTTTATTGTTACAAAATTTGTAGTTTTATTAATATATAATAAACGTCCTATATACATATATATAAAACCTATGGTGTGAATTTAACAATTAAATGCATGTTTAGTTAGTGATTAGTGACTGTGTAGTTTTTTTTATTGTGATAAAATCTTGTAGATTACAAAATAAATATTGACTGACATAAGCCTCTTCTATGGCGCACCATTACTCCACGTCCTCTGCCTTCCGCATCCAGCCACCCTTTTAAGGTCGTCAGTCCACCGGACTGGAGGGCGTCCTACGTTTCGCCTTAAAATATGCGGTCTCCACTCTAGGTACGCCTGCTCCATAGTTAACTAAAGTTAACATCCAATAGATAGCTAAAGTTCCCTTAAATATTTATCTGACACTAATAATTCAAACAATCTGACAGCTAGACATAGTTAGGCTGTAAACCCTCGTTATTAGTTTATTTCATCAGCCCACTTAACAACACTTAACTAGGCCATACAATTAAAAAATCTTTTCATGTCAAATTTCACAGCTAAAAGCACTGTAAAAAAACATCAAAAAAAACCGGCCAAGTGCAAGTCGGACTCGCGCACTGAGGGTTCCGTACCTATCACCATTTACGTAATTTATACAAAAACAAAAGTTTGGCGCTAAGCGGCCACCTATCCAATCACTGACCAAGCCCTATGTTGCTTAACTTTGAATATCGTTTCCAATAAAGAAACATGTTACTGTTTTGCCTAATAATAAGTAGATGGCGCTGTATCTTCACTTCGCTGTAATTCCACGTGGGCTTACTATAAATACAGCAAACTTTCTTACTATACTAAATCAAGCAGTTGCTGTTAGAATTCCACGCCGATAACCGAATTTAGCGCGGGTAGAGCTGCGGGCAAAAGCTAGTAGTTCATTCATATGGCTTAATCACACTTCGACGTAAACAGTGTCATTACGTACAGGCAAAGCGGGTGCTAAAACTTAAATTATTCTCATGGGATTTTATTTGTAAATTTGACTTTCCTCAAGTTCATAATACCCAAGGGCGGCAATGACTTGAAACCTGCTCTGCGCGCACCGCGCTCGCTCTGGCTCGCTCTACGTATTGAATAAAAGCGGCATTGTGGTTCAAACAATCACAAGTTTTAATATCAGCCACTTTTTTTTATTTCTAAATTCTCTAGTGGCTGGTATTTATATATTATTATATATATAGTATTTAACTCAGAAGTATCTCTGTTCCCGTCATTTCAGATGTGTTTTGGTAAGTTTTTTTTTTCACCTATTTATTTAGTCGCAAATGTGATGAAAAACATTATTTTGGGTAACACGGGCGGTACGGAAATAATAAACTCGAGTCATTAAAGCCTTTGGCCTTGGCCTTAGCTTTCTAACTAGGCTCTCGTTAGTAGTTTTCTCCTCACCACCGTACTATAATGATAAGGAAGGAGTCTTGTTTGATGAGCTGTCTCTCTTTTATAGAACGTGTTAGTCGTGTTAGTATGCTATAATAACTCTATTTGTCCTTAGCGGGACTGACTCAATTACGTTTTCAATTTTTACTTTATAACAAAACAGAATATTTTGTTACCGATGCACCGGCTAGGTGCTCGTAGAAGAGAGAGATTCAGGTAGAGCGGGTTCAGAGGCAGATAAAGAAAATACTTTTAAAGGTCAAGGAAAGTCGTAATGTTTCCTCGTTCAAAGTTATTCTACAAGCTTTTAAAGGTTAGTAGTAGAACCTAATCACATAAGGTGATTCGTAACCCTTAACATATAGAAATAAGAACTATCTATTTCACAATATAAGGAACTACCTATCTATACAGAACGATAGAAAACCGCAAGCCTTATAACAGGACAGGTTATAGAAGGAGTGCCCTGTTACCGATGCACCGGCTAGGTGCTCAGAAGATTGAAGTTTAGGTAGAAGAAGTTCAGAGGTAAGTAAAGAAACTACTTTTCAAGAGTACGGCAGGTTGTAATTGTATATTCTTTCACTTTTATAGTAACAGAATTTAATAAACAATAATATCCTAATCACAGATGGTGATTCTTATTTCTTAAAATATCTTTACAGAAGCTAGATAGCTTTTACAGTAGTATAGAACTACCTGAATAAGACCTGCATAGAAAGACTAAGAAAACGTAAGCCTGCCTACACAGAGTTTTAAAGTGTATAGTTTACAAGTCTTTATTAGGGATAGAATAACAAACAAATAGGGGTTTCTTCAGGCTAGCGCCCGATCAGAAATTCTTGCTCGTCGAGGACACCCCTCAGGTCACCGCCGCCGAAGGAAGTAGACGCGGAAGGGACTGAATTTAAGTGACCTATCAACGACGAAAGGTGTGCCACACGTGGCAGGGACAATGCAAGGTTGCACGTGAGCGCAGTTCGCCCCGAAGCTTCGGTGTGAAGCAGTGTTCAGGCTAAAGCACTGCTACCGCACAGGGCGAGGATTTGGAGCACAGGGTACTCTAAGCAGGCCGAGGATTTGGAGTCTAAAGGATTAATAGCAGTCTATAGTTAACGCTTTACCTTAAGTAGATAGTTGAAAGTATTTAACTCCAAGTAAAATTAAATATAATGTCCGTAGAGACGATGTACGCTAAGCAGTATGATGACAACCCTAATGTCACAACCCATCGAGGCTTTTCGACCTAAGACTTAAGATAGAAGGTACAATAACGTTCTTCGGCTTATAGCCCGATCAGTGATGTCTTCCACGGCGTTTACATCCAGTAGATATCCGCCGCCAGGGTAGGCTACGCCGACGGGACTAATTTTATGTGACCTAAGGTCGTTTGGTGAGAACTGATAGGCTAGAGCAGAGCAGGCACAATAGCCACACGTGGCTAAGGCTGGCTCCGAACTTAAGGTGACCAGTGTTGCTACGGCCGCAAGTATTAGCTACACAGAATTGAAATTAATTCAGATCAAGTTTAATTCCATCCACGCAAAGGAGAAAAACGTGTAGAAGTATCACATGACACAAATTGTCATTCGCAGAAGGAGTAAATCCAGTCTCTTTATTTGAAACCTTTTAGAAGTTCAGAGACTTAGAAAAGGATATCTGGAAACTTCCATAGTTTCTTACAACTTGAAACGGCCAAATTATAACTTCCGTTACAATTATAAGAAAACAATAGCTAGAAACAAAAAAGTACGTGGTAACTCTTAATTTTTATTACTTTATATCCACCGTGTACCTTGTTATTGTGTTTTTTCTTTACATTTTCAGCTGCTATTATTTTAATTTGATCTAATTCGGAGCTATTTTTTGAGCAATGTCGCGTAATGATATAAAATTATACAAAACGATAAAACTTTACTCAAACGAAAACTGACAAATGGTAGTTTCTCCTGTTGTGGAATTAACTCACAGCCACGATTTTCTCTAAGGCCTAGGCTACAAGCTACAATGGTCGCCCAACATCAGGTGGACACAAACTTGTTTCCCACCTTATTACAATAATAAGTCACTTCTTTCTTCTTCTTCCTAAGTGAATTATCTAAGATACCATATTAACCTTTGATTTTTTTATACGGAACCCTAAAATAAATTGATAAAACATGCAGTTAATTGGCATTCAAACGCGATATGATTGTATAATACATCAAATATAAAACGACTGCTACTAGCGTTGGCGACACTGTCCTAGCACATGATAATACAAGCCTCATAACTGTACAGATTTGAGGCAGTTTTCACTTTTAGTAGCGGTTACTAAAACTGTGTTATTCCACGATAACGTTCAAATGCAACCAAAATACGACATCGCGTCTTCACTTTCAACAGAAGACATTTGCTAATGTGTACTCTACTCGTGGGTGCGTGTTTTTTTGGTCAGCATTTTTTATGCAAAGTTATAAAATTTGATGCCTGCTTGATTTCATTTTAATTTGTTATTTGAGTTCTTGAGTGCTTGTAGATTCTGAGAAATTCAGTACACGTTTTTTTTATTATTAAAATTAGTGATTTACGGTAAGTTTAATTTTGTTGGTTTTGTTTTTAAGTTTAGTTAAAATATGAATGTATTTATAACGATATCAGAAAAAATATATGTAAAAAAGTTTTGAATTTAAAATTAGACATATTTTTTTTTTATTAATTCTGAATTCAGCCAGTGTGTCTTGCATTTAATAAAATCATAGATATTTAAAACATAATAAATGCTTACCTGAAAAATCCTACAGCGTAGAAATTCAAAGTTGGTAGTTTACTCACTTGCCAAATTTTTTTTGGGTCAGAGTAACTAAAAGGGGGAGTGAAAAATTTGCCTACTTTTACAGCGTTTGAGACCTCTGGGTTTGTCTGGGTTTTTTGTTTTAATTAAAATACAATATACCTAAAATAACTTACTTAAAATCTAATACAAACCCCATTGATGACAAGTACTACTGCTATACTTTTAGTATAAAGCAAAGTCTTTAAATGTTAATTTCTCAAATTCATTATTCTAATTAAGGTTATAATGTCCTTTTATGATAATAATAATAACTTGGTCCACGTGAACTTTTAAATAAAAAAAGGACAAATTTTAACAGTTTACCTACAATAATATCGGAATTATCTTACAAATTTTCATCCTCAATTTTGCCGTCTAGGGGATATTTTTTTTTAAAATAGGTATAATTCTGACGTGTTATCTTAATTTTTGACTTAAAAGTCAATTTTGAAAAGCCTAGCTTTAAAAAATTACGGATTTTTCAACTCTCATTTTACCCTCTTAGAAGATGAATTTTGTAAAATTCTTTATATTTTTTTAAAAAGTACTTGCGTATGATAAAAATAAAACGACTGTGCAAAATTTAAAGTCTCTAGACACAAAAATATCGGAATTTTCATCCCCAGTTTCGACCCCGATATTTCGAATAATGTTTGACATGGAATTTTCAAAAAAAAGGTTTTAACTACCTACAAAAGTATCTAAATTGTTATACAAATTTTTGATGCCTTAGTTTGCCCTTCAGGGAATGATTGTCTAAAAACGGTAAAATACTTAAACCTTAATTTTAAATCTCAAGGACAAATACCAACTATTATGGATTTAAGTTAAAAAACGGATTTCAATACAAACTTCCAACCCCATTTAACTCTCTTAGGCAAAATCCTTCTATAGTGCTCACTTAGGTTGTAACAGAAACCTCTGTGCAAAATTCCAAGTCCTCAGACAAAAACTATTGGAATTGACAAAAAAAAATTTGACCACCATTCAACCATATCCAGGGATGATTATCTGAAAACAGTGAAACGCGTCAATTTTAATTTAACTTATAGACCAAACATCATTTTTTTGCATTTAGCTTCAAAACTGACAGATTTCCACACAAACCTCCAACCCCCATTTTCATTATCTTATAACGGAAATTTCTTTGCAAAATTTCTAGTTTCTAGACACAAAAATATCGGGGTTCTCATACAAATTTCTTTAGCCTATTTCGCCGCTTACAGGATGATTTGCCAAACAAAGAAATCACGTCAATATTATTTTTTTATCTCCAGGGCCAAATACCAATTTTTATGAATGTAGCTTTGAAAATGACGGATTTTCATAAAAACTTTAAAACCCCATTGTAACCCCTAGGGGATGCTTTTGTAAAATTCTTTTTTAGTGCTGGCGTATGTTACTCGTTAACTTTACTATGTTAAAAATGCGGTTTAAATTCTTTTTATATTGACTTTGATGATAAACTGCAATATGATAACTAAAAACTAAAATAAAATTTTACCAAGAAATTGATTCGACTTCAAAACTCTGCAAAAAAATAAAAAATAACCCCTAAAGCAGACATACTAACTGTACATTAAGAGAATACGATTCGGAGCGTCTCTCCGCGTGCTTCATAAAAACGATTTTTTTTACACTTGCTGATCAAACCACGAAATTTTGAAGACATGTTCTAGTAATAAATATCAAGGTCTGCAGTGTGCCAGTTTTCTATCAAATTTTATAGTTCAAAAGTTATACAGGATTCTAGTTTTTCATACCATTTGTTTAAAAAAAGATTTCTAGTTAATAAAAACATTTTACAAGATTTTGGAAAACCACAGACATAGGTATTCAGCTTGGAATTATGACTAAGAAATTTCACAGTGATTGATCAGTAAATGTCAAAAAGTGTATCCTCTTAGGTACGTGTTTTATCCGCTTTGAAGTCGAATACCAAAAATCTGCACATAAAGATAGATACAAATTATCTATCATCTGACATCAAATCGAAAAAACAAGTACTTATAACTTAGTACTTATGTTCAAGGTAACAAACCTAAGCTGTTGGTATTAAAATAAATGAAATGACACTTTAGTTTATTCAGAACATATATTTATAAGTCAAAATAAGTGTAGTAATAGTAGTGTCAACAATGTTACTTAAGGTTTTTAAAAAAATGTTTGATAATAAACTTTATCTTATCGTATCTTATTGTCCTATATGTCCAGTGGGTCTGCTTTAGGGGTTTTTTTTACTTTTGAGCAGAGTCAGATTTTTTTTGTTTAAGTTTATTTTATTAACTTTAGTTAGGGGTTTAATTTATTTTATTACATGTTTAAATTACGAATTAATAACGTAGACACAGATGAAACAGGAAGTCAAAGTTTGTTACGTTGTTAAAAGTATAGAGCACTTGCAAGTTAAGTAATTATAATTATAGAAAGTAAGTTGCTTACCCATCACTTAGTACTACATACTTCAACATACGAAAGTCGGAATGTTAATTTGGATGTTTGCTATGTCATCATCGTGTACGTGATAGGTAAATCACTTGAAGTAAAAGTTAAACATGGTCTGGATAATTATTATACAACACTACAAGCTGCAGCCTGATTACGTCAATTCGTCACGTCGGTGGTGGCGTAGTGGTTTCGGTATCTGCCTTGCGTTCTGGGGGCAAAGGTTTGAACCCGGCGTTTACCGAGGAGTATATTTCTTAATTAATCAGGTAATTGTGTGTTTAGGTACACCACTGGCTCTTCGGTGAAGAAATGCATTGTAAGGAAACTTGCATAGGACCAAAAAACGTATGTGAAATCTACTTTCTACACTGGCCCGAGTGATGTAAAGGCAAAAAAAAATTACCTAAGCTCCCCTCATCCAACACAAAAAAAAGATTTTTAAAGCAAGAACTCCCAATCACTGTTTCTTGCAGTGGCATAGCGGACTTAGTCAGATAATTCTCATTAAAATATTAAGACAGAACAAAGTCAAAAGTACAGGCAGATATTTTGACTAAGTATCGACCGTTTGACCGAAGCGCAAAGGTAAATATAGAGCCGAAGTTTAATGTTCTATATGCTTAGAATATTCTTAGAATATTAGCTAAAAAGTATGCAAAACAATAATAAATATGTGCGTACACACACTTATAAGCTTTTTTTACACTAAAAATTGTTTTTATCTTTATTGCGAGTTTCGTACCTTAGGGTCTTATCACACTGCCAATTAGTGAGTGAGTTCCCAGTGAGGCGAGACCAAAGCGGGCACGCCGCGAGACGATCTGCTATTATTATCTCATGCCCGCGACTGAGCTCGGCACGGTCGTAAAACAATTGTTAAACGACCTCGGTACGTACTAACGGCCCCAGATGACGATCTCGCTATCCAGATAGCGATATTAGTCTAAACGACCTCCCCTAATGGGGCCTCCCCCTAACACGACGCCGACGTCCCCGGGTTCGTTGGCGACCACAAGGGTACACGAGGTATCATAGAGTGCCGGGGCGCTTCACTCAATTCCCTCCTCTCCTCCTGGCGCTAACTCATCTTCGGGTTCGAGACTCACGCCGGTCGAAGGGACGCCCCCGAGAGTGACAACCCGAGCCGAGGTTTCCACCGCGGGGAGCCCTTGAGCGTAGGGCGCTATATCCTTCAGAGTCTCGCCCCAAAAGACCGGTGACGCAGTAATTAATGGCTGCAACAGCCAACTGCATTGTCAGTTCAGAAAAAAAAAATTATCGCGATTTCGCAGCTAGTGACGATAACGCCGCGGGTGCTCAGCGAGCTCGCGTGACAGTGTACAATAAGCACTAAATCTCGCGGCAAGCCCGCTGCGCTCTCTCCTCGCTTTGAACTCGCTGGCAAATCGCTAGTTGTCTAATCGAATGCAACCACTATAATGCCCCTGCCACACATTCATCGAGTGATATAGGAAATAGCGACGAAAGGAGGCAGAGACGTAGTGTGGTCACGTTACTCATCATGCCGCAAGTCATGCTCCTCGTCATGCCCAGTGCTTCCTGTTTTGTCGGATTTGGGCGCGAGTCAAAGGACCTAGTACGGAGCGTCGCGATTAATCACGCGACTAGAGCAGTGTGTGGACTGTGGACAGAGAGTGCAGCATCGCGGCAGCGCGGGAGCAGAGCGATAAGCAGCGCGAGGAGCAGTGTGGCAGGGGCTTAGTATCGTGTAGACCATCGACCCGTTCCTATCCATCGCAGCACCATGACTTTTACACGTAGAAATAAAAATGCAAGGAATTTTATGTGAGGATACTTTGCGTATAAATAGCAATTCTTTGTCAATAAAATTTGACTATGAACTCCATATTTCAGGGCACCCTCTTATTTGGGTTTCTTAAATCAGACTTTCTAATAGGTAGGGTTTTTTTATTACCAGTATGGTGGCAAACAAGCTTACGGTCCGCCTGATAGTTAGCGGTCACCGTAGCCTATGACTACAAAATTTAAGGTTTAAATTCCCTTTGAATAAACGGGCATAAACGTCTATATATGACGGAGTTATGCCCGAACATAAATAAAAAAAATATATAAACATCAGAATTCGGAACCTTCTCCTTTTTTGGAGTTGGTTAAAAATAATTACTTTTATCCAAAAATCTGATCTGAATTACAGTTTGAAGTTGGTGTCATGAAAGTGAAGTGTGTTATAAACTGTTAGGAACATAGACACCAACTTTAAACTGTAATTCAGATCAGATATTTGGAAATAAGTAATTATTTTTAACTTTTTAATGCATCTTTTTGAAGTCGATCGTTTTTTTTTTTTGTCAAAAAGTTTTTTTTTATATACATGAATTTTCAATTAAGGGCTAAGTGAATGAAGTTACGCGCAAAAACTAGTTATTCAACGCAAAGATGTAGTCATTTTTAGGATTCCGTAGTCAGCAAGGAACTCATACAATTTCGCCACGTCTTTTTCGTCTGTTTGTCCGCGGCTTAGCTCAGTGACCATTAGTACTAGAAAACTGTTATTTGGCATGAGTATACATATTAATTAGGCCGACAAAGTGGTAGAATAAAAATTTTAAAAATATTTTTTCTTAGGGTAGCTCCCCTACACGTAAAGTGGGGATAAATATTTTTTTTCTTGCTACCCCACAGTGTGTCGTTTGATAGCTCGTTTGAAAATTGTGGGTTTGTAAAAACCAATTTACGATTCAGCTATACATTTGCGAAACATTAAGCTTTATGGAGCATTTTTTTGTCAGAGACCAGTCCAACTCGCACTTGGCCAGTTTTTTCTGTATATCTTACCTAGGAATATGTTTTATGACTTGATTTACATCACAAAGAAGGCTGACGTAAGATAAAACTTTACTGCCCAGTTAATAACAAAATTACTGTTATATGACATGTTGTAACATAAATAAATGGCAGTACCATTACAATGTATTTACAAGACTCATTTATTATTTACGATGTAGGTATCCCATATCTAGCATTATATTTTTAATTAGCGCAATTTTGAATTTTGATTAAACCACAGCACAGAATAAGGAGTAGCACAGCACAAGTGTAGTATAAAGAATATACATGTCTAATTAAGTAATATAATGTAACGAGAAGAAGTGACACTAAGATCGGCCGCGCAGAACGGTAGAACTTTGCATACAGGTATACCTACATGCGCCCGCTGAAGGCCATTTGCGCTCGATCTCACACGTATAAGGGGAGAGTCATGACAAAAGACATTTTTAGCAAGGGGACGATAGACAACAGTGACCTTGCTCAAGTAATAAAGCAAGCTTAAACCATTTTTAGCTTGCTACAGAAGGATAAACTTAGCATATACGTTTTATGTTTCTTACGCTTGCACGTCACATGTTTGCCTGGATTTTTTTATGTTTTTGGTTTATTAAAAAAAACTAGGCTTTCTATAAAAATTGTAGCTTTTCAATATTATGAAACAATATCTTATTAATGTATTTAAAAATTAGGAAATATCGAGATCTGCGCCAAGTAAAGTAAACTCAATTTTAAGCATTTATTTGTGATTATTCATAATTTAATTTCTTAATATTTAATATTTTTTTTAATTCTGATAGATTAGATAGATATTATTAGTACTTACCTAAGTGTCACTTCTTCAATCTAGTACAAGTAATATATATCGATTTGGGATATAAGGATATCTTGTCCTCTGAAAGGTTGGTTTAGGTTTTCCGAGAAAAATTATTCAATCATCAGGCCATCTTTTAGGATATGCGACAGATACTATAGATTAAAACTCTCTACATAAACACTGACGTGTTAAGAAGATGCTAGTTGAGAAAACATATATATATCGCATATTTTATTAGTTGCAACAATTTATTTTATTGTCTAACCTTGTCCTTTGTGAGTTTGTTGTTGTTTAAATATTAATATTACTTGATGTGTTTTTATTCATTATTTTTTAATCATGTTACAATTGCAATTAATATACTATGAACAAATAATTTTCTAGTTCATAAAAAAAACAATCTTTCATATATAAAGTTTATTATTTAATATTATAAAAGTATTTATTTTGTTTTATACTTATTTATTGGTATAGTAATAAAAATATTTATGTCAAAGATGTTTGCAATGTAGGCATTTTTTTAATAAAGTTAAGTCTTCTGCTACATGCATATTATACAACAATTAATTTTATTACAATATTGTATAATAAATTAATAAACAACAATTTGGACATGAAAAAAAATTGCAATTGATTATATAACCTATTAATAACTAGCTGTTGCCTTCGGTTCCACCCGCCACTCAATTCGGTTATGGGTGTAGGATTTCAACGGCAATTCATCAATTATAAAAAAAACCGACGCACATTGTCGTTTTTAAGTAGGATATGTCCTTTGACGGGACTCAAACTATCTGAATGCCGAATTTCATCTTAATCAGTACAGCGGTTTAAGCGTGAAGAGGTAACAGACAGACAGACAGAGTTACTTTTACATTTATAATATTAGTATGAATAGCCTAAGAGACAACGACCAAATTCATACATTATCATTCCATACTGAACCCGTCTTGGTGGGACAATGACCTCTCAGTAGGTCATTGAGGTGGGTACTAACGGTCAAAAATGTCGCAGCTTTGTTGAGGACATTTCTGTAATGATAAAAAAAAATTGGATAGAGAATCATTATATTCCATCTGATATTAAAAAAAAGTACATAGATTTTGTAATTTTATTACGGATATGTTTTTTTTTCTGCCATTTTGCGCGTGTTTTCAAATCTTTAAAAATGTCAATAAAAAAACCCGTCCTGTACTATATATACCAACCAGGTACTATATATATAGCAACCAGGAACATTTGTTTTTTTTAAATATTTTTTATGGCAGACATGATTAAAAAATACCGGTTTCAGATTTTTTAAATTTCCGTCGCTCCGTCACGACGCGCGCGCAGAAGTGAATGGTAAAGTATCATTAGCGGAAAACTCGATTTCTGTCTGTTCGATTTGGGATGAAAAGTATTTTGTATTGTTTCCTCTGTGTCTCCCCAACTTTTGCTATCCTAAATTATTTAAGCTAAAACCGGTCATCCGGTTGCTCCGTTGATTCTTTAAGAAATGAGAAAAGTGAGAACTGTTGATCAGTATAATATCCTACGTTACCCTGTGAAAAATCAGTCCAATGGGATGCTTCATTGTGGCAGGAAGGAGTAAGAAACATACAAACAGACTTTTGCATTTAAGGATAGGTAAATAACTGCATATAACTATAAAGTGCAAATAACTTACATTTTTCGTCTACAGATGCCTCAAGACGTTAACCTCGATGTAGTGGCTATTAGGGAATGGTTGGCGAAGGAACCACATTTACCAAAGGACATAGGTAAGTTCTCTTCGTAACTCTTGTCTGCCGGCAATATGAGTACATGAAGATACAATGCGTATTAAATTAACATTAATTGACTTTCGCTTTAATTATTCTAAGAGTGTTGTAATAAAGTTCGTCTGCCTTGTGTTCTGAAGGGAGGAAGTTCGAGTCCGTAGTATAGCAATGACTATTTTTCTTAATTCCTCAAGCCCTATATTATTTAACCACCACAGACTGATGAAGAAAAACATCAGGAGAAAACCTGCACACGTTAAAAAGATGTATGTATGTTTGTGTGTCTTTAAAGTTTCAATCCCTAGATGGGGTAACTAGTGTGGCAAGACACACACCCATATCATAATGTGGATCCGGCCAACAACCACTTTTCACAAACCACTTTAATTCTGCGTGATAGACGGTAAGCCCATCACCGCAACACTGCTCTGATGCAGTGTTATCTGGACTTACACCTTAGCTTAGCTTTATATGTGTCTTATAAGTCCATACCTACTAACCATCATTTTTAAGAGTAATAATTGGTAAGATGAAAGACCCGGTAAGTATAAGAAGTAAGTTATGACTACAAGATTTCCCAAGGGGAAAAAGAATTTCGCTATCTGCAATGGGGCCGCGTGATAAACTAAGGCCCAAATAGCTCTTGTCCTGTGTGACGGTAAGCTGTGCCAAACTCAGAGAACGTATGAAGGCTGGGATGGCTATAATAATATCCTATATCTAGTTTTGTTGAAATTGTGTTGTTACAGACGACTTTATGTTAAAAAAATTCTTGCACAGCTGTTATGGCAGCTTGGAACAGACTAAAAAGTGCATTGAAAGGTTCTGTACCACCAGAACTGTAATGAACGAGGTGTACACATCCAGAGATCCTGATTCACTCAAGATGCAAACTGCCTTCTCTATAACGTAAGTGTTTTTTTTCATTTCAAGATAATAATATCTATTATAAGGGGCCGTTCAAGTATTACGTAAGCAAAGGTAAGTGCGGAAGAAAAACGGCCCCTGATTTCTGTAATAACTAGTTGTTTCCCCGCGGTTTTACCCGCTCTATTTAACTGTCCTGACCCATATAAACTTTTACACTATGCTCTCTGTGCGATCAAAAAGGGAACGATACTAAACTTCATACCTTATTTAACCCCTTAATGTATAGTTTTCTAGAAGCAATGAAACACGTCATTCTTTACAAACATCACCATCTTCAATTACATCATCTCAATTCTAGAAGCACATTCAGTTTTTATAGAATTATCTGATTTTCCGGAAAACTATTCTTATTCTTCTTACCCGAAAACCGACCGTTTTTAACCGACTTCAAAAAAGGAGGAGGTGACACTGAAAAGAAAATAAAAACAAAAAAGTTACCAAAAAAAACAACCGGTTTGTTAAAAAGTTTTTATTTAAATTTTTGTTTTTTGAAAAGTCGCGTTTTTACATAAAATAAAACTTAAAAAGCGAAATCCTGTCTAAATGCAAAATTTCATCCAAATCGTGAAAGCCGTTTAAATATATAAAATGAGCTACTAGAACTTTCTCCGTGATTTGGAAGGGCACGTTAAACCGTCGGTCCAGGTTGTTGTCGTTAAGCCAAGTCCAAAGCTTTGTGGGTAGCCTTGAAGACTTTTACAATCCGCAACATTTGACCTCATAAAAATAGTTGGCATATTTACATATTTTTAAAAGATAAAACTTTTATTTTTGCCTTTTTAGTTATTCATTAAATAAATTACAGTTTCAAACTCGGTATAACTTGTTACTAGACTAACACGTTCTATTAGATGCTCTCTTAATAAATGCATGTCTCAAGGTAAGGTAGGTAACCTATAACTGTTTCAATATTTTATTTGTATTAATTAATCTTTATCTGCTTTTTAGAATTCCGTACCCAAACGGTAAAAAACGGGACTCTAATATTAAGACTCCTCTGTCCGTCCATCCGCCCGTCCGTCCGTCTGTCACCAGGCTGTATCTCATGAATCGTGATAGTTAGACAGTTTTCTTTATCTTTTGTTTTTAGGTTTCCGTTTCGAAATAGCATAAAAAATCCCAATAGTTTCGTCTGTTCAAGCCTTATAATTCCGCCATCTTTACAGGAAGGTGCCTTACATAAATTGCCATACAATTTTGTTTTTGAATTTAAGAAAAAAATAATTATTGACAGGTACCCTTAAATTTTTTTTTTAACCGATGAAAATATTTGCTTAGCGCAAGTAGTGAAGGATGTCGCTGTCGTAAACAGTGTCATAACGTGTAGGCAAAGCGGGTGCTAAGATCTTAATTACTCCCACAGCCTTTTTCTTTGTAAATTTTACTTTTCTCTCAGCAAAGCGCGCGTTCATAGAACTCACGGGTGGTAACGACACGCCTATTCTTTCAAGTATGTATAGAAGCTGTCTGTTCAAAATTTGAACTACGCGCACATTACATGCGAGTAATCACAGGTTTTAACTTCAAACCAAACCATTTATTTACAAATTATCTAGATATCTAGCGCCATCTGGCGGTGGCATTGTTCCTCTACTTCTATTCCCGCCATTTCAATTGTGTTTTGGTGAGTTTATTTACTGTAACCTTATATTTTTATTTATTTAGTTACTCATGTGATGAAAATATTCAAGATGAATTGTAGTGAACCATCCTTATTCCTTATTTTTCTAATTAAAATTATTATTTCAATATTTATAATAAACTGTATTATACAATGTCAAACTGTGTCGTAAGTAATACTCTCCTAATTCGTTGCATTGCTTGTTTCTTTTTTTTTTACAAGCTTTTATTTAGTTTCACCTGTCCCGTTGTGTGTCATAATCAAATCTTGTTAGTTAAATTTGACCCAAATCGACGTTCGATTGAGTTGAAGTTTTGCATACATATGTAAATGATAATGCAATATAATGATGTCATAGAGCTGGTCTGATGATGGAGCCAAAAGTTGGTTTTATTATAGCGTGATTTTTTTTCTAATTTCAATTTTTTTTTAACACAATAAAAAAAGTTTGTCTGTCTGTGTGTCAAGAACCTTTTACTCAAGATCGCGTGGAGGTATCAAGTTGAAATTAATATCAAATACTGAAGTCTACGGTAACTTAAAAAATATCAAGCTTCTAAGTAAATGCAATAAAAAAATATTCCCAAAAATATTTTTGGCGCATATTGTGACACAAATAAATCAAAACCTATGGTATTAGTATAGTATTATATAACCTGTGCCAATGGGGTACTACCCGTTGACCCAGAATCATGAAATTGACGGATGAACCCAGAAGCATAAAGCACGATGATACATCACAAATATAGGAAAAAATCCAAACACTGATTATAAACCTGTGAGACTTGATCTCATGATAAAAGAACTATCTACATATAATAAGTTTCTACGGACCCATCGGTGCGCAAGCCAGACTCGCACTTGGGCTGGGTTGCATCAACTAACTTTGACTTTAACCGGTCGCTAAAATGGAAAATTACTTGTTGATTGTAATAACTAATACTTTTTCATATTTTACTTTGTTTTTACTAATCACTTTTACCAAGCTTGTATCATGCTTCTTTGTAAAAATAAGTCAAAATATTTGTAAAAATGTTGTTACTTATCCACTGGACGATACTCATATTAGGTATACTTTATTTTTTACAAATCTCTTGCATTTCTTTCCAACAAGAATTGTAAAATAGCTATTACATTGAGATGTTTCTTTGTAAAATAAGTTACTTATATGTTTCCGCAGGAGTGTTGCAACTTATCCAGTGGACGACTATGAGCTCCTAATCCATAGGCTGGACGATCCAAACCTTGAAAAGTTCTGCTTCTACGACCTGTTGAAGAGTTTCGCGCTACAAGGAGACCATTGGCTACGTCAATACGATTCTTACCCAGAAGGCCACATCATAGTACTGGATATGAAGGACTATGCACTAAAAATTGTTACTAAAGTTAACATTATGTATTTCCGAGATTTCCTGCTGTTCTTATTAGTTAGTAATACCTATTAACTTTTGACGTGACAACGTCTTATAAATTGGTTTGCCGGGTGACACTTCAAGAAACTGCGTTACGCTCCGCTCACGTTATGCGCTCACAATGAGAGCGAGTGAGAGGCACGCGGCATGGTTAGCCCGCCTAAGAGCGAGAGAGACAGACATAAAAAGTGAAAGGCACAAGTTGTCACGATTCCGGACGGTTGTCCGACACTAATTTTTTTTAGTTAAAAAAACCAAATTGTAAACAAAGTTATTTTATTTCTCATCACTAACTCGTCAACAGGGTCTTTACGTGGAGGTAAAGCGGGTGCAAAGACCTGTATACGTGTAGTAGGCATAAGTTTTGGGTTCATTATCATTCATTATCATATCAGCCAATTTTGGGTCCACTGCTGAACATAGTCCTCTCCCAAGGCGCACTATTCTCCCGGTCCTCTGACTTTTGCAACCAGCCACCCTTTGAAGGTCATCGGTCCCACGCTTCACAAAAAGGTATAGATAGGTATTTGCAGTAATTTCAAAACTGTTGATTTATTTATTAGGTTTGCTAGTGTGTATACACAACACAATCCAATAACAATGATAGATTCTATAATTCGTATTCCAAATGTAGCTCAAAAGTAAAAGGCAAGTACATTCTGCTTTGACTTTCGGGATAAGCAGGATTTAGCCCACCTTTGTATATTTATATTTAAGCATATATTTTGTATATTTTCAGGAAGGTATGCCAGTCCGCGTCAAACAAATACACGCCATCAACTGCCCCTCTTACTACGAAAAACTGTTTGCACTAGTTAAACCTATTCTACCCGCTGAGATATGTGATATGGTATGTAGACATTATTAAATTTATTAGTTATATTTAAACATTGGATTTGGTACGCGTAAACTTAAAAAATCCATACTACTTCAATCATATTTGTTTAGTTAGGATTTATTTGAATCTTGTCTGTTGTTTCGACTTGTTCTACGGAATATACTTAGTTTGAACCCTGACCAATGTTAAAAAAAAAACGATGTATATTTTTTCTGTATTTAAAAATGTTTTAGAAAAAAACTCGGTTTGTTTTGTGCACTTCACCACTTTGGCAAAGTATAGACAGGAATGTCGTTATAGTTATTTACATAAATCGTTTTAAAAATAATATATTGATACCACTGTGTATAAACTATTAAAAGGCTATTTTTTTCCTTCCACTAAGCAGATCCGACTAAACTTTAATGACTGAATTCTTCGGGATGTCTTTCAGACCCTGAAAACGTGAAAAACTGACCCCTTTTCACTGTTTTTGTAAAGTTTTGGCAAACAAATCTACAAAGTTCTAAGTGCTTTTAGATTACAACTTTGCTGAAGCACAGCCGTGATAGTGTTTTAAACCCTGAGAAAAGGCATTTTTGACAACAAGATGTATTTTATGTATTAACTATTAATTTATATTAAGTATTTCAAAGAAAATCTCAGTGAGTAGATCCACTACTCACGCACGCTTAGTTACATATCGCGTCATCCTTGTTTTTACTGTCACGTAGTGTCTTTTAATTTATTTCTTGTTACTCAAGTAAACACAGAGTTGAGATCTAGCTGTGCTGTTCACACACGCTTACATACATATATCGAACTCTTTTCTGCCTGTTTCAATCAATCAATCAATTAGTCTCAATCCAAGTTTATTTACTAATGGACACAGGCCTTTCCCAAAGAACACCACCACCTCGATTTCTCCGCCTTTCTCATGCAGCCACTTCCACGTTCTACGTTCTTTTGGTCATATCGGTTCACCTGGTTGGGGCGCGATCCACACTGCTCTAAGCGATCCGGGGTCACCACTCTAAAACACGATTGTCCCAAAAGCCATCGGTTCTGTGACAGATATGACCTGCCCACTGCCACTTCAGTTTACCTTTTCTGTGACCTATGACTGTTGCTGAAGTTCTTCGTCGGATGTCCTCAAATATGTTCATATCCTTTAGAGAAACACCAAGTATAGCCCTCTCCAATCCATAGCTCGCTAATTTACTTCATATTTACCTTAAAACTTACACAGGCCGATTATTAAGTGACGTCGATCATGACCAAAGAGAATAAAATCACTACGTTTATCATGACAGGTAAGAAGCATAGACTAAAGACCTTTGTCTGCTTGCTTATTATAAAAAATATAACTGAATCTTACTAGTTCTATTCATGTGTTAATATTATACAATTTTATATTACTATGACTCTGTACGAACTTTGAACTCGAAATAGCAGAGCCCACCTGACAATGTATCATAAAATATATTAACATTGATGATTATATCCAAATCGAAAACTATTTTATGATACAATGATATCAAAATTTTGACCGTCGTACGTAAGCGATACCAACAAAGATACATTTCTAACCATATTAGAGCGTAACTAATTATTTTAAAGCTATCTTCAAATTAAATATCTGACGCAATTGAATTGTTACACCCGTGTGGTTGCATAATTGTGCCGTATAACCATAACAGTGAAGTTATAAAACGTAGATATATAGGTACTAGTGCCTATTTAGGTACGTGGATACGGTCGACAGCATAGCTGACGTAATAAAAAATGATGACAAAACATCACGATTATTAGTTATACATCAGAACAATTTTTGACAAAAACTCTGACTTTCTATAAAATATAGGTTGGATATGTTGAATAGTCATTTCATTATTTCGTGAAATACGAGAAATCTTTCACAAAACCCCACAGTGGTCAATGTTGTTAACAACTTGTACAACGGAATCTTTATATAGGATATTTTTTTGTCTGTCGTGCTACAGCTGACTTGCTCCGAATTTACTCGACCGATAGAATTGAAAATTATTTTTGTATAACGCAAAAATTGTGCAATTTATGAAAATGTTGAATTATATAGTTATGGAATAAGTGCTAAAAAAATCAGCAATTCCAATAAAAACAAAACATTATTTGTGGTGACTTTATTATTAACATTTTAAATATTTTCTATGCTCATTAAGCACCAGATTGCTTGCCTTATTTCGGTGTTTTAATTTGAATAATTTGTTTTATGAATCAACTAAAATTGCTGTTGCTAGTGTAGGTACTTGCATCGACTATATATTTACTGAAATAAAACTAATTTAAAAGTCAATAATAAGCAATCTAGAGTCAGATCATTCTAGGCAGTTAGTGGTTATTGAATAGTAAAACCGTTACTAAAAAGAAAATTAAATTCATACCAACGACAACTAACCGGATTGTATCATTTAAATCTAACTTATTGATACAACCCAAATGATATGTAAAAACTGTATATACTAGCCATCAGGCGAACCGTGAGCCTGTTTGTCACCTTAGAAGCATAAAAAAATGCTTAATTTCAAAAAAAAACATTAATAAAAAAAAATCTGCAACAGAGCTAAGCAAAAAAAGAATAATTTTATTAGAAATAGCATAAAAATGTGCATGTTTTGGTTTAGATGAATATTTTTATTATACGAAACTAAGCGAAGCAATAAAAAATTCTGTAATCAGTTGTATGTACTACTCAAAGGATGGCAACGAAAGTTCTAATACAAAATTATTAAGACTATTTATATTTTTTTTTTCCAGATACACACGCACAGTGACCACTTGGGCTTGCAAAAATTCATAGATAAGAAACATTTACCAGAAGAATATGGAGGAGACGCAGGTAGCATGAAGGAACAACAGGTGCAGTGGCTTAAGGAGATACGAGAGGCTAAGTAAGATATTTCTCTGTATTTAAGGGTTCCGTAGCTGAATGGCAAGAACGATTAGTTTCGTCATGTCCGTCCGTATATCACACCTTATAATATCCGCCGTCTATTTTTAGGTCGATAGGTACCTTTCGTTGGTTTGTTTTGCAACTAAAAATTGAAGAATGAAATATCCCCAAAAAGTTTTTCTTAAAATTAATAAAACTTTACATTTATAAAAAACTGTAAAGGAAAAACTAAGATATAGGTACCAAGCAAATAACTGAATATTGCTGTCGGAGGCCAACAATCTTTCAGGGCGATCTGGTCAGTGTTGAAATGTCACGGAATACTAATAATGGCTCATGATCGTACCTAACATTCCAGTTCGCATGAAGGCCACATTCAGCATACAACAAAACACAATTCGTAAAAGGAAATAACAATAAAAAAACGACAAATGTTCATCACATGAATGTTTGTCTTGTGGGGGATCGAACCCGCGGGCACTCGGATCGGCAGTCAGTCCCTTCTACCAATAGCGCCACGGAGGCTAATAACTTATTGTTTACCCACTATCCCCTGCCCAATCCTGACTTACTTCTATAAGTTCGTCAGGGACTTGCAGGTTTTATTAAGTTGTCCACGGTCTTCCATAATATGACAAACCTATGGGACACATATAAAGCCACCTTAGTCCAAATACACTGCATTACCAGCAGTGATGTGGCAATACGCCCCCTGTCACGCAGGACTAAAGTAGTTGGTGAAAATCGACTCTCCACCTCATTATATATCCAGCCACTTGTTACCCCTTTCTGAGTATCAAATCCATACATAGATTAGAGACAGAGTTACTTAAATAATATTTTTTTTTAATCTTTTTCAGACACATCTACACAAACGACAACTTGTGGAAAGCCGATAGTAAGAAGAAATCAAAGAGCGCAGTGAACACCATGAATGGCTCTTTCAAAACACTTTCTATCGATTAATTAATTAATAATATTGTTAAAAATATCTCGGTGTTTGATTCTAGTTATAAATAAATAATTTTTATATTACTTATACTTTTTTACTTTTAATTATATTTTTTCTTTTTGGTTTGCGTGGGATTCTCAACTCCGTTATATAGCAAGCTATAGTTTGCAGCTACAGTTTGTTCAAGTGAAATTCGGTTACAGATACTCCCGTGGGAACTTTTCAAATTTCTATTTTTGTCTATGTCCTTCTCCGTGTCTTTAACTTTCTCTGTGCAATTTCATTCCAGTTCAATTAGATGCTCTATTGCGGCGGGATTGAATAACAAACCTAATAGTTATTCCCGTAGGAACTTTTTAATTTTCCAGGATTAAAAGTGGCCTATGTGCTATTCTAGATCCTAATCTATCTCCGTGCCTAATTTCATCCTGATTCGTTTAGCCGTTCTGGCGTGGTTCAGTAAAAAAACTATTACTATACTTATTATATTAGTATAGAATATTTGTGTTCTATATTCTTACCAGTATAACTACTGGAATGAATAAGTTCATTTGGACTGTTAAGAATATAGGTTTCCCACTAGTACCGCCGTTTAAATAGGACTACTACTGAGAATTGAAAATTCAGTAGTTCCACCGGTGGTATACAATGTGTTGGTATTGGAAATAAAGAACTTTGGTCACGAAAAACTGTAGTCTAAAAAATCAGTCACTCATCCACAGACTGACAACGCTCAACGTAGCTTAACATTGCCACAGACTATGTAATATCCGATACATAGATGTAACTGGACCACGAGCTCCTTTTCTTATATTAGGAGGTACAAAAGGACAATATCTTTACAAATCTTTGACTGGCATAACTTGCTGCGTATTAAATGCACAACGTCAAAAATGGGTGAACAAACGAAATCACTTTAGCATTTATAATATATGTAAGTGTGGATTAATTGATGTTTTATGTCGATGAACTTACATGCTAGTTGGTCTTTCCTTGATGAACCATCACTCATTCAGCAAGCTGTTCTCGATGATATAACACCTAGATGGTGGGTAAAATAACCTATTTACAAGTTGCCTTGTTATTTTATTGCTTGCAGACTTGACCCATTTTCCGTTGTCTGATTGAGCTGAAATTATATAACTTCTGTGGCAATGCAATAATATGGTGACCATAGGACCTCTTTTACGAAACGACGCAGTCCCATCGAGTTTTGGGCTTATTTGATTTGTCTTGACAAGTACTCTGGGCTTAGATGATATCTGGGGTCTGATGATGAAGCCGGAAGGAACTCGTTAACGAAACAACGAAACTCCGTTGAGTTTCGCCTCGTTTGATTTGTCATGATAAAAAATCTGGTCTTGGATTAATCGTCTGACGATGAAACTATAGAAACTCTAAAACAATACGATGCAACCTCATCGAGTTTGGGGTTATTGGATTTATCGTGGCATGTACTCTAGTCTTACATGATATACTTTTTTTTTTGCTATCACATTATATTGAAAAGTAAAAATAAATAAACGTTAAAAAAATTAAAAACAAGCTTGTACTCTGTTAAAAAAAATGTTTAAAATAAACTTATTTCGAATAGAATGAATCCGTTTTCTTCTTCTACTTATTAGGTACTTACTCTAGCAATTTTAAAGTTTCTTTGTTTTTGTCTAACAAATGTCGTTGTATTACTAGCATGAAGGCGTTCAATTTGACTCTAGGCGCTCTATTAAAATTCAAATCAGGATATTCCCAAATTAAGAATTAATAAATAATAGCAAAAGAAACGACGACTAACGACTTTAACTAATTTTAAGCATCAATGATTTTACAGTCAAGAATTACAAAAAACCTGCTTAGTGCGAGTCGGAATTGCACCATTCCGAGGGTTCCGTACCTATCAACATTTACGTAATTTACAAACACAAACAAAAACAAAAAGTGTGCGGTCTCCTATCCAATTACTGACCATCTCCAACGCTGCTTAACGTTGAATATAGTTTCTACTGTTTTGTTTAGTAATAGCTAGATGACGCTGTAACGGTGATTTAAGATGGCCCCTTTGGATTGGAGAGGAGATTTAAGGCCCTTCTCACACTTGGCCTGGCTTTATTATTTATTGTTATACTTTGGAGCTTTCACATACTATGAGCACTGCAAGATTGAAGATTACATGTGTTACTGTTTTTACGATAGAGCAACTAGATTTTAAGTTTGTACCCTGCGTACCGCCAAGTGCCGCGCTCGAATTCCAAAGTAAATATTGTTATTAATTTAGTTAGTGTTAGTATTCAGAATGTTATATTTTTAATTTTTTCACAATGTTACATGGTTCATAAACTTATATTTAGTACCTGTTTTACAAAAGAACTAACTTCACCTGAATACCTTTTAATGGAATTTGTACGAAATTTTTACTTATCTGACTACATTTTGAAGTTGGTCGACTATTACACATTAAGTTTTAAACTAACTTAGCTATGATAGTTTTCCTTTTTAATTTCGTTTTATATGCTATTTCCATTGTTTTTCCACACACCCAAAAACAGCCATTAAGCTGGCAGTGGGGGGGGGGGCACTGGGCTCTAACATAAATTTGCACTTTAAAGCTATATTTTATTAGCTATTAATATTATTTTGCAAACACATGGCTGAATTTAAAATAAAAATATTTTCACACAACCTCAATATTTTGGTTGAGGTTATATGGAGAACCCTAACTATGGAGAAGACGAACAAAAATTTATCTCCACCTTACGTGGTACCTACCCTAATTATTTATTTATTTTATTTCACCGCTTTGTCGGCTTAATTATAATGTACACCCAGCTTTTTAGGGTTCAGTACCCAAAGGTTAAAAAACGGGACCCTATTACTAAGACCGCTGTCCGTCCGTCCGTCCGTCTGTCGACAGGCTGTATCTCATGTACCGTGATAGTTAGGCAGTTGAAATTTTCACAGAAGATGTATTTATGTTGCTGCACAGAATATTTAGTTATATATTTACTTTAAAAAAAAAAAAATAATTAAAATAAAACAAATATTTAAGATGGGCTCACATACAACAAACGTGATTTTTTATGCAGTTTTTATAGATAATGGTACGGAACCCTTAATGTGCGAGTCCGACTCGAACTTGGCTGATTTTTAGTACTAATGGTCTCTGGGCTTAGCCGTGGACAGACAGACGGACGGACATAGCGAAAAATATAGCTATTAATAATTTAATTATTGTGTAGTTAATATTTTATTATAAAATAATATAGAAATCTGAGACTTATGAACTAAAGCGGTCGTAATATCATGTCTATTATAACGTAGTGTTACAGGGTGTGGCAATGCATGGCTGTGGAAGCGAAAATAATCGTGTGCACACTAAAGGGACAAGTATATCTCTTAAAAATAACGTAAAAATATCGAAAATTAATTGTTTCATTCAAAATTAATAGCTAAAGATTTCATAAAAATATCTACTTCTGAACTAGGTTTTTAGGGTTCCGTAATAAGGGGAACCCCATTACTAAGACTTCGCTGTCCGTCAGTCCGTCCGTCCTTCCGTCGTTCTATCCGTCTGTCACCAGGCTGTATCTCATGAACCGTGATGCTTAGACAGTTGTAATTTTCACAGATGTATTTTTGATGTCGCTATAACAAAAAATACAAAAAAAACCAGAATAAAATAAATATTTAAGGGGGCTCCCATACAAAAACGTGATTGTTTTGCTCGATTTTGCTCGATATTGATAATGGCAACAGGAAGACGCTTAAAATATTCACAGAATATTTAGTTATATAGTCACTTTAAAAATAAATAATTAAATTAAAACAAATATATAATGGGTTTTT
This sequence comes from Apoda limacodes, assembly GCA_946406115.1. NCBI lineage: Eukaryota > Metazoa > Arthropoda > Insecta > Lepidoptera > Limacodidae > Apoda > Apoda limacodes. The sequence continues at coordinate 40,904,759 of OX291541.1, forward strand.
TTATAGATAATGGTACGGAACCCTTCGTGCGCGAGTCCAACTCGCACTTGGCCGATTTTTTTCTATAATTAAAAGCTAATTTACTTTAATAGGTTTTGTGTAAAACCTGTTAAATTAACTTTATTGAACAATTTTATAAAAAGTATCTATGAAGTAAAGTATAATATATGCCTTGTCATGTTTTGAGCTGTGTCTGCAGTAGATATGGACTCTATTCAATTCCGCTGTTAATGTTTTTTTAAAGGATTTCCAGATACAATATCTACATAGAGTTCTAAAAATAGCTTGTCACTAGTAATTGATTTATAAGATTTTTGAAATGTGTTTTATAAAAAGTGGAAATAAAGAATATCTTTTGGCGGCGGCAGTTAGGTAGGTACTGCGCCTTAAAAAGTAAATATTTAATATTATTTTGCATTATCTATATAATCAATTTTCAAATTGTATGAGCCGCGCACGTTTAACATGTCCAAGTGGGAAGTCTATATGGCAGGCGGCTTATTTACCGATGACATTTTTATTATCGCCCGAGTTAACATAAGAAGTCATAAGTCCACGAATGTTGCTCCAGTTAACTAGAGACGACATAATAAGTCTACAAACTGTCTGTTAAAGGCTAAATATTCTATTCAGACTTTTTTACGATTTTCTTAATAAAGAAAAGAAAAAACATTGTTATCTTAATAACATTTTTTTTCTTATAAAATTAATACATACACATTTTTAATTAATTGTTTACACGACAAAATAGGTCTAAAAAGTTTCTTTGTATTCCTAAAAAATTAAAAACACACATAAATTTTAAACTTATCTCATACTTTTTAATATTACGATCTTGTAATAAAGTCAACATTCTAATTTTCATCATGTGAAACTGTATACACAGTAATAGTACCTGATATAGCCTTAAATATAACCTATAATATCCATTAACCTATTTCGCCTAAAGCTACTTTGCATATTTTCAGTTGATTTATTGCTGATTATTTATCTTAATCTAGAGCAAGAGATCTGAAAGAGCCAGGTAACTGCTTCACCTGGTCGACCCTGTCGTCGCGACATGCGGAAGGTCTCAGTGACTCTTCTACCGCCCAGCGCGCGTCGTTTTTCAGGAACCAATCCCTGAAACATCAGCAAATTATGACTTATAATATTCCGATATCCAGGTCAGTGTCCAGGTTTAAAGAATGAGAAGTTTTGCCACTCACTTTAAATAAAACATTTTTTTTTATTAATGAACGCTATGTATATAACATATAGAGTAAAGATGGCGGCGGCGGTGGTCTCAAAGGGGTTTCGATTTCACCTTGCTTTCTAAGTGGCGAATGTTCGAGACTGGCGTAAACAAATGAGTCTTTTCCTTAATATCCCAAGTAAGTATATTGATTATACTGGGTTTTCGGTGAAGGAACACGTCGTGAGTAAACCTCAAAAGAAAAGACGTATGTGAAATCCACTTACATTCGTACTGAGGGCCGCGAGTGAACTATAAGGCTTACGGCCTACGGAACTAGGCCGTGCCTCAACAGTTAGGACGTATGAGGCAGATAAGGAGTAAAGATATACGGATTGTCGAGGAGCTCAACAAAATTGGTGTTATTTTATTCATAAAAAAACGATAGTGTGTTGTTGGATCCCTTTATATGTAAGATACCGAATAAAGCTTCTAAAGAATGGCGAAAATTACGCCGGGGCCCTGGGACTCAAGCATAAAATATCAAAAAGCCAACTACCGTTAATTCTACCATGAACTGCTCCACTTGTCTTCTTCGACGAAGTTGCTTTAAAAAATGTCTCGATACAAGTACTGTTTCCCGGCTAACTGTAACCATGAAGAGCACCCCTTGGAAGTAAACACTACTTGAGGCTGTGTTCACCATGTCTCATCGGACGGAAATCCTACTTTTTCCCAAAAGGCCGTCCGCCTTTGTCAAATACTAATTTTGAACACTCCGTAAATTGTTCTCCGTTTGTCAAAATTGACATTCATGAATTGAATAAATAACTTTTTTCACAGCTTCAGCACAATATCAATCTACAAGTTTGTTAGATACCTATCCGCCTAATTTATTATTTTATTATTATTATTTTTATATTATTATAAAATTTACCTTTATTGAATTTACATTTTAAAAAAAAACTACAATAGATAGTTACCTCTTTGCCTCAATGCGCTTGATCCAGTACCTCTTCATGGATTCAATGCTACCAGCTTTACCACCGTACTCATTTGGGAGAAGTTCCAGGGGTACGTCATTATACAAGGTCTCTGAGTTGGGCTCGTGGAACTTTATCTGTAAGTAAAAAAAGTAAAGTATGCAATTGATAGTCTTAACAAATTTTATTAAACAATTTAAACAATTAAACAAATTATACATTTTTTTTATCTTTCCCACAATCTTAATTTTTTAAATCAGTTTGCATTTGCATTTGAAATCGTCACAAACAAATTATTTATTTCTGTTTGCTTATTATAGAAGTAAAACTTGATATTGCATATCAAAAACGGAACATCAAAATATGGAATTAAAAGTTTGGCATGATAAATAAAACTGTGAGAGCTTTCTTATAATACCACATCTCTACCATGTATAATACTTGTCAAAAAAGAAATTGAATAAAGGTAACTTGAGTTGATTTTTTTCATTTCAATCAGCGCAAGCAGATTTACACTCTCTTTCTCTCTCTGTAAGTAAAAATATGGTATCGAAACAAAAGGATAGTGTACTCGTGAGTCTGTAGTAATCGTAATAAAAGTGTTGATAGTGATATCTGCATCGAAACAAAAGTATCGAGTTACTTAGATATCGAGTACTTTTTGTTTGTTATTTAAATAGAACAAAATCTTACTTTGAATGAATTTATTTAAAACGGGCTACAATATAATTATTATTGAATTATAATGAGGATTTTCCTCGTTTATGATATGATAATGCACTACATTTAGACGTATAATTGGATAAAACTGACATTTTAGCAGCCTATCTTTCAGTTACTCCACTAAGCTCTTTTGAAAAATAAGCGTTTTGTGGGTCGGACTTGTTTGTGGGACAGTAAAGTAATACCTTGGTAGCAGTGTTTTAATTTGTTCAAATTTCTGTATTATAAAAGTAAAAGTTGGTTATGATAATAATAACAAATAATAAATAATTCTGGACTCTTGCACACTATGGATACCAGACAACGGATACAAATACATATATATATACTTTTTTTGTAAATATACACATTTTATACATCCAGTCTCAAGACAAATACAAATAATAAATGTTTGTCTTGTTCGGGAATCGAATCCACGCCCTCGATTAAGCAGTCTAGGTATTGACCCACTGAGCCACAGTAAATAGACAAATTGCATTATAACTGTAATTATTGATTCTGACAACCATTTAACGATCATACTCTGCCATCTCCAAAAGCCTTACTGGGACAGCACAATGTATCGTACAAATCGTAAAATAAACCTATAGCCTTTATACAAAGACAAAATTATTAATTATTGTTTAAATATTAATTATTTATATTATAAAATAAAACATCGAGTACTGCTAAAAGTATCGATTCCTAGTAAGTATTACGATACTTTACTTAGTATACGTACTAAAGTATCGAGTACACAATTACTCAGCATTGCAACAAAACTATCAAGTATACTCACTCACGTATCGATACTTTTTTGCGGATCTCTAGCTGCTTCTCAAACTGTTGAAATATACTTACCAATTTGGCGACTTCGGACCGTAGGAAGGGCTTGCAGAGTGCATAAATCTTGCCTATGTAAGAGGGCGCATTGATTACGTGCACCTGCTTCAGTCGAATCGGGATAGCTTCCTAAAAAAAAAAAATCAGTTATAATTTTACCAATAAAAAAGCAGCCACACTTCACACAAGATTGAACTAGGTTTACATCATTACATGGTACATGTCACATTTTGTTCTTAACTTTTAAATTTTTTATTAACTAAGGTGGCAAACAAGCTTACGGTCAGCCTGATGGTTAGCGGTCACCGCAGCTTATGGACGCTAGCAACATCTGGGGCATCACACGCGCGTTGACGACCCTTCAAAAATTAAATAACTTCTTTCTAACCCCGTAGTGTACCTCCTTAGAAAAAACCTTGGCAGGGAGCTCATTCCATAACCCATTATTACGTATTATTAAGTTGTTTCTTTAACTTAGAAGGTCATTGCTTCTGACAATCAATATAATTTCCCCGCACTTTTAAAAATAATGTGACTGTATTATTTTTCATCACACTTACTCGTAAACAGTGTTATTACGTGCAGGTAAAGCGGTTGAGAAAGACCTTAATTACTCCCACTGGCTTTTTCTTTGTAAGGCGCGTGTTCATGTAACCAAGGGGCGGTAATGACGCGCCTATTCTATCAAGTACGTATAAAAGCTGTACTGTTGTTCAAAAGATGATTTGTATGATTAAGTTTGTTTTAACTTCAGCCAAAATTTTTATAATTCATAAATATGTTCTTAATATGTAGCGCCATCTGACGGTGGAGTTACTTTTTATACTTCTATTCCTGCCATTTCAATTGTGTTTTGGTGAGTTTATTTATTTACTCGCAAATGTGATGAAAAACTGTGTGTAACACGGGTGATACGGCAATTACAAGCTCGAGTCATTAAAACCGTAGGCTTTCGGTTTTAGGCTTCTAAATAGTCCTTATTAGTAATTTTCTCCTTACCACCATGTACTCATTATATTATAATATGGTAACTACTTTCATTCAAAACTAGATCATTTTTTTTTTCAACTCCAAAACGGCCATTATTCTTTCCATAACCACTTTTCCGTACTTTTTTACTTACTCACTTTTATTTGAAGGGTTCTGTGTGCACGCACACGGCACAATTACACCTTTACTCCAGTTTTAGGGCAACAAACTTTTTTGATTGTATGGTCGCTAGTGTTGTTTAAACATACACCATTTTAATATGGTGACTTTTTTGACCACCGGTTCAGACAAGTTTGTTACAGCTTATATACGTATAGCCTATATTTTGTTAAAAAATTAGCAAAACTTGATTTGGGTTCGTATTTTTTAATTAACTAGCTTTTGTCAGCGGCTTCGCCCACCCTGAATTTGGCTATCGACATGAAATTTATAAACTTCTAAGCGGCGTATACCATGATGAAACTTGGACGAGATTTAAGGTTAGGCCCCACAGCAATCCACGTTGAGTTTAGTGCAGAAGTACTTATGTGATGGGCGTACATACATAGAGACAGACAGCTAAACTAACAAAAATTCTAAATATCGCTTAGACTTCTATTATAACAACCTCTCATAATATTTTTTCTTAAATATCTCCTATGTACAGACATCTGCCAGTTTACAATTTTATATTTAAGTATGGATTTTGTTTGTATGGAACACTGAACTGATGGCATGATAATAACTAAAAGTAAGAAAGTAAATCGCAGACTTCTTTTATTTATTCTTAAATTATTATCAATATTTTGTACCGTTATTATAAAAACTATTAAAAAACAATTTTAAAGTTTACGTCAAACATATAAATAAGTAATTATGAGTTAATGTTAAGCACATTGTAAGTTATGTCTAGTTAAATAGTCATTAATAAAAATATAATTGTATTTTCTACATAGAAATCACCCAAACTCAAGGCAAACACAATAAGGTAAGGTAAGGTAAGGTAAAGAAAAAAGGTAAGGTAATAATAATAGGTCAGCAGGTGATCCTAGCAGCGCGGTCGCGCCTGCCGTGCAATACCATTCTGCTGAATGGTAATGTAACAGGACTACAGTATGGGGTTCTTCAATAAAGAAGTTATATTAGATTTCTGAAGGGTTGGCAACGCGCAAGTGATGCCCCTGGTGTTGCAAGCGTCCATAGGCGACGGTGACTGCTTACCATCAGGCGGACCGTAAGCTTGTTTGCTTGTATAAAAAAAATTGTTTGCTCTAAATGACTTTTATGATTTTAGGTATATTTCTCTTGATAGGGAGTCTTTGGTACGTACCAAAATAGGTACCTACTAAGTATTAGGTACCTATTTTGTGGTGTTGCTAACGCCTAACAACTTCCGTATGTAAATGGACCTAATATGCGCAGTTTACTAATTCTTAAAGTTCGTATCAATACGGATCCAGCTTGCAAGATAGGCTACGGTGAGCGCTCACGCTCGTTTTCCACTTTAGTGGTATAAAAAAACCCGGAAAAACAGATACTTAAAAAACCATTTATTTACATTGGGTACACAGTCACAAAGTACTCATTAGTTTAAGGTTATTTAAAGTGGCGTTTTATTCACCGACATAATGTACATTATACGCTTAATGTCAATAATGCAACAAAAGTGAATGAGCCAAGATTTGTAGTGTGCCACAAGAATTTATATCTCCTTAACTTGGCTGAATTATGACATTAAACGCATTGAAGCAGTGAACAAAACTCACCTTAAGATTCAAGTTGGGTGTTTGAATATTTGCTTTAAATGTGTGTATTTAGTTCTCATGTGTTAGTGTGCTATGTAAGTTGAACTTCAAATATTAAAGGCCATAAGGAAACAAATACTATGTAAAGGCCATGACTTAGCTTGTCATGTCATTGTCTGTTTCCACAATACATCTCACTCTTAGTTAAAAATTAGAATAATCGGCCAAGTGCGTGTTGAACACTCATTGAGTTAGGAGTCCGTAGAATAACAATTATTGCGGAGATCTAAAAAACTTATGAACTGATTTTGTCCGAAAAAATGTTCGTTGGTAGTATTTATAAAGCCCTATAATTTGTGATTTATTCCGATCTTTCGATCACGCGGCTTTAGAGGTAGGGTGAGGGGGGAAATTTTTCAACTTTGAAAGCCAATACCTTACAAAATGTTAGATTTACAGAAAAAAATTTCAAACCTCTGTTTAAAGTACGGCTTGGCTTCTACTGTCCATAAATTTTTTGTCTCTACTCTCATAACATATTATCTGTATGCCGCTGGCAGTTTACAAAAGACACATTTGTATACGATTTCATAACAAGATAAAAGTAGATACCCAAAGAATTATAAGGCCGTGCAATACGGACGGACGGACAAGCAGAATTTATGATGGTTCGGTTTCCTAAAAATGTATAGGCATTCTCAATGAATTTACCATCCAAACTACTTCAACCGCTGCAATGAAATATCGTATGTACATACGTAATACATTACGTAACATAATTTAGAAAAGGGGAGTGCGATTGTTACGTCGCGTTACATCGGACACGCGTTACGAAACCTTTCAAGTACCTATATTTATTAGAGAAACTGTAATAAAATGAAATAAAATATAAATTAATTTCAAGTAAAAATTTATGTCCGGTTGCAAGGGAGGAGGGGTCCTATAATGGCAATTTTGCGTTAATTCATTTAAAGTTCAAATTATCAGACGTAACCAAATGATTTAAAATCAATCATCAAAGTTAAATTATTTAATCTTTCTAGCTTTCTTGTCTTGAGATATGTATTTTATTACAAAATTATAGGATTGTATTACAAAAAAATAAATATATTGTGTAGGTATATAATATGGTCATTTTTTAATATTGTATAATACTGAAGTATATTTTGGTTTTCCGTACTTTGATTGTATTTTGTCATTGATTGTATCTACCGTACCCAATTGTTTTAACAACATTTTTGATCTAGAGTTGCGATATGTTCATCAAACTTAATACTAAAATGCCATGTAGAAACACCTATCTCAGGTAACTTTCACACAAAATTGCTACTGAAAACTAAATACTAAATTTTTTTTTTCATTATAAAAGTGAGCTAGTGCCAACAGAGAATGGAAATTTGTTTTTTGTTTTGTTTTCTAATTTTATCCTAGCAGATTTCTAAGACACATGCACGTATTGTTAGTATTGTGTGTCAGAAATTTACTTTTTAATGAATTGAACATGTTTCTTCCTAAATCATTAATTTGATATAGCAAAAAGCAAATAAAAAGGACAATAATTATAATTTACTTAACATGCTTTGTTTAAAAAATAATGAAATATATACCTACTACGCGTCGACTTGAGATGCCTCGTGTTTTTTTCGATTTAAAAAAATGCAACTTCTTTTTAATCCATACTAATAATATAAATGGGAAAATAACTCTCTTGTCTGACTGAGATAGTTAGAGTCCCGGGGAAGGACATGGAATAGTTTTTATTTCGAAAAATTCAAAAGTTCCCACGGGAATAACTATAACCGAGCTTAAAGCTTACAAAAAGGTTGCTACAGTTAGTTAAGTTGTACCTGGAGGACCGAGCTTTGGTTGTCTTATCAACGGCGTCTATTGTCAAGTAGCTTTAGTGTTGCTGTGGCGGTAAAAACAATAATCTTACTACTCGCTAATAGATGTCAGGATGAGTCATACCTTTCAGTTTCATTGCCTAATCACACCGATAAAACGATGTTTTTAAAACAAAACCTTGCTAGATTGATTTATTGCCCCCGAAACCCCCTGCATACTAAATTCCATGAAAATCGTTATTTATATATCTATATATTTATAATCTGAATCTTATCTTATCTTATATACAAATATTGCTCGTGTAAAGGTATTAGATAGATTAAGGAATTGACATGAGAATCCCACGTCGATAACCAAATTGAGGGCGGGTGGAGCCGCTGGCGAAGGCTAGTAAATTATAATTAACTGATCGCGTTTGCCAATGCGTGAGCGAGCATAAACAATGAGTCCTTGTACTAACGTTTCTCTTCGGCGGTAATAATAACGTACTACCCTACTTACTTTTGTTGAACACTGTCGAAAGAGATTTCGATACCAACACGATTAGTTCTTTGAACCGGTATATGGCACTAATAACAGTTTTTAAATCGAACAATTCACATAATTGTGTTAACAGCTGTATGGGTGGATACCGTTTGGTGTGAACAAACGTAAAGATACTAACAGACACAATCATGATGAAATGTACAAGACAGAAACCGGCCAAGTGCTTCCATCAACTTTGAAAGCTAATACCTAACCTGTAAAAAACTTTTTAACAAAAAAAATAACCTGCTTCAAAAAAAACGCACTAGAAAGGTAAAAATAATTACTTATTTCCTAACATCTGATCTGAATTACAGTTTGAATTTGGTTTCATGCAAGTCAAGTGTGTTATGAATTGTAAGGTACATACACACACCAACTTTAAACTCTAATTCAGATAAAATTTTTGGAAATAAGTAATTATTTTTGCCTTCTTAGTGCATCTTTTTAAACCGGTTTTGTTTTTTGATGAACAGTTTTTTTTACTTTTAAGTGCCGATTGCTTTCGAGTGTACAGGTGTGATGTGTTGTTGTGTGATTACGTAAACAATGCATACTTATGCGATAGCAGCAATCGCGATTGATTTGCTGTAATTTTTTGAAACGTTCCGTTGTTTGTTTTCGTAACTCATCATCAGATCTATATGAAATTTAAATGGGATCATTTCGGAATAAACCCCTATCAGAAAACAAATAATTTTACTAATCTGTCTCTATATGATGGAGTTATGCCCGAGCATACCTAAAATCTGAATTAAGAACCTCCTCCTTTTTAGAAGTCGGTTAAAAACATACATTTTACAGAAAAGGTTACTTAATGCATTTTTGAAAACCTACCCAACGACACACTAGGCAAAGGGGTGGGCATAAAAATATTTCATTAATTCAATTTAAGAAGAGTTACCCTCAAAACAATTTTTTTCTCAATTTTATTACAAAACTGTCAAAGTCAAAGCCGATCACACGAGAAACCTCGCTTTTAAATCTAATAAGAATCGCCACAAGGACGGCGAAATTATTAGTTCACGTACACATACGGACAACGGACGGATTAACAGACGAAATTACGAAACTATGTTACCTATAATTGTTCAATACGGTACCCTAAATACTCGCTAGGCTTCTATGGCAGTATTGATGGACAGACAGAATGATGTGTTGAAAACTAAAGCTAATAAAATAAATAAACTTAATGCCATGCTCTCACCTGTGCATACAACATGTACTTTCTAAGCACAGTTAGACTGACTTTTCCAATGAACTTGAGTGTGACATTGGCAGAGTCAAAGATTGGTATTTCACCAGCTGGCACGTTGTCTTCCTCCGTCAACCTAGTGTCTGCTAGCATGAAGAACGTCTTCACGGCGTCTACGAAGTTGAAGAGGTCCAGTTCCGGGTTGTTCAATCGATAGATAAAGACTTTGTAGTTTTCTTTTGTGTTGTTTGGTAAAGGTATCATATCTCTGAAAATATAAAAAATAAACTTCAGCGTTAAAAATAAATCCTACAGCTTTTTTAGTACTAGTTTTCATAAGTTACCGATATCTAATATTTAAGTAAGTTACTTGTTTCTTAATCCTACATGACTGTCAAGAAAAAGACGTTACTATGTTTTGTTATTTCTTTCGAAATATAATGGGTGTTTATTTAATACAAAGCTATGTAACATAAAGGTAAAGTAAATATTTAGGTTAAGACAAAACTTTATCCACAAAGCCCATCTGCTGAATCGAGGGATGTGGCTTCGATTCCCGCATAAGACAAACATTTATGTGATGAACATTTGTGTTTGTCTCGAGACTGGGTGTTTTCTATTCTATGTATGTATTTACAATAAAAATTAATGTATATGTAATTGTATCCGTTGTCTGGTATCCATAGTTCAAGCTTTGCTTAGTTTGGGACCACGTGGCACTGTGGTTAATGTCCAAAAATATCTATTTTTATATAAAAAAAATCCTAATAAGGTTACATTATAAAAGCCCCTTTTTTAAGTACTCAAACAATACCACTTTTAACCATTCACAAAAGACTATAGATCAGATTGATAAAAAAAAATATTCCGAAGATCCAGACCGCATGGTTTTGAAATAATCTTTAATGATATTGTTGAGGAAAGTTCCGAGGTTTGATTGATGCTATTTTTATTCCAGGCTTAACGGAAAATAACGATGTTATGGGTTTTAAAACAAAAGTTTGATGTCTGACCTTCACACTCCCGTGCATAACCAGTTATGATTCAGATTGGGTTTTTCAGGCCAATGGCCCAGGATTATGATTGTTTCGAAGTGATTTTCAATTTACTTATAAAAAGTATTTATGTTGTAATTACCAACTGTGTCATAAAGCCATATATAAATATTAAAAACGGCCAAGTGCCAGTTGGACACGCGCAAGATCAGGGCTCCGTGCCATTATCTATAAAAACGGCAAAAATCAAATCACGTTTGTTGTATGCAAACCCCCTTAAATATTTATTTTATTTTATTTGCTGTTATAGCGGCAACGGAAATAAGTCTTCTGTAAAAATTTCAATTGTCTAACTATCACGGTTCATGAGATACAGCCTGGTGACAGACGGACGGATGGACGGACGGACGGACGGCGGCGTCTTAGTAATAGGGTCGCGTTTTTTACCCTTTGGGTACGGAACCTTTGCATTACAACTGGTGAATTGACGTTCACAGTTGTGATAATGCTCGAGAAAGTTCACCGATGTTCAAACGCAATAAGGATGAGCGTAGCGTATTTTACAATAAATAAAATAATTATAACTTTTTTTTTACCCTTAACAGGCCTTCAGCCAAACTTTCGACTCCAAAGTACTAAAAGTGACGAGCGTCAGCTACTTCAAAACAGTGTATACCTATGTAGTCTTACGTAGTATATTATATTCTCTCTACTACGTAGTAAAATATACCAACTACCAGTCCTGATAAAATAAATTCTCCCTGCTTACAATTTTATTAACACAATAAATAATTTGATGATGTAAAATACGTACGTGATTTCAAAGACGCGTTGTATATCTCGTGACCAAGGATCACGGTTGCAGAAGAGTTCTGGAGCATTCGCTCGGATTGTAAAGAAGAGATCAATGGTACGTTTAGCACGTTCCATGCTGTAGCGAGAAGCTATCAGGAATCGAAGAAGGAGTAGGTCCTCTGAAACAATTGTTTTTTATTATTGAAATATTATGATTTTTATTAAATCTATCTTCTATCTATATATAAGAAAATGGATTGCTGTTCGTTGGTCTCGCTAAAACTCTGGGACGGCTGGACCGATTTGGATAATTCTTTTTTGTTGTGTTCGTTATTGTTAAGGCAAGGTTCATAAGGAAAAGTAAAAGTTCAAGTGCGAGTCGGACTCGCGCACTTAGGAAAACTCGAAGACGGCTGGACCAATTCTGGTATTTTTTTTTGTTGTGTTTGTTAGTGTTAGGGCAAGGTTTTTATGAAAAAAAAATGTTCAAGTGCGAGCCGGACTTGCGCACTAAAGAAAACTGAAGACGGCAGGACCAATTTCGCCAATTCTTTTTCTGTTGTGTTTGTTATTGTCAGAAGAAGGTTCTTATGAAAAAAAAAACGGTCAAGTGCAAGTCGCACTTGCGCACTATGGGTAAACCGATTTTAATGAAATTTTGTTTAGTTGTTATGAACACGCCGGGGAAGGTTTCTGAGAAAGAAAAAAAAAGTCAAGTGCGAGTCGGACTCGCGCAATAAGGGTTTAAATATAACTTAACTTGACATATGTAGGTATATGAACAATACATCTACATACATACATGCCGACTGGGAGCTTTACATGGCGTGCGCTGGCTAAGAGTTATATACATTTCTAACAGATGGCGATTTAAGTTAGTTTGTCGACAGAAGTAAACATGTCCGGATTCCATACACTTCTTACGGATATCGTTGTAAGTTAGTGTATCCTCATAAATGTCCGTATTGGGTAAGTATCTAATAGAAATCCCCACGGGTGTAGCCGTGGGTAATAGAAAACCCTCGGTTGTAACAGTGTGCTTAGTGTAAGTTTTTGCGTATTCGTAAATCTACTATCGCGTTCGCGTATTCATTCAAAGTCCTATAAGAAAAATAGTCTCGAAACGCGTCCCCTAGAGGCGCTCCTTCATTCCCATACATGTATTTCGTTGCCGCGACCGCGATAGTAGCGTTTAAAACTCACACTAGGCACACTGATGGTGCTACAGACTATGACATAAGTACATTATGATATAAGAGCGGTAAGTTGAAAATTACAGCCGAGGCAATATTGCTAGAATTACCAGAGCGCTACAAGAAAGCAGAGGCTGAATTACCAAAGCGCACGTATGTCATACGACGTTTTATAAATGCGAGGAAATACATAAAACTCGGACTTTCTTAAACGAATAAATCTTTAATCACTTGTTAAAGCAGTTAGAAAAATTTTAACAATTTGTAAAATTGATTATAACGTTGCCAGTTGACATTTTTAATGTTGTCAAGGTATTATTATTAGTTACAATTTCGCCAGTGGCGGTGACGGAGGCGGCTGCGGCGGCGGCGACGATGGTGGAATGTACGCGTGTGTGCTCGTAGATGGTCGAGAGTCAACACTTGGTTCCCAATTTATATTCCTTGTAATGCGAGAGCTAATTTCTTCTTTATTTTTCATCGAGTCATCTATGTAGCCCTCGGCTACACTGTCCGCCACCCTCCGTGGCGTTTTAATGTCAATAAGTTCGCACCTGAATCGGCAAGTAATGTAGCCGAGGACCTTCTGAAACTGTGCCCTGTGTATTCATGTCGATCATCCAAATTTAAAAAAGTGTCAATTTGTTTCGGCATTGCTCCAAATTAATTTATGCCAATTGGTTGGCTAGTGCATTTTCCATTTTGGTAATTTTGAAAAAATCTGTTAGACATCGCTTTGTTGAACGAAGCGCTTCGTATTTGTTCACTATGTCATGAAAAGGCCCCTGTATTGTGAAAGATCTTGGAATTTTCTTTTTTTTGTTTATGACCTGGACAAGAAGAACCCGCCTATGGTTCTCGACACCATTAGTTGTGATGTTTGCTAACTCTTGACGTCTACATGCACCATTTATGCCGAATATTAATACAACCTGAAACGAGAGCAGAACAGCGTACAAAACACCTATATTGTAAAGAAATACGAAAGTGAAAGAAGTTAATAACAATAATTAAGTTTCAACTAACTTTTGGTGCCAAATATCGGCAATCCGGAGCTTCTGATAGGAACTTCTTGACTTCTTGACATTGTCAGCCGAAAATACTTTCGACTTTTTACTCACATGACCACTTGAGCGTCTTTTTAGAAATGCCAGCAAGTTGGAGTATGACTTGATATCAATTCTATGTTTTGTTTTCACAGTGCTTTTTAGCATTGAATATTTAGCACCACAATGAGCTTGAATTATATTTTTGAGAAAGTTCCATGAAATAGGCTGAAAACACACTTTCTGAAAATGAATTTGCATCTTTGCTTGTTTTTCATAAGATGAAATTTTGATGCGCTTGTAATTATCTAACGGTCGATTTTTCGGGCAAGAGGCTTAGAGCAGCGTTTTCGCTGCCTCTGAGACTTCTGGCGGTGTCGAATTAATAAATCATTACTTTACATTTTCAAATAAAAAAAACAATACAGCGAAAAGAAAAAGCGCGCGGAATAATTTTTACTTGTTTACAAGTTAGCATTTTGACCTTATTTGCCGTGCGTTTAACCTTATTAAAAAAAACCCGTGCGTTTTACATTACAACAACGCATAAGTACATAATGAGATACAAAACGATATTGATATTGGTGAAATAAGAGAAACTTTACGAGCAAATATGTTATAAAAACTTTTACGTAAGACTTTTTAGATGATTGTCATCTTTAGTAATGGATTTCTTAACAAAAATATTTTTGTCGTTTTTGCCAATGTCACGAGAGATCATTTAAATAAAGACAAAATACGAAGTTCACAGCCATTTCTAAAATTTTAATATTCATAGCCGAATAAAGTTGTAAGAAATACAAGGAAAATTATAGGCTTTAAAGTTTTCGAAACGGATTTACAAAATAAATACATTTGCACAAAGTGCAATTAAAGTGGGCACCTAAAGTGTTCTTGAATGTCTAAGTGCCATGTTAACACTTTATGCCAACCATTTATAGCGATCTTAACCCAACGACACAACCATTTCAATGAGCATTATGCTTTAAAACATTGTGTTAACTGAAACATAACTTTAACAGCAAATGTTACGACTTAACATTTAGACGTCACTTGTGGATGCCAACCATTACAACAGCATTTAGAAATAGGTATATTGCATAACTTCTGTCTAAATATTTTTTAAAGTTTGTTGATTTTTTAATTTAAGTACATCTAATGCTATCCTTATGAAACAATTTTATTTCAAAACAGTCTACATTCAGACGACTGAGAACTGAATAATGAATCATGTTTTCTGAACGCGCGTCGAATCGTTTCACTTTTTAATCGAACCAGGTTAAAGATAACCTGCCTGTAACCTTCTATTCGATTTTAGCTACATATCGTTCAAAAAAAATTAGAATGTCTTTTGAAATCATTTTTAGGGTTCCGTAGTCAAATAACTAACCCTTATACGTTCGACTGTCTGTATGTCAAAGCCATTTTATTCAGAGACTAAAAAGACTACCTCAGGGTTAGGCTAGTAAGGGTTAACTATATCTGCTACAAAAATATGTTATATTATGTATATATGTAACATTTAATTTGTAAAAATAAAATAAGAGTGCCTCCTGTACATGTAATG
This sequence comes from Apoda limacodes, assembly GCA_946406115.1. Lineage (NCBI taxonomy): Eukaryota > Metazoa > Arthropoda > Insecta > Lepidoptera > Limacodidae > Apoda > Apoda limacodes. Next base: position 40,920,336 of record OX291541.1, read on the forward strand.
TGGATGAAAAACAAATTTTATTTTTTTATTACACTTACTCGTAAACAGGGTCATAATGATTAGGCAAAACGGGAGCTAAAACTTTAATTACTACCCACGGGCTTTTTCTCTGTAAATTTTACTTTACTCCAAGCAAAGCGTATTTTTGTTATATCCAGGCCCCGGATTTGAATTATTTGCCATTTTCGGTTATATTCGTCTATACTAGATCAAGATATGAATTTAAAAAATTTAGAAGCATGCAAGGTTCGATTGGATTTAATAAGTTGGTAATTAATTTGTCTAATAGCCTTTTTGCACGGACGTTAAATAAAAATTAAATTGAAAAAAATATATGATGATATCACAATGATTAAATAACATATTCAAAATGGATCTCCCTAAGGCTCTAGTACGTCAATGTTAAAAACACACAAAATCTTTATAGAATTAAGAACTTAAACTTAATTAACAAAATAAATACGAAGACTTGTTCGTTACGAGCGTATTTCCAGAGCAAAGATGAAGTTGTGGTTCTCATCACCCAGACTTGTGCCTCGATAGCTCAATGGTAGAGCACTTACGCGGAATGTATCCACGTAATGCGGGGTTGACGTTAATCTTTTGAATGCATATTTGCTATGAAAGTATTTATTTATATTGATATTCAAGAGTCATTTAGATTTGATTGACCCAGGAAGCTCCCCGAAGACAACGTTATCCCATTGCTACCCCATTGTACCCTCGCCTGTCCTATCTCTGCCGTGACAAGAGTGTGTGTTTTAAAACAGGGTAGAGACATAGTCCGAACGGGGTACCCGTAACTGGATACACATCTACATCATATTGTAATAGGCTTTAAAAGAATTGATTTGTAAAATTGTATTTTTGATTTAAGAAGCTGTAAAGTTTCCAACCACTGGTGGCAGATCAGCCACACGTGGTAACACTGCTTCTGATACGGTTTAGATGATAGATTAATATATGTATACTGGAAAGCTTAGATATCTATACTATGATGGATTTATATGCCTGATTATGTGTAGGGTTGCCACACCTTCGGGTTTCCCCGGATTTGTCCTAGTTTAGAGGGTGCGGCGTTTCATTTATAGTCCGGGTTTAAAAGTTCCTCAAAACTTTAAAAAAATTTTTTTTTTTGATATCAAAGTAAAAAAATTAAGACTGCAATCAGTTTCTTAAAATGTTTTGTTTCAAGAAGACTAAATATAGTTTAATTTTTCGTAATAACTTTAAAAAAGAAACTGTTAACATGTCCGGGTTCTAAAGCTTCAAAATCCGGGGTTTTCACGCTTCTTGTCCTAGTTGCCGATTGAGAACCCTAATTATTTGTCCCACAATTACACCTCACATATTACATATCACCTAATTAAATCACCAGTTCAGAGTAAAAAACTGGCCAAATGTGAGTCTGGCTTGCGTACAGAAGGTTCAGTACAAACTTTTTATATGTAGATAGTTTTTCCATCATCATGAGATCAGGTCTTACTGGTTTATGCTTTAATCATCAGTTTTTGGAAAATTTTATGATTCTAGGTCAACGGGACGGGGACATTTATTTGTCATAATATGCGACAAAAATGACCGTATTTTGGGCATATTATTTATTGCATATACTTAGGGAGCTTAGATGAGTGACCGTACACTTGAGTATTTGATATTAATTTCAACTTATAACTTCAACGCGTTCTTGAGTGAAAGGGTCTTGATAGACAAACTTTTTTTTGAATGTGTTATAACTATACAAATTGACGATTTTCGGATTTTTTCTACCTTTTTATATTCCTATATTACCTTGCTTTGTGTCAAATTTCATGATTCTAGGACAACGGGAGGTATATATTTTATATCCGTCCACACGTTAGTGCCATATTTGTGCAGATGGAAAATATTCTTTGCACTAGAACGTTTAGCGCTGGAATGTGGAATGTGTGTGAAACAGTTGTCATATGTGAAACATATTGTACAGTAGTTGCAAGCTGTAATTTTTTTTTCACGTTTCAGGGCATGCGTTTTCGCCGACTGGCTTTCTTCCACCTAGTTATTAATTAACGGTAAAATAACACGGAACTCTTAGATAGAATGTTGGTGTTAGACCGCGCCACCTCCGGCCGTAAATACTGTAGCTATATTTACCTCGTATTTCATTTTTCTAATTACGGGTTTCTATTTTTTTATGGCCTCAAAAACGGAGTACCCGTAAAATACAGGGTATCTGGCAAGCCAAAAGCGAGTCGATGAGAACGTAGCTCTTCGGTTTAGTTTGATAAACGTTCGTATATCACAGCGAGTCGATGAGAACGTAGCTCTTCGGTTTAGTTTAATAACCGCTCGTATATCAAAGTGAGTCGATGAGAACGTAGCTCTTCAAATTCTTTAGACAAACGTACATAAATCGAGCTTGCATTCTGGTCATTCAGTCGAAAAAAAATATTATATGCTCATCATTTTTTAGTTCGAAATATGTATTAATGTAAAACTGTAAAAACCATTTGATTTGCAATTTATTGAACCTCGATTAGACAGGATCATGAGTAAGTTGCACTTATATAATACTAGCTTTTGCCCACGTTATCGTTGTAGAATTCCAACGACAACTCCTCACTTATAGAAAAAAAAAACCGACTAACAATTGACGTTTTCAAGTAGCTTATGTCCTTCTTCGGGACTCAAACTATCTCCATGCCAAATTTGACCGCAGTTCCCTCCGCCCTGAATAAGGGTTATCGTTGTAAGATTTCAACGGCAACTCCTTAATTATAAAAAACCGACTCACACTTGACGTTTTCAAGTTGCCTGTCGTTTTTCGGAAGTCAAACTATCTCCATGCTAAATTTCATCTTAATCAGTACAGCGGTTTAAGCGTGAAGAGGTACAAACAGACAGATTTACTTTCGCATTTATAATATTAGTATGGATTTTTATAATGAATACATACCTATTAAAACTTTGCCGTATGATACCTATTTTTCAAAATAATTGTACCTACATCTACTGTGAACTATGTGTCACTAAGATTGAAATTCTAGAAAGAGATTTCCAATTATTCCTAAGTAAAAAGAATAGAACAGTATTTAATTTTTTTTACATATTAAAAAATAAATTAAATATTATATATTTAAAATTGGCAAACAAGTTAACGGTCCGCCTGATAGTAAGCGGTCTCCATAGCCTATGGACGCTTGTAACATTACCATAATACAAACTTCTTTTACTCTAATATCGGCCAGTAAAGAATGTTCTAAATCGTAAACAAAAAAGGTTTTATTAGTCATTGTTATATTTAAAATTGAAAGTTGTATTAAAATAGAAACTATATTAGGTTATATAGGTATTTTCTTATGATTTTCGTGTAAAAACTGAATTTGGCGAATGATAAATAAAATATAATAAAATTGTTAAATTTGCTATATTATTATTAAAAAATAAATTATTAATGTGGCAAACTGCATTGTGTATTTTAGCAAATAATTATGAACACACTGTCCCACACAGTTACATGAATAGACTTATTTATTACTTTGAACATACTACATTTCATCAAAACAGGCCGTGATTTTTATAGTCTAATAAAATAGTATAACTAACATTAAAAGGCTGCTGAACTTTGGTCATTCAATTAACGGGTATGGAACGCCTTATAGACTTTAAGAGCCCTAACTTAGGATACTAATAAATTTTAAAATTGCTGTCATCCCCCTTGTCTCGGCCGCAGGCCAACATAAGGGATTTTTTAATAAAATAAGAATCGTATCATGGGCCCCGTTATTTCTCAGTAACAAATTTAAGTAAGCAACTGATATAAAAAAAAAATCTTTCACGGCCGAAATTAGGCTGCTCTAACAAACTAAGCTTGGCCAGCTTCATTTGTGTCCATGATAAAGATATACAGTATGTTAAAATACTAAATAAATCTATTCATGTAACTGTAGAACAGTGTGTTTATATTTTTTTGCTGTAAAACACAATGCTGTATATCACATTCAAACTAGTTACCGTTGGAAATTTCAACAATTTATTTTATTTTATTAATGTTGGTCAAAGGTATTATAAAGAGTTAAAAAGTTATGCATGGTAAAGTTTTAACACAAATAATAATAATGTCCCTTTAATATATTGCCCTTTTTACGATTCGACATTAGGATAGAAGAAGGTAGTAGTTAGGTAAGGATATTAGGGAAATTTGCCGTACAAAACTTTAAACGCTTATTATTCTTTGTCACGTAATTTAAGATGTTTATAATCACTATATATACTCAATAAAATAAAGTGTAAATGTCAAATAGCCCGACAATGCAAATTCAACGGTGGATAACTTCAAGGTTTAGGTATGGTTAGGACTGAAAGTTGCATTTCACGTTAAGGGGCTGACATTGGGTGTTTTACCCTACTCCATTTCAAAAAATACTTACTACGAATATTGTTTATAAGTGACAACCTTTATAGATGATTTTGGTATTATTAATCATCTATTGACCGCCAATGTTACATTTATGTTACCTTTCATTTCTTTAGTCAATCAGTAGGCAGTGTACACGTTTTTTAAAAGTTACAACTTACTACTTAACTTTATCAACAATTTCGTAACGTTATTTCGTAACGTACAATTATTTCGAAAAATACTAATTTAGTAGCCTATAAGTACCTATAATATATAAGTATAATTTAAAAATGGTGAAAGGTAAGTAAATAGTTGTACTTACATTTTATCATAATTAACATTATTGTGATTTTAAAGTTAATTTTAAAAAAGGTAGATACCGTATGTGTGGGTAAGAATGTTACGAGGTATCGAGTTACCTACCTATTTTATTATCGTCCTGGCTGGTCTCCGTGAAAAGATAAATGAATGTTAGCTCAGAAACCTCCTCCTATTTTAATATTCAGTCCTGCCTATAAATAAAAATTTTTCAAAAAAAAAAAAACTCGCATAACCTTTATAAGTTTGTATAGGTACGCACCGAGCTATTTTCTAAGAGAGCGCGCCGAACATAACGTCTAATACCTACTAAGGAATTGAGCAAATCGCATCAATGATTGATTAGTTTGATTACAGATGGCAAACACTCGTTAACAAAAGTATAGGATTGTTTTGTATTACCGTCACTTAGGTCTGATGCTGGTCAATGCTTTAAGTATTTAACCTATTCCATTACAACCAATGACATTCTTTCATGCCTATAACTTTTGCGCGAGTGGAAGCAATAAATTAACACAGTTTTATCGCAATCGGCAATCGGATAAACATAAGGCAACACATTAAATACTTATTAAATTGAAAAATTAATGATGATAATTCATTTATACTTCATTAATGCTCAAAGTATAGTATTTTTGGGTGAAAGTCATATCGCTTATCAGAATACTGACGTTCCAGTTATCTGACAAAATCATACCAGAATAAAGCGCGCGGCGCGGGGAAAGGGGGTCTCGCGCCCGCGTCGTGTGCGATAGGGACAGAAACATTTTAGCAAAAATGTAAAACGCGCGCGGGCTCCGCGAAGTGTACTCTCTTAAAACAAAGATAACTCAACTTAAGGCAAAAAAACAAAGAAATACACCATATAATACTTGAATAGATACCTATTTTTATGAGAACCATATACCTAAATCAAAATTACTGTGGCTTTATAAACTTTCTGCCGACTGGCACCGACTCCAAAAATAACAGATTAGATATTGATACCTACTACTTAAATATTAGTAATTTTGTGTTTTGTTATTTAATGTTCTTTACTTTGAACTAATAAAAAAAGTTATTTTTAACTTTTTAGTATAAGTTGGTCAAGATTTGAAGTTGGTTTTTAATTTTTGTAAAAAATTTATCTGTAAAACTAACTCCATAACTAAGATTTAAAAATTAATTCGGCAGAAAGTACCGCACGAGCAACTTCTCTTAAAAATATTTTTTGCGTCTTTTAAAAAATCAGACCAACTGCTGGATCAAATTTCGCTCAAACTTTCTTGAGATTTTAGGAACAAAACAAAGCTAACTTAAATACACACACACACAACACTCTAAAAGTAATGGCTAACGATTCTCCGGTCTCAAAACGTAAAGAAAACGCAAATTCAGCGATTTCGACTTTCGGACCAGTTAACTGTTGACTTCCCTCAAGAAGTTAAAAATAACGCTTTATTTATTATTCCTCAAATAAATGTCTTAAGTCAACAACTGTGATGGAAAATGATTGACTATACAGCTGCTGCTGTAGTTACTTATTATGTTATCTGTGATACAGGTATTTAAGCTGGCCGCATATTTTATTTCCACACCGACCGGCCGACCTAAATAAATCCGGTCGGTGTGGCGTAACGATTCGCCGACAATTAACCAACCACGGGCCCCAAAGCCAATGTTACCTCTGATTGATCGGGGCTTACAGTATTTTGTCTGGATTAAATATTAATTTATATATTTATTAGTGTACAACGTAGCCCACACTAGGTGTAGCCAAGCGTAGTAACCCTACCCTGTAAGCGCAAAGCCGGTGTCCGTTTTTATTCCGTTAGGTGTAATGACAGACTTTTGGTGGGACCACAGCGTATATCTGACCGTGTGTTTGTATGTCACATTGTTTTTCTGAGAAACTGGAAATGCTATCAACTAGACATTATATAGAATAGAGCTTGCGTATCCGTGTTTATAATACTTATGTTACGTAAAAAGTATAGAAAAATAAATAATTCGATTTATACAGTTTTTGTTTATAAATTTTCTAATGATAATGAGACTAAGTACCTAAAATGTTAATAAAAAAGAAAAATTTGTTTGCATGAAATGAAAAGCCATATAATATTATTCACAAATTAATAAACTTTGTTAAATCTATTGTTTCTTACCGACATCGTGAGGTAGATGGGGCTGCTTGCAGAGCCAATCTTTTATTGCAATCAACTCGCGCTCAGATTCCACTTCTTGGTCCGGCATTATTCTGAAAAAAAAATATTTTATACTACACAATACAATACTTCCCAGGTGGTCCCATGGTTATCAGGCCAGAGAATAATTATGGGATCCTGGAGTAATAGAGGAACTCTTTAAATTTTCATAGGTATGCTTGAAGCGATTTAGGTATTTTTTTAGTATACCTACAAGAAAATAAGCCAATCGGTCGAATAAGGTAAAAAAGTAAAAAAAAAATAAAAAAATCTGATCTAATTAACGTTTGATATTGGTGTCGTGCAAGTGAAGTGTGTTCAACTTCAAACTGTTAGAAAAATAGACATCAACTTCAAACTGTAATTTTGATCCCACCCAAAACATTTTCATGTAAAATGTGGCCAAGAAGAGGTTATATGGCTTGCACTGTTAAAAGTTATAAGATCTCATGTAGAGCCAAGCTTTTAACTCTACACGCCCTAACTCTACATACAAGCTGTAACTTCACAAACTTTACACCTTATTTAAAATATGGGGCTTGGCCGTTATGTTACTACAAGAACAATTGTATAACAGAAAAGTAATGAACAGTGATTCAATTTTTCACCTTTTACTTCTATACTTTTACTTTTACTTTACTTCCATGTGACGGTAGTGAAACACCCAAGCTACATATTTTGACCAAGTTGTAGAGTTTATGAAGACTTGTAGTTAGCAAGCTTGGCTCCACATGAAATCTGATAACTTTCTGACAGTGCGAGCCATACGGTCTCGTCTTGGTAACATTTTACATGAAAGTTTACGTGATTTTGTCGTTCGTGCTTTGCATTACATGACCTTATCACATATTGCGTTATAATGTATACTTGACCTTTAGATGTGTCTTACGTGTACTAAGTTATGTATGATAATAGTTTACATCTAATTTTATTCGCACATAAGTACATACTCCCATACAAGCGTTATTCACTTAACTATTTTAATTTATAATCTTTAAACACATTTTTTAGTCTATGAAGCCATTTTTTAAAAAAACTTTAATGAAACATAATTATGAGAAATTGAAGTTTTTAAAATAATGCGTCTACTTTCATCACTCACACACATTTAAAAAAATTATGAAATTTATCATTATTTTGTAAATATGTTGAATAGAAAATAATATTTTAATTTTCTACCCATAAAAAAATCTCCCAATTTTGGTTAGTTCTGTTAAAAGTGGCCGTTTTTATAAGAATAGAACTCATATGCATATTCCAGATACAATACATAACGTTCTAAAAATAGTTTATAAGTTGTTCTAAATAACTGGTTTGTAAGATTTTTAAAATGTGTTTTGTACAAACAAGAAATAAAGAACATCTTCTGCGGGGCTAGTTACATAGTTACTCCGCCTTAAGCCCAACTTTAAAACTTACATTATTATAATACTACTACACACTATATACTTACGAGTACAAAGCTCTAAAATTATGTAAGCACACGTAATAAAAAATTGAAAACAAAAGTTAAGGAAAAACCTCCATCGTTTTTACCATGTCCTCCATACAATTATTTAGTGATCCGGCTCTGCATGCATAAAGAGTTTTTATAGAAGTCACTAAAATAACACTCAGTAACTGTATAGCTTTTAACAGCGGTTCTGCCCGCCCGAATGTTTTTTACCGACGTGGGATTCCTACTGCCACTTCTGATTGGATAACAAACAAACAACTCTTTTTAAAGTACATCCAATGTACCCACTTTTTTATCTTGGGCATCGTCTAAGAATATTACGAAATTGGAATAAAAACTGTGTGCTTAGTGTGAGTTTTTAACTCTACCATCGCGTTCGCGTCAACGAAATAAATGTATGAAATTGAAGGAGCGTTTTGAGGCAGTTCTTATAGAACTTTTAATGAATATGCGAACGCGGTAGTAGAGTTACAAACATGCAACAACTCACACTAGGCACACTGGAGTCGTCTCGTAAATTTTTAAACACAATGTCTTGTCTATTCCTTTCTTGTTTTAGTTTTCTTACCTATCTGTTGAACCAAAAGTGTACACAAAGTTGTCATGCACAGTCTGTACCACTCGCTACGAGAATCATAAGTGGCATTGGATATTAGATTTGTAACATGTCATTAGTGCCCCAGTCATGTCCAGTTGACGCACATACACAGACGCCTTTTGTTTAAACTTTTGCCTGACTTGCATACAACATTATATCCTTAAACTCAGTACTCATCAAGGATCTTACTGTAAATAAAATATTTATGCATCTGTTTTTTTATTAATGACTGATGGATTTAAAAAAAGTTGCCGATAGATTATCAATTATAAGAGCCTATATGTGGACACTTACAGCAGGGCTGGTCCACAAGTTCAAGGTCGCACAGCGCGCAATGGAGCGAGCTATGCTCGGAGTGTCTCTAAGGGATCGAATCCGAAATGAGGACATCCGGAAGAGAACCAAAGTTACCGGCATAGCTCGCAGAATTAACAAGCTGAATTGGCAGTAGGCTGGCCACGTCTGTCGGAGGACCGATGGCCGATGGAGCAGACGTGTTCTAGAGTGGAGACCGCGTACGAGAAGGCGAAGCGTGGGACGCCCTCCAACCCGGTTGACCGACGACGTTAAAAAGGTGGCTTGTGGTTGCTGGATGCGGAAGGCAGAGGACCGGGAGAAATGGAACGCCATACAGGAGGCTTATGTCCAGCAGTGGACCAACATAAGCTGATATGATGATATGTGGCATGGCCACACATATCAGCTAAGGTAGGTAAGTAGGTACTACTGCTTTAAGCTGTCACTCTATTTCTTCTACTTAGGCATTTCCTCATTTTACTCAGTCTTCTTTTTTTTCTTTGTGGAAAAAAAAATGTGCCCCTAAATTGATAAAAGACAAATTGCCTATAAAAATCCATTTACAAAGGTAATAATCGCCCCATACATGGCAGCCATGATTTGGCTGTCGTCTACAATGTAAGTACATAATATGTATACAAATGAAATACCTATGAATAGACCAAATATGTTGAAATGTTTTTATCGACATAGTGAGAAATCCGAAGACAAAAAATTCGACAATATTTCACCGGGCAAAAATATACTTTTTTGGGTTTTGCACCTAAACGGTGCTAACGCAGCTAACGGAGCCCTACTACTAAGCCTATACATTGCCTCTCAGTCTGGCCGACCATTAAAGGGCTCTATCAATAAACCGATTTTTTTCACAAAATATGTGTTATAATAGGGGATTATCTAACAAATAATGAAAGGTTAAAAAAGTAAAAATTTAAGGGGGGTAAATAAAAGAAACACATTTTCGATGTTTTAGCTTTATCGTAAAAACAGTACCTAATACATACAAACTTGCAGTGAAAATACTGTAAAGTACTGTGTACTGTACTGTACTCTAAAGTATAACAACAAATAATAAAAATCGGCCAAGTGTGAGACGGGCCCGAGACATTTACCATCTTGAATCACCGTTAGCTGTACCGTTAGTTAGCAACACACTTTTAATTTTTATTGGTGTTTGTAAATTACCTATTACATAAATGTTGGTAGGTACGGAACCCTTGGTGCACGAGACCGACTCGCACTTGGCTGGTTTTTTACATCTGATAAAGTTTTGAATTGCTGCAAACATCGCACGCTTTCTTTTTTACTTTCATCTTCATCATAATTAACCGGTTCTCGAAAAAAAAACTAAAGTTTTTTTTATCAGAACGAAAACAAGGCGAAATAAAGTCCACTCGGTACATTTCTACGTAATAGGAACAAGAAAGATAAAATAAGATCCATTACCCAAATATCATGTGTCATTAGAATGCGATTATGCACTGTACCTAATTAAAGGAATTTTTTTTAGCTGATAGAAATTAATAAGCTTGTTTTTTTTTCCGTTTGTAAGGGTTCCGTAGTCAAAAATCAAAAACGATATTAAAATAGATACAAATTTATAATAGTCAAAGCCGCCGTATTTACATCGATACTCATAATATTGTACCTACTAAAAGGTATCTTATGTGAACTGACATACAGTTTGTAATAAAATAGATAAAAAAATTGGGGTTGAATGATTTTTATTTTTTAAAACCCTATTTATTTTATGGGGTATTTGTGAATAGGTAGGTTTGTAAGAAACTTTTTTCCCTATTTGCAAGTTATCTGTTAGCTTACGAATTATAAAACGAGAGTTTTAAAAAATCTGGAAAAAATCATGCCACTAATGGACGTTTAAGAATACTCTCAACGAAAATTGTTTTGTACAAATTAGTTTCGTAAATGAAAAACTATCCGCAATAATTCTCTTTCTACGGAACCCTAACTTATTGCTTGTGCGACACGCCTTTTATTAAACAGACACTAATCACGTAAAATGAAAGTACCTGGAAAACCGATCTTTGCTCGTTTTTTTTTTAACAACGCTATCTATTGTCAAAAAACTAAAGCTTAGTTTTGCTGTGTCGGTAAAAATAATAGTATTACTACTCCGACAATAAATGTCAGGAAGTCATATTTTTAGTTTATCATTGCCTGAAAACACGGATAAAGGTATTAGATACCAGCGATATTTATTTCTAAAAGAATTTAGAGTTTAATTGTTATGTGCTGGTAAATAATACTACGCTAGAAATCGCTACCAACGTATTACGTTTGTTTGCTAGAGTGATTTATTCTAGTTTTTATTTAGCTACTAGGCGCTTGAACTACAACTAGTTGAGATAGATAGGTAAATATATTGCAACAAAGTTTTTTTGGTTTACCAAAACTCAAATATAAAATGTACTTTGTAAAATTATTAAAAAAAAAGTATTTGCTTCTAACAATTAAAAATAATTAACATTTGGGCAAAGGGATTTCGTACCTATATGTACAAATAAAAGTTTTTTATACTATTAAAATAAATAAAATACTCACTAAATAAATCACAAAAAAATGTAAGCATCCAATTTTTGCCAACACAAGAAATATTTCTCGTAAATAAATAAATAAAAAATAAAATTCGTCAAATTAGTACGGTCCACTGGCAAAATAGTATTTCACCACACACGTTCCGCATGCGCGGATGTATCGCAGCAAACTGCCGTATTTCTGCTGCTCACGAATGAACAACCTTCACTTCAAGAAAGGCAGTGTTGAAAATTTAACACAGAAAGCTATGTATAAAATTATAACTTAAAAAAAGAGACAAGTTTTGTTATACGGCAAAGGACTACTTTCTTTTGTGAACTAAAGACGCATTATAAAAAGATTTTTGAAAATTTAACTTTTACTTTTACTAATATTAAGTCTGTTTTTACGTATTTACTATGACATATTTTATTGATATTTAACATAAAATGAAAACAAACTTCTTGTAACAAGGTCAACTAAATTAAATTTTAACGTTTTTAACATCGAAAAAAAACATTTCAATCGGCACGACATAGGTGTGCGTGCTTCTTTTTCTCGAAATAAAGCCCTCTACTTATGTTGAAATCAGGTTTTTAATATTTAGACTTAACGTACTTTATCTAATTATTCAGTACCTATGTATTATCATCCATATCCATACTAATATTATATATGCGAAAGTAACTCTGTCTGACTGTCTGTCTGTCTGTTACCTTTTCACGCTTAAACTGCTGAACTAATGTATATGAAATTTGGTATGGAGATAGTTTGAGTCCCGGGAAAGGACAAAGAATAGTTTTTATTCCGAATAATTCAAAAGGTCCCGCGGGAATAACTATAACCGTGCTTATACGAACTATAGCTTGCTACAGCAACCTCATTAGGAGTTGACGTAAGAATCCCACGCTAATTTAGGGCGGATGAAACCGCTGGCAAAATACATTAATTACCAGCTATCCTATTAATATTATAAATGCGGAAGTTTGGATGTTTGGATTTTTTTGTTAACTTAATCACGCTTCAACCTTGAGACCCGGGGAAGGACATAGACTACTTAAAAACGTCAAGTGTTAGTCAGTTTTTATTCTATAATTGAAGAGTTGCCGTTCAAATTCTACACCAATAACCGAACTTAGGGCGGGTGGAACCGCGGGCAAAAGCTTGTTCAAAATAATTAATGTTATAGAAGCGACCAATTCATTAATTTACATTGAACACAAAAATACAAAAATTTACATTGATGATAGGTACTGCAGTATCACCAACGGTACAATCGGCCAATTTGTTTCCTAGGCTACCAAAAACATTATCCTAGTAAATTAACTGACTAAAATGAATTTTACATATGTTATTCTCACTCATCATCACGTTATCGATAAACAATTGATTTACAAAATGAGGTTCTATGGTTGAATCTACATATAGTTGTCAAAAGTATTGACCCATGTTCCGCTGGATGATAATATTATAACGGACATCACAAAGGCGTTAATTTTTTTTTGTTGAAATAACATCATACTTATAACTCAGTCCAATCAATTTATAAGTTCTAGAACATCAATCTAACAAATACACAAATCTGGAATTTGGAATAAATGATAAAAATACATACCTACATAGCATAGAAATAAACTTTCTTCGTTTGATACTCCCTGAAGATTGGAGTCTACAAAGAAAACATATCATAAAGGATGTACAGTACAACAAACTTTTCTGACCTTAAGCTTTTGGTCCCTAGTGTCGTTGTAAGTTCACACCGTTTCAAAATAGCTACTGTAGGTTCGATTTTTAACCACCGGGTCAGAAAGTTTGTTGCACTATTGTCAGGATTCAGCCAAAATGGTACCTCGGTAGCTCAGTGGTGGAGCACTCATACGGTGAATCTTAGGGTCGCAGGTTTAAGAGTGCGCCTATGCAAAGAGACAGAGCTAATTGATTGCTGCCTAGTGTGACGGCGACAGTAAATGCGTAAATTTTGCGAAAAATCATAAAAACGTCGTTTTGAAAAAAAATACGATAGTTATAAAAAAATTGGTTTGAGCATATTATGATATAGTCATTGCCTACCAAAAATTATTAAAAAATATCGCGAAACACTTTTTTTGTTGAATCTTTAAAACGAAAGCGTTTTAAAACAAGGTTTTTGTTTTGTGCGAAACAAGGTTTTTTCGAAAAATAAATGTATCAAGTAAAATGTCCAAAATCGTATTTCGACGTTTGAGTGATTAAAAAGTTTCCTGTGTCAAAATATAAAACTCATAAATAGCATACAAACAGAGATCTAGATCGACAGCTTGCGGTTAACTAACTACCTAAACGATTCTACAAAAGTATGTCACTGGCTGCTTTCCGTCCGTATGTTATTATATATTTGTAATCAAGTACCACTGTATCTCAGTGTAGGGCAATTCAGCCTTACTGATCCACAGTTCAGCAATCCGAATATTTTTTGTAAAATGTGCAATATAATGAAAATATTTCTGTTTACCTATAAGGTAACATATATTATTATACTACTTATAATCCCCTTGTCCAAACCTAAAGTACTTCTTGTTATTCGTCAGAAATTGCAAATGTGGGTATATTATTCTGTTAGTGGTCCTTTATTTTACCACTTAATACTTAAATGTTGGTAGCCCGTCGTCATGACGGGGACATATAAAGCCAATTAAGTCCAGATACACTCCAGCGTGTTGTGACGATAGTTTCACCCCTGTCAGGAGGGAAGAAAGTGGTTGGTGACAATAGACTGACCCTCACATTATGTTGTGGGTGTGTATGTATATGTCCCTTCTGGGAATAAAAATCGTGAAGATATTCATACGTAGGTATACATTAAAAGTAATACTTTGTTAGCAAACTGTGACTCAAACAAACTTTTTACAAGATTTCTCGATGCGGGACTTATCTTAATGAATCGATTTTTCTATAAATATAGTCTCGAGTATTAAGTATAAAATAAGTATTGCATATTATGACATACCCATATCATATACCCACTTAACCTAGTCTCGGAAGATTAGATTACCCTATTACATAAAAGAGTTGAATATAAACTTTCACTCATCTTTCACGAGACGGAAAGCAGTGTCTAGGAAAAAAATGGATTAGTAATACTTATGTCATAGAATTATAATCAGCCCAGTGCGATTCGGACTCGCGCGTGAAAGGTTCCGTATCTATAAAAACAGCAAAAAAAATTCACGTTTGATGTATGGGAGCCTTCCTTAAATATTGGTTTTATTTTAATGTAATCATTTATTTTTTCGACTTTTAGCCTCCTTTAATATTGGAAGTAAATGTAAATGGTTGTTATTGGGAGTGTGGAAAAAAATAATATGAATAGCATATAAAACGAAATTAAAAGGAAAACTTTTATAGCTAAGTAGGCTTTACAACTTAATGACTCGACCAACTTAAAAATGTAGTTAGATAAGTAAAAATTTCGTTCAAATTGTGTTAAATTTAGGATGATTTTTTTTTCTTGTCGTCGTTGAATAGCTTGTTTAAAAATATTTAAGGTGTGCAAAAACCATTGTTCGATTCAGCGATACGTTTGCAAAATATTAAGCTTTAAAGTGCACAATTTTGTTAGAGCCCAGTGTCCCCCTAGCTAAATGGTTGTTCTTGGGAATGTGGAAAAAATTATGGAAATAGCATATAAAACGAAATTAAAAGGAAAACTATCATAGCTAAGTAGGCTTTACAACTTAATGAGTGATAGTCGACCAACCTTAAAATGTAGTCGTATAAGTAAAAAAATTGTACAAATTCAATCAACTTAGATACTTGTGTTAAAATGGGGATATTTTTTTTCTTGTGTCGTTGGATAGCTTGTTTAAAAATATTGATATTAATAGCGAATTATGAAGAAATAAACAGGACATGACGCGCAATTTCTGAAGGATGCACACCAAATCTCCCGCCCCAGATCAGGACACGAAAAGGAGAACGTGCGACGCCGCGATACAGACAAAAATTTTGAAACGAGCCGAAAACTTGAATATGGCGCTTCGCCAAACATAGATATACCCACAGGACTATATTTACACATGACTTTGGAGAAATGATATACAATAAGGCGAAATCTCATCTCCACATCGAAGTAGGAAGAAAAGAAATAAAAAAAAAACAAAAACCCGTGTTTATTTTCGTTATTTTGTTATTTTTATTAATCAAAGAACAAAATCTCTAAATGCTTGAAAAAAGATGTTTGTTTTGAATTTAAAACGAGTTTATTGTGTTGTTGATCGTATGATAGTAAGAAACTTAAGGAACAGAAGTAGGAGACTTGATAACCTAGGATCCAATCCCGGCCTGGATAAGAGATTACAAGCATTCCGTGAGGATGGTCTTCAAATTTTGGACGATGACGCTGAAGAGTTTGTTGAACAATCCGAAAGCGATTTCTATAAGGTAAGTAGGAGTACAAAACAGTACGAAGTATACTCTGCTTGGGAAAAACTTTGAGGCACAGGATTTAAGGTTGGAGGGGGGACAAGGGGGGAGGAAGGCTATCCCACGGTATATTCTACTTAACGGTTTCGGTTGGAATTACAATTGGTGTGACTAACCTTTTTTAATTAATTTAACCTCTAATATTTCAATATTAAAAAATTTAAAAAGTGAGTGTCTGCAGCAGGGAATAGGGGTTGGGTCTTATTATAAGTCACCTGAATCTGAGGGTTCTGTCACTGTCTGGATGTCAAGGAGGTTTAACTTAAGCCTCTCCCATGCAATTTAAACTTCTGGAGCTGCATCAAAAATCAAAAAATGCAAAACATTTAAATATTACCTTGGCAGACTGCTTGCCAATGCTAAAAAAACAATATTCATAATACTATAGTTAGGTGGCAAATTATTTGGACTGTCCCAGAAAAAAGCAGAATTGTGGTGCCCCTCATGAATTGGTGCTGGATCATCTGAAATAAAAATATCAAAGTTCATGCATAAGATAATAGTTTTACCCAGGTATTATACTACTCCTGTCTACTCAAGGCATTCACAGGGTGTTGGTGCGTTTGGTAGATACAGCTGTTCAAAGTGGGGTTATGGTAACAAAAATGTTACGTACGGTACGTAGTCTTCACTCTAGGACATAACTGCTCCATCAGCCGTTGAGCTCCAAAAGATGTGACTAGCCTTCTGAAGTACATGTTTTAGTTCACTATCAATAAATTTCTTGTCACATGGGTAATATGCGCGGTTGGTAGAAGATGTTACTACGGATTGTTGTGATGATGGACAATGTACTGCAGAAAAACGGTTACCAATAAAACCTCATAAAGTTGAAGATAAATACAGTAGAATCCCATTTATCTGAACATCGATTATCCAGACTCATTCGTCACGGCTCTATTTGCCTATTAAAAAATGTCTACATCTTTTTCCCTACATCTTGATTGAAATGTCACCATACTCATTTTTCTTTTTTACCCAATTACTTGGATTTGAAAAAAAGTCCTTTTTCCTTATAAAAGAAACCTAACCATAGATAAGTGGAAGAGTAATAATAATAAGCTTGTAATTCTTTCATTTCCCATAAACACCTATCAGGTGTCTGACCTGTTACAATACATTTTTAATAAAATTTAAATAAATACATACATACATATTGTTTTATTTGGCTTTGAAATCGATATTCTGGCTTTGAAATTGATATTCTGGCTTTAAAATCGATATTCTGGCTTTTCAATCATACTGAATAACCCTGGTTTTATTTGATCCGAATAGTCTGGATTCTACTGTATTCAATTTAAACTGTATATCACAATTAAGTCTCTTAATTTATAAAAAGTACCTTAATTTTTTTAATGTTATCTTTGGTGGACCTAAGAACCAAGAACCAACCTGATTGTTTGGTTTTATTGTCTAATACTATTGATAAATTTAACAGATTTTTTACTAAGCATCTTTCATTGGCTATAATTACCACCAAATCTTGTCAGTTTTTTTAACAGATAACATAGGTAATCTCGTATTAGAATACTATTCTATTGTCAGCCTTCCCGGCGATGGTAACATTTTTGTTAACATAACCCCACTTTGAACGGCTGTATATACCGAACGCAGCAACACCATGCGCGCAGACAGCCTCGATCCCCATCGCAAGAATAGTCTATACACTATGAACACTAAATCAGCCTTCGCGGCCATGATTACCAAAAATGCTTTTATCACTTAGTATATAAAGTCTGCTGTCAAAAATCAGTGACAAGATTATGTTCAGTAGTTTTATTAAAATTATAATTTTATAACAGAAAAATCTGTGCAAAATTTTAAGACATTCCAATGTAGCTTGGGCTGTGGGTTGACATATGATTCAGTCAGTTTATTATTGTATATAATTATATAGATTGACAATTGTCCCGTTAAATAAACAGATGTAGTTATTTCATAAAGTGAACCTTTGTCTTTAGGGCTACAACCCAATACAACAGGTATAACTGGTAACTTGTTTATTTGAGTGCATGATTATATTCATCAAAAACTCCGATTCGAGGCAAAACTCTCTTTTTCTCAAACATGTTACTATATGCGACCATATCTTGCACAAGCTTCTTTGGGATAAATCATATTTGCATGCAGTAGTACACTATCAGAGAGCGACCCGCAATGTTTTATATGTCCGCTCTAGAGATATTTAAAAAATATGAAATTTGAAAATGGAGAACTTTTTAAAACTTGAATAATGATAACTAACGAGATTGTAACTTTTCGGAGTGGCACATCAAAAATAATTCACTATTAAATTAATTTAAAAAGGAAAAAAAGAAATCGACATTTGAACGCGGCGAATTGGCGGCAAATTCAGACAGATTATAAAGACATTTTTCTTTCAACCATATACGTAATTATTCAACAAAGTTATTAATTTTCATTTCTGATCTAATATCATGAGGCAGTTTATTATATATATTAATTGCGTTATAATATGTTTCTTTTGAAATGTGTCGTTTTGTTTTTATTAATTTTTAATTTATTTTTATCCCCACAATTGTAATTTTGCCCATGATGTTGAAACAATTTTAAGGTTTTTTTGACAAATATAGCTAGTTTGTAGACATAAATGTCATATATTGTAAAAAAAAATATTTTTTTAAATTGTGCTGAACAATGTGCATCTATGGCTTCTCTACATATTTTCCTGACTACTCGTTTTTGTAATTTAAATATTTTGTTTGCTAGCGATAGTAATCCCCAAAATTCTAAACTATTTGTCATGGTTGGGTATAAAATGTCCCCAGTACACTGTCGTTAGTAATGATGGGTTTCCAAAATAACTTAACGATTTTATACAGAAACAAAAAGAGTCAAATGTCTTACAAAGTTGATCTGTATGTAATGTTATTACCTAAACTATTTTTATTATTGTCAATATAATTAGTTTCTTTTACACGTGTTACATGTGTGTACGAGGACGCAAGTTGGTTTACTCACATGGGTATACATGGATGTAATAAACAACACGCATGTTTGAGAAAAGCACTATCCAAGCCTTGGCCACAATTAAGCATAACCAGACTCTGTGATGCGTGCCTCGGCTATGCCTTTCCCCGCATACTCACGATCGCTCGGTTATGCTAAGTTTGCGGGCCGCGGCAGTAATGTACTATAACATTTTTACTATATTCAGAACATTGTTTTTTGATTGCAAGATCCTTTATTACACAACCTTTTAAAAACTGATAGAGTTTTTTCTTACTTCATCTTCATTAAATAATTTATTGAAAAATTTATTGATGTATATAGAATTTATTAATTAATAATTACATCCAAATTTTAATACTAATTGTGTATGGTGTGACTTACCTTATGATTGTGCTTGAAAATTACAGGTTGGAGACACATACAGTGAGCATTTAAATGAAACTCTAATTGGTAAACATGAATTGCGACATCAAATTGTAAAAGAAAAATATTTTAAAGAGAATATGCCAAACTTGCTAACATGGAGTGAGAAGGAACAGATTCGGCATTTAGCAACCACACAACCCAATGAGTGGACTCCAGAAAGAATTGCAGAAAGTTTTCCTGTTACAGTGGCTGTAGTGAAGGTAACTAATTTTGCTTATTAGTGTGGTGTCTGCATTTGTGACATTTCATTGAGCGAGTAATAGAGCTGAGATTAGACCATGTTTGTAATGTGTCCTCCTCTCTTTGTGAATGTGGTTTGGATGAAGGTTCCCCTGACCATAAATTTTTAGCTGCCCTTAATTCCCGGTTACTTTGTATCGTAAACTTTCAACCAAAATGCTACGTCCTGTAAATATGCAATTCTTGATATCCCTTGTTAATACGCTATTTATGCATCTCCTAACAAAATATATCAAAACATTAAACTGTAGTAGTTAGTTGATTATGAATTTATTTTCGCCTTGCCCCTAATATATGCCCTTTTCCAAATTAACTGTGTGTGTGTGTGACGTAAATCCTTTGTTTTAGGTGGTGGCAATTAATATGGAACCTCAATTTAAAAAGAAAAAAATCCGATTTTGTAGATAGGTTAGGAAACCAATCAATTATATACAGTGATTCTCTCACCACATTGACATTGGTGAAATACTGTGCCCTTAAAGCACAATAAAGGCCAAAAAGTGAAAATAATAATAAAAGTTACCTCTTTAAATAAATGATAATAAAATATGAACTATGCATACCATAGGTATTACACTTAACACAGGATTAATTTTAACTAAGCGTGGCTATACTAATATTTTATGTGATGAAGTTGCCAAATATTTAAAGTTTTATTTTGCAGCCACTCTATTTCGAAACTCAACTGTGAATGTGGAATTAGTTATTGCTTTGGGAATTTTTGAATTTTCCGGGTTAAAAGTAGCCTATATCAGTCCCTACAACAATATCTGTGCTTAAAATTAGCTTAATTAGTCGCACTGCACCGACATTATGCAATAACAAGCAAACAAATTGGTTATAGTCCTTCCTGCAGAAACTTTTGCATATTCCGAGTAAATAGTAGCCTATGTCCTTTTTCATAGTGATACTGTGCTCTAAGGTACAAGCAACTTATCATTACTTACAGAAACTTTTGAAGTATCCATGGAAACCAGCTACGGAACAGCGCATAGCCCGCCACGACTCTTCAGCAATGAGAAATTGGAAAGAACTAAAAGAAGGATCTCTGGATATACCTGACAATTTACGAAAACACTTTTTAAAATTCTCCGAAAGAACTTTACCCCCTTTGAATAAGAAATCTATAAAAATTGACATTACAAAAGAAAAAGAAATGGGAGAATTCGAACGTATTGTTCAAAGATGTGCAGCAAAAGAAAATCGCAAGCAGGAAGTAGCTTCAGACTTTGAATCTGAAAGGGATGAAACAGAAAGGAATTATGTTAAAATAGAAAGGAAGGATACGAAACTAGTAACGTTAGAGGAATTAAAAACAAAAATTAAGAAAAGATTAGAAGATGGCAAAAATGTAAATATGAATGATGAAATAATGTTAAACACAAAGGAAACTAGCCTCGACGTAATTTCATCAAAAGATTTGAGTAATGAAGTAGAGTTACGTAAGAATGAAGAAAAAGAATTAACAGAGCATACAGAAAATGTTTCAGATGAAACCCCAGCCAACTATCCTGAAAGAATTAGGATACCAAAGAAAGCTTACAAAAGAGGTGCAACTTACAAAGTTGATGATTGTTACTATGATCATGATGGTAGATTTCTGTACAGAGTTTTAGGAATGTCTAATTAATCATATAAATAAAACAAATGTATTCAAGCCTTAGTTTTTTTTATATAAAAATTATATATATTTTTTATTTGTCCATTGAGAATAAAACATGGCTAGGTAATTCTACACAGAAATTTGCTGAGTGAACTCAGAAATTCTATTTTATTCCTTTAAAGATTTAACCAAGAACATAATAAAGTATCTATTTATACATTAATACAAAAATACATTCAGTGACTATAACCATTGTAGATCATATACAGAACAAAAATATGGCTCAAATCCATGTGATCACTTCAAACTAAAGCTAAAAATTAACTTAATATAACGTAATTAATGCAGACTCTAATTTAATATTGAGGATACGTCGGGTCTTATTTTGATGCATGCAGAATAAATGTAAAACCATTCCTTTATACAATATATAATTTAAGATATATTCAAATATAATATTTATAATTTTTTATATTGCCAGCAATAGAAAACAATTCTTTTTTAGTGATTCGTTTTACTCTGTACATATTACGGATTTTAAAAAAAAAACTGCAATAAAGCATATATATAATAAAGCATAACAAAACATTTACTTCAATACAAAGTCACATATCAATATTTGCTGTCAACACCTCTTAGGGCCTGTGATATAGATGCTTTTTTGATTGTCTTTCAATTGCAAAAGTGTTGGGTTGAAAACTTAATATTTAGCAAGTTAAATATAGAAAACTCAATTCCAATAAAAAATCTTAAACTAAGACAATATATGTATTTGCAGAAAAAAATAGCATGTTCTTAGAAATGCATGTGGTTTTTCATGTGGAAATCAGTTAGATGTATTAATTATCTAAAATAAATAATCATATAATATATATAGGCGTCGAGCATGGTTTGAAAAACTCCTGAAACACTTGGTCAAAGATGTACGGACGTATGCCTGTAACATCCACGTTTCACTGATTTGTTTGTCTTAAAACACAAATCATACCCAAAAATAAGTACCTACCTTTTAATATATCATATCTTATATAGGTTGTTAGGATATTATGTGTCTGAACGGAAACGGGTGGGAATATCAAGAATATAGATTAGGGTAGTGTATTTTTTTTTTGTCCTTAACGTGATTATTTTTCTTATACAAAAAAATAAACAAATAAAAACGCGCCAAAATTATCCCGATAAGTCGTGTAGTAGTCTATAGTAATTTTTTGATTAATACAATGGGCCCCGCGCAACTCCCACCCCCCTGACGTACCACGCTGTCACCGGCTAGCCGATTGCCTTACTCTAATAGTAAAAGTTTTCAAGTCCTTTACGTACCATTTCCATTACTGCGAGCAATAATGTTGTGTATTATTCAATACCTATCAGCGCGGCCATGGTATCGGTAATGGACATCAAAAAAAAATCCCATTGAAGTAGAAAATAGCCATGAGGATTTAAAATGTCAAATAGAAAAAAAAAAGCTGCGACGTGACGTTGCCAATGTGTCAGTGGCATGAGTAAATAATGTGCAAAATAAATAAACAGTAAAATAGTTTTTGAACCAGTGTTCTGAAATAGACTAACTACGGATACGTATCTCCAACTGTTTTAAACCAGACTATCTGTTTACTATCAGCATCATATCTGCCTGCCAAGAGTGCGGGAATACCTTAACGCTAACTTTAGTGTAAAGAGTATAGGCTGGGCCGTGTAGAAATGGGTTTGTGCAAAAATTATTTCAATAAATAAATGTAAGTACATAATAATGTAATATCTTGCTTAGATAAGGTGATGAACTTTGAAACACGCCAAACAGTCGCGTTAGGTCAAACTAAGGTAAAGTGTAACAAACTTTCTGCTCCGGTATGCTCAATAAAAAAAAAACAATACAATGATTTTTTATTTACTTTCTTCAAGAAGTATCTAACAATCTTCTGGGACTGGGATTTCAGTCAGATCTCTTTGGAAAAAAATATTTATAGTTTTCGATACCGTTTCTCATTCAACCAAATAGAGCAATATTTCCGAATACAAAATTTAAAAGAATACTTATAGGTTATCACACATTAGAAAGATGATATACTATATATTTATCATTGTACATATATAGCTATATCGCTCTTTATACAAATCAACAGAGTTATACTTATGGCTCAGATAATATATATTATATTTTATTGTTAGTACAAACTTGCATATAAAATATTATACTACCTGTGTATCCTTTGTTTTTTAGGTGTGGTAACCTTATAACTAATACATTCAAGATTTTTAATGCCATTAAAACATAAAAAATAAAATAAAAATAATGTACAGAAATATTAAAATTATTAATAATATTGATTACATTCATAAGATACATATTGCATTATTATTGAAATATTTAAATGATTTTATCATAATATATACAAAATATATTGACACCGTTTCAATACTTTCAATTTTGGCAGTCACATTATTTTGTCTTGAATGAAAAATTAAAATAAGTAGGGCCCTATATCCAGACGTCATTGATATTTTTTTTTTATTTTATATAAAAAAAATATGTAATGTATATAAATTTTAACACTTGAGTATAATACCTAGCTTAGTAGACAAGGACGACGCGATATGTAACTAAGTATGAGTGAGTAGTGCATCCGCAACTCAACCCACTGATGTATGCATTGATCTTCATTGTTTTTATTTTTCTAGTAAAGCAGAGTAAAAATAACGGACATTTATAAAATTGAAGGAGCATAGTTAATTATTGCCTTTTTTATATTTAAACCTTATATTAATGCAAAGTTGAAATGTAACTCATTAAAGTTCTATCTCCCCTTTATATGATAGAATGGAAGAGATCACTTTATATGATAATAAGACCGCCCTTTGTACTTGTATTATATGATTTATTTATATCTAAGGTTTCTATTGTTTAACATTACAAAAGCATATTCTATTTCTGTTTGACCATAACATTATTATTGAACCAAGAGAACATCAGTCTGGATATTCAGGGCACTACTGTATTCTATACTTAAATTTGAAGTAATAGTACCTTACTGTCGAGGCCGGCAAAGTAAGCCTTTGTTAGAAGAGTAGAGTTTGAGGCAGAGACTTGTACAGCAATTTACGCTCAAAAACGCAGGGAAAACAGACTTTTAAAAGAATACTTTTATCGTTAACTTTGTTGGCCAGAAAAGTTTTATTTTAATTTATAAGCAATCCAGAATCAATATTCAGCTTATGTTCTCGAATGTAATTTTAACTTTTGCTAGCGTTTTTGAGTATATAAATAAACATTTTCTTCAAGTACAGTTTATTCATTAATACATCTTCAATACAAAACATGAATGGTACAGATAGCACAAATTTATGTTGGTTAGATAAACTATTATATATTGAAACTTTAATTCGAAATAATTTACATCTTATACCTTAATGTATGAATATAAATAACAAACAGGAATGTGACACAAATAATGTGACCTTTTTGAACACAAACGTCTTAACACAACATTCGTTTACGAATTTAACCTTCAATATGAATATATTTGCCTTTTTAGGCCTAACTTAATCTATACAACACTTTTTATGTACATTCGTATGGTTACAGTCCAAATCATTTACCAAATAGCACCCGCAAACCTAATACAAATAGATATGCCGAAATTTTTATAGATCATTCATTTTTCATAATGATATATATAGATGGTCTATTTTGGGGCAATTTTAAGATCTTAGACCATAATTAAAAAAATCTGCATCTCATTATTCATTAACGAATAATATAGCTGCTGTTTGTTAACAACTTAATAGGATACGATTCGCGGCGACTCGCAGCGGGCTTCATACAAACGAATTTCTTAGTCATAATCTCAAGCCGAATACTCATATCTGTGGTTTTTCCAAAATCTTCTAAAACGTTTTATTAACTAGAAATCTTTTTTTAAACCATTTGTATGAAAAACAAGAATCCTGTATAATTTTTGGACTATAAAATTTGATAGGAAAATGGCACACTGCAAACCTAGATATTTATTACTAAAACATGTCTTCAAAATTTCGTGGTGTTTGATCAGTAAGTGTCAAAAATAAGTGAGAAATTTGTTTGTATGAAGCACGCGGAGAGGCGCTCCGAATCTTATTCTCTTCATAGAGAGAGTCCTATGTCATCGCGCATAACAAAAATCATTCAATTTAACAAAACTTATATAGTCGATCACTTTTATGACAGCGCATTTACCCCGCTATCGTATAGTCATCGCCTTTGATAAATCCGATAGTCAAACAAAATGCATTCTTCTTGTCAGCACCAGACTTGTCACAATATATGACACAATTGCTCTGTCTAGACGCCTTCGATGGCCCACCGAATGAAATGCCTGTTAAGGCTGTATCGATTTCACAAGCTTGTACAGCCAATGGTTAAGGACCGGAACTACTGCCATATAGACCGTAAAGGTAGTTACGTCACAACTTTGACACATCTGTTCTTTATCCTGTGGTTTAGATAAAAACAAAACACTTCAATGATTGTTATTGGACTCTGTTTTTATCCAAATTGACATCACAACTTCACGGTCTAATCGAATGCGCGAGCGCAGAGCATAGAATCCATTAAATACTGTTAATGCTTGCGAATACTTGTCAGCAAATTGCGGCTTATATGTATATGTATTTGAAAAATTTCAAAATTTAGAAAAAATCACATTTCAAGAGAAGTTAGATTTTTTTTAATAACAACAATAACTTTGGATTTTTCATGATTAAGAAAAAATACGGATTTCAGAATTTGCATTCATAAATTAGTGTTCATAAATTATTGTTAGTTTATATATTTAAATATATATAATTTGCGTATTGAGAAAATTATGAATTCTAAAAAAGCAGATAAATGTGTAGGTACTTTCAACTTGATAAGTATTAGCGAAATCTCGTAAGCTGCCAAAATCGTGTCCCCAAAATAAGCAATTTTTCAAAACACATTTGTCTTCGCCAACAATTTACACCTTAATTGCACATTTATACAGGGAAATCCATCAGCGTAACAGAGGAGTGGGGACGCAGAGGCAGCTTTCCCCTCCCTCTCACACCCTAGACCAACTAATTCACCTATTTGCCCCTTTAGCTAGCTTTTCCCCTAGACTTAGAGTAGGGATTCTCCCAAAACCTGAGTTCACACATGGTTACATCACTCTTCGAACTGAAGCCGCAGTCGTTTGAAGTAGTGCCGACAACATACTGCCGTAGGTGAGGGCGGCAAGTCCTGTGGTCGAGATTCCCCACCGAAACGATCCAAAGCTCTGCTGTACTCTCGCTGTAATGCGTTTAGATCTATGTTTTGTTCGCCCAACGCCGCCATTGCTAGGAATAGTACGTCTCTGAAATGGAAAATTTTGAAATAATACTCCTAAAATTAGATTACTCATTTCGAAAAACATTATGAACTGAAAACTGGAAGAATTATTATTCATTCATTAGTATTAATTTATTGTTTAATTGATTTTTACATTTAATAACATGAAATTCAAATGTAAGTTGCCATCTTACGGAGTGCCCGAAAGTTTGCGCCGACGTCGACGATCCCATACTCACAAGCCATATCGAACCCTTAAGTCTGAGCAGAGATTTTGCCACTTTGTGTGTGCTCTACCGCTTGTATAATGGGACGTGTTCTGAGGAATCGTTCAAAAGATGCCAACGGTTTCTTTTTGCCGTCGCACCGCTCGCCATCGGCAGAGAATTTATCCTCAGACCTTAGAACCTAAATGGTCACGTACAGTGCGGTTTCAGAGAAACTTCCTCCCGCTTGGGTTTTGGAACGAGCTTCCTGCCAAGGTTTTCTCTAAGGACTACAGTATGTACATATATACAGTATGTATACAGTATTTTCTTCAAAAAAAAAGTTACTAGATTTTTGAAGGGTCGGCAACGCGCGAGTTTGGCCCCTGGTATTGCAAGCGTCCATAGGCTGCGGTGACCGCTTACCTAAGCTGTCCACAAGCTTGTTTGCCGCCTTAGTAGTATAAAAAAATTATAAATAGTTATTATATATTTTCAGAACTTAACTACGGCGTTCTTTCTGAGCCGCGTTGCAATTTAATAGTAAAACCTCATTTTAGGACCAACTACCCGTTCCGTCTAAGCGATGATAACTTCAGCTATTATTGTATAAACGAAACGCGTTTCGCGTAATTTGTTTGGCAGTTCCGTGTGAGTATAATTGAGTATTTTATTTTGATTTTGGTAACAAATATATAGAGTTCATAAAGCGAAAAAAAAATTTTCTTTGAAAAAAAAACATCGTTATAACTATTTTTCTCAAACGATTCACTTTCACATTTGACAGCTTCCAAAAATTTGCGCAAAATACTCACCTCTCGAGATGGGTTTTTGGTAGAAACATTTCGTAGCAGAATCGCTCGGACGAAACTTTAAAAATCAACATTAGATTTTGCTACCAAAACCATGAAACGCAAACTACTAACAATTTCTGCTAAAAAGTATTCAGATGGAACGCCCTTAACATATTTTCTCTAGAATATATTTGTCACTTGTAGAAATCACTTCTGGTAAAAACAGCCACTCTTAGCAAATATGCTATCTACAAGTTTCCCAGATATAGTCAGGAAGTCTATAATCGAGCACAGAGTATATTACCTGTAGTAAGAGTGGTATCGTTTATTGCCACACGTAGTCTCCCTCCAAGCGGCCAGCTTACGTAGCGCGTCCGACAAGTCATTGCTTAGCAATCCATCCAGGACTGACAGAACCACACTGAAAAATTGAAAAATATACATTATTGTTGTATGTGGCATATAAGACCGGCCATTGTGGAGAAATATGGGTGAGGCCTACATTCAGCAATGGGCTTCTTCAGTCAAAGACGACTGCTGCAGTAGTGGTCTAGTAGTGTCCAGCGATCTGAAAGGCGGACGTTCGAATTCGGAGTGTACTAATGAATCTTTACATTATTCATTCACACAAGCAAGCTGAAGTAGAAATGGGCAGGCCTTTTGAGAAGCGCAGCGTGAGCCAGGTGGGCTGATGACCTGAATAAGGTAGCGAAATTGATGGATGGGAAAGGCGGAGGACCGGGTGTGGTGGAGTTGATGAGGAAAGGCGCTTTCTGTTAAGGAAAACATTATAAGGAAATATACGTATGTATAGGTCAAATATACATATGGCTAAATCGCCTTCGAGGAAAAGGTTAAGGAAGGCCAATGCCAAACAAAGAAGGACGTATGAAGGCTAGTTTAAAGTTATAAAGCGTTTTGAGTTTTTAATTTAACTATCGCGTTGGCAGGTTCGGTGACCGCTTACCATCAGGCGGACCGTAGGCTTGTTTGCCACCTTAGTTGTATTAAAAAAAAAAAAAATAACTTAAGCCAAACGGTAAGCATCGTTGCGTTGAGGCGGCGCAGTGAGGGAGCGGGTGTCGCCCACCGCACAGCTCGCAACTGGTGAGTCTTAATCGTGGTTGGGTCTTGGCGGGCGACGCACACGTCTCGTGTTAACGATTTTTGCGGTAAAATTCTGTGATCTGAGGTTTATATCAATATAAACCTTCTTACTGGCGCGACGGCCGCGCGCGCTTTCCGTACTTTGCCACTACTATCATAAGCGTTAAAAATATAATATATTAATGTAATTAGAACGGAATCCTCCACTACGACCCACGATGTTTAATGGAGATGCTACATACGTATGAGTGGCTCCGGCTTGATTTTCTGTGAGTAGCAACGCCTGCAGCGCCCGCGACCGCTGGTGGTTGGCGCGGCGAGAGCGCCAAGCGTGATGCAGCGCCGTCCCAGCCTCGCCGTGTAGACGCGCTAGGTCCCAGCTGCATACAACTTTGACATCTGGTACAAAAGAATATTAGCCAGCGGACTTAAAATTCAACATTCAATAAATAGTTACATTTTTAACACCTTGTGTTTACTCGATTACTAGTCTTGGTCAAACCTGTAACTTTTAAAAGTAAAAGAAGAACACCTCCCGTGAACACTTATGTTGTGAAATGAGCTCCCTGCCAAGGTTTTTCTTTAAGGACTACAATATGGGGTTTCTTCGAAAAAAGTTAATAGACCTTAAAAGGGTCGGCAACGCGCAAGCGACGCTTCTGGTGTTACAAGGTGGCATTTTCATTTTCCGAATTATTGTTTGGGATGCACATATTAATACGTACTCACATTGCTACAGTAATATAAAAAAATATGAGACTTAGTTAATAAAAAAGTCAGCAATATGCTTTTATCAATTTTATTAAATTATTGAGAAAAGCATAAAATTATTGCGAGTTCACGACGGAATACGCGTAAATCAGTTTGCTATTCAATAAATTTATTATATATTTCAATGCTTCTACAAAAAAGAATAAAGTTGGTGATGGCCCAGGGGTTTTGGGTTTTGATGACGCACGGCCACCTTGGCGTGTACCAATAAGATTTTTCTAATTTCTCAAGTACATTGACTATGCACACCACTAACTTTTCGGTGAAGAAACCTGCAAACGTTAAAAAAAACAGTTTTTTTTTCTGACTTGACTATGCAGTTGGCTGTTGCAGCCATTACTGCTTCACCGGACTTTTGGGACGAGACTCTAAATGAGTTTCAGCCCATATAGCGCCCAACGCTCAAGGGCTCCCCGCGGGGGGAGCCTCGGCTTGGGTTGTCGCTTTCGGGGGAAAAAAGTATGTGAAATCCACAAATCTACGGGGCCCGCGTATGGACTTATAACCCAAATCGCCCTTGGTGAAGGTAGCCCCTTCCCCAACAGTGGGGATGTATGAGGCTGGTAATTTTTCTCTTGTTTTCGGCCAATTGAATATTACAACAAAAATAAATAAATATTTATAAATAAAGGACGTATCACTCACCAGATTTATCGGTATCTGTCAACGTATCCAAACTGAGGTATTTAGATTGGAAATTCGGCGATAGCAGATCCGGCAGGTGATTCTCAATATTAGCTCTCTCCAAGAACCATACTAAGTTCCAATAAACTATCGGGTGCGATTCCACAAATTCCGGTTCAGTCAGACATGAATCGCCCTCCCTACCTGGCAACACAAAACGTATCAAATATATAAATGTTGCTAGAATAATTCACAGCTATATAAAAATATTATAGTTACAGCCAGTTTATAGTTATTTTATATGATGCTACGCATTAATGGCTTAGCTGGTAAATTAAATTACCTTCGTGCTAAACCAAATAGGTAAGTTAGATTCCCACACAGAACAACATTTTGTTTATCTGGAGTGTAGGTGTTTTTAATGTACACGATGAATTTAATTATTGAAAAAAGCATTTTTTTTTCATGATTAGAGTTAAATGCTATTTAATATTGAAAATTCAAATTCAGCCAGAATTAACAGTCACAAAGTTTGAATGGACTGTAGAATATTAATAATTAAAAAAAGAAGTCAAGTTACCTAAAATAGATTCAAATTCCTTCCTCAGCACCAGTGGATTCAAATAAGGCACGCTTATACTCTCCGCTTGAGTTTGATTGGAACGCATTACCTGCAAATGGAAATATACATCCTAAGTTGTACATCATGTTTGTATGTCCGTCCTTCATCTCGCATTGGAGCATGAAGTTTGGCACGGAGATAGTTGAAGAGACGGAGAAATACACACGGACTTTCTATCACCGAAAATTAAAAAAAAAAACATATTTACCTAAACAGTACAAAGTTTTAAGATTAATGGTTTTAACTAGGTTGCGTGTGCATATCTGGGTAGATGCACCCACCACCAACCACTACCAACTTGGCCTTTTTGACTCAGTTCAACGAAGAGCTAAAGAGAATTGTTGCGATCCCAAACTCACAAGGTGTATAGAACCCTTACGTCTGAGGAGAAACTTTGTCTACCTGAGTGTGTTCTACCGCTTGTATAATGGATTGTGTTCCAAAGAATTGTTCGAAATTATGCCCAAGTCTACTTTCTACCATCGACGGGGTATTCATCCTTACACCTTACAACCTATATAATCACGCACGATGCTGTTTCAGAGAAACTTCCTCCCACGAACGCTAGGGTTGCGAAATAAGCTACATGCCAAGGTTTTCTGTAAGGACTACAGTATGAAGTTCTTCAAGAAACAAGTTATTAGATATTTGGAGGGTCGGCAACACGCGAGTTATGCCCCAGGTGTTGCAAGCGTCCATAGGCTACGGTGACCGCTTACCATCAGGCGGTCCGTTAGCATGTTTGCCACCTATGTTATATAAATCAGCAATATAAAAATTTACTTCCTTTTAAAATTAGTAGTATTACCTGTACAGAGAGAAGCGGCACAGTGTGTCGTCCGCAGGCAGTGCAGCGGGTATTCAAGTTCGAGTCGTCGGCGGCCCATCCCGCCATAATGTCCTCGTCGTACAATAACGCGAGACATTGATGGCATTGCGAACACGACGTTATGTGAACGACCACCTTTATATTTTCCCCCTTTGTGTTCTCCTGTAAAATATATTATATATAAAATTATTACATAAACGTTTAACTACTACAGTTATAGTTATATAGAAGAAAAGAAATATATTTAGAGTAATATAAGTGCAAAGACAAAGCATATTCGGTCTAAAATCAAACTCGTTTACCTCTTATACCTTGCCAGTAGTAAATTTCCTATATTAAGGTCTATTGTTTACACTAGAAGAGACGCTATAAACTAACTTCACGTATTTTAATAGAGATAATTTTTTTATTGAACAAATAAGTAAGCACAGTAGACAGCCCAGTGGACAGCCAGCCAGTAACTAAGTGAACTGCTGCCCATACACCACAATAGTTTGAGTCAGCAACAGCGGCTAGTGTGGTGTCTTCTCTAGTAGTACATATTAGCTTCATGACGCTTTTGGACTACACATGTATTTGTATACAAGCTTTTCTCTAAGGACTACAGTATTGGGTTCTTCAAGAAAGAAGTTATTGGATTTTTGAAGGGTTGGCAACGTGCAAGTGATACTCCTGGTGTTATAAGCGTCCATAAGCTAGCGGACCGTAAGTTTGTTAGGCACCTAAGGGGTTTTAAAAAAAAAAATGTATGTGAAGTCTACAGAAATTAACAATATGTGCTAAATATTTAACGTATTAAGATGTTTCTTATTACCCGATTGCCGGAAGAATGGAGAGTAATGTTTTTCGAGCGTATGTTTATGTACATTTCTTTGGCACGCCCTACAGCCTGAACGGCTTGACGGATTTTGACATGCAATGTCTTTTGATTCGTCGTGATTGTGTGTGACTTTAGGTATATTAAAATTTATAAAAAATCAAAATGGCGGATTTTATGCGGGTTAAAAATATATTTTTTTTTTTACAACCCGTGAGTTGGGTATCAAAATACAGGGTTTTTCAAAGGCGAGTACGAAAATATATGATACTTGCAGTAAAATAGTCAGTCGCGAGTAAAAAAAATAACACAAAAGCTGTGAATAAAAATAAATGATTAAATAAATAAAAAAAAAAACCTGACTGCAAGAACTAAAACGAAGTAAACGAGTGCAGATTACTCACAATATCCTTAAAATGAGTCCAGCTTGCTTATAGTTAAATATTTGTTATGTTTTAGGAGCCCTTGTATTACTCCTTTTTAGCTCTTTTTACCCGACTGCACCAGAAGCAGGGTTAAGTTTTTAATATACTTATTAATCCATGAAGTTATCTTTACTAGTTGATGAAATGTCGTCATTTATGTAAGTGACTATTTTTTTTTGCTCGTGAGTATATCTTTAGATCCAGCTAATACTTACCGCCACAATCGGTGGATACAAATTGTCAGGTAGGTGCGACAAAAGCGTTGCCAATGAGCCGCGTTCCATCGAGTACGCCAGCTCCGCATCACTAGAAGCCCGTCTGAATCCCATGCCGCCTACCCACTCTAAAAACATTACAAAATATATAAATATTAAATATTGATAGAGATATTTCATATATCTACAGTTGCCACGAATAGTAAACACTAGCGGTATTTTGTATGGACAAACCAAATAAGAAATTATATTACAAATAACATTGGAAACCAACCCGGGTCCGTAAGCATTACAGTCTAATGTGCTTCCATTTGCGCCATTAGATAATCTTAATTTTGATGTAAAGCTAGAGAGATAACTAAGAACAAAATAAATATTAAACACAATAAATTAATAAATAAAAGGAAAATTATTGCCTAAGCGCTATGAGAATGTATATAACGAAATAATATATGTATAAAAAATTCATAAGAGTAATATATAAAAAATAAAAAGAAAGAGAAATAAAATTGCTTACTTGCTTACCACCCTTCATACATCCCTATTGTTAGAGCGCGGCCTTCCCTCATCTTGGACGAGGACGTTGTGTACTTAATGTCTTAAAATATCAGTAATATCACCTGATAAGGGAATTAATAAAGAAATGAACGAACCATCAGGATTAATCTCCGAAGACCCATCAGTGGAGTCCTCTTCGGTGATGAAATTACTTAAGGCGCTGGTTGCATTCCCAATAGCTCCTTTCACCGGCGTTGAATTCGCAGATATCACTTCTTTCATTTCATCGAACTTTTTCGCCATACTCGTTGCAGCTGATTTAAGGCTACTTAGCCCACTCTGGAGTAACTCGTTGGACTTCTTTCCAGCTATACTGGTTGGACTGTAAAGAAAAATATTTTAATATCTACTCACCAAATTGAAAACCATAACAGGATCACAAAACATGCTACGTAAGGAACTATAATTATTTATTACATAAATATATGTACAAAGCCATCTATACTCTATTCATTTTTAGTGGTCTTATTAGCTTCGAATTGTGACTCGATGGATATCTATTAAAGACAGATTTGTTAGAAAACTGCATGCAAAAATTTAATATAATTACGTAGATCTACGTGTGAATATTCACAATATCTCTTTATTATTTATGTATGGATATCTTTACGACTATTATCCCCAGAAGGGGGTAACCCAGTTACTGAACAGCTAGACACAACCACACTTTAATGTGTGGAGGGGGGCAGTTTCGTTCTACCAACTAATTTAGTCCTCTGTGACACCAATAAATAAAATTAAACTGCAAAGAAATATACGTTCTCGGCATGCTTACCTGAAGTAATTCTCGATCATCGCTTTTCCAATTTTCATGTTTTCTTTGCGTAAAGACAGTCTGGCAGGCGAATAGCGTCTATAGAAAAAAATATGCTAGCAAACATATGCAAATAAACAGGGGTGCGGTTAAATTAAGCATTCAATAGCAAGTGTGTAAAACAAAACATTAAAAAAAGAAGGCAAAGTATTCAGATTGCTAAGACTCATTACTCACTCACTAAGAACCTTACTCGGTTTTTCAAATACTTATTACAACCCAACTTATTACCCATAATTATTATTATTATTTTTACCTTTTTTCTCATCTTTATATTACCCAACTTATTACTATTTTAATTAAATTAAATGCAAAATCTCATTATTTACTACACATTTTATGCGTTTATAGATTTTAATTGAAGCACTTCTTAATGTATTTATGCGATAAGAAGCAAATCTGGTAAAACCTTGTTTTCAGTGTTATTACGTTTACACCGTCCGAACGACCTCTTACTTTTAATGGCGATCCTCGACCACACAAAGTTACCATTTTTTGATCATATTTGGTTCTCATTAGCCCTGTTATTAGTCATGTACCTATCTTAAGGACTTATACTAGGGTATTATTGACCCGAGGAACCCAAGATAGAAAATACTTAAAATTAAGAGACATAATTATAATTTATGCATAATTAATCATTGTAATAAAGTTGTTATATATTACGTTAAAAATAAACTTTTATGATGAATTAAATTTCACAAAAAACCGGGAAAGCACTGTGATGGCCAATCTATATTTTATGTGTTATTTAGATACAAAACTCTCCAACTTTTAATTTCTGGGATATTTCCTTCTTATCGGTTTTTTTTTTTTTTAGTTTCTTCTTTGCCTTCTACATTTCGGAAAACTATATTATAGCCTAGTGGACTCGTGTTAAGGAAACGACTAGGTATTTAATTACGGTACATTCCATTTTTAACAACTAAAATTTGCAAGTTAGCAAAATTTCATCAGATTACTGGATAAAACGGAAAAAAAGGGTAGTGTTAAAGCAAAAATAAATTGATAAAATAATACACACTAAAGGCACAGCAATAATTAAATTGAAATCTACCATGTCAGCTGTACAACGAAATTGTCTAGTATACGCTGTATTTTGTAATTAAATTAATCGGCAGTTTTTGTTCATTTAACCGTATTTTTTTAATCGTTTTAAGTTACTAAATGTTTTTTATTTACATCTGGAAAAAATATGTCGATGCATATTTTATTAATGAATATACATCATATTTAAATTTCGCTTGATTGAAAAAAAAATTAATGCACTATAAATTTAGATAAATATACAACATATACATGACTTGTAAAATTTAATCAGAATGTTATTTTAACTTCATTCTCCAAATGACTGCGAGTTAATTAAATTACACAGCATGTACAATATATATATTAAAATATTGCCTTACCCAAAGCTGATTTTAAGTGTGTTCCCAAGGCTCGCGAGACTCGAAGACACTGTACCAGCTGGCACCGTCTCACTTCTGTGTAGTTTCCTGCCAAGAGGAAACTATGGAGGTTATCTTGTTTTAATGCAACAATGTTCTAGCGTTATACTACACGCAAACAAGGATTTATGACACGCGTGAAAAAATGAGAAAAGTACCTAGAAAATCTGTTGTAGCCACTTAGAAAATAAGATGTGAAATAAAGGACTAAAGACTGTTCCACAGAAACGTATTCCTTTCTTAATTTTTTTTTTTTAAATCACATAATATTCATTTTCTTTCAGGTGGAACAATTTCTATTAAATTATTAAAGATTTCGAGGAGAAAATATAGAAATACGAAACCCCGATTTTGATGATTCTCACTAAGTATAATCAGCCCAACGCGCAGATGTCTTTATCACACATGACTTTGACACTGGTCTTAGCGCGACAGCAATGTATTCAAATACCTATTTCTGTATACGTTTGGTTTAGATATTAACTGAATTAAATTGAATTTAAACATTTAATAGTAAAGGAAGGTGTATACCCAATGCTGTGATCCGGTGAATCGTCAAACGAGTTGCTGCGTCGGTGAAACAGTTTCGGGCTAACGCTGAGTTCATGTTTAGGCGGCGGGGGATCTTCCGCTGGAGGCGGTGGGGGTTCTTCAGGTGGTGGCTCGGACAAAGCCCCAAGGGGATCGTCGGCTAACACCGGCGTGCGAGGGGATATTCTGTAAGCGAATTACATTTCTATGCATATAGTTCAAATTCAGTTCATTTTAAAAACTGTCTAACATGGGACAACCAAGTAAATGATCATACAGTTGCCTTCGCATTGTGCTAGTGAATTGAATAAAATACAGAAATAAATTAAAAATATTAGACAACTAATTAAATTATTTATATCATTATTGTTATTAGATTATTATGCAAGTTATGCTACAGAAACTGCTTAACATCAGACAGGCCGTAAGCTTGTTTGCCACCTGGTTAAAATAAAAATATATACTAAGTTAAAGTGTAATCTATAAATCATATTTTAAATTATTCATATAAGTTCTTACTTCAACGGCGAAGATTTCGATGGTTCCGAATCTTTTGCCTCAGCTACTTCTATCTCGGCCTCCTCGGGGAAACTAAGCGTCCTAGAACATCGGGATTTGGTGTTTGGTGTACCTGTACATATCAAGAAATAAAAAAAAAACATATATTACACATCGAGTACGAATGTCTGGCTGATGTTGATTTTTAGTGTTCCATCCGAGCAATTCTGCTACGAAATGTCGCTATCAAAAACCCATCTCAAGAGGTGGGTATTTTGTGCTACTTTTTGACAGCTATCAAATCTGAAAATCCTTTGAGAAAATTTGTTATAACGTTGTTTTTTTAAAAGAAAAGTTTATTTTCGCATTATGGACTCTAAATCTTTGTTATTATGTATAAAAAATCAAAATAAAATACTCAAATATATACACACGGAAGTTTCAATAAATGACGCGAAACTCGTTTGGTTTATACAATAATAGCGCCGCTAAAATTATCAGATACGCTTAGACCAAACGGGTAGTTGGTGCTAAAATGAGGTTTTACTATTAAATTTCAACGCGGCTCAGAGGGAACACCCTATAAATTATTTGAATCGATTAATTTAATTAAAATTAACTATGCCCTATGTTGAAAACTGAATATCTATAATGGGTGACCAATGTCCTATTTGTGTTCCTAACGATATACGTAAAAGCTGTTGAGAAAAAATTGCCGATGTGACAGGGAGACAGACAGTCATATAAGTGTTAATATTTTCAAAATTTTTAGTACAGTAAGAATACATACCCGTATTAAATGTTAATTTCTGCAAATTCTGCAATATTTTCGCGTCGCCCGCAAAACTTTCAGATCTTGTCAAAATGCGTAAATCCGAAGGACTCTCTGGACTTACGTGGATTGTCTGAAACAAAGGTCAAATATACTGGTTGCAGTCCATAACAATCAAGTAAAGAAAACAATTGACCAATTTAAATTGTTTCACTATAGAATTCCTAAGGAATTAGCCACATAAATTTACTCGCAGAATTAGCAATCGCGTAGCACACGTTTAGAATCTCAGTACAAATTTTAACCGATCGCAATTTGAATTATCGAGCAACCAGTCAGCCTATGGCACTGGTCCACTTCGCATAAACAACGAATATTTCGTCCACAGATGACCAAATGACGTCACAATGGTGGTCACAGTGGGAAATAATTGTGTTCGATTCACATTTGCTTAAAAATCACAATCACAAAGCCAGAAAACCTTAGAGCAAGCAGAAATTTAAAGTTAACGAAAGTAAAGAAAAGTAGATAAACTTCAAATTTTGATAGCTGGTCCAGATGTTTAACTACAAAACCAACTCAACTACAACTTAATACGTTGTAGGTCATTTGCTGCACCATACCCTATAAGACGTATGTCGGTCTGACTTTTGTCAATGTTGATCAAAACTTATAATAATTGCTTGTCATTGCCAGTTACGTCTAGTTGCAAGTTTTGAACATATCCCAGCATCCAACAAGACGCTATTTATTTTCCGTCCGCGATGAAGT
Source organism: Apoda limacodes (assembly GCA_946406115.1). Taxonomy (NCBI): domain Eukaryota; kingdom Metazoa; phylum Arthropoda; class Insecta; order Lepidoptera; family Limacodidae; genus Apoda; species Apoda limacodes. The sequence continues at coordinate 40,958,932 of OX291541.1, forward strand.
CATAACGTAACTATATTTGCATGCATTTTACGTCCATGGTAAAATTTTGACTTGCCGTGAAGTGCAGAATTATAACTGTTCTTGGGCTCCATCCAAAGATAGTCTGCAATCCATCATACTTAACTGATAAGATTAAATTTTTAATAATTTTGCTGGACCGACCTCATTGTCATAAATATTGCGAAGTTAGAAAATTGAATTATTACCTGTATCTTTTCAGATATCGTCAATGTGGTCGAGGGATCGTTTTCTAATGAATTACTTCTGGGTCTTGGAGTTTCACTTAAGTCAGGATTCGAGGGTAAACCTGAAAATAATAGTTCGATGAACGTTGACCTTTTTATAAAACATAAAGATTTTTATATGTGACTGTCGTACTAAATTCTAGTGGTGACTGATAAAGCAATTTATAGTTTGAATTTTACAACTACAACCTCTTTTCTACTCTACTTGACTGTCAGTTTTGTTCTTCTGCGAAAGAGTCACTTTCACCTCAGTATACACTTTATAAGAATATTGCAAGAATAGGCTCATCACCTCTCTGGAGGCTGTCTGTTTCCCACATTATGATGTAGGTGGGTGCCCTGTCCACCCTCTTCTGGGAAATAAAATCGTGAAGGAGGAAGAAGAAGGCTGCTAACCCGATATTAATAAGCCAGCTTGCGTAGACATAGCGTGAGCGTGCGGCCTGGCGGGGTTTGCGCGCACGATGTTTCCGCGACGACACAGTGCTTCGAAAGCATTCGAGTTGGCCTCCAGTTCTCTGCACCCAGCTGCAAATAACATTATATTACTAGCCATTTCCCATTGTTCTTTCTTCACTTTTTGCATATGCGGCACAGAATAGAAATTAAAGAAAATTAAGGCAAACGCCATCTTAAATTCGCCATACATACCAACTTATGTAATCATGCTCTGTTGAATACCTTGGCACACTAGCCTATTAGCAAGCTCTAGTCAGGAATTTCTTTCAGCCAGTACTATACCTCAATAGTTTAATTGACAAAAACCTTCTGGACGGAAGCTAAGAGTTGCAGGTTCAAGTCCTAGCTAACGGTCAAATCTCTAGACTGTGTCTTTGCTATTTTTTTTTATATTTATACAATAGTTAGTTTATTATTTTGATACAATGCACTTATAACTACTCTAATTATCATCACCAAAACGGCAAAATTAAAATTGTCTCAATATTTTCTTTTTTATAGCCTGTCTAGTATTTAGTATAAAGGAAAAATGTTTTTTGTGTAATATTACCAGAGTCAAGGCTAGAGCGACTGATCGCGGGGTGTGCGGCCGCCAATCCAGCGAGGCTGCTCAAGTCGCCGCCTTCCGCTACTGCCGCCGCAGATCGCACCCGCGGCAACGTCGAACTACCTGCGATCAAGCCGCAGCGAAATAGTACATTACTGTTAAGGTCGTGAAAGTAATCCTTTGCTGGATGAGTAGAGGAAAGAGTAGAGTAAGGATGAACTGTGAGATGAATCCGTCAATAATACGAATCCAGCAATGGCCTCACGGTCGAGACTTGTATTGCTTTACTCAAAAACGCAAATTAAAAGACAGAAATTTTATCACAGAATTAATATTAAAAGTCGAAAAACATCCCACCTTTATTTATTTTTTAATCTAGCACCTTGTAGGCTGTGGCAGCGCGGTCGGTCGTCACTGGCCAGTTCGATATTAGAAAATATATTTTTTTTGACTATTTGAGTGTTTATCTTTATAACAGGTCATGCAAAGAAAATACACACTTTTATTTAATCTTAATAGACGTGAAACTATTTTAAATAATGTTAACAACTGTCTGACTAAAATTTTCCACTGGTTTAACATGAATAATTTACTACTTAATAGCAAGAAAACAAAAAAAAATTTTTAACACGAAATGTCAGTCAGATAAGAACCAGTGTCTTTGTAAACGGGAAGCAGTTAGATATTGTAGATAATACAGTATTCTTAGGTATTATCCTAGACACAAAGCTTCAGTGGGGCCCACATACAGCTAGATTGGCGAATAGATAGATAGATGGATAAATAAGTACACCAACATGTTTTCATTTACATAAAGAGAATGAACGTATACAATTAGGTGGTCTTACCTCTTAAAAATATTTTCCTATTTCTATTCTACCAGTCAACCTTAACAAAAAAAATAATCAGAGGCAGATGAACTAAAATAAAGATGTAATATTTACGAGTAAAGAAATATCTTAATAGACACTTAAATATGTTTTTAAATAATATTTACATACAATATCAATACATATATACATAAAATAAATACATATAAATCATATATAAATATCTATAGTTAGTTAGTTGGACTTATGTTTTCCGCACTTAGCCTTATAATAGGGCCATTGTACGTAAGTAACCAATACCTGTCATTGGTTACTCATACCATCCCAGCTCCATCTAAAAGTTAAGGAGGCATCTGATGTTATTCAGCGCCTCTCTCATGGTTTGTGGATTCTTAAGGAGCTTTGTCTGTTGGCGGCTCACGCTTTTGCAATGAAGAACCACGTGAGACGGTGTCTCCTCGGCTTCCATACAGCCCCTGCATGGAGGACTGTCAGTAACGCCGATATTGAAAAAGTGCCTGTTTTTCCAGTTTTAACAGTTTGTGCGACAGATTTGCGTCCAAGGATGTAAGAACATTCTTGGTTTGTTTGCAGTCTGTCTGTTCTGCCCACTGTTTGTTGTGTTGTTGTAAGGTTCTGTCACGTAACCATGTTTTGCGTTGGATGAATGGTATCGGTACAATTGGTTTAGGTCCCATTATTTTAGTGCCCGATCCTCTCTTTGCCAACTCATCTGCTGCGATGACCACGTATCCATTGAAGAGTAACCCGGTTCTTCAATGCAATTTTTTGCAGTTCACAGTGACACTCCAGGATTAGTCCACTGTTGATGCGGTTTTTGTTGAGAGCTTGTGCACAGTGGCACTGTCGGAGATGATGCGTATCGATGCATTGCTTATGCCTTTAATAAATATCTATAATACAAATAAATATAATTTTATATGCTATGATACTTACAGTGATCCGCTAATGTCAGTAAAATGTGATTTTACAAAGCGTTTAAATGTATTGACAGATTGGGCTTTTTAAATTAATAAAGGCAGAGAATGCCAAAGTTTCATGGCTTGTACAGTGAAATATTGATGTAAAAGTTAGTGGAATGAGCAGTTGTTTTTAAAAGGAGATAAGTGGAGGGACGAAGGTTAAAATTAAAACTCCCTGTAAATTGGAAATGATCTTTAGGGTATGCAGGCGCTGACGGGTTGAACAAAATGTACAGAAGTGTAAGAACATGTTTATTCCGGCGAATACGGATCGGTGGCCACTTGAGCTCTTGGCGATAGTAGGAAACACGGTCATATTTGCGAAGTCCAAATATGAAACGTATACATAGATTCTGTAGACGCTCAAGTTTATTTAAATGGTCCTCAATGAGAAAGTAGTTGGCATTAGCGTAGTCTAGAATGGGATGAAGCAATGTCTGGGCATAACAATTTTAGTGGTAATAGGGAGAAAGTTACGTCCACGTCTTAAAAAACTTACAGTTGCGTATAATTCCGACTTAATTCTTGTAGAAAGGCTTAGTTCTGCAGCATTCGCGGATAAAAAGATTCGTCAACTTACGGACGAAGCTATACTGCCCAGATTGTATACTTCAGCTTCTTTCACAGCGTGCTGTCCTAGGGTATTTTACTATGGGGACATGCAGCTGATATTTAAACAATCTTTGTGCTGCAGAAGAGGGCTGTTCAAGCAAATTACAATCTATTTCATAGACAGTCCTTTAGAGACAAATTTAAGGAAATCAAGGTCCTAACCTAATATTATAAATGTGAAAGTTTGCATGTCTGGATGGATGTTTGTTACTCAATCACCCTTCAACCACTGGACGCATCGGGATGAAATTTGGCATACATATAGGTTTAGGTCCTGGAATAGCATAAAGGATTGCCTTATCACTAAGGATCCCTAAAAATTCAAAAGTCCCTGCGGGAATAACTGTAAAAGAGTTAAACGAACGATTGCTGCACCTATAGCATGTTATAGCAATTCATAAGTATAGCTAATTAATTAATTGGAGTTAATTAATGAGTTCCACGCCGATAATCGAATTTAGGGCGGGCGAAGCCACTGGCAAAGTCTAGTATTAGATAATTTAATTTACGTTCATAAAAATATTGATTGTTTTAAAAAGAAGTGATATTCATAATCTTAATACTCGAAATATACACAAACTTGCTCTCATCCACACAAGGCTTAAGAAAATAGATAAATCTTTTAAAGGACAATATATCCGTTTTTACAATTAAATCCCTGCAGAATTATGTCAATTACATTTTAAAAAGTTCTGAAACTTTTTTTTACAACTTGTCGAAAAAACTTATAACACAATTCTAGACTACCTTGATGATAAAAATGCATGGGATTAAATATTTGTTTTTTTAACATAATTTTCTTTATAATTTATATTCATAAAATTAGAAGAGCGACTGCTGGGGAGTTTCTTTCGCCGTTTCTTTTCACCAGAACGTCATTTTGACTACGGAACGATAATAACTAGTAATTTATAGTTTATTGACTTCAAAAAAGTGATATTATATCCTATTTTTGAGAAATAAAGCATGACAATGAATAGTGATATAATCCAAACATCTAGTCACCAATCCAATCGAGAACAATCGTTTACAATAAATCGATCGATTTTATGAAAAAAATTATATTTAACGATTCCTTTAATTTTTAAATAATATTCCAATAAATATCTTCTACTCTATAAAAGACACACATTCGTTATATTAATTATTCTTTACAACATTTCTATCTACATCAAAAGAAATATCAGTTGTATGCGAAAGAATGACATTACTACGTAAGTTCAACTTACTTCCTGCTGAGGTGGCGTGCAATGTGGCGCCCGTGGCCCGTATGGCTCTTTGCGCGCCAGCTTTGCGGAACAACGCCGCACCCATTACAGCTATCCGGAGTTTGTTCCAAAGAAGTTGAGCACCACTAAAAGCCAACAAGTATAGAATTGTAGTTAACTTTAACGAACTAAATTGGGCGTTTTTATAATTTTGCACGTCACTATTTTATGTTACATTTCGATGGCATTACGACAAAAGGCGGCAGTGAAATGAATACTATTTGCATCTAGATTTCGCTAACGATATTTGCATACATTTAACTTCCACTATGGTATCGATGAACAGATTCTATTGGTTTTCTATTGGAATCTATGAAGGATTTTTTAAAATGTAACAATATTATTGCTTAGAGTAACTAAAGTTCATATAGTTCGGAAGTTTGTACTAAGCAATGTGATCAACTTTAAAATATTGTATGTTTTTTCTACGTTCCATGTTTTAACTTTTGTATCTACCTATATATTTGATTAAATAAACCATATTACATTTTTGAGTGGAATTTAAACAGGACATTTAAAAATTTTAATACCTGACAGGTTAACCTTTGAGAACCACAGATAAAATTTAAAAGATTCTTCTAGAGTCCTAGAATTTCATAATTTTTTTTTCATTGCAATAAGTCAAGCAGTTTTAAATTTGCAATCAAAAGTAGTATAAATTTACAGCACTCAATATAGTCGGTTGTTTCTATCATCTCCCTAGAAACCCAGCAACTGACTCATATCATACATCATTCCGTACCTGCAATTGACTCATATTATATATCATTTCGTACCTGCAACTGACTCATATACATCATTCTGTACCTACACCTGACTCATATCATACATCATTCCGTACCAGCAACTGACACATATCATACATAATTTCGTACCTGCAACTGACTCATATCATACATCGTTCCGTACCTGCAACTGACTCATATCATATATCATTTCATACCTGCAACTAACTCATATACATCATTCTGTACCTACACCTGACTCATATCATACATCATTCCGTACCAGCAACTGACACATATCATACATCATTCCGTACCTGCAACTGACTCATATCATATATCATTTCATACCTGCAACTGACTCATAAATATCACATATCATTTCGTACCTACACCTGACTCATATCATACATCATTCCGTACCAGCAACTGACACATATCATACATCATTCCGTACCTGCAACTGACTCATATCATATAGATCATTCCAAACCTGCAGTTGACTCATATCATTTATTCCGTTATACTATTATACCACTGTGGGGTCAGAAACTCTACATTATTTGTTGATAAATTTGGACCAGGGCAAAAGTTTGGGAATAAATGCTTTATAAAATGTTAAGCCCAATGTTATTCCTATAGTAAATTAGGATCATATTAAATTCATACCTCGGCATATCTTTCGGCCAATTAGCTTCTAGCACACATCTGTTGTAGTATCCATAGGTGAGCGCATTCGGCTGTAGTCCAGCACGCTTCATCAGAAATAATAGCTGCACGGCCAAGACTGGCAAGGAATGTACTCCACATAGCTGCATCATTACTCGGTAACATACCTGAGGATATCAAACGGTTTGTTCATAAAACAGTAGTGTTTATTAAATTCTAGCTTCTGCCCGCGGCTCCGCCTGCGCTATATTCGGTTATCGGCGTGGGATTTATTAATTATAGTAAGGAAGTTCGCTGTAGAGGTATAGCTATAGTTCGTTTACGTGGAATTCGGTTATAATTATTCATGCTATCTTAACTATCTCTGTACCAAAAGCTCAATTAGATACTACATTGCGACGTGAAGGTAACAAGAAACAAACAGTCATACTTTCGCATTTATCATATTTATATATTATGTATCTAAACCAATAAGTATGTATGTATCTATCTATATGTATTTGTTTATATATGTAATGTATAACCGCTTACTTCGTTAGTTATAATTTTGCTAGAACAGCAACCCTATTCAAGCATAGCCCATAACAGGTGGGCTGGTAGAAAATGACTTTGGCATTAGGACCACCTATCGTGATGTTGTTACAATAAACAAATAAAAATTACAGGTACCTAACTAAATACAGATCCAAAAAAACTTACCTCGTCGCAAGGCACCCTTAGTTTAGTAGCTCTCTCTAGTAGTTCGAAAGCGGACCTCAGGGTAGCGTGTTCTTTGCCCCGGTTGAGCACCAACCGGCACGGTAGTGTCAGAAAGTAAAGTGAGTAGCAAGCTCCTAGCAAGCATTTCGCCCACGCTTCTGGTGACAAACTTGCTTTACGAGCTAACCTAAAATTAAATAGTAAATAAAACACAAAGGTAGTAAGTTAGCACAGAAGTCATGTCCCTGGTGTTGCAAATTTCCAGATTAACACACTTGCTCCTACTTTTATCCACACCTTCCTTCATTACCAGCCTTCATACGCCTAGAATGTTGGGGCACGGTTCGGCCTACCCTCACCTTAAGCGAGGGCGATTTGTGGACTTCACATACGAATTTTTTTAATGACGATTGCAGGTTTCCTCACGATGTTTTCCTATTCCGAGGAGCCAGTGGTGAGAATAAACAAAGTTCTGAGGAATTAAGATAAAGTCTAAGTCCTCCGTAATTAGGTTTCATCAATGTTTTAATATTGTGTTGAATTTCACAATATGATTAAAAATTCAAATGGGTGTTTTAATGATTTCTTTTTAATATCGTCTCAGGTTCATAGGCTAAGGTCTTAGGCCATGCTGCCAAGTAATAAGTAATAATTTAGGCTTTTAAGGCTCAGTGTACATGCGCATTATATGACCTTGAAACCCCTAAAGCCGTGGCTCGAACTTATTGTCGGGATATACTCTCTGGTATTTTTTTTCCTATACCACTAAGGTGGAAAACAAGCTTGCGGTCCGCCTGATGGTCAGCAGTCATCGTAGCCTATGGTAACGGTTTAAGTTACCTCTGAGCGGCCGCTATTTCCTGCTTGGTGCGCCGAGCCATCGGTTCGGCATCAGCTAGGGACTCCGCTGAAGCCAGCGCAGCCCGAGCAGCGGCTAGCGAGCCAGAAGTGACACCGTGGGAACGTCCGCTGCATCGGCTTAGTAGTTCTTCATCCAATTCCAGTTTGTTGTACGTATACGTTACATCTGAGGAAATACTGCATTGGTTATGTTCACTTGTACAATCAACGCTAGTCGGCTGACGTTGTGGAAACAGTAGCCACTCGATTTTAGATTGTTTCAAACCACCCATAAGGTCTCTAACTTGGCTTAGCGACTGTTTTTAATTACAGATGTCGTAGACGTAATTCTTAAAGTACCAAAACGGACTATGTCCGATAGGTAAAGTTATTTCAAAAGGCTATAGTTTTAGTATGATTATTTACCAGGGTCAGGTGGGTCAGGCGGTAATATGAAGACAGTTCGCTCCGACATGTTGGCCGGGTCGAAGCCCAGGAGCGGTTCATCGCCGGCCGACACTTTCTCTATGCATTCATCAAAGAATGTAAGCCCTTGGTCCACATCACATACAAACGAGCGCTCCTCAATGAAGCGCGTGAACATTTGTGTCCTCATCATTAACGCGAAGAACCTTTGATGCGTCTAAAACATATTCAATAAATTTATTGTATTAAAAAGAAAACACCAAATTCGTATGGAATTTTCAAATTTTAGACTATTCTAATCCTCAGTCTGTCATAATATGTTTAAATACACAACACACGTTTTTTCTTGCAAAACAGAACAAGTTAAAAGTCTTACATACCTTTTCCCTCGACCTTAGGAATGCATCCAAATGAAACAATGCCTGTGGATCCGTAGTTCCGACCGTAGGGGCTTTCGTTATAGGTATCAGGTAGCTCCTGTAACCTTGAAGAGTCACTGCCATGAAACGAAGAAACGCCTCTTGAATTTTCAATTCTAACGCTTGCTGGAATCATTAAAAAATGAAAAGTTAAATATTTATAAAAAGGCAATATTAAGGTACCGAAAAAAAACTAGTAATCAGTATATATAAAAGAAGAAACTGACTCTGGTATTTGGCCTTTAGGTTGAAAATTAAGTTTAGTGTTCCACTGTTTTTAGAAAATCACCCTCTAGGGGACAAAACTTTAGATGAAAATTTGTATGAGAATTTCCATATTTTTTTGTAGGTAAAATTAAGCTTTCGTCTTTTTTTCAAAAGTACGGACGAAGTAGCGGGAAAATAAAGGAAATTTCAACTGTTAGACAAAAACTAGTACCTCCTTTTTTATCCTTTGGAAATCTCTGTCTAAGCTTGTAGTAGCTTCCCCGTTAAATTTGTTGTCACTCGAATGGTGTACCGGTGATGCTAGAAGAAATAGAAATGCATGCATAGTTATTGACATTAAAATGGAAGACATCTTACATGACATTATTTTTTTAAATCATTAAACCATTTAAATATAAAAGAAATATTGTGACAGAAATTTCCATCTTATATTGTTTTTCAAGGAATTGAATTGTTAACGAATACTTTTACATAAATAAACATAAATTAGTAGCTTTAATTTTAGATAAAAACAACAAAGGCCTTATTTGTTTCCGGGAAGTTTACATCTGCCTATAATACAATCTACACAATTACACTTTCAATATATCAATACCGAGCATACCAGGTCGAATTTTTCCGTAGAGAGCTTCTAGGGACTGCCGAAGTGCCCTCGCTTGTCTCTTCGGCAAAAGCTTTAGCGATATATGGCGCTGCGACTCACAAATCTAAAATAAAAAATAGATAAAGTTAAAATAAATAGACATATTATAAAAAAAAATCTTGTCTTCTGACAAGACCAAGACTAGGTTTACATCTGCAAGACCAATACCAAGACTGACCCTGCAAGAACAAGGCTTACTTCGCGATTCTTTCGCGTCTTTTTTTTTTCAATTTTTGTTTTCCTTTTTATGACAACTATACAGAGTAAATTTTTCAAGTGTTTCTTCATAAAGTTTTAAGAAATAATAATAGATCTGTGTTAAATTAAGTTCAGTTTTATACTAACAGTTATGTTGTTCGTGTCCAAATCAACACAAGTAACGTCCGGCGGCGGTTCATAGAGGTCGAAAAACCTGGAATCTACGCCTATTAAGTATGGAAGGGGCGCGTGTAACACTTCAGCCAAACCTGCAAAAGAACAAAGGCTTTAAAACATAAGAAAAAAAATAAAGAGTATTAAAGAGGTAGGACGCGTAACAGATGGTATAGTAGTTTTTTTTTTAATAAAAGTCCTTTTATGCATACGACTTTTGCGTTAAAATGTGGACTAAAAGAGAAGATTATAATTGATTAAAGAAAAAAAATCTTGGATACGCCATGATCTGAACTAATTATCATATTAATTAATTAATTTAATCAAAAAAGAGCGACTGCTGGAGATTTTCTTTCGCCGTTTCTTCTAACCGCCATTTTGACTTCGAAACGGTAGTAACTAGTAACTTATATTTTATTGACTTCAAAAAAATGAATGAATAAAGCATTTGAATAAGTGTCACCAAAGTATTTGGTGGTAAAAAATATTCAAGGTATTGACAAAACTTACCCAATGGACAAAGTGGTATGTACGGGCATTGCCATTTGAATGGGAACAGAAGACTCGACACTGCTTCCGATACTGCTGTCAAAGTATCCGGCCTGAACAAAAACACATTTGCTATAGCATAATTTTATAGGTCCTGCGTTGCCGGGATAGTAAATCTTTCGTTCGACTTAGTAACTATAATAAAAACCTCTCTATTGATATATATTTATAAATACAGTTTGAATCACGTATCTTGGGGTTTCAAGGTCATATGATGCGCATGTTACATTGATTCACACAAGTGTTTCAAATGCAGTTTATATCTATATATTTATTATTACAATTTTTCACACATTTTTACTCAAGTGTACTTTAGAAATCTATCAATTAGCCAATCCTTGTTCCCGGACCAAATGACATACCAATCGGTGAACGCGGGTAAACTTGCGCATGGCAATGAGGAACCAATAGGTGAATACGACACTGCGATCTGCGCAGATGACCTTAAAACCCCAAAACCATGGTACAAGAATAAACCTGACTTTAATAAAAATTCAAAATCATACTGCAAGATATCTTAAACTACGTCGTCCTATACCGCACTCACGCATACACAAATAATTCAAATATGAATGTCCAGGTACTCTTGCATTATCTAAGTAAATAGGTAGATATTTAAAGTCGGGTTAGTTTGTTTTATTAACATTTTATTACTTGCTTTTATTTAACTCACAATGTTTCCTTTTTTTTTCCTTCCATCTTGTGGTTGGAAAGTGGTTGGGTTCTTGTGGTGGAATCTCGCAGGCTTAATTAAACATACTGCCTATTATCACCTTTCGATGAAATTTTGCATACTTACTAAACTCGGATAATAATACAATATTCCACAGTTACTGTGACCAACAACCTCCTCCCAGAGTTGTACCAGAGATACAACCTAGAGGTGAAAGTGAAAAATTAAAAAATCTTCAAAATGGGGATCCGGGGGTTTTGAGTTTCGCAGACCACGTAGTTGATGTTCATTTTGATGTTATATGCATGGCATTGATGCTGGGCATATGCAGGAAGTGCACCTGAAGGTGGACATTAGGGTGGAACGTGAAAATTAAGTGAAAATTTAATTACTAACTTATATTGAACATATTATCGTTCTCCAAGTTCTCATCACCCAACTTATGAAACTATGGCAATAAACTATAAAATTCAATTAAATTATCACTAAAAAGTATAAAATAAAAAAAAGTAAAAAAAGGGTTTTTTAAAAACTTGCATTTCTTAAAACATTAGAATCATATAAAAATTCAATCTATTCGAAAATTGAACTAAAAAGTAAAAATTTCAAATATAAACATTTTTATATCCACGTACGACTGCAAGAAAAGCAAGGCGTGCGCACTTACATACAAGCACTTGATAAACTCTCAATTAATATCCACTAAAACTCTAGCAAGGAAAATATTCGTGTGCGGCCTTGGCCAAAAGTATTAGGCACACCATAAAAATGCACAATACATGTTTACTAATCAACAATGAGTAAACGCTTATCTAAGATGATATTGATGTCATAAATCGTTACCTAGAATAGTTAGCGGCATATTATTAAGGTCATAAAACACCTGAAGCCAATATTTGTAGCCGGTACGTAACAACTAGTCAACTTAACTTTTAGTAAATCGCTTACTCAGTTGTAAACGTACAAGAATCACCTGAGAGAGTGAATAAGGATCTTTTGCTCCGTGATGGCCAAAGCGAGAAGTAAAAGGCAGTTATCTGGACCCAAATTGAGCAACAGCTGTCTGAAACCGGCTCCACTTCGCACTAACGGCTGGTCGTCTCTACGCGTCACTATCACACGATCGCTCGCGTTCGTCGGAGATAACTAAAACAAATCAAACGAAAATTAAGAATCAATAAGTATGTATGTACCTTTTCACATGTTTTATTTCCTAAATATATGTATGTATGTATCTAGTGGCTGGACACACATCCACATAATAATGAGGGACAGTCTATTGTCGAACACTTTAGTCCTGCGTGACAGGTGGTGAGCGCATCGCCACAACACTACTTCTGATAGCAGTATATCTAGACTAGGGTCGATGAGGATTCCTCTTCCTCATAATGCGGATGTTCCTTGTTTTTACGAAATTTGGTATCCTCTTCCCAAAAAATCGAAATCGTAATCTATGATTCATAAATTATAAATAATAATAATAATAAATATTTTTGGACATTACACACAGCGCCGTCTAGCCCCAAAGTAAGCAAAGCTTGTGTTATGGGTACCAGACAACGGATATAAATACATATATATTACTTTTTTTTTGTAAATACATACACATCATACATAAGTACACCCAGACTCAAGACAAACACAAATGTTTAACACATAAATGTTTGTCCAGTGCGGGAATCGAACCCACACCCTCTGCACGGCAGTCCATCACACTACCAACTAGGCTGCGAGGGAGGGAGATTACTCTTCCTCTTTCAATTCCTCATTATTTAAAGTAATATATGAGGATATATTATTACGACCGCCAAGATAGATCTCCCGTTCTTTGCCCACTGCTATCTATTTTTGTCTATCGGATGATAGACTGTTCCTCACTTGCCTGATCCTTAGCAAATATTTATATGAATCTGTCATTTTTATTTTTATATTTATTATCCGTCGTCGGTTGGTCTATTATTGGTATAATTTAATTATTTATTTTTAAAGTGAATATCTTAACTAAATATTCTGTGAATATTTTAAGCGTCTGCCTGTTGCCATTACCAATTTCGAGCAAAGACATGCAAAAAAATCACGTTTGTTGTATGGGAGCCCCCTTAAATATTTATTTTATTCTGCTTTTTAGTATTTGTTGCTATAGCAGCAACAAAAATACATCTTCTGTGAAAATTTTAACTGTCTATCACGTTTCATGAGATACCGCATGTGACAGACGGACGGACGGACGGAGTCTTAGTAATAGGGTCCCGTTTTTTACCCTTTGAGTACAGACTCTTAAAAATAAATGTTGGCAAACAAGCTACGGCAGTGTTGCCAATCCTTTAAAAATCTAGTCTTCTACATTCCCTGGAGAAAATCCCGACATAGGGCTCATTTCACAACCTTTTATATTTTTTTTTTCAATTCAATTCTTTATTCAGTAACAAAAATCACACAAATTGACATTGACATTACAATGAGAGTTCTATTAGAAAGGTATATACTACAACGTACTAGTAGTAGGTAGGTAGGTAGTACAACGGTATATTGGAGTCGCTGATTCCCGAGATAGGAAAAATCCTGTGTTTTATTAAGATTATCTATATTAAGAAATAATCAAAAACTCCAATATACAGATTTTATTTACCTGTAACAATATCCGTGGTTCAGGGAAAGGCACTTCTTCTAACAAATGTGTCACATATCTCTCTATTGGTATATTAAGTGGTTGTTTACTCCACGACATTTCCTGTAAATCACAATTTTTCATGAAAACTAGCATAACAAATTAAAAGAAACCCAACAGCATTTAAATTTTTAAACCTAATTAGATTCAAGTTTTTCATCACTACTATTATAAATTATGCACTTATATGACTAATTGTATGAAGAAGCAATAATTTTATATATATAATTCTACTGTACGTGTGTATGTACTGTCACTGTAACTCCTCTTAAATGATTTTTTTGTATTCGTTTCAGTGGCGCCCTGGGTGGTTAAGATTCACAAATCAGCCCGGCAGATGGCGCTGCAGTCCGTATCTTACTTCTAATTTCGGTGTTTGTCTCGCGTTTTGAGGGACTGTGTACCAATGTGTGTAAATTGTTATGGCCTATGGGTTATGGCCCAAATCGCCATTACCCAAGGTGAGGGTAAGCCGTGTACTAACAGTAGTGGGGACGGTCAGGGTGGTAAGGATGAATGAAGTAAGTAGTTTTTAATATTTTAAAATAATAAATTGTACTTACAAGTATATACAGCAGCCATTTTTCGAAAGTATCACTAAAAGGCCACCTTGATAGCAAACATATGCTCTTATTTACGTGCAGTGAATGTGTGATATGGGATTTTCCACCTCGCCACCCTATCTGATCTGCTTGACCATCCGTAAGCGAAACGTACGGGTAGCTTTCGTAGAATGTCACCGCGGAACCATAAACCTGGTGACAAAGAATATTTTTCTCAATTAATGTACTTATTAAGAACTAAAAGATAAATTACCAGCAGCAGGTACTGAGCAGCAAGCGCGTTAATCATACCATAGTACAAATAGAATAGTAAAATAACTTAAACGAACAAACAAGTAATACAATAAATACAAGCGTACACAGTTCGCGTCACACAAACACACACTCGATCACGCTATCTGTAAGCACACTCAATGCTCTGTTCTAGTTTCATGCTGTCTTCTGCCTCTTCTGTTCTGCAGAAAATTATATGTCAGACATGCCTCTGCATAGATCTTACTACACAAACTCAATAGAATCCGAGTCGCGTTTTATTTTAGTCGCGCGTTTCCAAGTGTAAGGATTTTTAGACGGTCCGTGTAATCCGTGTTATAAAATACGATTTTTTATACCTTTCTATTTGTACTATGACTATACCAATGTGAACTGAATAATGCCTGATAGGACGCACAGCTTACATATGTGCCACCAATAAATTAATTGTATGTATGCTAGTAATGAACGCCGGATCTCGGAATCTACGACATACACGCCACAACATAAATATTACGCGGTTATTATAAGAATAAACAATAAAATGCGATGCCCTCTATTACTTGCCATCTCACCTCCGCGCGTTCGTACTATTGTTGCCTCAGTACGGTTGCAATACGTAGGAGAGTTCGTACTATTGTTGCCTCAGTACGGTTGCAATACGTAGGAGAGTTCGTACTATTGTTGCCTCAGTACGGTTGCAATACGTAGGAGAGTTCGTACTATTGTTGCCTCAGTACGGTTGCAATACGTAGGAGAGTTCGTACTATTGTTGCCTCAATACGGTTGCAATACGTAGGAGAGTTCGTACTATTGTTGCCTCAGTACGGTTGCAATACGTAGGAGAGTTCGTACTATTGTTGCCTCAGTACGGTTGCAATACGTAGGAGAGTTCGTACTATTGTTGCCTCAGTACGGTTGCAATACGTAGGAGAGTTCGTACTATTGTTGCCTCAGTACGGTTGCAATACGTAGGAGAGTTCGTACTATTGTTGCCTCAGTACAGTTACAATACGTAGGAGAGTTCGTACTATTGTTGCCTCAGTACGGTTACAATACGTAGGACAGTTCGTACTATTGTTGCCTCAGTACGGTTGCAATACGTAGGAGAGTTTGTACTATTGTTGCCTCAGTACGGTTGCAATACGTAGGAGAGTTCGTACTATTGTTGCCTCAGTACGGTTGCAATACGTAGGAGAGTTCGTACTATTGTTGCCTCAGTACGGTTGCAATACGTAGGAGAGTTCGTACTATTGTTGCCTCAGTACGGTTGAAATACGTAGGAGAGTTCGTACTATTGTTGCCTCAGTACGGTTGCAATACGTAGGAGAGTAAACGTAAACGATGCCAGGTGCTTCCTTTCTTAGTAACTTCATTTTACGGTTTTTTTAATAACTTGTTGAAATTTACAAATTTTTAGTTTTTAACAATTTTTTTTTACCACTAAGGTGGCAAACTTTATTACTGTAAACTAGTATCAAAGCAAACAAGCTTCAATATGCTGAAATGCAAATCTACCTTTGACTCATAATTTTTAGATCATATCGGTGTTAAACGAAATTTCTTTGTGCCTTAGCACGATTTTGAATACTTAAGCAAAAAAAGACATTCTCTAGATAAGTTATTTTGTGACTGAAGAGTCTTTGCGTTTATTGCTTCGAGAGAGAAGTTATTAGATTTTCGATGGGTCGGCAACGCGCGAGTGATACCTCTGGTGTTGCAAGCGTCCATAGGCTAGGACCGCCAGCTTGTTTGCCACCTTAGTGGTATATAAAAAATAAATAAAATAAAATGCCTCTCAGTAAATTGAGTTTAGATAGATTTTGAGTAAATGCAGTATATGATTTATTGTGGTATTGTTCATTCCATTGTGGTGGAATTTGTTCTAGTCATACCTTATCAGTAGCGTCAGAGACGGTTAGCACAAAGGTAGAGAACACAGGCTTGGGAGCGGCAGCGTCGTTAGGCCACAACTCTAGCGTCGCGCCCATCGGCAGACAGAACAGTGGGACGGATGTAGGAAATGCCATGCTTCTCCTATCACTTGTCGGGTACCTAATAATAATAATAATAAATAATAAATATTTTTGGACATTTCACAAGGCGCCGTCTGGCCCCAAAGTAAGCAAAGCTTGTGTTATGGATACCGGACAACGGATACAAATACATATATATTACTTTTTTTTTGTAAATACATACATATCATACATAAATACAACCAGACTCAAGACAAACACAAATGTTTATTACATAAATGTCCAGTGCGGGAATCGAACCTGGTGTGGGTGGCTCTGCACAGCAGCCGGTCACACTACCAACTAGGCTGCGAGGGAGTAGGCAAAAGAAATTGTTAAATTACTTTGTTCTTTATTCTTACATGACCAAGCAACACAAAGTCTGCTGCGAGTGACAGAAACGAATGGCTTAGCCATATCATACCCTGTCCACTTAATACAGGGCTGGGAGATTTGTGAAAATTAACAATACAAAAACAAAAAAAAAAGTACCGGCCGCAACTAATGCACGAATAACTTTTCTATGTTTGTCTTGATACCATAAGTATTTTGAAAAAAAAATATGCGCGTCGTATTAAATCCGCTATCTTAGAATTTGAAACATAGATATAAATTTGAATTAGGCAACCCTAAATACCCAATATAACTTGTGTTATCGACAACACCAACATGCGATTTTTAAAAACTGATAAAAGATTTAAATTTAGCAGTCAGAAACCTAATTTTAGCGAAATCAATAATTAAAAAAAAAATAGTAGACGTTATACTGGATCCACGATTTTGAATTTTACAAGACTGAAATAAGATTTGAATTTAACTTTTTCCAGTATTCTATTAAATGGTATAGGTTAAAAGTTATACAGGATTCTAGTTTTTAATGCAAATGATTTTTTTATGTGATTTAATGAATGCTCTCTGGCTATATAATAATAAGATACTGTCATGCTATATGACATATGATGATACGCCTCGTAGTGAGTATCGTTATGTGAATAGTTAAAAGATATATGGTTAGCCTAGTTGGTAGTGTGGACGGCTGCATTGCAGAGGGTGTGGGTTCGATTCCCGGACTAGATAAACATTTATTTGATAAACATTTTTGTTTTTCTTGAGTTTGTGTATATTTATGTATGATATCTATGTATTTACAAAAAAATAAGTATTTGTATCCGTTGTCTGGTTTTCATAATACAAGCTTTGCTTAGTTCAGGACCAAATGGCGCTGTGTGATATCCGTTCCGTTCCGTTCCAGCGTCTTACCAGCCAGCGTTCCACTGCAAGGACTCAAGGAACGGGTCACATAGGAAAAGAACTGTCGATGACAGGGTTCTGTAGAGTGCTCAAAACTGCGGGCTGGAACAGCGCAGACGTTCAAAAAGGTGGTAATTAAAGAAAAACGGAGGGTCCTCAAGTAGTGTCCCATCCATCTCATGGCATTCCTATGTGTGCCTTATACCTCTGCCCAAGACACCAGTAATCGGAGTAGATAGGGCAGGTAGTGTAGGACTATATATCGCAGTCTAGGATGTGGAGTGGGAAGGATAGAGCCGACCGGTACCAGCAAGACCAAATGGCGCTGTGTGATATGTCCAAAAATTATTATTACTAATATAGATATAAAATTGGATTCGACAGTTAAAACGCGAATTGCTTACAATTAACACCATATTTCTAAAAAAAACAAATGAATCATATGAGTTATTGAATGATTCCTTTGTTACTACGCAGTCACTAAGCACATACATAGTTCCATGGCCTGAGTAACCCTTATTAGTACTAAGATCTGCATATCAAAGTAACACCTGCGCATACTAAAATAACTTCCACACAATAGCCTTCGCACTATTATGCACATCTTTGTTACTAAACAAATGCGTTAAAGTATGTTTAACTAGCCATTCCCGCGGCTTTGTTTGCAGGCAACCGTTGTGCGGCCCCACTGCAGATCCATAGGCCTCCTCGGAGAAAAGAGGCTTAGGTCATATGTACATCACGCTAGCCCAGTGCCGATTGGCGGACGTTAAAGAGCTTCTAGCTTTTTGTATTGCTGGCTTGACAGTTTTCAAGGTCAAGGATCTAACTTGGCTTAACAACTTCTGTCATATGATAACGGCCAAGGTTGGCCACGTTTGTCGGAAGCCCGATAGCCGATGATGCAGACTTGTCCTAGAGTAGAGACCTCGTATGGGAAGACGAAGCGTAGGACGCCGTCCAACTTGTTGGACCAACGACCTTAAAAAGGTAGCCGGCGGTGGCTGGATGCAGAAGTCAGAGGACCGGGAGAAATTGCACGCCAAAGAGGAGACGGACCAACATAAGATGATATGATGAGGGTTTACTTCTGGCTTGCTATTGATTTATATGTAAGCATGTATATTCGCAAACTAATGCCTGAGTCTATCAATTTTATTACACAGTTTTATTCCACTTATGTCATAAATATTTTATTGTAATGGACAGTCATGGTTTATTTGCACTTACCTAAATAATACTTCTGGCTTATATGCTATGAGAGGTGGACGGTTCATTGATTTCTTATAGCACAGAAACACGTCGCTACCCATTAAGCCTGAAAAAAGGAAACCGAATGTAAATAAATAAATATATTTTGACATTACACACAGCGCTATCTGGCCCCAAAGTAAGCAAAACTTGTGTTATGGATACCAGACAACGGATACAAATACATGTAATTACCTATTTTTTTTGTATATACATACATATCTTAATATATATAAATCTCGTGTCACAATGTTTGTCCTCAATGGACTCCTAAACTACTGAACCGATTTTGATCAAACTTCGTAAATATCTGTTATTTGATCCAACTTAAAAGATAGGATAGTTTTTATCTCGATATGTCAAGTGCGAGCCGGACTCGGGCACTATAGGTAAAAACCAACTTTCGCCGGGTACAGATGGACGGCAGCGGAACAACGTTCGCCGGGACAGCTAGTCATATATAAATACACCCAGACTCCAGACAAACACAAATGTTTTTCACATAAATGTTTGTCTAGTGCGGGAATCGAACCCACACCCTCTGCCCAGCAGTTGGCTACACTACCAACTAGGCTGCAAGGGAGAATAATTTATATGAGTATACTACGTAGTTTTTATATAGGAGGTACGACAATCGTGTTCAAACTTAGCATAAATTCTGTTCTATTTTAAATTTTTCGATTGTGGCCTACGGGTCTCGGCTCGAAATGTTACCTCATGTCTTAAGCAGTGGGCCTTCAAACCCGGCATGAACCGATAGGCCTTTTTCTAAATTTCTCAAGTAAGGTACATTGTTTCGTTCACACTACTGGCTTAATTTGAGACAAATAAATATCGTACAGTATACAATGAAAGAAGAAAAGACGTAGTAAAGTCTACAATTCACACTGGGCCCGTGAGATGGACTGTGGCCAAAATCGCCGTCGCGCTAGTGTCCCAATAGTGCTTAACTTATGAAATTACATATCGGAAAACTAGATTTAGCTTATAGAGGTAATATCTGTAATTTACAGAAAAAACTATAAATTTGTATTGCATCGGTTCCATACATTTACCGATTAAAAATATATAATTGTAAATTGCATCTAGTTTTTAAGATCTTAAATCAAAATTTATCGATTGTTAATCGACTTATCGAGGTCGTTTCTGTAATTGACAGAATTGATAAACATAGATTCGTTATAAGCTTCCAATACAAATTCTTACCCTTATTCAAATTTTTAGCGATCATACAGAAGGCGTGGGGGGGGCATTCTCCTTTACTGGCAACTATAACGCATACATCGACTACCACCAAAGCATTACACGGAGCGCTGGGATGCGCCCTTCTATACGTTATAAAGGTCTTTGCTGTAGAATTGTTAACGTTGGCCACTCGACCGCCGACTGACTCTAACACCATTTCTGCATCCGCCATAAGCCGTTCCTTGCCTTCGTACATAATACCTGAAAAAAACCATTTATTTATATCTTGCCAAGCTTTTTCCCGCAACCTAGTGCACGTGGAATTAAAAAAAACTCAATAGTAAAAAAAAATCTGCAGATTTCTTCGGCTCTCTCAAGATTTCCAGAAACCAATTTTTACATATTTGGCTTGATGAATGACAGATTTTCATAATAACTTCGATCAAACCCCTATTGAACCTTTTTTCGTAGTATCAGTAATGATATTGTATGTATTAAAAGAGGTAGATCGTACTAGCACGCAAAAACTGAGGCAGCAAAATTAAGACAATTGTCGTAACTTGATTCAGTCACTTGTCACATTCTAAATATAGCTACTTTCTTCTGTTTCACACGTTCCGTATTATCTATTGCATTCTTTGTTTATACCTAGTGCAGGTAACAACAAATCAAATATAGAATTTAGGCCCATAGTATAAAAAAATTAGGGTAGTGAAATCTAGCGTTACTCTTTCATCTTTCATTTCCCCACCTATTTTATAGTATATAATCTGATTTATTTTTTAGAAAGACAGAGAAATGGAGGCAGTTTCTTTACAAAAGTGATTTATTTCATCTAGATCTTTATTCCGGATCACAGCTATCAAACTAGAAACAGCTATATCTCGTAAAATATTGATCGTGGACAATAAGTTTCTTGACAGTAGTGATAGGCCGCATTAAGATCTTTATTTCGGATGACAGCTGTCGACTAGGTTATATCTCGTATCGGAGAGCAGTAGTTTCTTTACAGACGTGATAGATCTCATCAAGATCTTTTTTTTTTAATTATTTTATTAATCACTAGCATTTTATACTCCAGGAACTTTGGGAAGTTAATTTTAGTTTTAAAAAACTTAGAGCATTTTATTTTAAGAAAAATAAACAAATGTTAGGTTTATTTTTGTAGTTTTATTCCTATTTGTTAGGAGGTCAAATATTTCTAGGAAGTAGTTGATTTCTTACCAAAAGTATCAGAAGCTTTTAGTCTTTAAATAGAGCTAATTGGTTGGTATATTTGTCCTTTTGCGTTTTGGTCTTAATGCGTCAAAAGGGTTTTTTCTAGTCAAATTGTAAGGCAAATTAGTAAGTTAAAAAAACCGGCCATGCAAGTTATTGTCGTTTAAGCACATAACTTAGGGTTCCGTTAGATAAAAATTATCGTACGGAATAATTCAAAGGCTTAACATTGTACCTAATCTTTTTCAGAATGGTTTAAAAGTGAGAGGTGGTCGAATGATATGGTCTGTTCTGTTAAATACGGACGCATCTACAGATGACGGTCAAAAATGACAAAATTATAAGAGTTCCATTGTTGTAATTTGGTAAAAGAACCCTAAAACTTAGGTCTAAAAATTGGCAAAAAGAAAATCATTAGTTTAACATGATAACAAACAAAAAGATAGTTGTAAAGTCAGATAACTAACTATTATTCCTATTTTCTATGGAATAGGAAAATATTGTGATTTGCTTTGCAAACGTTCTTATCACGGTTTTCGAAAGAACTTGAAGACGTCACCTAGTGAATA
This sequence comes from Apoda limacodes, assembly GCA_946406115.1. Classification (NCBI taxonomy): domain Eukaryota; kingdom Metazoa; phylum Arthropoda; class Insecta; order Lepidoptera; family Limacodidae; genus Apoda; species Apoda limacodes. Next base: position 40,981,091 of record OX291541.1, read on the forward strand.
AGTTTACATTTAAAATAAGTACCTATAGTTTATAAAATATAGCCGTGCGAAAGTTTTCACAGTCAAAGATCTAGTGCTGGGATGATGTTGGTAATATATCACTAATACCGAATATTGTTGCTATTACCGAATATTATGTATCGATGTATGAATATATTTTTCATTGAAAAATAAAATAACCTCTTCTTCCCCTATCCCTCTTTCCCCTGTTTCTCTTTTCCGTTCTCAATTCACTTACTTATTCAGAAACCTCCCCGGCGGCCGTGATTCCAATGATAGCAGTTTCAGAGCACATCCTATATTTTAAAATCTATAGGTATTGATAAGAATAATATAGGAGTAAGAAAGTATCATTTATAGATAAGTGCCTTCTTATAACTTAAAATAAACTACCTGACTTAAACGAAACTACTTCAATTGATTTGTATATTTAACACTTAAAAATTTAATTGTCATTATATGCTTACAATTAAATCCGATTTACAATAAAGTTCTTTTACACACAGTAATTTAAACTCGAGCACAAGGCATAGGAAAGGTCGATTAAGCGTAAAATGTAGCCACTAAATAGTATTAAAAAAAATTTAATGTGTCAAACTAAATGGTTTAGTAGTCGTTGTGCACTGGCTTAAATGAAGTCATTGCCACGTTATCTGACGATGTAATGTACGGAAATTACTATATACCCAGCTACACGTAATCCAAAGTAATAATGTTTCGGCTACACTGAGCCGTATCATTAAAGTAATAGGGAATATGCAAATTTTATCAATAGGTAATTATAAGCTAACTAGGTTATCTGGGATTTCTCATATACAGCCTATGTCCACCCGGAAGGTTTATTATAAATATTGGTTATTTTCTTTATAATCTGATGAGTAATTTCGGAAATTACCTCCTCCTACTAAACTAAACTTTACCTCTGTAAAATATTGTTTTTATCTATAACATTAGGAAATGTCGGTGAAACTGAAACTTTCTTCAAAGATTCATATTTAAAATTGAATTAAAAAACTGAGACATATGAACGGATTACGAAATTATAAGGGTATACCTTGTTTGATTACGGAACCCTCGAAAACCAGAAATATTTCTTAACGGGGCAAGTGTGCCACCACAGTAAATCATATTATATACCTTATAAATAACTTTAAATCTGTATATTTAAAATAAACAACTTACCGACTGACTGACTAATTCAATGACATATCAACGCACAGCCTTAACCGCTATGAAACACATGAAATTTGGCAAGCAGGCGACAGGTTCCAATGAGAAAGGATATTACAGAATTCATTCCCCTAAACAAGTAAAACGGAGGTTGAAAGTTACTATGAAAATTCATCTATGTATTTTAAACTAAATGCATAAAAATTGGTTTTTGGTCTATAAGTTGAAAATTAAGATTGATGCATTTCACCGTTTTAAAAAATCATCCCCTAGGGATCCCAAAAGCTTTTTGTATTGCAAAAGACCATGTGGACGAAGTCGCGGGAAACTGCTAGTACAAAATAAAAGTAAGGGTTGTATTTGTATTCATAAACACGATGTATCTGAACTAAATCCGAATTTTCCTCTAGATAAAACGTACCATAAAAAATCTTATCAAATAATGCATTATATCATACCGATATCGACAAGCGGCGGTCGTTCCCGCCCTCGCCGAATGCAGAGAAAACATTCCGGTGATCGCATGGACCCATGGTTAAGGTCTGCTGGTAAACCCGTTGGCGTTAAGTCCACAAGCTCATAACCATTGGGCAAAGTTTCTCCAAGCCCAGGAAATATTACACCTGCAACAATGAAAATTAAAATTCAAGTATTACCCACATTAAAGAACCTTTTACGGCGACAGTCGGTTGTGGCGTAGTGTTCGGAGGGGCGGAGTTTCGAGGCCGGCGTACACCAGAGATGATATTTCCTGAACTTCTCAAGTACATTGTTTGTTCACACCACTGGCTTTTCGGTGAAGAAAAACATTTTGCGGGCACCTGGATACGTTAAAGAAGACGTATGTGAAGTCCACAATCCGCACTGGGCGCGCATGATGGACTGTGGTCCAAATCGCCCTTGTCCAAGGTGAGGGTACGCCGTGCCCTAGCAGTGGAGATGAATATGGCTGGTAAGGAAGAAATACGTATCTTTTCCCATCATTCGGGTTATGTTCGGGGAACAATAAAAAACCAGACATTCTCGTTACATGCAAATCTGTAAAATGAGTAAATAAAAAACTCGGCCAACGGAAGAGCTCTCTTTCAAAATACATTGAAACAAAATATTAAGGGAAATCCGATTCTAATCATAAATTGTAAATTACTACTACGTTTTTATGACAGATGGAGCCTTGAACCAGTTCTTAACCACTTTAATTAAAATACCTTATTAGGATAGCGTTAACTTACTAATTGGTATTATTATTTTTATGGTATTCGTTTTTCTTACTTACGTATAACCTACATAAAAACAAAGTATGAATCACGAAATAATTACACTAAGAATTAATGACTTTCTAGTTTTTCTATTATTTGTGCTATAAAACTTTTTGGGGATAAATTTGAAGACTATCCTCTAGGTTAAAAACCTATAGGGTGGTTTTCTATCACACAATTATTACTATAAAAGTAGTTATTTTTTTAATTTCACCGAGTTAGAAGCCCGATTGTTACGTGAGTAGGTACGAGGAAGAAAGTAGTATTAAGTATTCGACATAATACCTTTTTTTGTAAGTTACGTCAGGTCTTCACGCCGCACACACCTCAATGCATACAGACGAAGGTCTTTAATCAATGAATCTTGCCGGTCATGGTCTATGGCGCAAAAACGGGGACACTGACAGTTGACTTGATCAAGCTAGAAGTCGCTTTTCGGGCTATGGAAAGGGCTATGCTCGTAGTTTCTTCAAAGATAATGATCAGAAATGAAGAGATCCGTCAAAGAACTAGTCACCGACATAGCTTTCAGAATAAGCAAGTTGAAGTAGCTATTGGCAGCTTATATTTTTGTCCATCTATCGGTTCTAGACCGATAAATGGACGGTTGGGGCAGACGAGCCTTAGACCACGGATTGGTAAGCGCAGCTTAGGTCGCCAGGTAGACCTAAAAAAGATAACCGAAAGTGGATGGATGAGAAAGGCGGAGGACCGGGTGTGGTGACATTATTTAGGTAACGCCTATGTCCAGCAGTGGACTGTTATAGGCTGATCGATGAATACCTTTAACCGTTTCTGAGAAAAATAATCACCGCGATAAGATACGCACCGCGTGCAAAAACCATTTCCAATGACAACCATTTCACGAATGTAAGATCGACATACTCAATGAAGAAAGGTGAGATTGTCTGCGAGTGGCCACTTTTATTTCGATTTGTAAAATCAGAGAGCCGCACACAAGTGGAATATCCAAAATTCTCGTTCAACACCTAAAATATAGTATAGATCTAGGCATAACAGTCCACATGTGATGTATTTATTTAATATTATGGGTTAATCTGATGACAATCCTTATAAAATTTTAAACAAACTATTTAGTAATAACTAATAAGGCACTACTCAAGTTTATTAAAAACTAGACTTTGCCAGCGGCTCCGCCCGCCCTAAATTCGGTTATCGGCGTGGGACTCCTTTATTTAATCACAGTATTAATACTGATTTACTCCTTAATTAGCCCGCCCTCAATTCGGTTATCGGCAACTGCGATTTACTCTTTATATACACTAATGAAGTTTGCTATATCAAGCTGTACCTATAGCTATAGTTCGTTAAAGCTCGGTTATAGTCATTCCCGCGGGAATTTCGGGATAAAAAGTAGCCTAAATGCTATTCCAGGACCTAACCTATATGTATGCCAAGTGTCATCCCGATCCATCCAGTGGTTGAAGCGTGAAAGAGTAACAAACGTCCATCCAAACAAACTTTTACATTTATAATATTAGTAGGGTTACTCTCCTAAAATTATTCTTGTAGAATTTAACGTGATAAGAATCAGGTGTTATTTTAACAGTATGGATTGACAAGTACATACTTATGTACCTGTATTTGTTTATTTTAAAATTTAAATTAATTGTATAGTTAAAATTTATTTTATAAGCCTTTAAAATTGTAAAATCATCTGAATTTGATATTTCCACATTTATTATAAAAATTCTACAATTAAACACAAGAATTGAATAAACATACCTACACTCTGTTTTTTCTGACTTGTCTTATTGTGTAAATTTAGAATCAATAAAACTATCATTTAGGTTTAAAATATGAACAAATCGCAATTTCCAATCAGATTAAAAAAGTTCTGGATGATTTAATGAAACTTTTACTTTTCAAATTGACAAAAAAATATTTCTAGTTATTATTCTATTTCCTCAAACCATTAAATCAATCAATTAATTTTGCCCACGAATTTGAGAAAGTTTAACCGTGTGCCTGCCTCCCTGCTGCCGGCCCATAAAATTTGTAAACGCTTTCATCTATACCTACTGTCTAATCATTTAGGAGTGCACTCTTAAATATTCAAACAATGCAGTAACTGTTCTAATGAGGCAAACTGGATTCCAAGTGGCAATGACCTTATCAGTGCTTCATTCATTGAACTAATGGCACCAATATCATGCCTACCCGTATGAATCACTTACATGTATCTATCTACATAAGTCAATCGAGATTGGCCTTTTGTTAGGTAATATAGATATTCAATATCCTTAACGACACTGCGAGCCATACAACAAAAATATATAACTAGTACAGTCAGTGTAAAACAAACCGGTAGAAAAGTTACAAGCATCGTGTAAGCCAGCCATTAGCCAATAGGTTTGTAAAATTATTTTGAACCAAATGGTATTCCATTTGCAAATAATGCATGTTGTCTTGGCCAGATTTTCATATAGGAAACCCCCAAATAACTTTATACTGAATTTTGGATTTAATATTAGGTTTTGTATTAATATTCTTCACAAAATACCCAAATTATAAAGACCTATATTATACGGATGGACATACAGAAAGACAGTCATTAGAATGACTGCAGAAGGGCTCCGTTCTACTTTTTGAGTATGGAGTCCTTAAATGCGGAATATAGAGGTTCTACAACATTGTAGATTGTACTTTTTATGGAGTCTAGACAACTTCAATCACCAAGTCGACCAGAGTAATACCTACCTATTGATAAGTCGCTTAATAACTGAGACTGGTTTGTCTTGTCCAGTTTTATTACGTTACATGTAGGGCAGCCTCACTTCGAGAGAAACTTTGATAGACGCACACTTATTATTATAAACATTTTAAAAATCTTTTTTATAAGGGGGCGTCTATTAATTATGTGAGCCGTTTAGGGAGGGGGGAGGGGGGTCTATCAGAATCTCACCCAATCTCACGTGGAGGCGAGGGGGTATCTCGCTAATTATTACGTACTTTTATTTGTTCGCAAGAAACGGTGTAGAGTTGCGAGAAAACAGGGTTAAAATTAAATAAAACATGTTTCTTTACTAAAATATGGCTTCATTCTACACAATAATAACTATCGCGGCTATGCGAACTCCGCAAAGTGTAGTGTTATGTTTTTTTAAATATATCCAACGCAATCAAACACAGATTTACCATATTTACACTAACTAAAGATACGCATTTTTGAAAATCTTACGTGGGGTGCGACCCAAATCTCACGACATCTCACCATAAGTGCTCATTAATATATTTTTCATTCAAACAAGTTTTCTAATAACTAGTTTATTTGCATAATTAATTCTTTCACATCATTTGGATCTCTCGACGCATTTCATTGTATATTTCTTTTGTTTCTATTTATAACTAGTTGTTACCAACGGTTTTACTCGCTTTGTCCATCTGATTTATAGACTTTCTATGTTTGACCGCGCTAATAATAATAAAAATTATATACTATAATAAAAAAATAAAAAGACAGATAGAGGATTTTTGAAGTTGATTTCTATGTGGAGCGAAATCTCCGGAACTACTGCACATATTTGAGATTTTATTTTACTATTTGGAAGGTACATTATTTCTGATGAACATTACTATCGGATAGAGCTCGTAAAGCACTAGCAGGATCAATTATCAGTATTTCGATATCGTGAATGGTTTAGTTTAGCGTTTCCCAATGTATATAATGTACATGTCGCAGGCAAATCGTATAATTCGCCGTTTTACAATATGCCTAAGCAGATCGTAAAGTATGGAATAGAATTTATCATATAACTGAACAGATTATTATATGAAGCTCAGCTGGAACATTCCGCATCTACGTTTACAAAAGAGAAACTGAACCTAACATACATGACTTATACGGTGCGATTTCTGTTTCTTTCGTTTCCATACTTTACGATCTGCCTAGGCATATTGTAAAACGACGAATTATACGATTTTCCTGCGTCATATATAAGGGAGAGGAACTATAGCGAATCAACTTTCGCCGGCTTAGCTAATAAGCTGTATAGCATCACGCTATGGCCGTTGAGAGAAGGCAGTAACTTAAGGCGGGTTCACAGCTAGTATAAGTATAGCCTATATCTTCCTCTTTTTTTTTTCTGACTGAATGCTGATGCAGCCATTACTGCTCCACCGGGCTATTCTGGAAAGACTCTAGGAGTCTCAAGCCCATATAGCGCCCAACGCTTAAGAAAATTGTTGCTTATTTATTGAAACTATAAAATTGCATTATTATTTTATATATTTTCCTCCATAAACGGGCTATCTAAGGCAAAAATATTTCTATAACTCTGACTGCTAGTTCCCTAGATTAGCGCGTTCAAACATAAAAACTCAACATCTTTATTTTGTGTATACCTACTTAAAACTTAAAAAGAAAACCAACCAAGTAAGAGTTGGACGCGAACCGAGGGTTCCGTACCACAACAGAATGCACGAGACCGACTCGCACTTGACCGGTTTTTATAATTTCTTATTTAACTTAGATCGTTTTAAGTTTCAATGCAACTTGTTTGCATAAATAACCACAGAGCAAAACCAATAAAAACATTTTCTTGTATAGAGGCCCCCCTTAAAATTTTCAATATTTGTTTTTATATTATTCGTTAGAAAATTGTTTTTCTGGCTTCCTAAAAGATGAACCACCTTTAAAGTTGGGGACACAAACAGACATCGTAGGTTTAGTGATCCTTTAGGTATGGAACCCTAAAGTAAAAAAAAAACAGCCATCTTGATACATAATTCATTAATATAGGCTGCTGAATCATATATAAAAATAAACAATGTAGGCACAGTGGCAAATACGGTATTGATAAAACGATCTTGGGTGTGAATTACCGTATGCATGTACTCATTTACGTAATGTAATACCGTACTCAGACCAACCGCAATCCTTGTTCTAGCTAGGAAGTATTCTTTGTATACCTTGAACGTTGTCCGGCATTTATGAAGCAACTACACACACATTCATAACCAAATGAAAATAGTCCATAAATCAATTCTCAGTTTTTCTGCCAAAGGGTGGAAACGGAAATAATAAAGCCTACGATATATCTATCGATCTATCTTTTGAACCGCAATTTGTAGAAGGCTGATATTTTCACAAAATATGTGTTATTATGACAGATTTCCTTTCAAAAATTGAGTATGGTATTATTTAAAGTGTGTGGTTTAAAAAGGTCACTGCTTTCGGTGCTCGTTAGGAGCAATAAAGTTCTTAGAAAATTTTCCACCAACCATCTTGTCCAGGACAAAAGGGATTTTAATAATAGATTTACTAGCAACACTTAAATGTCATTAAAAAAATGCTCGATTAAGCAAAACTTTGCGGCAATTGAAATCGAGCCCAAAATGATATGAACAGAACTACCACGCTACTATAATTCAGTTTTATCAGATGATACCATTATATACCAAAAATGTATTTTGCCAAATAACGACGCGTTTAATCCCGTTTTATTTTAAAACTCTTAAGTAAAATAACAAACATTAAAACACTGGCTAGTACGAGTCAGGTTTGCACCATGTGGGCTGCTACTAGTTTTCGACTTTCACTTGGCCGATCTTTTTTTTGCATAGAACCTGTGACAAATTCGTCCGCAGTGTCGATTTTGAAAATCCCCCCATTTATTTAATTTTGATGAAAAAAAGGAACCAGCAGTTTATGGGCGACTAAGAGAGCGGTCCAATGCACGACCACAAAGAACCACGTCGGATTAAGTTGGTGTAAAGTAGTTGTTGTATAGCGACAGTCGAAATTTGACAGTAACAGCAGATGTCTACAAAAAAAAGCAAATTGCCTTGACCTGTGGTTATTTGTAATGTGGTTCAAGTTTGATTATTCTACATTAAAGAAGTGGACGTGAAATTGTTATGCCATAATTTGTAGTAAAAAATTTTAGTTGGAATTTTAGATTGTGTGGACGCTCTCCTACTTACAAACATCCAAATATAGTCACACTTCGAATAGGAATGGCAATGACCGCGGCTGCGCAACCTTCAGCTTGAAAGTATGGTTGATAACAGAATCCAATCAATTCGAGAACAAGATGACCTGAGGTTATTCCTATTTTTATTTGAATCGCATATTATAAATATTTTTATTGTCATAGTTAATATATGTTCAAAAGATTAAATACACTCAAGCAAGTATTAAAACTACATATACTGTACACACTAAAATTAGTAGTATAAGGTGCATTCTATTGGCGCCATTAAGAGCTATAACATCGCATAGGCACTAAAATCATTCTGTTCACTAAATGTAAACAAGCAATATGGCCGTGCACTATTTTGAGAGCGCATCCACTGTACTACCTTCCTAGCAAGTGCAGCCAATGCCTTAAATGCGGTAAGAAAGTGACGTCACAGCGCATTCATTTTAAGTCAACAGTAAATAAACAATATTTTTCAAGTATCATTAAAAAATACAATGGTTTCAATTGTGTATGTTATTACATAGACTTTTTTCATATTTTTTTTAATTTCAATGACTTTTTTTTATTGTTGTTATTAACGCAAGTTTGACGAATTTCAGCCTCCCGAACAAGCCGGTTTCCGAAAAGGCTCTAGAACCATGGACCACATACATACACTCCGCTAGATTATACAGAAGACAGAGGAGTATACTCGGCCTCTTTGCGAAGCGTTCGTGGACGATGACAAAACCTTCGAGTCCATAGCTGGGCGGTGTCACAGTCTCTCCAGCGGTGCCACATTGACTATCGGTACATCGAAGTGCTGAAGTGTTTGTCACATAACAGAGCCACGATGTCTGTCCGACTACAAGACCACAACACAAAACCAATCCATCATCAGAAAGATGTGAGACAGGGAGACGTTATTTCTCCAAAACTGTTTACTGCGTTGGAAGATGTGTTTAAGCTTCTAGAGTGGAAAAGATATGGAGTCAACATAAATGGCGAGTACATCACTCACCCTCAATTTTCCGACGACAAAGTGGTCATGGCAGAATCGCTGTAAGGCACGATGCTCGGAGACCTTAGCAGAGTTTTCCATCAGGTTAGCCTTAAAATGAACATGGATAAAACGAAAGTATTGTTCAATGTCCATGTGGAACCTATCCCGGTTGTTATTGGGAACGCTACTCTCAAAGTTGTTGACGAATACACAATCCTAGGGCAAGTAGACCAATTGGATGGCTCCAACATTTTGAGAAAGAGGTTAACCGAAGCTCGGCTGGGCAGCGTTCGGGAAACTACGCAACATCTTTTCGTCCAAAATGCCTCAGTGCCTTGCCAGTGATGACTTATAGTACAGAAAAGCTCAGAGTCGCTTAGCGAGCTATGGAAATAGCTATGCATGGTGTTTCTTTGCGCGATGGAATCCGAAACGAGGTCATTCACCGAAGAACTAAGGTTACCGACATAGCTCAAACAGTTAGCAAGCTAAAATGGCAATGGACAGGCCACATCGCTTGTTAAACCGATAACCGATGGGGAAGAAAGGTTTTCGAGTGGCGATCACGGATTGAAGACGCAGCGTGAGTCGGCCTCCTACTAGGGCGAGGGCGACTCAGGACTGGCCGTTGTGGAGACATATGGGGGAAGCCTACGTTCAGCAGTGGACGTCTTTTAGCTGACACGAACGATATTATTACATAGACTTTTGTTATGATTATCGTTCAGTTTAGAATGGCAAAGGGGGTAAATAATTTTGTCCCTGGTGATTTTACCGCTTATTACGCTTATTATATCACTTATGCAAAATAAAAACCATGAAGTTATACAATTATCATTTGCTGATAAACATTTTAATTTAAAGAAAGTAAGTAGTTGGCAATACCTAGGTTAGTTTTAAAGGCTAAAGTTTTATTCTCAATTCCATTTTGTGAAAATGGCATCTTACATCGATTTCAGTATTTTAGATAATGATCGCGTCCGAACAGGACGATAAGTACGCAAAAACGCACCTTTCTGGGTGCCGACGTTTTTATGACGATTACATCTCATGGTCACGGCATGACTGACTGCTGTGCGCAGCGTCAGCTTCTGGCCACTTGTGCAGTTTCCCTCACTACCCCTCTATATTCCCTACACTCTACACTGACGGTATCCATTTTGCGTTTACCACTGATATCACCATCGCGCGGATTCAATGCATTTGAAAAATATCTATCTCCCCTATTGACATTTTTAGCCCATTTCTTTATTTCAATAGCTTCGCGGACAACACACACACAACACAGCTTGGATAACAATGACGCTCAGTGGAGAGGACTTTTGTTTCGTAAATGTCAATCCAGTGATTAACAGAGCCTTAAAGTAGATGATCAGCGATGGCTGATTCATTTGTTTGTCGGTTTCTGATAAAGCTATATGTGTTCTCTCACCCTTTAGGCTATAGTCCGCTTCGTATGACATTGTAGTGTGCAAACGACAGGCGCGACGTTCACAAAGAAATAGAAAATCTGAGGTGAATAGACTTGAAGCCTTTATGCTTTACCTAAAAGGAGTAAATAGGAAAATTGGAGCTGTACAAAGTACTTAAACAAAACTTTGTATACATCGCACTCAAGAATAGCTGAACACCTGTGGACACTGAAGGATTCTATGTCCTACCAAACACCAGGTGTATAAAGGATAGATTGCAGCTGCAGATGTTCATATGTTCCAAATTCCCAAGCACCTGCAGAACTTGTTGAACTTGTGGAACACCCTTGTGTAAAACCAAACTGTTGAGGATGAAGTAATCCATTAAGTTAAAATGTTTAAGCATCTGATTGAACAAAGTTTTTAAAAAAATTTGCTTAAGGCAGGCAGTATAGAGATAGGTCTAAAATTATTGAGATAATCTTTACTTCCACTTTTTAAAAGTTGTATAATTTTACCATATTTCATTAAGTTTTGGAATATCCCTTCGTCTACACACTTATTAATTATATTATGGCTTAGATTGGTGCTATGATATCAATTATTGAATTTAACATCGGCATTACTGACAGTCCCCTATGTAGAGGTGGTCTGGATGCCGAGGAGACACCAGCTCACGTGATCTTATACTGCAAAAGTGTGAGCAATCAAGTGTCAAAGCTTCTTTCTGGATAGTCCAGAAACCTTGAGTGAGGCACTGAGGAGCATCAGACACCTACTAGATTTCTAGACAGAGCTAAAATGGTATAAGTAACCAACGACAGACAGATTGGTTACTTACGTACCATGGCCCAATTGTGAGGCTAAGTGCGGAAAACATACATACAATTAACTAACTATGCTCCAATTTAAATATAGCTTCGTATTTATTTACACTACATTCTAAAAGTAGCTCTGATTGTAATGGAGAAGAATTTAATGCATTCATTGTAATTGTAGGCATTTCAGTAAAATATTTCTCAAAAGAGTTAGCAACATCAAGATCAATAAGTAAATAATGATTGACATGAGGTTAGATTTTTCCTGCTTCACTATTAATTACAGTCCATTTTGGCCTTTATTTTTAATTTTATTACATTTTTTGTTATACGACTAAGGTGGCAAACAAGCTTACGGTCCGCCTGATGGTAAGCGGTCACCATATCCTATGAACGCTTGCAACACCAGCGTATTGCGCGTTGCCGACCCTTAATAATTCGAATATCTTGAAGAAACCCCTACTGTAGTTCTTAGAGAAAACCTTGGCAGGGGCTCATTCCACAACCCAACCGTTCTCTGAAACGGCTCTCTCGATTCTCGATCTCTCGATAGAGATAGAGTTTAAGCTTGCCACGGAATTGGATTAAAACTAGAATGGGATTGAAACTGATATCAGTTGTAGGCCTCCTGGTCTTGCAAATGATCTCGGAACTGAACATTGCTCGAGATTCCGACACCAAGGATCCTAATGCCCATGGAGATGGGGAGGGGAATGTTCTGGAATTGTGAGACCACAGTAAATGGGATTTTCTTAGCGCTGAACGCGCAGACTTGTGGCTTTGTAGGGTTGAAATCGACCAAGTTTTTCCCGTCCCCAGTCAGAGACCTTGGAGAGAGTAGTCTCGATTTGAGACACAAGTTCTTCGCGCTTTCCCTCCACAACGGAACGAGGGATGTTTGCACGACGAGTAACAAGCGTCTCTAGGACTGTCATGCGCATAGCAATGTATGTTGTTGATGTCCAACATGTCATTGATATGCAGTAGAAACAGCATAGGACATGGAGCCTTGCGGGATACCGGCAGTAATGTGTATGCTATCAGAGCAACTACCGTCAACTACGGCTCGCATGCGTCTGCCGAACAAAACATAGCCACCCATTTGCACAAACCTTCGCACACTCCGTAAGATGGCAACTCTGATAGACCCTAGAGCCAGACCCGATAGAACGCCTTCGCTATGTCCAGGCTACACGACCATGCCTCCCCCTGACTCCCAATGGTTAGTTCCCATCGGTGTGTGAGATACACTAGAAGGTCACCAGTCGAGCGACCGTGGCGAAAGCCATATTGACGGTCAATGACCAGGTCGTATTCTTCTAGTTACCTTAGAAGCTGTGTTTTGAACACACGCTCCATCACCTTGGAGCTTGGAAGGTAATTACCAGTCGAGCGACCGTGGCGAAAGCCATATTGACGGTCAATGACCAGGTCGTATTCTTCTAGTTACCTTAGAAGCTGTGTGTTGATCAGACGCTCTTTCACCTTGGAGCTTGGGAGGTAATAGCGATAGGCCTGTAATTCGATGGATCTGATCTATCACTTTCTCTAAGCACCTTTGCAGTCTTCCATGAAGACAGAAATTGCAGAGGCGCGTGAGTACAAGATATAACTGAGGAGCACACTGTTTAAGCACCACTGCTGGTATACATTCTGGCTCACACGACTTATGAAGGTCTAGAGAAAGCAATGCTCGCCGTACCTCCTGCTGTCTTATGGAGATTTTGGTGGTGCCGGCATGGTCTTACTGCACCACGGTATAGTAGGTTGTATAGCGCTTTCATTGCTCAAATTCAATTTATCAGCAAACATGTATTGATTTCGCAATCCTGCACACTTTTTTTTATTATTTTTACAATTTGACAGTCAGTATTACATATAGTAGTAGATATTAGAAAGAATCAAGAATTATTATTTAACTCTTTGTGTGTCTATTTTTATACAGGCCATGTAAAGAAAATAGTATAGGAATTTACTGTCAACTTTTAATCAATTTAATTAACAGACTATACATATATACTACCTTTCAAGCCATATTTCATAGTTACGTACGAAAACTCAACTTACGAGTAGGTATAACGTAAAAATTACACAAATAGGATAATACCCTGTTTCAACCAGTTTTTCAAAAATATGTAGTGCCAAAACTAACATGTCTGCAGATTTAGTTGTTAATATTACTAGTACTCACTTATTTCACTTATAGGAGCTTTCGTACTGTATCCTTTGAGATGCCCACAGTCAGATTCATCAAGTAACTCGGGATTTTCAGGTAGACCTGCGATCACAAAGTAATCTGCCACTCTTCGCTCTTCCATGGTGGTAATGTTACTGTGCCAGGTTCAAATATGGCCTAAAAAAGAAATATTATAGTTGAAAAGATGACTATTTATGATTATAACCACTAGATAAATAAATAAATATTTCTGGGCATTAAATTGCTCCATCTCGTACCAACCTATGCTAATATGGATACTAATATGGATACTTGTATTTTTTTTTCAGAAATACATATATATAATAGGTACATAAAAAAACCTAGACTCAAGACAAACACAAATGTTTGTCCTGTGCAGGGGGAACCCACAGAGCAATGGAGATTATAGATAAGTAAATGTAAAAATTTATGTTTACCAGCTTAACCAGATATTTTCCAGCATAAACTGTAATACAGCATTTTTACTGTTTTATTATCATTAGGATTGGTGTCTCTGAAGTAAGAAGTGACATATACGTAAAATGAAAGACAGGAAATCATCACAGTTTGGTTTTACTGACAGAAGTCTTGAAATAGTTACATCATAATAATGTTGTACCACTCTTCTGTTTTTAGGCTTTGTTACTTTCCCACATTATAAAAGGTCTTTTAGGTCATAAAATCCGGGAAAACCTGTTTTAACCAAATAAATTAATTTGAATAATTCTTGCACAAAACCCTTCATAAAAGATATCATACCTGACCACCAGTTCACAGCAAGACAGGAACATATAATACCAGTATATCATGACATTAGAGGTGTAATAGAACAAAATACTGCTCTGCTTTTAAATTAAATGCTGAAGCCTATCTAAACTGTTTCTTGTAACATGAAATGTACAATACTGTTCTTGACACACACAGAGTATAATAAAATATTTACTGCAAAAAAGAAACTTATTTCCAGTCGCTTTAGTTTTAGTGAATGGGCCCAGGTATTTTTATAAGTAGGCGTAAGCTGTATGAATTATATAAAGAAAAAACATATAATAATAGCTAAATATTTAGGGAATATGTAATTCAATTAACCATCAATTCACCTCAGACATAAAATAAGAAATTCAACAAATAAAATAAAAACTACATGGAACATAATAAATAATGAAACTGGTAAAGCTAGGAATTCTTGTCAGGACCTTGAGTTGATTGTAGATAATACTAGTTTAAAAACAAATTCTGAGGTAGCAGTTGCCTTTGAAATTTTTTTTTAGCAATACTCCTTTAAAAACAACTTAAATCTTAACTCAAGTGCAATTTTAGCAGAAAAATTTATAAAAACTAATGTTCCTGAATGTAAAGTTCCCTTTGTATTTAAAAACATTAGTCCTACAGATATCATAAATACATTTAAAACATTAGAAATAAGAAACACCACAGACCTTTGGGGACTTTCTGTAAAAACTATAAACTCAATAATTCATGTTATAGCACAACCCTTAGCCATAATTTTTAATAGTTGTGTTGATAGTGGTGTGTTTCCTGATGAGATGAAACTAAGCAAAGTTATACCTCTTTTTAAATCAGGTAGTACAACAGACCCTAATAATTTTCGGCCTATTTCAATACTACCTGTACTCAGTACAGTTTTTGAAAAAAGCATACTTTGTCAAATGTTAAGCCATTTCTGTATTAATGACCTACTTTACAGTAAACAGTTTGGCTTTATGAAAGGCCGTTCCACCACCAATGCAGGAGTGGCACTATTAAAAAATATATGTAATGCCTGGAAGGATTTGCATGATGCTCTTGGAGTGTTTTGTGATTTATCTAAGGCATTTGACTGTGTCAAACATGAAAATCTCATCAGGAAGCTACATCACTATGGTATTAGAGGCAAAGCATGAGTAGGAGAGTACAGAAAATAGATGTCAATGGTGAAAATCTCTGGGATCAGCAGTCACTATGGCAGCCCTCAGGGCTCAATTTTAGGTCCTTTTCTATTTCTTATTTACATTAACAATCTCCCATATCATGTAAAAAACCATGACATTTTCTTATTTGCTGATGACACCTCTTTACTCTTTAAAGTTAAGAGACCACAGACATGTTATGATTTAAATAATGCCCTTTCTAAAATTGTTTATTGGTTTAACATTAATAATTTGTTACTTAATGAAAAAACATCAAATGTGTTAAATTTACATAACCAAATGTTAGTCATATACAGACATGTGTTAATGTTTAATGGCGAGCAATCAGAACTTGTTAATTCAACAGTCTTTCTTGGGATAACGCTGGACTCCAAACTTCAATGGGGTCCTCATATTCATAACCTAGCCAAAAAACTTAGCTCTGCTGTGTATGCGATCAAGAAAATAAGACAATTGACCAATGTCGACACTGCAAAAATAGTATAATTTAGCTATTTTCATAGTTTAATGACATATGGTATCCTATTGTGGGGTAGCGCTGCTGATGTAAATACAATATTTTTGTTACAAAAAAGGGCAATTCATGCTATTTATAAATTAGGATCTAGGATATCTCTGAGGGATAGGTTTAGGGAAGTAAATATTTTAACTTTTGCATTGCAGTACATATATGAAAATCTTTTATATGTACATAAAAATATCAATAGTTTGAGCAAGAAAAGTGATGTTCACAAAGTAAATACTAGAAGTAAAAATAAGCTGTTGGTGCATGATACATGTCTACACAAAATAAGTAACTCTTTTATGGGGTTGTATACACTTACAACAAAGTTCCCAATAATATTCAAAATTCAAAAGCTTTCAATAAGTAAATTTAAATCTTTTATCAAACAAGTACTTTGTAAAAAAGCATACTACAATATTTCAGACTATGTGAATAATAAAAATCCTTGGGACTGAAGATGCTCAATTACAGGATGCATAGGTAAACCAAATTAAAATGGAAATAATATAAAATTGTACAGCTTAAAAATAATATTTCATAACTTTGACGATTTAAAAGTGATTGTAAAATCCTTATTTGAATAAAACATTTTGACTTTGACTCCAATGAAAACATAAAGACAATAAACTGTCTATCAAATCCTCCATAGCCCACTTAAACTTGCATGAGACTGTCAATATGTGTATGGTAAAGAAATAGATTTTGTTCCAAAGCACTAAATACAATAAAAAATTTGGAACACCATTACAACTGACTAGCTGAACAGCTCACTGCACCAGCAGAAATCAGATGCCTAAAGAGGTGCCAACATGGGGCATGGGTTTAAATTCCTGCACAAGACAAACATTTGTGTTTGTGTTACTGAGATGTATAATATGTATTTATTTATTAAGTAACAGTATATTCAAGTTGAGAAAAAAGGCTGTGGTCGAAAATTTTACTACAAGGTTTATTTTATTTTCTGAAAGTAAAAGTGCTATTAAGATTTATGAAAAATCATGTTTGTTTTGCGAATTGAACCTATATTGTATGAAAAAAAATACCATTATTTTATGATTTCAAACAAAAGGATCATTTGAAAGGTTTCTATTTTTAAAATAACATAATTTCTTAAATGAAAAATAAGACCAAGAGTAAAGTTACTGTTAAGTAAGATATCTGATACATACAAGGCTTAGTCTGTAGCATACAAATATGCAAATAGCTTATAAAATATTTAAGTATGATATACGATATGCACAAAGCTTAGTGTGTAGCCTCCAAATATGCAAATAGCTCAAAAAAATTTATTTTAGGCTGATGCTGTTTTGATCTAGGGGTGCAATGTGGTAATAAACCATATAAACACCAGACTAAATAAAAAATAATTGACCAAGCTATTTACATTGGCATGCAATTGTGCATCTGGAACCTAACTCCAAGTTTGTTTTTGACTTTTTTTGACTTTGACTTATGAGAGTTTCAGATCAATTATAAAGATTAGCTCACCTATACAAAGATAAAACCTATATCTGAGAATATATACGGAGTACAAAATATAATTTATTTCATATTAAAATAAAATAATTGGTACCTGTAGCTATATGTTATTTCTTTCAGAAATCGATTTATACTGCAACTGTAAACTAGTAACACTAGAATTTGGTTGTAATTAAATACCTAGATAATTTAACATGAGAGGTTAAAAATATAAATAAAAAATAAAAAACGTAACCTATGAACTTGACTCCTCATAAATATAAGGCATTAAATTGTCCGCGAAGAAAAAAGAAAGTTGTAAACTGCATATTGTTTACCAATATATAAGAAGATCGCGCACATCTCATAAAAACAGAATATTATTGATTTTTAAGTACGAAATTGCGAACCATTACAAGTTTTTTTTTCGTCAATAGAAAAGAAAAAAGAAGCAGAGTGATGCCGCACACCAAAATTTTTTTTCCTTCACATTAAAAAAAAAAGTTTTTCCCTAAAAATTCTGGTCAAACTATGTATTCTATACTCAAAGCGTATGTTTATAACATAATTTAAACAAACGCGTTAATATCTTAAAAAGTCTTTATAACATGTATGTAAAATATTACATAGAAATAGATGGATTTAGATATCTATAGTCTAGATGGATTGTATTAAGCAAGACCGCACTTGCTATTGAGCAAGACCGCAATAGATATATATGACCTTTGCAACACCGAAAAAATGCCATTAGACAAAAAGAGACAAGTAGATTCTCGCTACTTTTACTTGACTACACAATGCCTGCTATAGGATGTATAACCCATAATGTTGTCTGTAATCACTGATAAATTGTTTCAATCAAAATATTGAGGAATGTCGAAACCAATAAAAAAACTCATTGATATTATGAATGTCAAAGTGTGTTTGTTTGATGATTTATCCGCAAAAATAGAGCAACAAATCATAATGAAAATAGGTTGGAGAAGAACAAAGAATATATTAAACTCACGCTATAATTTAGTTTTATGCACCTTTCCGATATTTGGGCAATAGTAAATACGTTTATACTTATTTATAACATTATTCGTTACAAGCTTTTTCTCGCGGCTTAGAAGTAAATTTACCTTTTTTTCGGCAAAAAGTCGGCAAGAAACTGAGTAGTTTAACTTTTGTATATATACTTCTACTTATAATAATTAATTACAGTTAATGAGGTTCGAAATCCATATCCATCTATCTATACTAATAATATAATTCTGAAAGTGTGTCTTAACGGGTTTGGCTGAAATTCCGCAAGAAGATAGGTCATGATCAAGATTAACTAATGCTACTTATTTTCAGCCCACATTTTTATTATTTTATTCCTTAACGGACGTAAGGTAACGGGGCACCACAATACGTTGATTTTTGGCACATAGCTGAAAAGATAAATATAGAGATATAAAAAAGATTTTATCTCGATCAAGGGACCCCACGGGAACATTTTATTCGCATATTTAACTCGGTAAAGTAGCATTAAATTGCCTATGTTTTTGGCACAGACTTAGCTGAAAGGGTAGATAGATATAAGTAGGATAGTTAGGAGCTCCCTTGGAAATGGCTTTTATACAGGTCATAACGAAATGTAATTATCTTTCACGATGCAACAGATCAATGGTTAAACCTGATTTTAAGGATAGAAATATCTTGAGGACCTAAGAAGGAACATGGAATTCTTTTCTTTACATACTATTATTGTTTTATTATTTCCGGATAATTCAAGTTCTTGCAGTAGTAACAGAATTGTATTGCTACAAACAAAGCTTGCTATAGCAAACTTGCTCTCGCTGTAAACAATTTTGTTGTCGAAGAATCTCTCGCCAAAACCCAATTTGGCGCGATTGGAGTAGAGCTGGTAATTATATAAGACATTTTATACTTATTTAAATATTTATATTATAACACTTATGTACAGAAATTGTATTAAAACACAACATAAATTATATACAAATAAAATAAAACAAAAATACAAATCTATACTCAAACAAAAGCGGTTTATCGCATACTTTTAGTTTTTTCTTTATAAGAAGAAAAGGAACAAAATGAATTCAAAGTTAGTGTTTTTAGTGTTTAGTTTATCAAAATAAGCGATTAATTTTATTCAGTACGGAACCCTGTGTCGCGTCCAACTATCAATTTGTTTTTTATTTACTTTTTTCAATAATACATATATAAAAAAGTAACGTAACATATTGATACAAAAATTAACAATTTTAAATATAAAAATGAATATACTTCACAGTATTTATCTAAAAAATAATACTTCTACTGCATTTTATTATTAAAATACGAAAGATAACTGAATAGGACATAAAATATCTAATTAACACAACCACAAATAATAAAAAAATTAAATAGAATATGTCTACACAGTAACTACATAGGTAATAGATTTATATCAGCACTGTTTTATTACAGTGTAAATATTTTAAAATACAAAAGGTTAGCGAACGTGTTGACAAAAACCATTTGAGAGATCAAAAATTATGTGCCATGAAATAAATTTATCTTGTTCCAGATTTACACTTTTTTCAAAATTTTCTTTTCTGCAAATGTAGTGTAGTCTTAAGTCTATGTACTTTTCTGCAATTGCCTTTGTCAAATTAGTCATGTTCAATTTAGTCTTTAGTATGTGCATCAATTTGATTGAATAATAGAACATCAGAAAGTTTATTTAGTATTTTAACGGTCATATAGGCTTTATCGTACTTTTTGAGAAACGTATTACCTCCGCTAAGTTTTATGTGATACCTTATCGAACTTTCTGATTGGTTGCAAATTGAGAAAAACATCTTTGGAAGCATGGCAAAGACCACCAATGTCTTTCAAATCCACTAATTTACGGAACCACTGCTTTTCTGTTGCAAGCAAATTATTTCTGCAGTCATCGCAGTTCAATGTCTTTAACAAGTAGTACACAATAAATCCGGAGATGTACCATCTGTTTGGTCACCTCATGATAAGGAGTATCATTTAATGTCACAGATAAATGGTCACAGTTATTGCTGTATTTATTTTCAGCATTTCTGTGGGTTTTTTGCTTTTCAATAAACATTTTTGATACCGTTACTTCATTGATGTCATCATGACGGACTGCGCGTGATGTGTTATTGCTAACCTGTGAACCACTCAAAAATTGGAGAATTTTCAAGAGGGCCACAGTTTCCGCTGAATTTGGAACTTAGTTCCAAGTGGGACAAGAGTTTTTTGTACGCGCTTTTAAATTGGCGTGAATTTGGATTATTATTATGTCCTCGAAGGCATCGAATCTTACCATAAAATAGCTCCAGGTGGTCTTGACTAAATTAATACATAGTTAAATAGGATAAACTGCCATTTTTGAAAAGTGTTCTGTACAAATGCTTAACACCATTGATACATGTAATAAGACCAAAAACACCTGTGTTAGCCTTGCATTTGTGTAATGGAACTTCTTTAAATTCAAAAACGGTTCTTTTCTGTCCTTCTACCGTAATATTCTTTTTATATGTTACTTTTGATGTAAGAGAAAGCAAGATAAATTGAGCTTCATCACAAAGTTTCATGACACATAAGGCATTCTGCATATTCGATGGTTTTTTTAAACCATGCTCACTGAAATTGCGAGAATTGAAAATGTCAAATAGGTCGTTGATTAAAGACAAAAACTTCACAGTGTAAGTTGATTCAGCAAAATTTGGCATTTTGAGCTCTTTGCCACAGAATTCTATGGCATTCGCAACATTCTTGCTTAGTAATTGTGTAGCCAACTTTACTTCATAATCTTATTTCTGAAGTGAACATGCCTGTGTGTCAATTTGTTGGCTAAATGGAGATTATTTTCTTCTTGCAAGTTGTGTAAAGCGACTATATTTTCCCATTTAATTGTACCCTCTGTATTTCTGAATTCCTTTTTTGCTTCTAAATGATTCCTGATGAGCTTTACCATGTGGCATGCATCCAGGAGTACAGCAACATCATAACAACCTCTGGGATGCTTGAAAGAAGATTTTATGTTATGATGATTGTCAAGATTGCATCCCAATGCCTTCATGTAATTTATATTGGACTTGCACCCATCAAACGTAACTGACACAATTTTGACACCCACTTCTTGTCACTTATACAGTGCAATATTAATTAAATTTGCTGTCATCTCTCCGGTCAGACTTTGAATAAAGAAATATCTAATAGGTAACATCCATCCTCCCTGAAGTTAAACTATTACAAATACAAAAGCTTGGCTCGCTTTGTGATCTGTATCATCCGTCCCAATTCCCATATCAACTAACCCTTCATACTTTGATCCAGTCCAAATTTTCTGTTGCCGTATGGACATCTCATCTGCCAATAATGAACACAACAGTGGTTCTGCTGATTTTTTGGACTTTTCAGCCAGTCTTGTTAAGGATTCTGCAGTAAAACCAGGCTCAGCTTCTACATTTTGGTACCACCTAAAAACCGTGCTTGGATGTGGAAGACATTTGTCAGATATTCTCCGCAAATATCGATACGCAGCTGAAGAATAAAAATGTGAATGCAAACTTACGAAGTGCCGGAGGATACGTGGAAAATGCATGTTTTTTATTAGCCAGTAAAATTGTCATTAGAATTTCATCTGTATTTTTTTAAGTTGGTACAAAGAGATTCATCAATCAATCGCCTCTTTTTTAAGTCTTTTATAAGCTCTTTTAAAGATAAATTGTTCCTAAAAAGTCTTTTATTCTGCTTCTTTAAATTTCTTATCTGTCTGCCTTTTATGGTAAGTCTTCTATGGCAATTTTTTAACTCATTTTTTAGATGTGAAGTTTTTGGTAAGTTTAAAACTGAACTTAAATCAGATAAAGTTGAAGACGGTGACGGTTGGCATGGAATTTTAGGAGACTTCAAATCTAAACTCACTCCAGTTAACGTTGATGAAAATTTCGGTTCATTAGCTAGATTTTCTTGACATTAGATGTTGAATCCATTTCCCGAAAATCAAAATACTGGTAAAAATTATGAAATTTTCAATTCTAAGCACCAACTATGTAAAAGTGTATACCTTACATCGGAGTATTCTGAAAACTGTCTCTGCAATTCTGCCTGCAAACGTGATGAAACTCTCTTTCGTTTAGATTCTACCATGTTTGGAACAGTAATATCATCATCAATCTGCAGGACGAACATAAATGATCAAAAAATAATAAGTAAATGTTTTTTTTACGCAAGTCAAAAGAGATTTCTACTAACAAATTACGTAAGTGACTTTTAGCCTATAAAATAATTTACAACTAAAAATAAGTTGAACTATTTCTTTTACCGTTATCTGTGGAACTGCAAACTTTTTTAATTGTCTAAATCCGTTTTTTGTCAGATTCAGAAAAATTACATGAACATATGATGCTTGATTCGGTCGGCTTATAAAAATCATCGTTTCGGTTTTCTGCCACTATCTTTCGCCATTTTTCTCTTACAGTATAGTCTTGTGAAAAGCTGAAATTAAGAAAAAGATAATTGTAATTTACTTTACAAAAATAAATTAAAAAATTCTAAATAAAAAAATTATATAATTGGCGACTCCATTGCTATGTTCTCTATTTACATATAAATTTACAAATTTAATTAATTTCAAGGCTATTTTAAACTAAATTTAGCATAAATTAGCTATAATACTAAATAAAAAAAATATATATTACCGGCGGTACGTTACGCCATCTTTTTAAGCTGAATTGAACTGTGATTTTTACAATTTTTTATAGGGCACTTCGTCATGTTTGCGATTTGACAGATTACGAGTGACTAAATGCAAACTCCGCGAGGCATGGGTCTGGCAGTTGACACTGCACGTTGGAGAGAGATGACCGTCCACTATATCGTCGTATTTGAGATATCGCTTATGTAATGCTAATGTAACAGCAGCTCCAAGCAACTCGCAGAAGAACTGTGAGTGTCTCTACGATTAGAAAAAGGTTGCGAAAAAAAATAATTAATGTAGGTAGGTAGGTACAATCAAGAAGCTTATATATGGATTATATAAGCTTCTTGGGTACAGTCACAGACCTAGGATTTTTACGCTAGGTACAATACCAGTTTGTGCCTGAGAATTGACGGAATGACAACTGAAAACAAAAAAAAAAAAAAAAACATAACAATACTCTTTGAACATAACCTTAATTCAAATAGTTGTTTTGCTTGCGATGTAATAAAATTTGAAAATGGCTCACATTTCGTATCCATTTAAACGAACCAACAAATCAGTTTATCAGAAGCCAGCGTCCATACTCACTAACGATTCTTTGTATTGGAAAAAATTAGGGGTTAGTTCTTCCCATACTTAGCTACTTACAAATGTACCTGTGGATATCATCCAGGGGTCAGAGCAACTATAGGAGGGCTTAACGGGAAAAAACATCTCAGCCTTTTTTCCTTAGCCCCCTTTTGTACACCTCAACCCATCCAGGTCGTAAGAAAACTCGGTAAATTTTTACTGCTCTGCACTATGTCATTTTTGCGTAAAAATAATTTTAATTGATGAAAATTCATCCCCTTATACCCAAATGGAATGAAGAAATCGACGGCCGAAATTTTATTTTGTATGGATTTTTTGAAAAATAAATTTATTAAATGTATTTTTGAAATATTTTGCTTGGTATTTATTAATGACACCCCTTTGCGGGCTGCTATGGCTCCGCTCAGGATAAGCTTATATGATAAGCATAAGCTAACCTTACTATAGATTTTTTTATTGTGAATATTATTTCAGTAAGTATTTTTCCGCCGACTTTTTCATTTTATGTCTCCTTCATGAGTTTTGCCATTAACCATATACTAAAATATTGCTTTAAGCAATAATTTCTTAAAACGAGTTGCCTTAATAGGGGGCAGGTTAAGGTCAAAGGTTAAAATAGTAATAACTTGGGATGTAGTTAGGTACCTATATAAAGTTTCTTGAATAAGCTTTGATTCCACCTTATCTCGGGCCCTGCAGGATTAGCTAACAGTCCCTTTCACAGGTGGCTACCACTTTCAGTTGCTACGCATTTTGCATGCCTGCATCTTTGTTACAGCAGGCTGGGGCTCTGGCTTTATAAAAAACACTCTAGGGGTAGACAGACCAAGACCACAGCATGTTGGGGGTTGACAAAATCTTTTCTGAATTCAAGTTTTTTTTTTATAATAAATCTAGAGTTCTGTCTTGACATTGGTGTCTAAAGGGGTAGCAAAGTCGTCAGAAATAACCTGATAATATCCAAAGGTAGCACATTCATGTAAACACAGAAGTAATGATGCAAAAAAATTTTTTCAATTTATTGAAAAAGCCTTTGGCAACAAGACCATAAGCCTGGCTATAAACAATCACAGCATTGACAGCTAGAACAGTTTTCTAGTTAGTTTGGTAGGCAATAATATTGCCGCTTAGTGGCGCTACTGATGTCATCAGCCAGAAGCCATTATATTATTTGTTTATTGCTAAATATTTTACTTTGACTGGCTATATGTGTCATTTTACAAAACTGGTAACCTTGAATTGAACGATATCAAGAAGGACTAATCCTAAACTATGCACTCTCATTAGCGCCACCAAACGGCTCCGGCCACCAAGCGGCTCCGGCCGCTAAAATTGCATGAGTTAAGCCCCCTTGACGCCACCACAGTGACAGAATCCTCAAATTCAGGCAGCTCGATATAAGATCCAACCAAAAAAATGTTAACACAACTTTGTTTTAAGTTGATTTTAACCATATATTTGCTTTCAATGTCTGTCAGAAACAATACGCATTTTGCCCTGCAAGGAAAGGGGCTAGGGTGTAATAAATTGATATGTGTTCTGTGTTAGTCCTTTAATTGATAATATTGTGACTCCTGATTTCTCTCCTGTTGTATATAAGTTTCAAGATTTGGAAGTTAACACCATGCAGCAATTTACTTCAAATGTAGTGACACACAGAGTTTTTAGCCCATGAATGCTTTTGAACAAGTTATGAATAATTTGGGTTTGATCATTTACCAATATGAGGCCCAAAAGGTTTAATTGCGGCCTGGTAAGCCTTTCAACTGGTTGATTACAAATACTAATTCATTTTCAGGTTTGTAATCTGGTCTCCGTTCAACTGCCATTCAGCAGTAATTGACCACTAGTCGTTTGTAATTGTAATTTAAATCCCCAGCTATCACAATTGTGTAGCATTCTGAAGCAGCAGAGAGTTGTTGCATAAGTTTGGCATCACGGAGCTCCCATGTAGCATCCTCTTTGTCATGTGGTCCATACACTCCCACCCATTATATGTAAAATACTTATCTGTTTCACCAGAACTTTAGCTTGCAACATTTAAAACACGTAGATAGTAATGTTAACTTAGAGCTCAACTTAATATAATTTTTGTTTAGCCATTTAATCTGACAGAGTGTTTGAATTGTGATCACTGCATGCAATTTACCTCTATAATTTCTGTGATTGATTTGATATATGCTATGAATTGTTTTATTTACTCACCATATGTCTACGTTTTTATATAAACATAGTTTGATGTAAAATAATTTGGACTCATCAAAACCCTTTACACTAAGCATGCTACCAGGAGTGTGTTTGCGGCAGAACTTACTGTCCTTACTAAGATCAAAAAATATACATGTGAATATTTTACAATTTTTACAAAAATAACATTACAAAATTGTGGAATTAGGGAGCTAAGCCAACGCTTTCTCTAAGGACTACAGTCTGGGGTTCTTCTAGAATGAAGTTATAAGATTTTTGAAGGGTCGGCAACGCCCAAGTGATGCCCCAGATATTGCAAGCATCCATAGGCTGCACGCTGCGGTGACCGATACCATCAGTCAAACCATAAGCTTGTTTGCCACCAAAAAAATATAATCATCCTTCGATCATTTTATAAACTCAAAAAGTTAAATTATTGATAAAATCAGGCGTTACTTTGCGGAAATTCATTATAATTTGTTGACACGTGTTTCGCCTCAACACCAGGCATCTTCAGGAGACGCAAGTTGTTCGTGCGCTATACCTTCAACAAATGACGTAAAACAGCTGTTGTTGCCCTTATATAAACAACCCCTACTACTTTCCTCAACCGTTCTAATGTAAATAAATAACACATGTGGATGGTGTACTTCTCCATGTTTTACAATTTGCTAGGTAATAATATTTTATCAAATAATTAAATATAACATTTTGAATTTCAGTTGCCAGTACTCGTGAAGGAGTTTGGTGCTATAGACTACCTAGATTTTAGTCCAGTTGAACCTTTCTACTTTGCTGCAACATGTTCTGTGAGAGTACAGGTAATTATGAGTTAAAATCAAAACCTATTTAACTCTACACTTTAACTGCCAACTTTTTTCCTATTATATGACATAAGCTTATTCCTTCTTCCTTACCAGCCTTCGTACGTCTTCACTGTTGGTGGCGGCTGATTTACCTCTGGCGAGGGCAATTTGGGCCATAGTCCACCCACGCGAGGCCTGTGCGGATTGTGGTCTTCAGGACGTATGCAGGTTTCCTCAAGATGTTTTCCATTACTAAAAGCCAGTGGTGAAAACAAAAATTTAGATAACACTAATTTGTACACATAGGGCTTGAACCACCGCCCCGTAAAAAATGTAGTACAAAGTCTAATAAAGTTATCGCAAATTGCGAATTTTAAACTCTTAGAAGACAAATTTTTTGACCGCAATTTTAAAAAAAAGGCTATCGATACAAAGACAGGACAAATATTATGGGGCTGGGACGCCCATTTGAGGTCACCACGCTAAAGATGATCGCCAAAATCCATGACGTAGGTAGTATTGAATGAGCGTGGAGTAAAAGTGAATGAAATATTCAAGATATTAGGCATCTCTGATGAACGTGTGCGCAATATCTGACACCACCATGTAGGTATGAAAATGATCAAAAACGTATGAGTACTTCGAAGGCTGGATTGGGTTTGTAAAACAAAAGCTGCCCAATAAAAGATAGTTTATGCGTCATTTTGTAAAAGTTTACACCTGTGCGAATGCCATGGCCAAATCAAATGCCTTGAGCTATACACCAAGTAGCTTTCTCACCCACCATATCCGTCAAATGGATGTGTTCTGAGGAATTGTTTGAAATGATGCCCATGGCTACTTTCTACCACTGCATCGCTCGCCATCGGCAGGGAATTCATCCTCACACCATGGACCTAAATGGTCGCGTACAGTGCGGTTTCAAAAGAACTTCCTCCCGAAAACACTTAGGTTGTGAAATAAGCTCCCTGCTCAGGTTTTCCGCAAGGACTACAGTATGAGATTCTACAAGAAAGAAGTAACAAATTTTTTTAAAGACTCGGCAACGCACGAGTGATGCCCTAGGTGTTACAAGCGTCCATAGGCAGCGGTAACCGCTTACCATCAGGTGGTCCGTAAACTTGTTTGCCTCCTTAGTGATATAAAAAAATCTATGCTTCCTTTTGTGATATATTGCTTATCCAGACTAATATATATTTACTAATACATGTTTTTCCTTAGCGTAGATATGGAGCAACCAATTAAGTTGATTTTTAAGAAGGACATAGGCTACTATTTATCCCGGAAAAGTTTCCGCAGAAATAACTATAATCACATTTTATGTCGACTAACGATATGTACAGCTATAGCAAACTTGTTTACTATAATTAAAGACTTGCCTTGGAAATCCTATGTCGATTACCGAATTTAGAGTGAGCGGCGGCGCGGGTAAGAGCTATTTAAAATAATATATGCATAGCTTGAAAATGTAAAAGTTCATTTCTTATTTTTATAGATCTATGATCCAATAACAAAGGTTGTAGCCAAGAATATTTCAAAATTTGTACAAGCAGCCTACGGAGCTTGTTTCAGAGGTGATGGTCGACTTCTTGTGGCTGGGAGCGAAGAAGCTATCATTAAATTGTTCGATGTGCAATCTAAAAATGTATTACGAATATTCACTGGACATAGTGGACCTGTAAGTATCAACAATAAATTTATTTATATAGAACAGAAGTTTTAGACATGCAAACATATTTTATTGCCAGAAGACCATAGCGTTTGCATCTATGAAATCTTCAGAAAGAATTTGTATTTAGTTATAAATTTAATGAAATGGATGCTTTTTAAAATTATACTAGCTGACCGGGCAGACGTTGTTCTGCATCCGACTGTAGCGCCATCTGCTGGGCTGGTTTGTAAATCTAAACCATCCAGGGCGCCACCCAAACGCATAAAAAAAAGATCATAAAAATCCGTCCAGCCGTTTAGGAGAAGTACACTGACATACACACGTACAGTAGAATTATGTATATAAAGATTGGTCATTATTCATTTTTGCACATAAACTAGGCAAAGCTTGTACTATGGATACCAGACAACAGGTATAAATACATATATGTACCTAATTTTTTTGTAAATACATACATAATATTATACATAGAAATACTTGTAGACAAATACCTAAAAATGTATTTTTATAATTGTTTCAATAGCGGCTGTATTATTTGTGGAACATATATCTCATAATTTTTACAACTACGTAACCTATCCAACTGCATCATAATATAATGTATGAAAAATTTGAATATTAAATTATTTTTAGTTTACCGCCGCGGAGTCCACGCCCAGGCTTAGGCCTACCTTAAATATAAACGTAACATACAAAAAAAGTTATTAAAATTGTGATGTACTAAAATTAATAGTATTCCTTCGAAAATATTTCATTCTTGACCTTTTCGTTGTGCTTGCATTTGATTCACCTAAATATATTTTACTCCTCCAGAATACCAAAATTCAGGTTATAAAAAATAATATTGTTATGACAAGAGAACAGAAAAATATAGCTATTTCATTTTTATATATGTTTGTTAACTGTGATTGGTATGCAACTATAATACACTACGACCAGCAAATTTAGGTGCGCTATTTAGCAACTTTAAGTCATTGGTATTAGTGGTAGTATTCGTAAAAGAAACTTAGGCTTTTTCTAATTTCTACATTCTTTCTCCTTACAGGTTCACAGAACATTTTTCTCAAAAGATCAAGTCAAAATTCTGAGTTTCTCTGATGACAAATCAGTTAGTGTATGGGATATCGCTACAGAAGAGAAAATCACCAGTTTTTCTGAACATACAGACTATGTAAGAGCTGGGGCTGCCAGTCCAGTATCCCCTGATATTATTTTATCAGGTGGCTATGACCATGCAGTCAAACTATATGATTGTAGATCTAATGAGACTGTGTTAACTGTAAACCATGGTAGTCCCGTGGAGTCTACTGTATTTTTACCTTCAGGAGGTATATTCATAAGTGCTGGTGGAACAGAAATAAAGGTTTGGGATATATTTAATGGTGGGAAATTATTAGCTAACATATCTCAACATCATAAAACAGTTACGACTCTACGGCTTGCTAGTAATAATACTAGACTAATGTCAGCATCTTTAGACAGGCATGTAAAAATATACGATATAGCTACATTTAAAGTAGTGCACAATATTGACTTCCCTAATGCTATACTAAGTATGGCTATATCAGAACAAGATGATGTGTTAGCTGCAGGTATGATAGATGGTGTAATTTCTATTCGAAAAAGAGAACAACCAGTAAATCATTCAGATGAAAAAAAAGGAGTGTTTAGATTTGCTTCCGATCATGTCCAAGCATCAACAGTGGATATGGTTGTTAAAAATGAGAAAGGAGGAAAAGGACCAGAATTCGATAAATTTCTTAGAAAAATGGAATATAGTAAAGCACTTGCGGCAGTACTCAAAAGTTTTGTCGCAACAAAGTATCCAGAAAAAACTGCTGCTTTAATGCAAGAAATGTTAAGAAGAAAAGTTTTACATGCTGCTATGGCAGGGCTATCAGAAAATCATATAGGAGAATTACTTAAATACTTTAAAAGGAATTTAGGAGAAACTAGATTTACTAGGACAGTAATAGATGCAGCAAATGTTTTTGTAGATGTATTTGAAAATCAATTTAGGCTTCTCTCTGAACAAAATACTAGACTCTACAATACACTTTTAACAGAAATAAAAGATGAAGTCGATGTATGTAAAAGAATTTGTGAATTGGAAGGTTGCATAGGTTTATTGCTATCAGGTGCACAAGTAAATATTAACACAGATGTGGCAAAAGTCAGCGAAATGGTACTCGCGCCCTCATCTAGGGCTATTAAAGAATTTGTTATCGATGTTGAATAAACTTTATGAATTTATATTTTTTTTAAACTGTGTGTGCGTTATGTACTGCGCTAGTGAAGAATTGATAGGGGCCGTTCAAGTATTACGTAAGCACTATAGGGGGGCGGGGGGGGGTCTTTGCTTTGCTTATTTTTGATGACATGGGGGTGGGGAGGTCTAGATGCTGATTACGTCAGCAGTAGTTATTTAAGGTGCGTTCTATTGATGGCATTGAGACCTATGACATCGCATAGGCATTAAAATCGTTCTGTTCACCAAATGTAAACGAACAATATGGCCGTTCACCTCCCGAGCATGTGCAGTCAGTACGTTGAATGCGGTCCGGAAGTGAAGTCATAGCACATTTATTTTTGGTCAACAGACGATCGAATGCGCACATTAATTATTAACATCTAAAACATAGACAGCATTGAGTAACGCTTGTCAACGAAACGCCCCTTAACTTTTTTATACATATGGCAACCCACACATTGTTTATGTTTGAAAAAGCTACGCATTTCTGGGGATTCCCGCGCGCTGTACACTTATCCTAATTTCTTACGGCAATCTATTGTGTCGTTTTGGTATGACTAACGATTAGACGTATTGTAAGCAACGTAAGTTAATGTTTGTGTTACCGTTGATCCAACAGACACACAACATTGAGCAGCAAACATCCAATATCATCGAAAACTTAGAATCATAGATTCGGGTGTCATACAATACTTAATTAGCATGAATATGTATACCAAAAATTGAAAAGACGTTTGTTTTGTTCGTAATATAACTTGAGATTATAATATTTGTGCCTTACTCTATGTTAAATACCGTGTCAATAAAGTTTGTGTAAATGAATATTACGTGAAACAGAAAATACATTAAAAGAAGAAAAAACAGAATACATTAAAAGAAAAATGCATATAAAAATGTTTACGTAAGCACATGGGGTTAGAGCTTTGCTTACTTTTGCTGACAAGGGGTAGGGGGGAGTAAATAATAATAATAAATCTGCTTCTTACGTAATACTTGAATGGCCCCATATGACGTATTTTAAATTTGAAACTTAACTTTGTTTGTCTCTGTTTAAGTTTCGGACATATTTGACCCTTAAAAAATCGTCGATTTCGTAGATTTCTCACTTCACACTCAATAAATCATGAGTACATTATAATGCAAGTGAGCTAGGTTGGTTTTTTTCCATAGACTACGAGTCCTGTAATCTGTTCTATGGACTTCGCAATAGCCTCACGAAATTGGTAGTTTCTCTCTCTATCAATGTCCGCCATTTTGTTCGTTGATGTTTATT
Organism: Apoda limacodes; assembly: GCA_946406115.1. Taxonomy (NCBI): domain Eukaryota; kingdom Metazoa; phylum Arthropoda; class Insecta; order Lepidoptera; family Limacodidae; genus Apoda; species Apoda limacodes. The sequence continues at coordinate 41,013,246 of OX291541.1, forward strand.
AAAACAAGTTAGGTTTGATTCGTCTCTCACACTTTTGCAACAATTTTTTTTTTATATTTCGGTAGAAAATGTGCTGTCCATTTCTCTAGGCCTGATTATTACACACAAGGTCAGATAGTAGACCGAGCCTCTAGGACAGTGGTGCCCATACTTTTTTCTATGAAGATCAGAACAGAAGACCTATGACTGGGAGATCGACGCTTGTAGCTAAAAAAACTTTTTTATTATTAAATACACTAGGTGACAATGTTTAAATTTGTGTTTAATAGTCATTTATAATTAAATAAAAATTTATCAACGTAATTTTGGTGCATGCCATTGGTGTTCTTTCGCTAAAGTTTTCGAATTTGGGAATATTTTCAATTAAAGCTAAACGGAGGCCAGCTGTAACATACAACATCTAACACTAAAAACCCGATCACCCACGCGGCTTTTTTCCGTTGTTTCCCAGGGACCTTAACAGCCTTATAAACCATATTGCCATTGATGTTATTGTCTTTAAACAAACAATATACGGCGATCAACCTCAAAAATTCTTGCGATCGACTCAGCCGTTTGGGCACCTCTGCTCTAGGAGCTTACGTCTATTTCCGAGAAACAGTGAAAATAATATTTTTTAGTTATATAGAAATACATGTGTGTACCAAGTTTCATTCTGATCAATCTATTGGTTGAGGGGGGTAAAGTAACAAACAACCAAACATCTGATCCATTCAGTGCGGTGGTTGAAGCGTGATTGAGTAACAAACAACCAAACAAACAAACTTTCGCATTTATAATCTTAATGGCATACCATAGCTGGTAATTAAAGATAGCCGGTAATTAATGGATTTTGCCAGCGGCTTCATCTGCCCTAAATTTGATCATCGGTGTGAGATTATTACGTCACCTACTTAATTATAGTAATGACTCTTTAATTATACTATTTATTAGTTTTAAGCTATAGTTCGTTTAAGCTCAGTTATAGTTATTTCCGCTGAAACTTCTGAATTTATCGGGATAAAAACTATCCTATGTCCTTCTTCGGAACTCAAACTATCGCCATACCAAATTACATCTAAATCAGTACATGTATAAGTGACTTACGAATTATGATGTAACAAACACACAGATAATATTTATACGAGTTGAATAAGATTTATACCTTCGTGACTCGCGGCGGGCGGCGCGCGGCGAGCGCGGGCCGACTCCGCTGTGACCTGTAAATTGCAAACGAATACTCGTACGATGGTAAGTTAGGTCTTGTTCTGTAGGCTAAGATGACTTAAACGAATAAGTCATCTTTGTTTGTAGGTCAATGTTTTAACATTAATTTGCTCCTTGGTTATTTTACCACAGCGTCGACCCCTTTCGATAAATTGAGCATAAATGCAAAAAACATGAAAAAAAAAAAAAGAAAATGCATGCAGTTTTGAGACATTATTTCTTTAGTTATTAAACCTTGTCAAATAATTTATGTGTGAATCAAAGAGAATATAATATGAATCAAGTATATTATAATCTCTTTGGTGTGTCTGTTGTAAAGAATTTAATGTAAATTAGTTTTGTCAATGACAGTTTTTTTTACTTCTAATAGTTTCAGAAAAAAAATGAAAAAAACCACAGATTGGGACAAGTTTTGGTGGAAAGGGGGGAAGGGAGCGGGGTAGGGATTGACACCGGACAGAAGGGTGTTCAGCGGGGTCGAATTAGTCTACAAAACTTGGTGGCAAAAGTTTCACTAAATGCCGTTAATTTCTGTTTCTGGTGTTATTTATTGATTAAGGTACCTACTTTATTGTCATAATACATGCAAATCTATTTATGTGCAGCAGATATTCATTTCTCATATTGGAGGTTATAAAATAGTAACTATATGAAATCGGACTGTGGCATACAGTGATGCCAATACGGCCCTTTCGGGGCTACATCTAGCCCGTTTTAGGCTTCTTTAGCTCTTAATATAATTGTTTAGCCCCTAGCCCTAGCCCATTTTCTAGCCCCAAGGAAGTATATAGTCTAACCATAGATATAGGCTATAGCAAGCTGTAAAAGAAACGTACCTTAATCTCGGGAATTTCCCGAAAATGCAACTACAATTTTTTCTTTGTCTTACATTAACAATATTAGTCTGTACATACTTTAATGGTGCATCTTTTTAGTTAGTAAACATATAATAAATAGTTTGCAAATACCAATTCCTTCATTACTTTTTATTAAGATGACACAAATCAAGCTCTTTTTTAAAATCTATTTAGCCCGAAAACCTGATACCGAGTTGGCAACACTGGTTCCTTTTTAAAAAAAAAATGACTAGGTGTGATTGAAATGTCATAAATACTAATAAAATAAGTTAAATTTTATTCATTTTAGTCTTTTATCAGGCTATCACTTGAAAATGTTCAAACTATTGAATCGCCATGGCCGCAGAAGTGCTATTGTAAACTTATTTTGTGAAAAGAAGTTTGAGGTTAAAAGAGCTAAGATATATATTTATTCAACATCTAATTACGTGAGATTTGCTTCAACGGATGTCGTCCAAGCCGGTAAAACAACAGTCTTGTCAGAACCGTTACCAGAACCTCCCCCAGTTCCAGAATCATTGGGTACTGGTGAAATAGTAGAAGCTGTACAAACGTTATCTGCTAATGGAGAGCCTACATTTGTCAGTTTAGGTCTTGGTGGTTGGAGTCCTGTAGGAATGGTACAGCATTGTTTAGAATACCTTCATGTGTCATTGGATATCCCTTGGTGGGGTGCAATACTTATAGGTACAATTGTTGTCAGAGTTGCAATGTTTCCACTTGTAATAATTTCACAAAGAAATACAGCAATCATGAATAATAATCTGCCTGAGATACAGTTATTACAATTAAAAATGACACAAGCTCGGCAGACAGGTAACCAGCTAGAATCTGCAAGATATGCACAAGAAATGATGTTGTTTATGAAAGAAAAAGGTTTAAATCCTTTGAAAAACATGTTAGTTCCTTTAGCACAGGCGCCTCTTTTTATTTCTTTCTTCATGGGGATGAGAGGAATGGCTAATTGCCCTGTTGAAAGTATGACTCATGGAGGATTGTGGTGGTTTATGGACTTAACAGTTCCTGATCAATATTTTTTGCTTCCACTAATTACAAGTGCTACAATGTGGGCAACAATTGAACTTGGAGTAGATGGTGCCAGACTTGAAGCAGCGAATATGCATTTAATGAAGTACTTTATTCGTGCTATTCCAGTGATAATGATTCCTTTTACGATAAATTTTCCTGGAGCTATTCTTGTCTATTGGTGTTCAAGTAATTTTATATCATTGCTTCAAGTGGGATTGCTAAAAATTCCAGCCATCAGAGAATATTTCAAAATCCCCAAGTTAATGACGCACACACCAGATAATTTGCCAATAAAAAGTAAGGGATTTGTTGAAGGTGCTAAAGACTCATGGACAAATATGAAAATTTCAAGAGAACTAGCTGACAGACAAAGGGTTGATGAGATGATTTTTAATAAAGCTGGAAGGGGTCCTTTACAAAAAACATATAAATATGATCCTACGAAGCTGTCAAATATTCAAGCTAAACCGAAATAGGTTTAATATTGTGATTAATTTAGATTATTTTGTAGATAATGTATTAACTAATTATTATTAATATCAAAAGTTATATGATTTTTATTTACACGTAAAATTCCCATTAACACAGTATTCCTAAAACTATTATAGGTTCACTGATGTCAATATAATGGGTAACATCATTTATAAAGTTTTAAGTAAGTAGCATTAGGAAAATTATTAATTTATTTTAGTTTCTACATAGTAAACTTCATGTTTACAAAGTCACTTTAGTCAATTGCCTAGATTGTAATAAGAATAAAGTATCCAAATACCCCCGTGTCAGCATTGTAAGTTTAGCAGCTGAAATTATGATAATGAAATACATATTTTACAATTTAATCTTTATTATGCTCGTTAAAGATTTCTTTATTTTAAATCCTTTGGTGAGCAATAAAGTATATTCTTTTCTAATATAGTCATTGTAAAAAGTAAACTAATCAATCTTGGTATGGTACAGCATTGTTTAGAGTACCTTCATGTGTCAATTGATATCTCTTAGTGGGTTGCAATATTTATAGGAAGGTACGGTTGTTGTTAGAGTTGCAATGTTTCTGCTTGTAATAACGTCACAAAGAAACACTGCAATCATAAGTAATAATATGCCTGAGATACAGATACAAAGTCATTGTTAAATTACTCTATAATAGGTAAACAGAAGATAAAGAAAAGTAAAAAAAGACTTTTTAAAAACTTGGTTATCTTAAAATCATTCTAAATCTAAAAATTGTACTAAAAAGGTAAAAAATATTTTTTTTAAATGATTATAAAAATGTTTATTACCACATCAACTGCAAGAAAAGCAAAGCGTGTGAAGTGATTTTATGTAAGTGCGCACGCCTTGACGCCTTTTTTGCAGTCGTATGTGGGTATAAAAATCTTTTTTTTACTTTTTTTTATTTTATTCTTTTTAGTGATAATTTAATTGAATTTTTATAGTTTATTGCCCAAGTTTCACAAGTTGGGTGATGAGAACTTGGAGAACAATATTATGTTCAATATAAATTAGTAATTAATTTTTCACGTGCCACCCTAATGTCCACCTTCAGGTACACTTCCTGCATATGCCAAGAGGTGATAACATCAAAAATGAACATCAAATTTGTGATACTCATTTTGAAGATTTTTCAATTTTTCACCTCCACCTCTAGGTACTCTCCTCCCGCTGGTACCTGGTAAAGTAACTGAGGAATATTGTATTGTCATCCGAGTTTAGTAAGTATGCAAAATTTCATCGAAGGGTGATAACAGGAAGTATGTTCAATTAAGCTTGTGAGATTCCACAGACAGGAAAAAAGGAAACATTGCGAGTTAAATAAAAGCAAGTAAAAATTCTATAGTTTCATACAAAAAAGTGAAGCTTCTTTAAAAACTAATTATGCCACAAATCCATACATTTATAAGCTTACATGGATAGTAATCTTGTTACCACCATATCTTGTGTGTGTGGGTACTTAAGACCAAGGCTATTTTTTATCCCAGAGAATTCAAAAGTTCCCGCGGGAGTAACTATAACCAAATTCCAGCAACGAGCCATAGCTTGCTATAACAAACTTCTTAAGTATAATTAAGTAATTGCTGTCAATCAAGAATCCCACTCCGATAACCAAATTTAAGGCGGGCGGAGCCGCTAGCGAAAGCTAGTAATTATATATTTTTTGGCTAATGGGGCCATAAAGACCACATTTTGTTGACCAAATTACACATTCTAACAAAAGCAGCTTCATTTATAATATTGTAGTGAATCTTTTTGAATGGTCTAACTACTTCATAAATTCTACTTTTATTATGATAAGCAGGTTAACAGTAAGTTATCGGTAAGAGTCTGTGAGTAAGTGAAAACCAGCTACACAAATATATTTAGAGGTGTTTTTTGGGGTTCCGTACCTAAATAGTAAAAAAAGAACCTTTATGGTGAAGCTTTAATGCCTGCCAGTACAATTTAATATAATTTCATAGTTATTGGAAATTACTTCCAGCTTTCCTGGGCGTGGGATTGTGTAGTCACCGTGGGATCCCTATAGCAACTCTTTCATTAACTGGAATAAAAAGATATTCTCATATTTTATTCTAAGTCTCTCTCGCTATCCCTGTATAAACATATGGGTCATTGCTTCATTTTGACTTAAAGAATTTTGGTGCCGTGGTTTCTCCCGCGCGAAAATCAATTCCTGTGGGAACTCTAAAAAAGTAGATATTCTACTGATTCTCCTCAGATTCTCATAGTATCAAAACCCACCACCGCGTTGCCCCGTTGCGACTTATTGCGACGTGAAGGAATAGTGCCCCTTGGCTTAACCCGAGGAAAAATGGTTTCCCGTGGGACTTCCCGACTTAATTCTCTCCTCCTACGTCCTCCGTCTCACCCGCTATCTATGTACCCAATCAGGGTACTCTGTTGCTCTGTTGCAATCCCTATAAATTATACAAAAACAGCAGTGACATAATCATCACGTACTATCCAGTAGGACTAGTAAGTCCTACTAATAGTATGAACTAGCTTTTGCCCGCGTTTCCACCCGCCCTCAATTCGGTTATCGGTGTAGGATTTCAACGGCAACTCCTCAAGTAAAGGAAAAAAACCAACTCACACTTGACTTTTCAAGTAGCCTATGTACTTTACCGGGACTCAAACTATGTCCATGCCAAATTTACCCGCGATTTCACCGGCCCTTAATTCGGCTATCGCCTGTCGGTGTAGGATTTCAACGGCAACTCCTCAATTATAGAAAAAAACCAACTCACACTTAACGTTTTCAAGTAGCCTATGTCCTTCCCCAGGACTCAAACTAGCTCCATGCCAAATTTCATCTTAATAGGTACAGCGGTTTAAGGGTGAAAAAGTAACAGACAGACATACAAAGTTTCCTTTGTATTTATAATATTTATACTAGCTTTTAAATCAGAGTGGGATGCATACGTTAACTCCTTAATTATACTAATGAAGTTTGCTATAGCAAGCTATTAGCTGTAGCTATAGTTCGTTCTCCATACCAAATTTCATCTAAATCGGTTCAGCGGTTCAAGCGTGAAGAGGTAACAGACAGACAGACAATTACTTTCACATTAATAATATTAGTATGCATATGTGTAAGTGTTTGTTAATTAGGCCGCAACCACAGACTATAATACTCACGGATCATCCAATTGTGCTGCAATTTGGCACAGAGATAGTTGGAGAGTTGGAGAAGTGCCTATGCACAGACTAAAGGTACTAGCCCATGAAACATGACTCCATTCGCGGACACCATACTCGTAGGTAAATACCTTTTCTTATGTTCGGATTTTCCTATTAACATATTCCTATAGGTAAAATTAAAATTTCGGACCCTGTCTCGACAATACAATTGTACAGATAACCTCGTGCAGTTCAACGGGGATTCTAAACTTAACAAAATCGGTGCCATCCTCATTAAATTATAGTTAACCGCATTGTCTACTCTATTTCCTTATTCATTTCTTGACTATTTCATGATGCTATTATCTTCATCTTCAAAATACCTACTCTGCTCACCATCATGAAAGCAGAAGGCTTTGTGTACTTAGGACCGCACGTACTCCACATCATTCCAAACAGAAAAAATGTCTACCTATATTTAGAGAACTATGAATAGGAAACCTTGAGAAAATTGTAGGTAGGTAGGTAGACGAAAGTAGAATGAATACTTTATGTTGACTTTATATCGCCATCGAGAGTTCCCACTGGAAAAGATCTTTCGACTCGTAAAAAAGCGACGCAATATCCATTCACGTCATTATAATAATAGCGTTTTGTTTGACCGCATAATATTCCAACTATAGAGATAAGCCAAAATTGGTTTGGATGTCATACCGATTAATGTCCCAACTAGCAAAGTTAGTCCTTTAAGAACTGCATTTATCACTAATAAGTGGTAATAAAGCGTAATAAACATATATTGTTGGAGATCAACAACATACATTGCTATGCAGATGACAGTACTGGAGACGCTTATTACACGGGCCGTGAAAGCATCCCTCGTTCTGTTGTGGAGGAAAAGCGTAAAGAACTTGTGTCTCAAATTGAGATCGGTCTGTCCAAGGTCTCTGAATGGGGACAGGAAAACTTGGTCCGATTCAACCCTTCAAAGACACAAGTCTGCGCGTTCACCGCTAAGAAAAGCCCATTCACTGTAGTCCCACAATTCCAGAACACTCCCCTCTCCATCTCCAAGAGCATTGGGATCCTTGGTGTTCACATCTCCAGCGATGTTCAGTTCCGAGATCACTTGCTAGACAAGGTAAAGCTGGCGTCCAAAAAACTTGGTGTACTCAACAGAGCGAAGCAGTACTTCACGTCGGGGCAAAGGTTGCTGCTTTACAAGTCGCAAGTCCGGCCCCTTATGGAGTACTGCTGCCATCTCTGGGCGGGTGGACCCGGATACCAGCTTGGCCCTTTTGACTCGGTTCAACGACGGGCTGTGAGAATTGTCGACGATCCCAATCTCTCTTGCCGTATCGAACCCTTAAGTCTGAGGAGAGACTCCCTGTGTGTGTTCTACCGCTTGTACAATAGGTTGTGTTCTGAGGAATTGTTCGAAATGATGCCCACGGCTACTTTCTACCATCGCACCGCTCGCCATCGGCAGGGAATTCATTCTCACACTTTAGAACCGAAATGGTCGCGTACAGTGCGGTTTCAGAGAAACTTCCTCCCTCGAACGCTTAGGTTTTGGAATGAGCTCCCTGCCAAGGTTTTCTCTAAGAACTACAGTATGGGGTTCTTCAAAAAGAAGTTATTAGATTTCTGAAGGGTCGGCAACGCGCGAGTGATGCCCTTGGTGTTGCAAGCGTCCATAGGCTACGGTGACCGCTTACCATAAAGCGGATAAAAAAAAAAAAAAAATTTTACGACCGCCTATTAGTGCCTTATAGAATATTTTAAGCTGTACAATATTAAAAAGCATTTTGGTTACAATAGGAAGTGTTGTAAACGTTTATATCAACCCCACATATCGCGCAATTCACGCAGTACTGTAACTGTCTCGGCTACATCCACTATAGAGCCGTCTTGTATTATTAGAGATTTAAGGGTTTTTTTTATAGCAGTTGTATGTTATAACGGCCCGCATTGTAAATACTTTTTTATAGAGATACTGACTGGCTGGACGGACTGACAAGTAATACTTGTCATCCTTCGCGCGCATGCGTGAAGAAGAAAATCGAGTAGGCCGTGCCGGACTTTTAATTGTTTTTTTTTCTGATTTGGAGACTGAATTTGTAAACATGGATATTTTCTGTTCTTGTAAATAGACTTCTATGCTTTCTTCTGGGTGAGTTAGTATTACCATAATGCCACATTGGTGACCCCTCTATTGAGCAATAGCACCCGCTGAAATGGCTTCGGACGATCAAAGCTCTATTGAAAATCTGCACCAAGGCTGCGATGAAAAGCCTGAGGTGTATCGCGTCGGCGTGCGCCTGCCACCATTCTGGCCTGAAAACCCCAGTATCTGGTTCGCTCAGGTTGAAGGACAGTTTTCTGTATCGGGCATAACGCAAGACGAGACGAAGTACAATTATGTAATAGCCCAACTAGACCCCAGATTTGCAAGTGAAGTTGAAGACATCATTACGGCTCCACCTGCGAGAGATAAATACTTCAAACTAAAGGAGGAACTGATCAAGCGCCTGCCCGTTTCCACTGAGAAAAAGGTACAACAGTTGTTATCGTATCAGAAGATGGGTGAGCGCAGACCTTCTCAGTTTCTAAGACATCTTCACACTATGGATTAGCCGCCTCCCTAGCAACCTTCAACCTGCTGTTGCTGCTCAGCCGCCATCTGTTTCTTTAGCAGTTTTGGCGGAAATAGCTGATAGGGTGCATGATGTTGTGCCCTCTACTCCACTTGTCGCCGCCGCTTCGTCTGTCGGTGTGCACGAGGACATCATGGAGAAGCTAGATGTGCTTACCCTACAGGTGAACGCGTTATCTTCACGTGGCAATGCGAGACAGTCTGATCGTTCACGCGAGACTCCTGTATGGAGATCGGACGCTAACTACAAGAAGTACCCATTATGTTGGTTTCATTCTCGATTTGTGTCAAAGGCTACTAGATGTCTCCGGCCTTGTGATTTCAAGAAGGAAAACTAGTCGGGCAATCGGTTATGGCGGGCGACTATTGTCCCAGCTCCAGTGGCCGCTTGTTTATTACGGACATCAAGTCAAAGTACCAGTTTCTCGTGGATACCGGCAGTGACCTGTGTGTCTTTCCACGTTTAGCCCTGCGTGACCGGCGTGTAAAGACAACATACCAGCTTAACGCGGCCAATGGCTCTAACATCGATACATTCAGGTATATTCATTTTAATTTAGATCTAGGTTTAGGTCGTGACTTTCCGTGGAAGTTTATTGTAGCCAATGTTACTAAAGCCATTATTGGTGGTTTTTTTGTCACACTATAACTTAATTGTAGATTGTCGTAATCAGCGCATTATTGATAATACTACTGCTAAGTGTACGGTAGCTAATCCGGACGGCTCTGCTGATATTTCATCGGTGAAAGTTATTACTGGTAGTGGCCGGTATTTTAACATTTTATCCAAATTTCCAGATATTACCTGTCCAGCCGGCATACCTCACACATCAAAACACAACACGGTACACGACATCCGCACCACACCCGGTCCGCCGGTTTCATGCTCCCCGCGGCGTCTAGCGCCTGACAAGTTGAAAATAGCGAGGCAGGAGTTCAACACCATGTTCCTTAACGGTACTGCTAGGCCTTCTGATAGTCCCTGGGCTTCTCCTCTTCATCTAGCCCCCAAAAAAGATAGCTGCTGGCGTTCTTGTGGCGATCATAGACAGTTAAACGCGCGGACCATTCCGGACATGTACCTCATTAAGCACATTTATGACTTTGCTCACTCCATATCTGGTTGTAGAATCTTCACGACGTTGGATTTAGTTAAGGCCTATAACCAAGTGCCTTGTAAAACAATTATAGCAACCCCCTTTGGTCTGTTTGAGTTCTCTTTCATGACGTTTGGCTTACGAAATGCTGCACAAACTTTCCAGCGTTTCGTGGATGAAATGACGTGAGGACTAGACTTTGTATACTGTTATCTCGACGACTATTTGGTCTTTTCAAAAATGAGCTGGAACATGAGCGGCATTTGCGCATTGTCTTTGACCGTATGGCTAAATACGGCATGCTGCTAAACACAACCAAGAGTGATTTCGGAGTTCCGGAAGTAACTTTCTTAGGTTATAGCATTTCCGCGGAGGGAACAAAGCCTCTTGTCACGAAGGTTCAATCCATCAAAGATTTTCCTCTCCCGTCCACAGTCAAAGAACTCCGGCGTTTTTTAGGCATGATAAATTATGATCGTAGGTTTTTGCCTCGAGCCGCCTTTATCCAGGCTCCTTTAACTGCTCTTCTTGTTGGGAACTGCCATGGGAGCGGTACTACACCAGTTTAAAGACAATGAGTGGCAACCTCTCGCATTTTTCTCATGGAAATTGAGCCCCTCATAGCTTAAGTATTCGCCGTATGATCGTGAGCTCCTCGCTATTTATGAAGCTAATTAACACTTTCGGCACATGCTAGAGGCAAGGCATTTCACAATTTATACAGACCATCGGCCCCTCAGTTTCGCTTTCTACGAACGGAAAAGTAACTGTTCGCCTAGATAATACCGACACTTAGACTTTATATCACAAATCACAACAGACATACAGCACATCGCGGGTAAGGACAATGTGGTAGCCGACACTCTCTCGAGTATTGAGGCTCTCTCGGCTCTAGTTGACCTCGAACGTCTAGCTGAGTCGCAGACAGTGGATCCCGAGTTAAAGACTTTACTTTCTGCTGAATTTGCACGGCGGATGAAGAAGTTGACAATTTTGGGGGGTGCGGTTGAGATATACTGTGATGTTAGTACGCCTACGCCTAGACCTTTTGTTCCCAAAGTATTCAGAAAACAGGTTTTCGGCAGTCTTCATTCTCTTATCCACCCTGGTGCTAACGCGACCGCCAAACTAGTTGCGCAAGCGCTTTGTCTGGCCTGGTGTTAGGAAAGATTGCCGTGTATGGTCTCGCTTGTGCTTATCCTGCCAACGCGCAAAGGTTCATCGATATGTATCTGCACCATTAGGCACATTCGATCTGCCGAGCGCCAGATTTGACCGTCCATATCGACTTGATTGGACCGCTTCCCAGTTCAGATGGTTTTCGTTATTGTCTCACAGCCGTAGATCGTTTTACACGTTTGCCAGAGGCAATACCGATAGCAGACATCACTGCCGAGACGGTAGGAAAAGCGTTGTTGTCGGGTTGGATTTCCAGATTCGGCTGTCCTACTGATATCGTTACGGATCGTGGTAGTCAATTTGAATCGGCTATGTTCAAATATCTCGCTAAGGTAGCAGGATACCGGCATCGCCGCACCACAGCTTACCACCCGCAATGTAATGGTTTGGCGGAGAGGTTTCATCGGCACTTGAAGGCTGCGATCACGTGTCATGCGAACAGTAGTTGGAGTGAGTCCCTTCCGTTAGTTTTGTTGGGTATCAGAAGCGCCTTTAAGGAGGATCTACAGGCTTCCTCTGCTGAGTTGTTATACGGGGAGCCTCTCCACCTGCCCGGAGAATTTTTTGAGCGTAACGCGGACTCTACATTTTTCAGTTTTTTGGATTACGCTGATCGTTTGCGCTCTTTTGCCGCCAATCTGCAGCCATCTCAAGCATTACGCCACTCCACGTCAAAAATATTTATACTCAAGGATTTAGCCACGAGCGACCATGTATTTCTAAGGGAACAAGCGTCGCATGGCTCGTTTTGCCCAACATATTCAGGGCCGCATAAAGTTATCGAGAGAGGTGATAAGACTTTCAAAATTTTGCTGAAAAATCGTCAAGTCACGGCGTCGATAGATCAGTTGAAGCCAGCATACACACTGGTTGACTCTGACGCATTATTTCCTCGTCCTCATGTACATACCGCACCATTCTCACCTGTACTTAACACACCATATTCGCCTGTACATAATATGCCTCATACATTACATCATACTTCCGCACACCCCCCACCGGCCCAGACCCCGCTGGTCTTCCAGGGACTACAACCCGCAGTGGTCGTCATGTGCGCCCTCCTGATTATTATCGCCCTTAGCCGGTCTCTGAGGGGGAGTGATGTGGGCAACGGCCCGCATTGTAAATACTTTTTTATGGAGTTACTGACTGGCTGGACGGACTGGCAAGTAATAACACTGTGTGACAAATTTTTTTTTTTGTGCTCTAACATTTAATGAAACGGCTATTTTTTATCAAAATAAACCTGCTGAACAGAAAAACTTAAATAGATTTTTTGTAACACGTATCATTTTAAAGTTATGATAAATTGATGTACTATAAATAAATAAAGACAGTATCAAAATTGTATATCATATTTTTTATTTAAATTATTAATTTTACACAAAAAAAATGTTATATATATTGACAAGTGACAACGAATCAAAATAGCTGAGGTTTAAGTGGTCAATATAAAAAATGAGCCAAATATTCCAAAAGAAAATGATGAAATATTAACTTTGCCTTAATTTTTCCTTAACTTTTCCGGATGATTTAAACACTTGCGGTGGTTACTTTTCTTCATGACTTTCGAAAAAAATGTTATGATTACCCAAATAAACTGTTAGAATTATCTTAAGACCACTAAAACTTTTAATTTATAGTCGTACAGACTTCAGTATTAAAAGAAATCTGCAATTAACAACGTTTGATCTTTTGTTTTTTACGAGGGTACACGTAAATAGTATTGACACTATAACTTAGAAACGTGACGTGTTAGACAACCATATCAATTGACAATGTTTTCAACAATGGAATAAGGAATTCAAAACACGTAATCTCATTTATGTTAGAAAAATCGTGTCACACAGTGTAATTGTCATCCTTCGTGCCCATGCGTGAAGAAGAAAATCGAGTGGGCCGCGCCGGATTGTCTCCTTCGCGCGCATGCGTAAAGAAGAAAAATCGAGTAGGCCGCGCCGGATTTTCAATTGTTTTTTCTCTCTGATTTGGAGACTGAATTTGTAAACATGGATATTTTCTGTTCTTATAATTAAATAAATAAATAAATATTTTTGGACATTACACACAGCGCCACCTGGCCCCAAAGGAAGCAGAGCTTGTGTTATGGTGACCAGACAACGGATACAAATACATACCTATATATTTTTTTTTGTAAATACATACATATCATACATAAACAAATTATTTTATAAAATATGTGTGAATTAGTGTGCAAAATGTATATAAAGCTTACTCTACATAAAGTAAATAGTGTACTACAATATTTTGTGTATATAGTAGCATAAAACTGTGTGAATAAATTGTTTAAATAGACTTCTATGTTTTCTTCTGGGTGAGTTAGTATTACCATAATGCCACAGTATTATAGTGAAAGCGTATAAATAGTGATAAAAACTCAACTATATAATAATAATGTAATGTTCTGTACTAAGGGGGGGCAGACCTGGAACAAAATGTTGTTTTTATATGACATTTCATGGACTTTTAATTTATTATTCATGAAGGAAAAACTCAGAGGTGCGTGAAGTTACTTCTGCTCTGCATTGTGATCCTTTTTTTCAAAAAAGAAGATAACAACCACTTAGAAATGTATGCCAGATTTCGCTTCTAAGCCACTGGGTTTGGGGATTACGGCACTATGACTACATGCAAATATTGAGGCAGATTATACAGAGAAGTATACCTATTTAGCCCTTTGTGGATTACGATAATGTTTGTCAACACGTTAAGGTGTTTGAGATGTCTGTATAATTTGGCAATCTTCAAGGATGTCAGTTGGAAAACAAAGCAGTCGAACAAGAACCATCTAGCTACACTGCCGAATAACACATGATGTCATGTCCGCGGAACTGCTTACAATCGCACTTAAAGGTGACTTTAAATTACTGGTAAGTAATAAGTCGTAGTTGAGTCGGTGGGAGGCATATATAGCATATATAAAGCGAAGGTGTTCGCATACCGCAAAAGTTTAACGCTAAAGTTTTCAATTAAGTAGTATTCTAAAATAACATGGCTATATTACTGGATTGCGATGTAACTGCGCCGAATCCTGCCTGAGTAGATGTTTACATCATTGTTATAGGATCTGTATGAAAGACTAATTAGTGTTTATGAAAACGTCTCCTCGATTGCTATAGTACGCTCTTTTGCTAAATTGTTTAGGTCTTACAACTTGGCTAGATTATGTATGGTTTATAACAATTAACACCTTGAAATACCTACTGTTTATGTCGATTAATTAAGAAAATTTTCATAGGAATCTCATGGCGATAACCGAATTTAGGCAAAAGTTAGTCACATGTACCTACCTATATCACCCATGCAAACTAACAGCAATAAAACAATATTTGAAACTTAAATATCTACTGAGTACAGAGTTAAGTTAAGATCAATAAAACATCAGAAGAGTTTCCTCTCCAACAAAGCACAAAGTATAATTTAGTTCCGAGTTCCGCATTACCTGAAGCGGGCAACGTTAATAGAGCTTCCATTAGAACCGGGCATCGTACAGATAGCTCTCGGAAACACAGAACCGACACTAAAACCGATTCGATTCAACGCTCCTCAGAGACCTCTGAGTTACGGCGTGCTTTATCAGATTGCATTGTTGCGTTATATTCATTGTTTGTTACGTTATGTCTCACTTGCACACTGAAAATTGAGTAACGTTGTCTACGTTATCTAAATCAAATAATCAAAATAAGAATTGTGAAGACGGAGCCGTAATCCTATGAAGAAGGCAATTTAGCATCAATTTGAACATATATAACTATTTATTTATCTTGCCTAATTTTACTTTATCTTTTACTCTTTCATGTCAATAGTTTTCTTAAATAAATGATAATTAATATTAATAATCAAAGTAATAAATACCTAGTTCTTTTTGGTCTATATTTTAAGAATAAATTCCAGAAAGGCAAAAGGCCTGAAAACTAATTTCTGTCATTTTGACGATAGTATGGGTGTTAATTAAAAAATCAGTCAAGGGACGAAAACCATCGAACATGAAAAGCCCGCTTCACACAAACGTTTACATTTAAAAAAAAATTCAAAGTCATTACGATACGAGGTTGTTAAAGTCGTTTTAATTAAAATAACAAAACACAAACTAACCTAACCTAACCCTTAAGAAAGTTTAAGTTACTACTTATTAACCGTGCTTTGACTAGTCCAGCTTCAGGTTTTGACGGATTTCGCTCTTTGACTTTAGGTATATTAGGTACAAAATGCTATACAGATTACTATAATATGTATTTATTCAATACTCTCTGAGTTCTTAATACCACAATCACATTACTAGAAAAGGTGACTGGGTTATTTATTTAATTGAGTGGTCGTTTTTTTCAAACGAAGGAGATGCAAGAGGAACTCGTATCTGACAAAGTAATGCAGCGCTCGTGCCTAGTGCCCATAATACAGAATGCGGGCCCTGCAGCGCTCCCCTGGAGCTTGGCTGCGCCGCACCCATTGCACTTTATGTGGAGATGACCCTGCCTAAAGCTTGTGATTTATGAGACACATACCTATATATATATATAAATCTTATTCCAGATATGATAGCTGGAGTAATTAAAAAACCGGCCAAGTGCGAGTCGGACTCGCGCACCGAGGGTTGCGTACAAACCTGTATGTAAAATTATTAAAAAATTATTAACTATATGATGTAACTAATAATTTACGGTTTTCGCAATTTTTCCTTTATCTGTGCTATAAGACGTTGCTTCGTACCAAATTTCAAGATTCTTAGTTCATGGGAAGTACCCTGTAGGTTTTGATTCCCGTGAGAGTTTCGAAAATTTGCGGCACAAACAGTCTTGATTGCGTTGACTTAGAAGTTTAATTTTTTACAGCTTCAAGGGACAGTAGACCTGAGTATTTTAGCCCGATACCTCTACGCGTTCCTGAGAATAAGGTTCAACAAAGTGATCCTATAAGGGTTCCGCTTTTTCCTTTCGAGGTACGGAACCCTAAAAAAAAACCTATAGAACACTCTTTATCCTGTGGAGCGGCGGAAACGAAGAGACCTCCCGCCAGACGAGGTATCATGCCTGAGGAGTGGGGAGACTTTGATAGAATGATGTAAAACGCGTGACGGCAGTCGGCAGCCTTGCTGTGCTTATCGTGAGACGTTATGATCAGGTACAGTACTCCCTTCCCAGATACTTTTTGCAGTTATGCAAAGCTCGTAATCTTGAGATGCCGAGTTGACTGCACCGCCCAGGCCTCAGTAAAAGGGAGGGCTGACTATTAACAGCCTACGGTGAGTTGAGACGTGTAAACTGCTGGCTGTGCGTCTGCGGTGTGCCGAGACACTGGCGTGTGCGTGCATGGAGATTGCTATGCCCACAGTGAGTCGAGACCGTACTTTGGTTGTCTGTAAGTCCCTTTGAGTCGAGACTTGACCTAAGTTAGCTGCAGAAGCGACGTGCAGTAATAATGCCACCCTGGAATGTGAGTGAGTACTCAACAGGGTAGTGGAGATGCTATACTGTATAGTAGAAATGCTACGCTGGAGTGTGAGATTCCTCAAGAGGGTGTTGATGCTGTACTGTGCATGCTGGAAAGGAGAGCTACACGAACTAGGAAGTCGTTTTGAGTGCTGCGAACCTAATGAAGGTCTGCGATGATTGGTGGTTGGACGCCACTTCAGAAGGCTCCTACTGAAAATCAGTTCTGTGGCCCTGGCCACAGTTTTGATACTGAGTGGGAGTATTTTTTGAAAATAATTAGCGCAATGTAGATTATTTTTATTTTTATTTATTTTGTCTTCTTTTTTAGTGTTACAGTGTCTTATTCTATGTAATAGCTGCTATTATTTTCAAATAAATATTTATCTTCTTTCTTCTTTCTTCGATGTAAAGCGTACGACACTGTCCTGTGTACCTGGTAACTAAAGGAGCAGGCTGCTGCTGCTGCAAAGGTGCGTCAATTTGCAGATCGGAAGGTCACCAATTGTAGAGAGGCGGAAAAGGGAATATCTCCCTGCAGGCGAGTTGTCATGCCTGGGGACCGCCGCCGTGGTCAACTAATCTTTTCGTTTCTACTGATCTACCGAACAAGTTTTTACGAAGTTTGTAACTGACAAATATAAAACTAAAGATAAAAGATAACATAAAAACCTCAAATGCATTTTTAAAGATCTATGCAATATAATGGGCCAAAAAAAAACATTCTGGCTCTTGTTGGCTCCGTGGGTTATTCGAGGGGCGTGGGTTCAAATCCCGCACAAGACAAACGTTGTTTGTTTTGAGACTGGGTGTTTTCTATGTATAATATACGTACTCATAAAAAAATATATATATTAATGTATTTGTGTCCGTTGTCTGGTATTCATAGCACAAGCTTTCCTTAGTTTGTGACCAGATGACGCTGTGTGTAATGTCCAAAGTTATTTAATATTATTTATTTATTTTAATCGTCAGCTCCATTGCAAAATTGTAATAAGATAAGTACATTCCTGTAAAATTTTATAAGAATCAATGCAATTTTAAGGCTGTGACATACGGACTAGGGAATGCAATATTGCGAGATTTAGACCAAGCCCCTAGTTTGCGAGGTTAGAAATATCAATCTTGCGAGATACGAGATCTCGCAATATTTGAGATAACTTTCTAATTTTCATTAATATTAGGAATGTTTTCAATTGCTTTAGAAATCAACAAAATGGCACATTTATAAAATAAAAAAAAAATTTAAATATACTAGAAATATAAGCAGTTCTCTAAAAAATATCTTACCTACTTATTTCCATAATATCGGAAACGCTAAAAATATACATTTATGTAGAATCAACAGAAGTGAAGTTATTTAAAATTTAAAAAAACTTCCGACAAAACAATATCATATCGATTCAACAAGTAAAAGTAGCTTAAAAACCCTCATTAATTTGTCCTCATTCCTTTTTGCTGCTCCATCAGACCCTGATCACTATCTATCTATAAACTATTAAGCCTGACATGACATATCTGCTGTTGGTAAGGTTGGTAAGAAGTTGAGTATCTTGCTGATTCCAGGTGATGCTGGAGCATCAGATCAAATTACTATGTTCTTGCAATATCATTGAATTAACAGGATACCAAATTTCGAATCGATCGCGACCATTAAGTTGCTCATATCCCTTCATCAACAAAAAAAAGAGTTAATGATCTTCAAACGACTGAACAGTTTTATTTTAATCAAGGATAACACTCTCGATCAAGTCACCTTTTTTTACAAAAAAAAAAACAGTTGTTGAACAATATCTTAGTGATTACCAACATATTAGAACTTTATTTAAACCATCACAGATAAATATTTATATAAAAATCTACTACTTTAATCAATGGCGTGGTACGAGGTCACTATTTTAGTGGTATTCAGTTCAAATTCGAATGTCACTCAATATAAATTTCTTGTTGTTGTACAACAAGCCATGTGTGCGACATTCAACGACGAGCTGTGAAAATTGTCGACGATCCCAAACTCACTTGCCGTATCGAGCCCTTAAGTCTGAGGAGAGATTTTGCCTCCCAGTGTGTGTTCTACCCCTTGTATAATGGGATGTGTTCTGAGGAATTGTTCGAAATGATGCCCACGGCTACTTTCTACCATCGCACCGCTCGCCATCGGCAGGAAATCCATTCTCACACTTTAGAACCGAAATGGTCGGGTACAGTGCAGTTTCAGAGAAACTTCCTCCCGTGAACGCTTGGGTTGTGGAATAAGCTCCCTGCCAAGGTTTTTTCAAAGGAGTACGGTATGGGGTTCTTCAAGAAAGAAGTTATTAGATATTTAAAAGGACGGCAACGCTCGGGTGATGCCCCTTGTGTTGCAAGCGTTCATCGGCTACGGTGACCATTTGCCATCAGGCGGACCATCAACTTGTTTGCCACCTTAATGGTATAAAAAAAAATCATGTAAATATCAAGAAATTTAGTGGAATAGAAATATGTCCATATTTTAAGCGCCTGTTTTTATGGAATGTGCTCCTGCTCATTCCATAAAAACAGGCGCTTAAAATATGGACATATTTCTATTTCACTAAATTTCTTGATATTTACATGATTTTTTTTTATACCAACCTTACATCCATTCTCACACTTTAGAACCGAAATGGTCGGGTACAGTGCAGTTTCAGAGAAACTTCCTCCCGTGAACGCTTGGGTTGTGGAATAAGCTCCCTGCCAAGGTTTTTTCAAAGGAGTACGGTATGGGGTTCTTCAAGAAAGAAGTTATTAGATATTTAAAAGGACGGCAACGCTCGGGTGATGCCCCTTGTGTTGCAAGCGTTCATCGGCTACGGTGACCATTTGTCATCAGGCGGACCATCAACTTGTTTGCCACCTTAATGGTATAAAAAAAAATCATGTAAATATCAAGAAATTTAGTGAAATAGAAATATGTCGTCCCGTCATTCCCGTCAATCTTGCGAGATCTCATGCGTTTGACGAACGAGATTAACCTTGTTCAAAATGGACGAGAGATTGCTTTCCCTAATAACGTCGAATGGACAATGAACATTACGAAATTAGAATAGTTGCGTTTTTGCCATTTGAGTACAGAAATCTTAAACATGATTATAATAATCAAAGCTCAAAAGGTTGTATTTGAAGTACCTACGATAAAGTCATGATCACATATACACAAACATGTACTGTACACTTATTTCAACAAATCTACTTATCATTTAATACAGTTGGTGTAAATACGATTACAACTTTATAAACGCTCACACCACGCTGCCAAAGACACAAAAACCACAGAGACTTTACTTAACGATCAAATATACGACTTCAGTTAAACTACTTGGGTCTAAGTTGTGTGGTTTTGTCCGAGGAGGGTTGTTTAGTTTGTTGTTTAATGTATTTAGGCCAGCTAAAGGTTGGATTGAAAAGAGAAGGTGTCTAAGACATTTCACATTGGTCGAAGGAATGAAGGAAGGTTATCAAAAGATAGCAAACAGTGGTATACCACTAAAATACCCAACATTTATTTTTTTATGTTTTACGTTAAGTAACCATTATAAGAAATTTACTGTGTTGACCATTGTGTTATGGATACTGTTGTGACTTACTTTACTTTACCTACATAAGTGTCATTATGTGCAGGTAAAGCGGGTGCTGAGACCTGAATTACTCCCACGGGCTTTCTCTTTGTAAATTTTACTTTCCTCAAGACAAAGTGGGAGTTCATAGAACCCACGTTGATGTGATGAAAAACATTGTGTGTAACACGGGTGGTACAGAAATTACAAAGTCGGGTCCTTACAGCCTTAGGCTTCTTAATAACCTCTTTTTGGTAAATTTCTCCTTACTTATTACAATAACATTGCTGAACATTTCATTTGGGAGATTGTAAGTTTCAAATGCAACCCTAACACAAAGCTCTAACGGCCGCGCGAGAATAATCCCCTGTAACTTGCCCATTCCCGTTAACTGAAATTTATCGTAATTATGTTGCATTAATATGATAATTTTAACTGTTTTGTCAATGATGACAGGTACAATTAAACCCAAAATTTAAGGAACAAGTTTACTTACCTCAATGTACTCCTACCTACCTAAATGGAACAAGTCTGTCTGTCTTATGTCTTCTAAGGGGACTTAAGGGAGCCCTAAATTGAGAGAGGACATAAAATGTAGGGACAAGGTCTAACTTAAACATAAAAATATAAGCAAAATTGTACGACCTTTAGGAATTAGGTATGATCCTTTCTTGAATGTAACTGGCACTAGGCACTACACAATAAGTAAAATAGACTCGAACTTTATATATAAAAACACTTCTCTGAGAAAATAGGTTATTTTTAATTCGTGCAGACTAATGACTGCCACAAAGTAGAGTGTTGCCAGAAACAAAACAAGTTGCGTTCGAAACCTAGGCGCGGCCCCGATAGCAACGGTACAAAACAGTTACGTTTGAGCAAGTTACCTAGTAAAGTTTTCGTAAGTTTAAATTAAACATTGACACAACTTTAAATAAGTAAAGTGACCGAAAGTTATGGTGTGAATGTTACATAAAAGTAACAAATAAAACTTTATTGTAAAGTTTTAAATTAATTATTGCAAAATTGTTTCTATCAGGATTTATTTTTCTGGCGGTTTGTTACAGCACGGTTACATTAGTTTTATAAACCTTCGTTGTTGCAATTTGATTATTACACATTAATTTATCTTATTACATCAATAATTCTTACACATACCACTACATCCTTCACTTTAATCAATTAAACAAATAGTAGAATACAGGCGTAAATATGATGAATAGAGGGCGCGTTCGTTTTAGGGATTAAAAGTTCCCACGATTGATAGTTTTTACACTTTTGATAACGCCAGTATTGGCACCGACACTTGTCGTTCGTGTAGCTTTGAACCGTTACTTAGTTGAAATATATATATATATATATATATATGGGCAGTTTGACAGATTAACACAAAAACCCCACCTCCAGACATGGGTCTAAAGTTTAGTTTTTCGGTAGCAAAAGTGACAAAAATAACAAAAATATCGTTAACGAATGCATAACAGTTTGTTACAGATGATACTAAAATTTTAATATTTTTGTTACTAATGCTAAACTAACGGATGATAGGTGACAAAAGTAATGAAAACAATGATTCCGCATCCCAAAACGAACGTGCCCAGAATCGATGAGTCGAGAAACTCCGGGATTCAATCCTACGACTCCGTGCACAGCAGCCGGCCGCTCTACTAACGAGCCACGGAGCTTATATCTAATTTTATCAAATTATTGGTGTTGTTGTCTTCCCAAAAGCCGAATAAAACTGATGTTGACCGCAGTAGTACTTCGTTCGTGCTTCATCGGAATTATTGACGTTCGTTAGTCTCAGAAAAACTTGATAACGACTTTCGACAATTCGGATAATTATTTTTTTGGTGTGATCGTTATTTTTATAGCAAGGTTTAATAAGAAATAAGAAAAAAGTAAACCGATTGTGATGACATTTTGGTAAGTTGTTGTGCACATGCCGAGGAAGATTTTTGGTAAAAAAAACTGGTCAAGTGCGAGTCGGACTCACGCACTAATAGTAAATTGATTGTAATAAAATTTTGGTAAGTTGTTGTGCACACACCGCGGCCGGGAAAGATATTTGAGAAAGAAAAAACTGGTCATGTGCGAGTCGTACTCACGTACTAAGGGTTAACCGTAAATTGTTGTGCACACACCGGGGAAGTTACTGTCACGATAGGTGGCGCGCCAGTTGTTTTGAAAAATAAGAACAACGCTCACAGGGTCAGTTAATAAAAAAATCATAATATTCAAATAAAAAAAAGGGAGCATAAATAAAAGAGAATAAAAAAAAAGAAAAGAACGGAAAAAAGTCTCTTGTGCGCAACATAGCTACAGAGCCTATACATGCTTGTTTTTAGAATCTTTGGCATATGCTGTGATTCAGTTTTCTAACATTTCAAATACTTTAAAAATAATACTCCGTAATATCGCGAAAGTAATATGCATGACCTTTCTAAAAAGGAGATAAGGTTGCTATAAATCATTTTTAACCCAATAAGTCAAATATACACTCTCTTTGCCATTAGTTAACAAAATGAAAAAGTAACGTTGTAGATATGTTATAATATTTATTTTGCGAAAACCAAGATGTGGTTATGTTTATATAAAACATTACAGTAACTTTTGTTAGCTAAGTGACAGTAATTTGATACAATGGTGTTTTATAATAAACATTGTATCGATATTGCACTCCTAACATCACATTTACTAATATATTGCAACAATGTTAAATAGTAACATCCTGCAAGTTCATTATCTTACATACGTATCATTCCAGTTACATCAATTATGAAGTTTCGATGACGTTCAAAGTAACAATAAGATGCAAGTTACAGTCATCTTCCAGCGACGTCAAGTCAGAAAACTTGCAAATGTGCGATATATAAAATTACCAAAACATAAACAAAGTTTTGTAAGCTAATTTTTAGACTTTTAGTAGTAGTTGGGTTTTATGCTATCTGCTGCCTCATTTGCTATAATTTTTTTCTGAGCTGTATATTGCAATGGCGGCTGATGGCCTGGTAACTTTTGTTTATCGGTAAAGATATGCCAGCGGCTTGATTCCGTAAAAAGATTGCTAACAATTCTCGTTTGAAATCCATAGAAATAAGATATACATTGCGCATTTAAAATTACGTATGAAATTCATCGATTGTCGCGAAACCGCAATGTATATCTTATTGCTATCGAGAATTGTTAGCAATCTTTTTACGGTATCAAGCCGTAGATCAAACAACGTTGAGCGTCAGTGATTTGATGAGTGAGTGACTGCATTAGTGGAGGCGTAGAACGGCTGAGGCAACATACCGCAAGCACTACAGCAAGATAGAATAAGATAGCAAGAAGTTCTGGATTTGTATACGAGTGAGCACAATAGCGAAAACGATCACAGAAACGTTGTTACCCGACCCAATTAAGAAGATACTTTATGTGTAACCTTACCAAATAATCTGCATCTTGCGTATTTGGTCGGGTAATAACGTTTCTAAAATCTGTGTCGCCGAAATATATACTTGTCTATAAACTAAGGAACGTCTTACGGCCACTATCTTTACAATAGATAGGGGCGGAAACAAAAGTAAGTATTCACAAATCCTTATAGCTCCACTCGTGAGCCATCCATAATTATATAGGTATAAGTATATTTCCGTGCAAACATCTTGGCGGCTGGCTTTGTACTGTCAAACCCGATTGTATTGAATCAGTATTGCGAAAGTAATGTTTAACTGATGTCTAACCTTTATTACAAAGCGTAAATATAAGGTTGCTGACGTTGCCTACCTAATGTTTGTTACTTTTCCAACGCCGCCTGCCGATGCAATACAATCGTGTTTAGAAGTACAAGGCTAGCACGGACTATACCTACTTAAAAATGCGGACTATACCTACCTAAAAATGATACTGGACCTATTAGTGCAGGTACGTCAAACTAGCGGACCGCATATTTAAAGAATGACTCAAAGATTGAGAAAACAGTTCTAAAATACGTTCACTAGAAGCACTGTTAAATTTTCATTCTAAGTAATAGTTAAAATTTTGCTTTAAGAATTACAGAAGTTATTAAACAAAAAAAAATGTACAATTTCAATGAAGTTTGCGGCTCGCTGATGCTCCAAATTCCGATCATTATGCACTTAGCCCAACAATGACTTTGAGTTTGACATGACTGTATTACAAAAGTCGATTACTACGATACAAATTAACGATTGATTCTACGAATTGAGAGATTTTCATAAAAACAGCGTTTTGTAATTTATTTCTCTTAACGGTATTAATTTAACATTTTTCTGTTAGGTCTCGTTTATCAAGCAAACAATGTGTTTGTAGCGAATCCTCCAAAAATTTAATTATTTGTCCCTTCAAAGCTCAGCTATTTCAATTGAAGTCTTTGTTTACATCTCTTTGTAAAACAAAACAATATGCGCTACGTACGTACACTGACTAAA
Source organism: Apoda limacodes (assembly GCA_946406115.1). Taxonomy (NCBI): domain Eukaryota; kingdom Metazoa; phylum Arthropoda; class Insecta; order Lepidoptera; family Limacodidae; genus Apoda; species Apoda limacodes. The sequence continues at coordinate 41,038,346 of OX291541.1, forward strand.
ATCTTTTTTGTTAAGAGGGCTACATTATTATATACTTAGCCAATATTCATAGGCCAGATAGTAAATTTCTGTATTACTGACGATGTATAGGTTAGGTAAATGCATTCAAAAATATTATACATTTTTTTTTGTTCTGACTGACTATGCAGTTGGCTGTTGCAGCCATTACTGCTTCACCGGGCTTTTTGGGCGAGACTCTGAAGGAGCCTCAGCCCGTATAGCGCCCAACGCTCAAGGGCTCCCCGCGGGGGGAGCCTCGGTTTGGGTAGTCGCTGTCGGGGCGTCCCTTCGACCGGCGTGAGTCTCATATATTTTTCAGTTTATCATTGCCTGAAAATACGGATTAAACGACGTTTTCTAAAAATGAAAACTAGCCAGATCGGTTTATCGCCCCCGAGAACCCCTGCATTCTAAATTTCATGGAACTCGTTGGAGCCTTTTCCGAAATTCAGATTATATATCCTTATTACATATATACAAGCATTGCTCGTTTAAAGGTATCAGTGACTTAGTAAGGTAATGCACTAGACAAAAGCAAGTTTTACCTATACTATATATATAAAAATCAATTCCTGTTTCCCTTGATCACGCCCTAACTTCCTTACGACTGCACGAAATTGAGTATTTCTTTTTTTGTTGTGTTTGTTATCTTTAGAGCAAGGTTTGTATGAAAGGAGAAAAGGGTCAACTGCGAGTCGGACTCGAGTACTAAGGGATCCGATTGGCATGGAATCTAGGTAAGTTGTTGTGCACACGCCGGGAAAGGTTTCAACATTAGTACAACCCTTTCAAAATAGGAGGCGCCAGTAATTAAAATAGAGAAACAACGTTCGCCGGGTCAACTAGTAACATATAAAATACATATATATATTTATTCAATCCTTCAAATAGGTAATATAGTTTTGTAACAAAATTTGCACAAAAACGGCGCCTATATCTTAGCCTTAATTTAATGACAAGACAAATTTATTTGCGAAATAAAACACGACGTAGTGTAAATTCCTACCCATTGAGTTATTATATTGAAATGAGTTATTATATTGAATTGAGTTATTATATTGAATTGAGTTGTAATATTGAAAGAGAGAGGATATACTGTCATTATTACATACTCATTATTTTTTTTGACGTGTTTTATGTGAGTTGTTGCAATTTGAGATAAATATTATGAGTATTTAGTGAGCTTTCCAGCCAAGCTTCATATAATAATCTGTTCAGTTATATGATAATTTCTATTCCATACTTTACGATCTGCCTAGGCATATTATGAAACGGCGGATTATACGATTTGCCTGCGACAGATATAAAAAGACGAAAGTTGAACGCAATCAAAATTTTCAAAAAAATCTTTAATGTAAGTAGAGACACATTTCTGTAACAGTTTTGTAATAGATTTTTTGGTTCACTTTAGATATTGCTAAAAATATTTTATCCAGACTAATCTGCACTGGAAATGGAAAACAAGTGAAAGACACAGCGAAAGATAGGATCAAATATTAAACTGTTTAATATGTATATTAAGCAGAGCTCGTGTTTTGCCGAAACATTACACAAAAACATGTATACAAAACATTGTTTCGCTACATATTTTTGTTGATGGAAACAAAGTTTTTGCTTTCCACACTCGACGGAAAACATCTAAACATTTCCCCGCAAGAATAGGGGGGCAGGGCAAAATCATTTATTTCGTTCGTATGATCTGTGGTAATGAAAGTCTTCTTGTTGATACCGAATCTACTAAATCTAATATTTCTACGTTTGAAGTCATTTTGACAGTAAATATTAAACCTAACTTGTTTTGTTTAGATGTTAGTGTGTAATGTTTCGGTGAATAACAAGCAGGAGACCCGGCTTTACTGGTACTTTTATATGTTTCCTAAGCTGTTGTTTGTCCACACTAGAAGGGCACAGGATTCCTATTAAAGTAAGGAGGCTTAGGCCATATAAGTCCATCACATTGACCGAGTACAAATTGGCAAACGTTGCCACTCGACAGTCAGATTTTTAAAGCTTTTATTGGGCAAAAAGCCTATGACTTGCTTAACGATTGCTGCTAATATAACAGCTCAGAACGACGATTTAACTAAATTCCCGACGCTCAGAAGAGCTGAGAAAAACGTGCCATTAAACGTTCACCCAGCCAACTTAACTTCTCATAATATCATTCCCTAAACAAGAATGTTACTGGGCCACAAGCGTTTTGTATAACGTACATTTTATATTTTGTTACAAGATTTTTCCAGCGGGTCCATTCGGTTATCAGTGTAAAGATTTCAACGGCAACTCCTTAATTATAAAAAAAAACCGACTCAATCACGTTTTCAAACAATACCTTAAATTTTAACTTAATCGGCACAGTGGTTTAAGCGTCAAGAGGTAACAGACAGAGTTACTTTTGCATTTATAATATTAACTAGCATTTGCCTACGGTTTCACCCGCCCCAAGTTCGGTTATCGGTGGAGGATTTCAACGGCAACTCCTCAATTAAAGAAAAAAACAGACTCACACTTAACGTTTTCAAGTAGCCTATGTCCGTCTCCGGGACTCAAACTATCACCATGCCAAATTCCACCTTAAACGGTACAGCAGTTTAAGCGTCAAGAGGTAACACACAGAGTTACTTTCGCATTTATAATATTAGTAATGTAGGTAAAACTAAAGTTGACAAAAAAAAATATTTAAAGAGTGTAAAGTTTAAATTTTACCTATTAAAACCATATTTCATAATATATACTTTTTTCCGTTCAAACTTTACCAATCATTTTGGTCATGTTATGAATGGACAACCTTTACTAACAACAATTAGTTAATGGTATTCACTATGAAATCCTGTAATTTGTCTTCACAAAATACCATTTGTGATTCGGTAACTACGCAAGTTTATAATACCAACCCTTTAAACGCAAAGTTATAATTCAAAATATCTACGTTATTAGAATAGTTTCTATGAATAATTTATTGGTAGGATTACGTTTGTACTTCCTAAATAAAGGATGTCCCGTTTTCTGATTTTGATTTAAAATAATAATGAAATACACAAATAAAGGTAGGTAAATTGTATTATTTAATTTTGAAATAAGTTAGGTCCAGCGATTTACATTCGCACAGAGGGTTGGTTCCGTAATAAACTGCTACTTTAAAGGTTTGTAGAATCACAGCTTACAAACACAAGTTTAGTTTAGTACTGAAAAAATCCTAATACTGGCAGTTTTAAAGGCCTTTTCTTATTTTTTATCAAACTGTAAATTATATTTTTTTACATTTACATTTTTTCCATAATCTATATTTACGTTAGTCAGGGAACTTTTCACACAAATACATTTGGCCAAATTATCTTTGTCTTCTTACCGTTGGTGTCATGGTTCTTAAATTGAATGCTTTACTCGTAATTCTAGACAGTCAAAAAAATTCCTTATTTTTATCAAACAGTGAGAAGCACAAGTAAGCTCGAAAAAAACAAAAGAATGAAAAGAAAGCCTAGCAACAAAGTTATATACATAATAATTATTATTAAGTATTAATAATTAATATTATTATGTTATTTAAAATTTTTATATATTTTTTACAAAACTCTTAAGGATTAGGATAGTTATGACTATATGTATAACTGTGAATTTGTTTTTCAATAAATCACCGCTAGGGTTGCCTGCCAACTAGGTACTATTAAAAACAGTATTGTAAAGTACTGTTCAATAAAAACAAAGTATCCATACTAATATTATAAATGTGTAATGAGTTTGTTTGTCCCTTTTTCACGTCGCAAATGGAGCATCCAGTCGATTTAAAATTTGGCTCAGAGGCAGAGAGACTGTAAAGGACATCACATTTTATCCCGAAAAATTTAAAAGTTCCCGCAGGAATAACTGTAGCTGAATCTACATGGACATACTATATAGCTACATATAAAGCTTGTTATAGCAAACTTTATTACTATAGTAAGAATTGCCGTAGAAAACCCATGGTGATACCAGAGTTTAACATGTTTTAATCAATGTTTTCGAAGAAAATTAATAAAATCCTCATTGAAAATCAATTGGCATTACATTAAATGTGTCTGTTTTGTGACGATGACAGCAAAGTGGCGAAACGACCAGGTATTGGTAGAGAATACTAATAAGCTATAATTTAATTTGCTTATTTATTTTGTTTTGCAATATGCCGAGGCTTACAAAACATAAAAAATATAGCAAACCTAATATTTTGCATAAAAAGCTTTAAAAACTATGTATTAAAAATAAAATAAGTACTGTTTTTTTTCTCATAAATGCTCATTTTATTTCTTCGACCTTATATTATAGTATTTTTTTTACGATAATTTGGCAACCCTACTAGCTACTAGCCACCACCGCCCGCAAGGCTAGGTACGGTTGTGAACACAGTTATTTCTTGTAGGTACGCGCATATTTTTGTTGTCAATAAAATAAATAGAGCCTTGAAAACCTCATGTTTAGTAAATACGCACCTTTTAATATAAAGTGGAAACCCGTGTTATCTAGAGCGTGTTTATTTTAAAAACACCTCTTTTGAACACATTGGGAGGGTTTCTAAAGAAAACATTTATTTATATTTTCGAAGGTTCTCCATTAAGCGAGACTGTTGATATAAGTAAGTGCGTGTATTAAGACATGTATGATATCGGTAAATGTTTATTTGATATCGAAAACTAGATCCTTATACTGCGAGCATAAGTTGTTGTTACTATGCTACGAAAGCTGTTTCAAATTGGATACATTTATGCATAATGAGTCCAAGCACCAATTTATTTTTTTGTAAACGACAGATTTGCGTTTTCGTTGGCAAATTTATTGTTATATATTTTTTTTTATTGCATAATAAAATAGAATACAACAGTGGAAAAAAAATTTAGTGTCTAACAATATAGGCGCTGTTATAGCTAAAAAGCGATTTCTTTCAGACAACCTTTGGGTAGAGAAAAAAACAAAACGACTATGAAGAATAGGAAGTGCATGTTAATATTTATACGTTTTACTAATTAATAAATATAATGTAGAATACTATGATAAAACTATTTTTTTATATTATAAAAAAATATTCATATTACGCATAAACACATATACATATAATAAATATATATATATAATAAATACTAATACAAATAAATAATTGGTTTAGGAAGTGGGGAAATAAGCAGTTTTAATGGTTCCGTACCTCAAAAGGAAAAAAGGAACCGTTATAGGATGACTTTGTTGCCCGTCTGACTGTCTGTCTGTCTGTCTATATGTCTGTCAAGACCTTTTTTTCTCAGGAATGCGTAAAGGTATCACGTTGAAATTAATAACAAATACTTGTCTAAGGTCAAGATTCAAGACCCTTTTACTTATGGAGGTGTGGAGTTATCAAGTTGAAATTAATATCCAATACAAAGGTCTACGGCCCCTTAAATCTGTAAAAAAATCAAACTTCTATGTCAATGCAATAAAAAGTACTGCCATTTTGACGCATATTTAGGTATTCAGTTATTCACAAATAAATCAAATCCTATAGGGTACTTCCCGTTGTCTTAAAATAATGTACACCAAGCACGGTCTTACATCACAAATATAGGAAAAAATCTTAATTTTGTTAATTTGTAGTTATAATACATTTAAAAAATGTTTGTCTGTCTGTCTGGCAAAACCCTTTTACTCAGGAACGCGTGAAGGTATCAAGTTGAAATTAATATCAAATAATAAAGTCTATAGGCATATAAAGTTTTTTTACAACGCTTTCAAGCTTCTAAGTCAATGTAAAAAAAAATATGTCCAAAATGCGGTCATTTGCATCGCATATTGTGAAACAAATAAATCAAAATCTATGGGTTTCTTTCCGTTCATCTGGGAGACTTGATCTCATGATGGAAGAGCTATCTACATATAATAAGTTTGTGCGGAACCCTCGGTGCACGAGGTCGACTCGCTCAGTTTTTAAAATTGAGGTAATGATTGTGCTCGTTTTATATCTAAAGGCAAATCGTTCCAAAGTTTGATTGCATGGACCGTAAATGAGGTATTGTATAATTGCGAGCAATGTGGGGGAATTTTACATTTAGCTCGTTGTTTCAATTATTTAAATTATATTATAATATATAATAGCATTCAGCCTCAGATTGGTATTTAAAATAGAAAAGTTGTGAATTTAATTTCGTTAAAATAGTAGATCTGCATTTATTGTGATGGATTATTTTATCCATCACAATAAATAATTTATTTTAATTAATTAAATATTAAATAGATTTAATTGAGGTGATTTAACTATACTTATTATTGTAGAACTATGCGATTTATAAATACATTTTTACATAATTTTTTTATAGGAACTATATCAATAAATTTATATACTAATGGCAGCTCAAGTTTTGCTGTAAATAAAGATGAAATAAAATAAAACCTTAGTTCTTTCTCAGATTTTACCGACTTATCATCAAAAATCAATTGTACTAAGAAGGCTATAGCAGTAAATCAAATAATTTTGAAGTCGCGATTCGTATGACTTAAGAAACCACTGTTCTTCAAAAGAAAAAGAAACATATTTCGATGTTGGCATACCTAGGCACTTAACCTCCGAAAATACCTATTATTGCCGAAAATACCTATTATATATATTCTGATCAACGGGCAGACAAGTGAAAGTTCTAAGTCACTGATCCAAAAAATAAAAGAATGCAGACTTCATAAGGTTTTCGGAATATTTCGGAGAGTTTGACATATTGTAACGGGTCCTGTAATCCATAAAATTATTATAAATGCGCAAGTAACTCTGTTTGTCTGTCTGCCTGTTACCTCTTTACGCTTAAACCGCTGTACTGATTAAGATGAAATTTGGCATGGAAATATTTTGAGTCGCGAGGAAGGATATAGGCTACTTCTAAAACGTCAAGTGTAGTCGGTTTTTTTCTATAATTAAGGAACTGCCGTTGAAATTCTAGAACGATAACCGAATTTAGGGGCGGTCGTACTGCGGCAAAATTTGACATGGATGGAGGTAGTGTGAGTCTAGGAGAAGGGAGTAGGCTACTTGAAAACGTCAAGTGTGAGTCGGTTTTTTTATGGTTGAGGAGTTGCCGTTGCAATCCTACACCGATAACCAAATTTGGAGCTGGTGAAACCGCGGGCAAAATCAAGTTCTTTATATTTATGAATGGCATGGATACCTAGTCGAGGAGGCTAGGTAGGTGCTTCAACTACAGTCACACACAGTAGGTGTAGGTAAAAGTTAATATGTATAAATGTAAGTTTGTATGTAGATATATCATTTATCCATACACATCTTTGGAATCACATGGAATTCAATCGGACTTTAAAAGTATGTACGCACTGAACCAATTTCGAAGTTTCACCTATCTGGACTAAAAATTAAAATCAAAATAAAGCTCTCAAACTAAAACCCAACCAAAAAGTCATAGTAAGTATTTAAAAGATAAAAACCAGTTATTTACATTATTAATGATAATAAATATTTTATATCCTTGATTTGTCATTATGTATGTAGATCTTTTAATTAATAATAATAATAATAAAGCCTTTTATTTCCCAGTATTACATGTTTGTATTAATATATGAATTTTTACTTTTGTTTTTATAATATTTACATTTTAAACTACTTAAACCTAACTTTTTTACTTTTTCTTTACTGTTGGTGGTTCTCGGGTGTGTTCTCTTGGACTGGAACCCCTATTTGGGTATAGGCCTCATCCAGTTTAATCCAGGTTTCCCTTTCTTTAGCACGTTTCATCCACTCTTTTCCTGCTGTGTCTATAATGTCGTCACTCCATCGTTTCATAGGTCGTCCTTTTCGTCTCTTTCCGCAGGGTCCTTTCCACTTCGTCGCTTCTACTGTCCGAGCAATATCCCACGGCAGGACTAGTTATTTTGGGAGACTTCAACGCCCACCATCGTGAGTGGCTCAGTTCTCGAACCAATAACTACGCAGGGGTATCTGCTCATGAATTTGCTCTGACCTATGGATTCTCTCAGCTGGTACTTTATCCAACGAGAATACCAGATATAGAGGACCATTCGAGCTCCTTACTGGACCTTCTGCTAACTACCCGTCCGGACGGATATTCCGTGTCAGTGGATACGCCTTTAGGCTCCTCGGACCACTGTCTAGTTCGGACTCAAGTGTCATGCACACAACCCGATCCATCTGGGCCAACTAATTGGCGTCGTGTGTGGCATAATAAGTCGGCAGACTGGGATGGATTGCGAGAATTTTATGCATCGTACCCGTGGAGGCAAATCTGCTTTAGCTCAGAAGATCCTGACGTCTGCGCAGCCGCAGTCACTGAGACAATCCTCGCTGGTATTGAATGTTATATTCCTAACCCGCAAGTAGCTACCGGCGTCAAAAAACTACCGTGGTTTAATAGGTCTTGCAGAAAAGCTAAAATTCTTAAGCAAACTGCATATGAGGCTTGGACCACGGCTCGCAATGATAAGGATCCGAATATTTCTGAGGTAAAACGCAAATTAAATGCTGCCTCGAGGTTCAGTAAGAAAGCAACGGCCAGAGCAAAATTCCAATTTATCGGCAAAATAGGTGGGCGACTAGCGAGCTATCTTACTGGGAGTCGTGCTTTCTGTTCGCTTGCCAAAGCCGATCTACTGGGCAGTCTCTTTGCTTCAAACTCGAATATGAACGATGAAGGCGCTGTACCACCTACTATACGCTGTAAGAGAAAGGGAGAAAAGAAATGCCCTTGCTGAGTTTCTTGACGGTTCTTCTCAGTACAAGGTCTCCCGCCCTATAGACTTACGAACCGATGGCGTAGTGACATTCATAAGTGCTCAATTATTGTAGCCTAAATTGAATAAATGTAATTGAATTTGAATTTGAATATACCATGGTGCGGTAAGACCATGCCGGAAATCTCAGTAACACAGCCGGAGGTCCGGCGGGCGTTGCTTTCTCTAGATGTTCATAAGTCAAGTGGGCCAGACGGTATACCAGCAGTGGTGCTTAAGCAGTGTGCTCCTGAGTTATGTCCTGTACTCACGCGCTTCTTCGCGCTTTCCTACCACACTAGGCAATTTCCGTTTTCATGGAATACTGCAAATGTGCACCCGGTGCCCAAAAAGGGTGATAGATCAGATCCATCGAATTACAGGCCTATCGCTATTATCTCTCTCCTCTCCAAGGTGGATCCAAGGCGTGTGATCAATACACAGCTTCTAAGATACCTAATAGAACACGATCTGGCCAGTGACCGTCAATATGACTTTCGCCACGGTCGCTCGACTGGTGAGCTCCTAGTGTATCTAACACACAAATGGTCACTAGCCATTGATAGTCAGGGGCACTCATTGAGTTTCTCCCTTTCTCCCGTATCGAATTCTTAAGTCTGAGGAGAGACTCCCTGTGTCCCTGTTCTACCGCTTGTACAATGGGATGTGTTCTGAGGAAATGTTCGAAATGATGCCCACGCCTACTTTCTACCATCGCACCGCTCGCCATCGGCAGGGAATCCATTCTCACACTTTAGAACCGAAATGGTCGGGTACAGTGCGGTTTCAGAGAAACTTCCTCCCGCGAACGCTTGAGTTGTGGAATGAGCTCCCTGCCAAGGTTTTCTCTAAGGACTACAGTATGGGGTTCTTCAAGAAAGAAGTTATTGGATTTTTGAAGGGTCGGCAACGCGCGTTTGATACCGCTAATGTTACAAGCGTCCATAGGCCACGGTGACCGCTTACCATCGGGCGGACCGTGTGCTTGTTTGCCACCTTGGTGGTTTAAAAAAAAAAAAAAGTCTGCTCCAATATAGCTCAGTCTGCCCCACCCCAGCTCAATATAGCGCAAAAGCTGGCTACGCCCATATACTGAGGCCTCAGTTATAGAACTTCTGTGTCTCAGCCGGCAGACGTACACTTTTGGATTCACTGAAAAAAAAGATGAGCTAACAATAACACAAATTTTATCTACTAGTAACATAATTTAGGGAGTGCTAAACTATTATAGATATGACAAGTTGTTAACTCAATTTGTCATATTCAGTTATTTTGCATTAACTTATTGAAGCAACGTGCAGTTCAATTTCATTTTATTTATTTCGTTCTTAAAAAACAAATAAACAAAAGAAAACTTCAGTAATGAATGAATTTCAGTTGCGTGTCTGAAATAAACCTACAAGCTTTTGTGTTAAATAATTACTATTTGGCTTGATTACTATTCCCGGAATATAATTTCCACTGCCTTTGGTCTTGGGTCCACTGCGCTGTCGTCAGTACCTTTATTTTTATACGTATGGAACCTTCATTCGCATTTAATCGTTTTCATCCTTCTAAAAACAAAAGCTTGTGGTTTGCTAATGACACCGAGTTGTTGCTTTTATACTAGGTTGTACCTATAGTACTTATACAGTGGCGAATCCAGGATTTTTTTAGGAAATTTTTAACCGCCCTCATCCGGGTTTGTCACTCAGCCACTTTTTGTAATTTCCATCGAGATTGTGTAGCTAGATCTTAACTGCATGCAAAAATTTAAACAACATGCATAATAACATGTTTTACAATTACGCTGTTGAGACAACGACACGTTTTTCTACTGTCTGATACACACTTAACCCTCTGTTATCATCTCCATATAACTTGTCCAATTAAGAGGGCGACATAGGCCAGAAAGCTAATTTCTGTAATTCTAATGTTGTGTATGTAAATATACTATAAATCACTAGATAATGTCATATACATTACTATGAGATATATATGTTATATACTTCTTAAGTTATTTATACCGTAATTACGCCTTGAAACTTTAAATTTTTTGTATGGAATTTAACGTTATTACCGTTTTGTAGTTACATTTTTTGACTTTTCGCTACAACTTAGAGTCTATGCACTAGATAACAAGCTATTCAAATTATTTAACCAACTTTCATTACAAGCAAATGCAAAACACACTTTAAAAATTTGCACAAGTGTTGAAGCAACAGTCACTTCCAGATTTTTTATTGCATTAAATACAATAAATGAAACTCATTCAGTAAGGTAATGCACTAGACAAAAGCAAGTTTTATAACATATATTTTTTTCAGTGCTTTAGAAGCTATAGTTTAGCCACAAAATTTGCACAAAAGCGGCGTATTTTCGAGGGCTAGCCTATACCCTAGCGTTAAAAATAGAATTTTTGCAATACGACTTACAGTTTTTTAAATATGCGCGGGCAAACATACGAACATAAATTTTTTTTTTTTTTTTTTTTTTTTTATACCACTAAGGTGGCAAACAAGCCTACGGCCCGCCTGATGGTAAGCGGTCACCGTAGCCTATGGACGCTTGCAACACCAGGGGCATCACTCGCGCGTTGCCGACCCTTCAGAAATCTAATAACTTCTTTTTTGAAGAACCCCATACTGTAGTCCTTAGAGAAAACCTTGGCAGGGAGCTCATTCCACAACCCAAGGGTTCGCGGGAGGAAGTTTCTCTGAAACCGCACTGTTCGCGACCATTTTGGTTCCAAAGTGTGAGAATGAATTCCCTGTCGATGGCGAGCGGTGCGATGGTAGAAAGTAGCCGTGGGCATCATTTCGAACAATTCCTCAGAACACAATCCATTGTACAAGCGGTAGATACACTTATCTGAAATTTAGCACGCATGTTTAGAAGCTGGTATATATACAAAAAGTGTGTTATTCTGACAATATTACATACATACGGGTCAAATTGATACCCTCCTTTTTTTAAGTCGGTTAATAAAAACCCGACAAGTATGTGATACATTAAGTCGGGGGTTCCTTTGAATGATAATGGAATGGACTGGAACGAAGGATGGACATGACGAAATTATAAGGCTTCCGTTTTTGCCATTTGGCTAATTATGTTAGTTTGTTTTTAAGTTATAAAAAGTTAAAGTAGTGTAACTGCATGGCCGTTTTTTTCAATTGTACAATTTAGGGCCAGTTTTGATTTCCTCTAAAGATTGACCGGCATCATATTAAATAGTACATTGTTCACCAAAAGGTGAAAGTGACTGATTACCGTCGAGGTGGGAATCGTCTTTCATCCCGAGTGATACATAGTGCTTTACACTACAAATGCGAGGATAATAAAATATAATTAATTAAAGTTTTAATTTACTTAACAAATATTAATTCACCTTTATAACCTTACCTTTATAAACATAGATGGCGCTGTGCCGAATAATTACAAGCTATGGTTATATTTTCTGTTGTTTATAAATACTGAGTTATTTTTTCATAATGGTTCGCTTTTAAAAACACAGATGGCACTGTACCAAATAAAAAGAAGCTATTTAATTGTTTCCTCAGCTTTAAAACTGGTTTTTTTATTGTACTTTCTTTCCTCTAAACGGGCAAGAAAGTAATAATCTCTGCAAACACGTACTTTCAACCCTATTTTTGACTATGCATGAAGGCTTTCAGAGCATGAGTAGTGTAAATTATATTACTGGCCGATTTTTTTAAATCGTGTAATGTAAGGTCGTTGTTTTTTTTTAAATACTAATTTCTTACTTAACATGGTTCAAAGAATTTATTACTAAACTAGATAAAGGTGAGAAATTAAAAGTTCTTAAATGTCATCTACCTAAAAGGTTTCCTAGTTAGGACTTCGAGAAGTTGCTAAATGCAAGCTTAGACTTGTTCAATTATCCCGCTTATTATCCGCACAGTTTGCCGTAAATGAGAACGGCTTCTTCACTGACCAAAGACCCTGTATGTATAGAATATAGTTACCTATACGAAAAATGTTTTCCTTATTTGGTCGGGTAATAACGTTTTTCAACGACTGCTTTTTTGTTTTTTGCACACTGGGCTAGCGGAGACTCTATGTGAGAATAGAGTTCACAAATTGCTTTTATTACGTGCATAAGAGCGTCGTTACGTGGAAGCGCGTTATGAAGATTGCCTTGTTGGCTCCAAGTTGTTTGTGTGCACATAAAAGTGGGGTTATTTTAATAAATATTTAGACTACAACAGGAAAGTTTGCATTAGCTTAATGTAGCTCTAGCGACCCGTCACGGTTATCCAATTATCTACGTACACGAATGCTATACAGCCAGTTTGTAATTCAACTTGTTTTATTTTGCAGAACAATGTATTTACTGCGGAGTTATCTATCTCTTTCAAAATAATAGATACACAGCTAAAAAAACTTCAATAGGTATCAGCATTCTTTCGGAGGCTCTCTGTGACTCTTACCGCACGACCAATACCATAGGCTTCGCATGATGTTTATTTACGACCACCACGAAAATCTAAATTAGTGATTGATAGATTTGAATTTATTTGAACACACTTCGCCAGTACAGGTGTCACAAGTATATTTTTCAATTTTTTACTCTTAAGAACAAACTTTTTTTTACACATATTTTTTTAACACAAACGGATATAATGAAAGCATTCCCTGATACAGAAAAAGCGTTGCGTATGTTTCTGTGTTGTGTACTGTATTAACAAACTAAAAGAATAAAAAGATATCTTCGATCCCGGATAAGCGACTACCGTTTGAACAGTTTAGCAATCGTTAATACAGAAAGCTGACTTAACAAAATCCGTCGTTTATGACATTGTCATAAACGAATTCGTCAACCAATTTGTCCATCGCAAAAGCATGCAAAGCCTTTTTTCCATTTACAAAAGAATTTAGCACTTACGCTTTTTTATCAAGTTATGGGGCGGAAAACCTTGTAGGCCTAGAGCGCAAAATTTCAAAATCGCCCCTGGATATGCTGTCTAAAACTCAGAGATTTATCATAGAAACAATAAAAAACGTTCTAAAAATACCTTACAACTAGTTATAAAATATATTTCTGTAGAAGCATGTACAAATTTTTTAACTGGCAGTGCTAGTTAGCAGAGTAAACACTCTTAAGGTTAAAGAATTAACCCGTCAAGACGCTCACTCATTAATAGATAGCGTAAAAATTTTAAATACTGAAAAATAGGCTTTAGTTTCCGAAAAAGGCTTTAGTATTATAATGGACTACATAAATACGCTCTGCGAGATTATAGAGAAGACAGAGAAGTTTAATCGGCCTCTTTGCGTAGCGTTCCTGCACTATGAAAAAGCCTTCGATTCTATCGAGATTTGGGCGGTGTTATAGACTCTTCAGCGGTGCCACATTGACCATCGGTGCATCGAAGTGCTAAAGTGTTTGTATAAAAGAGCCACGATGTCCGAGCTCCGAAACTATTAACTACTGCTTTGTTTAAAAGGATATGCGTCGAAAAGGATATGGCGTCAACATATATAGCGAGTTCATCACTCACCTTTGATTTGCCGACAACATAGTGGTCATGGCAGAATCACTGGAAGACCTAGGCACGATGCTTAGAGGCCTCAGCAGAGATTCCCAACAGGTTGGCCTTAAAACGATTATGGATAAAACGAAGGCAATTTTTAAAGTCTATGTCGCGCTAATACCAGTTGTTAATATGTCTCTCGAAGTTGCTGGCGAATACACATACCGATATAGGGCAAGTAGGTCCAACTTTGAGCAAGAGGTTAACTGAAGAATCCCGCATAGTTGGGCAGCGTTCGGGAAACTACGCAACTTCTCTTTGTCTATAATACCTCAGTGCCTTAGTGATGTGTGTTGCCATCAGTGATGTGAAGCGGCTCGTACTAAGGAGCGCTGGTTTTTATAAATAATGATCTACATAAGAAACAATATGTTTTAGATTTAACTTATAATAAATAATTATAATGCTTCGATTACTCTTTATGTTAAAATAGAATTTCACTAAAAACATTCTGTACACACGCAGCTTACTCAAGATTTAGTATGGATATGGAAACGAATTTCAGTACTAAGATTAGAGCTAAAATCAACGAGTGTGAAAGAGAAAGCTCGAAACAGTCTCACACGTGAAACAGAAGATTTTGTATGAAAATTTGTATGAATTAGCAAAATGTGGAGCGCTGCTCCTAGGCTATGAGCCAGCAGGCAGGGTGCCTTCGGTCCGACGACGCCGACGGCGGCATCGCGGTTTTTCGATCAGTGTCCCGAAAGTCGTTTCGGTGAACGGTCTGATAACGAAGAACGTCGACCAACACCTACACTAAGACGCTTTAGTTGGAGGTTTGGCTCAAGGGACGAATGCAGAAGGCAGTGATCGTATAAACGGCACGCATTGTCCGGAGGTTTCTCAGTATGTAGCCCTGACCGCCGCTAGTAGTTTGGGCCTTGTTCCGTTGTCGACGGCACTCTAGTTTTTAAGTTTGTATTTTTACATACATTGTAATACACCTAAAAATTAAGAAATAAAATAAATCATACTAATATTATAAATGTGAAAGTTTGTCTGTTTGGATGGATGGATGGATGTTTGTTACTCTTTCACGCTTCCACCACTGGACGGTGGTTGAAGCGTATTTGGGATGAAACTTGGCATACACATAGGTTGGGTCCTGGAATAGCATATAGGCTACTTTTTATCCCGAAAAATTCAAAAGTTCCCGCGGGAATAATTAAAACATAGTTAAACAAGCAATAACTGCACCTATAGCTTGCTATAGCAAATTTTGATAGTATACCTAATTAAGGAGTTCCTCGCCGATAGCCGAATTCAGTGCGGGCGGTGCCGCTGCCAAATTAGTATACCTAATTAAGGAGTTCGTCGCCGATAACCGAATTCAGTGCGGGCGGTGCCGCTGCCAAATTAGTATACCTAATTAAGGAGTTCGTCGCCGATAACCGAATTCAGTGCGGGCGGTGCCGCTGCCAAATTAGTATACCTAATTAAGGAGTTCCTTTCAGATAACCAAATTCAGTGCGGGCGGTGCCGCTGACAAATTAGTATACCTAATTAAGAAGTTCCTCGCTGATAACCGAATTTAGGGCAGGCGGAGCCGCTGGCGAAGTCTAGTAAACTTATATGATAATAATATTATCATGATATTTTTGGATATGGCCCCAAACCAACTATAATGGCTTGTATTATGCGTATACCAGACCAGACATAAATAGAATTACTAATTTAATTTTTTTGTGTTATTACATACATATGTCTATATAGTTAATTTAAGTCATGCCGTGACAACGAGGGGTTGCGGTTCTCATCGAAACGGCGGCACTCAAAAAAGCCGTCGCGCTTAGACCCGATTTGTTCGGAAAAGTATGAAGAAGTACTCGTCTCAGACCGGTGTGACGTTAGTTCTAGTTATCTCCGTCGCGCCTACATTCAGTGCGCGTCGTCAGTCTCGCCCAGCCGTTGTGAGGAAAGATAAACGCAATTCGCGCGCACGATTGACTCGTCAGTCCATCGTATTTAAAATTCTCGTTAAGGATTTAATTTGTCAACTGTCGGTATAGTTTGCGTCATTGGATTAAAACATTTTTTGGAACTGCGTGCAGTGACATTTATTGTTAAGTGCAAGGTGAATTGGAATATCATCAGCTCAAGTAAAAGCAAAGGTGTCCAACCTACCGAGGAGACGCATTCCCGGGCCTGAACTAGTAAACCATACACACTACACACATACATTTACCACAATACGTTTACTCGTGACAGGCCTAGAAGTCGTTAGTAGTAGATGTAATTTTTCTTACGGCCTAAGTACGGCCCAACTTTAATCTAACACGATTATTATTTAAAATATTTATCACATAAATGTTTTCACTATGCGGGGATCGAAACCACAATTCTTATAAGAATATTTTGCTCACAGTAACCATAAGCATAAATATTTATATTTATTGTACTTATGCTAGAACTCTGAATAAATTATGTATACCTACCTACAACTTCTAAAATAAGAACTGCATCTTTGTGAATGCAAACAGCAGAGATTTGCCTGTGAACTGAATTGCTAACAAGCTTCTTAGGTACTATTAGGTGCAGTTATCGTCTAACTGCACACAGAGCGAAGTGATCGTCAGCGTACTGTTATTTGCCTTTTATAAAACCAAGCTCTGAAATGTTAGTGATATATGCAACCATAGAGTAAACTGTATGTATAACATGGATTGTTATTGTTATTTAACTAAAGCTTATATACTTCGGTGAGAAATCTTATCGGAATAACATATTTCTGAATGTGTTGAATACATATTTTTAACTGACTTCCAAAAGGAGGTTCTCAATTCGGATGTTTATATTTTTTTTTTTTTTATGTATGTTCGGGCATAACTCCGTCATATATAGATGGATTTGCAAAATTGTTTTTTTATTTACGGTATACTTCCGTGGTGCTTCCATATTAATGTAGTGAATTTAAAACTTAGGCTTTTGGTAAAAAAAAAAATTGGTTTTAATTTGGAACTGTTGGTTTATGATTGTATTGTATTTTTTCTTACGACTTCTCAAATTACTTTCAATTAGTCCAGGTACAAAGATTAATATCTTCAAAAATGAGATTAACTGCCCCTATATCTATACAATATGTATGTATATGTATACTAACAACACTACGGACAGAAATCCCTAATCACAAAACCGAATTAACATTACAGTGCAACTAACAAACTATTCTTACCTTCTGACCTTGAGTGTTTGGTCGCTAGTGTCGTTGTAAGATTACGCCATTTTAATATGGCGACTGTAGTTTTGATTTTCGACCACCAGGTCAGAAAAGTTTGTTACATTATGCATGCCAACGATCAGAACGAAAGAAAAACAATTAGTCCCCCTGCCCCCCCACTACCCTTGTGCCAGTCAATTAGGTCCTTTGGATGCTTCGTTGCGACGTGAAGGAATAACAATTTAGGAGTGAGGAATAGAATCCTATTTTAATATTATAAATGTGAAAGTTTGGATATTAGTATATTTGTTACTGTATCACGCTTCAACCATTGGAAGAACTGGGATGAAACTTGGCACACATATAGGTTAGGTCCTGGAATAGGACATAGGTTACTTTTTATCCCAAAAAATTCAATGATTCCCGCGGGAATAACTAAATCCGAGCTTAAACGAACAATAGCTACCGCTAACATCATTAGTAGCAATCTTCATCAGTATAATTAAGGTGTTAATTAATGAGTTCCAAACGGATAACCAAATTTAGGGCGGAAGGAGCCGCTGGCATAAGTAGGAATATATCTAGGTTTTAAAAAATAATTTTTTTTACGATACGGCAAGCACTGAATGCAGTGCAGAGTAATTTTAAATTAATCGGTGAAATATGATTACGAAGAGTGAGGGAAAAATACATTACGGATAGGTTCTAATCTCGTCAGACAATAGTTTTGTGTAATCGAAGTCTGCAAGGACATTAAAACTTTGTACTTATAATTTTCTAATGACAAATTGCATTTGTTGAGTGAGATGAATTGGTGAGATCTAGTTAGTGATTTGTCTTTCAATAGTGAATAAAATTACCTTTCCGACGCATTTAACCAAAGTCAAAGTCAAAGTCAAAGTCAAAATGGTTAAGTAAGTGGTTAAGTACTAAAATATAGATAGTATTAGTGTAAAATATTACAATTCTTGTGTATTACAAATAAGCTGTTTTTAAGTGATACAACGAACAGTCTCGTGCCGCGATTTCACAAAATCCTGGCACCCGAATGAAGTTGCGGTGACGATGTGGATTTATTCACTCTGTCAGATTATTCAAACGACTGTGAAACAATAAAAAATGTCAGAAACTAAAAAAGTATTAGAATCGCTTTGCTTGTCAAAAGCGTTAAGAGATTCGTTCAATCGAACGAAGACGATCAAAAATGCTTGTAAGGCATGTGAATTTTTAAACGTTGGCAAGCAATGTCCCTATATGATGTTCTTCCTTTAGAAATTCCTCGGCTTATAAATATGCAATTCCTTTTAACCCTATTTATTAAATGCTTAACAAAATACACCAGAACTTATAACATTAGGATCGTAAAATTAATATTTAGGAAGTGACTGAAGAGAAGAACTTGAACTCTCGTCTTTAACGATTTCCATCTTTCGCAACTTTAAAGAAATCGCTAAAATATTTTATTAGGTACCTAACATATATAAGGTAGCTTTGTCTATTTTTTTTTGCTTCTATGATACAGACCGACGGGTGTACAACATGCGACATATAGAGATGAGAAGGACATAGCTACTTTTAAAAATGTTAAGATAGTCTGATTAGCGTATACTGAGTATAATTTGTACGAAATATGATTATTAAAGCGTTTTAAATGAATTCACATAAGGAGCACTAAGGGTCCCGTACAAACTTTTTATATGTAAATAGTTCTTCCATCATGAGATCAAGTCTTACAGGTTTAA
Organism: Apoda limacodes; assembly: GCA_946406115.1. Classification (NCBI taxonomy): domain Eukaryota; kingdom Metazoa; phylum Arthropoda; class Insecta; order Lepidoptera; family Limacodidae; genus Apoda; species Apoda limacodes. The sequence continues at coordinate 41,057,506 of OX291541.1, forward strand.
TGCCTTAAGTATCAATTTTTGGATTTTTTCCTATATCTGTAATGTAACATCTTGCTTCTTGTCAATTTTCATGATTCTAGGTCAATGGGAAGTATCTTATAGGTTTTGATTTATTTGTAAATGCCAAAATATACGACAAAAATGGCCGTATTTCAGCCGTAGTTTTTTATTGCGTTGATTTAGAAGCTTAATTTTTTTACAGCTTCAAGGGCCCGTAGACCTTATGTAACTTGATACCTTCACGCGGCTCTGAGAGAAGGGTCATGACAGACAGACAGACAGACAGACACATAGACAGACGGACAACAAAGTGATCCTATGTGTTCCTTTCTTCCTTTTGAGGTACAAACCATAAAAATGTCAAGTGTGAGTCGGATTAGCGCAATAAAAGTCACGTAGGTAAGTATAAAAATATCAAAGTTTTTAACCGACTTCAAAAAATAATAATGTTCTTATAGAATGTTTGACAAGTACGAGGTGGATTGGCGCACACAGGGTTAATAGGAAATTAGCAGACGACTTTGGTATACATATATTTAGGATTTTGTGAGCCAATCACGGGCGTGTAACGTATATAAATAAATTTTGATATATGGGGTCATTTTTTCAAATTAAAATTTTAAAAAAGAAGTTTTGCAAAAATCAAATAAGAGGGCTTGTAGAAAAGAAGAAAATAAAATTTTCCTTTAAAATTTTAACTATCAACTTATAACCTCATTATACACAATTTATATGATCATAAAAGCTTGTCGCGCGATTTACTTGTGTAAAAAAACTAGTACCTATTTAATTGAGTAACTTAATCTGCTAAGTTCGATTTTTTTAGATTACAGTTTAATTAAATACTTATAGTTAAGTACTCACGCAAACCTCGCGACAATTTTTATAATTTTTATAATTATAATTATAATATTATAATTTTTATAATTATAAAAATTGTTTATTATGAGGTTATAAGTTGATAGTTAAAATTTTAAAGGAAAATTTTATTTTCTTCTTTTTAGAGCATTTACATAAAAAGGTTTTTTTGCTTTTAATTTATTTTTTACTTTTAGTTATCGCTGGCTAGGTTTCTGAGTCTGACGAAACACAGTTCCGGGTTTGATTTAAAGGGTTGTCCTTCTCCTGGACAGGATGCAGACCAATGCTGATGACGCCCATCTCACCAAATCACACAAGTCAAAGTTAATCAACCGATGCTACAGGCTCAAAAAATTCTACCTAAAGAATAATCGAGGCCTTTACACGAAATTTTTAACCTGCCTTTTTATTCTCAGCGAACCGTTTGATTTAATACCCATTCTATAAGAAAGCATAAAAAATTTCAAAAATCCGCCATATTGGATTAAAAGAGCTGTCAGAATATTTTTTTTTTAATTATTCGCGGCAAGCCCTTTTATTGGATACCCATATTGCAGAAGTGCATAAAAAATAACTATTCCGCCATCTTGGATGTTTTGCCATATTGAATTTAGAATGACGTCACACTCTTTTTTTCGAGTTACTCTCAACAAGCCCTTTCATTTGAAACCCATATTGTAGAAATGCATTAAAAATAGCTATTCTGCCATCTTGGATGGTCCGCCATATTGGATTTAGACGTCACACAGCTTATCGTGTATTGTCATCCAAACTAAACGCGTATACAAAATTTCAGCTCAATCGTTTGAAGATATCTGATTCAAAATTGAGTAGCAAGATTCCACCCGAACAAACTACATTGCAAGTTAAACAAAGCTTTTTAAAATAGATGGAAATTGATAATGCCCTCCGAAACAAGAACAGATAGTTCTTGAATAAAATAACGTAGCAAATCTCTTAATATTGGGCGTAGGTACTTATACTAACAAAATCAACAAAATGTACCAACTGGTATCAAATAAAAGGGATTGTTGCGAGGATCTCAAATGTATGTTTTTGAATGATTTTAAAAATAATTATTTTTAAGTTATATAAGAACATAGATAATAAAAACTGTCCAAGTGCGAGTCTGGCTCGCGCACCGAGGGTTCCGTGCAAACTTATTATAAGTATGTTCTTGTATATTATTAAAAATATTTTTATTATATGATATAAGAAAAAATTACGGTTTTCGCAATTTTTCCTTTATCTGTGCTATAAGACTTTACTTCGTACCAAATTTCAAGATTCTGAGTTCACGGGAAGTACCTTTCGTAGATAGGTTTTGATTTCCTTGTGAGTTTCGAAAATTTGCGGAAATTTGCGGTATAAACGGCTGTATCTTTTGATTACGTTGGCTTAGAATTTTAATTTTTCACAACTTCAAGAGACAGTAGACCTGATTATTTGATATAAATTTGAGCTTGATACCTCCACGCGTTTCTGAGAAAAAGGGTCTTGACAGACAGACAACAAAGTGATCCTATAAGGGTTCCGTTTTTCTGTCGAGGTACGGAACCCTATAAATGTACAATTCTTCTCTTATCTTTGCAACTTTTGCGCCTTAAATTAAAAAAAAATACAAAAAAAACCTATGAGAAGTGGCTGGTCTTAAAATAACATGGTAAATCTTGTTATATTGGGCGTAGTAAATAAACTTAAAAACATTTTTTGGGTAGGTACTTAATTAATAAAATAAAGCGCGCTGGTTCACAGTAGTGCTACTGTATAGACCCTTACGTTCTTGAAAAAGGGCTTATGCTAATCTCTGCGGCTCAGTTGTCCCGTAAAATATGGCCCTTTCATTTTGTACCACTTGTATTCGGAATAAGTCGTACGCTATTCACATGCAAAGTGTCAGGCCGCAGTTTTAGAATAAATAGGACACTGTGCAGGCCACAGAGTACTTATGAGGGCACAGAATATCAAAGCAATATTATTAACATAATTATTACATGTGATATTCTTTACAGATTGAGACCACCGTTTACTTTTATGGTTGTGTTCCACAATGCAACGAAAAAGGAGTTGATAGTGGCTGCCTTCTGACACCCTGTTTACACATAAATAAAAATATTTCGAGTTATCACTCGAAAATCGGGCCACTGATGGAATTGTAGGTCGAATTTGAAAATTCGGGCTTGGTTACGATGAAAAGATTAACTGCATCTGCGAAAAACAATACAGTTATCGGTCAAGCCATCTCCGAGAAAAGAGTAATAGAAGATTTGCATATTGTAGGTTTTGAGTTGCCGAACATACGGGTGTGTCGATTTTTTCAACTTTTGATTTTTCTAGTTTAATACCTCTCAGAAGTTGTATGGTTGACCAACATAAAATTCTACATTTTTACTTTTTTATTTTGGTAAGTACTTATGGCTCGTTCAATGACTTTGAAGCTTGTGAAAATGTCTCAAACAAGAAGGTATTAGTGCAATGGTATTCCACACATTTTTTTGAGCTTATAACGCTGTAAAATGTTGATGGAAAATCAGCAGGAACTTCAAGCAAAGAAAAAGAAATCTTAAGTTGTTCTAGCTGTTATTGGAGTGTGGAAAACTGTGACAATAACAACTTAAGTTGTTCTAACTGTTATTGGAGTGTGGAAAACTGTGACAATAACAACTTAAGTGGTTCTAGCTGTTATTGGAGTGTGGAAAACTGTAACAATAACAACTTAAGTTGTTCTAGCTGTTATTGGAGTGTGGAAAACTGTGACAATAACAACTTTTTCTGAGAGCATGGTGCGTCGACTGATAATGACATATATTGTAATCAGAACAGACAGTTACTGATAAATTATAATAAAGAGCAAAAATGTAAATCATAGTTGGATAAAATGAGTAACTTAATAAACGAATCTACCATCCTGTTTGACATTTTAACATGCAAATGCAAAGATTTTGTCTTGTGTAAATGCGGAAGGTTTCATTGTTTAAAAATTGAAATCGAGGAAAAGCATGCTTCGCTTTAACTCTATAAAAGACTTAAAGTAGTGTTTAATAAATAGACACTATGGTGAAAACTTATAACTGTACATATATTATGATTGATGTTTTAGTTAAAAACAAATTCAGATGTCCTAATTTTTTTTATTGTAAGTCACAAATAACTTTATTTCTAATTATTTAACATTTCATGTGAATACTGGATATAATTAACATAATAACAATATCTGAACTTATCCCGGAAAATGTTTTTTTTTAAACTTTAATTCATTTGAGCCAGCCAAAAGTATGTTAAAATTGCATTTTTTTCGAAATATTATATTAGGTAAGATCAATACACAACTTTTGAGTTTTGTATTGATTACCTTTTAATAATTGAGTAACTTTTAATTGACTGGTTGCGAAACTCAGTCGCTATTGCGGCTGAAATGAAATTTTTACATGCTTTAAAATATTTTTTTATTCTAACATGTATAGTTTTTTTTTCGTTTTTCGCATTTATTCTTCAAAACTACGCATTTTAGAGAAAAAATACAAGAGTAAAATATTTTAAAGTTTTAGTTTTCCCGCTATAGCATGCGTGTAGTATGTGGTAATATTTCTTATTCAATTTATTCAAATAGACAATCCTTTACTCAGATGGATAAATTGTGATAAAAATTACAAATTGCCAAAAGCAAGGTCTGATTTATGAACCTCATACGTGATTCCGATAAGCTACAATATCTCCAGAAATTTATGCTACGTCCGTGATACTATTATCAACAGATTTAGGCTACACGAAACCTTTCAAATGACCTGATATATGAGGCATTCAAGTAAACTGATGTACTGGATGATTTTTTAGGGTTTCGTATCCAAAAAGTGCCAACGGAACCCTATTACTAAGCCTGCGTTCTCTGTCTGTGTTTTCGACCTATTATAAAGCACCAATGTAACTACCAAAGTCATTACATATTTTTAATTTTCTCTTGTACGGAGTGGAGTCTTTGGATCAGACGGGTCCTTAAACTGCTCCCAGTAGATTCTGTACTCAGAGACCATAAGCGGATGCAGCGGTAGACGAGCTCTATGCATTTTAGTATCCTGCCGGGAATACTAAGATTTAAGACTTAGTTTTCTTAACTGCGTCAACGTTTAGTAGTTTGTATGTTAGCTAAGTTAGGCTTAGTCATGTGGGAACGATGGCTTTAGTTGACCACATTATTCTCGACAAGACAACCCCAATTAAAAAATCTTTTGATTGAACTATAGGCGGTTAATGCTGACAGGATGTAGGCTTTCTGTTCTTTACTGTTCTGAAAGTTCTGAAAGTCCCAAAAATTAAGTAAATTTTATATTATTTCAAACTAAAACTCTTATTTTAATACACTTGGTTAATATAATCTTCATTTTGATGTATTTATTATACTGTGTATGTATTTAGAATACAAATATATATTCTCTATAAATAGGTTATTATTTCTTTTCTTGGAAAAAGCGAGCTGAAATACCTTGTTGCACACAGGATTCTAAGAGTAGTCTTAACAATAAGATCCTTCGTTACACTCAAGATTCAATACAGCGTCCGTGACGTAAATAACCTACTATTCTCGTTTTTGAGCAGGAAGAAAATGAAACTTATCGGTAAGTATATCGTAATATAATTTCTTTGTTTAAGGTACCTATTCTGCCAACGAGCGCTTGTTATGTAAATAGATCTGTATTTTTCAGAACCGCTATGTAAATTTTGCCTGTAATGTAAGTAAAAGGTATTTCATTATCTATCTCTTCAAAGCAGCAGTTCTGGAATACTTTTCCTCTTGTCTCGTTTTATTTAATAAGTATTTCACTTAGTTTTTGGGTCTCCAGACCTTTATAATTTATACTAAAGCCAGACTGACATTTAAGTTGACGACTCTACAGTGAAATGTAAAAAGGATTTTACTCACATAAATGATAAAATAAATATAAAGGTTTGTGTGTTTATTTGTATGTTTTAGTAACATCATGTAACTTCTATCTAGTGTTAGGATTGTAAAAGCTATATATATGTATGCATAGATTAAGAAAAATTATGGAAGAGTGTACGATCTTCATCTGCTATCATTACACGCATATCAAAGTCATAGTCGACACTATATTTGTACTTTAAAACCAACGTTTACGGCTCGGCTTCATAGTCTATGGAAACTTACAACTTTAGCGCATTACTCGCGCGTTTTTAACCCTATGTAATCACTTAAACGAATTATTTTTTTCTAAGGTGTAAGAGCGATATGATGGTAGATAAGATGAATATGTCGAGTAATTTTTAGCACACAACCCATTATGCAATCGATTAAAAACACACAAGAGGGTAAAGTCTATCATTCCATGTAATAGTAAGATACCGCTTGTGACTTCTCTGGAATACGGGTGCACCCGCCCAGATTTGGCACCAGTACTCCAAGTGGGCTGGACTAGCGACTTTATAAGTATCAACCTTTTGCCCCGAGGTGATATTAATTTATCCTCAAATTCACAGCCTGGCTGAGTGCGCATACTGTAAATAATGTTATTACAATGAGGCTAATGAATGATTTGACTTTCTTAGTTTTGTAAAAATCACAAGTAGCACTAGGCTTTCACCACATCATACTATTGATTATACTATACTAACTCAAAGGGTTTCGTTCTTTCGAGACTTCTCACTATATCCTTATTATTGAAGAGCCGGATTGCCTTGACGTCCAAATGATGATGAAATCTATACTCGTAATCTTCTGCATGTTATCGATAATTTTATAAACAAACTTTACTTTAAGACTTCAGTGGAGGTCAAAGTTCCTTATGTACCAGGATGCATTCGTTGGATGATTGGGGACGACTGAGTGGATAGTAATATTTTGATTATGGATAAAGTAGAATGTCTCCCAAGCAGCCAATACATTGTTTTGTATGGTAGTTCTAACTCATCATATTTTTCTAACTTTCCAAGTCTTTCACTCACTTTGCGTCAGGTGTCTTGCCTATTTAATATAAAAGTTTACTGTATTTTCACATGGTATTATTTTGGTAATAATAAATACCGGACAGTACCTACTCATCTTCTTGTTCGTAAAGTTTATATGTAAATCAATTTTTATTTATTAAGACGATAAAGATTATGACTTATAAAGCAGCAACCTTTACCCCAAAGTGACAGATGCCAAGTTAAACTTATTTTTTTGAAATAACCTCAAAACTAAACATGTCGGTCACTGACCTCTACTACTACAGTAGAGGTCAGTGATGTCGGTGAAGTCTTCTTGGGTCCCAATAGAGCCAATAAATTTCAAGATGTAAGAGGTATATTTCTGTTATTGTGAAACCATATCACAGATAATATAATACTATACTACCATAGTAAATAAGGTGGAAAATCCATAGACTTGTGTCGTAGTCGGGATGAATCAAATGTCAGATGGACAAAAGGGCCAAGCTGGTATCCGGGTGCTCCCGTCCAGAGAATTTGAGCAATATTTAAAATGGATTTTAGGGTGGACATAGGCTATATTTTTAAGATAGCTAGAAGGAGAGAAAAGGATATAAATTAAAAAGATTTATTATTCTTGATCAAGAGTTTCCATTTAAATATTTTTTAGTCGGGACACTGTTCCGCTAACGACCGAACGGTGCGGCGCCTACAATTAACTTTTGTACTTACCCTTATAAGTTTTAATCTAATATTTGCACGTACCAGAACATTACCTTTTTTTATATTAGGGAAACCCTTCATTAATGATATGACCAAACGTAGATTGACATATCATCAAACGCTGATTTTAACGATATGGTCAATTTAAGTACTATATCATGCAATACGACCATTTCATGAAATGGCTGGACATACATGAAGTGATCAATTCTTAGATCTGGCCGCGACATACGTATACATGTATATCTAATCACATACAAGCGAGTTTTCCAATTTACTTACATCCCGCATTTCGAATAAAATACTAGCATACTAGCTACTTTCAGAGCATATGTAGCGAAAGCGTACTAATCTTTTCTATAGTGATATCCACGAATATTGTTCATAAAATATTCCTATTTTGGAACTCGTTTATTAAGTAATTTTCATTTGTAATTTAAACAGAATTTCATTATCCTCTCAGAACCGTTTTAAGCGTCACTTACGCTTCCTTCCCAGAGAAGAGGTCGTTTTGTTTCGTAAATAAAGTGCTCACCCATCTGTTTAATTTCTTTGTCGTTGAAGTACTTTATTTTGAAGAATTAATTTATTTTTGATTGTTAACGACTAAAAATTTTATCAAATTTCTAAGCAAATAAATTAGTAAGCAGTGGTAGCATTAACAATTATTTAATCTATGTTAATTTGCTGCAGTCACAATTAACAAAAAACGAAATAACTGAGTCTTAATTGTTACTGTCACTATAAATATATTATCGATAGTAAATTGGTGCCATCATTATTTAAAAAATATATTAATTGTAAATTGCAATTAAACTTTATCTGACACTAAATAAAAATAAATTATAGTTCAGGAAATGAGTTTGATCGAACTGAATTAGTTAGTTTAGTAATATGATTATTATTTTCAATTTCATATAAAAAAATATTATTGTAGTTTTCATGTGATATTGTACATAAAAAAGAAAATTTGCGTACATTTCAACCGAACCTAAACTAAAATTCAACGCATAACCTAAATGGTCACGCTCAGTGCGGTTTCAGAGGAACTTCCTCCTGCCAATGCTTAGATTGTAGTATGGAGTTCTTTAAGAAGTTATTAGATTTTTGAGGGGTTGGCAACGCTCGGGTTATGTTCCTGGTGTTGCAAGCGTCCATAGGCTATGGTGACCCCTGACCATTAGGTGGACCATAAGCTTGTTTGCCACCTACTAGTAACTTATGTATTAATTTCCACATTATAATAATATATTAACAAAATCCTATACCACTAAAAATAAACTACCCACTATTAAACATATTGGTACACAAAACTTAAAGATAATAATTAATCATAAAAATATAATATAATGAAAATTGTATCTAATAATTAAATATTAAATACATACTTATCATGTTAATCGATTTTGAAATCCATCCACATCATTTCACTTTATTAATTTACTAGCTTTTGCTCGCGCCCTAAATTTTGTTATCGGCGTGGGATTTAAACGGCAACTTCTCAATTATAAACCCACTCACACTCGTTTTCAAGTAACCTTTCGCGGGACTCAAATTATCTCCATGACAAATTTCAACTTAATCGGGAATGCAATATAACGCATCAACCCGCTTACAATCAGCGTTTAATGACACCGATACGATTTGGTCCTGATGAAGATCTGTGATGCGAAACGTACGGGTGACCGGTCAGTGTACCTAGTAGATAAAGGAAGGGGGCTTCGGCGGGTAGTGCCTCATATATCTGTTTAGCTCAGGCGTGTAGCGGCGGCAAAGGGGAATCCCCCGCCAGGTGAGGAGTTATATCTGGAGAACGCCTTATCATATTTTGCTTGCCCATCGGTATGTCGGTATTTATGTGTGACGTCAACCTTAATTCGTAGCAGTACGATCTGATGTTTGTAATTAGTAAACTTCACTAATTCTTAGAAAGGTGTTTGTAAACGTTAATTAGCCTTCATTGTAATGACAAGTAGTGATTTATCTGCCCACTTTAATGAAACTGTTTTTAATCTTTAGTCAGCTTTATATGTTGATATTAATAACCCTACTCAAAATACGAGGAAAGTTTTGTAGGTTTTGTAAAATTCTGTAATCCGAAGTACAAATTATTAATTACGGAAATTAATAAAACTAATTTGTGGGTTTTTTTTTATTAATCAATAAAATGTACTTAAATTTATATTGTTTTGGAATTTCCAGAAAAAAAAATTGAATTTAATAAAATTTAGTATTTACGCATTTTAAAACAGTTTTTTAATTCGAACAACATTTTTTTCTCCGTGTTCATAATATTAGTATAGATATATAATTTTTTTTTATTATTCTTTATTATATTAACCATTTATATTTACTTATCAATTATTTAGCATCCATAACTATTGAACCATTTCTAAACCTATGAGAATACGATTCACGGCGCCTCGCAGCGTGCTTCATATTCATACAAACGAATTTTACACTTGTTTTTGACATTTACTGATCAAATACTATGAAATTTTGTAGACATGATCTTAAGCTGAATATATATGTCTGTGGTTTTCCAAAATCCTAAAAAATGTTTTAATCTTATTTGAGACCATTTGTATGACAAACTAGCCCTCGGGTAAGAAAAAGCATCATTTTGTACTTGGTACGAAATATACTATATTTGCAAGAAGTAGGTACGTAAACAGCGTGGCCTTGCTAGAGCGACTGCCGCGTGACAGCTCATTTTCAGTGTACACTTCTAAGGTCTAAGACGTCACCGCGAGATGTAGAAGAAGAGTCAAACATATATTTGTGTAATGTCCTCATTTCAATCTGTACAATAATGTAAATAGATGTTTTGTTACTTTTAAACTTTTGGAGTATAAAGCTTTTAAAAGTCCATGTTTATGCCCACCGATATGACAACAAAAACGTTCATCGAATTTACGTTAAAAATATACGCACCCGACTAAAATAACAAACTCATTGACTTCGCTCACGTAAGGCAATATAAGGGACTTTTTCTGTAATTGGTCACGTATCGTTTGAAATTGTAAACCCAAAATAATAATTACCTACTCCTTATCAGCCTCATACGTCCCCAATGTGGTGGCACGGAAGCCTACCCTCACCTGGCCTGATTTGGGCCATAGTCTACACGTGGACTTCATTTACTTCTTTTTTTTTGATGTGTGGAGGTTTCCTCATAATGTTTTCCTTCACCGAAAAGCCAGTGGTGTGAATAATCAATGAACTTTAAAATTAATAAGTACACGCTGGACTTGAACCTACGTCACTCAGGACACAAGGTGAAATCGAAACCCATCGGCCACCACCGACTTTTTTTAAGGCATGTAGTAGTATTCTAAGTAAGCAGGCAAATAAAAATAGTAGTTTCAAAGACATTGCTAGAATTTTTTTGTTTACCAATTGATAAAAACTTATAAGGTATTTCCCGTAGATTTGGAATATGGCAATATGGCACGAATGAAGAAATGTGACATTATTAGTACAAAGTTACTTCTTTTCTTTAAAGTGCACTTAACTAACAACTACATATCAATGTAAAAACATAAGATTCGAGGCGCAATTTTTAACCCCTTTTTTGACCAGCCGACCAGAAGCAGAAATGTATGAGCATCGATTTTTATTTTTGAATAGTCAGTAAATAATATACCTAATAAAATTATTTGACATGAAAGCACGTAAAGTAAACTTGCGGATCCATTTATTTTTAGTCTGCTCTTTAATTACCGCTTTCGTTTTCTTTTTATTTACGTTTAATTAAATAGTGGAAAAGTCTTTCCTTCAACTGAACAAGTAAAACGCTAATAACGAAACTAAAAAGATAAAGAGAGAGGATAAAGTTGCAGCTTTTTCAGCTTCTATTAGTCCATACTAGTCCATTCTATGTCTCTTATAAATGCGAAAGTAACTCTGTCTGTCTGTTACCTATTCACGCTTAACCCGTTGTACCGATTAAGATAAAATTTGGCATGGCGATACTTTGAGTCCCGGGGAAGGACATAGGCTACTTGAAAACGTCAAGCGTGAGTCGGTTTTTATCTATAATTGAGGAGATGCCTTTGAAATCCTTCACTGATAATCGAATTTACGACGGGTGGAACCGAGCGAAAAAGCTAGTACAATCAATTCCCTTAACCCGGTGAAGGTCTCTTGTCTATTTCAGCAAACAAAAAGGCGGACGTTGATAGAAAGAGAAAAGAGACCGAAGGTTTGCTTTGTCTCTTAGTAAAGAGTGCCTAATGTAGTTAGGCTATTGGGCAGTCCATAGGAAAGGAAAAGACTAATTACAGAACTCGAAATCTATGGGTTATGACTGCTTGTGACCATAAAGCAACAAGGCATCCTGACGCGGTGTAAAGGTCGCGTTGCTCTGTGGTTGTAACGGATACAAAAAAAGGTAATTAAATTAAGTAGGCTAATCAGATAGATCTTAAAAAATCTTTTAAAAATTGTAATATAATTCCAGTGATTTTTCAACGCTATAACCGACACTACTTTAAGAAATAGATCCAATGGCTTACTAGACACCTGAGCTCCAGATTCAAAAACAAATAACTACGTAAGGCTAACAAATACATATATCAGATTTGCATCAGTTGGGTACCCGAAAAAAGGATACGTCAAAACCTTTTTTCTGAAAACATCGCGACTTTAATATTTGTTTGTGAGATAATGGGGATAATAAATCTAATACCATTAAACGAGCAATTCTTGTATATATGTATATATAATATAGACTTCGGAAACGGCTCTTACGATTTTTATGAAATTTAGTATGCAGGGGTTTCAGGGGCGATAAATCGAAAAATGATAAACTGAAAAATATGACTCTTCCTAACATCTTTTGCCGGGTAGTAGTATTATCATTTTTACCGACATAGCAACATTAATGCTACTTGATAACAGATGGCGTTGTTAAGAAAAAAAAGAGCATTGCTCGGTCTGCGGGTTCTAAGAATTATATAAGAAAATAATTTTTGTTTGTATTTGAACAGACTCCTGACTTGTCTCAATTTATATCTTCTTTTATGTAAAAAAAAACACTTTATTAAAGCTATTTCCAAAGTATTTTGAAAAATTTGAAAAGTAAAACTAAATTTATTAAATATTTTCTATAATTGTTTATACACACTCTACAAAGATAGGTAAATCGGTAACATATCTATTTTAAGCTAATTAAGCTGAAGATTTTGTTATTTAATAGATTAGTTTTAACGCAATAATCTCTAGAACTCAAACGGATTTGAAAAGATCTTTTTGCATTTAATATCACAATTTCTGTCGAAGATTTCAGGCGTTTTTTTTATACCGTTGAGGTGGCAAACAAGCATACGGTTCGCCTGATGGCAAGCGGTCACCGTAGCGAACGCTTGCAACACCAGGGGTATCACCCGCGCGTTGCCGACCCTTCAAAATCTAATATCTTTATTCTTAAAGTCTTCCATACTGTAGTCCTTGGAGAAAACCTATTTTACATCACGCCATGACCCTTAGCAGAAAGAAAAAGAACAACAACAGAGTCTGCTAGTTTATTATAGCAGGATATGGAATAAAAAGGGTGGATTTCTCAACAGCAAAATTAACGCGGCATGGATGAAATCGGTAGTGCAGAGCGTATACTTATAGCGTATATTTTTTTCTAGGTAGGCGAGGTAGTTAACTATTGGAGGATTATATTTTTTTGATTAGGCTTGCATTTTAGAAAAAAAAAGTCTCAAGGCTCGAATTTTTCATTTCAGTAGCTGTTCTCACTACATGTTTAAGTGTAATTTCCCTCCAACAACAAAAACTATTTGTTTTTTATGTTTATTACTACTTTTATTATAAATATGAATCGTTATAGTATTATCAAAAATCAATTATATGATAATCTATACTTAGTTTTAGTGAGTGAAACATTCCCGTGAGTTAAAGTTTACCAAGAATATTTTTGCCTAGAACAACTCTGGCTCCCCCCCTCATGCGCGTCACATCAAAGGATTTACGCTGTTTGCCTGCGTCACATCGGTTTAACGGGACAAATTTCTTTTCATTTCCGTGTATAGGAATACTTGTCTTTCAATGACCTAGTGTATTTAAGTAAGTATTCGTGAGTGCGCTAATTGTACTACGTTTATTTGTGATTGTATAGTATTTATTAAATCCTATAATTAATAGTTTTCTTTTCACGCTTATTTTTGTCCTTGGTTTTCATTTCGGTGGATTCGGTGGCCTAAACTGTGAACCAAAATGATAAAAATTCTAATTTTGGTAAGTTTTTATCATTTCGGTACATTGTCGTATCATTCCGGTTGATTATTATTTCATTTCGGTCAAAATCCAGGACAGCAGGTGAACTTTTAAAATATTTAGATGTATTATTAAAAATTAAATCAAAAAGTCAAAAATTCTGACAAGGTTTGGGTCCAGCCTGTTAAGTTGTGAAACCTGTAGGTATAGGAGAAATCCGCTCTTTCTCCCCAGTTTACACTTGTAACAATCTTAGTATAATTTGTGGATTAAAAACAGTATAAATGTATGTTATGAGCGATTTGTCGTAAAAGTAACGCAGGTGTTTCAGTAACTAAATCGGTAGATAGGTGCTTTCATTTCGGTTGCTAGTTATTTCATTTCGGTGAACGAATGTTTCATTTCACTGATATCAAAATTTCAAACACGTATATCTCAAAGATTGTTAAGATTTATTTCATGGCATTAGGTATGAGCATAAACAATATAATGAAGTACAATAAATCACAGTTAAAATTTATAAAAAATTAATAATAAAAAAATTCACCAAAATGAATAAAAAAACGACATTGTTGATATTCACCCAAAAATATAAATTGTTAGGGTTTTATCTGTGTAACATCGTGCTGACTGACTGATATAACAAAGCACAGCCTAAACTACTAGGTCTAGACTTGAAACTTTGCAAAGAGGATCCTGTTATAACGTTGTCGAGCACTAATATTTTTAAAAATTGGTTGGTTGGGAGTTGGTTTGGAAATCCGTCACTTTTGAAGCTAAATCTATAAAAATAGTATTCGGCCTTTAGGTTTAAAATCAAAATTAACGTGTTTCACCATTTTTAGAAAACCATTCCTTACAATTGCGAATAAAAATTAGTAGTTTGTAATTTGGAAACATATTATTTGTAGTGGAAGTACGTTCTCTTTAATCATAAAAAAACGAGACGAAGTTCATTACATATCCTCTTACCAAAAATAACAACAATACAGGTTTCGTGCATTAGGTAATCGAACATCCTCTTAAATTAGTAAATTCAAAATGGACTTTCAATTCCAATGTATTTAAGCTACCCAAGCGAAGCAGTTATTCAGTTTCAGTCTTAGATTTCACAAAGTAATAAAATTATACTAAATGCTTGGAGCCATTTTATTATCTTAACCCGTAAAAATGCAGTAATTATTTTAAAGAAATCGAGGTAGTTATTACATACCTACAAAGTTCTACTAAAAATGGCGAGCATGATAAAAAATATTTAGGTACCCATCTATAAATTTTCATATCTGCACTAGAGCTTTCTGAAAAATATGTCCCTGTAGCTGAAGAACTCTTGAACGCTAACAAGGAAAACTTCGCTGTTCCGTTTGACTTTAGAATAAGGCACTTATATTACTTCAACTAGTAAAATCTCGAGCATTTGTTTTTCAATAAGTTTTATGAAAAGAAATGTAGGTAAGTATAGTAAGTATAGTAAGCGCCACGTAAGATGAGACTTAACGAGCGGTAGAAGTAAGGTGTTTGCACGGCAGTACACTCACTCACAAGAATAGTTATCCGTTTGTTAATATGAGGCAACTATGGCGCATGCGCTGTCACCGTACCTCACCTTGCCACTTCGCCCCGCTGCGTAAAGGACCTATAAAGACGTGGTCTGCAAAGTCTCATCTTACGTGGCAACTATTATAATCTGCTATTTTCTAAAACAACCTATTTTTCTGACCCGGTGGTTAAAAAACAAAACTACAGTCACTGTATTGAAATGGTTTAAACTAACAAGTGACCAAACACCCAAGGTCAGAAGGTCAGAATTTTTTTTTGCATTGTAAACATTGCTAAAACAGTGGGATGAGCTAAATTAGTTACAACTAATCAAATGTAAATAAAAAACTGTTGAAATTATAAAAATTACTGGTTTTGTGCAAAAATCGTAAATGATGAGTTCGTATACTTTATACTTAGCTTGCAAATACTCTCAAAAGGATTTTATAAATTGAGAATCCACCACAGTGATTGTTGACTGCGTAATATCAGGAAAGTGCCTATATTTCGTTACTTCATTTTATATATAATCAAAATATATATACAATATTTACAAATAAATATTGACATATTTTTTTTTTTTTTTTTTTTTAATTTTTTTTTTAATATTATAATGGGCTCGCACGGTCTTAGCAGACCATTTATGCATTTGCCAGAGTCAAAGTCAATTATATTATATCGTATCGTGGGGCGGGCGTTACCGCGCGTCCTCGTTTTCAAGTCCCAAGATTGGGCGGAAGATTTGGTGTGGATCCTCAGACATTGCGCGTCATGTCCTGCTTATTTCTTCATAATTCACTATTCATGAGCCTTCGCTGCACAATTCTTAACACGCTTTCGTAAAACTTTGCTGAAATATATACATCGAAAGTCACTAAATGAATTTAGAAAAATTAAACAGAAAAAAACACCACTCCTTCTTAAGATTCGCGCCAAAACTCTCTATTGACATATTTATAATATGTTTATCACAGATAATATGAGACATTCAAGTTAATAATTGACGTTAATAGTGCTTTGTGATTATAGACTTACATTGAAGTAATAACCTACTAACACCGGTACCGTTTCTTTTCAGACGACCGGTTCTTTTTAGACCAATATAATTATTTATAAAATATCTATATACCTATATATATTGAAAATTGCAGAAGAAAAACTGATTTTTAAAAGAGTGGGAAACATAAACAGATACCTACGTTACAATACGTTTCGAGTCCTCTGTTGGGGCAGAATGCGGAAAGCTGAATTCTTCACACACGCTACAGACTTCACAGAACACTTCGCAGAAGTACGAGTATGTAATATAGAAGAGAATGATTGACAAGTTTTTTAATTTGTGAAGCAAAAGTCATAAGTTTTATATAAATAATTTAGTTTTGTAGTTTAGTGTTTATTTGTTATAATTTTAGTTTTTATTATAAGTTTATAATTATATCATGTAACGTAATATTTGTAAGGATGAACCTTGGGGCTCGGGCTCATTCGAAACCCGAGTTACTTCGCTGTCAGCAATGTACCGACGGACGAACGTTTAAAGGTAAGAAGGGGCTTCAGATACACATATCACGAGTTAATCTACAACTAAAATCCTCTTCCCAAATCTCTACAACCAATACCTCTAATTTTGTAACAAATAAATCTAATATTTCTCAGTCTGTTCCACCTCCGCCTTTTGAAATAGTGTTAAGCCAATTGTGTCAAAGTGCGCCTATTGTAAAACGGGTTCCAAGAGGAGCACGGATATCACTTGCGAGGTCTCTGTCAACAACAATTCAAGGTTGCCTACTAAATACGGAAGAAAATTGGAAAAACTTATTCACATATGCCTATTCTCCTCTACATATTAAAAAATCCGATGCAACACAATCTTTGACAGCACAATTAAAACAGAATTGCGGTGAAAATGTTGTCATTGATTTTAACAACATTAGCAATTTTGAGTTAAGAAATCAATCATTGGATTTTAATATTAAAAAAAAGATTGAAAGTAAAGTGATGGACGGAGACCTTCGCAATGCTGCTAGAATTCTTTTCTCAAATGATATACTTGCTCCTCCTAACGCCGAAACTAGAAAGTCTTAGAGAAAAGCATCCCTCACCTTTAGCTTCTTCTCTGCATAATAATGCAACTCAAACCAACTTAAATTACTTAAAAATAAAAGATCAGGATACTTCTGCAGCGATCATGTCTTTTCCTAACGGCTTATCTGGTGGCATCGATGGTATAACACCCCAACACCTCAAAGATTTAATCAGCGTCTCTGCTGGTGATGCCAGTGGAGCCCTTCTAAGTGATATCACTAAATTATACAACTTCATGCTTTCCGGTAAAGTCTATTCACAGGTTTCCTCCATACTTTATGGGGTCAGACTATGTGCCTTCAATAAAAAAGACGGTGGCATTCGGCCAATAGCAATCGGGTGTACTTTTCGGCGACTTACCTCTAAATTAGCTTGCAGACACATAGCCTCCACCATAAAGTCAAAATTTCAACCACACCAGTTAGGCTTTGGCAGTAAAGGAGGCTGTGAAGCAACCGTTCATTCGGTACGCAATTTTCTTTTGGAGGACAAAGCAGATGTCCTTTTAAAAATAGATGTGAGGAATTCTTTCAACAGTATAAATAGAAAAACCTTGCTGGACGAAGTATCTACTCGCATGCACGAAATTTACCCTTACGTTTGGCAAAACTATAACTTTCCTTTCAATTTATTTTATGGCAATAATACAATTAAGTCAGCTGTCGGTGTCCAGCAAGGTGATCCGTTAGGTCCGGCTTTGTTTAGTTTAGGAATACATAACATAGTTAGCCAGTTAAATTCAAATTTAAATGTATGGTATTTAGACGACGGAACCCTAGGAGGCACAGTTGAACAAGTCAAAAATGATCTCGATAACATTATTGAAAAAATTAAAACAATTGACCTTGAACTCAATTTTACAAAATGTGAATTACTTATTTCTGATAGATTCTCAAATTGCGAAAAAAAAAGAAATAATTCAACAGTTTGAAAACATTGCTCCAAATATTCATATCTTACATAAAAGATCTCTTTACCTCCTAGGTGCTCCAATTTTTTTAGAAAGTATTGAACCCCTTCTAGACACTGAAATCAAAAAAAATACTGATTGTTCTAATAAATTAGGTATTTTAGATTCTTATGTGGCTTTCACTATTTTAAAACACTGTCTTTTTGTTCCAAAGTTTACATATATTCTTCGTTCGAGCCCAATTTGGAAATTTCACAATATTTTGGAAGAAATGGATGCCAGACTAAAATTAACGGTTGAATATATAACAAATTTATCACTCAACGATTCAGCTTGGTCTCAAGCAACTTTGCCAATTAATTTTGGTGGCATTACTACCAGCTTATCTCTCCTCCGTACACAGTGTCCAAGGCTTATGTAATAAAATTTTGAAAAATACAAGATACCTTTTTTGTTAGACGCTACAGAAGAGTGGAAGACACTTTGTCCCGGTGGAGATATACCAGGGGAACCAAATGAACAAAAACTTTGGGACACTCCACTAGTACAGAGTGCTCATACTCTTTTACATCAAAATTTAAATAATGTTTCAGACAAAGCCCGCTTACTAGCAGTCTCGCAAAAAGAATCTGGCTATTGGCTTCACACTAAACCATCACGCAATGTGGGTACACTGCTTGACAGTGACAGCTTCAGAGTAGCTGTTGGTATTCGCCTCGGGGTTGCAATATGCTGTCCTCTGCACAGATGCTCGTGTGGTAGCGATGTTGATCAGTTTGGACTCCATGGACTTTCATGTCGAAAAAGTGCCGGCAGATTCTCCCGTCACGGCTCACTTAATGATGTGATCAAAAGGGTCCTTGCCACCATTAACGTACCTTCCATTCTAGAACCTGTAGTGCGTGATGATGGTAAAAGGCCCGTTGGTATGACACTCGTTCCCTGAGAGCGTGGCCGAGCTTTATTGTGGGACGCCAATTGCGTAGGCACCATAGCACGATCTTATCTCAGGGAAACGAGTGCAAAAGCCGTGGCGGCTGCCGAAAATGCAGAGCGCAACAATCGACTCAAATATAGTAAATTACTTTCAGATTACATATTTGTGCCGTTTGCAATAGAGACGCTCGGCCCATGCAGATGGACCCCCATCTGCTCATAAGTTTTTTAAATCTATTTTACCGCGCTTAAAAGCTGCTTCTGGCGACAAGAGGGCTGGCTCATTTCTCGCTCAGAGAATAAGTATTTCGATTCAGAGGGGAAATGCAGCCAGCGTTCTTGAAACTCTACCACGCGGCCACACACTTTTTTTATAATTAGCTTTTAAGTTTCTTAGTAGGTATATCGTTTTGTAATTACTGTATTATTAATGTTTGAGGGGTGGCTCTAATACGGAGCGCAATTTACACTATAAGTAGACAATTTCGTAGGAAAGTTACTTTGTGAATTCACTGTATTTAAAAATAAATAGCTTTATGCGAGCGATGTTATAATATCAGAGTCGCTAAGACTTTAGAGCAGATTACCTCGTAATTTCAGTATTTTATTAAACTTAATTAACTTTTTATGCCCCTTCTTAAGTCCAAAAAAAACTTAAAAAATATGCATGTATATACTACATTATAATTCTAACATCTTTAATGACTATTTTTATACAGAGAAATTTCCGAATATCTAATGAGGGCGCTAGTTGTTGGTGTCAGCCTCCAAACATGCTGTCCAAAGCGTCTTTAGTTCTGTTGTATACAAAGCGGAGCTTTTAAAACTTTCAAAACTAATACATTTTATCTTTAAAACTAATATATTTAAAGAAAATCGGTTTAAAAATTTTGGATACAATGCGAAATATTACGTAGTACGGTCAAAAAACATTAAATATTAACAACACGAATATTACATGTACATATTCAAAATTTACTTACATCAGCCATAGGTTTTGTATTAATTGATATTTTATTAAAATCTGAGCTACATTATAAGCAAACCGTTGTAATCAAAAATCAAAAATTGGAAAAAACTAGAGGTAATTTTTTTTATAGAGAATTTTTTTTTGCATTATGATTTTGCTAAAATCAGATGTTGGAATTATAATGTAGTATATACATACATATTTTTAATTTGGACTTGATAAACTTACTTAAAATTCAATTCTAGTAAGGGCTACTTTGCCTATGCCCCTTTCTTAAGTTTAATAAAATACTGCAATTACGAGGTCATCTCGCATTGTATACGACAAATACAAAAAAAATTAAATTCACTTTGGACAGCATGTTTGGAGGCTGACACCTACAACTAGCGCCATCATTAGATATTTGGAAAATTCTCTTTATAAAAATAGTCATTAAAGATATTAGAATTATAATGTAGTATATACATGCATATTTTTTAAGTTTTTTTAGTGTTTTTCTCTTGCAAGATGATCAAAAACGCTTGTTAAGCACGTGAATTTCTAAACAATGATTGACCGTCTAGGAGTTGCTTGTTAGGCAAATCACGCCAATCTCAAATAGAGCTCATTTTTCGGTGACAAAAATACCGGACTAAATAAATTGTTAGCTTCAATAAATCGTAAATTACTTTATAACAATAAAATTATAGCACAGAAGTTATAGAAAATCCTGAAAATTGATAAGGAGTTATGAAAATAAATACAAATCCTAAAACAAATATATATATTCTTTATTTAAAGAAAGTGTAAAGGTCTTTATATTTTTCCAGGTTAAAAAATTATTTTAAATAAAGGATAAAAGGAAGGAAGGAATTAATCTTGTATTTATTTATTAATTACATAGTTAATGAGTAAATTGTTGTTCAAGTAGTAACAAAAGTTTTAATTAACGCGAATGTTGCATTATATTTAGAATATAAAATTTATTAGCGGGCGGCTTATCTAAAAAAATATTAAATTGTTGACAAACTGAGCAAGCTAGGTTATAATGATATATATTATAAACTTCGGTAGCGATTTTCTTGTAAACTATGGATGAAATACACAAAAAAATCCAAATACCTAGAAAACACTGCTGTTACAGGTTTGTTGGAGCTATTGGTGTATTTTTGACTTTTACCGACTGGGCTAAAAGAGTAAACAATAAAACAGTGACAA
The DNA here is from genome assembly GCA_946406115.1 of Apoda limacodes. Taxonomy (NCBI): domain Eukaryota; kingdom Metazoa; phylum Arthropoda; class Insecta; order Lepidoptera; family Limacodidae; genus Apoda; species Apoda limacodes. The sequence continues at coordinate 41,078,874 of OX291541.1, forward strand.
AAAAATTATAAAACGTCAGGTACATATGTATTACTTCTCGAATATATCTGTGACTTATAAATAGTAGTTACTTTTGCAAACGGCCGCCTTACAAATTACAGTTCACTTATCTTCTTGTCTTTACAGAAACTTACTGCTTGCATTGTAACCTAAAGCTTACGCGTAACATTAATTAACATAAACTAGAGACAAGTTCACTTAAGTTGAATCATGTGAGGAAAGAAACACCTGCGTACTGTCATTAAACGGTGCTTAAGAGAATACAATTTTCGGCGCCTCGCAGCGTGCTCATAGGTACAAACGAATTTCCCACTTATTTTTGGCACTTAAATTTTGATGACGTATCCTAGAAATACCTAAAAATCTCATTAAAAACATAACATGTACAAACATGCACAAGTCTCGCAACGCAGTTCTTTTGTCATAAAAAGTTGTCAAATCAAATATAAACCAAGTCGGTTAATTCAGTACCTAGCTTTCTATGGGAGCAGCTATCCATCAACTTTGTAATAATATGATACCTGGTTAATAAGCTAACAACATTTTATAGTAAGCATATTAATATTATTTTTTTTTTCTTTAATAAATAGAGTGACTTGGCAAATAAAAGATTTGAAACTTGTGGCGTAAACAGTATTTTTAACACACTTGCTTATAAAGCAGCCTTTCGTCGTTCAGCACCGTTTTGAGTTTCTGAATAGCGTCCATTATGCACTACGCATTTATTAATTTTTAACAAGAAGAAATTGTGCGTATGAACTAAGTTTTTTATTTTTGAAAAATACATCTAACGTGTTTGTTGAAGACATATCAAAACTATAAGATTTTTATTAAATACCAACTTTTTACAACATTTGCTGTTCTTCAAGTGTGTTTTCAACACACTTAAAGGACAGTAAATAATTATATTAGAGTTAATATGTTGTAAAAGTTGATATTTAATGGAAACTAATAGTTTTGATATGTTTTTATAACTTAGTTCATTGGCTTTATTTCTTCTTGCTACAAATTAAGAAAAAAATCTGAGAAGTAAAAGGCACTTAACAAGTAGGAGCATAGTGGACGCTATTAAGATGCTCTACACGGTGCAGTAAAGGCTGCTTTATGAGCAAGTGGGGTAATGGGATGTGTATTGAGGAGTTGTTCGAAATGATGTTCACGGCTACTTTCTACTATACTGCCGCTCGCCATCGGCAGTGAATTCATTCTGACACCTTAGAACCTAAATGGTCACGTACAGTGCGGTTTCAGAGAATCTTCCTCTTCCGACCGAATAATAATACTCTTTAGTGGAAGTTATTTAGGTATGGTCCGGTCGCACGGGAGTCAAAATCGAGCACGTTTCGAAAAAAAAGCGATGTATTTTTTTCTAAGGCGTTATTTGGTGCGGTGACCACGACTTTTTGAGTAATTTTGCTCCCGGAGGTGAGGAAAAAAGATGCGGCCATTTTTAAACGCGAAATTGGAATTGAACTTGGAAATTTCGGTTTTCTTGAGTCTAGCTTTAAACAGATGGATCAGTTTAAAAAAGTTTTTAGACAAAAGTTGTAGGTAAAGTCCATACGCACCAATTGCCATCAACGAAAGGTCATTTAAAGGTCATGGGGCCTAAATATGGCCCATTATGCCCATTTTTACTGTTTTTTTTTTAATTTTTTATTTCGAAGTGGAGGTTGACTCTAAAAATAATATGCATGCCGGAAAAAATAGTAGTTTTATGTTGTTTCACCCCTATTTTGTTTTTTGCTAGGCCCTAGGCCCATTCGCATTTTGATCAATATCTACAGTTCTAGGGGAGATAAAATAAATCAGCTAGCGGCAAGATTTGGGGCGTGGCCTACTCTAACAACGTAAGAAAATTAACTTTGTTTTTAAATTTAAATTTATCTAGACGTTCATAAGTCGAGTGGGCCAGACGGCATACCAGCAGTGGTGCTTAGGCAGTGTGCTCCTCAGTTACCTATGTCCTGTACTCACGCGCCTCTTCGCGCTTTCCTACCATACTAGACAATTTCCTTCTTCATGGAAGACTGCAAATGGCGAAACTATACTCCTCATGCGAAGGTGTTCCTGTAGAATCTTGTGAACGCTTCTCCAGTGTATGCTGAATCTCTTCGTATGTAATTCGCATGTTTTCTTGAATTACATTTTTTACTGCCAGCACACTTTTTTAAGTGACAGTCGTCGTAGGACGACCACTCCTTTGTTCATCGCCCGAAATTAATTTGTCGGTTGTATTTTTTTGATTGATTAATCTCGCTATGGTTGCTTCTGAAGGTACTTCAACCGTAAAAGCCATTTGAAGTCGAGCAAATGACTCATCAGGTTTTAGGCCACATTTAAAATCGTAGAAAATCATCGCACAAAAATGTTCTCGATGCAGATCCATTTTTAAATGAGACATGATAATTATTTTATATAATATAATTTTGCGAAACTTTCTGCGTGGCCTGGTATTTTTTTTAGTATTATAATGGGCTCGCACGGTCTTTGTAGACCATTTATACAATTGCCAGAGTCAATGCAAGTTATTTATCGTCGCGCGCCCTCGTATTCGTGAATTCAGAAAAATTAAACAGAAAAAAACACCACTTTAAGATGCGCGCCAAAACTCTATATATTATTAATATGAAGAAAATCGTTTTAACCATAGATTAATACATGCTACATTATATATACTGGAGAGTTCTAACTCTTAAGTCTTTTGTAATAAGCTTATACGAGTAAAATATTTTCACGAGTCGCTTTTGTGACTAAATCCCGCCTAAGAAACCATATAACGAAGATTACCTTAATCCGTCTATTCTTAATGCTATATAAGTATATTTTTGGAGAGTTTTGTTATAACAGCTCACTATAATCTTTATCGAAATATTTTTTTAGTTCAGCAAAATTATATTAAATTACTTACAATGATTGGATGTGTGTGTGTGTGTGTGTGTGTGTGTCTGTGTGTGAAAACGTATGCATGTTTTGGCATTGCATAACTTGAAAAATAATAAACCGATTTTCTTTATAAATATTTAATATTTAACGTGTCTAAAATGAATATATGATAATTCACGAAGAATTATTATCAATATATTTTTAACTAAAAGGTTAATAGGTTTATGAACTTCGTTAGGATACTCAACGCTACAATACACATAATATAATTACTTATCAAACACGGAATAAAGGCTACCTACAACTGATATAATATAACTTTATAATATACACAAAAGTAAACAACAAAACAAAAAACACTACGAGCATCCTCTCCTGAAATTAGAAACTTTAACTTCGACATCCTTTTATTTTGTTAGGTTGTTAGTATTGAACAAGAAATCGTTTTTGTTGTAAATCGCTTTTGCTTGCCTTTCACTCACAAAGTCTAATTAAAGAGCAAGAGTCTTTACTTTAGAACAAACAAAGCACAAGACTTATTACGAAACTAAGTGACTTGATCTGTATTTACTCTGCTCGTTTTTATATTCCTATTTCATAGTTTTTTCATAACACACTTACTTGTGAACAGTGTTATTACGTGGAGACAAAGTGGGTGCTAAGACCTTAATTACTCCTACGGGCTTTTACTTTGTAAATTTTACTTTTTTTCAAAGCCGCCTGTGGAGGCTGGTCTGCTCTTGCAAACTTCTTTGTATTCTTAGTATTTAGTCTTACTTTTTTGATTTGTTTATTAATACTGTAAGACATTGATTATTCCTTAGTGATGAATACATAAACTGTCTTTTGTTTATATTAGATACTTTTTTATGTTGTGCTTGTGCTTTATATTTCATGTTTTTTTTATGTTTGTAATGAAAAGTGTCCTTTTATGATAGGGAGAACATTTTCCAATATTTTTATTGGACGCTGTAAGAGAAAGGGAGAAAAGAAATGCCCTTGCTGAGTTTCTTGCCGGTTCTTCTCAGTACAAGGTCTACCGCCCTGTAGACTTTCGAACCGATGGCGTAGTGACATTCATAATTGCTCAATTATTGTAGCCTAAACTGAATAAATTAAATTGAATTTGAATTTGAATTTGAATTAAAGCAAAGCACGCGTTAATAGAACTCACGGGCTAAACGCCCGTAATGAAGCGCCTATTCTCTAGCGCCATCTGCGGTGGAGTTGTTTTCTCTACTTCTATTTTTGCAATTTCACCTGTGTATTGATTTTGGTAGACATGTACTCATGAAGAGCCCAGCTTAGTTACTTAAGCTCATTATCATATTTTTGATGTGAGTCGAGTAGTTAGAATGTCAGTGAACTTACGATAAAAAGTATAAAGTGATCTAAAGGAATCACAAGGAAGCTGATTGCGAAAAAGCCTGGAGTAGTACTCGTTTTTTGGGGGAAAAGTGTATGGAAGTACATCTTACCTCTCGCTATCTCTTGACTATTTTTCTTCTATAACTTCCTTCACAGCTTAACACAGCTATAGACTTCGTTTATTTTGAAAATATGCTGATTAGACTATGGAGCAGTGGTATAACGTTCTGTTTTCAAAATGAGCACAAAATATCCTTTTGACGTCTAAATGTAAACGTCTAGTGCAAAAAAGCTACAACTGAAAAATTACTTGTTGGGACCTACGTGAATAATATTATATGCACTCGTATAACACGATCGTCAATATTGTTTTCTTCTACAACTTTATGCTTAATATTTTCATTTACATTGTGAATTTAAAACTATACATATTATCACACACTTAATAGCTTAAACAAAAAACTGAAAAAACCTTACACAGAAACACACACACATACACACACACTTTCACACCACACACGCACGCACACACACACACACACACACTATCACACCACACACACGCACGCACACACACACACCCACACACACCCTCTCTCTCACACACACACACACACACACGCCCACAACCTTGCACGTAGAAATTTAAATAAATGTTGCACATTATTATAATTTTAATACTTGGATCACTTTGTTGTCCTTCATTCTGTCTGTCAGTCGGTCAAGACCCTTTTTCTCAGGAACGTATGAAGGTATCAAAATGAAATTAGTTTTAAATTAGGTCTACAGTCCCTTGAGGCTGTAAAAAAATTAAGCTTCTAAGACAACGCAAAAAAAAAACAGCCGAAAAACAGCCATTTTTGTCGCACATTTTAGTATTTAAAAAAAAAACAAAACCCATGGGGAACTTACCGTTGTTCTAGAATCATGAAATTTGGGAAGAAGCAATGCCATGTAGCACACCATCTAAAAAGCGTCAATTTGTTGTTACATCACAAAAAATATTTTTTTTGCTATTATAAACTTATTTGCAGTTGGTAAGATATGATAAGTACGTGAAATCATGTCTTCGAGATCATGGCATCCTTTTCGCGTAATTTATGGGGAAGTTTTAAGTAATGCATGATATAAAGTGTATGTACGATGCTTATTTTCCATGGGCGGTACGTAGTACGGATCTGAATACCACTAAACCAATTTGAGAAAAGCAAACAAGAGTTAGTACTAGAATCAAAGTAAAGCTTAAGACAGCTACAGAAGTTGCACAACATTTATCTTTCAAATATTCAAGAAATCAATGTCTTTTAATTGAAAAGCTTACCTAAGTAGGTAAGCTTCTAGAAATATACTCCGTGAAGTTGGCTCACCTGACACCTAAGAACACAATGCGTGCAAGTGAATATAAATATCGTCAGACAGAAACCTCACTGTCACGTTCGTAGTTGGAAAACTCCAGTTGTTATTAAGATATTTAGACGTAAGGGATACCAATTTCTCAGTGGCTTTTATTACCCAAAAACAACAACTTACTAGCAGTTATTGTAGTAATATAAAAATGTGTAGTAGGTATAAGTAACTTAGTGTATATTCGTTCATATGAGCCCACAGACTTCCACCGCTGGACATCGGCCTCACCTATCTTTACCTACACCGTGCTGCCTCTAACGAAAGCTTCCCGCAACCATCACAAGGTTGTCCATTAATCTAGCAGTATAAGATTTTCGGAGATGAGCTACTTAGTGTGATGTATATTCTTTATCACCATTTTATCAGCTTATCTAACGTTTACTGCTAGAAATGGGTCTAACCTTACTTTCTCCACAGCTTAGGTTTAAATGTACCGCTTGTAACTAATGGCTTACCTACGGGAGGTTATCTCATCATCTGGCTGGAGCCACCCCGCGCCGCGCTTTTAAGTTTTGAGTTATCTACCTACCTACTTAGTGTGATTTATATTACAAGACCTGCGTTATTTTTTTTAAAAACTTAGTTCTTATATATTCCATAGTAAAACTTTAGGTTTTTTTTTTGAAATTCAATATGCAGCAAAATAATAATGTAAAAAAAATATAAATAATAAATATTTTTATATATTTATTATTTATTTATAACATAACTTTTACTGTCCACTCGTAATAATTTTTTTTTTTCTATTTCACTCATTATGTTCTATATCACTTAGTAGATGATTTTTCAAAACTTCTGCAACATGACATTCTTTTTCTTAAACTATGTATCTGTATAACAATTTTAATGGTTTTATCTACAGAAATAACCGAATTCCCGTTCAAGGTTTTATGCCCTATTTTACCCCCCAAAATATGATTTTCCAAAAACGGATCATTCTTAATTTTTACCCAAAATGCCAACACTATTTTTTATGTATTTGACTGAAAAATTCCCGGCTAAGTGCGTGTCGTACACTTACAACCCCTATTTTACCAATTCAGGGAGATAAATTTCGCAAAATTTAGTGAAATCTGTGTGTTAATTAATGGATCTATATTGGTCTAATAGTCATAAATTAAACCTTTGATCACAATTTCACGTTTTTAGTTTCAGTAGTTTCGGCTCAGCGTGAATGAGTCAGTCGTACCATATTCTTTTCCCTATAAAGTTTCTAAAGATAATAATAAAAGAAAACGCGTAAGTTGTCCAGCAACGTGACCCATGTGGCTAACATTCTTGTGATAAAAAAAAGAGCAAAAGCTATCTCAGTGTATCTCAAAGTCCAAATCACAATGATATCATGAAAGAAATTTTTTTTTTTTTAGTTACTTGTTTAATAAAAACTATGTGGGCATTTTATTTGTGCAAAATATTTATTTCATATTTACATCACCGATCTACATAAAAACATAGGTAGGTACATAGCTACACAATTTATATCAGTAGGTATTTACACGTTTTGTACAGGTGCTGACGGAAGTTCTGTATAATTCGGTGCAAACTTCATGGCGGTTGACCTTATAATTTAAAACCAGATTGTATTAGAACATTGAAAAAGTGAATTTAAACTGACGTGTAAAGTTCATTACAAAGCATTTAGGCTGAAGTTACGTAATGTTTCTTTTCTAACGCTGATTTAACACAATCGGGTTTGTAAATACAAGGTCTGGCCATGAAGTTTGCTCCAAGCTGTACCTATTATTACTTATATTATGCAATAGAACAAAATTGGAAACATTACGGTACATTTTAGGTTTAAAAATCGGCCAATCGTTCCGTACCATTATCTATAAAAACGGCAAAGAAAATCACGTTTGGTGTATGGGAAATACTCCTCCCTCCCTAAATATTTGTTTTATTTTTATTTAATTATTTATTTTTAAAGTGAATATGTAACTTAATATTCTGTAAAAATTTCAAGCGCCTACCTGTTGGCGTTATCAATATCGAGCAAAAACGAGGAAAAATTCACGTTTGTTGTATGGAAGCCCCCTTAAATATTTATTTTATTCTGTTTTTTAGTATTTTTTGTTAAACCGGCAACAGAAATAGATGATCTATGAAAATTTCAACTGTCTGATTAGCACGGTTTATGAGATACAGCCTGGTGACAGTCGGACAGACGTACGGACAGCGAAATCTTAGTAATAGGGTCCCGTTTTTTACTTTTTGTGTACGGATCCCTAAAAACATAAAATACAGACTGTATGAAGTGCCGGAGTAGAAGAGCGAGCGAAAGATAGGCGAGAAAAGTTTTGGAGCCGCTGGGAAAATTGTAGGTACTGACAGCTCAGCCTCCATAAATGTAATTTTACGAAAAGTTAATTAAATTTTTATGTATAAACAACCCTTTAATACTGCAGCTACCATTTGTAAATTAATATTTGCAAGTACATATGTAATGTTGTCATAACTAATCTATACATATAAAATGCTTTGTCCTGAATGACTGATGGATCAACGCACAGCCTAAACCGCTCATCGTAGAAACCTGAAACTTGGAGGGTGTGTTAATTGTATGACGTAGGCATCCGATAAAAAAGGATTTTCCGAAATTCTACCCCTAAGGGGGTGAAAAAGGGGGGCAAAGTTTGTTTGGGACAATGTGATTCCTTGGTCCAATCTCTTTTAAACGTGTTTTAACAGAATTGCTGGAAGACGTGTTTCGTATTTTATTCAAATTCATCCCCTAACGGGATAAAAAAGGGGTGGAAAGTTATTTGGCATTCATACGCTTCGAAAATGATATCAATACTCCTTAGTGCTTTTGATTTAAATTACATTTTATTTTGACACATGGTTGACAACTCGATTCGATTTTTATTCAAAAAAAACCGGCCAAGTGCGGGTTGGACTCACGCACCGAGGGTTCCGTACCTACCACCATTTACGTACTTTACAAACACAAACAAAAAAAAATGTTTTTTTTTTTATTTTGATATTTGAGTTGATTGAATGAAAAGTAAATTGCGGTTTACGATTTATGACGTATTAAAAAAACTACTCACTAGATCTCGTTACAACCAATTTTCGGTTGAAGTTTGATGTACATTACGTACATCATATATTTTTTTTTAGTTTTATCACCCTTTTATTTTATAAATTACAGGGACACACACACACACACACACACATTTTACCACTTTGGAAGTGTCTCTCGCGCAAACTATTCAGTGTAGAAAAAAAATATGTTAGAAACCTCAATATCATTTTTGAAGACCTATCCATAGATACCCCAAAGTACCCTGAAAGTTCTATAAAAAAGGTCAGAGACAGCATATGTCTATCTTCTAAGGTTGGCTCACTATAACCTTTTTTATGCTAACCAAATTTGTTCTGAAATAATGCATTATTTGCGACGGTGTTTTTATAAACATGATGTTAATCCTTATCCGAATAAATACATTATTCATCACAAGTATTTAATTTAAACCAAAATTGCCCTTTACATCATTCGATTTTATCGCATCGCAGCAAAATAATGATCAAGTACTGCATGCGCATTTACGATGTGCAAGTGCCGCGGACAGTTATGAGGGGGAAGGTCGGTACGTATTATTTAAAAATATTTTCACCTTATACGTAAACAAAGTCGCCGGTTAAAGTTAGCGTTAGCCCAAAGTAACTATTACTGACTGACTGATCTGAAATTTAGCGCACAAATAGCTATTATGATGTAGGCGTGCGCTAAGAAAGAATTTTCCAAAACTCACCCCCTTAACGGGGGTTCAAAGTTTGTATGATGCTCGCGATGTTAATCCATTAGGTAATTAGTTATTAGAGAGAGAGAGAGTTAGAGAGAGAGGGAGAAAGAGTGTAAGTAGGTTCTTTTCTATAATTGAGGGGTTGCCGTAAGAATCCTACGCCGATAACCAAACTTAGGGCGGACGAAGCCGCCGGCAAAAGCTAGTCGTATATAATGTTATAAATATGTTATGTCGATTACTAATGCCCCTGAATGTCCCTGAATGCAGATAACACTGACAAAACATAAAGCTGCAGTGTCTTTGCTTTTTTTGCTTCACTTGTCTTTATTTTTTGAAATCGACTTCCCGGCGAATAATACATGTAGCTGAATGTTCTGTCATATAAGTCTGCTTTAGGGGCTTATTTTTTACTTTTAGTGGATTTGAAGTCGGGTTAATGTTTTTGTTAAAATATAGTTTATGATTAATTTTTAGTTGACTTCTATTAAACAAATTCCAGTTAGTCAAAGTCAGTAATGAAAAAACTTAGAACTTTCTCGTATTTTTCTTAATTTTAAAAATCGACTTCATTAAAAACATGTAGCTGTATGTTTTATCGTATTAGTCTGCTTCACGGGCTAACGTTTTACTTTTTAGTGGATTTTCGGTTTATTGTTTTCGTTAAAATATAGTTTGTTACATGTAATCATTTATATAACAATTAAGATGATATAGCAACACAATTTACTATCAAGCAGCTTACACACTGCGACTAAATCTTGCAAAGTTAATCTTAGTGACTGACAAGTTTATTTTTTGTACTTGCCAAACGTTGCCGAGCTTCACTCTGCTGGTTTCCGTCTTTATGCAGGTGCATGACAAATGCAACTAATGCTAAACTAAAGTTGCAGTTCATTTGCAAGTAAAGCACTGCTGTTTACTTTTGGTATCCTATTAAGTATCCCGTATTTGAACTGTTTATTTCATTCAAGTTCTGTACCGGAGTAAGTTCTGTAACATTTGAACGTTACTAAGAATATTAAACACATATTTCTATGATTGAAATAGATAAACATTATCATACATATGTAATGTATATGTATGTATATCTTCACGGTTGTAATCCCCTGAAGACATATTAATGTGAGCTCAGCCTCTTATCATAACCAGGTAAGTGCTGAATGACAGGAGGTAAGCCCATCTCTGTAACACGGCTTCTAAAACAGCGTCACAGTGAATTAAAACGGCTTTATAATAAGTGTTGCAGTTGAATTTTTGAGAGTATTTTATTTTCAACTTTAAATATGGACACGGAGGTTACTTGTGAAACAAGACATCCGACAAATGCCCGACTCGGCTTTGTTGACAAATATCCATAGTAATATTATGAATGCGAAAGTAACTCTGCCTGTCTGTTATCTCTCCACGCCTTAACCGCTGTACCGATTAAGTTCAAATTTGGCATGGAGATAGAAGAGATAGAAGATAGTTTGAGTCCCGCGAAAGGACAAAACGTCAAGTGTGAGTCAGTTTTCTGTTTTTACCATTTGGATACGGAACCGTCACATATTGATCCAAAATGCTTTCTGTCACTACTTAAAGACTACAATTTTTGATATAAATTCACCACATGTGTAAGGCTTAAGCGTTTATTTCTATAAAACCCAAATAAGAAGTCCGTTAGTTAACCTATGGCATTAGTTTATTGAAATTTGCATGCACGGATTTTATCTCTGGAACAGTTTTACTATATAACAATTTTTGTTAAGACCTACTTAATATTTTGTAGATTAAAACAAATACTGTAATAGGTAGGCATGTACGTGCTTAAATCAACTTTGAGAGCCGTAAAGTTACACATACATACATTCATACATAGATGACAATATTTCTTCTGAGGCTAGCTAAAGATGTAGTGATGTTCTGTGGGGCGAATGAGGGGTAATGTTGGTTATTTTTATTTATTTTTTAAATATTGATGTAAAGTGTTATTTTATTATAAGCATTTACCAACAAAAAAAAATGAGTCTATGTAGAGACGCACGGAAAGGAGACCCATTTCGCCGGTTCGCACTCTTGGTACAAAACAAAGAATGAACCCAGCGTATTGCAAAGAACAAATGAGAATGATATAAAAGGAAATGAAATATTTCCGTTTGCTTTTTATTTAATAAAAGCCAAATGCAAACAATCGAGGTTCCATAATCACGGTAGCGTTTTTCAAGTTTTCAGTATTCGCGGATTAAAAACCAGGAATAATAGGAATATATTCCAATCCTACAAATACAATTACCATTCCATGCATATGCGGCGTATTATACGGAACGTATGTTCTGCGAATAAGGAACTTTAATTGTGTTTTAGTTGTATTAAATGTACTTCATCACTAATCTACTAGAAGTCATACGTAGGTACTACTAAATTGATTACAGTAGCTGTCAATAGTACATAAATTAGAAACAAAAGGGATCATTTTACGCATATAAAACAAAAGTATCTTCCCCTTCCCATCCCTAAAATGATGCTTCCATTTTAAAACCCACCGATTTTCTACCCAAAGTTTTTGTGTTCACTTTCTATCCAATCCTATTCACATTCCAATTCACATTCAAAGAACTCTTATATATTGTCCATAAATGTATGCCAAGTTCATCCCACTACAAAATGCAGTAGAGACAGCATAAAAATCGCTCTATAGTTGTTTTGTATATAAATAATCAACCTAAAATGCTTGTGAATAATCTTGCTTTTTCCTATCATGTGTTTTGATGTTATGTGATTTTTTTAAATTGACTTCGGTATTTTTTTTGTATATTAACCAGAGGGGATCCTATATAAATTGTTTGAAAATACCTAATACTTAAAATAAATTGAAAAATATGGATCTAAGATTTGCTTGATTACTTGTTCAAGTAGTTTTTTTGTGTATGTTACGCTATTGTAAGCTAATTTCAATGAAGGTAGGTATATAAATGTATTCATATCGGTAGGTATAATTTTTTATATATATAGGTAGTATCTAGTTAGGTCGGTATGTCCAAATACTAACTCAAAATCGAAAATTAAAATAAAAATACACCGACTTCATAACCCAATTAAAAAGTGAATAAAAACCTTATACGCGAATGAAACATTGAGTTAATCGTTTTCTTCTCCTTGATGTCGGATGGCAACAAAAATGTAGAACCGTTATGCCGTAGAAACAGGTCCCCGCGGTTTACCTGCTAAAATACTATTCCCGTAGGAACTCTCATTTGGGATTAAAGTATTCTGTGCCTGTTGCTTTCCTTTCAGCTCTTCTCATGCCACAATCAGGTCATCCCGTAAATTTGTTCCGACGTGAACGATCAGTAACCCGAAGTATCAAGCACGGTTACTTTCAATATGGATAAAAAATGCCGTTTTGGACTGCCTTTCAACTATTTCTATGCCAACAATCAGGTCACCCAGTTGCTTTGTTGCGCCGTGAAGAAATATTTTTCTGCGGTATGTTGATATGATGCGGTATAATAGAAAAATATATTGCCGGAAGAACTTTTAATCGAGGTAAAAAGTATCTTATGTCCTGGTCCTATTTCTGTGCTTAACATCATGTCAATTAAATATTGAGGAATAAAGAACAAATGAACAGACTTACTACATCATTACGTTCCTGCGAAAATCACCATTATAATCATATCATCAAAACATAAAACCATACTTCCATACTTTACGACCTGCCTAGGCATATTATGATACGGCGGATTATACGATTTACTTGCGACATATATACAAATACTTGTCAATGTCAATAATTCCTGCACCTTCGACAAAAAAATGTATGATAGTATGTATTGTCATAATTTTATTTATGTTTTTTTATCAAATTATTTATTTTGCTGCAAATACATGAGTGTGAACAGTAAAATTTAACGGGTTCAAAGTGAGAACTTATTATTATTAAACAAAAAGAATGGGAAGAAAAATGGGTAAAAAGTGAAAGCATCCAACCAAAATTGAGGGTACGTAAGTTCTCTGCCACATATAATACGGATTGAATCAAGTGCGGGAGCAGGAGAGCGAGCTAAAAAAGATAAGCGAAATAAGTTTTAGAGCCGCTGGGAACTGTACTGAAAGCTCAACCTCCACAAATGTAATTTTACGAAAAGTTAATTAACTTTTTTTGATACAAGCCTTTGACACTGTAGCTATTATTTGTAAATACACATGTGTAAGTATGTTATGTCGGTTTTAATCTAATATAAGGTTTGCCACATTGAAAAATAAAGCAGGTAATATTAAACCGATTGTGGTGAGGTGGTAACACTCTTACAATTCTCTAACTAAACTATATTAATGTAAAGTTTCTAGGGACACTAATTCGAGTCTTTATATTTAGGTGTACGAAATTTTCATATACTAGCTAGTATTAGTGTTATATATCTACGGACACTAATTTGAGTATATATATATATATATATATATATATATATGTCTCTAGGTACCTAACTTATAGCTTTTCGTTGTGGAGAGTGAAATCAACTTTAGCAAGTGCTAGAAAAAGAATATATATATATATATATATATATATACTCTTTTTCACGGAGAGTGAAATCAACTTTAATATATATATATATATATATTCTTTTTCAAGCACTTGCTAAAGTTGATTTCACTCTCCGCAACGAAAAGCTATAAGTTAGGTACCTAGAGAAATTATTGAATTAAAATTAAGATACAATAGAGAATCAGAAAAAAATCCTTGATTTGAACTGTCGTTAATGATCCCTTTTGGAAGATAGGACGGTCTGAGACTGGCCGAAGTAGAAAGTATTCTAAAGAAAGTCATTTTTAGAATTATTATATTGGACAGAGTTCGTAAGAACGATATTTGTATTTTCAATGCAGTTGCTCGAAAAGTGTAAATTTGCAGTTAATAATGCTTAGAAGTTGCACATTGCGCACTAGTAAAAAAAAAGTACTACTATTTACCTTTCTGCACTAGTTCGGGAAAGTAAATAAAAAAAAAACCGAATAATCATCAAGCTAAGCCAAACGATAAAATTTCCTATGAAGCCAATATCATTAAATTTTAATAATTCTTAACAACAAATTGACAATGAATTCTCTATATACCTATGTCAATTCTCCATTTCAATAAAAAATAATTAGTATTCAATAACTTCTCCATTTTATGTCTCTGCTTTCTGTATTGAAAAATGTAGTGTGACACGCGGACGATTAATCTTCTGGACGATTAAAGTTTGCAAGTTTGCAATAACCTATTTTCCACTCTTATATTACAGAGTTATATTTATATCTTTTTTTTAACTTTAATCTCAAGTTACTTTGTATGACTAAATACACTGCCGAGACAAAATAACTGGTCACATACATAAATGAGGATATTTCGTAAACTAGTAAAGATAGCTACATCGAACAAAAGGTATATTACACAAATATATGTGTAATATGCCTTATATATAAGTATATGATTAAATACGCTTCAATGTTCCTTTGACTTTATAGAGCTATCGTGAGTTGCTTAGAAAATATATATAGTCGTCTGTGCAAGTGACTAGGTTTTCTTGCTCGTCAGTGTACTTCGACTGAATTTTGTCGAGTTGTTTTTTTCGGCAGTTACCGAACGTTTCAAAGAAACTGCATCGCTTAGAGTGTAAGCTGCGCTGGTTTCACTCTTTATGCAGGTTCACGACAAATGCAACTAATGGCTCCTTATTTAAACAGTTAGTTTTAGTTCAGTTTGTAGGCAAAGAGCTACTGTTTCGAGACTGTTAAAGAGAAGTAGCACGTATTTGAGCTGTTTCCTTCGTTCTAAGTTCTGAAGTTGTGTTAATTAGCATGAAACATTTAAACGTTACTAAGTATAGTTGTAATATAATTTTAGATACAGTAAAATAAAGGACATATACGTAATATCTTATATAGATAACTGTAATAATCTGGTGGAAAATAAGGTTGAGCTTGCGTTCTAAAGGTTTTAGGTTCACTCACGCCTGTCGCTGGCCTACTATGTGGTCGTATCAGTCTAGGTATAGAAATAAGGTTTGGCTTAGGGCGTAGTTCACTGCACTGGCTTAGTGCAAATTGGCAGATGTTGGTAGGCTATTGCATTGCCAGTTAGTCTGAATGATAATATTTTTAATTATTTTTTTTATACCACTAAGGTGATAAGGTGGTAAGGTGGTGGTTACTGACGGTAACCGGTTACGGCAGCCTATTGACAACAATACCAAGGGCATCACACATTGTCGACCGATCAGAAATCTAATAACTTCTTTCTTGAAGAACCCCATACTGTAGTCCTTAGAGCAAACCTTGGCAGGGAGCTCATTCCACAACGTAAGCGTTTGCCTTATATAAATGTAGAAAATGAAATAATTCTTGCACAATACGGCTGTTATTTAGGTAAAATATTCTTAGATTATTTAAATAAGAAAATTCTCTTTTCAAGGATTTGTTATCATAAAATTATGTTAGGTACAAAAAATAATTGATAAATGATGAGGATGAATATATAAGCGTACGCATTTGTATAAGTAGTGTGGCCGACTGCTGTGCAGAAGGTGTGGGTTGGATTCTTGCACTGCACAAACATTTATGTGATAAACATTTGTATTTATTTTGAGTCCGGGTGTATGTACGGTCGCGGTCAGAAAATGTTTACCAGTTTTGAAATTAGATTCTATATCACACTTTTTTCACTAAGTCTAAAATGCCATATCAAGTTACTTATTACCTTTCAAAAGTTTTTATTTTAAAATTTTATGCAAAATGACGCATCGAGAAAAACAACAAGAATTATTGATCACTCTTTGATAATGGAACTAATATTTTATTTGTTGAAATGACATTTATCAAAAAATATTGTTTGAACGTCGTTTTGACAAGAGTAAAATTTTACAAACGAAATAAAATGGCAAGTTTAACCCTGGAGCAAACGGCTGAAATAATATTTCTCTTCGAAGATGGACATAGTATTAGTGCTATATCACGAGAACTCAATATATCGCGATTCTCTGTGAGGTTTTGGATTAGGCGTCACGGCGAAGAAGGGCAAATAACAGATCATAGAAATAATTCAGGACGACGACCGATACTAACCGCCGCGCAAATAACAGAAATCATTCGTCGTTACGAAGAGAATGGTTTCACACCAACTAGTTATTTTGCTGCTTTATATGGTGTGAGTGCTCGGATGATCCGACGAGCTTTGCACAACATTGGACTACACTACAGACACCATGCTATTAAAGTGGAGCAGAAACCTCACCACAAAACAGCCCGGCTTAACTTTGCGCGATGACATCTCGATTTTGATTGGTCGAATACTATATTTACCGATGAAAAAACTTTTAAATCAAGCCAAATCGGAAGATTAACTTTATGGCGCTACAATCGAACTCGGTATGATGAAGGTCATATTGTGCCTCAAAACGAGTCAGGTCGCATTACAGTAAACTTATGGGGGTGGATGAGCCTTGACGGCGTCGGAGAACTGGCGTCGTTAGAGAATAGGGCTACGGCCATTAATTATGTGTCGCTTTCGGAAGAAGTGATGCTGCCTACTGTGCGCGTAGTGTATCCTGCAACGGCATTCCCACACATTACTTACGTTCAAGATAATGCACGGATACACACAGCCCGTGTCGAAGAGTCTATTTTATTATTTCTTCATATTCTTATTTAAAAAACTAAAATATTAGTTTTTTCAAAGAAGGTTTTCTATATATTAAAAACTTGATAGTAGTCAGTCCATCTCCTAGAGCAGAGATGGCGAACCCATGGCAATTCGGGCACGACAATCATTTATGAAATTTCTTTTTTCACCTACGTATGCTTGCAAGTCATTTTTAGAAATGAACTCTAGTTTAGCTTTCATACTGCTTAGTAACAAAGTACGAGCCTGCCCTAATGTGAGATTTTTAGCACCTAATTTGCAACAGCAGAAATCACACTATTTTTTTTTTATTTGAATATAAATATTCAACATTTCGATTGCTGTAAACATTTCGAGCTGCAAGTATCTAAATAGCTTTAAGTTAACAGCAATTCGTTTAATTTTTCTCCATTTTTATTAAGTAACCCAGATTTATTAACGGCACGTCATAGGTACAGTATTGTTTTTTTCATAGAAAATGGCACATTCATTAATAAAGGTTCGCCATCCCTGTCATAGAGCGATTGATTGTCATATTAGAAAAAAGATTATCTATGGTCAATCAAATTATTATGAAATAGATATTTAGAAATTGTGACTTAAATATGTGCATGCAATTGTATTCCTTAAGGTGGTAAACATTTTCTGACCCCGACCATATGTATGATATGTCTGTATTTACAAAAAAAAAGTGTTTGTATCCGTTGTCTGGTATTTAAAACACGAGCTTTATTTTGGCGCTACACGGCGCTGTGTGTAATGTCCAAAAATATTTATTTATTTATTATTTATAGAGTCCATATTTTTATATTATTAAAAAAAATCCGTAGGGAATATAGCATTAATATGAATGCTAGAAAGCAGAACTATTTAATAATTTTTATGTAGGTTTATTAACCGCTTCTCTGAAGTCCAATTACTGTGCAGTAAAAGGAAGAAAAAGTCGTTACAAGCAAAAGCTTTGAGTTACAAGCAAAAGATTGAATTTGAACAGCTCGCCTTACCAAAAAATTAATTAAGGAGGAACCTTTCGTTTTGTGCAATAAATTCAAATTGCATGAACAGTTTATAGTATACAGTAGTTTATAGAATATATACACTGGCCTGCAAAAGAAGGTATAACACTCATAAACGTGTCGATAACTTCTGTACTATATAAATTAGAAACTTGAAATAAAAAGCATTTTAAATTATGGCTGGAAATATTAACAAAACAGAAAATCGCTCACATTTTAAATGCTGCTATTTTTTACTTTTAGCTTTCTGCTTTAGTTTTTCCATTTGTTTTTTGATCATTTACATTTAATTACAAGCCAAGGTATCTTTAGCACGTAAACATTATCACGCCGCTTTCACCCGAAGAATGTGCAAGAATTATGGCACATCTGGAACTAGGAATCAGTATGCGTCGTACTGTAAGAATGGTGGGTGTGACATAAGGAAGGGTCTTTAAGGTGAAAAAAAGGTACGAAGAGACTGGAAACAATCTCACAAGACCATGTAATGGCCGTCCCAGACGCACTACAGCTAGAGAAGACCGATATATTGCCAGCACTATTTTGAGAAATCGTCACCTCAATGCAGTTCAGACCCAACAGCAGCTTCTCCTGATGAGGGATGATAACATTAGCGAAGACACGGTCAGAAAAAGACTTGCCGAGTCCAATATGGCGGGGGCTCTGTACACGTATGGGCTGTCATCTCTTCGGAAGGTCGCACACAGTTAGGGGCCATAGAAAACGGTACTCTGACCGGGTTGAGATATGCTCAAGAGGTCCTTAATGAGTATGCAGGACCATGTCTGGTAAATATGGGTGATGGATCAATTCTAATGCAAGATAACGCCCAGACACACATCGCTCAGGTCGTACAAGAGTACATTCAGGAGGTTGGTATGACTTGATGGCCTCTCCATCAAGAAGTCGTGACCTAAACCCGATCGAACAGGCTTGGGACGAACTCGGAAGGCTGGTCAGACGACGCAGACGACCTCCTGTCACCCTCAATGATCTTTAAAAGGCCCTGATGGTAGAATAAGAGAATATCCCCCAACATCGTCTCCGAAACCTCGTCTTCAGTACGCCAAACAGACTCGAAGCTGTGATCAGAGCCAGAGGAGGCAACACCAATTATTAAGAAGGTCATTTTCGGACTACAAACACCTTTTTCAGGGTTTTTTAAGTTTTTGCCATTCAGAGAAAATGGCTAGTTTTTGTTTTTATGTTTCATTTATGCTAAAAACCACATTAAAAACATTAAGTTAAGTAAAATAAAATTATGTTCAAAAACTATTTTTTAACTGTTCTAAATGTTGTTTTTATTTCAAGTCTCTAAGTTTAATAGTTTAGGAGAAAATTCTATTAAAAAACTGTTATACCTCTTTTTGCAGGCCAGTGTATTTAGTAAATTTAACATTATTAGTGATATTAAAATGATAATTAGCACTATGAGATGCAAAATATATTATACCTTTATTTTATTCAAAGGTTTTGAAAGGGTGTCATAGAAAAACAAACTTCAAGCTGTATAAATGTATTTTTTTATAAAAGAAACGAAATACTTAATTCGTTAAATACTATATTCGGTCTTTTAAATTAGTATTACATATATGGTCATAATGTGAGCAAAATGATTCGCATAGTGGCACAGGCTGTGTGTATATTCAATCTCGAGTTTCATAAATTTACCTCTGAAAATAACTGTAATATTTGCATTCAAGTATATTCATGATTTTTATTGCCATAAAGCAACATAATTGTGTCTAACGTTAAAGCAACTTATATATAATTGAAACTAAAAATATTGCGAGTACTTACTTATTCTTACAAAACTCATCTTAGTGTCTTAAAAGTTTGTTTTCTGAACTTACCTAACGTTTTTAAGATACTACGAGTACATCTCTTAGAGTGTAAGCTTCACTGGTTACGCTCTTAATGCAGGTGCACGACAAATGCAACTAATGGTTACGAACTACTTACAACTGTATTTAAATAGGTTGTTTGTAGTTCACTTCGCAAGCAAAGCGCTGCTGTTTACTTCTAGTAAGGAGTACTTATCGCATATTAGAGTTGTTTACTTTGTTCTAAGTTCGTATACTCTAAGACTATGTTCCAATTCACTTTTACTCTGTGCCTAGTGATTATCACTCAACTTACTCAACTTTCACGTTGCGTTTTAGAACGTAGTTTAGTGACGATTTCTTCGAAACATATAATACTTGGAAAGAATATTTGTAATATGACATCGAGTGCAATTTAAGGTCGCGTTTGTTTTGGGATTGAGATTTCCCACGATTGATACTTTTCACATTTTTGATATCGCCAGTTTTGCCACCAACACCTATCCTTCGTGTAGCTTTGAAACGTTACTAACAAAATTTTTGGTTGCAAAACGAACGGTTGATCTACACACATCACGATAAAACACACACACACTACCATAAATAATGAATATGTTTAGGCAGTTCGACAGATTAACACAAAAACCCCACCTCCAGACATGGGTCTAAAGTTATATATAAAGCTATATTTTTGATACCAATGCTAAACGAACGGATGACAGGTGACAAAAGTAATGAAAAAATGATTCTGCATCCCAAAACGAACGCGCCTTAAATACTACAAACTCATATGTAAGATAAATGTGATGCTCTGATAGAAAATTAGGTTGAACTTGCGTTTCAGGTGTTCTGGGTACGACAGATTATTACTTACAAGCTTCTGCCAGCGGCTTCGCCCGCCCTAAATTACGTTATCCGCGTAGGTTCTTACGGCAAATCCTCAATTATAGAAAAAAAACAAACAATCAAATCTTTCCTCTTTAATGGCATAATACATTCGTGTCTGTGAAACCATGGAAATACACATACAAAATTTCAACGCAATCGGTCATGCCGTTTAGTAGTTGACATAACGACAGCAGCGCCTCCTACCGGGTCCAGCTGTTAAATTATCCAGGAAACCATCGAAATACCCATTTAAAATTTCAACCCTATCAGTTCAGCCGTTTAGAAGTTATGTGAAAAAGATAAGTACGATAGGATAATTCTTACTACCAGTTGTCCTATTACCCGTTTTCCCGTAGGAATGAAGCATTTTCCCGCGGTAAAAAGAAGACTATGTTCATCAGGGATACTATCGGCTTCTAATGGTAAAAGAATTTTTCAAATCGGTCAAGTAGTTTCGGAGCCTATTCAATACAAACAAACAAACAAATCTTTCCTCTTTATAATATTGTGTAGATATGTGGCAGGTGAACTTATTCTATCAAAACAAAAATCACTGTTTCTGATGTGTAAGGTGTGTGTGCTTCATAAAATGTTATTCCGATTTTTTAACAATAAAATTGATAAGTAAATGATCAGAGTTTTTTTCAATGCAGACGCTAGTATATATAATATAATATAACTTATAGTAAGATTATACGCATTTAATCAGTTTAAATTAACAAACAGACCTCTACATTTATATTTATGGAGGTCTGTTTGTTTGTTTCTTGCTTAACGACGTCGCTGTTGAGCAACCAATAGAGTTAATTTGACCTTCTCTTCTTCTTCGAAAGAATTTCCTCTGAACGCGCTATAGTAAGAGCCGCTTCAACTATAGCCGGGAACCCAATTTGGCGCGGTTAAGCTAGTGATTAAATAATTTTGAAAATATTTTAGTCCTGGAAACTAAATATAAATAATAATTACAGGTCTTGTCAGATTTACAAAACTGGTTATACTATTTTTCTATTTATTATAAAATGACGCCTATTAAATCGAAAACCATACCGATGGGTCTTATAGCATGTATGTAGATTATTCCGTGTAGTTCTAGCGAAAATAAATGTTTTCATTGTTTTTTTCTAGTTTTATAACCACTCCAAAGTTCAATTTAGTCGCGATACATAAAAAAAATACAAAATTGGAAGGAAAGGCTTTTAATTTATATTCAACCAGTGAAGTAGAAAGAGCTACGAGGGAACGTTTACCAACTATGTTCTTGCTTTGAACTGCTCTACGCTTCCGCTCAATGTATTTAAATTGTATATATACAGTTAATAGAAAATTTAGATATTAAGGATTGTATACATACAAAGATTTATTTTAGGAAATGTTAAAAGTGCTCTAGATCTTCGGTTTTATCTGCCACTCCTGTATATATACCTATGATTGGTATCGTCTTAAACACGAAACTGTCGGCCGTAGAGTGCCAAAGTGGTGGAGGGGGAGAGGGCAACAATAAAAGATGGCGTACCAGTACTTTTATTTTATGTTGTAATTTGACTGAGTCTTCTTAAAGTCTTGTGTATAATAATATGTGTTTAGCTTAACTTACGAATTGCATAGAATCTGTATAACATAAATTAAAATAGTAATTCTGTAATCTATGATTGTAAAATTCTATAAATAATTGATTAATGTTTGCACGCTGGAAACGGCAGAATATATATAACTATAATATTAATTCCATCTGTATTTTACCATATTTTAGCAAACAACTAGGCTAGGCTGATTTCTGCGTTATTAGTCTTGTTTGAGCGAGTATAATATTGTCTAATAGGCGTTTAAACACGTCAATGACTGGTCACGTGGTTGACGTGTAATAATGAAAAACCTAAAAAAAAAAATATTACATTATTACAAATAATAATTTTAAATCTATGAGGTTTTGCATCATATAATGTTGCCAACTTAAGTTAAAAAACTAAGTAGTTAATTAAAACTGTATTTATTATTACTCTACGGTCTATTTTGCCTAAGCTAGAGCTAATTAACTTAATGAAGTTGCGGGCCCTGCGCTCTTGCGGCTAACCGGTTCGAAATGATGCCCACTGCTACCTTCTGCCATCGCACCGCTCGCCATCGGCAGGGAATTCATTGTCACACTTTAGAACCGAAATGGTCGCGTACAGTACGGTTTCAGAAATTTAAAAAAAAATACTAAATTTTAATATTTTCCAAATTGCTTTCAGGGGGTTAAAAATAAATATATATAAAAAATAAATATAAACTATCATTTCAGGTATATATTAGAGAAAAATACGGAGCCACCTTCTGCCTGGAGGGGCCCAAACTTGGTATGTTTTGAAAATACTTTTTGGATTTAAGAAACAAAGTTGCCCAAAGGTAATAGTGTAGTATATTTTTAGAACCGGCTCATCAAGCCCTTTCATTAGATACGATACACACGATAGGTTAAAAAATTGATGACACCATAACCCCACATAGGCTACGGTGACCGCTTACCATCTGGCGGACCGTAGGCTTGTTTGCCACCTTAGTGGTATAAAAAAAAAAGTTAGCAGAAAAAGTTAACTGAAAATTATAACCCGACTAAATCAGGAAAACCTCGTTAATTTACGGTTATGATTGTAAGTTAATATAAATCAGAAAAATCTCGTTAATTGAAGGATATGCTTGTAAGTTAATATTGTGATATAGCTTTTGTTATTTTTAACACAAAATGACAGTAATATCAATTAAACACTTTGCAATTATTTGAATTTGAAAATGTAATTTATTTGGACATATAGAAATAAATGAATAAAGAATGCACGTTAGAATTAATGTACATCTATTGTCATGTAGTTTAAGTGTTGGTGTGTAATTAAAATATAGTATTACTACTCGCCAATAGATGTCAGGAAGCGTCATATTTTTCAGTTTATCATTGCCTGAGAACACGGATAAAACGACGTTTTTTAAAAATGAAACTTAGTTTGATCGATTTATTGCCCCCGAAATTGCATACTAAATTTCATGAAAATCGTTGGAGCCGTTTCAGAGATTCGGATTATATATCTATATCAGCCATTTATATTGTATATGTATACCCATATATACATGAATTGCTCGTTTAAAGGTATTAGAATAGCTAAAACGTTATGGAAGATGTATACTGAACCATACTAATATAACCAGTCCCCATGACTCCTCAAAATATTGTCCACTGTGTTACCAAACAATAGATTTTTTTTTATTTTGAGCCCAAATATTTCGATAAAAGTCAGCATTTAGGTATGCATATGTCATTCTGAATAGGAAAAAAAAATTTTTAACTATACGAATAAGTAAAAAAATATGACTATATATTTCCTCAAAAAGTAGTTTGACCCAAGTACCTATAAAAAAAAGTTGAAAAATTTGCAAATATAACAGATTTTATATAAGATATGGATTAATAGAAATATTGCAAAATAGGAGCACATATATGCTGGTAAACAGGATATAGGACATAAATATAGACAGAGGTAACTAATAATTAATATTTAGTCAACACTTTACTCTGCTCCTTCTTCTGATGCTTCTGATAAGAGGCTTTATGAATATCCCATATATAAGAAACAAGTGGTAAATGAAGGAAGACCAAAGAAGACAATGTGTCAGTTCTTGACGACCTGTAAGTCAGGATTGGGCAATGAGATGATCTGTAGAAAATGCCGAAAATTTGCGTTCCGGGTTATGGGTTCAAGCCTCGCGGGTGTTGCTAAACGGTTATAATATGAACTACTTCAAGCAAAACAGGTTTCCGTTACTTGCTTGCTAATTAATGCGAATAAATTTTCTAATATTTAGAAACTCATTAGAAGTTAGCTTTGCCTTCATTTAAGCTTTCGTTATATACTTAGTTAAGATGATATAGCGATACAAGAAACAATAAAGTGGCTTTAATTTAATTAAAACTGAAGATACTATAATTACACACTTCGACTTAAACTTGCAAAGTTCATCTTAGTTATTCAAAAGTTTGTTTTCGGCACTTACCTAACGTTTCAAAGAGAGTAAATCGCTTAGAGTGTAAGCTTCGCTGGTTTCTCTCTTAATGCAGGTTCACGACAAATGCAACTAATGACTCCCCGCTATTTTGAACAGAATGTTTGCAGTTCAGTTCGCAGACAAAGCTCCGCTGTTTACTTTTGGTGTCCTAGTAAGTAACGGGTACCTTCATATTTGAACTGTTTACTTCATTTGAAGTTCTGTACCGTGATGGATGACGTAATTATCATTAAACATTTTTTTCGTTTATTACCATCACACTTACTCGTTAACTGTGTCATTACGTGCAGGTAATTGTGTTTCGGTGAATAATTTATGTATTCACCTTATTTTTTATTTGTTTACTCGCAAATGTGATGAAAAACATTTAATGTGATGTTTAGTTGTAAACTTATTAGTATTCATTGGAAGTTAATAAAGTGTTTAGGTTTTTTTTTATTACTAAATAAATTTACATATCAGTCTTTTAGAAATTGTGAAATGTAAATTTAAATATTTTTTATGAAAGTATTGACATTAACGAAACGAATTTCAAATTTTGTAGGAAATGGTTATTCAGGGCAGGGCTTAATTGACCACGACATGGTTTTACATATTTTGATGTAGAATGAGGTTTCTTCCTTTCATGATCCAGAAGCTGAGGTTGGATTAAAAAAGGCTTTTAGATCGCTAAACGTGATAAGAAATCGAAATAGTTGCGAAGATTATTTTGCAAAAAAAAATTGCATTTAATTTTTTATTTCAAGTTGCAAAAATAATAAATTTTTAAATATTGTTGAAGAATTAATAATGTGTTTTTTATTTAGTTTTTATAAAGCTTCCAGAAACGAAATTTTGCTTATTCCGTGATAAGGGCCTTAACTTCCAAGAATCTTGAGCTCGCTGCCTATCAACACCTGAGCTCGGCATCACATAAGCTTTACAAATGTTTCACATTCATATTGGTTGCGAAAACTTTGCAGTGACCATAAAAAATAAATATGACGTGTCAAATGAAATGGCTGACAGTTTTATTTAACATAAATATAACATTTGTATTTTTTGATTAACAACATAACATAAACTATATGTAATAAATAAAAAATTAAAGATCTCAAAAAATTCTAATTCATAGAAACTGAATTAATAGAAAAACATGGACCAAGAGACGATACCTTGGAATCTTTGTAGCGATACCAAGTCGATGGCGACACCACTACAATAAATGTGCAAGCACATCAGGACCAGCAGACAAAACCTATTCAATTGCGCACAGTAAGTACGACAGGGAGATGTTATATGTCCGAAACTATTTTCTCTACAGGATGTCTTAAAGACACTGGACTGGAAAAACCTCTGATTCGCCGACGACATTAGTAATGACTAAACCTCTGAAGGTTTTGGGAGAAAAGCTGAACAGTCTCATCTACTGGTTTGGACGAACTTCCAGACGAGGAGGTCTTAAGATTAACATAGACAAGACTAAGGTTAAACTTAGACGATGAAAATATGTCTTATTACAAACCGCCATACTTGTAATAAGACATACCCATTCAGGGGTCAGGTTAATAATTATGAGTTAATTATAATACCGGATCATCTTTTTGTAACAAGACGTTCCATCACTTAAGTTCGAATTACAGTCTTGTGATAACGCCTTGAAAACTAGTGTGATAAATATTGGGTACTTTTCTTTCATTAATTACCTAATTTGACCCCGAAAGGGTCACCTTGCTTGTAACAAATGACTTGGAATTTGCTGTTACTATCTCCAGGCCTATCGGAAGGAGTTAGTGCGTCCAATGCCTGAGTGCCCAGCGTTTTAAATTTTTAAGACATGTTTTGTGTAGTGTTAAAATCGAAAGCGCAAATCCCTTATTTGTCCCAACCATTTTTCATTGCACCAAAAATTGAACTGAAAATATTAAGGAGCTGTGAAAATAAGTTATTATTTTTAAGCTATTGCATAGCTTTTATCGCGGGCTCTGAGCGCGGCAACCGAATCAAGAAATTTCGTAACGAAAAAAACCTAACAACGGCAAACTTGACTGTACAGAAAATCAATTTTAAGGCGAAAAAAAATTAAATTTTATATATTTTTTGATGACAATCATAGGTTTAGGAGTTTAATAAGAAGGTTATGAGAGTCGAAACACGATTGAATAAACTTGACTCGATACAATAGAATCGCAAAGTTTCCTCTAAATCTTCATTTTTAGAGAGATACTTCTACGGGGAAAACAGTTTTATTTGCTAGTTATTTAACTTTTTTCAATGAAATTTCGTCTACGTGTTCCATAATAAATACTTAAGACGATTATGGTTTTATTTTATTGCGAAAGAGTGCTATTTTGTAGCAAAAAAAATACATTTCATAAATAAAGTCGCGTAGGCCGGCCATGACGCGGCTCTCGCCTTTCATCAGTCGGCCGCAGCGCCTCGTCGAGAGCACCTGCGTACAACTTTGTTGCGCCCACCCCGCTGCCGCCAACGAAAATTTTTTAAACGATTTTAACTTTTCATTTATTCAATAAAAGAAAAAAAAATGTTTTCTTATCGATCACCACGCTCAAAAAGTGTAACTTGAATTAATATCGAAGAAAATACTGCATAAATAAAAAATACCTAAATAATTACAATTGCATAAGTTGATAAAAAATGGTATGCAGCTTTACCGCGGCAGGCCCTGAGTGCCACTGTTTTTTTTATATGCATTTTATAACTACATATATTGCACGTTGCCAACTTAATTAAATGCAAGTCTCTGGAGTCCAGTTTACGAGCCACAATAAACCAGGAGGACTCGCACCCACGCTGAACGCTTCAACGTACTGGAAAACATTTTATAAAACAGCTTGGTATATAAAGTATGCAATAAGTCAGCGGTAAAGTTTCTGCGCTACTCTTTATTACTTACAACAAAATATAAAACTTTTATTGTTAGCTTTTATAAAATGACGAATAGTATACTGTTACTTAGTTTCTAGCTTAGAATTGTATTTGGTACCCTAACGTATCTTAATTACAGCTTCGAAGATGCAGCCGTTAAATAGCCTTTTTTTACAACAAAACAAAACAAAAATCATGTTTGTATACTGAACTTACCACGGTACTCATGAAAAGGTCGCTTCCTGTCGCCTATGTTCTTGCAGTTAAGCTTCAAATTCAAATTAAAGTTTAAATGCTTTATTATTAAATAATTGGATATCATATCACTTCTTTGAAGTCAGTAAACTATAGGTTACTAGTTACTAACGTTTCGAAAATGACTGTTTCATTCATTCAAAATGGTGTTCTGGTAAGAAGAAACGGCAAAACAAACTCTCTAGAAGTTGTCTTTTAAATATAATTAACCAATAAAAATTATCAAGTTAATTATGTTGACAATAAAAAATTTGAAAATTCCATGCATTTTTATCAAGGTGCCAACAACAGTTTAACAACAGCTCCGTATTTTTTTATTGTTTTAAAATTATTTTGTAATTAAAAACAGTTACATTTAACTCAAAATTGGTATCTAAATGTTTTAATTACTAAATTCAAATCAACTATGGAAGAAATTGCAAAGATGCTTTAAAATATACAACTACACCCTCACGTCGAAAGGAAGAGTTAAAAGAGATGCAGAATAGTATTACACAGGACATAAACAAAAACCTTAATAAAAAATTTAAGGATATTAATATAACACAAAACTATTTGGAAAAGAAATTAGGAGAACAAGATATATATTCAGAATTTCTAGACAGACAAAACAGGAGGAAAATTTTTATAGAATTTTCAGGAAACGAAAAAAGCTATTCCCAACTCATAGATAAACTAACAAAATTAATCTTCGAAAAAATTGGATGTTCCTTATAATATAACTGAAATTGAATATGTCAGACGTGTTGGTAGAAAGGCAGAAAGAAAATCCGGGGCCCGTTATAGTAACGATGGTCACTATGGGAAAAAGATACATATCCTGAAAAACAAACGGTTGTTAGCCGATACCGCTGACAATCGAAAAATAGACTTTCCTAAAAAAAATTTAGGAAAAAAAAAACTTTACAAAATGAAGTCCAGATGTTACGAAAAGAAGACAAAATTCTATTATTAAATGTGACAAATAGTTTTGCTGGAGAACCGCAACAGTAATAATAATAAGAGACCTCCCCGAATAGGGCCTCCCCTCTAACACGACGCCGTCGTCCCCGGTTTCGTCGGCACCCGCAAGGATACACGAGGTATCAAAGAGTGCTGGGGTGATTCTCGCCCCCACTCAATTGCAACCGCACCCACGTAACGGGGAACTCCCCTCCTGGCGGTGACTCACCTTTGGGTTCGAGGCTCACGCCGGTCAAAGG
This sequence comes from Apoda limacodes, assembly GCA_946406115.1. NCBI lineage: Eukaryota > Metazoa > Arthropoda > Insecta > Lepidoptera > Limacodidae > Apoda > Apoda limacodes. Next base: position 41,108,010 of record OX291541.1, read on the forward strand.
GACGCCCCCGAGAGCGACGACTCAAGCCGAGGTTCCCCCCGCGGGGAGCCCTTGAGCGTTGGGCGTTATATGGGCTAAGGCTCCTTCAGAGTCTCGCCCCAAAAAGCCCGGTGAAGCAGTAATGGCTGCAACAGCAAACTGTATTGTCAGTTCAGAAAAAGAAAGCCCCAACTTTTCGCAGCAGAGCGTTAGCAGCACCGCAGCAAAAGTTAGTCCGCGTGTAGTTGTAAAGGCCATCTGCGGCCAACAACAGTAGACAGTAGTTAGAAAAAAAAAGAACTACCGCGGGTGCCCTAAGGCTCCCCGCTCGTACGCGGCGGCGGCAAATAAGGATGCCCGCTCTCTACTCAGAGTGGCAATACCCCTCTCTGCGGATATCTAAAAATATTTCTGCCCCTTTGCTACCGCAGCCTGCTGCACCAGCTCCAAAAGCATAACTCAGACAGGTGCCCCCCTTAAGGCGACTCCTGTCCCCCCTGCGCGGAAATTGGCCCCGTTGTACCCTCCCGCGCCAAAATCGAAAAATGCGGTACCTAGAACGTCGCTAGCGTCCGTTGATGTTCTAGCAGACCTGTACGTGGTGCTAGAACTCCTTAATGTGATCAACATCGAGGAAATCTAGCTTTAAGCGAATAAAATACGGAATGCGTCGACGGCGACGCAAATAGTTTCGGCTGTGCTTGAGCACGCAACCCTGCTTATTACCTTAGAGCACTCCACACCCCAAATTTTTTTTTTCTGATAGGGCCTTTAGTAACCCCAAGTAGAATAAAACTTATTTCGATAGCATTTTGGAACGCAAACGGCCTACAGGCTAAGCGCGATGAAATTTTAGAATTTCTTAAGACGCACCAAATCGATGTACTATTAATGCAAGAGACTTTTTTTAAACCGAAGCGTAAGGATAGGATCGCTAACTACGCATTGGTTAGAAATGATCGGCTCACCCAAAAGGGAGGGACGCTCATTTACTATAAAAGATCTCTGCACTGCGTACCTCTCGACACTCCTCCATTAGCGAATTTAGAAGTGACGGTTATCCGTTTGGCGATGACAGGGCACAGTCCCATAGTACTGGCCTCTGTGTATCTATCACAAAGGTCACAAAGGTGATACTACAAAGCGATCTTAAAACGTTCATTGCTTTAGGTAACGCTGTTGTAGTAGCTGGCGACCTAAACTGTAAACATAAACGATGGAATTCGTACTCAACATCGCCAAACGGCAAACGACTTAGTAGAGGTCCTAGTCGAAACAGTTAGGTTTCGATATTATTGCGCCCATGTCTCCCACCCTGAAACATAGACCTGACGTAATAGACATAGCACTTCTTAAGAACGTAACCTTAAGGCTGCATTCTATACAGGTGTTACACGAGCTCACATCTGACCATAGGCCGGTTCTCTTAAGACTAGGGTCCCCGACCGACGGTAGCGGAGGCTACGTGAAAACATAGAAAAAGTAGATTCGCCCCATCTCAATAGGATTCCGGACAATATTGTGACAACTGACGATGTTAGTTTAGCGGTCGAAGCGCTTGCTAGCCACCTCCAGTCCGCTGTAACGGATAGCTCTAAGCGGATTACAGTGGAAAACAATCTCAACTCAGTTAAGAAGGTTTTGTACGAAATAGTCGCCTTCTTTATTTTTCTTATCTTTAACACATTAAATTTAAGTTCTTTGTTACCAAATGCTGCTTGCTCATGCGTGAATAAATACGCTACAATGTTCCTTTGACTTCATAGAGCTATCATGAGTCGCTTAGGAAATATTTTCGTCTATGTAAGTGACTAGTTAATTTTGCTCGTAAGTGTATTTGTATCATTTAGAAAACAAATACTTATACAGAAAAAAGGAACTTTCAATACAAAACACTTCTTATTTTCTTTGCTTTGATCTTAGCTATCGTTATATTGTTAATATGATATAGCGATACAAGTAACAATAAAGAAGCTTTAATTTTATTAAAACTGAAGATATTGCAATAACACACTTCGACTAAAACTTACAAAGTTCAACTTAGTTATTCAAAAGTTTGTTTTCGGCACTTACCTAAAGTTTCAAAGAGACTACATCGCTTAGAGTGTAAGCTTCGCTGATTTCACTCTTAATGCAGGTGCACGACAAATGCAACTAATGGCTCCTTACTATTTGAACAGGTTGTTTGCAGTTCAGTTCGCTGGCAAAGCTTTGCTGTTTACTTTTGGTATCCTAGTAAGTATCGTGTATTTGAGCTCTCTACTTCATTCTTAGTGAAATTAATGTGACTAAAATATGTGTTAAAAATATGTCGATACAATTAAAATACATACATACGTATAAATATTTATACTGTTTTAATCTCCTGCAAGGGTAATCAGTTGCTGGATACATAAACACAATATAATGATGGTGACAGTTCCTGACAACAACCACTTTAGTCCTGCATGTACTACCATGCCATGGACCACTTTAGATCACATCGTCGCAATATTGAATCTGATCCAGAGTATCTGACCTAAAGTGGCTTATTTAAGCCCCATATTTAAGTATTAAGTGGCAAATATAACAAAACATAGACAGAACAATAAGCCAGTTTTTGACAAAATATATGAAATAAAAATAGGATTAGCCAATTTCGAAAATGCCGGGGAAGTGCGTTCATACAGTTATGAGTAGAAGCCTTGCAGGTGTTGTTAGACTTTTAATATGAACCACTCTAGCAATGAAGTTGGGGTATAAGCTCCCAGACGAGGTTATCTCTGGCAGCTACAGTAAAATCTGATCACCCCTTAATGAAGAACCCCGTCATTAAAGTGGGATCAGATTTTCAAAGCGTCGGCAAACCTTAAGTTGTACCTTTGGTGTTGCAAGCGTCCCCACTTAACCGCTTAGCATCACATGAGCCATATGGTTATTTGCCAACTATCTCTGTAGTGTAAAAGAATGAACCTCAAATAATTGTTAACTTATTAGGTATTCATTCGAACATAATAAAGGTTTTTTAATTGAGTTTTGTTCAAATAGGTAGGAAATTGTAAAATCTAAATTTAAATATTTTTCATGAAAAGTGAAAGTGCCGGCGTTAATGTAAACAAATCAGCTTGTAGAATTTCGTAACTTTGTACAAGTGAGGCAATTTAAAGAAAAAATACATTTTATTTTTATTGAAAACGGAGCAAAGTTACAAAAACAATAAATGCCGAAAATATCGCTAAAGGATTATTAATGTAAATTTAAAAAATTTCCAAGTTTCCAGAAACGAATAGTAGGTATCCGAAATTTAACTTATTCCGCGATATGCTCTGCAAATGTTTGACATTCATATTGGCTGCGATAACTTTGCAGTAATCATAAAAAATAAATATGACGTTTTAAATGGAATGGCTGACGACTGAATGTCATTTGTATTTAAAAAAATATTGAATAAAAAATTACTGATCTATAATATTCTAATAATAATTAATATATAAATAATAAAAAAACATAAGAGACAAGACCTTGGAACCCTCGCAGCGATGCAAAGTCGATTGGCGATATGTTGAGATACTGAAATGTCAATATAACACCGCTACAATGAATGCCTCATAGATACCCAACTATTCTTTATTACAACACAAATTTATATGAAAATATTTGCTAAAGTAAATGAATATGAAAATATTTTTTCATATGCATTTTATAACTACATATATTGCACGTTGCCAACTTAATTAAATGCAAGTCTCTGGAGTCCAGTTTACGAGCCACAATAAACCAGGAGGACTCACCCACGCTCAGCGCTTTAACATACTGAAAACAGCTAGGTATATAAAGTATGCAATAAGTCAGCGGTGAAGTTTCTGCGCTACACTTTATAACTTACAACAAAATACAAAACTTTCATTATTAGTTTTTATAAAATGAAAAATAGTATAATGTTACTTAGTTTCTATCTTGAAATTGTGTGCCTAAAAATGGCGCCTTTTCTTTTGGTAGCGAATACAAATAAAACTTTTTTGTTTTAATAGTATATGTTTTAGTAAGCAAAAGTTGCTACAGCACCTCAGCTTCAAAGTGTATCCATCTCGAGATAGAGATGATTTTTGTGGGTCACTTTTTGTAACATTTTATGCAAATAAAATAAAATAATAAAAAGTAATATCATAATTAAACGTATTTTCTTACATATTTATGTAAATACTGTTTTGTATACTTCTAAGGTGGTAAACAAGCCAACCGTCTGCCTGATGGTAAGCGGTCAACACAGCCTATGGATGCTTTTAACACCTGGGGCAACACTCGCGCGTTGCCGACTCTTCAGAAATCTAACTTCTTTCTTGACGAACCCCATATTGAAGTCCTTAGAGAAAACCTTGGCAGGGAGCTCATTCCACAACCTAAGCGTTGCGGTAAAATTCTCTGACACCGCACTGTAAGTGACCATTTAGGTTCTAAGATATGAGGATGAATTCCCTGCCGATGGCGAGAGGTGTGATGATGGGAAGTAGCCGTAGGCGTCATGTCAAACGATTCCTCAGAACACGTTCCATTATACTAGCGGTAGAACACACTCATGGAGGCAAAATCTCTCTTCTGACTTAAAAGTTCGATGCAACTTGTGAGTTTAGGATTCTCAACGATTCTCACAGCCCGTCGTTGAACCGAGACAAAAGGGGTCAAAAGGGGTTGGGGGCCAAGCTGGTATCCGGGTACACCAACCTAGTAAAGTAGTAGCAACAATATTAAATTATATACATACATACGATATATAATATATACTTAGGCTTATATCTTTATACGTAATATTCATTTAAGTGTTTGTTTATGGTGTAACTTCTGCACGACTTTACTGATTAAGGTTATATAAATTAGAAATATTTTTTTCTTTTGCAATCATAATACTTTATAATCATATAGTATAAAAATAACCCATTCACTGGGGTCTTACAATTCCGGAATACATCTATTTACCATTTTCAAGAGTTATGGGATCCTTGTTGTTTACATCTCGCATGTTGTTCAGTTCCGAGATCACTTGGAAGACAAATTGAAGCTGGCATCCAAAAAAACGGATCATTCTCAGTAACACTCGGAATAGTCAACAGAGCAAAGCAGTATTTCACCTCTGGAGACACCTTTGAGGTTTACTTTACAAGTCACAAGTCGGGCCCCATATGCTGGTGCCACACCTATCTGGGCGGATGGTTATTATACTGGCGCACGTACAGTGCGGTTTCAGAGGAACGCGTAGATCGCGGAATGAGCTCGCCTCGCCTCGTTGCTAAGGTTTTCTCTAAGGACTACAATATGGAGTTCTTCAAGAAAGAAGTTGTTAGATTTATAAAACGGATGGCAAGACGCGAGTGACGCCCCCGGTGTTGCAAGCGTCCATATGCTGCAGTGACCGCTTACCATCAGGCTTTTACATTTATGTAATGTAGTGTTGGGTGCACCCGGATACCAGGTTGGCCCTTATGACTCGGTTCAACGACTCGCTAAGGGAATCGTCAAGGATTTCAAAACTCACAAGCCGTATCGAACCCTCAAGTCAGAGGAAAGACTTTGTCTCCATGTGTGTGTTCTACCGCTTGTATAATGGGACGTCTTCTGAGGAATTGTTCGAAATGATGCCCACGGCTATTTTCTATCATCACACCTTTCGCCATCGGCAGGGAATTCATCCTCACACCTTAGAACCTAAACGGTTACTTATTGAGGGGTTTCCGCGAACGCCCAGGTCGCGGAATGAGCTAGCTGCAAAAGTTTTCTTTAGGGACAACAGTAAGGACTTTAAGAAAAAAGATATAACATTTTTAAAGGGTTGGCAATGCGCGAGTAATGCCCCAGGTGTTGTCAGCGTCACGTCGGTGACCGCTTATCATCAGGTGGTCCATTAGCTTGTTTGCTGCCTTAGTGGTTTAAAAAAAAGTATTAATTTTCGAAAAATATGTTTTGTAATGAAGTTATTGTTTTATTATTTTTAATATCTAAAAATAAGCTATTGTTTATATCAAGCTGCAAAAGTATTCTGTAGTGTTTATATAATAATATCAGGCCTGACAAACGTTGTTCTGCCTTTTACGATGTTTCAGAATAATTCGACCACAGCGCCACCAGATTATATGTTTGTATTTGTTTTTCTGCAATAAACCAAGATATATTGTGCAGATGGGTAACTTAGGCTCATAATTATAGATGTTTAAAAAGTACAGTGCCACCTTTAAAATATTAATATAGCTGTATAAACCATTGTTAATGCAGAAGAAAAAAATATATCAACTGTGTAAATATAACTTAAATCGGTCAAGTAGTTCAGGAGTTACACTATAAAAAAACACTTCCAGGATTATTTATCTATATCTCTATATTTGCTAAGTATATATTGTATATAATAATATGTATATACTTTATGTGTGTAACAAAATGCGTTTAATTGTGAAATTTCACATTATTATTTCATTGAATTTGAATAAAATGTTACAAAAAGTGACCCACAAAAATCATCTCTAACTCGAGATGGATACACTTTGGAGCTGCGGTGCCATAGCAACTTTTGTTTATTAACATATGTACTATTAAAATTAAAAAGTCGCATTCGTATTCGCTACTAAAAAAAAAGGCGCCAACCTTCAAACAATTTTAGGCATCCTTTCATTAAAATTGTTGGAGCCGTTTCCAAAATTCAGATTTTATATACTTATATGTGTAAAATTAAAAATATTTTATTGAAGGTAATTTATTTAGGATCCAATGCAATACCAAAGGATTCTCACCACTATTACGCTGTGTTATCACCAAGTGTCACAAGACAAGATTGACTATTAAATGTGTGTATCCTATTCAATTAAAATAAATTTAAAAAGAATAAGACATCAAGGTAAGAAAATAAAAGGAAACGATGTCTTAGTTTACTCAGCAAGAAAACAGCAGTTTAACAGATAAAACAACCGGTTAAATTATTGCATTAAAGTTGACACTAATTAAGTACTTATTTTATTAAAGCATTAGCAAGTTAAATTAAATTCCACTCTCAACACACCCGCAAGAGCGTAAGTTGCGAAAATTAAGTGGTTTGCGGAAGCGGATAAGAAAAACGATTTTGTGGTCCCTGCGGGATCGTAAAAGTCGTTACGAGCATTTAAATTTCTAACTTATTTTGTTTAACACGATAAGTTAAACAATGTACACTGCACATGTTTGTGAACTTAACTTTACCATATTAAAAACATTTACTATAATTTCGCTTCTGGTCTTGCAGTCGAGCCTCGTCTTCTGAGACGATGGAATGAGACTGAGGGGGTTTTTTTTTTGGCTGGTACCGTGAAATCTTGGTGGTATGGGATGCGACTTTTCTCGACATCGTATTAGCTACACCTTATTTAAAGCTTCATAAACCTAGAGCAGTCGTCTAGAAAAGAACAGTTACGTCCCAAATATTCGTCTTTCATTAGTAATCGGATATTACATTTTTTATAAACCTTTATTTAAAAGATTCATCGACTTGCTTTTCGGCTAAGTTCGACCGTTCAGAGCGGTAACACCACTAGTGTCTTGAGCACAATGCCATAAGAAACTAATTTAAACGTGTTAATTTTTTTGTTGCCATATATTTATCACACTATTAATTTTATAAGAGCGAAAGTTTGTGAGTGTGTTTGTATGTTTATTACATACAACTTCTAGTGATTTATAAAGTCCTAGTACATCAATCTTATAAACACACAAAATCTTCATAAAAGTAAGAAATACAATATAAATATACATACACAGAAATAATCTCTCTTCCTTTATAATTCCCTGAAGGTTAGAGTCTTAGAAGAAAATATATTAAGTATATTAAGGGTCGCAGGTTCAAGTCCTGGCTCGAGGTTAATCTTTTGACTGCATCTTTGCTATGAAAGTATTTATTTATATTGAAAATATGTTTGTTATAGATATATATGCTTGGCTATAGTTATTTCCGTAAGAACTTTTGAATTTTTCGGATTCAGAAGTAGTCTATGGTTAATCCAAGGTGTCAGCTACCTACATATCAAAAGCGTGTTTTTTTGTGTAACTTAAATTTGTCATCACATGAAAATAAATTGTACCCAGCGGTATTGTTTTATGCAGTTCAGTAATTTGGTGGCAAATAATTAATTAAGTAAATATGTTAATTTGTGCGACTGCTAACTACTGAGCTTTATGTATATTTGCCGGACATCGTGCCTAACAAGCTTTATTTTGATTTCCGATCACATTTGTATTGGAATGAATGCTTTCACATGTGAAAAAGATGTAATTTTGTTAAAATGCTGTGTGTGTTTAATTTCAAATTATAATATTAATTGGCTGCACGCTCTTAGACCCAAGCCTGTTCTTAGGAACAAATGAAAACAAAATAAAAACTACTTAAGTTATTTATTTCTAGGTGCAGTGTAACAAATTATTTTGACCCGGTGGTCAGTCGCCATATTTAAATAATGTGAACTTACGACACTAGCGACCAAACACTCTTGGACCAAAACTAGAGGTTTCAGGCTGCTCCATGTATCCTGGTGGTAGCGAAGCTTCATTGCACCAAGAAACCAAAACGCTGACTGCGTGAGGTGAGTAACGCTATGCCTAGCAGAGAATTTCTGACCTACAGCTACAGCTTGCACCGCGTCGAGCCAATTAACGCAAAAACGCGAATGTCGACTCCGTGAAGTCAGAAGCCCAAGCACCTAAAACACGCAAAGGGGCACAGGAATCGCTGTAGACGGTGTGCGATAATCACTGTAAAACTCCAATACATCTGGGAGGAAGCGAACCTGTCACGGCTGACTATACATGTTCACACAAATAAACTTTTTTGACCCAGTGTCTATCGCTAGTGTCGCGAAAGTTTACAGCATTTTAATATGGCAACTGTAGTTTTGATGTTAGACCATCGAGTCAGAAAAGTTTGTTACATTGCTCATATACATAAACTGTTGTTATTGTTTGTTGGTCTTGTTATGTCAAAACATGCACCCCGTGTATGCATTCTCGAGCTGATGACAATTTTAATCCAATTTTATTTCCTGTTTTTTGTCCTTTTACCATCTACTTTAACATTACCTTAGCTAAAGTCCTATATTTACTCACAAATGAGAGCCTTTTATCATAATTTACATGAGAATAGAGGAGGACGCGACGTACGCGGACTACAAGTTGCACAAAATGAGAATGTTATATTTTTGCGGTACAGCTGAGCCGCAGTGATTAGCATAAAGCCTTTGTCAAAATTTGTTATATACGGTCCACTCGTTGGAATTAAATATAAACTGTGTTGAATCTTAAATATGAATTTATTTACCCAAAAAGCATTTAAAATCAATATGAATAAAAATCTGCAGTAATAAGTTATACTTAGGTATTAGGTAATAGTATATTTCGAACGAGTGAAAATTTCGTTTTTTCTTATCCAAGAAAGGTTTTTTTTTTCTGAATGACTATGCAGTTGGCTTATGCAGCCATTACTGCTCCACCGGGCTTTTTGGGTGAAACTCTGAAGGATCCCTCAGCCTCTCAGCCCATATAGCGCCCAACGCTCAAGGGCTCCCCGCGGGGGGAGCCTTGACTTGGGTTGTCGCTGTTGCGGTCGTCCCCTCGACCAGCGTGAGCCTCGAACCCGAAGTTGTGTCAGTTCCAGGGGAGGGAGGTTGCAAGAGAGTGGGGGCGAAAAGCCACACAACACACTTCTTCATAAAGCAGCCTTTACTGCATCGTTTTCGGGACCTTAATAGCGTCCATTACAGACTTGTGCCTTTTAAATTACAGTTTTTTTTTAATTTTACAACAACCAATATTAATCCTATAAACTAAGTTCTTGTTTTTGGATATGTATGAATAAATTCAACGTGTTTGCTAAAAACATATCAAAACTATTAGATTCCATTAAATATCAACTTTTTACAACATTTTACCTCAGGCGTTGTACGTTCTCACTGAACAGGCCTCGACATAGAGAAAGGAGGCTTAGACCATAGTGCATTGGTAGCCACTCGACTGTCAGAGTTGTCAAGCCGGCCTTTGACTTTGGTATGGGTGATACCCCTAAGGCAGTGGTGCCCATACTTTTTTCTATGAAGATTAACCAACGCCTACGAAAGTTAAGCTATGGAGAAAATTTTGATCGCTAGTTTCTTCACTTTCACGGGGTATCTAGTTTCAATTCCATTACGAGACCAAATCAGCATCAACGCCGAATCGTATACCACAAAATGCCTGCCAGAAGTTTTGTCTGCAATGAGCAACAAGCGACCGTACCCCGGCTCCGCGGGTTACTACTTCACCATGACAACGCGCCCGCGCACTCAGCGCTCAAAACGAGGGACTTCGTGGACACTACACCGGTCAGAGTCTTGGGTCGCCATCCTTACAGTCCTGATCTGGCACCGTGTACTTATTTTTATTCCCTAAGATAAAAAAATAGCTGAAAGGGATACAGTTTTCATCGCTGGAGGACGCCCTAGCAGCGTTCGAGAAGGCCGTGGAAGAGGTGTCTGCGGCGGGCTGGAAAAAATGTTTCGAAAATTGGACCTGAATCATGAAACTTTGAAAAGATTTCATTTCTTGTGGAGAGTTCTTTGAAAAGATTTCATTTTGGTGATGATGAAGTCGGAAGGTAGCCAACAGAACTCTGTAATGAAACAACGCACGTCCATTGGGTTTAGAATCGTCTGATTCGTCGTGAAAAGCAATTTGGTCTCACATGATATTAAGGGTCTAATGATGAATCCGGAAGGTACCCAAAGTACTCTGAAATGGAAGAACGCACGTCCATTGAGTTTGGAATCGTTTGATTCGTCGAGGAAAGCACTTTGGTCTTACATGCTTGTGGAGAGTTCCATGAAAAGATTTCATTTTGGTGATGATGAAGTCGGAAGGTAGCCAACAGAACTCTGTAATGAAACAACGCACGTCCATTGGGTTTGGAATCGTCTGATTCGTCGTGAAAAGCAATTTGGTCTCACATGATATTAAGGGTCTAATGATGAATCCGGAAGGTACCCAAAGTACTCTGAAATGGAAGAACGCACGTCCATTGAGTTTGAAATCGTCTGATTCGTCGAGGAAAGCACTTTGGTCTTACATGCTTGTGGAGAGTTCTTTGAAAAGATTTCATTTTGGTGATGATGAAGTCGGAAGGTAGCCAACAGAACTCTGTAATGAAACAACGCACGTCCATTGGGTTTGGAATCGTCTGATTCGTCGTGAAAAGCAATTTGGTCTCACATGATATTAAGGGTCTAATGATGAATCCGGAAGGTACCCAAAGTACTCTGAAATGGAAGAACGCACGTCCATTGAGTTTGGTATCGTCTGATTCGTCGAGGAAAGCACTTTGGTCTTACATGATTTTAAGGGTCTAATGATGAATCCGGAAGGTATCCAAAGGAACTGTAACGAAAAAATGTATTAATCCTACTAGTCCTACAAATATTATAAATGTGAAAGTATGTCAGGAATAGAATGGATGGATAGATGTTTCTTACTTTATAACTCGCCAACTACTGAACGGATCGTTATAAAAATTTTCACACATATTCGTTACTACCCAAATTAACATATAGGGTTTTTATCCCAAAAATTCAAAAGTTCCTACGGGAATAACTATAACCGAGCTGAAATTAACTAAAGCTACAGCTATAGCTTGCTATAGTAAACTTCATTAGTATAATTAAGGAGTTCCACGCCGATAACCGAATTGAGGGCGGGCGGAGCCGCTGGCACAATCTTGTATGTACATATTTTTGTAGCGACTATATTTATTTGTAGCAACCAAAAATGGACGTGATGCACGCACATGGTGAAACAATACGGGTTCCTCGTTTGACTATGGAACCCTAATAAAAGGGGCCAGCTTACAATTAGTAGTGGATATCAATGTATAAAAATTTTGTTGATGTATATGACTTTTATACTTATGTTTTAAGTTTAAAATAATCTAATAATCTGCCGACGCGACATAAAAAGGCTCATAAAATCCTGTGTAACCCTCCCTGCGGCACATTTTGCTCCGTCCGTAACCTCTGAAGTTGGTTAAGAATAATACGAGACAATTAAGTTAGACATCGTCTGCAGTTAACTTTTCAAGTATACGTTTCAAATTGCATTTATTTTTATAGAATATAAGATAGAGAGTTGGTTAGTCCAAACAGAGTCTGCGTATATACTTCACTCTATGGTTAATATATCTTAGTGTACACCCAATGGCCTGCCAACATTGATGCCAAAATTTTAAGTTTTTGAGTCAGTTGCACTGCAAGTAGTCTAAACTCTTTTTTCATACTTGCCTTATTCTTTTACTCATGAAGAAAAAAAGCTATGATAAAGGCTCAAATAAGCAAGGCAGGTAAAATATACTCGAGTTCAATCTCTCTGTTTTTTCTGACTGTCCATTTCGCCTTTTCCATATTTTGAGCCTAAGCCATAATTTTCTTGATTTTGTGCTTACAGAATAAGTCAAGTAAAAAAAGTAGAGTGTCGGTGTTAAAAGTGTGTGATAATAAGATGACAGGCAAAATAGATTTTTGGATATGAATATTGAAATAATGATAAAGGTACCTTATTCATATATGAAATTTAAGACTAGTTATTTTTATATATTTTTGGTTAGTATTATAGTTTTACTTATTTGTTATTTAAAAGACATAATTATAAAATTGAAAACGTGTAGGTCAGTAGAGCATATGGATCGTTGATGCTGCTAAAATTTGTTAAATAAATCTGGTACAAACTGAAATAAGACTCAAATCCTGCTAAAATCGTAGGATCGTGCTAAATCTGGCCACACTGTATGAGGTGTAGGCGATTTTGGATGTTTTCCAAAATTCAGTTTTTGCTCACAAATTCGTTACGTCAAGTCATTACGCTAAGTCTGCGCGCCTTAACATTAATTTACATCTAGATAAGCTAATAGGAAGGAAGGTAAAAAATGGCTTCATGGCAAATCTTTACTATGCTTATGTGATTTATATTGCGAAGAAAAAGAAAATGCTGGAAAGAAAATGGTTTCTTTTTTGAAATACCTACTTATCTTAAATATTATTTGTTTATGTATCATTAACATCTTCACCCGACTGATCCAGAAGCAGGGTAATGTTTCTCGGGCGTATGTATGTATGTGACCTTGTGTAGCCTAAACGGCTGGACCGATTTCGACAAATGAAGTCTCAAATGAAAGGTCTCATAAAATAGACAAGCGTGAGTCGACAAAAAGTAAAAAAAAACTAAAAATCTGTAAATAAAAATAAATAAAAAAAAAACTCGATATGTTTTCACTCCCTCGCAGCCTAGTAAGTAGTGTGGCCGGCTGTTGTGCATAAGGTGTCGGTTCGATTCCCACACTGGACAAACATTTATGTGTTAAAGATTTGTGTTTTTGTTTGTCTTGAGTCTGGGTGAACTTATGTATAAATAAAAAAAGCAATTATATCATAAATAATAGCATCCGTTGCCTGGTATCCATAACACAAGTTTTGCTTACTTTGGGGCTGGACGGCGATGTGTGTTATGTCTAAAAATATTTATTTATTGATTATAAAAAAAAAAAAATTATGTGCAATTATTTATTACTTTTTAGTTAAGTTTTATAGTCGGTTTTTTTATTTATTTAATGTGTTAATAAATACCGTGTAATTATTAAATTGAGCATTATCTAATGTTTAATATCTAGCTTGTAGCGCCATCTGTCCTTTTTCTACAAACTAGCGGCACCTGGTATTTACTTTATCTTTATTTATCTTCTCTGCAAAAATATGCAAAGTACAATGAAATAAATAGTATTTTAAACAGGGTAAAATTACAAGGTTGAAAGCAAGCGCCATTAATTTTATACTTACAAAGAAGATAATTATTTGCTTTGTGAGCACAAATTAAAACACAAAGCAGATAATTATGTGCTTTGTGTTTCAAAAGCAACAAGATAACGGTTACCAACTATTTTGTACTTGTAGAGCCCGTTTTTCCGCTATAAGAATTTAAATAATAACATCATTTACGTACAGTTTATAGGAAAATGGACAAGAATTTGTTATTTTTATTAAAAAAAAAACTAAAAACTAAAAGTAAAAGTAAAAAGAGCATTTTATTCATCGATAACAGTGAATAATAGTCACTTTTACTTACAGAGTAAATAAAAACATTTTGAATTTGGAACAATTGTTAAATTGTTTTAATTGTTATTGAGGTTGTTTTATGTCATTGGTTTCTTATCATACGGGAATAATTATCGAATATGTATCAAAAATACATCTTGGTCCTTTATAACCCTCGCTGCTCTCGGGATCTAACTAAGTCCCTCGAATTAAATTCCCTTTTTTTTTTCACTTATTGCATAATCTAGTATTTTGCCATCAGTGTAACAGAATAAATAAATAATTAGGTGTATTGGTTAATTGAAGAAGAATGCCTGTATCTGAAGATTTTAAATCTGAAATCAAACTTAAATCTGATTTGAATGAACTTTATATTTTTAATTTTGTTTTAAATACTTGTTTTAATTGTTTTTCCAGTTAAAACAATTTCAAAGTGAAAAACAAAAACTGCTTTATATCTTGTGTAGTTATTTATTAACTAAGCATATCATGTTTGTCTTTCTTTCCTTTTTGTTTTCCTTTTCTTTAAATTTATCTTCTTGTATGTACTTAGAAGTAAAAGTGCACAATTTTCTCAATTTTTGTAAAATTAGTGTAAAATTTTCTTTATTTTTGTAGTTTTCGTCTCACAAGTCAAAGTCTTACATACTCGTAGAGTTACTTTGAATTTCGTGGCAGCCTGTAATTAAGGTAGCACTAAGTAATTTATATATAGTGATAATAATGTAATTTGTGTATAATTTGTAAGTTGTCCTTAAATAAATAAATGTTTCATGATCTAATTATAAAATGTTTTTCAAATACAAGCAGTTTATTGGGTGTGTAGGCAATTCTTTTTATATTTTCAAGTATTACGTTTTTTTTAAACATGTTATACGCCATACCATATTACTTTTAACATCATTATGTAATACTAATCACGAAGTGAATGCTGCAGTATTTTTCCCATGTTCGTTGTCCAAATACACCAATATTATATAATAGAGGATCCTGCCAAGCAATTTGAGGTAAGAACTATAGAATAGAACCTAGTAACATTGAGTGGAGTTACGTCCTTTCCTTATTTTATAAAGCTATTGATTGCTATGAGGAATATGTATTATAATTAGATTTTGAAAATAAGAAACAAATCGGCCAAGTGAGAGTCGGACTCGCGCACAGAGGGTTCCGTACCATTATCTATAAAAATAGCAAAAAAATCACGTTTGTTGTATGGGAGCCCCCTTTAAATATATTTTTTATTTTAATTAAATTATTTATTTTTTGAATGTGACTTTATAACTAAATATTCTGTCAATATTTTAAGCGTCTACTGTTGCCGTTATCAATATCGGGCAAAGTCGAGCAAAAAAATAACGTTTGTTGTATGGGAGCCCCCTTAAATATTTATTTGATTCTTTTTTTTATTATTTGCTGTTATTGCGGCAACAGAAATATATCTTCTGTGAAAATTTCAACTGTCTATCACGGTTCATGACATACAGCCTGGTGACAAACGGTCGGACTGAGCCTTATTAATAGGGTTCCGCTAATTACCCTGCGGGTATGGAACCCTAAAAAACGAACCGGAATACCTGACATTATGGAAAAACTTTTATATTATGGAAACACTTTTGTATTAAAGTCAAACTTTTGAAGTTTGGAATTACCTAATATATTTCTTAAATGTTTATGACCTTTTCAATAAAATTTATAAAGTTTTTACTATGAAACTGCGTCCATAAATGAAATATTGCGGGATATAATTAAAATATAAATAAATGTATCGTAGGTACAGCAGTATTTATCTTATTTTATATTCTATTATACAGACGAGAAAAAAATATTCTGCATAATTCCTTAAGAAGAAATTTATTGACAGTCGTAGTCTGGAGTGGTCGAGGGTGACATATACATTTCGTCCTAAGCGTAAACCTATTTTACAGTCGTTTTTCTCTTCTGAAAGTCAGCTCTCAGATATATTATATATTTAAAAAATCTACATTGCGAGTACGAAGCCCAATAATATTTACACAACACTCATAAGCACAGTCATAAAATTTTAATTATGTCTGTTAATAATTTTATTTGTATATTTATGTAGAATGTATAATTAAAAGGTTAAGTTAATGTTATAATTTTTTTTCAACAACCAATCAACGATACTATGGAATGTACGTTTGAAAAATTTTCTAAAAACAGGCGATAGATGTCGCTTATTTAATTTTTAACATATTATGGTTGGTAATGAAGAATTATAACACTAAATTAACCATTACAATTCCCATTGAGATACGAATTATAATTAAGATATTTTTAGAACGACTTATACTTGAACGTATTGTGTCGTGCTAACTGAAGCCGTCTGTTCTGATAATTTATGGACTCGAAGAAGGGCTATATATACGACTACGAACTTCGTTCAATCGACATACACTTAATCCGCGTTCGTTGTGTAATAGAGAAATGTTATTACTTTATAACAGAACTTCTGACATAAAGTTATTCTGTTACAAAAGGTACAGAGCATCCAAGATCGGGGTTGCGTTCAGAAACGAGTAACTTGAGTAAAAACTGACGTCATCGGGTTCCTAACTCTACTCTAAAATATTTGAACGGCTAACCGAGTTTCATCTTGCAAGTTAAATCAATGTTTCCACTCTTAGGGATTTTGCCCTGTCGTCAAGTCCGTCGAACCCGTGTCGAGTACGGTTCAGTTGAGTCAACACTACGGTAACTACTGTACAAGTTTCTGAACGGCATCGGGTTGGAACTCTTTTTTTTTTTTTTTTATCTGAGCTGACTATGCAGTTGGCTGTTGTAGCCATTACTGCTTCACCGGACTTTTGGGGCGAGACTCTGAAGGAGCCTCAGCCCATATAGCGCCCAACGCTCAAGGGCTCCCCGCGGGGGAAGCCTCGGCTTGGGTTGTCGCTCTCGGGGGCGTCCCTTTGACCGGCGTGAGTCTCGAACCCGAAGGTGAGTCACCGCCAGGAGGGGAGTTCCCCGTTACGCGGGTACGGTTGTGATTGAGTGGGGGCGAGAAGCGCCCCGGCACTCTTTGATACCTAGTGTATCCTTGTGGGCGCCGACGAACCCGGGGACGTCGGCGTCGTGTTTGGAGGGAGGCCCTATTCGGGGAGGTCGTAGAGACTAATCTCGCTATCCGGACAGCGAGATCGTCATCTAAGGACGTTAGTACGTGCCGAGGCCGCCAAACAATAGTTTTACGACAATGACCGGGTCGATCGGGGGGATGAGTTGGAACTCAGTTAGTTTTTAAACGGTGGAGTCATAACTCTACTTGACTCAGTCGGTTATTGAACCGCCCCCGGAGCGCGTGATCAACACCCGACCCCGAGCTGCACGCCGCCGATGATGCACACACACTTAACTGTGACGTCATCACTTTTCTGCTGCGCGGAGCTGCTCTACCAAGCCGGCGCCAATTTTTTATTGATTTCGAAATAGGTTCTCAATTCGTCGAAATCTTTTTTTTGTATGTTCCTTGATTACTCGAAGATGCCTGGATCGATTTAAGAAATTCTTTTTTGTTTTCACAGGCCGTCTCATATTTATGAAGTGAATTTAAAACTTAAACTTTTGAAGAAAAAATAAATAATATATGTTAATTTGTAACTGGTGAAACGCCTTATATGTTGATGATTGTACAAAATTTTGTAACGAGTATGGCTGCTTTTAGTTTACGACAAAAAAAGGCTATTCGTCTCTCAACTTAAAAGTAATAAATAAAAACTTTTTAACAAAAAACAACCGACTTCAAAAAATGCAATAAAAAGGTAAAAATAATTACTTAATTCCAAAAAGTGATCTGAAGAAATGTGTTATAAACTTTTAGGTACAGTCAAGGAATTTAATTTTCAACCCACCTAAGGTTTAATATCGTATAGCAAACTGTCACCATAAGAGTTGACTAGCACAGGATGGGTAGAGAATTAAATTCCTTGACCGTACATAGACACCAACTTCAAAAAGTCGGTTGTTTTTTTGTTAAAAAGTTTTTCTTTAGTTCTGTTCCTGCTTTCAATTGTGTTTTGGTGAGTTTATTTATTTATTTGACTTATATTTATTTACTCGCAAATGTAATGAAAAACATTGTGTGTAACACGGGTGGCACGGAAATTACAAACTCGAGTCATTAAAGCGTTTGACCGAAGGCTTCTAAATAGCCTCTAGTTAGCAATTTTCTCTAGAGTGGTAAGACTCTTGATACACAATGTACTATCAAGTTAACTAGTTATAACTTTCAAGTTTTACTGGAAAATGTGTTTTCAGTATGATTCATCTGTCCCCAAGCACTAATAACTAAATAATGACTTGTAGTCCAAAACCTTAGCTAAATGTCTAATTTTTATACCTTATTTTTTTCATACCTCGATATGACGAAACTTTAATAATTTGGCTGTGTAACGCCCCCCCTTTTATATGAATATAATAATAATTTAAAATGTTCTATGCAACCTCGAAGCCCACACTATCTTTTAAACGTGAGAAAGTAAATAAATCTATATAAATATTGATGTAGATAATTATCTCTGTTGAGGCATCATCTTCGCGTCAAGTCTATGAACCACCAATTGTAGGCGGTCCTTATGAGGACGATCAAAGCAGCCAATCAGCGGTGGCAGCGTTTTCAAATCATTGAAAAGTACGCTCGTAAAAGTCACAATCGACAGCATTCATTTTGTTACCAAATTTTCTATTATATTTAATTTAAACGCAAAATTTGCTTCATTTACATCATTGAAAAGTACGCTCGTAAAAGTCACAATCGACAGCATTCATTTTGTTACCAATTTTCTATTATATTTAATTTAAACGCAAAATTTGCTTCATTTACATCACCGACCAACCTACGAAACGCTACAATCTCATTTGGCCAATCGTGATCGTCAAAAGTGGTATGACCCAAAAACCGTTGTGTTAAATAAGTAGTAACCCAGTTGTTTTAGAGGTATGTCAGAGTAATATAGCAAACAATACTATACAAATAAGCGTAAAAGAAAATAATCAAGAAATAAATATAGCTAAATCTACGATCATAAGTAATGTCCACTTTGAATTTTTACCATTTCTAAAGTCTGTACAAAAACACCTAAACAAAGCAAATACTCGAATATCAGAACTAAAGGGCACAGGTACTAAAGAGTTATATGATTTTCCGTCATCCCTACACAAAGGAACTCTAATTGATGCTACTTCCACATTTGAAAGTAAAATCCATACGAATGCTAAATCCAATGCGTTTTGTAGAGTGGGAACCAGGTAGCTAAGCGTTCAAGACTTGCGACCTGAAAGTAGGTTTAAGGGGCGCCCCCTTACGATGATCATCAGCGCTCATCTACACTAGCTCACCAGCCAAAATAGTAAAACCCTACTAACGCCGCTAGGGATGGACATGGATTACACATAGTAATTACTGTATCTCTTGGCAGACCTAGTTCTTTAGTGGGCTATATAATTATTATGGCTGGTACAATCTTAGTTCCCACTTCTACTTTTATAGAAGATTTACCTATCTGAAAATGTCCTAGAAAAAAGGTCCGTTAATATATTCCTTCCTACTAATAAATAATAATAATAATAATAATAATAATAAATTTCTAACCGGCAAAAGCGAGCCCGTCATTTGGATATTTTTACATTAATTTAGTTATTTTTAAAACACAACCTAAAGAATTTCACAACGAACACACGATATTTTCACTGTCACTTCTAATATAAAAGTATTTACTAACCAGTAATGGTGGCACGATCTAGCTGTAGTTTAACTCCACGTGGTTCCTAACTTCTAGTGACCCACAAGCGTAGACTATGGACTATTGGGCGGGCAGCGTTTCGACAATTTAAACGACGGCAATTGAATGTTCTATATGTATAGGACCACGCACTTTTATCACCACTAACCCCTCTTTAGCAACTTTCTCACCCCAGATTTCAAACCCTCCGATCCTATTTTTTTTATTCTGGACGGATGTCCGGCCTTAATTAATTTTAACAAAGAAAAAAGAATATCTTTTAAGTATAATTCTAGTTTTGTTGGTTGGGGTACTATTATAGAGTCCTAGTTTAATATGAACGGTCTAGATAAAACTGCCTAATTATCCTAAACTAAAAGAATATTAATATTATGTTCTAAATGTTCGTAAAGTTTTAACAAACCCCGGGTAAGTTCAAATAAACTAACACGTCATACCATTATACGGAATACGTGAAAACCGAAACAACTACCCTTTATCATTGTTAGAATATTTATTGTACGAGGCTACCCTAATGGTTGTTAAACGACTCACTTAGGTAAGTTTCGCGGGTGTTTTTCAATATTATAAAAGTTCTAAGTAACTTAAACTTACACGGTTATACTCAACATTATAGGATTCCCAATAACAGTAGCATTACTATTTAACTAAGGCAATAAAAGTAATAAGAAAAAAAACCGCGGATAACAAAACAACTCCTATCTAGAGGGTCTCCGATTTATCCTACGTTTAATTTCCTGAATAAAATTACCTTAAAGAGCATATGAAACGTGCTTCCATTTCTATATCACTTAACCACCAATCAGTGATTGTCTTAAAACGTCCTCCAATGATCTTGGCTTCCAAACAAACATCCAATCACAGTAAGTTTTAAAGCATCCATACTCGCGCTACTGGTTCAAAACTTACGTAACTTGATTTTGTCCAAGGTCCGAATCCATAAATCGGGAGTTAGATTACTACCTACATTTAACAATTAATCTTGTGTTGATGTTTATAATTCGTGAGTTTATAATGTAATATTTTACAATTGAGTCATCGGTATTCAACTTTTTGTTAGCTTCAAACCTTTCATAAAATAAATCATAATTTCTCAACTAATGTATAAAATTACTGAACTTGTATATTTAAACGCGCCATTCTAATTTAAAGATGCATTTTGCTTTAGGTAGTAAGTTTATTGAGAATTGTTTACTAATGTAAATCTTCGCGCTAAAACTTGAATAAAAACATTGCATTACAAAATGTTAAGGGAAAAATATTGGTATCGTCACAGCTGGTATTATGTCTTTAAGCGATTCTTGTTTACTTTTCACAATTATTTTTTTATGCCGAAAAACCAGTCACCTATATTTTTGTCTGTACGTAAAATATGATGATTTGTAAAATAAGTACCTTAAATTATACTAAGATAATGAAAAAAAATAATTAAAATATAGTGGAATTAAAAAAAGGTTAAAAAAAGAGTTAAACTGATTAATTCTCTTTGTTGACGATGTCCTCTCTAAAGTGGCTTAGAAAGACCCTCCCTCTCAAACCTCTATAATTCAGACCCTAGTATACTGAAAGGTATTATAGCGTGTCTTTAAAAAAAAAAACGCCCTAGGTTCACTACGCCCTCTAATTTTCTAAATTAAGTGTTTTTAAACGATCGATCAAATTTCCAGATCATTTCACAGATTATTAATACTGATAAACCAGCATGGAACGTACAAATACAATTCTTCCTATAGGTACTTAAACTTATTTTACAGTCGTTTTTCTCTCCTGAAAGTCTGCAGACATCGTATAAATTCAAAAAAATCTTCATTGCGAGTACGAATCCCAATAATATTTACACAACATTCATATTATAATGCCTTTCTGTTTTGTGCCAAAGTTGATTGGTGGTATATGCTATGGAATTAATGCTTGTACAATGTCCTAAAAAAAGACGATGGATGTCGCTCATTTGATTTTTATCACGTTATGTTTGTTAAAAAAGAATTATAATTTAAGCATGACCAATGATTTCAAAGATGTTCAGGAACATAGTTATTATTAATGTAATTTTTGGAATGTCTAATACTCATTTGTATTATGTCGTGTTAATTAAAGTCCAATTGTATGTCCCGTTCATAGGTTGGTTTTTTTAAAACAGATCGTCAGCTACGAGTTGCACGACGGGGCGCCGCCGCCGACAATGCCCACTAGGGATGTGTCACACTTCCAAAAGTCTGAACCAGGGCTCTACAGAAACCAGGGTTCAAAAGACTTGAAACTATCTAAGTCAGTATTACTCAGACCTGAGGAAAAATAATTCTATTTAATTAAGTTACAGTCTTTTCATCCTTAGTATTTGGCTCTGGCAGTTATTAGGTGAACAGGGAAACATTATCAGGTCTTTTTTTAATCTTTGCATTTTTGTTTTTTTAATAATGTTTTAATTGTATTTTTTATCTATTTAGGTACATACTTTTAATTATTTTTTTGTTCTGCTGTACGCTTATACTATTCTCATTCCCTTGCCACCAAACTAACAGACAAATGTTTTCTTTGTATATGTTTAATCAGGTTGGCACCCCTGACTTATGATATGATAATTTTACACATTTTGCACTCAGCTTTATAATCACCATTATCTGCACAATGGTCCAAAGCCATGCCTACTTTTTTTGGCGGCATGCTTGAATTACACACCTTAATGCCTAAATAAATTAACTTTGCCCAATAAAATATAATAACACAACAAACACAAACATATCGAATAATAAAACAAAGCAATATTAAAAGTTCACTCCAGGCAACAATTTCCCTCCCTGTCGACTATGTGCCGTGACTGAGGGCTGAGAGAAGGCTGCTACTCTCTACTGCTATGAGGGCCGGTGCGCGTCAGCCTGCTGGCGACGTCAGCACCGAGAGGAGGTCTGGAGTGCTCTAAACTCCATATCCTCGGCCTGTACGGTAGCAGTGATTCAGCCTGAGCATCGCTAGTCACCGTAGCTGCGGGGCGAACTTCTGCCACGTGCTGCTTAGCTTCGTGACAGCCACATGCGGTATTGCATTGTACCAGCTACGTGCGGCATAGCATTCTGCCGGCTTACTAAAGCCTTGAAGTTTACTACTCACTACACGTTGTTAGGTCACCTAAATTCAGTCCCGTCCGCGTCTACCTACTTTGGCGGCGGAGACCTGCGGGGTGTGATCGACGTGGAAGATTGCTGATCGGGCTCTAGGCCGAAGAAACTATTTGTATTTCTATCTTAAATATATTCTTGAAAACCGCACACTTAGCAATCTGTGAAGGCAGGCTCACGGTTTTTCTATCTTTCTGATAGTTAGGTAGTTCTCTAGTATTGTAAAATAGATAGGTATTATTTATATTTATTAAGGGTTAAGAATCACCTTATGTGATTAGGTCTGACCATTAAATATTGTTATTTAAACATGAAAGAGTATACATTACAACCTGCCTTACTCTTGAAAAGTATTTTCTTTACTTGCCCCTGAACCTACTCTACCTAAATTTCTATCTGCTGAGCACCTAGCCGGTGCATTCGGTAACAGGATACTCCTATTCTAACTTGTCCTGTTATAGAAGGTCGTGATAAATTGAGTTTTTTTGTTCTTGCCATTATTACAGTATAGGATAACAACTGCCTGCGATAAATAGTGTTTAAATTCTTCGTTTAAGCCCACGTTGTAGTACAAGCGGATTACATGCAGTTGCTTCGTCACAAGCAACTTTTGGAAATCCCAAATTCCTTTTTCCATATCAGTTCCTTCTATTGCGTCGACTTTTTCTTTATTATTT
Source organism: Apoda limacodes (assembly GCA_946406115.1). Lineage (NCBI taxonomy): Eukaryota > Metazoa > Arthropoda > Insecta > Lepidoptera > Limacodidae > Apoda > Apoda limacodes. The sequence continues at coordinate 41,131,628 of OX291541.1, forward strand.
TGTTGCTGTGATTTAATATCTTAAATTAAAGTATTTATTCTATTTATTGCTCGGGAACAGGCTAGCTAGCAAGATGGTCAGCAAAATTTTTTTTAATCTAAGATCTAAAATTGTTGCTGCTGCTAGCAAATAAACTCGTTCTTTAAAATCAAATGGCAATTTTCAAGGTAGTAACATAACATCGATTCACTGGATCGATTCAATACTGTATATTGATTTAAAAAATCGATCTTTTGGGCCTGAAAAATCGATTCTTCGATTAATCGATCTCAGATCGCTATTCCTGCTTTATAAAAATATTATCGTGTTTTCGTCCAAACACACACTAAAAAACAACACAGTAAATCGTCCTTACACAATTATAGTCACTTATTCGTGTCCTTAAGTCCTCGTTTACACTAAAAAAGCACGAAGCAAAATAGCATGCGTATATTACATTAAGTGAGCCGCCAGAGATCGCAGATTCGTACGCAGTGCGTAAAACGAAAACGCGCGCGCGACCGATAACATTCGCTAGGATGCGACGTCTGGCCGCGGCTTGCTACTTGCGTTGTTGCGAAGTGCGATGCGATATGCAATGAGCACGAGTCGCGCGCGACGTACAGATGATAGAGAGCGGTAGAGTGCGAAGTGCGATGCGATATAGCAAATAGCAACAAGTGAGAGGCACGATATCATTTGCTTTATGATATTTATAATAAGCATGGTGCTTTATGTTGGCTTATGCTATAGGTGCGTTCTTTTGACAGCATTGAGAGCTATGTCATCGCATAGGCATTGAAATCGTTCTGTTCACCAAAAAACAATATGGCCGTTCACTATTTGACAGCGCATCCACTGCTCTACCTCCCGAGCATGTGTAGTCAATGCGTTGAATGCGGTCCGCAATTGACGTCATAGCGCATTCATTTTTGGTCAACAGAACGATCGAATCAGTGCATTCAATGCGTATAATGCTTGTCAACAAAACGCCCCTTATATTAACCACCACTAGCGCTGAGCTGCTCTACCAAGCTGCCACGCCACGATTTTGGTAGCGGTTCATATGGACAACCACAAGAAACCACGTATTAAGTTAGCTTGAGGTTGTTTGTACCGTATTAAATCAAATGGACCGGTAGTTACAATGTATAACTTTAACTATTAAGGCAGCGCATGAAAGGTCCCAGAAGGCACATTTTCTCTCGTTATATAAAACCTTTTTTTTATTTTATCGCTCTTATAATTATAATAATCCTATAGACTAAAACCATCCATACTCGTAACAAAATGTAGTACAATCATCAACATAACAGGCGTTTCTCCAGTTCCAAATTAAGATTAATTAATTTTTTCTCCAAAAGTTTAAGTTTTAAATTTACTAAATTAATATGCTACCAACTGGTGCATCTTTATAATTCGCTTGTTTTTTTGTTAAAAACTTTTTCTATAATTCTGGTCCCGTCTTTCAATTGTGTTTTGGTGAGTTTATTTATTCATTAAACATATATTTTTATTTATTTACTCGCAAATGTATTGACAATCACTGTGTGTAAGACGGGCGGTACGGAAATCACAAACTCGAGTCATCAAAGCGTTAGGCCTTTGGCCTTAGGCTTCTAAGTAGCCTCTCGTAAGTATTTTTTCCTAACCAGTCTAAAAATACAATGTACTATTAAATTTCAAGTTTTACTGCCAAAACGTGTTTTCAGTATGAAAGCCAGGGCCTAAATTAATCTGTACCCAAGCAATACAAATTAACTCATGATTTAATGACGTCCAAAATCTTAAGCTTACGTGCCTTACCTAGGTGTCAACCATAGACATAGATAACTGGACAGCGCATTTCCTAGCATCTGTGAAATAAATATGCCTGCGATGTGAGTGAAATACAAAGCGACTGTACAGTATGCAAGAACCTCCCGTAGTATCGTATTGTCTCTTTCTAAACAGTTTTGTGAGCCTATTGCGCAGTCCATAGGACAGATTACAGAACTCGAAGTCTATGGTGTCAACGTGAAGTCTAAAACACATCTTTATGTTTTAGTAAAACTTTTGGCAAGGCTATTCAAAAAGAATCTTGAAATTGTGCTATTCTATCGTTGTACTTTACTTTATGTACTTTATTCTATTAATTTTTTATAACTTAGATAGAAAAAGTTACAAAAGTTTATATATTTTATATCTTTATTCCGTTAGTAAATATTTCAGTCGTAAATAAAGTTTACAAATAAACAGTTTACATTAGTTTGGTGATTTTACTATTTGTACGACTTTACGAAATTTATAAAAGGATATTAAGATAGGCACCTACGTAATAAACTACGAAGAAAAACGTTCAGTGTTTTTTGAACCATGCATGGTCCTAAAAATGTCGAAACTATTTTGGCAATAAACTATCTAAGGAACAATCCCTGTGTAACTTTCGACGACTTATAAAATCTTTTTAAATAACCTGCATGAATCATATAATTTACATATCAAACCCAAAACTAAGCAAAGCTTGTGCTATAGATACCAGACAACGGATATAAGTAGGTACATATATACACTTTTTTTTATGTAAATACATAATACATACATAGTACTCTTAGAAAACGCCCTGTCTCAAAGACAAACACAAATCATAAATGTTTCTCTTGTGCAAGGATCGAACCCACGCCTACCAGTTCAGCACAGCACATACAGACCACAGTCAGTAGTCGGGTCATTACTCACTGAGCCAAGGAGTCGACAAAATTAAAATCACCTTGTGTAAAAGTGATTCTTACAAACCGATAAGGTGAAGCTAAATGGGCACCGGGCAGGCCATATCGCTCGTCTAACCGATGGGGAAGAAAGGTTCTCGGGTAGCGACCAGAGATCGGAAGATGCAGCGTGGGACCGGGAGAGGCGGCCTCTACCTGACGGGAGATCGTACGACCTGGCGGGTCAGTAAAAACCATCTAGTCAGAATAAATTGATGGTTTTGACCTACTTCCGGACCGCATTCAACGCATTGGCTGCATATTATGCTCGGGAGGTAGAGTAGTGGATGCGCTGTCAAATAGTGAACGGCCATATTTTTTGTTTACATTTGGTTAACAGAACGATTTCAATGCCTATGCGATGTCAAAGCTCTAAATGCTGTCTAAATAATACACCTATTAATAGGGAAAAACCTAAATAAGTCCAATAGTAGACGTCTTCCAGCTGAGACGACGTGTCTTACTAATATGCACATTGCAATTTATAAGCTATTTCGCAACTGTAATTTTGTCTTTAAGGCAAATTTAGTCATTGAGTATTCCTATTCTGTCCTTGTCCCCACTTATACAAGTCCTTTTCCTCGTTTGTGTCTTAAACAAATACCCCCAGTACGAAAACTGCTGTCGAATACAAAGCAGACAAGTGCAAAATTGAAATTTCACAAGGAATTGTGGCATGTGTATACCTACGTGTCGTAAAATTATAATGTCTACGTAGTAATTTGTTACCAGAAAACGATTTTTGATGTTTTAGCACGTTTGATTGTAATTGATTGCAATAGGGTTATGCATATTATATTATTTTAAAGACCAGTTTTTTTTTATATTTTTCTTTGAATACAAACGGAAACAGTTCATTCATTTGTAAGTAAAAAAAAGTTAGTCATAAATCACAAGTTTTAAAGTGATTAGTGATAAAATAAAATGAAAAAGACCAATGCTATTCAACTTGAAATATCAACTAAATTTTTGTAACAATTAGGGCCCTTGTAGACGTCCGATTTAACACGGACCGGCAGAAAACGTCGATTTATTCATACCACAATATAAGGAATAGGCATACAATACTGCAAGTGGTCCATTCACTACATATATGTATGTATATGTATATGTATATATAAGCTCCCTGCCAAGGTTTTCTCTAAGGACTACAGTACGGTACGATACGCCTGGTGTTGCAAGCGTTTATAAGCCCAGGTTAACGGTTACCATCAGGCGGCTTGTGTACCACCTTAGTTGTGTAAAAAAAATTACAGTGGAGCGTCGATTATCCGAACGTCGCTCAACCGAACGACCGCTTATCCGAACTACTACACCCCGACCCGCGCTACAGTGCTGGCGCACGTGTCGCGACGTGTTGACTTGTTAATTGTACTCGTATGTAGCATCAACGCCAAATGGTAATGCCTCACAATGCCTGCCAGAATTTTTGTCTGCAATCAGCAACTAGCGACCGAACACAGGGCTCTGGTACTGCTTCACCATGGCAACGCGCCCGCGCAGTCAGCGCTCAAAACGAGGGACTTCCTGGACACCACACCGGTCAGAGTCTTAGCTAAACCTCCTTACAGTCCTGATCTGGCACCGTGGGATTCCATATAATAAAAATTTAGCTGTATCATCATACCTATACATATACATACACATACATCATCATCTATCATCCTTGTGTATAATACTCTCCAAGTTAAAATTATATCTCAAGTGAAAAAAGTGTATGTGCTTCAAAACAACAATTCCTGTAGACGGCGGACGTGCGTGCACAGACGAGACTAGGTGTTTGTTGAGTTCTGCGTGTTTGCGCCTACAAAAGCAGCGCTTGAAGGTAGACGGTTTCCGCTTTTTCAGCGGTCTTGAGGAGGATTCAGCGGTAAGCGATTTTATTGTATTTTCTCGGCATTTATTGCCACGGATCGCCGTCGTTTGTCGCTCTTCCAAGGGCGGCCCTTTTTGGGCCACCCCTTCAGACCCAGCTGCAGCCGGACTCGCATCAAGGGATGCTGGTAGCAGCCAACTAGCGGAATGCCGCCACCCCCAGGACCCCCACCACCGGTACGTAGAGGAGGCGTACGTAAACGGGGCGTATGGTTACGCTCCCAGCCCTCAGCCGCCGTCGTGGCGCGTAATTTATTTACCGGCGAAATATCAGCCGCGGACCGGCCCTTTTCGGTCGCGTTCCCGCCCTCTCGCCCCCCGTCTAGGACTTCTATGGCCTCGGCCATATCACAGTCGTCGGTGTACTCGGCCTCTGAGTCCGGCGACGAAGTCTTTAGGGACGAGGACCTCCCTACCCTCCCATCAATGCTTTCTCCCATAGTGGACACCCCGCCCCGGCCTGACCCACAATCATCATCGCCCAAACAAGGCATTAACATAAGCCAGATAAGTAAGGTAACGCCCCCAATGACAGTACAGCGGAATTTGAACCCGCCCTCAATCCCCCTGCCGCAGCGAGACCCTAGGGTACGTGGCAGAGATGTTAGGCCGAGACCCTTCTCACTCAGCCCATCCAAGGACCCCGCCGAACGTGCCCGACTTGAGGCAAGAGAAGCCATTGCCGATCGGCAAAAGGCTCTCGCCAATCAGCCGTCGACTTCAAAAACCGCCGTAGAGGTGCCCCATGACCCCACCCCTGTTGAAGGGATGGAAATTGCTGAAGTCTCCCCCCCCCAGCCTGCCGCACCCCATGCGCCAGCGCCACCAAGCGGTCGATCCTATGCCCAGGCAATAAGCGCCCAAACCGCTATAGCCCCGCCATCGCAATCTGTCGCTCAGCCGGCTAGCGTTGATGCCAGTGCCAACGACAAAAAAGTCAAAAATAGTCACCCCCCCATAGTCGTAGAGTCCCTCCCCCAGTGGTCGACGCATCTTAAAAAGATGCACTCTATATTAGGCCACGCACCCAACGCCCGGCCGTTTGGCAAAGGGGTACGATTTTTCCCTAAATCGCCCCTAGAGTATCGTACGGTAGTGGCCTATATAGACGAGCTGTCTAAGCTGGACCACGCAGTATCTTGGTACTGCTACAGCTTAGACAGCGACCGACCACATAAAATTGCCATCAAGGGGCTCCCTCAGGATACCTCGCTTGCCGAGCTTGCTGAGGACCTCTCCTTCGCCGGCTTCCCAGTGTCGCACGTGCGGCAAATTCCTGCAGTTAGGGGTCGACCCAACTGCATATATTATGCCCAGCTACAGCTCAGGCACACTTCTGCGGAGCTGCAACAGCTGTACGCAGTTAACGAGCTGCTCAGCATGCCTGGCATAACGATCGAGGCTTGGCGTACTCGCCCCGGTCCGGCACAATGCCATAGATGCCAGGCATTTGGCCATGCCTCCTCTAACTGCCACCGGCCAATCAAATGTGTGCGCTGCGGCGGCGAGCACCCGGCGTCCGACTGCGATCGGCAATCGGTTGCAGTCAAATGTGTAAACTGCAGGCAAGCACACACAGCCAACAGCCGCTCGTGTCCCGTTTTCCGGCGCGAGGCGAGACGTAGGGGGGTGACCATTAACCCTCCGTTGCCCCGTAATAAAGCCCAACGGGCTACAAATTTGCCCCCGCCTTTACCCACTCCCCTGCAACAATTGCAGCCGCAGGAGTATGACTTATCCTCGGGCGCAAATTTAATGCCCCCCGCCAACCCCCCCACCGACAGATCCCAAGCTCTCGGGAGAAAAAAGAGGCCACGCCGGAAAAAATCCGCCCCGCAACCCACAACAACAGTTCCGACTAACACTGCGGTAGCGCCGGACACACAATTTGCCCCCTATATTTTTATGCCCCCCCCCCAATTTGCGGACCCCCCGCAACCCCCCCATACGTCTCAACCACCCACCACCAACCAACCGCCAAAATCAAAATCACGCACCGACGCTGCCCAGCAGCATCAACCCCCCGCGCAAATTCGGCCTAGCGGCACACAATACACACAGGGCCCACCCCGCATGCAAGCTGGTGCCCTAAACGTGGCTAGAGCCGCAATAGCGGCACTAAACGCGGCCATAGAGGCCATCGCAGCCGGCCAAAATCCGTTGCCAGCCCTTTTTAATGGATTGGCACAACTCACCACAATTCTCACGTGGGAATTTAATGGGGCCTCATCGGGGCCTTAAATTGAGAATTGTGTACTGGAACCCTGGGGGCATAACTGGCAAGACAGCCGCCCTCAGAACGTTAGTCCAGGAACACGATGTTCACATTGTGTTACTGGGCGAAACGAAACTCCGAGGTGAGAATGAGCTCCGCATTCCAAATTTCTTCACCTATAGGCGAGACGAAATCTCTCCCGCTAATATGGCCTTCAGGGGTACGGCTGTATTAATTAGACGTGACCTTATTCACGAATTACTACCCCTTCCCCTTTTTACATACATTCGGTCTATAGGCGTAAAACTAAAGGTCGGCAATGCGGAGCTTAAAGTCTTCGCCGCATATAAGCCACCATCAACCCCCTTCGTTCCAAGCGACATCGACAATATCTTTTGCGATGCCACCCCCACACTTATCTTAGGTGACCTCAACACCAAACATCAACACTGGGGTTCACGAATTTCATCCAAATCGGGTCGTGAACTAAAAGCAGATGCTGAGAGCAAAAACTATTTAGTCATCGGTCCAGGATCACCAACGCACTACCCCTCTACTGACAATCACGCGCCGGACGTATTGGACATCGCATTAGCCCACAATATTAGCTGGTCAATGTCGTTAGAGGTCCTCCACGACACTGACACTCAGCATCTGCCAATCTTATTGGTCCTTGGAGTGTCCGCAACTGGTAAACCGCTCCCCAACCCCCGCAGAATAACAGACTGGGCCACTTTCCACCGCGCCATGCTGGACTACAAACTCCCGGCTGGTGGCATTTCTACTCCCTTAGAGGTCGAAGAGGCAGTTAGTACTTTTACAACTGCCATTGCACAGGCCCTAAGGGAGTCGACCAGTATCTCAGCCACAGTTTCTGGTAAAAAACTTTTACCGGCGCACCTCCGCGCAAAAATTAGGGAAAAAAGGGCCCTTCGTAAGCACTGGTGTCAAACTCGCTGCCCAGTTGCTAAGAGGGACCTTAACAGGTTCAGCGCAGAACTGCGGTCAGAAATCGCCAACTACAGGCAGCATTCGTGGGACCAAGTGATTTTTAAAGCCAGTGAGGATGACACGGCACTGTATCGCTTGGCCCGACAAATAACCAAAACCCCCGCCCCAATTTGCCCTCTCATAGATTCCGGTGGCATTCGCCACTACCACGCAGCGAACCGCGCGGAACTTTTTGCGGAACATTTCGAGGACCAATTTAGGCCGAACCCCATTATCGACCCCGACCACACATTAGGAGTTACAGAACGCGTAGAGCATTTTCTCGCGGCCCCAGCCCCACCACTAAGAGGTGATTATTTTATTTCGCCTAAAGAGGTCAGGAAGGAGGCCTCTAAACTTAACAAGCGCAAATCACCCGGTCCCGACGAGATTCCAAACACAGCGATTATTATGCTGCCTAGGAAGGGTCTGGTGGCACTCACCCGTATCTTTAATGGGATATTGCGCACTGGACATTTCCCATCTCCGTGGAAGATCGGCAAAATCATTGTTCTCCCGAAACCAGGGAAAGATCGTCATCGCCCAGAACATTACCGACCGATTACACTGCTGTCCAACTTAGCCAAGTTGTTCGAACGCCTACTTTTACTTAGGATATCCCCGCATATCCAGCTTAGGCCTGAACAGTTTGGTTTTAGAGACAGCCACAGTACCACTCTTCAGCTTGTACGAGTGCTCCATCACATGGCCTTCGAGCTAAACAAGGGCAGGCGCACTGTCGGAGTCTTTCTCGATATGGAGAAGGCTTTCGATCGAGTTTGGCACGAAGGCTTAATACACAAGCTGTTAGAGACGGACATCCCTCCGATGCTCGGGCGAGTAATAGCCTCGTTTCTGGACAAACGAAGCTTCTATGTCTCGGTCGAGAACAACCAGTCAGCATGTAAACCCATTAGAGCAGGGGTACCTCAAGGTAGCTGCCTATCGCCACTGCTATACGCGTTATACACCAACGACATCCCCACTCTCAGTGACTCCGGTCTAGCTGAAGGTGTTGAAGACGTCACCCTAGCCCTTTACGCGGACGACAGCGCCTATATGTCCTCCTCCCGCAAAGCTAGTTTAGCAGCCAAAAAAATGCAGCGACTATTGGACACTTTGCCTGGCTGGCTGGACAAGTGGAGAATAGCCGTTAATGCCAGCAAGACATCAGCACTATTGACCGGCCTGCAAAAGTTTCTCCCACCGAAACTTGTGTTTCGAGGTCAAGTCATTGAGTGGCAACCCAGCGTAAAGTACCTAGGTTGTATTATAGACCGCCCATTACGCATGCGCAAAATGCTAGACCATGTGTCAGCAGGCGCGGTCGCGTCACGGGCGTGCCTTAGACCGGTGCTTTCCTCTGACTTGCCACTCAGAACCAAAATTCGCCTGTACAAGTTGTACATACGGTCGAGACTGACCTACGCAGCCCCTGCTTGGTACGGTCTTCTATCTTCTACCAACAAACGTAAGCTCCAGGTTGTCCAAAATAAGTCGCTGAGATTAATCACCGGCGCGGGACGCTACGTCCGCAACTCCACCATCGCTAGAGACACCAAAACCGAGCCACTCGCAGAGTTCATATCTGGTTTGTCGAAACGTTTATTCACCCGCGCTGACAACAGCCACCACGTACACTTAAGGGGCATAGCACCCCTACACGCCCGCCCGCCGGAAGGCAGGGCTCTCCCCCGAGAGCTCATTCCTGTGGGTGAATAAGTTTACTTATTCATCCTCCTACCTCCTTACCCTCCTCCCTTCATTCCATTCCATTCTTATCGCCCTTCTCGCCTCTATTTTATTTTTGCTTTTATTTCTGTTTTTATTTCGCTTTTATTTTTATTTTATTTTTATTTTTATTTTCGTTAGTGTTTTGTTTTTGCTTCATTTTTATTTTATTTTAATTTCGCTCTTTTGTTTTGCTTTATTTTTACTTTTGTTTTATTTTGCTTCTATTTTTGTTTTCTTTTCTGGCGTCTACTCTCGTATTTTATTTTATTTTTTCTATTTTCTATATCGCTTATGGCGATTATATATTAGCCACAAAGGGGCCTGATAAGTAGGCCGCCTTTTCAAATTTCACCGGGGGTGTTCAGCACCCCTGAGCTTCTGCCCGGGTCATGGTGGGAGGTAAATTCCCCTCCCCCGACACCCGCACCTCAACACCCAGTAGGGTGATAGAGAAGAGACCCACGTATTTAGCTGTAAGGGGTACAGTTTTCATCGATGGAAGACACGCTAGCAGCGTTCGAGAAGGCCGTTGAAGAGGTGTCTGTGGTGGACTAGGAAAAAAGTTTCAAAAGTTGATTCAGACGCATGAAACTTTGAATACAGGCTGGTGGAGAGTACTTTGAAAAGATTTAATTAAAATATTTTAGCCATAGTAGTTAGTATTTTAGTTTCTCAAAACTTTCTGAGTGTCCCATGTAAATATAAATATAGTTTTCATTTACCTGTACGTAAATATGTATGGCTGAATCAATATACATATAGGTAGTTCGATTATCCGAAAATACCGGTTTTCCGAACACCCAAGTCCCCCAATTAGTTCGGATAATCGACGCTCTACTGTATAAATAAAATTTTATTAATTTGATTGTTTGTTTGTTGTATTGAATAGGCTCCGTAACTACTGGACCGATTTAAAAAATTCTTTTACCCTTAGAAGCCGACATTATCCCTGATGAACGTACGCTACTTTTTACTGCGGGAAAATGCTTCATTCCTACAGGAAAACGGGTAATAGGACAACGGGTAGTAAGAATTATCCTTCCGTAAGTACTTATCTTTTTCACATAACTTCTAAACGGCTGAACCGATTGGGTCGAAATTTTATATAGCTATTTCGATGGTTTCCTGAATGATTTAAAAAAACAATTGGACCCGGTAGGTGGCGCTGCTGTCGGTATGTCAACTACTAAACGGCTTGACAGATTGGGTTGAAATTTTGTATGTGTATTTCCATGGTTTACAGACACGAATGTTTTATGCCAATTAAGAGAAAAAATTTGTTTGTTTTTTTTCTATAATTGAGATAACGAAATTTACGGCGGGCAAAGCCGCTGGCAGAAGCTAGTCTTTGCTATTTATATCAGTGTCACAATTATAAAACAATTACGTAATGTAACATCATTGGCTTATTTTTTGTAACGAGTCGTTATCTTCTGCATAATACCTATTATATCATGGCATGAACAGCTACAGGAACTGAAATATCTCAAATATATATACTCAAGTAAATATATAATATATCCATGTTTTACTTAACTCTGTGTTTATGTAACTTCAAACTCGGTATTAAAGTTATTTATTCTTCACGTTTTGAAGTTGGTACCTACCTTTGAGTCTGTTTGATTTTATGTTTATAATATATAAAAAAGGGTATATATATGTATTTGTATCCGTTGTCTTGGTATCTTATGTACAAGCTTTGCTTATTTTGGGACCAGATGGCGCTGTGAGTAATGTGCAAAAATATTTACTATTATTATCACGTATTTGCTGTATGACCGATGGAGCAGACGTGTTCTAGAGTGGAGACCGCATATGGAAAAGAGAAACGTGGGACGCCCTCCAGCCCGACCAACTTTAAAAGGGTGGCCAGTGGTGGTTCGATGCGGGCAGAGGAGGCTTATGTCCAGCAGTGGACCAATATAAGCTGATATGATGCTGATGGTCATGATTTACTATATCTGCATTATTTTCTAACTATTTAGTTAGTCGCAGTAACATATATCAAATTTAACATCTAAATGGGTATTCAGCCCAAGGAGTTCACCAGTTGAAAATTTGTATTCAATAAACGTCCCTTATTTTTAGTTGGAAACATGGAATTTTATAATAAGTCATTTTCAAAAATACTACCGCTTAATACCTAGTCAGTGCCGTAAATAGGGCGGTGCCAGCGGTGCCCAGGCACAGGGCGCAGGCCCTGTGTGGCGCAGAATTGACCAGGACATAATTTATGGTCCTGCATACAAACAATATTTTTAATCACAAATACGGTGGTAGACACACCACACTCTTGTGTGTGTGTAATGTTGAAATTTTACACACAAAAGTATACCAGTAAACTAGGATCTAAATTAAGTTGAAGGAGGGCGCCACCTCTCAGCAAGTGTTCAAACTAGCTGAGATTTATGATGCGTCTAGTGTCCTGCGAAAGATCATTCAGTAAGCTCAAATTGATAAAGATGTATTTGCGCCCGATGATGGTTTAAGGATTATTTGGTCTTACAATTTTGTCGATTAAACGCGCCATAGCATAGCTCCTCACGTATGACGAGGAAAGTAGGCAAAATTAAATCATAAATTAAATTTGTCTTCAATATTTCTACCAACGAGTGTTAAGTGTCATTTGTGTATTGTATTTGGTAAATATTTACTAATAAATGCTTTTTTACCTTAGAACCTCTGTAAAACGTGGAAAAAATTTCGAACGAAAATTGATACCACTTTGTCAAAGGTTTCTGAACGGTGACGGGAAAACTTGGTCCGATTCAGCCCAATTAAGACATCAGTATCCACGTTTATCGGTAAGAAAACTCTATTACTATGGTCCAGGACACATCTCTTACTACCTCCAAGACCTTTGGGATCCTGGGTGTTGATATTTCCGAAATCATTTCAAAACCAAGCTCAAGTTGGCGTTCAAGAAACTTGGTCTGCGTCACGGAGCGACTTTCCTTTTTTTTTCCTTCCCTTTTCCTTCACTATGGGGAAAGTTGCTTACTGCTTAAAGTCGCAAGTACAGCCCCAACTTGAGTTCTACTGTAACTTCTGGAGCGCCTGAACACCAGCTTAGCTTTTTTACTAAGTTCAAAACAAGCGGTATCCAGCTTTAAAGTCTGTGGTGAGAGTTTGCATGACTACGTTACAGTTAAACAGTTACGTTTTAAGAACTGGATGAACGTTGATGTTAGTTAATGATTTCTTATTTTTTACTTCTGAAGTTCAAAATTTAATCAAATATATCTTTCAAGTTTAATTCCTAAAGTTTATCATTAATATACACATGATTGACGTATTAGTGAGTCTTTCTTATCTTTTTTTGGCACAACTTTAAACCACTTCTTTAGTTTCTTTCGATTTATCAATATTTCAGGCGCTTAGTATAATTTAAAGCACTAAACTATATTAGCCTGGGCAGTTGCCTGACTTAGAACTGATGAACTTTCAATATGATGAAGTCAAAGAAATAGTCTGACTGCTAGTTTCTTCAATGGTAAAAATAAAGTTTCTTTTGTAGTTTGTTATTATTATTTTTTTTGGGTTGGAAATGTTTTTCTTTTTTTTTCTATTTAATAGTTAAGGAAACAAAACGATTAATTTAAGTTTATGTGTAAAACTTATAGACTTTACGGGCGTACTTCCAAACTAGTGATTTTTCTACAAATCGTCAAAATTTTATTGATTGATTTTAATGGTTAAATCACTAGATGGTACTTATAGAAATAAAAAAAGTATTGTGTGGTTTAAAGTTTCTGCTAATCGCGAACGCTTAGTTATATATTGACCGCGTTGAGGTTATTTCTAGGGTTGTTCAAGAAGGAAGATTTTTAAAAGGTCGACAACGCGCCAGTTACGTCTCTGGCTGGTGTTACAAGTGTCCATAGTCTTAAGTGACCGCTTAACATAAGGCAAGCTTGTTAGCCTCCTTGGCATTTACCATTGTTTGAGGGCGCAGATATAGAAGCTCGCACCGGGCGCACAAAAGGCTAGTTACGGCACTGTACCTAGTACCTGGAAGACCGAGCTTTGCTCGTTTTAAGGGTTCCGTAACCTAGCGGGACCATATTACTAAGACTTCGCTGTCCGTTCGTCTGTCTGTATGTCTGTCACCAGGCTGTATCTCATGAACTGTGATAGTAAGACAGTTGAAATTTTCACAGATGATTTGTTGCCGCTATAACAACTCATACTAAAAAACAGAATACAATAAATATTTAAGGGGGCTACGATACAACAAACGTGATTTTTTTGTCGTTTTTATAGATAATGGTACACAACCCTTTGTGCGCGAGTCTGACTTTGGCCGGTTTTTAATTTTTTTACAACGCCATATATTTTCAAGTAGCTTTAGTGTTGCTGTGTCGGTAAAAATAATAGTATTACTACTCGCCAATAGATGTCAGGAAGAGTCATATTTTTCAGTTTATCAGTGCCTGAAAACACGGATCAAACGACGCTTTCTAAAAATGTTACCTAGCTAGATCGATTTATCACCCCCGAAACCCTCTGCTTGCTAAATTTCATGAAAATCTTCCCTTTAACTAATGATAACTCAACTTCAATGCACCATAAGTTAGACTCTAGCTACACAACTGTACGAAACGCATCCTATTATTGCTTATCAATTTTACTTTAAAGTCTCCTATGTTCAGACATTAGCCACTTACAATTTTATTATGTACCTATTTAAGAATTGGCTCTGAAGGATGTGGTTTATGGATATCATATCGTCACAAATTAGGTACTTGCAGGAACTAATCTACTAAGTTATAATAGTCTTGACTACTTTAATCGACAAGGGCATCAAAACTAACGTAAGTTCCGATGCGATAAATCGAATTTGTTGTCTGATACAAATTAGTTGGAACACAGCAAATATTACACCTTATTTCCTGCTTGTAATTAGCTAGTATATTCAACAAATATAATAGGTGGTTACCTGTTGATCTTTTTAAATTCTAGACTTGTAATTCCATATTTTTTATTTGTGTGTCTTACCACGGGCGTAGCGGGGCAGGGTGGGGCGCTTGTAAAGTATCTAACCAAACCTAAAAAATTCAATTATCTACGTACTAACTACAATAACATTCGACACAAAAAAAATGTAAAAATAGAGTGCTATAGGGTGTAACCTTCTTGTATGAAAAAAATAACCGGGATAAGACCGCGGGTATAGTTTGCTAGTTACATATTATTTTAGACTGCTGCCCCATCCAGTGACCATGGCTGGCTACGCCCATGTGTCTTACATCAGAGAAAAGCCGATAATAGTTGGAATACGGACCCTCAGCCGACTTCAGAAAAATGTGCCACAAGACGGTCACCCATCTAAAACTACGACTTTGCATATTGCGTCCTAAACACGAATGTTACTAAAATTTACGAATGCTACCAAAGTTTTTTTATCACGCCTCCCCACTGCCAAAAAAGAACCCCGCCCTCGGCGCAGCAAGTGCACTCGTCACTCAATTATAAACACAATAATGTTAATAAAATTAAAAAATATTTTTTTAGATGTTTTAACACACTGTTATAAAGAGTCAATGTGACGAATGTGCTTGATTTTCCATAAGATTTGCAATTCTATATTCGATAGGAGAAAGAGCCCACGCCCCCTTTTGCATGTCCTCGCGCCTCCCGCTTTGATAATCAATGCTCTAGAATATTGAATATGCTTCAAAATAAAATTTTCCAGTTTTTTCAATAAAGGAATTTTCTTTTGGTATAACTTGTATGTAGCGTAGAACAAGCTATTAGAATTGTTACCATATGTGGCAACATTCGAGCACATCGTCGAAAGTTCGCTCGCTCAAGGATCAATGCTGGCAATAAAACGGATTCATTTGTGCTGCGCTACGCTCGTCGCCGCACAGATAAGCTGAATGCAGCGAAATTGCATCCTGCTTGCAAATGTCACCACTTTGTGTGAACTGTTATTTGAATTCCTCTTGTACGCTTTTAAAATGCTCAAGTTGAGATGGAGAACGGTTTATAAATGAGGTCCGTTTTGAGTTTATAATATAATTTGACACTTGATATTTTCAGAAAATTTTAATCGTTAATATTGATAACGTAGTAAAGTAGAGGTAGACGCTTAAAATATTCACAGAATATAGTCTCATTATATAGTCACTTTAAAAGTTAATAACTCTCTCATACAAAAAACGTGATTTTTTTTGCCATTTTTATAGATAATTGGTACGGAACCCTTCGTGCGCGAGTCCAACTCGCACGATTTTGACGATTTGACGGTCGCTTTTTTCTAACTGCTTACGTCATCTTATTTAAGGATAGGTAATATAGCTAAATGGGAAAGGTGCGAGTAGGTACCTACGGTACCGTGTCGTCGGTGCGCAAGTTAAAACTCGCACTTGACCAGTTTTTTGTTCTTTATGGCATTGGATGCACGCAGGTAAAGGTCACAAGCCATACAGCCTGTCAATAAACAAAACCACTGAAAGCTATTTATTTTACCACCAAAATTAATTTTCTTATATGTTTCTCATAAATGGCTTTCTGTATAATAGTAAGTATTGCATAGAATTCTCCAAGTAAGACTAAGCGAATATTAATCCGGACATTAGAGTAACAATTATAATCTACAGTATAAAGATTACATTCTATATTGCGCCGGATACAAATTTGACACTAACCCTTAGAATAGCAATTACAAACTGTAAATGTAAAATATACCAAAAAATATTGTACTGTCTAATATTTAATAGATAATTTATTTATATAGTAAATGGTACTTTTAAAACATCAAACAGACTGTAACTGTAATTTTATTTTATGTAGTACCACGTAATATTGAACAGATAACAATGTTTACAATGAACTGTTTGGTTTCATGTACCTTGAATCAGATGGTAACTCTGAGAGAAATCTACAAAGTAATTACTTGAAACATTCCTGGATGGTCAATTGTACCGTCTCGAGATTGTATTGTTTGTTTAAGCTTGGTTATAGTTATTCCCGTAACTTTTGAATTTTTAGGTATAAAAAGGAGCTTATGTGTTAATCTAGGGCGTCAGCTGCCTCCATAGTAAGTATTATATAGAATCCTCCAAGTATCACTTTTAGAAGTATTACTTAGGACAAAAGTACCCTATTTGTTAATCTAGGGTGTCAGCTACCTCCATACTGTAGTAAGTATTATATAGAATTCCTCAAGTAAGACTTTCAGAAGTATTATTTAGGACAAAAGTACCTTATTTGTTAATCTAGGGTGTCAGCTACCTCCATACTATAGTAAGTATAATATAGAATTCTCCAAATAAGACTTTCAGAAGTATTATTTAGGACAAAAGAAGCCTATGTGTTAATCTAAGGTGTCAGCTACCTCCATACTATAGTAAGTATAATATAGAATTCTCCAAATAAGACTTTCAGAAGTATTATTTAGGACAAAAGAAGCCTATGTGTTAATCTAAGGTGTCAGCTACCTCCATACTATAGTAAGTATAATATAGAATTCTCCAAATAAGACTTTCTATTACTAAGGACAAAAGTAGCCTATGTGTTAATGTAGGGTGTCAGCTGCCTCCATACTAATTTTCATCAAAATTGGTCCAGCCGTTTGAGCGTGAAGTTACTAACATACAAACAAGTTTGTGAGTGCAAACTTTCGCCTTTATAATATAAGTATGATAGTACGATTAGCATAGATCTATGTGATTAGCTACAATGCTGAAATTTGGCACACGTAGGTATAGTTAAGAGAAAACGATTCGCGGCGCCTCGAAGCGTACTTCATACAAACGAATTTCCTACTTATTTTTGACATATTTAGTGATCAAAAATTGTGAAATTCTGTACGATCTCAAACCGTCTTTGATTTTCCAAAATCCTGAAAATTGGTTTTACTAACTCAAAATCTTAATTGAAACCATTTGTATAAATAACTAGAATCCTCTATAACTATTTACGCATACAATTTAGTAGAAAACTGGCACACTGCAGGTCTAGATATTTATTTCTAGTTCAAAATTGCGAAATGTTTGATAAGAAAGTGGAAAATTCTTTTATATGGAGCACGCTGCGAGGCTTCCCCATTGCAATTTTGCTGGTATTTTGACTGATTTCGAAATGAGGTCCCGTTTTTTTAAAAAAACTCAACATACATGTACATTCATTATGTTTTTCCCACCTTAGGAACTCTTTGATCTATGTTTAATTACTTAACTCTTAATAGTTCACGTAACAACAATATGTTACAAACACGCTGCTAACTCCTAATAAAGCACGTGGTGATAAACGAGTCTTTAGAGCAGTATCAAATAGTTATAGTATCTACCTACTATTAGTTCCGTCTTAATGTTGTGCAAATAGGTAGATATTTGTAAATGGATTAGGAAACCAACTATTTTATTTTAATTAAAATTTTTAAACCACTAAAGTGGCAAAAAAGCTTACGGTTTGCCTGATGGTAAACGGTCACTGCAGCTTATGGTCGAACCGAGTCAACAAACCACTGGTATCCGGGTACACCCGCCCAGAAATGTCAGCAGTACTCCATATGGGGCCAAACTTACGACTTTTAAAGCAGCAACCTTTGCTTCAACGTAAAGCACTGATTCGCTCTGTTGATTACACCAAGTTTTTTGGACGCCAGCTTCACCTTGTCTTTCAAATGATCGCGGAACTATTGGAGATGGTGAGGGAAGTGTTCTGGAATTTAAGGACCTCAGTAAATGGGTGTTCTTGACTTGTGCTACTTGTCTTCGTAGGGTTGAATCAGACCAAATTTACCATCCCCAGTCAGAGACGTTGGACAGAGTGGTCTAGATTTGAGACACAATTTCTCCGCGCTTTTTTTCCAAAACGGAACGAGGGATATTTGCACCGCCCGTAAAATTAATGTCTCCAGTACTATCAACTAACAATGTATGTTTTTAACAAACACGTTGGATTTATTTCTACAAAAATTAAAACTTAGTTCAAAGGCATACTGTCTTGCTAAACATTAAAAATATCTGTAAAGTAGTAAGGCACTTGTGCGGTAATTGTCATTACCTCGAAATGGACGCTATCACTAAACTGAAAACGGCGCAGTTAAGGGCTTTAGAAGTAAGTGTGTTTAAAATCCAATTATAAGGGGCTTTGTACTGTACTAAACAAAATAAAAAGTTATAAAAACCTAAATAAATTAAAATAAAACCAAACATTGTCTTTACAAAATACTATTTTATTATTGCATAAGTAAAATACAGAAAGAAGTATGGCAGCTTAAATATGGCATTAAAACTCGTCGTTCTCGAATGGATGGTACTTGTGGCCTAGCGATCTGAAAAGTTATAATTAAGTTTATTATATTATATTACATCTTATGTCTGCTTCGTGGCTCTGTTAAAACTAGTGGCTGCCTTACCAACCTAGGGGCGCGGGTTCGATCCCCGCAGAGGACAAACGTTGATAAAATGTATTTTATCAACGTTTGTCTTGACCCTGGGTGCTATAGAGAAGAATTAGTACTTCCTATATATTATAGTTATGTATTTAAAAAAAAAGCATATATGTATCAGTCTTGCTTAGTTTAGAACCAGATAGCGCCGTGAGATGTCAAGGAATATTCATTATTATTACATTAATTGTTTTATTTGTATGCTATTAATGCATAAAAAAACAATACAATTTCATATAACCAGACATAACATCAGTCCTGTTTCCCAACGGGGTAGGCAGAGACCACAGACTTCCAATTACTACGACCCTAGCAGACTTTTTGCTTCATCCACACGCATCAATGCTTTTATACACGTTCGTCGGTTTTTATAATTATACAAAGAAATAATAAAATCTACTTACGCTGTCATCGGCACAAATCTCCCGTTGACATCAAAGCTGTTGATCAGGCTTAAGTCTTCGGCAGACAGTTTGAAGTCTAACACGTCGAAGTTACTAGCAATGCGAGATTTCGTTACCGATTTGGGAATTACGATGTTACCGCGGTCGATTTGGTATCTGATAATAAAAGAAAAAAAAACTTTAAACCACATTTTCAAACAATGACGAAGAACATAGACAAATGTCAGTAGGTCTCTCATAAGAGTGGCGTTTTTTGACCGATATAATGTACATTATACGCTTAATGTCGATAATCCATCCATAAGATTCGTAGTGTGTCATACAGAGTTTATGTCTTTTTAACTTAACTGGATTATGACATTAAACGCGTTGGAGCAGTGAACAAAACGCACCTTATACATTAAATATTAGAGAATATGTGTACTTATATAGAATAAAAAAGAAGAAAACGGTTTGTTCGTATTTGGTAGGTTATCTTTGAAACTTGGTACTGAACCGTTTCTAAAAACTCTTTCACAATTAGAAAGATACACTATCCCCAAACTGAGGCTATATTATCCTGATTGAAATAAGTTTATAGTACGAAATATCAATATTTATAATTTAAGTCGGAAGAGAAAAGGCACTTTGACTTCACGTTGCAAGGAAGCTAAGGGGTGACCTGATTTTACGCGTAGAGAGAGCTGCATGAACTGAAATAGATATACAATACTGATAGTCCTGATTCAGAGTATTAGAATTCTGAATCTCACTCTTTTTCTGAGGTTTCTCATTTACAACATAACTGGTTTTCCACGGGCGAAACAAGAGGATACTTACATCTAGCCAATTATATTAAAAATCGGACAAGTGCACGCCTGTATTTCGCGCTGAGCGTTCCATGTCACATTGAGAGGGGTCCACGACACACAAATAGATGACAATTTTGACTACAAATGAACTAATGATCAAATGACGTCGCAACCACAGTCAATGAACTACAATCTAAAATAATCCAACTCACAACAAACAACCGCAGGTCATAGCAAGGTATTTTGTTTATTCGTAGTTGTACGTCAGCTGTTAAAGTCAAATTGACAACCGATCCATTTAGTTTTATACGACAAAAAATTAATATACAAATAAATAAAAACCAGACTACAAGAACTAAAAAGAAGTAAACAACACAAACTAAACATCTCATTTTAAGGTAACTATTATACTATTGTGAGCAATTTGTACTTCTATTTGTTCTTGCATTGAAATGAATGCCGCCTGCTTATAGTAAAATATTTGGTATGTTTTGCACTTGATTATTTATTTTTAGTTGTTGTAGTCGGATTTTTTTTCATTTGTTTTTTTAACAGCATTTAAGTGTTATTTTTACTTGCGCTTGACTATTTTTTGCCCTTGATTTTGATACCCAACACGAGGGTCTAGTAAAAAAAAAATTTACCCGCATATGATATGCCATTCTGATTTTTTAGAAATTTTAATATACCTTGTGCACTTACACAATCACAACGAATCAAATGACATCTCGCATGTCAATCCGCCAAGCCGTTCAGGCTGTAGGGTGTGCCAAAGAAATAGACATTCATACATACGATCGAAAAACATACCCCTCCTATTTTCTAGCATTCGGGTAAAAACAAACTTAGAACGTGGTTTTCTTGTGGTCGTGGAGACAGACCGCTACCATGAGTAAATAATTGTTTATTTTGAAAATACTACATACCTACTTAGTATTATTAAGAACGCTAACTGTTATTTTATCACGCATATTATACTGTTAATCAATGGCTTGTATTTTTAGCATTATTTTTAGCGTGTATATGAAAAAGTTACTTAAGGAGTTCTACTTCAGAAAATTTTATAGAATTCAGTTTTATATGGCATCGAAGGAAATGGAAAATATAAGAAATTTATTACTTAAAACACAAATTAATAGGGAAATTATCAAAAATACCTAATAAGAACTTGAGCCACAGTTTTTCCAAGTCTGTCAGCGATGGCTTTCAGCTTTGGGTCCTCCATGAGTTGGGGTTCATCGGGCTTAGCCCAGGGTCTGTCTGGGGAACCCAGAGGGGAATACGCAGTGATCTTAATGCCACGAGCTTCGCAGAAGTTCTTTAGTCGCTGCTGGTTTAAGTACGGATGGCATTCAACCTAAAAATTTAAAAATGGTAAAAAAAGCTTTTACAACGTGATGTGTTTTAAATTTTCAGCAAAAAAAATCATTTTCTCTCCAAAATTATCTTAGTTTTGAACATTTCACTTTATCTAAGCGTAATCCCAATACGGTATCGAAGTTAAAAAATTCAGTTCTAATTTAAGTTTTTAAACCATTTACATTTTTGATCTAAATAATTATCGCCTATTGTCTTATTTTGTACCTGGTTGACAACTGGCTTGACGGTCGCAATTTGCAGGACTCTCTCTACTTGCTTCGAGTTAAAGTTCGATAACCCAATACTCCTCACGACACCTTCCTTGACCAAGGGTTCTAGGGCTTTCCAAGTGTCCACATAGTCCACTTCCGAGAATTGAATATTGCCAGCATCATCTTTTGGGAAGAGCTCGTCTCCTTCCTAAAACGTAGGTTTAGTTAGAATCTTTGCGGCCAAAAGGTTACTTCAAAATCATTGGTTGCTAACTTCGGGACCAGACGACACTGTGTGTAATGTCCAAAAAAATATTTATCCATTACTTATTTATCATGCAAGCCATGCAATTGCAGTGATGTACAACCATCAAAGATCGCACGCCGTTTTAAAAAAAAAAACTACATACGATGTGAAACAGACATACATTACAGTTTATTCATCCATGCATGCATGTTTTAAAAAACTTAAAATTCGATTTCATTTCAAAATTAATGGAAAATTTGACCCCTGAATCACGTCCATGACGGAGAACATCTCGTGTTTTTTTTACCTTATAAGCCTGAGGCCAGTGCATGAGATAGAGATCCAAGTATTTCAGTTTAAGGTTATCAAGTGACAATTGTAGAGCTCCTCTCACCAAATCCGGACGATGGAATGTGTTCCATAGCTTGGATGTAACGAACAAGTCTTCTCTACGAACATTAAAAAAAAATAAGTACAGAGTACATAAACTAAAAATTAGCTTAAAATAAAAAAAAAAATGGAGAAATGTAAGCTAAAGTCGAAGCGACGGATCTTTAGGATTGATATTACAGGCAATTGTTTTTCATATAAATCCAAACCTACAATAGGTCTGGATTTAATAGCTTAGAAATTTCAAAAAAAACAAAAAAACAAAAACGTAATTTGCTCACGAACAAATTGCGTTAACTTAACATCCATAAGTAAAAATATTTCGGCACTCAAAGAGCGTTATTTGTAGGTATATAGTTGTGAAATCATATAGATTCATGTACTGTTCTTGTTGAATTCATTTATTTCATTAATCTAATAAAAAATCTCATTATTCAATAACTTATTAGCATTTTATGGATGAATATGCTATTTGCGACTTTGGTAGAAAGGGATATATGATATATCGCGTTTAGATAACCGAAAAATATTGTAACTATTACATACGTTTAGTGTAACGCAGTTTATATGATAAAATGTCGCATTCAAAAGATATATATACTAGGAGCGCATAAGTACCAAGTGGATGTGTACACATGAAGTGTACCAACTGAACAACATATAAAAGGTTCCCAGGTCTCCCAAATGCTCGCCCAGCTGGACATACCTCTTAACAACTCCTTCTTTGATCTTGGCGCTGATAGCTTCACCAACTTCCTTTTCATTTCCGTACACGAAAGCGCAGTCGATGTGTCTGTAGCCGATGTCTATCGCGTCTTTGACAGCTTGTGTCACTTCACCGGGTTTTGACTGTGGAGCGATTGAGAGAATTAAATCGTGTAAACTTTTATAAATTACTGATTTCGTTGAAAAATATGCCACTTCTAACTAATTACTACTTAGTTACAATTAATCCATCTACATTCTAATTGTATAATTTTTAGGGTTTCGTAACTTAACAGCTGGAATTCTTGTAGCTTGTCATGTCCGTATGTCCGCACACGTACCTATATCATGACTTTATAATTCCGCCGTCTTTGCATCAATTCTGATGAAACTTACAATAAACGATGAAACTTGTGTGAACCACCTTACAATATTGTTAAGAAATAAAAAAAAATGTTTCACAACTTGAAAACATTTTTGAAAAATATATAAATATAGCAAATCATAATCACCTAAATAATAGGAGTTTAATTATAATATAGCCGGTTTAACGCACTAGCCACTTTCAATAGAAAATAAACCTGCATAGTTTTGAATTTCAAGTGTGAAACTTATTCCACATGAAAATTTTAAAGAAAAGAACGAAGAAATTAAATTTGATGTTCGACTTTCAATTTGTTTTTTTACGTATAGCTTCCACAATGCACAGAATTTTATCGGAAGGTCTTTCTGTTATATGGCAAAAATTTACGACTTTTTAAGGATAACACGAGATACCTATTTTGATTTGAGGTGGACTTTTTTGCACACTCAATTTTATTGGGTATTGGCTAGGTAATTAAAAATGAATTTTGAGGTTTTCAATTAATTTTTTTTTTGAAGATGTGTTTTTTGCTCCCAAATATGAAAAATCACGAGCTAACTTTTGAATCACAACAAAAGAGCTTTATTAATATTTTTAATCGAATTAGTTAAGAACAAAGTCGGATCAAAACGTTATAGATATCTGCAATAATTATCATTCAACAGATGACCAGCTAGGTCGCGAATTAAGAAGTACTTTCAAGGATGGACTGAGTTAACCATTAATTTGTATTTCAGTCACATAATCTTGAGTTTCCAACTAGATGTTACCTACACGGTTATGCAACACCACTTATGCGTCGCCTTGTTACGACATAATATGTACAACGAAACAGATAACTAATTGCCGGGTCAATGTTAAGATAACCAGGTTGTTGTGTACTGAAATTTATTTAGCCTATTGACCTAGTCGTATTAATCAACCTACTCTCCTACTTCTATCAGTTTTTTGTAGGCTATATATAATGTAGGTACTAAAGACGATTTACTTACTTTTAAATAGCAATCTATGAAGTACTACCCAACAATTATCTATTAGTAAAAAAAATCACATTTTAATTTAATTATTTATTTTTAAAGAGAATATATAACTGAATATTCTGTGAATATTTTAAGCGTTTACTTACCTGTTGCCGTTATCAATATCGAGCAAAATAAAGCAAAAAAATCACGTGTTTTGCATAGGAGCCCCTTAGTTATTTATTTTATTCGGTTTTTTAGTATTAGTTGTTATAGCAGCAACAGAAATACATCTTCCGTAAAAATTTCAACTGTCTAACTATAACGGTTCATGAGATACAGCCTTGTGACAGACGGACGGACAGCAGAGTCTTAGTAATAGGGTACGGAACCCTAAAAAACATTCCCTTTTTTCTAAAGCCGTCAAGTACATACCTCATAAAAGCTATATATAAACTGTATATGGTATTTTATTAACAGTTTACTTCTAACAGTGAATTATTGATAATATCAGCCTCGCTGCGGCAACTCTTGGCACGCAAAAAAGATAAAAAACAAAAATTTTAGCACTTCACTTGACGCGACGATAACAAGATACCGTATCTTCTAAAAGTATTAATTTTGAATGGTTTGTCAATGTAATCGATTCGAATCGAAAATTGTTTGTTCAAGCCGCAAGGTGAATAGGTTTTACTTAAACTGTCTGTTTAGCCTCTTGAAATTTAACTAGAGGTGTTCAACAAATAGTGAGAATGTTACAGGCAACTTTGAAAAATATTTTTATATTATTCGACATAAACAATGATTTGAAAAGTAAAGATGGACTAGCGAATGTTAATAATTATATATATTTTGTACAAGGAAATATGTACTATCACTAGCTGTTATTGCTTTTAATAAATACCTACGTAAAACGTTAATGCACACTGCTTGTCAAGACTTGGTAACATTTAGCTTTGGTGCAAATATTTAGAGCTAAAAAATCATTTTCACAGTTACGCCCCTAGCTTAGCGCGCGCGTTTATAGATAATGGATAATAGGCGGTAATGACGCGCCTTTTCTATTAAGTATACATAAAAGCATAAAATTTGGATACGCGCGCACTATAAGCGAGCAATCACAAGTTTCAACTTCAGCCAAAACTTTTTAATTCAGAAATTCTTTAGATAAAGAGCGATGGCGTTGTTTTCTTGACTTCTATTCCCGCTATTTCAAGTGTGTTTTGGTGAGTTCATTTATTTATTTACCTTATATTTTTATTTGTTTACACGTAAATGTGATGAAAAACATTGTGCAAAACACGGACGGTACGGAAATTACAAGCTCGAGTCATTAAAGCCTTCGGCCTTAGGCTTCTAAATAGTCTCTCGTTAGTAATTTTTTACTTACCACCCTCAATACACAATTTACTATTGCACACTTTCGCTTGAAATCTTGCTTCTTTAGTATGGAAACCTACCTTAAGTCTGTGACACGATAATCTTCTAAGTCAATAATTTTGATCATTACTTGCTTTTTTTTAGTCACTTCTGTCCTAGGGCGATTCGAGCGAAGGTCATCGTGTTTTTCAAGTTAATAAAAAACTAATAAGAAGTATATTTACCGAGTAAAAAATGACGCTTTTTCTTACTCGATGGAAGAAGCTAGTTTGCTGCGACGTGAGCTGAAGGCGAACGACGAAAGCTTTTATTCCGAGGGTAAGAAAAGCCATTTTGTACTCAAGCAGTGCAAGATGAAATTGAGAGTTGCCGTTGAAATCCTACACCGATGACTAAATTTAAAGGCGGGCGGAACCGCGGGCAAAAGCTAGGATATTATAATTGCAATAGTATATAGTATAGTATGTCTGTTCCTATGTCCCTACATTATGTTACAAGGAGCATCCAATTGAGCTAAAAACTTCGCACAGGGATAATTGAAGGAACGGAAAAGGACGTAGGCTAGACTTTTATTCTGTAAAAATAGAAGTTTATGTAGGAATGACCAAATTTCACGTGCATGAACTACAGCCTGCTATTGCAACTTTATTACTATAATTCGGGATTGGTCGCAGTAATCCTACACCAATCCAGCGCGGCGGAGCCGTTGGCAACAACTAGTACACATATAAATACAAACACAAATACACACATATAAATGTACATAAAACACAAACAGTGTATCAAAAATTTATACTACTAGATAATATACATATACATTCGTTTTTCGAAACAGAGCATGTATCGAACTTTGGAACTTTTTATTGCAGGTATTAAAAAAATCTTTTTTACGTTTACTTTAATAAATTATAGCTGATACACAGTTTTTACCTGTCCTTTCTGCAAATTTTTGGCACTTGGTTTTAGGGGGGTAATTTGGTATGTTTATGTAATTCTTTGAAGTTGGATAATTTTGTTAAAATATTGTTTTATTTTTATTTTTAGTTGCCTCTTGATCTACTAAACACAGCGTCAAAATAATTATTTTCTACTTTCATCAGTAAACATATTTTCGTAGATGGTCTAAGTAGCTACAAAAGATAGTTGAAACATTTTGTCACCAAAAGTCAGCAACAGGTAATCGTGTGACAGGAAGTTCATAAGTTCATAAGTTTGTATAAAAAAACGCAAAGTAGTATAGCCACAAAAAAACTGTTACATTTTGTCACTAGCCAAAAAAAAAACAGTGACTAAATGATCAGATATAAGATAAACCTTGTAGATGAAAGTAAAATATTTTAATGTCACTAAAAAGCGCTAAATTCACTTCCGTACTTATATAACTTTTGTGTAAATAAGAACGAACATCTAATGAATTATTTATACTTCTTAACAAATAACAAAGCTTTAATAACCCAGTGAAACTTTTTGTTTACCATAAAAACACTTCTATTTTATGTAAAAAAAAAATTGCAAACTTTCTTAATTTTTGGCTGAAATCACCATACAAATTACTATGACGGCGCGCGTTGCCTACCCAGTGGTGTCCAGAGTCTGATGATGGAGCCGGAAGTTAGTCATAGGAAGTCCTCAATTGAACAAAATAGATAACTTCGTCGTGTTTGGGCTAGTTAGGTTTGTTTGGGTTATTACTCTATACTGGACACTATCCAGGGTCTGATGAAGTTGGAATGTAGCGATAGGAACTCCTGGCTCCCGATTATTTTGCGACGGAATACCCATACTTTATCCCTTCTTTATAATATATTTTACAAGCCTTGTAGCATAATATTTTATGATTTCTTTAAATTTATTGAAAATACCACGCGAGGTTGCTTACTTTCTTAATAATTCATTTTCTGTTTAGATATCGATCCTGTGGAATTTTCTTCCTCATACGCTTAGACTGCGTTAGAGACCGCGCAGTAGCACGCACTGCGTTTAAACGCAAGTGATTGAGAGGTAGCTAAAAACGCAAAAACTTG
Organism: Apoda limacodes; assembly: GCA_946406115.1. NCBI lineage: Eukaryota > Metazoa > Arthropoda > Insecta > Lepidoptera > Limacodidae > Apoda > Apoda limacodes. Next base: position 41,159,406 of record OX291541.1, read on the forward strand.
TACATACACGGTCTGCGGTTGGCGTTTTCCTTAATTATAATTCAGTACCTATCACTATGGATTTTTGGCGAGCAGCATGTGTTGTGGCTTTGGTTCTAAAATTAAAAAAGAAGAAAATGAGAACAAAGTTGCCGCCATAGGTACTAGGACTAGGTACATCCACTATCACATCAAAGCGTGCGACGTCATGCATGACATCCCGATTAGTTTTTAAATGCTACAGAATGTTGATTGCTACTTTTGATAAATTACCTATTACAAGCAGTAGGCAAGTATCTACAATGTAGAGACACTACATTTATATAATTAGCTGACCAGGCGAACGTTGTTTCTCTTTTTTTATACAACTGCCGCGCTTTTTGTGAAAGGGTTGTACTAATTCGGTAACCTTCCCTGGCGTAAGCACAACAATATCTCATTAAAATCGGTTTACCCTTAGTACGCGAATCAGACTCGCACTTGACCAGTTTTTCTCTCTCCCAAACCTTCCCTAGCGTGAGCACAACAACTTACCAAAATTTCATTACAATCGGTTTACCTTTAGTCCCTACGTGAGTACGACTCGAACTTGACCAGTTTCAGTTTGATAATGGTACGCGCTTCCGATATAGTTTACATAGTAATTGTGGAAGCTACAACAAAAAAAGACATATAAAACTATAAGCAATATTTTTACATAAGATACATTTTATACTTCTTATGAGTATTGTGCATTTCAGTCATTGCCTACTGTTCAAAATACAGGAACTGCAGTTTTTTCAGAGTCCTCTTGTGGCGTTTGTCTGCTAATACACATTTCTTCACTGTTTGAAAATCCTACTAAAGCAAAAAATATCTACCGTGCCGCCGCCAAGACGAGACAAGCAAAGCGCAAGCACACTACCTACCTTTTCTCGAAGCACTTTGTCGTTTTTTGAACCCTCATTACTTGGGTTTGGGGATAGTAGATAAACAAAATTCTCAAGATATAATGTCAATAGTGGACTTATTAAACAAATAAAGTTTCAATAGCATAGCTCTTATACTTTAAATTTAATAGAGATCTAAAATCCCCGATTTGGCACTCACTCACTGATGATCATCAAAATTCTTAGGGTAGATACTTCTTAAAGCCCTTTAATGCTGCAATTTGGTGCGTAAGCTAGTATTAGCACACACAAAATAAAAAAAATCTTAAACTTGGAACTTTTACCCCCAACCCCTTAAAGTAGGTGATGGAAGTTTGCATGAGACATTCACAAATTTCGATGCTAGAGATCTAAACATAGATATAGGGACCCCTTGTTATAAATAATAAAATACATATATCAGGATTTTTAGTAAATCACCCCTCCACCCTTTAAATTAAGGGATGGAAGTTTGTATAGATTATCCCATACAAACTTAATTTCATGAATAAGACCCGAAAATTACACAGTAAATACACAGACTTTGACTTTACAAATTAAAAAATATGTGCATCAGGTTCTAAAAATCAAATGTCCCTCAACCCTTCCAAATAGGGTATAAAAGTATATATGGGGCTTTCATCAGGTTTCAGAATATAACTAAATTATTATACTTATATTATACAAATTCAAATTTAAATAGTTTATTTCTCAAAAATAGGATACAATATCACTTTTTTGACATCAGTATAATATGCAAGAAATTCATAAACTACTACCGCTTCAGAATCAAGATGGCATTCTGGGGAGAAGAAACGGCGAAAGAAACTTTCCAGCTGTCGCTCTTTTCAATTTTAATTATAAGGATTTGTACATTTCCAAATATAAGTACTATGATAGCAACATTTTAGTTATTCCCATGCGTTTTTATCTATAAGATAGTCTTTAATTGAATAGTAAGCTTTTTTGTCAAAACTTGTCAGTTTCTGTTTAACAAAATTTTTTAACTTTTTTAAATTCTTACATACTTCTGCAGGGATTTTGTTGTAAAAACGGACACATAGTCCTTTAAATGATTTATCAATTTTTTCAAGCCTTGTGTGGATCAAAGCTAGTTTGTGTCTATTTCTTGTATTTAGATTATGAACATCACTATTTTTTTTAAAAAGATTAATATTCTTATGAACATACATTAAATTATCAAAGATATATTGACCAGGTAAAGTTAGTATATTGCTCTCTTTAAATTTATCCCTTAAAGAGTGTCTGTTAGATAAATTGTATATTGCTTGAATAGACCTCTTCTGCAGTACAAATATTGTCTGTTACCAATAATTTTATTATACTTATGTACTTTGATAAAAATTAAAATGTGGTGACAAGTATTTAAAAAAAAAACTTCTATTGATGGCAAATCAGTCCAGCCATTCTCAAATTGTTGCACATAATGTTTATTAATTTGGAATAAAAATAATATCTTACATAAAACAATAAGGTGCCTACAAGTTTCGGGATAATAGATGACGCTGGAAAACCATTGCTATAAAATTTTAGCAGTGAGCACTCTGTTTCAGTAATAAATTCTACTCAATTATGAATATGAGTACAATTTAGATTAGATATCAATACCAATATTGTTTGCAGTTTACTCACCTTCCACGTCCCCAGTCCCAGAATAGGGCATTCTGTACCATTGTAGAAAATTACTTTTTGCAAAGCCATTTTACAATAGGATAGACACTTTACTACTATACTACACTAAGTAAAATAAACTCACTGACGTATATTATCCACTGAACAAGCTAGTTATTACTATTATTACCGTCGAATCCGGTTTCACTTTATCAAGTTTCAATTTTACAAGTTTCAAACAATTTATAACCTGAAAAACAACCTAAAAACAACATGTTTTTTCTAACTATCATTGATACTGGATACAAGTCTTTGTATCGTTTCTTTTGAAGAATCTCCAGAGAACTGTTGAAGTTTTAGGGCTGCGTATTATTTTTTTCACGCTACTCTGTACTTTTAAAGCTGTTTTTATTGTTATTGCGTGATATTTTATAGCCGACTTCAAAAAAGATTAGGGTTTTAATTTTAAAAGTTGGTAGGTAAATCGATATTCTCGCTGATTGTCGATAAATTGATTTTAATGAATTTTATGCATGGAAGGGTTCAACCCTAGTTATTTGACTTTTTAGTGGATTTTTGAAATCGTTATTTTTTTTTTTCAAAAGTAAGTTAGTTGATATAGCGCCAAAAACTAAAATAATAATTCTAGGCAGAACACACTCAATTTATTGGTTAAGTGATCTTTGCTTTGACAGCACTGTTTCCTGAGACTGTTGTAGTCATAGACATAGACTAGAGTTTGAGGATTTCGCTCGCTGCATAAGCAGCTCGCGTGGTCTTTGTGGTATAAACCCCTCATTCATAATTTTAACCTACGGAGACTACCACTGGGAGAATAATATTCTTCATTATAACATTACAATAGCGGCCATCTTTATAATTCAGAAAATCAAAAGAATTACATAATATTTAATATCAGCGGACCCCGAAAACCCCCAGGTGTAAAGTTTCAGCTAGATCGGTGAACAACTTTTCCCCCCCGCCATTTTCAGCCAGACTCCCTCAGCTCCTGGTTGCCCTTTACAATATTTTTTCGATTGCCCCTTTCCTATATCAAATCGTTTTTAAGCTAAAATAATGTTTTGCATGGGCGGCCATGTTGTTTTCCGCCATTTTAAATTCTTTTCACCGGCGATCGAGTTCGACCAGGCTGTAGCTACACAAAATTGGCTTCGAAATGCGATAGTTTCGGCGGGCTCCATGCTCAGTCCCTGATGAGGATCAGATTTCCAAGGTCTGGAAGTTTTCCCATACTCCCGAGACTATTTCGATCAAACCCTCCATACATCATTCCCCCCGGATTCTGGAAGACTAAAAGGCTTCCATAAATCTTCACCATCTTGAAATTTTGGGAAATTTAAAAATTTACTCAATATACCGTATCAGCGACCCTGAAAACCCCCGAAAGCAAAATTTCAGCCGGATCGGTAAACAAATTTTTTCGACCGCCAGTTTTAATTCACCATCTTGAATTTTTTTTCCACCATGCAGATGCTCCTCGTTGCCCTTTACAACATATGTTCAAGCACCCCCCTCCTATAGCAAACAGTTTTTGAGGTAATATAATGTTTTGTATGGGCGGCCATGTTGTTTTTGCGGCCATGTTGTTTTTCGCCATTATGAAGATCTAAAAGTTTGTCCATACTCAAGGGACTATTTCGGTAAAACCCCCCATATATTATTTTCACCCGCGGAGGCTCCATCTGGGAGAACAAAAGACAACAACAAAAAATCTATGGCGGCCATCTTGAAATTTTGGAAAATCAAACAACCGACTGAATGTTTAGAATCAGTGACCCCGAAATGCCCGAATGCAAAATTTAAGCCGGATCAGTGAACAAATGTTTTCGACCGCCATCTTGAATTTTTTTCTACCAAGCAGTTGCACCTTATTACCTTTTTGCCGAAAATGTGGTAAATTGAAAAATCGACTTAAGTATTAAGTATCATCGAGCCTGAAAACCGCCGGAAGCAAAGTTTCAGACGGATCGGTAAACAAATATTTTCGACCGCCATTTTGAATCCTCCATCTTGAATTTTTTTCGCCAGGCAGTTGCTCTTCATTACCCTTTACAACATTGGTTAGAGCACCCCCTCCTATCGCAAATAATTTTCGAGATATTCTTCGTTGAATTGAATGTTTTGTACGGCGGCCATGTTGTTTTCCGCCATTTTGAAGATCTAAAAAATTTCCCACAATCACGCGACCCTTTTGATCAAACCTCTTACATTATTTTTATCCCCGGAGACGCCTGCAAAAAAAAGGCTATAATAATATCATCTCTATGGCGGCCATCTTAAATTTTTTGAAAATCGAAAAATCTACTCAATATTTAATATCAGCGACACCGAGAACCTCCGGGTGCAAAGTTTTAGTCGGATCGGAACAAATTGTTTCGACCGCCATTTTGAATCCACCAGCATGATTATTTTCGCTAGGTAGTTGCTATTTATTGCTCCCTACAACATTTGTTTGAGCACCACCCATCTGTAGCAAATAGTTTTCGTGATATTCTTCGTTGAATATTTGTACGGCGGCCATGTTGTTTTCCACTATTTTGAATTTTTTTCTCCGGCGATCCAATTTGACTAAGGTGTAGCTACACAAAGTACAAAAAGTTTGCCTCGAAATGACAGAGTTGAGGCGGGCTGCACACTGAATCCCTAATGAGGAGCTGTTTTCGAAGATCTGGAAGTTTTCCCATACTCACGGGACTATTAAAATCACATTCCCCATTTATCATTTTCACCCCTGGAGAGTCCTACTTGAATAACAATAAAATTCAGTTAAACATCACACTATGGCGGCCATCATGAAATATTGGCAAATCATAAAATTTACTCAATAGTTAGTATCATTGACCCCGAAAACTCTCACATGCAAAATTCCAGCCAGGTCAGTGAACAAATTTTTTCGGCCGCCATTTTGGATCCGCCATCTTGAATTTTTTTCGCAGGCAGTTGCTTTTGGGTGCCCTTTACAATATTTGTTTCAGCACCCCACTCCTATAGCAAATCGATTTCAAGATATCCATCGTTGAATTAAATAATTTGTATGTGCGGCCATGTTGTTTTACGCCAATTTAAATATCTTGCAGTTTTCTAATACTCACACATAAATCAGTCTGGGAGACTAAAAGGCTTCAATAAATCATCACTATGGCGGCCATCTTGAAATTTAAGAAAATCGAAAAACCGACTCAATATTCCGTATCAGCGACCCTGAAAACCCGGACGCAAAATTTCAGTCGGATCAGTGAACAAATGTTTCGACCGCCATTTTGAATCCGCCATCTTGAATATTTTTCCACCAGGCAGTTGCTCTTTGGTGTCCTTTACAACATTTGTTTAAGCACCTCCCCCCTATAGCAAATAGTTTCCGAGATATCCTTCTTGAATATTTGTATGGTGGCCATGTTGTTTTCCGCCATTTTGAATATCTTGCAGTTTTCTAATACTCACAGCACCATTTTGATAAAACCCCCATACATTATATTCACCTCGGAGTCTCCTGATGGGAGATTAAAAGGCTTCAATAAATCATCACTATGGCGGCCATCTTGAAATTTTGGAAAATCGAAAAATCAACTAAATATTGAACGTCAGCGACCCCGAAAACCCCTGGATGCAAAATTTCAGATGGATCGGTGAACAAATGTTTTCGACCGCCATTTTGAATCCGCCATCTTGAATTTTTTATATATTATAAAATATGCAACTTCATATTGATATATATATATATATAAAATAGAAGGTTTGAGTTGAAATTTTATTATAGGTATAGGTACTTAGGTACTAAAGTAAATAAAATTTTGACCTTCAATATTAGCAATGATCTTCGAAACAAATATCAAGTCGGTTTACAACAGCGTTGCCAGACGTCCCGATTTTTAAATCAAAATTAAATGTTCCGCGCGGGACAGGCTTAATCCCGCTTTTCGGGAATATCTTGTGCATCGGCATAACTTGACCGTGCGTGCAGCGTACAGAGAAAGCTCAGGCGGGTGGCACAGACAAGTGTTGATTGGCCGCCTAGAAACAAATGCTCCATAAATTAAATGAAAGCAGAATTACTCATCCAGTTTAATCTACAGCTATCCTGTGAAGAGTTCTTCATCTTTATTAAATAGAAAAAGGATACTATCTTTACACAAATATCATAAATAAGTAATTCTTATAAATAATTATTCTCTTATTGTAAGTTGCAATTTGTAACACTCACTTCTCAGACTATTATTTGAAACGCCATATTTTCCTAATGAATAAATCTTTTTTGATTTTGATTTCTGTTTTTTTTATTTTTTTTATTCAGAAAACGAATAAGACTCAACTATTTAACGATTCATAATATCATATTTTTATTTAAATACATTTTCTATGGATATTTTTACTTGGTCCTATCTATTGTCACGTAAACATTATTGGAACTCAAAAAAAAAGATTAATATTCAAAAACTTTTGATTATATACGATTTTTTTTACTATGTCCCGCTTTCGACGAAAGAATCCCGCTTTTTTCACTCAAAAAGTTCCTAAATACCGACTTGGCAAAAAATAATCTGGCAACGCTGGTTAACAACAATAATGTGACCCTTTACTGTAGGTAGCAATGTTATCATTAAAACCTAATAAAACCAAAATAAAACTATTTTTTTATTCTTTTAGCTCGGTCACCTTTATCTTCACATAATCGTTGAGGTCGTTGAGCTTTATATCGATATGGCACGGTTTTATCGATATTAATATAATCTATCTACATGAGTTCAATAAAAAAAAAAACAGCCAAGTGGGTGTTGTAACGCAGAATGAGAATTATTACGGATACCTAAAATACTTGTGAACCGTTTTTGCGCACTTCTATTATCGTTATTTTTTTTCATTTTTGAAAGTGGTTCAGGTGGTTTACATTATATGCCTTCGTGAAAAATTTTATTAGAATAGATGCAAATATGCTACATACAAACAAAAAATAATAATTGAGATGTGTGTCTATCACAACTTTGTTAGGGTTTCGTACCCAAAGGGTAAAAAACGGGGCATTACTAAGATTCCGCTGTCCGTCCGTCTGTCACCATGCTGTATCTCATGAATCGTGATAGTTAGACAGTTGAAATTTCCACAGAGGATGTATTTCTGTTGCTGCTACAACAACAAATCCTAAAAAACAGAAATAAAAATATTTAAGGGGGCTCCCATACAACAAACGTGATTTTTTTGCTCGTTTTTGCTCGATATTGATAACGGCATCAGGTGGACGCTTGAAATATTCACAGAATATTTAGTTATATAACCACAGCGAAAACAGTTGTGACATTCAGACAGACACCAATATCTCACCATTTGAATAGAACAAGGTCACGCAAGTCAGTTGCCGGACACTAACAGACGAATTAAGAACCTATTTTTTTTAAAGCCCATTAAAAGGAAATCAAATACCTTCCATGTGCCGAGCCCTAACGCAGGTATTTATTGTCCATTGGCAAACTTTTAAAGGAAATCAACTCACCTTCCATGTGCCGAGCCCTAACGCCGGTATTGATTGTCCATTGGCCAACTTTACTTGTGGAACTATTTTCGGTGCCATTTTATATGTGATCACAACCAATGCACTCGGCAAACTGACAATAAATGAAGATTTGTACAAAATAATCTGTTATCTGCGCTCTTATCATTACTGTTATTTGTAGGTCAATAAAAGTGTTATATTGTAAAAACTTACATGTTTTTTTGTGTGATTCAATTGTTGTTATTAAAACATGTGATATAATCGCCTGATGTTCTACCGTTTACGGAATTTGCTAAGGAAAGACAAGCAATTTACAATGGTACATTATTCTGTCCCAGGTCTTTTATTTTATCGCTTACTGTTACTGGCATTAGCGAAAAAATCCTAGGTCTGTGGTAACTGGTAAGTTACGATGTATGGGACAGATGAAAAGCCATCTTAGTCCAGATACACTGCAACATAGGCAGTGTTGCAGCGTTGTCCCTGAAACACGGGATAAAACCCTCCACCACACTCACGCATCCATGCAAAAAACAAACAATTACACAAAAATTGGTAATGCTTTAACAAACAAACTTTTCCAACCCGGCGGCAGTCAAATATCAAAACTACAGTAGCCATATTGAAATGGTGTGAACTTACAACGGCACTAGCGACACATGAACTTGGGCAAACACCCAAGGTCAGAAGGTCAGAAAAGTTTGTTGCACTGTACGTATGTGTATGGGAGTTTCTTTTTTTCCACCGTAAAACATCTAAGAGCATGAACCGAATTAGATGCGTGAATCGAAATCCTTACTTACCTGGGGTGAAATAGACTAAAATTTTTTTTTTTTTAGATTGTGTTTTGTAAAAACCATTGGGTCTTTAATGCATATAATATCCTCCTCAGCTTCATAAGCGTACATTCCCACTGTTGGAGCACGGTTTACCTTCACTAAGGACGATTTAAGCGCCTATACAGGATATTTTTTTTAAAAGTTCACAATTTTTATGTGCATGATTCAGAATCGATAGCAGAACATGTCTGCCAAAAAAAGGATTTTTTACCCTACTTTTCGTAAAGTTGTCCGGGCTTTTATAAAATAATTTGTGGAATACTTATAAACATACCTATCATACATATAGACACATTTATTGCAGTAGGTCATTGTCATTTACAACTAAAGAACAGCGGCATAAATAGACGGTGACCATAAATATCTATTTTTTTTTTGGAATGTTTTAGTTGTAATTTTTTTTTGTTATATTTGATAAAATGAAAAATAAACAAATACGTAAATTTTGATTATATATCGATCAACATAGATATTTCAATTTGTGTCCTTTTTAAAAAAAACCCTGTATAATCAAACTTAACAAATATCATGAATTGTTATGATATTCTTGACTTTGTTTAAGATAATTTTCTAGAAATCAAAGAGATGTTTCTCAAATTGGCAAAAAAGTAAAATTTTCAGACAATAATGGTTTTCATAAGTAGTTTCTAAACAAAATATATATGGGACAAATATAAAAATTAGATATGGGACCTTTTGCCTTTAAACATCCTTATTATCAGTAAAGTACCATAAACGAAACCGCCTTTTATAATATAATAAAAGAAGAGAGAATTAAAGAAAACCTTTAAATGGCGCCAATTTAAAAAAAAAGGTGAAGATAATAAACAGGCAAAGAAGAAATATTAAAACGAAAATAGCAATAAGAGTGTTGGTGAAACTACTCTATATGTAAGTCGCAACAAATAAGTGTGTAAGTGTAAGCTGACAACTGACGCCTTATGTATTTACAACGTCATCCAAACGCTGCGACAACAATCAAAGGCAAATAATCAACTTAGGTAGGTAGTGAAGTTGTGGCTCCTTTGGGAAAACTTCACAAATCTGGATGACGTCACTCGTTGAGATATTACTCGGCGAAGGTGATGATTCAAACTTCAGTAGTTGGAGTACAATAAAATATATTCAAAGTAAAATTGGTAGTGATTTATAATAATGCTCTTCAGGGAGAGACTTCTCTTTAGAGAGAGGAGGGTTGACAGAATGAATGGTTGGAGACGCAGCTCCAGTTTAAATACTCATGTCGCCAAGGTTTCCGATATTATTCATATTGTTCATAAAATATCTAATTTCCGTTCAAAGTCACGTAGACCTCATTACATCTCCGATAAAAATGTCGTAAAATTACTAATACACAATACATTTGTTCTTGGACCAGGATTAAGCAGAATGAAATTATGAATAAATATGCGTCAACCTTCGCTAACAATGGCACATTAGTAGGTTATTACAATGTTGCAAGTTGAGTAATATAACTCCTCCCCCTTTAAGAGAAAAAATATCTATCATAGATAATTTTTTTGATACAATTTTTATTATAATTAGTGTTAGTATTAGCTCCAAGCTTAATATTAAATACATTATGTTATCCTTTAACGTCTTTTATTATTTCCTTTTCTTAACACACTTCACTTATCACTGGGATACATCTTTGAACATCACTACTTTCATATTTGCACGTCAAGTTAGGTTCACGTTCATGTGTTCCTCTTTGTTTCTTATCATAGTTACGTCCAAATTTGCTGCAAGCAGGATTGTGGTGAGAGATCAGCAAAAAGTCACAAAACATCTACTCCACAGGCATGGAAAGTTTGTGTGAGTTATTACTGAGAATCACACATCCTTTTCTTCATAAGTGTGTTTTCCAGTATCTTTTCTCTTGTATGGATATGGGATAAGAAAGGATTAAAGGATTACATTTCTAAAAATAATTCGCTATCACAGCTAACTATATTTTCGTAATACTATAAATTTATAGAGGTTCTAAGGTTGTATTATCGAATATTTAATTATCTAATGTTTAATTCTAGATTATATAAGTAAAATTAGAGAATAAAATGATAAACCAGTCACCAACTAAACTACCTAAAGTTAATTACAATATGGTACAACTAATTACTGTAAATAAGCGTATTTATTATTCCTTAACTAATTTTGACGTCACGTAAAAGTTAAAGTCGACTAAGTTAACTGAAGTTAACGTATAATAGTACTAATAGGCCTTTAGTATAAAGAAGCAGAGTACCGTGCCATGCTACGTTACTGTACTCTCTTCCAAAAACGAGATTAATGTGCCGTGCCATGCTACGATTATGCATATTAACTCAAAATAAATTTTTAGGTACCATAACAATCAATTATAATAGGGGTAATTCATTAAACAATCAATTATTCCTCATAATCTTCAATCGGGGTCTCATCACCGGTTTTTAGTTTCAAAAATTTTAAAGCTTTCATGAGTTTATTTGGTCTTTTAATATTCCTAATTGGAACGGTGGTTTCTCGTCCTTTGACATTAATAGGTGCTACATTTCGTTTAGGAATATCGGTAATTATAGCCTTCTGGTATTTTGGTTTATCCTTGGCTAATCTTTTATTTACCATTTTTGTATAAATCTCATCATCCTTATGGAATTGATGGCTAGATGAAGCAATAGATTCTAAGCTTTGCTTCTTAGTTTCCTTAAATTTGATCAATGCTTTAACTACCTCGTTGGTAGATCTATTCTGAATGGGAAGAGATTGGCCAAGTTTGCTAAACGCATCTACTAATGTTAAGTAAAGAATTCCATCGATCTTGAACAAATCAATAAAAATCTCTTCAAAAGGTTTATTCTGCGTTTGAGTTAGTTCAATTACAGGTTTCAAGGGTCTGCGGTCGTATTTCATTCGTTTACAGGAATCACATCCGTTAATTATGACTGTAACCATTTCTTTCATATTCGGCCAATAGTAATTCCTTCTTAATTTATTATAAGTTTCATTTATACCACGATGACAAGTTTTCCCATCGTGATATTTAAGTACGATATCTTTTTGTTCGTTTTCGTTAGTCAATACTGTCAATCTCTTTGTACATTCTATAAATGGAATGGAGTTGGTTTCAAATAAATCTAGTACCGTTTGATAAAATAATTCCTTTAATTTATCCGAATTAAAGAAAATAAAATACTTTTTGCTAGGTTCAATTTCTTCTAAAATAAAATTTTTAATGATAGTTGGGTTTAATGGTAAGAACGTTTCTAAAATCTTGCCATTAGATTTTTTTATTACCTTACTCTCGTTTCTATACCAAAGATGGAATATAATCTGATTTGACTTTATGTCTACTGCTTCGTGTAAAATGGGAATAATGGAGTTGTCTAGTGGTTCTCTCTCAAAATCTCTAATATCCATAGATTCATCTTCAGAAGCACTCATCGTTACTTCTGAGACGTTATCACTATTGTCTACAGGCTTAGCCGTAGAAGATGATGAGTCGATTATGTTATCGTATGTGTGTTCCACTTCTTCAGGATCGATCATATCATTTACGTTTAATGTATTTAATTGTATTCTAGAAAGAGCATCAGCATTTGTATTCTGTTTGCCTTTCTTATATATGATGTCAAAATCATATTCTTGTAATCTAAGTCTCCAACGAGTTAATTTACTGTTTGGTTCTTTGAGAGAGTAAAGCCATGCTAGTGGTCTATGGTCTGTATAAATCGTAAACTTTTTCCCGTAAAGATAGGGTCTGAAATGTTTAACAGCCCAAATTACAGCTAGTAATTCTTTTTCAATGGTACTATACTTTTGTTCAGCAGGATTTAAAGTCCTACTTGCGTATGCTATAGGTTTATCGCTACCTATTAATCCTTGGGATAATACTGCTCCTAACGCTACATTTGAAGCATCAGTTGTAAGTATAAATGGTTTTTCGAAATTTGGATACTGTAAAAGTGGTGCATTTATTAATAAACTTTTACAAGACTCGAATGCTTCCGCAAATTCTTTAGTTAACTCAAATTTTTGTCCTTTCTTTAATAAAGTGGTCATTGGTTTGGTTAACTTTGCAAAATCAGGTATAAAACGTCTATAATAACCTATTAGACCTAAGAATGATTTGATTTCTTTAGTGGTTTTTGGAATAGGATAATTTAGAACTACTTCAATTTTTTCGTCATTAGGCTTAAGACCTTCTTTTGTTATAGTGTGTCCTAGAATTTGGATTCGCGGGTGCAGGCATTTGCGGATATGCTACCGATGGAAACGCGGTATTAGGACCTTGTTGAATCCTAGGTATTTCGGAATAAGCTGGTGGACGATTTTCATCCTCCTGAGAATCAGTTGGAGAGTACGTCGAAGGCACGACTCCATTATTATCATCTTCAGTATAACCGTGCTGTTCCAAATGATCCGGCGCGTATATAGTTTCGCGATGTTCCCCTAGTGGTGGCATTGTCGGATTATCAGTTTGAGCTAAGTCAGCCGCTTGTGTTAAATAATTCATTTTAAAGTAAAGTTATATCCGATGCCGAAGTATAATTTATTTAATAATTGTTAAGACCAATAAACTCAAGTTTGTTAAAGCTCACGAATGCACACTTTGAAAAATTTAATTAAATTAAAGTCAACAACCGAGACGCAACGAGACTCCGTTACAAAATTTAATAATCGCGGTTAATAGTAACCTTCAGCGTTATTAATAAAATAATAATCCCCTTTTAATATATGCGCGCTTTTACGACTTTGCGTAAATGATAATTTGATTATTCAAATCTGACACTTTAAAACGTATAAAACCGTAAATTTTATGAGCTCTTAATTTAGTTAACACATATCACACAATCACACAATGAAATAGTAAAGTCCTTAAACTAAGGATGGATAGGGTTTGGTAAGGAAGGAAGGGTGATTATCTTCACACTATGGATCCTCCCGATCCTGTCAGATCTCCTCTCTTGTGAAAATAATTAATTCTTGCGTTGTCTCAATAAAATACTGTCTTTCCAGATATTAAAATTTTGTAGGATCGTTCCTCTGATAAATCTTGAAAGAACAGGAATCACAGGACAAACAGTAGAAAAGTGTCACTTACGTTTTATTCTTCAGTCACCTGTATTGATTTCCTTCAGACGGATCCTACCGGCTGCGCCAGTGAAGTTGTGGCTCCTTTGGGAAAACTTCACAAATCTGGATGACGTCACTCGTTGAGATATTACTCGGCGAAGGTGATGATTCAAACTTCAGTAGTTAGAGTACAATAAAATATATTCAAAGTAAAATTGGTAGTGATTTATAATAATGCTCTTCAGGGAGAGACTTCTCTTTAGAGAGAGGAGGGTTGACAGAATGAATGGTTGGAGACGCAGCTCCAGTTTAAATACTCATGTCGCCAAGGTTTCCGATATTATTCATATTGTTCATAAAATATCTAATTTCCGTTCAAAGTCACGTAGACCTCATTACATCTCCGATAAAAATGTCGTAAAATTACTAATACACAATACATTTGTTCTTGGACCAGGATTAAGCAGAATGAAATTATGAATAAATATGCGTCAACCTTCGCTAACAATGGCACATTAGTAGGTTATTACAATGTTGCAAGTTGAGTAATATAACTAGGTATATAAAACAATCAAATCAAATCAAATATTGCATCTTTCGCAAATGCCTCCACTTTGCGATCACTGTTATTTGAATTCCCCTAAAACTCTTTTAAATGCTGAAGTTGAGGAAAGTGTATTTTTGAATTTCAATTGTGGTCGGGTGAATTATCGCTTTCCTCTCAAGCGATAACTCGTGAAATGCTTCAGAGAGTTGTATTATGCAGCATGGTGAACGTCAGCTGCCGCTCCGTGGGTGGGTGGGGCGGCAGCCTCTTAATCACGTAAAAAAAAAAGGTTCAATCATTTCCTCCCGACTGAAAATTTGTTAAATGACAGTTAACCATCGATATGAAAAAACAATAGATATGTCCAAAAAGCACCGGCAGGCTAGCCGCCCATAGTCTAATTTTTAGACTATGTTGAGTAGCACATCGATTTGACGCAACAAACACAAGGTCACCCTCGGCGAGTGAACATCTAAAGATATTTTGTTTGTTTTATTTGAATAATGTCGTATTGTGCTGTAAAAAGTTGTAAAAACTATAAAAAAAAGGTAAATAAGAGTTCCAGCGACGTAACTTATCACACTTTAGTATTATTTTTTCATAAATAACCGATTTAATTTAATTTATAATAAATTACTTTAATAGAGGTGCACTATTTTTATCGAAATCATGTTAGTCATCACTGTAATCTTGTTCATAAAAAGTGTTATTTTTTCAATTTCATGGCATAATTTTAAACCTTTCTTTTTATTTGTGATAAAAAGAATAAATTACACTTGAACTGTGACTGTTTTTCAAGATTATTAGGATATCGTTTCATAAATTCACAACGAAAATAAATCGAAGGCAACAAAGTACCTCACCTCTATTTGAGTAGAAATTGTTGTGGAGTCTTTATTTCGGAAAATTATTGACCTAAGCTAAACCGTATTACAATGACATAAAGAATAAATTAAATATGTGATGCGCCATCTACCCGTGAGTAGCTAAACTAATATCTATATCGCTTAGCGAAATAGCTTAATTTGCTTAGTGTTGTACGCATGAGATAAAGATATCGATGTTTTTTACCCGTTGTGGTGAATTTACACCTGTGGAAATGAAGTGAATTGATGCTTGTAGTCAATGGAATGTTTTAGGGTTGCGTTCAAATTTCAAAAGCGTTGGAATAATTGAATTATTTTTAAAAAGTTAAATAATTCTGTCAACCTGTGGGTACAATCAGTTAAATGAGGATTTAATTATACATTTTAACGCGCTTATTTAATGCAAAATACATCTAAAAATACTGCTTTTCATCCGACTAATATTTTAATGCGAAAGTTTGGATGTTTGTTACTCAATCACGCGTCAACCACTGGACGGAGCGGGATGAAACTTGGCACACATTTAGGTTTAGTCCTGAAATAGAAAGAAAATAGGCTATTTTTTTATCCCGGAAAATTCACAAGTTCCCCACTTTTCACAAATTCCACTTGTACGAACTACAGCTTTACAACTTTCATAGTACCATCAAGGAGTTTCCGTAAAAATTTCCCGTCGATAACTAGTTAATTTAGGGCGGGTGGAGCCGCTGGGCAAAATCTAGTCAGTAAGAAACTGTTGTATAATATTGTGTCAAAGTACATATAGTTTAAGAGAATTTGTCTAGCCCCAAGCTTTCCTGTGATTTATAGAAGTGTTTCGTTGTTTTATTTAATATACAGAATGATAGACTTGGATAATGTTTTTATTTCGCTTATTTGTTAAGCTTTATGTTATGTGATCGTTAACTTTTGCATTCTTTTGCGAGACTTCTTAACGTCTGGAAAATAATACAACGAGTAGTGTATGTGGAGTAAAACCTATAACTAGCTTTTGCCTGCTGCTCTGACTGCACTAAATTTGGTTATCAGTGTTAAATTTCTACGGAAACTTCTTGTTTTTAGAAAGAAAGTTTGCAATAGCAAGCTACAGCTGAAGCTATAATTCGTCCGCGTGTAATTTAGTTATAGTTATTTCTACGGGTACTTTGGACTCTCGGTATTTTATACTATCTCTGGGCCAAATTTTAGGTTTATATGATGCTCCAGGGCGTTGTAAAGGAAGAACAAACAAACTTTTACATTTATTTTATAATAGTATAGTAAGTATAGATTACTTTTCAAATTTCAAATCATATTATTAAATTAAATTAAATTAAAACTCATATTATTGATTATTTTTATGATAAAACTTTTAGCGTTCATCTATATATTTTCATGCCATGAATCAAATTCTATAAAACAAGCCGAGGGTAAAGTTTAAATTTTGAACTAATTTAGCCGTCTTAACGTAATGCGTGTTCATACAAAGTTAAGTTAAAGAATAAAGGTACAAGTAAGGTAAGGTAAAGTATATCTATATTCCAACTATGTACTATCTAAATCACAATATTATTTGCTGTTTTATATGTCCACTGCTAATTAGAATTAAATTATTTAGGTTCATTCATAATTTAAGTATATTTCATTAAATTAGACTTTTAAAAAGCCTAAAATCGCCAGTTTAATTAACGATTTTATAGATTCAGAATGATTTTACTACCGATAGTATAAAAATATGTGTTGATAGTTAGTTAGGACTTTGAATTTTCCAAAGATATTTTTGATCAAGCATCATAGTAATCTATCGATAATTTTATTCATATCGCCACAGGAACAACACTGGGTCTAATGTGTCAACGTGTAAGCCTTATGTAATGAACATAAGGTTTAAATTGGAAAAAAAATTGTGACTTTCTTGCCCCACTTCACCTACTCCACCCCCCCTATCAACGGCTACGCCGGTTTCCGAACCACAGTGTCATGTTACCATATCTATTGTTTTTTCATATCGATGCAGTTAACGCAATTATTTGAAGATAAAAAAAAGTCAGGCGACCGTACCGTGGTGGATTATACGTCAGCTGGTCACACGAACATGCAAAAAAAAAAAATTGTTGCACTCCGGTAGTGCCGGCAGAAGTAAATAAAGAAATAAATACATAAAGAACCTTTACACACGATTCGCGCTTAACATTCAAATATGTTACAAGACAACTCATACGTCATATTTAAGTGTACGGAAACAATGTCCTTAATGCCCCCTATGCTACATAAAAACAAAAAAAAAATTACATGTTTGACTTTGTTTTTAGTATCATACTTACTTATTTTTTTATTACCTATTGTATTGGTACATATTGTATACTCTTTAGCAATAATGGAACTTCTTGCCAGCTCTTTTTGGCAGAAATTAATACTGTTTACATTGTATTGACGATAAAAAAGTGTTTTTAGAAACCTACTTGAATTAAGTTTGATTTCAGTTTGAGAACACACAATTCACACGAACATGCAAAAAAAAATTTTTCATTCAGTGATTACCTCTCACTTGAAAATGTGTCATATGATAGGTTACATGCAATTTTGAATAAATAAAAACCTGTTGCCGGTACTTTGATGTTTGCGGCACCATCGGCAGCGTCGCGTGCAGGCAGCAGCGGCGGCGGCGGCGCAGAAGCGGCAGGCTCCAACCGGGTTACACTTGCGGCTCGGCTGCTGTTGTTCCCGCGGAAACAAACCGCGGTGTCTCCGTTGTTCAAAGTCCATTGGAATGGAATTGACGACGTCGGTCGTCATTAATTAGCTGAATACGCTGCTGATGACTGGATTACCACAGGAAGACGGAAATGTTGTACATGTATTTCTCACTTTTGTTAGCTTATAACAGAAAAATTACGTCGGCTATAAAATGCTAAGGTAATTTACCAATTACCTACCTAGAAACATTTAAATGTGTTTCTGCTGACTACTGTTTTGTAAAATTAAATTTAGTAAATGCTTATTTAATCACAAGGTTCAAAACAAAAGTGCTCTAGTGTACAAACGTACAATACTCAGTTTTTGTTAGTAAGTCCTGTTTAGATAAACTTTATCAACTTAAGCCGTTAATCAAGCCGCAAATCGTGTGACTGTGATGGCAATAGCCGATAGAGACCCCAACTGTCAGTAGTGATTTATAACTAGGTAGATATACCTACACTTTCAATATATGTCTATATCGACTACTATATGTTGTCTTTCACTAAGTTTTTGTGTGGGCTAGCCTTCAGTCACCACAGTAAGTACAATAAGTTAAGTACTAAATCTAGAAGGTTCTATGGAACAACCTCTCCCTCTGATGGTGTTTTTCATTTTTATTATAAATATAGAACAAATTTTGAAATTGTATTCAGTCAATCAAGAAGCTTAAAAAGGTATCCATCAGATACTAATATATAATGTTTAAAGTGAAATAATGTAAATATGTGTTAGAATTTAAGCTAGAATGTAAGAATTAGAAGCATAAGTTAAATAAAATCGGTCTGTTGTGTGCATATACGCGTTTTAATATCTCAAGCGCCTAAGAAGAAACTCCTTGTCACGGGGAAAACCTTGTGCCACAGATATCGAAGGGTCTGTCCGCACATTAATAATGGTATTTATTTTATGACAGAATTTAGTTAACCAAAACACGCTATACGTCGGGATATTGCAATGATTATCCACACACGTGGGGAATAGTAGTAGTAGTAGTTAATACATCGGTATATTGTACTATTTATTTATATAAAAATGTAGGTTACACACACAATATTGGTACATCAAGACATTACAAACATTTATATGATGACAACATGTAAGTAGGTAGGTATCCACACGCTATAAACTAATAAATAAAATATCTAATTAATTGATAATTTGATGGAGTTATTTGGTCCTTTCCTATTTGTTTCTAACAAATAGCTTTTCAACTCACCTTCAAGTTTTAGATAGCTGCCTAAATTATTGACATTCAGTTGATAAAACAAAGACAAAATTCGTCTTTGTTTTATCACGAGTTTTAAACTTTTTAGTGTCACCATTCCTAATCTACATAAAACGCCTTTCCGTTTATGACTAGTAAAGACTTATTTTAAAATTATGTTTAAAGACACACAAAATAGACTAGTGCGTTCAACAGCACAAAAAAAAAGTGTCGGACAACCGTCCGGAATCGTGACAACTTGTGCCTTTTACTTTTTATGTCTGTCTCTCTCGCTCTTAGGCGGGCTAACCATGCCGCGTGCCTCTCACTCGCTCTCATTGTGAGCGCATAACGTGAGCGGAGCGTAACGCAGTTTCTTGAAGTGTCACCCGGCAAACCAATTTATAAGACGTTGTCACGTCAAAATGTAATAGCAGTCGGAAGCGTGCAATATGCAGGGGTACATATCTGTAGGTAGTGGAAACGACCTTCTATGTAAATTTTAATTTTAATAAGCATTTTTATAGCTTTAAAGATGTGATTAGGACAGCATAATCTTACGTACTGCTGCTTGTAAACTGTTATCGTCTTCGGGAGAGATACGAAGTATGATAGTAATATTGCATTATGACTCATATCCCCGAATGGGTGGTCATCAAAGATATTACGAACATCGATAATATAACAAATGTTATAATGTCACGTTTTACCGATAGTATTTCATAGTGAAAATATGATAAATGACAAGACTCACGCCCCGCGCCGTACTGGGCACAAACTTTTCAATTCACAAATAGGCTCGGCTATGCCTCGGCCCGCATACTCACGATCGCCAAGTTATGCTGCGTTTGCGGGCCGCGGTAGTAATGTGCTATTTCCCAAACATGCTACGATATGCGACAATATCTTGTACCTTTTCTTTGGGATAAATCGTACATGCAATACCTACAGTATCAGAGAGCGATCCGCAAAGTTTTATCTAACCGCCAGTAGGGGAGTTCCCCGTTACGCGGGTACGGTTGCAATTGAGTGGGGGCGAGAAGCGCCCCGGCACTCTTTGATACCTCGTGTATCCTTGTGGGCGCCGACGAACCCGGGGACGTCGGCGTCGTGTTTGGAGGGAGGCCCTATTCGGGGAGGTCGTAGAGACTAATCTCGCTATCCGGACAGCGAGATCGTCATCTGGGGCCGTTAGTACGTGCCGAGGCCGCCTAACTATAGTTTTAAGACCGTGACTGGGTCGATCGGTGGGATGATACGTTGTGGATTGCACAATTAATCGATTCGGGTGATTTTGGCGTTGCGGGGCAGCGCGAGAGAGGGGCGCGGGGGGGCAAGGCGCGTTTGCGCGAGAGGTGCGGGAGCACTTCTCATAGGCGCTGGACGCGGAATGTCCCGGGACATGAGAGGGGCGGGGTAGGGAATACCCGTGACTGAGACGGGCCCCGGGAGAACAGACAGAAGTTTGTCTGTCTCCTTTGATTTGGTTGCGTCAATAAGCGCTGGAGGACGGCTCCAGGCGTTGACAGCAGGCAGGCACGAGCGGAGCCTGTTGGCGGGGGGCGGGGGGCGCGATTTATTCGTATGCGATATACGAGCACCATGTCGTAGCACTCTGATTTGTTACGGCTCTTGTACATGCGATGTACTTCCCTTACAGGGAGGCCTTGGACGATTAAGTCGTCCTGGACAGTTTTAGCAGAAAATTCTTTAGGGACCCCCGAATAACTGCCCCGAGCACGCGTTCTTCGGCCAGCGAGTACGTATGGTACTCGTATTTCTGAGCCGTAAGAAAGGCCGTCAGATTTCGGAAATCTGACGGTGTCGGGACCTGCACTTTGATGCCGCGCTCGGCATCATTGCGGGCGTGCGTATAATTTATACGCTTGGCCTTCATAGCGTTAGCTATGTTTGGCCAGGCCCCTTTGTCTTTGATGACAACTGGGGGCGAAGTTTTTTCCTTCCGTCCCGAAGTGGGACAGTCGGCCTGCGAAGAGGTGGCGGCGGGGGGGGGGGGGTTGTGTCCATGGCGGCTGGCTCAGGGCTGGCCGCCGAGGTGGACGGAGAAGGGGAAGCGCTAGGCGCTTTGAGGCGTTTAGCCTCGGAATCGGAGGGTGGAGGAGAAGACTCCTGAGCGGATGCCGCCGAAGCCTTTTTCGACTTGGCGGTCTTCTTCCGCTTTTTCCCCTTTTTTGTCCCCAGGCCAACCACTTTGAAGCCTTCGTCGTCCTCGTTTGAGGACAACGCCGACTCAGCGGATATTACGGCTACCGGAGATAGGGGTGCGGTTTCGGAGGTTGCGGGGGGCGGGGTAGCGAGTGACCGAGAAAGGGTCACATCAGCTACCGGGGTGGGGGGACGATTTGGCACAGGGGCCCGAAGAGCGCGGCGAGCGACACGCGGGTCGCGATGGCGGGGTTCGCGGGAGAGAGAGCGCGTGCGGGGAGAGCGAGAGCGCGAACGAGTGCGCGAGCGAGACGGGGAACGCGGCGGCGAACACAGGGAGGACACCGACTTGGAGGGCAGCCACAGCCTGAGAAGAGCAGGCTTGGACCAGATCTGAGTGATTACGAAGGCAAGCCTTGATGATCTCCCCTATCTGGTCCCGGGACATGCCTTTGAGTAATTCGGCCATCGCGGGAGTGGCCGAGGTGTAGGTTGTGAGTACCTAGTGACTCCCCACAATTGCTGGCGAGGAGCAAGAATACCTAAGTGTGGCCAAGCGCCCCGCAGTGCTACGGATTGCTTGGTGTGTACCTAACTCCTACTCCTACGGCCGGGGTTATGAAGAAGAAACGATAGGTAGACCGCAACTCTGAAAGCAATCGCAAGCTATACGATCTCACCCACCAGCCCTTGAGCACTCGGAACTGGATTTCTACAAACTAGACGCAATCGACACTTAAAACGCGAGAATGCGCGGAGCGGCGAACCGCTGAAGCGGAAATACTACACTAGCGATCCACCCAAAGCCGGGCGAACCAGCGTCAGTCAAAGAGCCAAGCAAAGGGACACCACTATGCGTAGTAGTTCCGCGACTGCGCTTCGATAAACTTCGCGTTATGTGCGCGTTGAAAAGCGCGAAAGTACACTCAGGGCGGGCCGAGAAGCAATTTCCCAGCCAATACACACTGCCGAGCAGCGCTCAACACTCAGGCCAATTTTCCAAGAATTGCGGGCAATAATCCAAACAACAATTCGAGGTCGTCAGCGCTGAGGCAAAACACCACACAGGAATGCGCACCAGCTGAGTCACCACTGCACGGAGCACTATGAGAGCACTTGACGCTCTAGAACACGACCGCATAACACGAAAGTCGAATCGGGAATCGATACAAGTATAATATCTTCACGGTTTTTATCCCCTGAACCAAGTACCCCGTACCGAGGGCTGCATACACACCCACATCATAATGTGGGAGACAGCCGTGTTTCGCTAACCACTTTAGTCCTACGTAACAGGGAGTAAGCCCATCGCCGTATCACTGCCTCTGTTGGTGTGTATCAGGACTAAAGTGGCTATACATAATATACATATCTAGGGCATGTAATATCGGAAGGTTTGCAATTCAGATATTGATTCCCAATATTAGATTTTAATATCGGAATTCCGATACTAATATCGGAATTGAACATATTTTTCTTAAAGCTGTATTAGATACAAAATGTTTTAAATTTGTTTTTGTAATCAACATTAAAATAAAAAAACTTCTATGATGATTAAACTATAAAAGAAACATAAAACAGAAATCAATTTCAGTAAATATATTTAAAAAAAAATATATACACACCTATGAAAAAAACCTAATTTGGTGAAAATAAGTTTATGTTTATTTTAGTAGGTACTTATAGTCATGCGCGTATACAGAGGGGGGGATTTGGGTGTCGTATCTCCGCCCGAAATCTTTGAAATTTTAAATATTCAAATGCACTTTTTCGGCGCATTCGAACCTTGCCGCCGCGCCACTGTCGTCGTCGCCCCGATATTGACAGAAAAAGATCTGTGTATTAAACTACTATTTTGCTTATGCCGAAACACTCGCGTTGGGTCGGTCGGGCCCTATTGGTTTACTTCGGCGGGTGTCGCGATTTGCTCGTTTAGCCGAACGTTTCCGTCCGATACCTACAAGTGCCGCACGCAAGCCTCGCGTTGTCGGCGAGGTTGCCAGATGACCTTAATACCAAACAAGGCAAAAACTAATTTTCTACAGTGTAAGTACCTACATATACTTACCTTAACGGACCTCAACTACATTGAATCAAAACACTAGGTTCAAACAATAATACTGATACACCATTTTTTTTACCTAAGAAGCAAAATATTAATGATACCTTTGCAATTTGCAGAGTTTAATGCAGAAAAACCTCAAGGCACTGTTAGTTTTTTACATAGCAAGAATTACTAGGTTTTTATACAACATCGTAGTAATCATAAAGGTTAATAGGTACAATAAAATAATCATTATGTTAGCAGTAAGGTAAAATTCTATTGATTTTTTTAATTTCTACAAATTAATGATAACCATTACAACAACATGCGTAAGTAAGAATTATTGTGCACACACCCTAAGTGTTAATTGATCGAAACGCAACCCATTTTACCGCAATTTAAAACTTGTCTATTCTACTTGGCAACTAGCCTCAGGCTGGCACTGTTCATTCCCCCCCCTCCGAATACAAATCCTGGCTACGCGCCTGCTTATAGTGTTTACCATGTAAGAATATATTTCAAATTTTTTTCTTTTTATAGGTAATTAAAAATATCTGCTGAAATAACTTCACTAAAACACTTAAACAAAAATTTAATAACATTTACAAGAGAATGAAACTACTAATACTGTACTTGTGTGTGTGTTGTGTGTTTATTTCTTTTTAAGAAAACAATTCAACATATTTTCTTCATAATGCGGTCGTAGAAACACCTCCACTCCGCTACTCTTCTGCTACTAATTATGTAAAAAAAACTCAAAATCATCTTCAAAAAAGTACAATTGGAATGAAATGGATCGAAACTAATTATATATACATTATGTATATGTTTCAGCAAAATCAAACTTCAGAAAATGATTCAAAAATATTCAGCTGACGAAAAACACGCTTCCTTTCAACACTTTAGCTAAACTTATGAAAATACAAACGTTCTGTACGCATGTTATATACACACAAATCTCTCCTTCCGCTTTTATCGCATACAAGTTAATAAGCTATTATGATTTCAAAAAGATAAAAATTGACGTCCATAGGCAAGGTCTTACTTTTTTTTCAGATTTTCTCAAATTCTTGGTCAAAAGTCATTTCACACCTTGTAATGGTTGGGTAGTTACTTTAATCGAAAACTACCTCAATATAGTCTTTGTTTCTGTGACAGCTCCAGTACATACAGGGTTTGCATAATATTTACGGTTTAGAGCAAGCATACGCATTATATACTTTTTTACTCGTTGGTTTGAAAAATTTAAAGCAAATAGAAACTTTAAGAATTATGAAGGTAGGATTAGTAGTATTACTATTAATTGTCATCTTTTTTTATTAAGCTTTGCAAGTTCATAGCGAGACATGATTTAAGATAATGTGGTTTGCTTGTCAAGTTAACTTAACACAATTTTCAATATTGTGTCTGTTATATGCACTACAGAGCCAGGTGAGAATAGTAATGTAGTCGTATTCGCGACACCAGTCAAAAAAACTAGAGACTGCCTCCCTTTCACTCGGGCACAATAACTGACAAAGTTCGGAAGTCCTTGAAGGCGAGGCGACGTTGTACGAAGTGTAGATTTCCCTTTCAATACTCTCGTCCTCGCCCTTCGTTAGCAGTACTCATGCCTGAGGTTGGGGACTTATTTCGTTGAACGTACGTCCGTACGTCCGTACGTTAGAACAGCGCTCAACGGGAAAAAGTGCGGCGGGGAAGGGGAAGATGGACGGATAGGCGCGCGCGTATAGCCGCTGCCCATGGAGAATATTCTCCATGCCGCTGCCTCTCTCGTTCTCAGTTCTCACTTTGCGGTAAGTCCCGCGACGCACCCGTTTTTTTTGTTTTTTTTTAAAGCAACGTGCCTGTTCGTGGATAGTGTACTGGGCGCTGGATGACAGTTTGTAGGACTTTTATACTAAGACTAATAGAGATAATAGACTAATATATAGTCGATAATAAGGGATACTGTGTAAATCAAATAGAACTAAAATCACATTATAAAATATTTAATGTAGACTAAAAAAATGATCTATAAACTACGTTTTTATGCACCTTAAAAGGATGACACAATAGGACATACACACATAAAACACACACCACAACCACATATATGCTTACAGGTGAACTCGAAAAGCGTGGGGCGCATCTTTACTACTTTGGTTTAATTTCATTCGCTCTCTTAATCACAATTCATGTTGCTCTGCTGAAAAACGATAGACACACAAGAAAGTTACTTAATAAAAAAGCTATTATTTACAATTTTCTATGAAATTAATGCAATATTTGGTTATGAAATACCTACCCAAAGATGACTTTTGACAATACCTAATTTCACGTGACATTCATGTATGGAATAATCTTTAAGCGAGTATCTTGTTTTAACATGTAATTGATCTCCTTATTGCTTCCCTTGAAAATGGGAAAAGTTTTTCAATTTAAAGTTTTAGATTCAATTTCAAACTTGTTTATAGAACTTTCCTTATAGCAATTTAAGTAAACATATGTATTTGCCTTATTAAATAAATAACTTATTATTTTGAGAATATAACTACTTTTAGGGAGGCCTTAAGCAGATTACTTATGACAAAACTGACCAAGTGGGTGTCGCACTCGCGTACCGAGGGTTCTGTACCACAACTGAATGCACAAACCTGACTCGCACTTAACCGGTGTTTATTATTTATTGTTTTAGCTTATATTAAAATCGTCTTAAATTTGAAGCTATTATAACCGTTTTCTTGATAAACAAAAACAACAAAAATATGTATAGGGTACCCTTAAATTTTTCCTATTTTAATTATTTGATAGGAAATCCGACATAATAATACATATTCTGTAAAAATTTTAGATTTCTGCCTACTTCGGTCTGAAAGATGGTGCCCTCTGAAGGTCGGATGGACAGTCGGACAGACAGAGTATGCTGCAGCAAACGAAAAACAATAGCAAGAAGACGTCTACATAATTAATCATTAGTTTATAGTTTTTTTTAATATTCAACATAAATACTTATGTATTGTTTCAAAGATTAACGATTAATATTACAATTGAACATAATGTTTTTGTTATATCGTTATATGTAATGTTTATATTATATGTTTTTAATATACCATATTAAATATCGGGAGGTCATTTCCTCGGTTAATCATGGTAAGAACCCCTTTACGTTTAATCTAAGAAGAAGTGCTTATTAAGATCATTGTAAAAAAAATCCAAAAATACCAAAGTTTCATACAATACAGTGAAATATTAGACATAATTTTTCATCCGACAGATTTGGCACACAATGCAGTTGCGATGATTTCACCTGGTGCTGGAAAATGGAAACGTCAAATATGTCGCATGTGCATCATTTGTTCTCGCGTCATTTATAAATTATTTGTATTCACGTGAGTGAGAAATATTTTTTTTTGTCGAGTAACAATATATTTAAAAAAACTATTTGGCTTGAACAAAGCGTTTTAAAAGAAAGGTTTAAGCATATATGTATATTGTTTAATGGTTATTTTAATTTTTAGGCGCACAGCAAGTAAGAAGCAGACGGAAGAATTCAGTCGGTCTGGGCGGCGTTTGTATAGTTTCAAAAGTTTCCTTACCCATACCTGGAATAATTAAAAGAATATAAGTATTAAGATTATGTAGGGGGAAAAAACATTAAGGTCACCAGTAGGGAGCTTATAATACTAATACTCTTTCAAGTACCCCCTTTGTAAATTCGGTTATCCTTAATTAAAATTTCAATTTCAATTTATTTGTCAACATAGATAAATGCATAATAGATGATACAATTTTAAAATTTCGTTTGCTATGTTGTGCTTTGTTAAGAGGCGTACCAAATACTCCTATTAAATTATACAATAAATAATTCAAACAAAGCGTATAAAAAAACAATTTAAAATTTATCTTCACAAAAATTCAGCTATTTTATAGTAGCATTTTAATATAAGTGAAAGTGGCGCCCCCATTAGATTTTTCAAATTGTATTCATCACATAAGGAATTTTGAAAAAATGCTCAAATTAAAAGTATAATTAAAATATAAGTAAAAGTACAAGTAAGCTATTTTTATAAAGTTTTATCGCTATGTATTATGCATGTGTAGGCTAGAAAGTTAATTTATGCTAAAAATGGCCACTTTTAGTATAAATGAACTTTCTAGCCTGCACGTCAATGATATCTAGCAAATAAAACTTTCTAAAAATTGCATACATGTTCATAAAACTTTTAATTTGAGCACTTTTTGAAACACACACTTTTTGAAAATGAGTTTGTATTTAATGGAAATTAAAAAAAATTTGTGTGTGTGCCACTTTCACTTATGTTAGCCCCTTAAGTAAGTCCTGTACTTTAGATTTAAACAATTTTAAATTCAATGTTAGTTGATTAAATATTCTTAGAGCCATACAAAGGACACTTTTCTGCACTAGAGAAGTTTTGGCAGCAGGTGTACGTAACCTATTTCTATTCCGCAAAGGTCTGTATTGTGTCCTACAAATATAGCAATGTCGTATGTAAAGTGAGGGTAATGTCAAGATTTTTAAAGTTTTGAAGAATCAGTTGTCTTTAGGCCATACATCGCTCTCATGCATATGTTTTGCACTTTGCAAATAATGTAATTTTTTGTACAATTGTCCCAAAATATAACTCTATATCGCAATACAGAAGTCACATATGCATGGAAAGCTACAAGGACAGAATTGAGATTTATGATTGTTGATTGTTTTAGTAGGCAGTAGGCTGATTTATGTAGTTTTATTGTTATTTGTTGAGAATGTGTATTTCAAGTCTACATGTATACCTGAGACCTTTTTGTGTCATGCACTTCTTGAATTTTATAATTATTGTAATTAATAATCAAAGCGGTAGTATTTCGTTGAGACAAGTAAGTAGGTATGTTAACCTGATTTATAGGTTTTTTCAAGTTTGGATTTTGGACATATTCTGTTTATTTCTGTGTATTTTTTTTTCTGTTACTGAGACAGGATTCTATTAAATTCAAATTTTTTTATCTAATTCTAAAGGCTTCAATTTTTTTAAGTAATATTGATTGGTCTACGTAGTCAAATGCCTTTGCCAGATCCATAAACATATTTATTTTTCCTCTCAACATTTTCAGTTTTTTTTTAAGAAGTGAAATATAGCCATATTATTAGTTTTTGCTTTTCGAAAACCTCTTTGTTCCTTTGCTAATACCTAACCCATTCAGCAAGCAAAACTTACAATAACATTGCTGAAAATTACATTTGGGAGCTTGGAAGTTTCAAATACAAGGTTGCAACATTCTAGCAAGCTTCCAGCAACCCCACCACAAGACCTTAATGGCCGCGCCAGAAGTATATCCCCTGTAACTTGCCTAGTCCTGATTACTGATATTTATCATAAACTTAACTGTAATGTTGCATTAATATGATAATTGTAACGTTTGACTAAGTTACTAAGTAAAGATTCTATAAGTTTAAATTAACCATTTGCACAACTTTGAATATGTAACGTAACAGAATGTTACGGTGCGAATGTTACATTAACGTTACAAATGAAACTTAACTGTAAGTTTTAAATTAAAAATTGCAAAAACAAAATTTGTATTTCTGGCGGGTTGTTACGGCACGGCTACATTTGTTATATTCCTTCGTTGTTACAAATTGTTTATTGCCCATTTATTTATGTTACACACCTATAACAATATCTCTTACACATACCGCTACATATTTCACTTTGAACAATTAAAGAAATAAGATAAGTGAAAGCCGGGATACGATCCTACAACCCTGTGCGCAGCAGCCGGCCGTTCTACGAACGAGCCACGAAGCTCATATCTAATGTTATCAAATAAATTTAATAGTTGTTATCTTCCCAAAAGCCGAACATAACCGATGTTGGCCGAAGTAGCACTTCGTTTGTGCTATATCGGATTTTTTTTTTAAATATTTCGTAATCTATCTTCTAAAAACCTTATTTTTTTCTTACTTGTCTTATAATGGAAACAAATATGGCGTATTGGAGACCAAAGACAATTTTAGGGTTGGGAAGTCTACTTTTGAACTATTAAACGAATATTTTCGCATATCAGTGAATACCTTTAAATTAATGCATAAATTTAATCATGGAGATTAATTCCCTGCCGATGGCGACATTGAGATGGTAAAGAGCTAGATTATAATATATTTTACATTATATAATCAAATCAAATCAATTCTTGCAAGTTTGCTAATACAAAAACATCACTTTGAATTAAAAATATTATATACTCGCGCAAAATATCAATATAATTCTTTTATTTATAAGTACCTACTTACTTACGAAACTTTACCTTAACTTCTACTCTGTTTATATCTCCACATATAATATCAGGAACACGAACATCCTCATACCTACTCCCTGATATCGCTTTTTTATATTGCCGCATAATATTTCCTTAATCATACGACTATAATACACGTCTTTCGTCTGTTCAAAATTTAAAAAGGGTTTGTACCACACGCAAGGAACAGAGAAAAGTAGATATTTGTGGTATGTGATAAAGACGACTAATGCAAGGAACGCGAATGTTTTATATCTCGGCTCTTCCCTATTGTTTATCTAACTATAGACACATCAGTGTTACCTATACATTTCTGAAAAATGTATGTTTTTTAAGCAGGATTTGAACTTTATTAAATTATCTGAGGTATAGTCTCGTATTTTAGTACGCCAGAATATTAGTTTAGATTTTTTTTTACATGTAATTTTAAAAGCTGTTCGGTGTGGTTTGACAATCGTTCAATCTGACTTCGCGTAACATTAGTTGCAAAATTTTCGATACAAGACTTACTTAAGAGTCTAATCGTGTTTTGATTTCTAACTTTCTATTAAAAGATAAAAGAAAATTTCTAAATTCTGTCGATGCATTACTGTGTTTCAAGGCTAGAATTTGTAACCTTTCGAAAAAAGTATGTAGATTATCGATTTCGGTATCTTGTAAATACATATAACTATGCGTTTAAGTCGCCAACATAGCTCCCCGAATCGCAAAGCCACTGCAGGGCATATACATCGAAGAACCGATGGCCGATGGGGGAAGAAGATTCTCGAGTGGCGACCACGAACCGGAAAGCGTAGCGTAGGACGGCCCCCCGCTAGATGGACAAATGACCTTCTACAGAGCGGGGAGCCGTTGGTTACAGGCGGCACAGAGTCGCACGCTGTGGAGAAAGTTAGGTGAGGCCTATGTCCAGCAGTGAACGTCAATTGGCTGTTATGATGATGCGTTTAAGATGTGATGACTCAATGGCACAGCATTCAAATTTTCCTTCTAATGATAATTCTTTTAGGGTCTTGTATTGATGGTTGTTTGCAACTATAATGCAACAACCTCACCTCTGGCTGAGCCTCTGGAGTACCATGCTGCTATGTGATAATTGGGGATTTCTAGTCTTCGTGACCTGATATCATTAAATGCTCAATAATATAGATAATGTCAACGTCTTATGTTTTTCGTTTCCAATTCGTTAGGGTATAATATTGAAATGTCAGATTTTTCAATAGTCCTGCGATATTTTGAGGAAATATAGTGATGAGGTTACAGTAAAAAAAACTGGTAATCGTCCAATGTTGATTCTGTGATATGTCGACTATGTAGTTGATTGTCAGATATTAGGGTTTTCTGTGAACTGTGCTTTCGTTGCTTCATATCTTAACGTTTGAAAATGTATTATTCATTCCATTATTGTTTAGGGGTCCGTTTTTAGGGTTTCGTATCCAAAGGGTAATTAGCGGAACCCTATTACTAAGACTCTGCTGTCCGTCCGTCTGTCCCTCCGTCCGTCTGTCACCAGGCTGTATCTCATGAACCGTGATAGTTAGACAGTAAAAATTGTCACAGAAGATGTATTACTAGCGTGTGCACTTACATACAATCACTTGATAAACTCATTTAATATCCAACTCCAGCACGTCAAATATTCGCACGCCTTGCTTTTCTTGCAGTCTTACGTGGATATAAATTTTTTTATATTCATTTTGAAAAAATATTTTTATACTTTTTAGTACAATTTTTGGTTACATTGAATATTTATATGATTATAACGTTTTAAGCTAAGCAAGTTTTTAAAAAGCTGATAGATTAATTAATTTAATGTAAAATATGAAGTGTATTTATATGGTTTACTAGCTATTGATTGCGGCTCCACCCATGCTAAATTCGGTTATATCAGCTTGGATTTTCTATGGCAGTTTTTTTATGCTACTGAAGTGGCAAACAAGCTTACGGGCCGCCTGAGGGTAAGCAGTCACCGTAGCCTTTGGACGCTTGCAAAACCAGGGATATCACTCACGCGTTGCCGACCCTTCAAAAATTTAATTACTTCTTTCTTGAAGAACTCCATATGTATTGTGGTAATATACTGTAATCCTTAGAGAAAACCTTGGCAGGGAGCTCATTCCACAACCCAAGCGTTCGTGGGAGGTAGTTTCTCTGAAACCGCACTGTACGCGACTATTTCGGTTTTAAAGTGTAAGAATGAATTCCCTACCGATGGTGAGCAGTGCGATGGTAAAAAGTAGTCGGAGGCATCATTTCGAACGATTCCATAGAACAAATTGCATTGTACAAGCGGTAGAACACACACAGGGAGGCAAAGTCTCTCCTCAGACTTGAGGGCTCGATGCGGCAAGTGAGTTTGGGATCATCGAAAATTCCTACAGCCCGTCTTTGAACCGAGTTAAAACGGCCAAGCTGGTATCTGGGTGCAGCAGTACTCTATATGGGGCTAAACTTGTGACTTATAAAGCAGTTACCTTTGCCCCGAGTTGAATTACTGCTTCACTTTGTTAAGTACCTACACAAAGTTTTTTTAGTAAAAAACAGGTTCTTGATTATAGTAAAAACTCTACGTCGCTAATAGTTCGTCCATGTGGGATTAGGATTATAGTTCTTCTGATAATCCGGCGAGGACTTTTGAATGTTCCGTGATAAAAACCCAATGTGTCTGTGCAACTATCTCTGTGGCAAAAAAAAAAAAACATTACCAAGTTTATGGTACAAAACCGATGGCGGTTTACATAGATCACATTTCAGTACAAAAATTATAAGGCCGAGACACACGGACGGACGGACACGTTTTTGCCATTTGGCTACGAAACCCAAAATTCCTTCTTCAAAGTGTACAATGCTCAATTGAACCTTGTTGCTACAATAATAAGGTAGTACAAAATCACAAAGATAGCTTTAGCTTTGGAACTAAGGAAATTGCCTCAGCTAAACAAATGATTTTGATGTCAAAAGGGTAAAGGGAACACCTTCATAAGTCTGACTATAAATTATTCAGGGAAACTATTGTAATAAAGCAGATGTTTTGAATTATAACTTTGTTTCTAAGGAGTATATAAACTTACTTAGTTTACCAAAACATAAATTGAATTTGTTGTGAGAGCAGATATTAAATTTTAAAATGAGTGATGTATGTAGGTACTTTTAAATTTTTTAAACTATTTAAACAACTCATAAATTTACAAAGTAAAATGAATATTTTTAACAATTCAGAGCAAAAATTAATTTGTGTTTGAACAAATATTGAAACATTTGATTCCGTTTATTAAATAATTAACCCTGCATTAAACCTTAGCCTGCACGCACTTGGCCTGTTTTTTTAAGTTTTATTTTATACAAGCAGTTTTTTACTAACAAAAAGGTTTGTTTTTTGTCGTCTTCTTTTATCAAGTTTAAATTAAAGATTTTTAATTTTTTTCTTTAATTTATCTTATCGTTATTAGTTCATGGTATAATTTTTATCAACATTTACTTTTATTAAGAATGCTTGAATTAAAAAGACAAAACAGGAGAAATATATCTGCGTTCTTCAAAATTTTTTTTTTCATCAAAGCAAAGCGCGCGTTCATAGAACTTAAAGGCGGTAAAGACGCACCCATTCTAGCAAGTATGTATAAAAGCTGTCGTTCAAAATATGAACTACGCGCACATTACAAGCGAGCAATGACAAAGTTTCAACTTGCGCCAAAACTTTAAATCAAAAATTTGATGTTGATCTTAATTAGCGCCATCTGGCGGTGGCGTTGTTTTCTCTTTTTTTCCGCCATTTGAATTGTGTTTTGGTGACTTTATTTATTCACCTTATATTTTTTATTTATTTACTCGCAAATGTGATGAAAAACATATTCGAGTCAGTAAAGCCTTTCGGCTTTAGGCTTCTGAATAGCCTCCTTACTACTCTTAATACACCATGTAATTGTAAAGGTACAATCTAACCCAAATTACTACAAGGCAACTTAACTTACCTCTATTTAACTTAACTATGTGTTATTGGTGTACCTAAATGGACCACGTTTGTCTGTCCTATGTCTTCTAAGGGGACCTAAAGGAGCCCCAAACTACAGCTTAAACTGAGAGAGGACATAAAAGGTAGGAACAAGATCTAACTTAAAACATTAAATAAGTAGAAATGTAAATAACTTCTCTGGTGTAACGTCATCCACCAATTAATCACAAAACACTTTGAAATATAGAAACAAAACACTTTTATGAGAAATAAGAATATTTAATTTTTTGAGTACGAATGACATTGAGTGTTGCCAGAAAAACAAAAACAGGTTGCGTTCGGAACCTAGCATTTTGTGCGTAAGGTGCGGCCCCGATAGCAATAGTACAAAACAAACATTTCTCATTTATTTAACAAGAATTTACGTACTTCAAATTCGCAAAAGATACGTGATGTTGTCTAGAATAAATGGCTTAGCCATTCGCCTCATAGTCCAATAACTTTAAGAAATCGCCTTCTAGCGACCGATAGCACGAGAGAAGAATTTATTCGTGTCGAGGTAAATGCAAAATAAAATGGAAGATTATTCTTATTCACTAAACCGGTGGCGGCTTAGTGGTTTCAGTGGCAGCTCGCGTTTCGAGGGCGGAGGTTCCAACCTTGTACCAATGTGTTTTTTTTTGCACTTCAGCATTAGGTCCAACCTATATACATTTTACATTACTCTTTTATCAAACTCACAATATATTAGTATCCTTTAATAATGCAGTACTTAAGGTGCACATATAGCAGCTAACTAATGCCGCCATTTTTAATTTTCTCTACGTACAAAGCATTATTCAAAAATCGGTCAAGTGCGAGTCGGACTCGTGAACCGTGGGTTCCATTCCACCATATGATTTACCAACACAAACATCAAAAAAGTGCTGCTAGTGGGTTACCTATCCAGTGACTGATCAAGCCCGAAGTTGCTTAACGTTTCCAATAAACAAATGCTGTTGAGTTTTTTAACGTCAAGGAGAATAAAAAATGAGCATATCGCATTTCAGTCGTTCTTTTCTCTTATAGAATATCGTAAAACTGATGTAATTTCTACATCATCGCGTGCCACATAAAATGCAGAGCGTGTAAAACAGCTGAAACGACCAACCAGCGTAAGATAAGCAAAATGAACGTTAAAGCCCCTGGGAATGTGATAGGTAGATACGATAAATTTAATATGCGTGAATTTTTTGTATTAAAATACAGATTTATTATTTTAGTTTATAATAATATGTCTGTCATGCGTTATTGATACATACAAAGAATTTTCAGCCTTGCAAATTTAATAAAAAAAAATTGTAAAAAATTGAACCATTTTACTTTAACACTTTGTGTATATAAATATGTAAAAGTAAAAGAGATCATTCATCACTTTTTATACTTAATTGGGTCCAAATTTTGGGTTTTCCTCGTGGTCCAACTATAGTTGTACCAAAAGGGAACTATTTCCCTATGGACCAACTAAATGACTAACTAATATATGAAAATTATATAACAGATAACTACATAATTCTGGGCGTTTGACGAAGACATGTTTATATAAGATATAAGATAATATGTCAGTAAGGGATTATATTTAATGTTATTCGAGTTTTCAAGGGTCGGCAAGGCACAAATGATGGCCTTGACTTACAAGAGTTCATAGGCTACGGTGACTGCTTAACATCAGGCGGGTCGTGTGCTTGTTTGCCACCTGATAAGGTTCTATTTAATTAGTCAGAAATAAACATTTAAGTACGTACACTAGACATATATACAAGCCTTTATATTCTTAACCCTCAACACAAAAAATAATCAGTGCTTATATGTTTGAATTCTCTGTTTGTAAGTGTGTGTCAGTTTGCATTTTGGCTGTGGCAACATAGCATCTATTACAAGTGCGAGTAGCACATTCAGTTAAAAAAAGTACTTCAAACTTGCTTTCTATCTTCCTTATACTTTATATAAAATTCATTTTTTCAAAAACGTAATTATAATACGTAGATTTTAATTGAAAATGTAGTCTAATATTATTCGA
The DNA here is from genome assembly GCA_946406115.1 of Apoda limacodes. NCBI lineage: Eukaryota > Metazoa > Arthropoda > Insecta > Lepidoptera > Limacodidae > Apoda > Apoda limacodes. The sequence goes on from OX291541.1 coordinate 41,195,160, forward strand.
ACGTAAATATACGAAGCAACAGCGTTCTAAAAGTTACTAACGTGATTGCAAATCAACCCCTAAATAGCTACGCAAGGTAAAGGCGAGGTATAACGACTATTAAGCCTGACAAAAGGGTTTCTCGAACAAGGGTTAATAACACCCTTAGAGTAGATACGCCAACATAACTGTGTCTTGCTTGAGGTAACTAAGTAATCTTCATATATGGTTTCCTCAAAGTTAATAAAGATTAATTACCTTGTTTGAAATTATGCCGACATTTAGCTTTCGCATGTTAGACGAGATACATTACTGTACATATTGGATTCAGTTTGTTTAAGGACTATTGGATTTGAGACTTATCAACACTGTAGTGGAATATATAATTTCATAAAGAGCTCAAGTCTAAACTAAAAAGTTTTTAGATTTTATACAACTATGGTGGCAAACAAGCTTGAGGTCCGCCTGATGGTAAGCGGTCATCGCAGTCTATGGACGTTGGTAACACCTGGGGCATCACTCGTGCGTTGCCGACCCTTCAAGTATCTAATAACCTCTTTCTTAAAGAACATTCCACAACCATAGTGTTCGCAGGAGGAATTTTCTCAGAAACAGCACTATATCCCTGACTATTTAGGTTCTAAGGTGTGACGATGAATTCACTGCCGATTTCGAACGGTACGATGGTAGAAAGTAGCCGTGGGCATCATTTAGAAACAATTCCTCAGAAGACATCCCATTGTACAAGCGGTAGAACACACACAGGGAGGCCAAGTCTCTCCTCAGACTAAAGGGTTCGATACGGCTAGTGAGTTTGGGATCGTCGACGATTCTCACATCCCGTCGTTGAAACGAGTCAAAAGCGCCAAGCTGGTATCCGGGTGCACCTGCCCATAGATGGCAGCAGTACTCCATATGGGGCCAGACTTGCGACTTGCAAAAGGGTAACCTTTGCCCCAAGGTCAAGTATTGCTTCACTACGTTGAATATCCAAGTTTTTTAGACGCCACCTTCACCTTGTCTTCAAATGATCTCGGAACTGAACATTGCTGGATGTCAACACCGAGGATCTTAATGCTCTTGGAGGTGGTGAAGGGAGTGTTTTGGAATTGTGTGTGAATAGAGTTTTCTTAGCGGTGAATGCGCAGACTTGTCTTAGTAAGGTTAAATCGGACCAAGTTTTCTCGTGACCAGTCAGAGACCTTGGACAGAGTGGTTTCGATTTCAGACACAAGTTCTCCACGCTTTTCCTTTACATCGGAACGAGGGATGTTTGCACGGCCAGCGTAGTAAGCATCGCTAGTACTGTCAGACTGTATCAATACCTAACAGTATTTATGTGGTAATAGAGAATTATATATTATTATATGGAAAAATATAGTTCTTGGATAACCCAAAGAGAGAGAGAGAGAAAGAGATTCATTGGCATAATAAAAGAGTTGATGCAGAAATTCTGCGCCAATAACCGAATTTAGGGCGGGCGAAGCTGCTGGCAAAATGTAGTTCAAATATATTTTTACACGCGCCTTCATTTACCTTATCTACTTATTTCAAAAAAAAAGAGTACTACTGGTTTGGGTTTTAGTAGTTTCCAATTTATTTAAATAATGTTTTCTCATTATTATGAATGTTTGTAGTTTTAGAAATATACAATTCAATTAAATGTTAAAATTCAAGGACCCAAAATATAAGTACAATTATATATATAACGAAACGAACGAAGAGAATGATGTTGCTTTGAAGACAGATAATGAAATTTCTTGTGCTTACATTACATACGAAATTTACATCTCAGACCGCTCAGAATACTGAAATATTCTTTTGAATAGATATCTTATCTTGTTTGACTACATAATAATATATATTATATTAGCTTATTCCTGCCACTTCGTACCCGTAGATATTTTGAAAAAAAAAGGCTTTTTTTTTAACTTAACCTTTAATTTATACCATAAACAATCACAAGCAAGTACAGTACACCCACAAGTAGTAAACAGGATTATAATTTTTTTTATTGAAGAAGGTAACGTTTACATAGTTTTACATCAAAGATTACTTATACGTCTAGATACCGTGTCCGAAACAACATCAAAGGGAGTTTTGCCAGCCATTTTCCTATCAATGTGTGTGTAAATCAGCTAATACGACTATTATTTTTACATCTATGTGCGTAATTTTGGTGTTACCAACCTTCAAGTGATTACCCCGAATTGGGGAGTTCTTACTTTTATTCGGTACTACAATTTATTTTCACTTTCGATGACCCCCGTGGTGACATTTTGAAATATAACGCAAGCCTTTGATGCGAAGGTAGCAATCTGCTGACCATGGCCATGTAATACATGTTAAAACCTTAAAGTATGTTCCAAATATTATACACTGTAGTGCTAAAATATAGATGGGTGTACAAAATAAAATCCGTCTTTTTCTACCATGGCATCCCCGCCATGTGACAACAGCCGTGATTTTTTATAAAAAATTTTAGAATGGAAAGCTATCGCATCACCAAGCCATTCAACAAGTTTTGTTCACCAAATGTCAAGAAACAAAATAGCTGTTCACTATTTTTAAAGAACATCCACTGTTTTACCTCCTGAGCATGTGCAGCCAATGCGTTAAATGCGGACTGTAAGTGCCGCCAAATTTAACATAGAGCGCATTCATTTTTAGTCAACAGATACATGGAATGCGCGCGTAGAGAGCATAGAGCACATTCAATGCGAATCGAATTATATGTGCGATTTTCTCAATTAACATTTAATATGAATCTTATACTCGTCAGTTTTGTAAGTTACAGTGTCTTCTAAAAAGCCCTCTTAAATGTTTAGTTTTTGCTTTTATATTTTATTATTAGTTAGGAAACCCTCATACGTAACACATTTTAATACTTTACGCAGGAGCACAGATCGCGTCGACGCACAGATTACGTATGATGTAGTGTGACGGCAAGTACCTGTAAATTAAGGTACTCGGATCGGCTCGTTTTGTGAGCCCGAACACGGTATCTAGACGTATAAGTCATCTTTGTTTTACATAAATTAAAATTTTAACAGTCTTGTGCTAAGCAACGTCAGCATTTTGAGTGCGAAAACGTCATCCCACCAAAAACATTTTCATGTAAAATGTTGCCAGGACGATACCATATGGCTCGCACTGTCAAATAGTTATCAAATCTCATATCCTGAGAATTTTGTTTATCTGGTATAATCTAAACCCAAGTTATGAGGGTTCAAAAAAACGTCAAAGTGCTTCGAGAAAAGGTAGTTAGTGCCCACTTGCGCTTCGCTTGGATCGTCTTAGATTTGTAAGAAGTAGTAATCCTGCTAAAATTATAAATTTAAAAGTTTGTGAGTTTGTTTTTTTTTTTTGTTTGTTTGTTGGAAAATTCAAACGGCGGGAATAACTATAACTGAATTCCACTTGAAGTAACTTTGGCTATTATTGTAATAGTAGAACTAAAGAAAATTTAACATTATTTAAATTTTATTAACATTAATTCTATGTAACTTATTACTTACACCTTTTGCGCTCCTATTACTAATATAAATCTTATCCTGCTTCTTCTGTTAGTAACTGAAAGAGCTTTTTGAATGTTGATAGCGCTCTGACAGTTGTTGCGTCTCAAATATGTTTTAAAATTTCAAATATAGTTACTCAGTTCTTTCATTACGCATAAAATCTTAAAGTTATATTATGTATAATTCGATAATATTTATTAGTTATGTATTAAGGATGGTAAGGAGAAAATTACTAACGACAGGCTATTTAGCAGCCGAAGGCTAAAGGCCGAAGTAATTTCGGTACCACCCGTGTTACACACAACGTTTTTCATCACATTTGCAAGTAAATAAATAAAAACATATGGTGAATAAATGAAAAAACTCACCAAAACACAATTGAAATGGCGGGAATATACTCGTAAGTAAAGAAAACAACGCCACCGCCATATGGCGTTAAATATCTAGAGAATTCATAAATTAAAAAGTTTTGGCTAAAGTTAAAACTTGTAATTTTATTCTTGCTTGCAATGTTCGCGTTGCGTAGTTTATATCTCGAACAGACAGCTTTTATACATACATGATAGAATAAGTGTAATAATAGTATATAGTATAATAAGTTCTATGAACGCGTGCTTTGCTTTGAGAAAAGTAAAATTAACAAAGAAGCTCGTATGGATAATATAATGGTCTTGACACCCGATTTGCGTGCACGTAATGACACTGTTTACGAGTAAGTGAGCCTACCTAATTTTTATCATCAATTTACAAACACAAAAAAAGGTACTGCGGTCAACTTTGTAACTATTTTAAACCGTCCTTACATTCCAAAACCCTTTTACGTCAGCATAATAAAAACAACAGGCTGTGAATTGTGTAAGACACTTATATTTTAAGACTTTTCCAAGTAGAGTCCGTCATTTAAATTCCAACATTCCAACAAGAAACTAAGCCCGTGGCTTACCAGACACCTGAGCTCCTCTCATACACAAACAACCGCGTAAGCCTTACAAATGTGTCACATCCATATCGTTCGCGAGGCAGGACTAAAGCTGTGACAGCAAAAAATACAATGTGACATATTAAAGTCTTAGTAACTTCTTCACTATGAATATATCTATAGATATTTTCTTTGTAGGATGACGGAGCTATTTGTTTTCATAGACAGGTGTCCGTCCGGTTTAAATAAAATGTATAAAAAAACGTATTATACATCTTCTTGGTCTCTGCTTGCTCCTCTGGAGAAAAGGCGTTATCTACGTAAATAATCAAGAATTATTTTAAGCACAAAATTTTACTGAAATCAGTTACCTGCCCTCTTTTGTTCGAAAACTAATTCCCACCGAAATCTCAACAAACATTTTATGGACCATTATTTCATTTGAGAGGGCGATATAGGCCAGAAAGCTAATATCTGATATATTAACGATATGCATGTGAATGAACTAATAGTACATTGTGTATTAAGGGCGGTAAGGAGACACTGTGTTTTTATGTGGAGGCATTCTGTGTACCGCCCATGTTACACACAATGTTTTTCATTACATTTGCAAGTAAATAAATAAAAATATAAGGTGAATAAATAAATAAACTCAGCAAAACACAATTGAAATGGCGGGAATGGGAGTAGAAAAAAAAACGCCAACGCCAGTTGAAACTTGTAATTGTTCGTGCAATAACAGCTTTTGTACATACTTGATAGAATAGGTTCTATGATTGGATAAAAATTTACATAGAAAAGCCAGTGGCAGTAATGGAGGTCTTAGCACGACTTGCCTACACTACACTGTTTACGAGTAAGTGTGATAAAAAAATCAATGCCATAAATATTATAAAAAAACAATGTCATATATAATATTACTATAAGATGCATTTGTAATATACTTCGTAAGCAATTTATACCATAATACGGCTTGAAACTTTTCATATTTTGTATGGAGTTTTACGTTTTTGCTGTTTTGTAGTCACATTATTAATTTTTTTACCTAAACCTATAGTAAAAGCACAAGTGACAAGTGTTTACAAAAGAAAATCTCTTTGAAGATGGGAAATCACAACGACTTATGCGATTATAGTTTTTTTATAATTTAACCCTTTAAAAAAATACTCCACGTGGACAAACTACAACTAACTTTCTTACGACAATCATGGAGTTACTATCCCACGCCGATAACCGAATTAAGTGCGGGCGGAGCCGTGAGCAAAAGCTAGTTTAGTGCATTAATGGATTGCTACCAAAAGCCACGAACCCCGGAACCTTTTTATTCGATTAACGAAGTACCTACATACTAGAGAACATAAAATTCTCAATTTATTAAAGCTGAGCGTATAGCATCAAAGCTTTTATAAATCGTCTTCAATTTATTTTCCGATATTCAAATCCGAACATCTAGCGAGCGAGCGAGACTTCCGCCTATATCGCTGTGCTTTATACACGTTAAAGCTCTTTTAAATGTGATATTAGCTATTCTATTATAAATGCAGAAATAAGTCTGTCTATCTGTTACGTTTACAAATATTACGATTTATTTGATGACATATTACTAGTACTATTCTTTAGTCTGTTTTTGTAGCCTACACAAAACGGTAGATAAGAAGAAGAAAAAAATATTATATAGTCTGTGAACAAAAGTATAAAGTAGTTAGGCAAGTAGCGTATAATATAATATGGGAAAATTTGATTGTTAGTTACATAATCACGCTTTAACCAATATACGGATTGGGTATGAAACTTGGCACACATATAGGTTAGGTCCTGGAATCGGATATAGGCTTTTTTATACCGAAAAATTTGAAAGTTAATAACAGTAACGTTTGTTACTCACTCCTGCCGTAACGGAGCATCCAATTGAGCTGAAATTTTGCACAGGGATAATTCAAGATACGGAGAAGCACATAGGCTACTTTTTTCGCGAAAAATTTAGAAGTTCCCACGGGAGAGGGGATGAGCTATAGCTGGCTATAAAAAAAATCTTTAGTATAATCAAGTAATCAACAATAATTACGATAAACACTTATTTTATTTCTTTATTTATTTTATTTTAATTAATTTAAATTTTGTACAAAAAAAGACATTACAAGTTATTATAATTTTAGAAAAATAGTACAAAGGGCGTAAGTATAGAGATTTTTTCCCGCAGACCCAGAGAAAGAATAAATTTACAAAAAAAGGCGGCAAGGGCTTGTACAACAAAGCTTATCCACATAATACTAAATTAATAACATATGATATTTAATAACAATATAATTACATATCCACATACGTTGAAATACAAATAAAATCCATACTAATATTATAAATACGAAAGTAACTCTGTCTGTCTGTCTGTTACCTCTTCACGCTAAAACCACTGTACGGATTAAGATTAAATTTGGCTTGGAGATACTCTGACTCCCGGAAAAGGACATAGGCTACTTGAAAACGGTGAGTATGAGTCGGTTTTTTTCTAAGTATAATTCTGGCTGGAACGATTTGGGTGTAATTTTACCTGAATACTTCAATGGGTTCCTGCATGGTTTGAATTCACAAATGGATCCGGTAGGTGACGCTGCAGTCGGTCTGTCCCTGATCTCCTAAACGGCAGGGATGATTTAAATGATATTTTCTGTGTACGTTCGAGTGGGTCCCTGCAAGGTTTGATAACACAATTGGATCCGGCAGGTGGCACTGCAGTCGGTATGTCACTTATGTTCTCCTAAATGGCAAGGAAGATTTTAATGATTCGATGAACTTATTTTAAATTCCAAGAGCTATTAAACTTAATGAAAAACTTTAATTTGGTGATACATACTGATCAGCCAACCCGCCAAAAATCTTGCATAGATCTGATTATAATTAACGTTTTTACGGTGTCGGTCATTTTCTGTATTTGGGAATACCAGATCATGAAACAGCTCAAACATTATGTACCCCTTACCTTTCCTTAGTTATAAGGTCAGTCCAAGTCCCCAATATTCCACATTCAAAAGGGACTATAGGACAGAAAACTTGATAATATTTCTATCGCGTCTCGCCAATTTATCTTTTCATGATGTTTTCATATTTAATTTTTATTATAGTTTATAGTTTATTTAATATGTCACTGAATGAGTCCGGTCCTCACGGTTTGGTGTTTCTAGACACCACCGACACCCAAACTGACCACCAGCAAAGCGTACCAAGAGAGGCTTCAGTACGGAACAAGAACCGCAGTGGTCCGGCGTCATCTGTGACACAAGCAGGGGCCCCGGAGGCCACTGTTACCGTGGACAAGCCGCGCAGAGGCCGCCCGCCGCGCCGAATTGCTCCTTCAACCACCCCCTGTGACGCAGGCGCCAGCAAGCAGCGCACAGCCCTCGTCGTCGAAACATTAACCGACCAAAACGCGGTGCCTGGTAACGTACTTCGGTATTTAAATACGTCTGCTCCTGGCGGGGCAAAACCTGGTCTCAGAGCCGCAGCTCCGCGCCCTGTCAGCCTGCATGTATTTAACCTGAGCTCGGACACCTCCGCGCAGGCCGTACTTCACCACGTCCGAACTGAGTTGAAGGTAGAAAATGCAGACTGCGAGCAACTGGTAGTCACCCGAGGCAACTACTCATCCTTCAAGCTTGACGTGCCCGCCGACAAGGTGACTTTAGTGAGGAATGCAAAGAACTGGCCCGACGGTGTGTCGATTAGGCGATTTAATGTTGTTAGTCCAAAAAACTTGAAAAATCCTGCCTCGAAAACACCACGCTAGACACAAAATCTCACTTTAAAATAATACATCAAAATGTTCGATCTATCTGTGGTAAAACTGCATTAATAGATTTATTATTGAGTGTTGAGAGGCCAGACGTACTAGCATGCAGTGAAACTTGGTGCAAAAAATTCGAGATTGAACGAATTAGGTTATGTGGGTATGAACTGGCGGGTAGCTACTGCCGCACGCGCATCGCCCACGGCGGTGTTGCACTATTCACACGGGGTGATATTACTTACCGCCAGCGAAACGACCTACAGAGCCTGGCTGTACAATATCATTTCGAGTTTGCTGCAATTGAAATTATTAATTTGAATTTAATTATTATTGTAATGTATCGCACTGGTAATGGAAATTTTGACATTTATTTAAATAATTTAGAATTGTTGCTAGATAGGCTTTCGGACGAAAATAAAAGATTTATTTTGGTCGGCGACCAAAATGTTGACTTTTTGTCCGAGAATAGTTTGAGGCAACGAGTTGATGATGTGTTGCAATGTTACTCTTGTTTCAACTGTGTTCATTTTCCAACCCGTGTGTCTGCGCACAGCTCGACTTCCATTGACTGCGGAGTTGTACCTTGTGACCGCGGTGACGTCACAGCAGCGCCTTTGGAAACGGTGGTGAGTGACCATAATGCACAGGTGTTTATGTTAGCCATGGATCTGCCGACCCCCGCCCGCGCCCAACACAACTCTTTCATACAAAAAAGACTATTTAATAGTGAATCGCTTTCAGCATTTTATATTGACATTGAAAATTATAATTGGAACTTTATTTTTGACATTACAATAACTATAAATGACAAATGTACTAAATTATTTAATATTTTGACTTATTATATTGACATACACTTTCCTTTCAAAAATGTTTTAAAAAAGAAACGCAATCATGTACCATGGGTAACGGATACTCTTTCTAGACTTATTTCAAAGTATAACGACTTAACCGAAATCAAACGCCAATACCCAGAGAATACAACATTGATGACATCTATCACCAATTACTGCAATATGATTAAAAATGAAAGTTTAATTGCTCACAAAAGTTACACAGAGAATCGTCTTCAAAATAGTAAAAACCCATCAAAAGAAATGTGGCGCATAGTCGACGAGGAAGTTTCCAACAAACCACGTAAACACACAATTTTACTAAAAGACCACGATAAGAAGAAGATTGAAACGAACTACGTACCCGAACACCTTAATCGACACTTCCTCACAGTAGCCTCGAAGTATGTAGTGCAAACAGACAAACACATATCTGTGTCATATGTTCAAAATGGTATAGGCGATGCAGATGTCCCAGATTTAGTGCTACCCAGAATCACACTCGCAGACCTCAACTGCACGCTGCGCTCAATGATAAAGTCGCGATCCACTCGCGATATTTACGACATCTCTGTAGACCTACTTATGTGCATCTGGCCGCTTCTATCCGGAATGCTGGTTGAACTAATCAACACAATTTTTTCATCCGGTATATACCCAGACGTACTTAAGAGCACACGAGTGTGTCCAGTCTACAAAGGAAAAGGGGAGAGGGATTCTGTAGACTTTTATAGACCTATAACAATAGTACCAAACATATCAAAAATTATTGAATCGATTTTATCAAATTGCTTAATGCAACATCTTGAAACTAACGACCTACTGACTGACAGACAATTTGCCTACAGACAAAATAGGTCTACCACAGAAGCGGCGCATAAAATCTATGACTGCATTGCAACGGCTCTGGACGACAAGTACAAGGTGGCAGGGATATTCTGTGATCTCTCAAAAGCGTTTGACGTTATAAACTTTGAGTTGTTATTAGAAAAAATTAAACATTATGGCCTGAAAAACAAAACGCACGAACTGTTCAGGTCATTTTTAACTAATAGACATCAAACGGTTCAAATCGAAATAGACGGCAAAACCATGAAGTCAAATGCGGGCAAAGTGGAGATTGGTATACCACAGGGATCGGCCCTCGGAAACTCTCTATTTTCGCTGTTTATGAATGACCTCCCATCTGCAGTTACCGAAGGCCTGACGGTGCTGTTCGCCGATGACACAACAGTGGTGGTGAGTGCACGCACGTACGAACAGCTCGAAAACAAGATAGCAAACGCGTGCGCTCAGCTCAACGCGTGGTTCTCGACAAACGGCCTCGTCCTCAATGTCACAAAGTCCAATGTTATGATATTCTCGACAGGAAACCCCACTTTAACTCCACAAGTACAGAGTCCGATGCCGCAATGCGAGTCCTGTAGATTTCTCGGGTTTACCATAGACCATAGACTTAACTGGAAACACCATGTGTCAACGTTGTGTGAAAAGCTGAGTAGTGCAGTATTTGCACTACGAAAGCTAAAACCACTCGTGTCTGACGTCGCACTACTACAAATATATTTTGCCTACTTTCATTCCCTTCTGTCATATGGCATTATTCTTTGGGGCAACTCGACAGACTCCAATCGAGTGTTCATTATACAAAAGAGAGCTCTTCGCATACTGGCGGGTGTAAAACCTCGCCATTCATGCAGAGAACTATTTAAAAAATATGGTATAATGACACATTATTCTCAATATGTGTTTGATATTATAATGTACACTCGACGTAACATAAACACCTGTAAACGCATCAGTGTTCCAGGCAGAGTGACTCGTCAAACAGGGCGTCTACAACGTGTGGCACGACGACTAGCACTGCTGGATAAAAATCCGCGAGTCATAGGCCCAGCTTATTATGAGCACCTCCCCGTCGACCTAAAAAACGAACTCTCGGATCAGAAATTTGGTCGCCGGCTAAAAGAGCTTTTACTGACTCAATCACTGTATTCTGTCAAAGAATACAGTGATCACGTTTGACATTTTTAATATTTGTTTGTTTTTGTTTTGGCATTTTTATTGATTTTTATTTATGTTTGTTCTTGTTTTGACATTTTTATTGATTTTTAATTTTTATTTATGTTTGTTTTAAATTTTGACATTTTTAAATCTTTGACTATTGATTCTATTTATTGTTTATTTTTAATCGTTGACGTTTTATCTTAGAATATTTCTAAGCCTTTATTTTTCATTGTGATTTTAATTTTTATACTTGACGATCTTTTTGTGAATTGGTTATGTATTAATATTTTAATGACATAATGTAATTTTCGATGAGAAATAAATGACCTACCTACCTACATGGAAAATTATATAAATAAAGCTTTTGAGAGTTTTCATGAAGAGTTTAACCTATTTACAAATTATGTTTTCCTATTATGAAATTGACATTTTCAATTAAAAATTTAAGTCAAAATGGATAAGCAAGAGGATAGGAATAATAAGAAAAAAAACGGCTATTACGATTTAATTTTTACAAAAATTATACACAATGAAGTAAAATCAAATATGAGAAGTACTATAAATTCCTACGAATCTGTGTAAATAAATCACAAAAAAATTTAATAAAACCAATGTAGAGCTTGCTGGCACACAATTAAAGGTAAAACTCACAATATAAAAAACAAAATTTTTAGTCAAATACATTAAAATCACGGAAACCAAAGTAAATATTTAATTAATGGTCATAATTATTTCATTAGTCTTCCAGATGATAACGTTAACAGTAAGATTTGTAACACAATAAACATTTCTCTAAGCAATAGTATATTAAAGCCCTACGATGTAATTGATTTAGTTAAACTAATTAAATCACTAAATAACATACTATCCAAAAATTTTGACGAAGTTTCTATAAGAACGATAAAGTTCTGCAAATATGAGTTAGCCCCAGTCTTAACATACCTTATCAATCCTTAAATTGGATATCAAAATTAATCAAAGAAAGGAAACAATATGTAGAAATATTAGCCATCAATGACAAAAATTTGCTAACAGGTGAAAATATTGGTGTACTACAGGGCAGCATTTTAGGCCCATTATTGTTTTTAATTTATATAATTAAAATAATCAACGTAACTCAACATATAATGAATTTATTTGTTGACGACATATCAGTAATTGTGGCATGTAAAAAAGACGACATTAAAAATATAGATGTGAAATCAATAATACTATTTATTCAATTATGAAATGGCTTGGAAACAGTAATTTAAATGTAATGCTAAAAAAAACAAATTTTTTACAATTCGATAATAATAGTGCGAAAAAATATGATCTTAATATAAATAATAAGGGCCAGAAACTGAAAAGGGTAGACATTTCTAATTTCCTTGGCCTATCAATTTATCAAAATTGCATTTGGAAAGGTCATATTGATAAAATATGTTAAAAAAATCAATAAATTTGTATATGTGGTGCGTTAACTTCGAAAAACGTCTACCCGAGAAAATGTATACGCCGCTTATCACGGTTATGTAGCTTCCTCATTAAAATTTATTATATATTAATTAAAATAAAAACAGACAAATTGGCTCTTGATGTTCGCACAAATAGGTCCTTATTCTTGAGGCAAGCATATCCAATTATTTGCATGGCGATGTTTCACGCTCTTCCTACAGAAATAAAATCTGCACGATGAAGCCATTTAAAAAAAAAAACCAAGCAACTGGCTCCAAAATAAAAATTCTACACAATAGCTGATTTCTTGAATCGAAAGGTTGACTTGTAAATCCTTTCTCCGTGTCTTTGATAATAACTACGGAAATAAAATAAATGAAATAAAAAAAATGCAACGCATAATATAATTGTAAATACTTTTCCTAATGTAGTGTTGTGTGGAAGTAATTGTTTGTTCCTGTAATTTTAATGTTCTTATGTTCAGTTCTTTTAGTCGATAATTATAAGAATGATTATTTATTATGTTAACTTTGATATAACTTAGCAACCCAATGCTAATGGTCAATCACAGTGCTAAAAATAAATATGTACCAATAACTCCTATTCTAAATCTGAATCTGATTTAAAAAAAAAACGTACAAAACGCATCGAAAAAGGCTTTGAAGATAGGCTTTCCGTTAATAATTCCACCATAGACGATTTGGAAGAAAATGAGAAATGAATAATTTAGACACAGAGGTCATAGTATCCAAGACAGTGAGATTATTAGAATTATGACTTAACCATAGATTCGTTAAAAATAATTATGGAATCACAAAATTAAAAAAATGAAAATGTAATTATAAACATATCACAATTTAATGTGGCGCTGCTTTTCCGAGCAGGGCCCACGTCTGCCGAGTCCGCCATCAACACTAATATTATAAATGCGAAAGTTACACTGTCTGTCTGTCTGTCACCTCTTTATGCTTAAACCGCTGAACCAATTAAGATGAAAATAGCCATGGAGATAGCCTGAGTCCCGAGAAAGGACATAGGCTAATTGATACGTCAAGCATGAGTCGGTTTTTTTTCATTAATTGAGGAGTTGCCGTTGAAATCCTACACCGACAATAGGGCGGATGGAAATAGTTTATGTCCCGGTACTACAAAACGAAAAGTGTGAGTCGAATTTTTATATTTGAATAGTAAATTAAAAGTTTATTTCTGATTTTAAACAACACAAAACTGAATAGTGCAACACGTTACTGTAATTAATGCCAAACAGTAGGTACTACACTAAATTTTAACAATAATTTCGATCAAAAACATTCCTTATTTTTCTTTATATATTTTTACATTGTTTTCCGTAAACCAATATTGTTAAAATACCTATCAGTTAAGTTCTTCCTTCGAAATAAGCCACAAAGATATGCCTAAAGGGCTTAATTTACCTCCGTCGAAGTCTCGAAAAGTTAATTAAACTTCGGATGTTTACAATTTGTGTACCTATCTACACCGTGTTATCTTTGTATTTCATTTGACAAGTAATGAAATAATAAATTAAGGCATCTCAGAGCTAATATAAATTGTAAATACCTACAATGTGGGCTTTCGTATTACTCTAGTATTTCGTATGTAAACTAGTATAAATTAAATACTAAGTTAAACACATAATATAATATTTAACTTATCCATACTAATATTATAAATGGGAAAGTAACTCTGTCTGTCTGTATCCTCTTCACGCTTAAACTGCTAAATTGATTGAGATGAAATTTTGTATGGAGAAAGTTAAAGTCCCGAGGAAGGACATGTAATAGTTTTTACCCTGAACAATTCAAAAGTTCCTGCGTATATATCTATGGCCGAGCTTTATAGATATATTTATACAGCTATAGCAAACTTCTTTTATCGTAGAAATTTCACGCCTATAACCGAATTCAGGGCGGGCGGAGCCGCTGGTGAGATATAGTATTATATATAACGTCTTACTTACAATCAAGTTAAGGAATTATTAAATATATATTGTAAAGCTTTTTAATTATGGTTGTAAATTCATATATTTATTTCTTATGCCTAAGAACGAGAATATCGCTTTATATGTTATTATATTTTTTCAAACATGTTACGTTATGCGACCATATCTTCTTTGGGATAAATCGTACTTGCAGTACAGTATCAGAAAGCGACTGCCACGAGCGCTCGAGCGGTCATGAAATTTAAAAAAGGAACGAACTTTTTAAACCCGAACATTGATAACTTAAGAAATAACAAGTTTTATTGAAATTTCGAACTGGCACAACAAAAATAATGCGCCATTAAATTAATTTAAAAAAGTAAAAAAATAAATCGACATTTGAACGCGGCGAATTGGCGTCAAAATTACCGTAACTATTTTTATTGTTGACAATACAATTGTAAATATAATTAGTTTTTTTACACGCGTATTTGAGAAAAGCCTTGGCTACATCTGAGCATAACATGACTCTGTGATGCGTGCCTCGGCTATGTCTCGGCCCGCATACTTACGATCGACCAGTTATGTTGCGTTTGCGATTACTATTATTTGAATTACTATTATGATCGTGAACTTATAAAAACTTTGTTAATTAAGGAGGCGTAAAAGTCAAATATTTCTCAAATGAAATGCAAATCAACCGATTTGGAAAAGTAAATTAGGTGTACCTAATAATTAAAAGTCCAAAAATAGTACAAAAAATCAGCTTGAGGTTAGGTCTTCACAATAATGTGTTGAACCTAAAAACTACACCTCTAATACTACATAACGGCGGCCTAACTCTAGCTAGAGATTTAAAAAGCTTACAAGCGTTAAAATTTCAGGTTGTGTAACAAAAAAAAAGGTCTTTAAACAAAAATCTGTAATGTCTTCAAACAAAAACAAAATCAAACGTGACAAGTCCGATATAATAAGTTTTAATCTTAACTGTAGGTAGGTAAGGGACTGGTAAGTCTCGCAGAACTATTATAAGCACGTTTGTAAACACAAGAAGCACAATAATGCAAAAAATGTATTAAAAAGAGAATTCAGATAAAAGTATGCTTATTATCATGCTCATATTGATGAAGCGAGGGTGATTAAGGCTATTATCCACACGCGAAAAGCCAGTGGTGTGAATAAAAAAATCAGTGTACTTGAGAAATTAAGAAAAGAACACATCGGCCCCGGGGTTCGAACCTCCGCCACTTGGGACGTAAAGTGAAATTTTAACCCCTCGGTAATCACATGCCCCATGATATACGCAAAATGCGTAATTATGTCATCATCATTATTATTATAGCAACTGCCACTGCTAGATATTGGCATCCTCTTTAGATTTCTTTTTCGGCACGGTTTATTAACAAAATATTGGAGCTTTATCCATATGGTTAAACCTTTCTCGTGGTTACATTTTTACCATTTTTTTTTAGTTATTGCCTCAGCACTCCAGAAACTAAATAAAATTTACTTTGTTTTTTATTTCAAGACAGATGGTTCACAGTTTACGAGACAACCAAGCTTTGCACACATGCAAACAACTGTGAGCTTTACAAATACGACTTATTCATATTGTTTGCAAGAGCTCTGAGTTGTGATCGCAAAAAATTAATGTGAGCCAGTAAAAACTCTTAATAATTTTTAGCTATGCTTAAGAGGGCGTTATAAAGTATATGCAAGAAAATCCGTTTTTTTTAACAGGGATTTTTTTTAAACTACTGAACGTATTTGCCTTAAAACACACACACACACACAAAATTTACCATATTTCATTCTGGAGGTCCTGACGGAGCCTGAAACGTATAAAAAAAATAATATAAAAATATACTTTATTCAATATATTTTTTCGAAAAATACTCTATAACGTTTACTCAGCAGGTTTTACTAAAAACCTAATAAAGTATATAAGCTTTAATATTATGTACATTGTGTATTAAGGGTGTTAAGGTGAAAACTAACAAGAGGCTATTTAGAAACCTAAGACCGCGGGCCAAAGGCTTTCATAACTCGAGTTAGTAATTTCTGTACCGCCTGGTGTTATTTAATGACATTTGAGAATAAATAAATTTAAATATAAGGTAAAATAAAGAAGTTGTTCGTGCGGTACTTGCTACCGAATTAATTTTTATTTCTTGTATAAAATTTATCGTTTATACCCGTTTTACCCTTTAATTTATAGTCATAATGCACTAGGTAGAAACAAATACCTACTATTGATTTAATTGACTTTCATTACAAACAGTTATAAGTTTTTAGCATGTACACGCTTAAAAAATTTGGACAAGTGTGAGAACAGTTTTTTTTTAGTGCTAAATACTGCTTAGCAGGTCATTGATCAAATAACTATTACATCACTCAGTAAGGTAATGCACTAGGCAAATGGAAGCTTTATAAAATATATTTTTCACAATCCTTCACATATTTAATTTTTCCACAAAATTTGCACTAAAACTGCGTATTTATTTACGCTATTTAGCCTTTACCTTAGGCTTAAAACATTACTTTTTGAGTGCGCTAAAGTGAGTAACTTAATAATTCTCAAGAAATTAAGAAACATAAAAGAGCGTTAAATACCTATCCTTTTTAATAACCAAACTAAGTTAGTATAACTAACAAAATCATATAAAAATTACTAAAGAGTAACACTGAAAAAACATAATCTTTAACGTTGTTACCAGAAATTGGAGCTTACATAATGAACGGTTGCTTGTATTGGAATTAAAAGTTCCACGATGGCTGGAATTAAGACTTAATTGAAGCGTTTGTAAAAGCTTATTTGGCACTTGGCCGACGCGTCTATTCAGGCTCTGCAGCCGCGAGCTTTCCATAAAGTTGCCTACAAAGATTAACGAGCTCGTCCCGCTGAAAAGTTTTTAATATGTAGACGAAATGAAAACTTTTTGTGGCCATCTAGATATTGTCTTTTCTTTTTTTTATTTATCAAATAATAGATTTTTTCTATTAATATATCTTCGTCGCGACTTCAACAATCGTTACTAGATATGATTTTTAGTAACTTGTAGTGTGTATACTTTAATATCTATTAAATTATCCCTGCTAATGTTACTTTGTAGAGCTTATTCAAATGATAAGAGAGATGGACATTCATAATACTGATATATTCAGAATTTTTGTGTTTCATTTCAGACACATTTCGGAAAACCATTACTCAAAATATTTTTACACCACTCATGCTCTGAAAGAACCTTTATGCATAGTCAAAAATAGGGTTGAAAGAACTTGTTTGCAGAGATTATTATTTTCTTGCCAGTTTAGAGGGAAGAAGGCGTGAATAAAAAAGGACTTTCTATTTAAAAGCTGACGAAACAATTAAATAACTCCTTTTTATTTGGTACAGTGTCATCTGTGATTATAAAAGCGGACCAGTTTGAATTTGAATTTTTTTTTTTTTTTTTTTTTCTAACTACTGGCTACTGTTGTTGGCCGCAGATGGCCTTTACAACTACACGCGGACTAACTTTTGCTGCGGTGCTGCTTGCACTCTTCAGCGAAAAGTTGGGGCGGTTTGCGCAAGGGTGTCCTAGACACGAACCTCGGCTTGGGCAACCGCTCTTAGAAACTAAAATTTGTATCTAACTAAATTTTACCGCCGTTTCGGAAAATAGCAAAGGCGTTCTGAAGAGAAGAAACGGCAAGAAACTCTTCAGCACTCGCCTATTATTATTTAAATCTAACTAGTCGAAGCGCCCGGGTATATTAGTGAACCTAGTATACCCGCGCGCTCGAGTGTGTGTGTGTGTGTTAAAACTAAACTGTCTAATGTTCCGTCGCCGCCGGCGGCGACGTATTCTGTATATATTTCTATGATCTGTGTTCGCGGACGCGGGCGCTGAAGGCGCTTGAGCTTTGAGCCTGCTGGTTATATCATCGTCAGAGTCAATTATGACGTGCCTCGGATATCTAAACGGTCCTAAGGCCCCTCTAATGGGGGCATAGTTGGCAGATTGCCTAATTAGGGGATTGGGGTGGAGGGCTGCCGACTCAAAGTAGCGTTTAGACGCATCTTTGATGAAGGCTTTTATGGTCGGAAGCTCGAAATCACTATGGAGATCGATGTTACGCATATAGTACGGGGCGCCGACTGCGCCTCGCATAAAGCGATTTTGTAAGACTTGCAAGGAAGTAGTGTTGGTGTGACCAAACGCTACGCTCGCATATGTGAGTATGGGCCGAATACAAGTTTTGTAAAGCGTCACCTTATTTCTAAGAGACATTTTACTGTACTTGTTTAACATTGGCTTAAGACGACCGAGAACGAATGCTGCTCGATCTCTTACTCTTTTAATGTGGGCTCTGAAATTAAGACGAGAGTCTAAAGTGACCCCTAAATATTTGACCTTTTTAACCCACGGAATGGGTTGGCCATATAGGTGGACTGGGGTGAGTTGCCTTGTGACCTTTACCGATTTTCGGCCCCGGGCGAAGTGCACTGCTGCACTTTTCTCGGGGTTAACCTCGATTCTCCACTTCCGAAACCAATCGCCTAAGGCGTTGGCGGCAGACTGGAGGGCCAGGCTTATACGACGGACGTGTCGGTGAGAACAGTAGAGCGCCGTATCGTCCGCGAAGAGCGCCACATTAACGTTCGAGGGACGAGGTATATCGTTTGTGAATAGGGAGTAGAGTAAAGGGGAAAGCACGGAGCCCTGGGGGACACCTGCACCTATGGGGTGGGGAGACGAATGACTTCGTTCTACGCGATAGCGAAAACTACGATCCCTAAGGAAGTCTCGTAATATGAGCACGAGACGGTCTGGGACACCGAGATTGTACAGCTTGTAAATCAAGCCGTTATGCCAGACTTTATCGAAAGCTTTCGCTACATCGAAGAAGAGGGCTCCTGTGCTGAAAGGCTTAGGGGACCTATTGAGACCTTGGAGGATGTGCTCCGTTATGCGGTGCACTTGATTGACGCACGAGTGATTAGCTCGAAAACCGAACTGTTCGTCAATCAGAATGCGTTTAGACTGAACGTAGTCTTTCAGGCGAGAAAGGAGGAGTCGTTCATATAGTTTTCCCAAAGTCTTTAAGAGACTAATGGGTCTATAAGACGTGGCTACGTTACTAGGTTTACCCAGTTTAGGGATACCTATAACGTCAGCTTCTTTCCAAGCGTCGGGAAAGATGCAATTTGCCATGGCCGCATTGAAGATGCTGACCAATAGAAGGAGGAGCTGAGCGGGGAGGATTTTTAAAAGCCTATTTGAGATCCCATCGGCACCCGGGGCCTTTTTGGGTTGTAAGTCTTTGATGATCTTTTCGACCTCAGAGACTGTTACGGGGGGAAGTGAGTCAAGTGGGGGAAGGGCCGCTCTCCGCTCCACTTCCCTGTCCACTTCATCGACGTGAGCTTGGTCAGTGGGTTGTTCGCTGAGCGAACACTGACTTTCTAGCGATTTGGCTAGGCATTCGGCCTTTTCGTCGTCGTCAAATGCGATTGTCGCGTTTGCGTCGACTAAAGGCGGCATAGTACTCACTACGTCGGATTTAAACGCTCGAGCCATCCGATAGTACGCTAAGTGGGAAGGCGATATCTCTTTCATGAGATTGTCCCACTTTTCGTTCCTAACTTCGGCTATTTTTGTCTTTACGGCACGTTGTAAAGATCTGAGCGATGCCCTGTTTACCTCGGACGGATAATTGTCGTACCGCCGAGTAGCCGCGTTCTTAGCTCTCAATAGCAACCTCACGTCCTCCGGCAGATTCCAGCGGAGATTATTCTCTACTGTAATCCGCTTAGAGCAATCCGCTACAGCGGACTGGAGGTGGCTAGTAAGCGCTTCGACCGCTAAACTAACATCGTCGGCTGAGACAATATTGTCCGGGATCCTATTGAGGTGGGGCGAGTCTATTTTGCCTAGGTTTTCACCTAGTCTCCGCCAGTCGACCACGTCCTTAACGGACGGATGACCGTCGGTTGGGGACCCTAGTCGTAAGAGAACCGGCCTATGGTCAGATGTAAGCTCGTGTAACACCTCTATGGAATGCAGCCTTAAGGCTACGTTCTTAAGAAGTGCTATGTCAAGTACGTCAGGTCTATGTGTCACTACTTCGGGAAAGTGGGTCGGAGAGATTGAATTTGAATAAAAAATAACTCACTATTTATAAACAACAGAAAACATAACCATAGCTAGTAATTATTCGGTACAGCGCCATCTATGGTTATAAAAGTGAATTAATATTTGTTGAGTAAATTAAAACTTTAATTAATTATATTTTATTATCCTCGCATTTGTAGTGTAAAGCACTATGTATCACTCGGGATGAAAGACAATTCCCAATGTACTATTTGTCACTCTTACTCGTAAATAGTGTCATAACGCTTCTTACTCCCACGGACTTTTTCTTTGTAAATTTTACTTTTCTTAAAGCAAAACGCGCGTTCATAGAACTTACGGGCGGCAATGACGCGCCTATTCTATCAAGTATGTATAAAAGCTGCCTGTTCAAAATATGAACTACGCGCATACTACAAACGATCAATTATAACTTCATTTAACTTCAGCCAAAACTTTTTTATTCATAAATGCTCTAGGTATCTAATGGTGGCGTTGTTTTCTTTCAATTCTGTTTCCACCATTTCAATTGTGTTTTGGTGAGTTTATTTGTTTATTTTTTATATATTTTCTCGCAATTTTGATGAAAAAAGTTGTGTGTAACCCTGGCGGTACGAACATTCCAAACTTTAGTCATTAACGCCTTAGGTTTCTATATAGAGTTGGTAGTTTCTCCTTAACACCATTATACACAATGTAATAATTATACGAAATGTGAGAGCAAAGTTTAAAATAAAATGATGTAACTTAAATTTATTCGTCCATCTATCGATCTATATAATATGTGTGTATTCGTCTTAGCTATACACCCACATATAGGTGCTTTTAGTAGCAAAGCTCTCGTGGATGCTCTTCAATTTATTTTCCGATATTTGAATCTAAATCCCCAGCGCTAGCTCCTCTGTGTCTTCACATATCATAGCTTTAATAAAATCTCTACCTTACCGTTATATGAGCACATTATATACCGTAATATTTTCGCTCATAGATATCAAATACTTTTTAGTTGTAGATATTGAGAGTTGTAACATAGTAAAAGATTGATTACCCTATTGAAATTAATCACAAAAGAAAGAATTAAAATTATTGGGAACTTATATTAAACTTAACAACTTGAAGTGTTATAGGTTCATGCCCTAAGTAGAGTCGGTCTTATTCAGTAAAATCTTTTGGTTGTGTCTTTGCTAAGAAAAGAAAATGTTATTTTTTGAATTTAATACAGAGGTATTTAAATTTTAAGTTAATAGATTTTACCAAAAACGATTTTCAAGTTTTTTAGCTTTGTAACAATATCTCCCTACTAATCCGCTAACAACACACACTTGGCCAGATATTTAATTCTTTGAAGTATAAGTAGTAGTAAGTATAAGTTAAATATATATTAATATTGTGTTTGAGTTTACCTTCATTTAATGTGTTGTCGATAAAGAAGGTTACTTAGTATTACCTTTTATTAACTTAAAATGAACGAACTCGCAACACAGCATGCAATATTATAAGTATTATGGTCTGCTGCTGACAGCTCCACTGGATGAAAAATAAGCAAAACTAGTAATAATAAGCTAACTGCATAGCATAGCAACTACGTTGCAAAAAGTAAAACAATAATAAAAAGACGCTAAAATCGGTGCAGGTCTGCTTTATGACCAAGTGTGTTGAAAATTACTATTTCATTGTATAAAGATTTGCATTAAGTTAAAGTAAAAAATGTATATACAGGGTGGAAATGCTAAGTAATCTAACTCGATTATTTCTTAACGATATTGAAATACTGATTGATCCTGAAAGTGCTTCACGAGCTCTATCCAATGGTATCAATAATGGTTTATAAAATAAACTTGATCTATCCGCAAAATTTGATGTTTTTAGCTTCTAACATTTGGTATAGCGTTTAGTTCTTTTTACTTAATAAACAGACTATAACACCTTTCCTGCTTGTGTTCGCATGTTTTACTTCTTGTTACGTCGAGACTCTTGAATCACTTTGTAAGCAATTACAAAAAAAAAACACGCGTTAAAGCGTCGTGAAATTTTGACCCAAAAACAACAATAAGTATTTAAGTCCACAGGAAAAAATAATGTACCTGGTCTGCCTAGAACATTATTAGAAAATAAAAAATTACAGGCAGAGAGTACATTTTATTGAAAATATAAATGCTTTACTTGCACGAGATAGGTAGTTAGGCATCTACTCAAGGGGCGATACACTTCACACGCTGTCCTCTAAAGTCTCAATAATTTGGGACGTTGCCTGGCGCAAGCTTTTATTAACATAAAACTACAAAGCTGGCAACACTCCCAACAATATTAACTAATTTGGGCTGCGGCTGGCAGCTCCGCTACATGAAATTTATCTCAAGCTAAACCAGATGCATTAACGAAGCTAGTAAAACTTGTAGGTACAAAATAACACGCACACTGAAAAAAAAAGAACAAAAAAGCAACAATAACTATGTTGTTATTACTCTGTAAAAAAATAAAATAAACATGTTCATTCTTCTATAAAAATTATCAGATTTTATTTATTATTAAGGATCCGTATATGTCAAATTGGTCATTTTTGTCGATCTAGATCTCAGTTTGTAGGTTTAATATTTTAACACAGGAAATGTTAACTTTAAATCCTAAATCGCTGGAACGTCGAAATACAGTTTTTGACATTTTGCTCGACACATTAATGTTTCAAAAATCCACACATTTTCTGTCGAATCTTTAATACGAAAGGCTATTTAGCGATTATTTTAAAAATGTATGATAGGTAATAAAAATATTTAGTTTGCTTAAACCGGTTTTTTGATAATTATTGTATGTTTTATAATTGGTGTTTCGCAAGATTTACGTGTTGCCTGTCGCTGTCACACTAGGCAGCAATCATATAGAGCTGTCTCTTTGCTTACGTCTCTGCATAGGCGCACTCTTAAGAACAAAAAATGTCTTCCATTTATCGTGAGTATATTAAGTCCTTGCTATAGCGATCATGAACCATGCATACATACATTTATGAAATTTGGCACACATGTTTAGAAGCTGGTATAGACTAATATATCAAAAACTGAGCAATTCTGACTATATTACCAACATAAATAAGGGACGAAGTGATAACCTCCTTTTTTGAAGTCGGTTAAAAATTACATTAACACTCTACACAACAAAAAGAAAAATAGAAGGAATCGAAGAATATAAATACTTTATTATGTCTTATAATTTAGAAATTATTTATTTTACCTTGACTTTAAGTGCCGTATAACAGCTTACGAGCCCCGCCATTAGGCATTATTTATTTCCTCTTCGTACATAGCTTATTTTAAAAATATACTACAAAGAAATTATAAGTCTAGTTGAAAGCTACATTTATTACGTTTTATATTGTTTCTGAAAACGACAGTAAACTTATGTTATCATTTCTGCTAAAATAGCCAGTTTTAGCAGAAATGCCAAATAAAACTCAAAGATGTAATTCAGAAACAATACAAAACGTTTTTACAACACCTTATAGTGTTGTTATTCCTATGTAGTTCGTTTTTAGGGTTCCGTACCCAAAGGGTACTAAACGGGACCATATTACTAAGACTGCGCTGTTCGTCCGTCCATCTGTCACCAGGATGTATCTCATGACCCGTGATAGAAAGACAAAATTTTCACAGAAGACGTATTTTTGTTGCCGCTATAACAAAAAATACTAAAAAACAGAATAAAATAAATATTTAAGGGTGTTCCTATACAACAAATGTGATTTTTTTGCTCGATATTGATAACGGCAATAGGTAGACTTTTGAAATATTCACAGAATATTTAGTTATATATTCACTTTCAAAATAAATAATTAAATTAAATAAAACAAATATTTAAGGGGGGCTCCCGAACAACAAACGTAATTTTGTTGCCGTTTTTATAGATCATGGTACGGAACCCTTCGGGCGCGAGTCCTACTCGCACAAGACCGATTTTTTTAATATACTAAGTACGAAGAGTAAATAAATAACCTGCTATTCGCACCTTAAAACAAGAGCCTTGAGCCACTTTAAAAAAAAAACAGTCAAGAACATGCTGGGAAATGCCGCACCTTCAGCTGTTGCTAATCGTTGTTTAAAGTACTCAGTCAGGTCAGTCAGGGTTGCGTTCAAAAACGAGTAATTTTGGTAAAAAATGACGTCATCGGCGGGGTTATCACCAATCTTGCGTGAGCAGTGCAAGAGCCTCATATTTCGCAATAATGGCTGTCAAACACCAATTTCGAATTATGAAGCAGCGTTCGCGATGCAAGTAGCGATAAGTCGACGCTAGCGCCTCTATCAGGCGATTTAGGAGTTAAAAATGCATTTTCAATCGCTACGCGTCATAGAAAACTTCAAAATCGGAATTATGAATGACAACAATCACGATTAGCGAGCGGTTAGCAAGCCATATGAACTGTCAAGTTTGCGTTTACCTTTTTAATGGTTGCAAACTGATCGCTTTCTGATTGCAAAGCTTATATTTATTAAATAAAATACTTTAGACATTTTCAAAACATTGATTGTTAAAGCAGATATCCGCAAGAAATGAATTAAAGTTAAGTAACAAAACAGAAACCAGTGTGCGAGGTCAGAATACGCTTCGTTGTAACTAATACAATTTTCTGTTTAAACTAGTGTTTTGGTTAATTTTGTGTGTGTTTGTGAATTTTAACTCGCTAAAAATAGTGAAAAGAATACCAGAGAAACTGTATGTGCTGATTTAAAACCCAAAATTGCCTATAAAATACTGTTACCTACTAATGAAGGAATCTAGAAAGTTGACAACATAAGATTACTAAAATCGAAGAAAATTGTATGTATTTAACGGCAAGATACTGGGACTTACCTATTCATTACACCATAAATGAATAGAAAAACTTACAGTTAAAACCTATAACCTAAAATATACCAAACAATTGATGTGGTATATGTTTGAATTCACATACCTAACTACCCTTTCTTTTATGTTTGGTCAGTTTTCTACAAGTGTACCTACCCAACGCTCACAACAATAGTATTTAATCATTAGGGCAACACAATTAAAAAAAAACAGACTAAGAATTATACTGTAAACATAGGTAATCAAAGTGAATTAGAAGAAATCTACCAATTTATATATTCCTATAAGGCAGAGGGCAAATACTGTCCTACAGCATAGCCTACAGGTGTTCTTAAACACCATATTGCAATTAAAAAGTAGTTTTGGAACAAACTTATCAGCTGATTATTACTCAACAGAATAATCATTATAAAATATTTGTTGGTCTAATAATAATCTGTGTGTGCCAAATTTCATTTCATCATTGTCATAAACTTAAACATACTGTATAAAGCATTAGTAGGATTTCTTCCATTACTCTATTCAAACCCTAGAATATGCTGCTCAGCTTTAGGACCTACTTTTTATAACTTACCGTTTACCTTAATACCATATCCTCTATAGCTAATTTTCTAAATTATTTTGCAGATAATATGATGAAGATATGTTACAAGGTTGATAAACCTATGCTGTCATGATAACAAAATGGAATCAACACCTGAATTTGTGAATACTGCAACTTTTCTGCGAATAAGAAAGGACAAAGTGTAGTCAGCAGTAGTACCTATATATTAATAGATAAATGTTACTAAGGAATAAATGAAATATATTTTACTGACTACACTGAACAAGCACACATGGAATGAAATATAATTGTTACCATAATACATTAAACTATAAAAACAAACCAGCATTTTTTTTTATACCACTAAGTCGGCAAACAAGCTTGGGGTCTGCCTGATGGTAAACGGTCACCGCAGCCTATGGACACTTGCAACAACTAGGGCATCACTTGTAATAAAACTATTGACCTATCACTTACCAACAACTTATTTACAAACAAAAGTTCATAATTGATGATGACTTAGAGTGTATAAACAAACCATACACATAATATAATTAATACACAAGTTTTTGTTGGGTAAACAATTTTAAGTGTAGGAAATCAATTTTCAAAGATGGCAGTCAACACTTACTTCTACAATAGATTTTGGCCTTTAGTTAAAAGCAAGCCTTACTCTAGCTGCTAGATCATCTTCAACCATGATAAACTTTTGTCAACCAGCTGCAGCTTTCGCCAAGAGTATTGGTCAAAAGTGCGAAATTTTATAAAACCGTGACTAGTGCTCAGGACTATACACCTCATAAACTCAAAACTGCTCTGCAGGCAATAGAAAGTGCAACACTTGGAGACCCTTTATAGAGTAATAAGAGTGCTTGTAGAACTTATTAACAAAGGAGAAAGAAGGTTCTTGATTAGAGACCATAGTCATAAGAATAATGAAACTTCTTCATCCTCATGCCACCATCAATTCCAACTCAATGTGGCAGGACCAAGTGGACTAACAACCTAGAGGCTTGTCCTAGATGAATTTAAGTGGTACAGACGGATTTGTTTAAGAAATACATGGGATACGCCTATGTCTAGCAGTGTTTGTAAGGCTGATATGTTAAGGAAATCATTAAATAGTTCAGCAGTTCACTGAAATAATATACATAAGACATTTTGTTAATGATAAACAGTTATGAAGTGATAGGTTTTAGTTAAATAATAGCACAAAATAAATTGAGAAGAATTTTAATTAAAAATTTTATTACATTATTTCAATTCTTATACTTAATCTAATTCTACTGTGGTATCCTGCTACAATATTTGATCCATTTAAAGCAGGAATGATCTTTTTGTTGATGTTTTCAGTACTTGACTTTTGTAATACTTTTACTAATAGTGCATCTTCAGTTCACATTCTTAAACTTGCATTTCCAAGATTACTGAAACAATATAAAAAACATTACTTAACTGGTTGTGATAGTGACAGGCAACCTGAAATAAAACATCAACATTATCTCTTTAATATTGAAACAACAAAAAATAATAAGATATCGGTGGATTGATTTTTAAAGAATTCCTTGGTACTGACTTTATTTGTACACAGACCTAAAATATGCATTACACATTATACTCAGCAACAGAAACTATTCTTTACTGGATAAATTACATAATGAAGTATCTTTTAAGTGTGGGCAAGATATTAAAAGATACAATTTTAATACCTATTATTTAGCGCTGTTTTGTCAAGACTTGTCAGTCAAATAAGTGCAACTATACCTATATTAGGTTTAATCAAACTTAAACTCTGATAGATATTTTGGCATCATGTTAAATAGGTCATCCCTGTACGAAGAATCATGTTATGTGAGTACTACAGATGAGTAGCTCTCAATGCTTAGAATACAATTTCAGTATAAAACTGGCATTAGATAAACAGCAGTATAGAGGCAGGCTTATTTTAATGCCACAAAATCATGAGATTACCTATTTATCACTTGTATTTGCAGCGTATGTAGGGATCTAGGGTAGGTATTGGCTTTAAAGCGTGACAATAACTAAGATTTGTTTACATACCTTCGATTGGAATCTAAACTGTTTTCCAGAGTACCTATGCCCTCAGGTACGACGTGGTTTTTTGGAAGATACCACAAAGATTACATTTTTAGATTGATAGAATAACACCTTCTACATCTACTATAACACCAACCTTCCTCCTGGATTAAGTAATTGTTTACTTTGAAGGTACTAGGTAAAGAAAAGTAATACAAGACGACGAATCAATGTACCTTTTTTATTATACGGCACAGTCTCAGGAAATTACTTTTTGAATTTTTAAATAACCTTACTTTAAAGAATTTAATTTCAACGTAAACAAAGCAGTGTTACCAATCAAAAAATTCATAATATCCCAAAATGTAAAATATATAAAATTTATTGTTTCTAAAAACTATCTACAATATTAATATGTAATATTGTTTGTTTAGGACAGTCATTTAAAAATTGACATTACATATCAAGTTTCTCAAAATATGAAGTTCTTTTAGTTTTATTAATAAAAAACTATGTGTAAAACGATCATAACAGTTTACAAATTCCAACATAAAAGGGCAAAATCAGAAAGAAGGAACACTGACAACATTTTTAGTTAATACCGCTACTGCATAATAGATGGTGTTAGTTCTGTACTTTGAAAATGCACTTTCAACCTGTGTTCAAACATTTAATATGATGTAGAGATATGTTACGTAACAGTAGAGATGGGAAATACGATTTTGTGTACGACAGAAAGAGATAGTGCGATACTTCAACAAAATATTGTCAATTTTGGAACAAAGCTGATCGCTGAGCGTTTTCGTAGCCGCCAGTACGCAATTTCCATACATAATTCGATGTCTAGAGCAATACCGCGAACTGCTTGCGCAGGCACCACGCGTTAACAATTTCTTGCTAACTCACTGTTAATAAGGCAGCCGGTTTCTAACTCTACCCTATAGTTTTTGAACGGCTAACCGAGTTACATCTGTCAAGTTTTAATCAATGTTTCCACTTTTAGGAATTTCGCCCTACAGGGCATTTTTTTTAATTGAAATACCTTTGTAAGGCCTACGGAACACTAAAATTCAAATAAAGTTTTAGGCTATTTTTTTGACTTTGAGTGAGAACAAACTTATAATTTCCTTCTTGCTTTTTTGAATTAAGTTTTTATAAACTAGGTGGGAACTTGGTGAATTCTTTTGTTTTGATTATACATATATTTTAATAAAACTTACCATTATTATTAAGTATATTATAATACTATTTATTTATCAGTATGTTAACAATGTTTACCTTTTTGTAGTTGTAACGTTGTGTTTGCATTCTAAACACTTGAATCGCGGTTTATTTTATTGTTAGATTTTATATTGACAAAAAATAAAATGAAAATAGGAGTATATTTAAACAGTTAAAATTTACGGCTAAAATCAATATTTTAAAACTATTTTAAGGCATTTAGGGTTATTCACTAAAGATTCTAAGAAAAAACTGAACCCTAGTAGTGGAGTGGAAATACTTAAAAATCTTTTATTACTAAAAAAACTTCTTAATACAGAAACATTACTTTGACCATTTTAATCAAATATGGCCGCCTACTCTGACGAACCCGCGTCGAGTACGGTTCACTTGAGCCTAAGACCAAGTATCCAATAGACTTGTAATAAGCGTATACCCGTAAGGTACAGAAATAGAGTCACTGACCTCTGTGGCAAAGAACAATGTTACCAAATTTAAGTAATATTACCTGTAGATATGTACAAGCTGTTGCCCGGGTAGAATGTTTTTAAACGCATGATATAAATATGGAAGTTTGTAAGTTTTTTGTTTGTTATTGCTTAACAATGTTCAATTTTATATAAAAAGCTTCTGCCAGCGTTTTCGCCCGCTCTAAATTTCGTTATCGGTGTAGGTTCTTACGGCAACTCCTCAATTATAGAAAAAAAAAACAAGCAATCAAATCTCTCCTCTTTAACGGCATAATACATTCGTGTCTGTGAAACAATGGAAAATACACATACAAAATTTCAACCCAATCGGTCCAGCCATTTAGTAGTTGACATACCGACAGCAGCGCCACCTACCGGGTTCAATTATATTTTTAGATCATCCAGAAAACAATCAAAATACCCCTATTAAAGTTCAACCCAATCAGTTCAGCCGTTTAGAAGTTATGTGAAAAAGATAAGTACGGAAGGATAATTCTTACTACCCTTTGTCCTATTACCCGTGTTCCCGTAGGAATGAAGCATTTCTTCCGCGGTAAAAAGTAGCCTATGTTCATCAGAGATAATGTCGGCTTCTAATGGTAAAAGAATTTTTCAAATCGGTCCTGTAGTTTCCAATATTAGCCTATTCAATACAAACAAACAAACGATCAAATCTTTCCTCTTTATAATATTAGTGTAGATAACATAATGTTGAAGACTTGGAGGAGTTTTAATATACAATAACATTGGTTTTATCCCAGAAAATTTAAGGATTTTAGGAATGGTTGCAAGTCAGAGTTTGAGTTTTTAGCAACACACGGCCAAATATATAACGTTTAGAAACAAACTTATGAAGTGACATTAAACGTAGTACTGAAAAGATAGTATCATGGAGGTTGTATGAATATTGAAGTCGTATGAACACTGAAGTTTTCATGCTTTAGATTTATATAAAACTTGGTATGGAGATAGTTTGACACCCGAGAAAGGACATAGAATAGTTTTTCATCACGGAAATCATTCCTCAAGGAAGTAAAAAAAGGGGTGGAAATTTTTATGAGGAATCAAAAGTATATCAAGTATGGGTTATAAAACTGGACAATTTTGAATTTAAAATGTGGAATCAAGTAAGAAAATAAAACAAAAAATACACTAAAACAATAAAACTTTTTTGTTTTAATAACGTTACATTAATCAAGAAGCAATTGGATATAAAATAAAACAAAAACTAAAAAGTCAGCTAATTATTGATTATTATATCGTTGGCTTTTAAGTTCTGAAGAATTGCAGACAACTTCGCATTTTCTTGCTTAGTCGAAGTTTTTGCTCTCATTGTAACTAGTTTTTTTTCTGCGAATCTCAGCTGCTAACGACTGTCGGTTTGATTCTACAGTTAATTTTAATTTCCTAGGCGTTATCGTTATGTTATCTGCGTTTGCATGCGATGAATAATCGATCTGAAATCTAAGTAAATGACATTAACAAATTGATAAATTGTACTTGTACAGATGACTCATTATGAAGCAAAAAACACGTATGATTTTTTTTTAGAAATATCATTAGTTGCTTCAATTCAGAGTGCTGAATTGTTCTTTTAAAGATTTGTAACATTTAGAAAACACTAAAATGGTGGCTAGAGCCATAAAAAAACAATAAAAACGTACATCGTACATCGATGGAAGCAAGCAAGACGGAACATTCCAATATTCGACTTGCACTTGACACTTCTAAGTAGGCTTTGTCCTTTCCCTAGGTGCATGCTATTACCTAGCCAAACTAACATTAACTCTATTTTACTACCTTTAACTTACTAGTTTCACAAGCCTTGCGAAGGCAATTTTTGCAAAATGCTTCAAACATATTCGTCTAAAATTGGTTGGTTCGCATACTACAGTTTTATTTTAGGGAATCTGAAACAAAAAATTTAAATAAAAGCTAAATACCACCAAATTTGGGTAAATTACCAACGCCAGAGCTGGCATCCCTGAAAAACTTGTAACCCAGCCAAAATAAAAAGTAATAGAAAATGGCGAACTGGCGTAATTTCCCCTGACAATTCAGTCCTTGTCCTCACTTCTGAATTTAGGCGGTTAATCTATAAAACAATCCATTATAAATTATGTGATTTCAAGCTGAAATTAATAGTACTGACAATACTATATGATTTGCATTCTATTCATATTTGCAGAAATCAATTGAAATAAAAGTCAAACCGACGTACTTACGTATGAAATGTTATATTTTCGATTTTCCGCTAACTGCGGCTATTACAGCCGATAAAACAACAGTACACCATAGTTTTAAGGAAATAAAACACTTATGACTTAGTTTCAAACAAACATAATTATTCGAAGTTCACAATAAGTCACTGTTTTGGTGACTTTTCAAAGAACATTGTCTATATCTTTGTCACTCTTAATGGTTTTTGTAAGTAGCTTTCCCGTTCCCTTTTTTTTTTTCTTTTTGGTTGTCAAGTCTATTGGATACTTGGTCTTAGACTTGAGCCAACCCTAGGGTAACAACTCTACGCGTTTTTGAACGGATTAGGGTTAGAACTCAGTTAGTTTATGAACGGTTCGAGTCATAACTCTACTCGACTCAGTCGGTTTTTGAACGGCCCCAGTCAGTCAGGCAGTAGGTAAAGGTCAGTTTATCTCACAAATAAAATTTTGCAAATGCAATTTAAAACACAAAGTTTGTTTTTGCATAGATATTTGTGATATCGTAGCCAAAAAAATGCTTACCTGTAACATGTTATTAGGTTATAACTTTTTGTATTTCGCTCAAAATTAATTAAATACAGGCGGAACAAAACACACCTACCATAACCTAGCCAAGTTAATATTTTAATCATATTAGGAGTAACTTATATATAGTCGCGTTCAGAAAATGTTTACCACCTTAAGGATCACAATTGCATGCACACATTTAAGTCAAAAGTTCTAAATGTCTATTTCATAATAATTTGACTGACCATATTATTATTATATTATATATATATTATCTTTTTTCTAATATGACAATCAATCGCTCTAGGACAGGGATGGCGAACCTTTATTAATGAATGTGCCATTTTCTATGAACGTGCCGTCAAAAAATCTGGGTTACTTAATAATAATGGAGAAAAATTAAACGAATTGCTGTTAACTTAAAGCTATTTAGATACTTGCAGCTCGAAATGTTTACAGCAATCGAAATGTTGAATATTTATATTCAAATTAAAAAAAAAATTTTTGTGGGATTTCTGCTGTTGCAAATTAGGTGCTAAAAATCTCACATTAGGGCAGGCTCGTACTTTGTTACTAAGCAGTATGGAAGCTAAACTATAGTTCATTTCTAAAAATGACTTGCAAGCATACGTAGGTGAAAATAGAAATTTCATAAATGATTGGCGTGCCCGAATTGCCATGGATTCGCCATCTCTGCTCTAGGAGATGGACTGACTACTATCAAGTTTTAATATAAAGAAAACCTTCTTTGAAAAAACTAATATTTTAGTTTTTTAAATAAGAATATGACGAAATAATAAAATAGACACTTCGAAAATCTTTATTTAATATCTAGTATAACCTCCCTCTGCAACTATGACGGCACTTAGTCTATCTCGCATAGATGCAACAAGACGCGTGCATAGATCAGTACCTCTGATATCATCCCATACTTGAGCACAGTGTGATCTAAGAGCTTGAGGGTTTCTTTTATTTTGACAGTCCCAGCGTTGAACCATAAGCCCCCATAAATTTTCAATAGGGTTTAAGTCAGCAGACCGAGCGGGCCATTGAATGGGACTAATGTCACGGTGCAGGTTGAACCACGCCATAGTAGCACGGGCTGTGTGTATCCGTGAATTATCTTGAACGTAAGAAATGTGTGGGAATTCCGTTGCAGGATACACTACGCGCACAGTAGGCAGCATCACTTCTTCCAAAAGCGACACATAATTAATGGCCGTAGCCCTATTCTCTAACGACGCCAGTTCTCCGACGCCGTCAAGGCTCATCCACCCCCATAAGTTTACTGTAATGCGACTGACTCGTTTTGAGGCACAATATGACCTTCATCATACCGAGTTCGATTGTAGCGCTATAAAGTTAATCTTCCGATTTGGCTTGATTTAAAAGTTTTTTCATCGGTAAATATAGTATTCGACCAATCAAAATCGAGATGTCGTCGCGCAAAGTTAAGCCGGGCTGTTTTGTGGTGAGGTTTCAGCTCCACTTTAATAGCATGGTGTCTGTAGTGTAGTCCAACATTGTGCAAAGCTCGTCGGATCGTCCGAGCACTCACACCATATAAAGCAGCAAAAGGAAGCACTGTACATTAAAAGGCATTGACTTTAAATAGTAATATTTTTTTGGGACAGGAAAAAACATACTCATTGTATTGTTTTTACGTCACTTGAGTTAGGAAAAGCGCAAAAAACGAAAAATTAGCGATTTTTGTTAAAAAAATTATAAACAAATACTGATGGAAAAATAACTTTTATAATTTAAAGTTTTGTATCACTTGCTACTAAATTTAACATAGTAGTAGCTTTTTTACAAACAGTTTAACACTTCCTACGTGTTTATAATCTAAAACAAACACATAAATTCCAAAAAATAAGTAAAATGAACAAAGTTGTTTTTAAATAAATTAAAATCAAACAAAACCAAACAGTAATAAATAAAAAAAATTAAACTATTTTTTTTTTTTATATTGTTGACAATGGATACAAGTCTTTTGAGTAATTCCTTAGAATCATCGAAAATTCATTTCTATCGATTGTTTAAATTTACGATGAATGATAATGGGTCGCCCTGACTACACTAAATAAGTACAGTTGGTCCTGGCGCTCGCCGGCCGCTGCCGCGGCACGCTCCGCTCGGCTTCGCGCGCTAGTTTTCATGTGCTCCGCTTGGCTTTGCGCTATAGGTTCCATGTTCGCAAGTGGGTCGCCCTGACTACACTAAATAAGTACAGTTGATCCTGGCGCTCGCCGGCCGCTACCGCGGCACGCTCCGCTCGGCTTCGCGCGCTAGTTTTCATGTGCTCCGCTTGGCTTTGCGTTATAGTTTTCATGTTCGCAAGTGGGTCGCCCTGACTACACTAAATAAGTACTACGGTTGACTAAACGCTTAGAAATTGTTGTTGTTAAGTTTTGATTATACATAATGAAAAAGAGCTCTCTTATTTTCTAGTTTTAAAAGTTTATATTATAACTATATAATAAAAACAAGATTCGATTAATATAGTAGTCCATTCAAGCATTTTTGATCAAAATACTTTTATCTATGTTCTATCCACGAAAAAAAAAAGATATGAAATGAACGAAATATTTATATATGTGCAATGTGCATACATAATAATATAGTATTATCTAAATTACTGAAATATTACATTTATGGCTATTATTACCATGTAATGTTTAAAGATATTACAAAAAAAATGATAAATTATGTAAACGCGGTATTCTTGTATGCACTATTACTTTCGTTGTTCTTTTATTATGTGTGGTAAAAGCAAAGTTATCCTACGACACTGAATTTTCGATATTTTATTTCTCGAAAACTATAAAGTTCCGCAAGATAAAACTTTGTAGATAGATTAATGACAGTAAGTTCTATTCCCAAAAAAAATATGAAGTCGAAAAAAAATAGCTGATAAAGTACAGTGCAGCCGTATCGGTCGTCGTCCTGAATTATTTCTATGATCTGTTATTTGCCCTTCTTCGCCGTGACGCCTAATCCAAGACCTCACAGTGAATCGCGATATATTGAGTTCTCGTGATATAGCACTAATACTATGTCCATCTTCAAAGAGAAATTTTATTTCAGCCCTTTGCTCCAGGGTTAAAATTGCAATTTTATTTCGTTATGAAAAAATCTTTTGTAAAATTTTACTGTTGTCAAAACGACGTTCAAACAATATTTTTTGATAAATGTCATTTCAACAAATAAAATATTAGTTCCATTATCAAAGAGTGATCAATAATTCTTGTTGTTTTTCCCGATGCGTCATTTTGCATAATAGCTTTTGAAAGGTAATAAGTAACTTGATATGGAATTTTAGACTTAGTAAAAAAAGTGTGACATAGAATCTAATTTAAAATTTGTCAAACATTTTCTGACCGCGACCGTACATAATTTGAGGTGTTATTTAATTTTTAGAACAATATATACAAAAAAGAAACTGACTTACTGTGAAATTATTAACCTACAGTTTACAGGCTTATTTGTATACAAGCGTATTTCTGCGACTTCGTCCTGATATATAGTGTCTTGAAAATAATGAAAGCATTTACAAATAAAAGCTAAATGCCATTTAGCTTTTATTTGTAAATGCTTTCAGCGATATAGTCTCTTTAACATTTCAATTAAAGAGACTATATACCAGGACGAAGTCGAGGACCTTGTTTACAAATAAGTTTGTAAACTGTAGGTTAATAATTTTTGAACAACAGGGAAGTCCAAAGTATATCAAATTGTATGTCAGTCATATTCAGAAGATATAATGGTAAAACGATCAAATATTTCACCTTTAATTACCTAAGTTGCTGACACAGTATATTACAATGTCGGTACTCCATCTAATAAATAATAATACTTTGCATGGTTTAACTAGTCAGAAAAGTATAACAAAGGTGGTAGAAAACATTATATTAAGCTTCATAACGTTATTATATCAGGGCTAGGCAACAAAATTACATCCATTTATCAAGCGATAAATCGTTGCCAACTGTTCTAGAGTGTCAGATTGTTTTGTTGGAATTATATTAAAGCCTTACACATTGCGGTTTAAGTCAGATATTTTTGATAAAGATAATGTCAAAAAGTGGACTAACCAAGTCTAACATAACTGTTTAAAACCTTTGTGTTTAAAGTTTAAAAACACAAGATGTAAAACATTATTTTTTTAAAACATTTAATCTTAGATGACACATTACAATAGTTCTTAAAGTCCGTAGAATATTTTCGTCCGGCCGTTGCAGAGTGGGATTCGAGTCTAAGGTTATATGCCCTTCCTTCACCTAACACACCTCTGTGTGTCCCCACCCGAATTCTTCCAGTTGTAGAATCGCGACTTCTCACACTTGTGTATACTGTGCCTGTCCAAACTGCTGCCCGCGTTGCTGTTGACCAGCTAGATCATCACGGACTTTTCTGCATAAAAAGTGCGGAAAGGTTTTCCCGCTACGCCAGCCTTAACGATGTCAATATAGCGAGCTTTTATCACCCCTTAACTGTGCGAATAAGGGTCAGCTCATACCGTGACGCGCCGCCAGGTGAAGCGGCTTGAAGATGCGCCGCCCGATGTTGGGTTGCGTTGGAATAACGCATTGGGCGGCGCTAGGCGGAACAAGGTGTTTGCAAGTTAACAAGTTTTCAAATATCCGCAATAATTCTCAATCTACGGAACACTTACTTATTTCGTATACGACGCATACTTGGCCAGTTTTTTATTTTAATTTTATTTTAGAATAGTCTTGAAAAATACCAGCAATGTGCAATATGTTTTATGATTTACAGTAGTAACTTATGTTAAAAGCTCGCATGTAAAAGCGTCTTCTTCAATAAGGACGATGGACCACAAACAAAACAAATCTAATACGTTATATGCAAAAGCGTTCGAGGTTTGTACATTAAATTTGTTTTTTTTTATTCTTTATTGAAAGTACTGTTTGTATTGTTTAAAAGCCAAAACGTTTTTATCTCTTTGCTCTCGCATCGCTTGAATACCGCTTATGTGAAAACAAAGGCTAAATTAAATAATGTCAAGACATCTCCAAGCTAACAAGGCCGAGAATAAAAATAGCTGTATATTCCGGTTTGAACAAATAAGATTGATATGAACACTTGGTGATATTACGCCATTTTTTTTTACCGTATATAATATTATAAAGAGCGAAAGTTTGTAAGATTTGTGAGTTTAGATTTAGAAGGAAATATCTAAAACAACTCTTTCTACTTAAAAAAATTCTTCAATCTTTCAGGGACCAATATAAGCTCTGATCTGTTGTTCTGCGCAGAAAGATCTAAAGGGACAGAAAAGAATATAGAATACTTTTTAAACTGATCGAGAGTTCCCATGGGAGTAAATTTTTCCTACGGGGGCACTATTCGTAACGTCGTAACGATGCTTACAATTAATTTGATTCTTAGCACAGAAAGAACTGTATTTATCGAGGCAAACAAAGAATACTTCTAGAAACTAGGTATTTCCATCTACTAGAAAATGTTATTAGTACAAGTCCGCGTTAAATTTGTAAGGTCTGCAAAAAATGCATTCACCGTTCCTTAGCATCGTTATGCGGTCGCTGCAGACATTTATTTTCAGGAACTCTCCATTTTTGTAGTTTTCTTTCTCGTAAAGTATGCATCGTGCCGCACGTAGGTACTTGCAGTGGTTTAATAATTTATGTGAAACTTGGACTAATTTTACAAATCTGTTGAATAAACCATAGTATGAATTGTTACGGTATACACCGGAGGTATTAATGGTTTTAAAAACATGTTACTTTTCGTGTTTTGAATTTTAAATTTATATTTTAAACAACACGTTTTAACATGAAATAGTTAAATAATTTTTAAAAAGATTGGCTATCAATCAAGTTTTTTTCGGCTCTTCTAAGTAAAGCAATCATTAGGAACTGATGGAAAAGTTAACTACAACTAAATTAATAAGAATACCTCAATAGTTCGATTTAATCGTATAATAAAAAAAAAAAAATTAAAAATCAAACAAACTGTAGTACATTGAATAGGGAGCATAGCATGTTCCTTGACGTCCAATATTTAAAGTTTATAGCACTCTTTCCCATTAAATGATTTTTCTTCTCAAATAAACTTTATGTAAATAAACATAATTCTTCTACTCAGTCGGACACTCTTGGCAGAGTGGTCGTGGTTGCGGTAGGTCTTAACTCTTGAGTGGCGGCTCTAGCAATGCATCTCCATTTGTTTCTATTGCAAGCATTGCGATAGCATTCAGTCATGGTGGATTGTGTGGTGGACTTTATTAGGTCTGACCACATGGTCTCTTGCCATCTATTCTACCTTGTACTACCAGACGCTCCATTGAGTCCTCTTTGCGGGTAACGTGTCCGAAGAATTTAAGGATTCGTATCTGGACAGTCGACGACAGTCTTTCCTTTATTTTTAGTTGGTCCGGTGAGCTGTCCACGGGATCCTTAACAGCCGCCTCCAGCACCACATTTCTAGTGCTCAACCTATTTCAGAAACTTATAATGTTGTTATCATTTTATCATTACTAAATAAACTATCTTAAATAAGTATACTTGTTCCATTCATAAGTAATTAAACATTAATTATTGCGTTTCGTGTACCTTGTATATTTTTTTCTCGCTGTAGTGATGATGAAAAATTGTGTGTTTCGCATGGCTGGATATATTTTTTGATTTCGTGTCTCAGAATCCCTCGCTTTGCTTAGGATTCAATTTTTAAGCTACTCGCTTGTTCGGTATTCAATATAGACACTCACGCCAGAAAGCAACTTTCCAGCATTGCATAACTGTTTCTTTCGACCGAAAAGTCTGTGTTGTGAACAATGTGCTTGAGATATTACGAAAAAAACTCAGAAAGCGAGGCAGACACCAACTCCACTAGGCTACCACCAACCCTCGACAAATCATTCGAACAATATACATTATATATGACGTGTTGTTCAGGAAAGTTTTTTGTTTTAGTCCAGCTAATGCAATTCCGCTGCAGGCACTTTACTACCAGCAATAAAATAGGGCATGCCTGTTGGTGCACTTTTACACACAAGCAATTACTTGGCACAACAACTCTCTTGAGACTGCAACGTTTCATTAGGATTTGCTTTGTTTTATTTTAATTATATTAAAAACAGTATACAAAACCTTATATTGCTACCTATTACAGTACACACTTCATTTATTTAATAAAAAATGTAAAATAACATCTTTGGATACTTATAGTGTTAATACACCTATTACTTCATTTTTAACCGACTTCAGAAAAAGAGTTTTTTTTGTGTGTACGCACAATGATTATGTTTATGTTTATTAAAAGTTAGTTAGAAACAGAAAAGAGACCGCAGGTTCGCTTTGTCTCTTCCTCAGGTCTCATTCGCACGAGCGCGTTTTCAACGAGCGTTAAAAAACGTTTTAATGGCACAAATCGATACCTATGTATTTATTCACAAGGCGGTTTCAAAGCGCGTAAAATAGCGTCAACGTCGTGATTAGGAAATTAGAAACAGGCCCGTTAAAAAAACGCTCGTGCGAATGAGGCCTTAGGATTTTTATTTTTTGTGGCTATTGCGCAGTCCAAAGCACAGATTACAGAACTCGAATTGAAAGGTTTTTAAAAAGCTAGCTGGCGTGGATTCGGAAATATTTCATGATAAATTTTTAATTGGCTTTTATATTGTTCAATGTAGTTAGGTTACAGCATCTACAAGTATTACTGTTTTAATAAATTAAAAAATTCTCTCACTGTAAGATGTAGAATGTTTTCCATTCTTTTATATGTAGCAACTTAGACGATGTACTGAATTGTCTTTAGTAGTGCCAGACAAGTAAGAACTGATCTTGACTGTTCAATTTTCAAGGTTCCGTAGTCAAAACCAAACTCGTATAGTTTCATTATATCTGTCCGTGTGATTTTTTGACAATCTGAAACTCTTTACAGTAAGGTACGTGGCTTACTAAAAATTAAAAAAAAAATATCAAAATTTTTTAACCAACTTCAAAAATTTTTAAGAACTTAAAATAACTCCCTAAAGCGAACATACGCAAAGAATATTTAAAGACGTTTTCTTTCCACTTTGAAGTCGAAGGCCAAAGAAATGTTGATTAGCATGTGACGGCGATAAGGTAAAAAAAAACACGTAGTTTTTAATGTTCCGTTAGTATGTCTATTTTAAGTAATTTCATAATGGATAAGCACGCGCTAGGAATAAAAGGCCTAGTAAATAAACACAGTAAGCTCTTTATGTTAAACCTAAAGTGGTATTAACTGTATTTACCCATACAAAACTTAACTACTGTATTTTAATAATTATTGATAAAGTAGAAATTGCCACGTAGTTAGTTGCAGTTCAAATTAAAATAAAATTAAGCCATCGAAAAACAAAGTTACGCTTGTTAGCTGTCCAGGGCGGGCGGCGGAAATTTACATAACGCTGTGTTGTAGGCGCGCCAATTAGCATAACCACTTAATTATTTTGTGTCTGCCGCCAAACTACAAAGCTTTATTTAACACAAAGAAAAAACAATAAAAGTAAACCGATAAAAATAGTGGCTAAGAGCAAGTAGGACTCAAGCACCAAGGGCTCCGTATTAATCAGTG
This sequence comes from Apoda limacodes, assembly GCA_946406115.1. Taxonomy (NCBI): domain Eukaryota; kingdom Metazoa; phylum Arthropoda; class Insecta; order Lepidoptera; family Limacodidae; genus Apoda; species Apoda limacodes. The sequence continues at coordinate 41,236,112 of OX291541.1, forward strand.
TATTATTTACGAAATTTGACTGTTAAGATAATAATGGCTTATCAGAATCTCATGAAACCAAAAACCGCGAACACTTAATTTTTTTTCTTTTTTAAATCAAAAAAATAAAGTAACATTAAGTTAACTTCGGAGATTATGGCAAATTTAATTTTGTATGAAAACCATTTGCGGTGTTTACCCATGTTTACCTTTAACATATTATTTTAAGTTTCTGTTTTATTTGGTAAATAAACCAGAAGAAAATAAAACAGTAAAAATTATAACAATTATAAATTGAGGTTGCGGATCCCTTAAACAATATTATAAAAAGAAAATACTTGACATTTATACATATCTATACAATCACGTTATGACAAAAATTTATTATTCCTCGATCCACTTTAACTTTACTTACATCGGGTCCTATTTATACAGAAAATGCGAACCCTTTATCTAAATTTACATGTAAAGAGCGAAGGACATGTCCCGAATGAAGAGTCACACAAAACAGGCTTATATTTTTGCGGTCCAGCTGAGCCGTTGTGATTAGCCATCACATAAATCATGAAGTCTACTTTTATATACTACTAGCTTTTGCCCGCAGTTACACCTGCCCCTAATTCGGTTACTGGTGTAGAATATCAGCGGCATATCCTCAATTTTAAAGAAAAAAAAACCGACTCACACTTAAAGTTATTAAGTAGCATTTATTATATATTTCACACAATATGTATTTAAAAGTGTGTAAAATTATTATCTCAATACCTTTAAACGAGTAATATATATATATGTATATACAAATATATATATATATAATCTGAATCTCGGAAACGGCTTCAACGATTTTCATGAAATTTTGTATGCAAGGGTCGTTTTATCCGTGTTTTCAAGCAATGATAAACTGTAAAATATGACTTTTCCTGACATCTATAATAATCGAGTAGTAATATTTTTTTTTTTTGTTTTTTTTTTTTATATATCACGATGGTGGCAAACAAGCTTACGGTCCGCCTTATGGTAAGCGGTCACCGTAGCCTATGGACGCCTGTAACAACAGGGGTATCACTTGCGCGTTGCCGACCCTTCAGAAATCTAATAACTTACTCTCCATACTGTAGTACTTGCAGAAAACCTTGGCAGGGAGCTCATTCCACAACTTAAGCGTTCGCGGGAGGAAGTTGTACTATAATTTTTTACCGACACAGCAAGACTACAGTAATCGACAATAAATGGCGTTGTTAAAAAAAAAGCTCGGTCGGTCGGATAGTTAAATAAGTGACAAGAAAATATATCCTCTTAAAACACGTACTAGTTCACCACAGTTACCTAGTGGTCGATGGTGGTTGGTCAGACTCGTTTAACTATTTTGATAATGTTACACTACCTTTAAAATATAAGTTTAAAACAGTCAATACGTGAGTGACTAATCAACTATATTAAAATTTAGATTGCAGGTACTAATCTCTGTATTAAGAGTAATAGGATTTAAAATATAACACTTACACTAAATTTTTTTAACATATATTTAATTTTTAGGGTTCTGTACCTTAGACGGAAAAAAAAAATATTACTGATAACTTTGTTACTGACCCTTTTTCTGAGGAACGCGTGAACGTATCAAGTTGAAATAAATATCAAGTACTGAGGTCTACGGTCCCTTGAAGCTGTAATATAGGAAAATAAAATTTTATTATTAAAATACAATGACGCTTCTAAGTCAACGCATTTCGACCATTTTTTATTGCATATATTTGCATTCACAAATAAATCAAAACCTATAAGGGACTTCCCGTTGTCCTAGAATAATGACTGACACGAAGCAAATGATCACCTCACAAATATAGGAAAAAAAAGGAAATTGGTTAATTCGAAGTTTATAACTAAACATTAAAAAAAAAGTTTGTTTGTCCGTCTGTAAAGACCATTTTACTTAAGAACGCGTTGTTATCAAGTTCAAATTAATATCAAATACTTAACTTTACAGTCACTTAAAGTCAAAAATATCAAGCTTCTAAGTCAATTCAATATAAAAAAAATCACAAATTTTAAATAAATCAAAAACTATGGGGTACCTCCCGTTGACCTAGAATCATGGAATTTAGCAACAAGCAAGATCCAAAAATAAACCTTTGAGACGTGATCTCATGATGGAAGAACTATCGACATATAATAATACGGAATATTCGGTATTTGACATGGGCTGCAGGTCAGATCGTAGCACAAGGTCGTAAACCAGACTCGCAGCTCGTCGTTTCAGAAGGAAGACGCCCACTGCTGAATGTAGGCCTCCCTCTTATGTCTCCACAACGTCCGGTCCTGAGCCGCCGGCGCCCATTGGCTTCCTGCGACTCTAACCAGGTCGTCTGTCTACTTGGTAGGAGGCAGTCCCACTCTGCGTCTTAAGATCCGTCGATGAGCGATGTGGCCAGCCCATAGCCGCTTTAGCTTGCTAATTTTTTGAGCTATGTCGGTAACTAACTAACTGGTTTTTCGGTGAAATTTCCTCATTTCGGATTTTATCGCATTATGAAACCCCAAACATAGCTCTTTTCATAGCTCGCTAAGCGACTCTAACCTTATTTAGGAGGCATCGCAGCTCAGCTGAAGTTAGTGTGATGAGAGATGTATAGTGAATTTGGTTTTGAGTCGTGCATTTCTGTTGTTCGGTAACCAACTCGCTTTACTTTACTTTCATAATATTGAGTATAGTCAGTTACGTTATATTTTTACGAACCATGAGCTGTCTTATTTGCATTTGAGCTGCTGCTCCACAGCTAATTTGTTTGTAGCTGCATATGTTAGCTGGTTCACAGCTACGTCACTCTCTATTTAAAAGACAAGTAGTAAATAACAATATATGGATAGAGCTGTGGTTGTTTGATGTGGGCAAACGTCTTGATACAGAGGAAATGGTAACCAGCGGTAATATGTCGTGCCGTGTGTGATGAGTCAAATTGGATTACTCGGTCCGGTGCATTAGAGTTACGACGACCGCTGAAGTGTAGTGTTACGCTCCAGATGGTCATTAACCGACTTCAGAGAAAAGTAGGTTATTGATTCCGATCCGTATGTATGTAATATTGTTATGATTGTTAATATTAATACATGTTAGTCTATATGGGCTTCGTAAAAGATGTGACAAATTTTATAATTGTAAACATGTTTGTATGAGTGTGCACGTGTTTCTCAGACACAAGTAATTGATTGTTTTTTTATATTGAACTAGCAGGAATGTTGTGTCTATATTTCAAAACATAGTGAGTTTGAATCGCACGTGACCAGTTTTTGAAGTGAAAACTTCTTTAGCGACGTTGTGCACTTTTTTTGGTATGGGTAAAAAATAATAAACTCGTGTCAGGTCACGTGTCCTGTAATGTATCCTTAATAATATCTACTTTATGAGTTTTTTAGTTATTTCTTTGGCAGAAATTCTAGAAATGATTTAAATATATTTGATGTTTACACATAATTTATTTATTAAGCTAGTAAAAATTGTGTATTGAGATTATCAAAGCCTCATAACAAATTATTACAAAGTTGAGTTATCTGCGAAAACTGAATACGGATAAAATAATTCATAGGGATAAAGGTCGTTTGTCAGGATTTATGATCTCAGTTATGTCCTTGTTATGTATTGTTTACTATTTCAGTTTCAGATACATAACAGTTTTCTGGTACATTTTATTATTTAGTTTCAATCAGAAGTTTTTTTGCAAAAATTGTTTTTTTATAGAATTTTGTTAAATTTTCATAACCTAAAATATTTATATATAAATAACTCCTGTCTTAAAATGTTCCAAATAAAAAACTCTGTCAGTTTTATATTTGGAACATTATCAAAACGATCGATTCGATGTACTGCATCTTAATGAAGATTAATATAAACCTACGCAGATATTTGATCCGTACAGCCAAAATATGTATATGCATTTAGTATTTAGTAAAAGGTAGATACACAGAAAAATGGAGCATCTTGGATATACCAATATCCATGCGCACTTTCTCAAATAAAAGTCTCATATTAAGTGCGTGGCAAAAGGCGGTAAACATATAAATATCTACACATTTACGTAAAAAGTTATTTTTTATTTATTCATCACAAATGTCCACTTGAAATGTACACCTTTAAACATTATGGAGAGAGCTGGTATAGTAAGTAATAACCGGCTTTTCGCAAAGTCTAAGCATTTAAATTTAAATGCTACAAAAAATAAATGTGCAAAGACTTATTTTCCGCATAATACCTATAAGTTTTACTTTCTCAGTCGTAGATAAAATCTTGTATGTACCTGACTGAAATTGAATAAAATTCCTTCAATTTCTGAAAACACTTTTGAATCGTCGATACATTTCTGCTGAAAAGACCCGACAAGATCTTCAACTGTTCAATGTAATACATAAATACATACTTTGTAAATTAACCTTCAATTTAATATGCATTGAAACACTTAATAATATAATAATTTCCTAAAGCTTCTAAAATAGATATTTATAATACAAGTGCGGTAAATAGGTAATAGGTACAAATGAGTGGCAATTAAAGGCACGCATTCGGAATAACCCTTAACGCTCACGTATACAACTGTTTTCAATGCATTTTGCGAGGAAGTAAAAGACATACACATTATAAACTTCATCAGAAACCATTTTTAAAAAGTAGTATTTACTAAAGATAAAGCAGTTTTGCAATGATATGGCGCGCTTTTTTGCAGAGCCGCGCATACGGGCAAAAGTCTGCCCTACGTACAGCAAAATATATTATGGTTGTGGCCCCAACGTCCTCCAAATAGTAGGTAAAGTCTTTCTATTTTTGTTTCAAGAATTTAGTATTAAAGTCTGTCGTGTGGTGTTTATTATCTACTTATTACTTAAAGAGCGCGAATACTTATGAATAGTTTATTTTTTCAAACATCAAAACTTCCTTAAGCAAGCCTTAAAAAAAACTTTTTCATCTCACCAGCACGAAAAGGATAGTTTTGCTGTCCAAATTTAGTGAGCAAAATTGAATTAGTCGGCACTTCTACCAAAAAACGCTTTTACTCACTTGTATAACAAATAACTATTAATGCACGCGTGAAATAAAGGTTATTAGAAGTTTCTTATTTAAAACGTGCTCTAAATAGTATCTTTCCGCATAATTTGTACACATAATAAAGGAGACTTTACGAGCAACTGCACTGAAAATGAAGTTGTATATATGTCGCAGGAAAATCGTATAATTCGCCGTTTTACAATATGCCTAGGCAGATCGTAAAGTATGGAAACGAAAGGAACAGAAATCGCACTTTATAAGTCATGTATGTTAGGTTAGGTTCAGTTTCTCTTTTGTAAACGTAGATGCGGAGCCAGCAAAGCGAGCGGAGCGTTCCAGCTAGGCTTCATATAATAATCTGTTCAGTTATATGATAATTTCTATTTCTTAATAACAGTCCATATCTTAAAATCGGCCAAGTGCGTGTCAGACTCGCGCAATAAGGGTTCCGTGCTATAATCTTTAAAAACGGGAAAAAAACCCGGAAGGCCCCCTTAAATATTTGTTTTATTTTAATTCAATTATTTATTTTTAAAGTGAATATATAATTTAATATTCCGTGAATATTTCAAGTGTCTACCTGTTGCCTTTATCAATATCGAGCAAAAAAATCACGTTTGTTGTATGAGAGCCCCCTTAAATATTCATTTCATTCTTTTTTTATAGTATTTGTTGTTATAGTGGCAACTGAAATTCATCTTCTGTGAAAATGACAACTGGCTAACTATCACGGTCCATGAGATACAGCCTGGTGACAGACGGACGGACGACCGGACAGCGGAGTCTTTGTAATAGGGTCCCGTTTTTTACCCTTTGGGTATTACGGAACCCTAAAAACTACTGCACCCATTTTAATGAAACTTGCGCTGTTCCCTTAGTTAAACGGTAAGGTACTCACTATATAAGGTATTATATATAGGTATATAAAAATGAATCCTTGTTTCCCTTGATCACGAAGTAACTTGAGAACAATAGCAACAAATGCGAGTCAGATTCGCGCATTAAGGGTTAACAGATTGTAATGATATTTTTGTAAGTTGTTGTGCTCGCGCCAGGAAAGGAACCAGTAAAAGAAAAAACTGGTCACGTGCGATTTAAACTCACGATGTTTTGAAATATAGACACAACATTCCCGCTAGTTCAATATAAAAAACAATCAATAACTTGTGTCTGAGAAACACGTGCACACTCATACATACATGTTTACAATCATAAAATTTGTCACATCTTTTACGAAGCCCATATAGACTAACATGTATTAATATTAACAATCATAACAATATTACATACATACGGATCGGAATCAATAACCTACTTTTCTCTGAAGTCGGTTAATGACCATCTGGAGCGTAACACTACACTTCAGCGGTCGTCGTAACTCTAATGCACCGGACCGAGTAATCCAATTTGACTCACCACACACGGCACGACATATTACCGCTGGTTACCATTTCCTCTGTATCAAGACGTTTGCCCACATCAAACAACCACAGCTCTATCCATATATTGTTATTTACTACTTGTCTTTTAAATAGAGAGTGACGTAGCTGTGAACCAGCTAACATATGCAGCTACAAACAAATTAGCTGTGGAGCAGCAGCTCAAATGCAAATAAGACAGCTCATGGTTCGTAAAAATATAACGTAACTTAATATACTCAATATTATGAAAGTGAAGTAAAGCGAGTTGGTTACCGAACAACAGAAATGCACGACTCAAAACCAAATTCACTATACATCTCTCATCACACTAACTTCAGCTGAGCTGCGATGCCTCCTAAATAAGGTTAGAGTCGCTTAGCGAGCTATGAAAAGAGCTATGTTTGGGGTTTCATAATGCGATAAAATCCGAAATGAGGAAATTTCACCGAAAAACCATAGTTACCGACACAGCTCAAAAAATTAGCAAGCTAAAGCGGCTAAGGGCTGGCCACATCGCTCATCGACGGATCTTAAGACGCAGAGTGGGACTGCCTCCTACCAAGTAGACAGACGACCTGGTTAGAGCCACAGGAAGCCAATGGGCGCCGGCGGCTCAGGACCGGACGTTGTGGAGACATAAGAGGGAGGCCTACATTCAGCAGTGGACGTCTTCCTTCTGAAACGACGTGCTGCGAGTCTGGTTTACGACCTTGTGCTACGATCTGACCTGCAGCCCATGTTGATTTCTTGAGTTACCCATACCATGTCAAATACCGAATATTCCGTACAGAGTTATTATATGTCGATAGTTCTTCCATCATGAGATCACGTCTCAAAGGTTTATTTTTGGATCTTGCTTTTTGCTAAATTTCATGATTCTAGGTCAACGGGAGGTACCCCATAGTTTTTGATTTATTTAAAATTTGTGATTTTTTTTATATTGAATTGACTTAGAAGCTTTATGTTTTTATTTATGACTTTAAGTGACTGTAAAGTTAAGTATTTTATATTAATTTGAACTTGATAACAACGCGTTCTTGAGTAAAATGGTCTTTACAGACGGACAAACAAACTTTTTTTTTAATGTTTTTTTTTTTTTATAATTTCTATTCCATACTTTACGATCTGCCTAGGCATATTGTAAAACAGCGAATTATACGATTTGCCTACGATATATATACTATATCAATGTGAAGGAATTCAGTTATTAATTGCAATTCGATATTTAATAGTAGTAAATTATTATTATCACTATCATTATTATTATTTTATTCTTGCAACATATGAATGTTTACATACATTCAGTTAAAAATATATAGACAATATTAACTGGTATAGTAATATAATAATATAAATTAATATAGTAAAAACAGTATTAATAACCCGCTACAATCAGCGATCGACTATGCTTTTTTATTACTGCAAAATACAACTACAATTATATGTTTAATGTAAGAAAATTTATGTATGGATATACGCAGTTAATTGTATGTACTTGAATAGCTATTTGTGCAACTGTCACGAAATGAAAGTAATTTTAACATTTCTTATGTTATAATTAAACCTAAAATTGTATTGTCTATGATCATCCACGATTCTCCACATTTATTTGAGTAGCGAGTAAACAACGATCAGATACAAATATTTGTACAAACAAATCGAATTTAAAATTTATTGAATTTCCATTGCCCTGTGTGTAATCATCCATTTGCTCATTGTTTGTTACCCATTGATTTTATGTAATTTTATCAACGTGATTGTTGTTACTGAATTGATTAAATTATATGAATTTAACTAATTATGTTACTGAATAATTACTAACTTTGGCCCGCGGCTTCGGCTTCGGCAGGGTTACATTTGGTCATAAACGTTTGGTCATTTATTACATACGAAAGGTATGATCATGATTCATGTAAAAAATCAATCTATAGCCTCTTGAAAACAATTATTAATCCTAGAGAATGTGTTCCACAATGTCAAGAAGTTGTATCGTCAGTCATTGCTTGTCCCAGTTACATGGGCGCAGGCCACTCCTCAGAGAAAGTAGTCTTTGAGCATAGTCCACCGCGCTAGCACAGTGCGAATTGGCAGACGTTGTAGAGCTAAACTACATTTCACATTAGAGTATTTTGAAAGTTTTTACGAAATTGCAGCCCCTAGTGACCTGAATAAAGTGTGCAGTTTTGTAGATGTACGTTATATCTTCATCATGTATAATTTATTTATAATATTATACAATTATATTCAATTTTTAATAACAAAATTATACTATGCCTCGCTCCATGCTTTGTTTCTTTCTTTCAAAGTTTTCAAACCGCCTCTTTATCTGAGATCTTTTATCTCTGACTTGGCATAACAACTGCTGTCATATGACAGACGCCAGTTTTAAATGGCGACATTTGTTTCCTGTGTTTGTAATAAAGTTTTAACGTCGGTGGCCCCAAAACAAAATAATTACGCGCTTATGTTAATAAGTAGAGAGCTTTATGTAAATTTTCCGCCGCTTTGAATGCACTTGTTTACATAAACGTTAATTTTGCATTTGATGCCTTTTTAGTGATCACAGAGAAATTAATTTTCAAAAAAATTATAATTCGTGAAACAAAAATAAATAAAAAAAACCAAAAATAAATGTAAAATTTTGTTTTACTTTATTTTTTCACATAAACAATTCTGTGAAAATTAAGCAAGCCATTAATTGAAAGAGGGTTTTTTTTCCATAAACAGTTTAAAATTTTCCTAGATTGAGGTACCTTTAAATAGGTCTTAAAATATCAAAGTATAGTTCAGTTTGAAATTTGTTGAAAAATTTGTCACATATTTACAAAAAATGGGATGGAGGGGACGTGAAGCTGGCGTCCAAAAAACTTGGTGTTTTCAACGGAGCGAAGCAGTAGTTCATCTCGGGGTAAAGGTTGCAGCTCTATAAGTCGTAAGTTTTGCCCTTGTAGCATTTTTGAGCAGGTATGCACAGATACCAGCTTGCCCATTTTGACGAGGTAAGAGCATGATTAACGATCCTAAACTCACAAGCCGAATCGAACCCTCAACTTTGAAGAGAAAGTTTGTCTCCTTGTGTGTGCTCTATTGCCTCGTTTTCTCTAGGAACTACTACTACTACTAGGTTCTTCAAGAAAAGAGCGATTAGATTTTTAATGAGTCGTCGACGCGCGTGGTATGCCTCTGGTGCTGCAAGCGTCCATAGGCAACGTAATTGAAAAACTTGCTATTGTTTTTACTGGCTGAATTCTGAATTGTTTTACATGGCATGTTTAACACCCACTTAACTATTTTTGACTAAAATAGAACCCTTATATTTTGTCCCGTCGTGCGTAGATGAGTCTGTCTGTATAGCATAGTCGTATAAATGCACTACTTTTTCGTCATCTAATAAAATTACATTTTACAGTATGGCGTCCAATGGAAAATTACGAAAATAATCTATTTTATTCTTAGACTTCTGTACGTGAAACTCAGAGATGAAAATTCATATTTTCGGGCTCCTCATTGTGGGACAGGTCTTTCAGAATCATATTAAATTTCTGCAGACACTTTTCGTATGTGAATATTTTGAGAGATTTATATTTAATACTTCTACTTTTATAGTCATAGGGGAAGACCGGGCAAAGTGCAAAAGTGAATGCGCTTATTTACCGGAAAGTTTAACAAGATAGTGCTATAGTTTCAAATGAGCTTCTCAAACGGAGCGGCTGTCGATGCTATGATTAGTCTTGTCAACCTTAAAGCACGGATTTTTGCTCCTTTTGCAATCAACGAATGTGATCAAATAAGTGGGACCATACTATCAAAATATAGGAAGGTGAAAATACAATAAGCAATTAGAGTTAGCTTTCACATTTTAAATAGTTTTATTGAGTACCTACTGCCCTCTTACTATGTAGAAGGACTGTGTGGCTTTTAAACTATCCCTGAGTCAATCAAAAGATTTTGCCTAGAGCAAATGGCTGTTGATTAAGATTTAAGATGTCCTTTCAGCTACTTCCTTGCTAGAATCTTATGCTTCGTTACAATATGAAATAATAATAAACAAATGTACAGAATGTGAGTGTCACAATTTGGCTTATGTAAGATGCGCCACCTATATACGGTGGATATGGCAGCTACTTTTGTAATAGGTAAAAGTTTTAGACTCAGTCAAGTCAACTTGTTTTATACCATTCGATTTGGCCCGATTGCGTATCCACTTAACCCTGCGCTAAAATTTCAATTCCGAATAAAAATGTACAGTTTTTTTTTTCTTATTTTATCTAGAACTTCTAGGTTCTCGATTATACATAAATATTTTTACTGACCAAACCTTAACGTATCTGCTTTGCCCGGAATTCCCATAAATAATATGTTGCGCCTCTATGTTTTCAACTATGTAATTTAAAAATCTGAAGTTAATCAAAATAGCAGTACACAGAAACACTAGTTTCTTAGATGTAATAACATTATTATTTTCTTGTAACATCAGTTTTCATATTTTTTTATTTTTTTACCGTAACAGCAGGAAAACCTGGTACTATAGCGGTTCTAAACCTTTTGGCGTGAGCAAATCGGTGAAAGTAAATAGTCCTATAGAAGAGCAGAAAACATTTACAACACCCCGAAGTGGTGCATTTACATCACCATGTCATTGTCTAGTGTTTCTGTAGCGGCGTCAAGTGTGGCCTTATAGCGATTTAGTAGTGACCTAAACGCTATTGTAATACATTTTGTTACTATAGTAGTGATCATAGTTCTTTTTAATCACTACTATGGTGATGTAGTAGTCACTCGACCTCCAGCAGGCCTACAACTGATATCAGTTTCAATCGTAAAATCCTACGCCAATCGAGAAATCTACTAAATTAGTACTCTTGAACGTCGTTGTAGCGCTCAATCGAGAACAGATTTGGTGACCAATTTCGGAACTAAAATCCTAATATTAAGAATCGGTACTCTTTGAGCTATCGGATCGGGAGTGAAATTAGGTACGATGATCTGTGAAAAAAAATGTTAAAATTCTAAATCAACAAAACCAAACTATCACTACTTACATTTAACTTTCACTTTATTTTTTATTAGTTTCAGTATTATTTTTATATTTTGTGATTTGTGATTCCGAAATGTGTGCAATCCCGAAGTACCGACAGAGATCGAGTTTAAGCTTGCCTTGAAATTGGATTGTAACTGGATTGGGATTGAAACTGATATCAGTTGTAGGCCTGCAGTTCGGTACTGTAGCGGTTATCGAGATTCCTGTACATTCATTCACTCATTCAATAATTTTTCAATTGCTTTAAAGTAGCTGAAATTATATGAAAATATCGTGAGGCATGTTAATAACTACAGTGAGTATTAATTATATTTATATCGTGCATGGCAACACGGTGCGTTATGGGCCTCCACCTGTAAAATGATATGCAGAGGAAATTTTATTGATATACTAAGGCTAGGTTCGTAGAGAATTTTAACGTGCTCCCCGAATCATTGACAATAATTTAGTAAAATATATGTTTTTAAAAATAAATAATTCAGAGACACCAGTACGAAGTAAATAAGTTTTGATGTGGCGGTTATAGTTCCAAATGCCACCGGCCACAATATAGGTCACCTCTATTATAGTAAATAATAGGGTTCCTTAAATCCAATGTATTATTTTGTTTAGATAATAACAAATTTTATGTTGGAAAAGACATTAAATTTAAGGTCTTCGCAAAAAAAAAAGAAAATGGTCGTCCTACAAAAGACTCCCACCGATCGCCTTAATTCAAAGTACTGTTCTAGTTGTATTGTAGACACACATATTCAAATTTGGTACAAAAGGGAAACATCAAACACAATTATATAACATTTCGGTAATATAACATTTGTGCGCGGAATCGGGCGTCAATTCAAATCAAATGCGCGCAGATAGGATGCGGAGAGAGAGATGTTGGCGGTTTCTGTAGCGGTCCTCGGGATATGTCGGGATGATGGCTCGTCGGCGGTGACTTCGGTAAATAGGTCCAAATGGTGGATGCTAACACACAAGTAAATGAAAACAGCAAATTACGCAGCGGTATTTAATCTTCGGATTACAATTTTATATTGTCTATATTATAACACGCGCGTTGTCGCGGTGCGTCTTCGGCGAGCGGGGCGGGGGGCGCTTCAATGAGCGTGAGGTGCGTTCGTGACGGCTAGCTTGGTACAACTGTCTGTCGATGCAGCGGGCGGCTTGCAAGGCGCTGGCGGCCTTGGGTACCTTTCCATCGTAGGTGTCGGTGTCGGTATGGTCACGTAGTCTTGTACATTGGGTCCCGTAGAATTATGTCAGTTATATATAACGTACGGTCGGTAGTCGGGTGTAGGGAATTTATTTATTTATAATATAGGTATAAAGGAAAATAAGAAAATATATGCGAGCAAATTCGAGGGGCGAATTTTAGCGAACATAACTCGCGGCGGCCGGAAAGGGATCAAAACTATGGTTTGATCGGGAATAAACAGTGGATCCTTCGGAGGGTCAATTAAATACACACAAAAAATTTGTTTACAAATGTTGAAGCGGTAGCCTTGTTTAGACGCCTTAATTTAATATAAACGTTGATAAACCAAACACAAAAAAGTTTTTCAAAACAGGGTAAGACATGTCTGATCTCCAGGAACAGACATCGGCACAACCCGGATATGGAGTTGAAGAGGCGACTAGCATCTCAACAAAGGTCGCGGTGATAAGAAACTCTTATCGAAGGAGCGGTATGTGCTTTAAATTGCACTATATGTTTACGGAACCCTACAGCTAGTACATTGTCAAGTGCAATGTTTACTTAAATAAAACTTATTGTAAGTACGGACTCGACAGCGGCTTAAATTAAATATGAACTATCGGCGGATTACCTACTATACGTAACGAATAATAAATAAAATAGAAAAAGGTTTATTAAAATAACCTAAGCTAATTCTGTAGCTTGAACACGGGATACCAACTTCGTGTGCTACGGGTAACTTCGACGGCGCGCGGTGCGTACGGAAGCAAATTGTAAGTAGGTAACTTACAGGTAGGAAAATAAAAATGTTCGAAGACGGATATTCGAACTTATACGTATTAATTTTACGTTCTAATGTCAAGACGTTTCGGAAACTAATTTCGAACACAAATAAAACAACCAAGTAAACTGGTCCTTGTGTTTCGTACACGGAGCATTAGGACGGACGGTTGTAATAACAAAGTTTTAGTTTTACAAATAAAATAATCGACGGAGTAAGTGCGGTCACGCTAATACCTAGTTAGTGTAAGTAAGTACTTATCTATGTAATATATTGTAGGTACTTATCGGTGTACGCAAAAAAACAGTTGCAAATACGGACAGAGTTTAAAAATAAGTTATCCGTTTCGGTGTGATGTGTACCTAAACAAACATATAAGTTACGCGGTGCGAAGTTATAAGTAGGTACACTACAATAGACAGGACTAAAATATATGTCTGCTTCAACGCATTCCTACAACTTGGAATGTGTGAGAAACGGTTACCGTATAACTACATATAGTTGGTAGTTAGACGGGTGTTTGTTTTTATATCGGTAAAGTAATATGTATGTACAATTAGTTCACAATTTTGTTTACGGATTTGAGTACGTAATCGGTACGGTTGATTGATGTTATAAATCAAATCAAAAAATGAAGTAAAAACTTAATCGGAAGGTTTTAATATCAAAGCGGCAAAGTCGGGGGTTTCACATGTTAATTAACGGTTTATGCGGGCGGTTGAGATCGCGGAGTATAACTAGATAGTTTGATGTTTATATGCATCAAATATTAAACAAAAAAAATAATAAAAACTTATTAGACAGTAAAAAATAATAAAAGATTTTAAATATTATCTGTAAAGACGGAGAGACATGAGCAATGCATGCGAGCGGTTAAAAAACGCGGCTTACAACTACATAACTTGATAAAAGATAATGAAAATCAAAAACTTAATCAAAACTAAATTGTGACTTATACCTAAAGTAAATAAAACAAAAAATGTAAATGGAGCGAGCGGAGCGGAGTAAGCTTGACTTTACAAGGTAGGGACCTGCAAAGTCGGTATCGGTACCAGCAAAGACACGTTATACTTGCACGCGATCAATAGGCAAATCGCTCATTAGCGGTGGCTGTGAAATAGCACTAAAGCGGTGGCATGTAACACAACGATGCAATACTCTAGACACTTGACGTCGTATAGAAGTGATCCAAAATTCCTGTCTTAGGACAGCAATTAAAGCATTAGGTGCGGCATGACAGTGTTGTCTGTGATAGTGTTCGATGAGTAGGTATGTAAACCGGTGCTCCTTAGGTAAAAGCATCGGGTGTCGGGTATCATAAGACAAAACAAGTGATTGTTTGAGGCGACCTCCTACGCGGATAATGTTATCGGTATCGATAAATAAATCGAGTTTTTCTAACGATGTGCGGACGGCTTTACCCTTTTGTATAAGTGGTATCTCGGAAACAAAGGCGGTAGATTGTACAAATTTAACAAAAAAAAGTTTAGCGGCGCGTGTTTCAGCCACAGTTAGGTATTTTAAACGAACACGGTGTTCATGTTTTGATTCAACGTTGTGAATAAATCTGAGTACGTACGCGGTTCCGTTTGCGGTGACGGGTCCTCTCCCTCTCACGGTCGATGGGCTGAGGCGCGAATGTGACACGTCCTTCACGCGGTAACGTGCGCGGTGACGTACGCTGTGATGTACGCGGTGATGTATGTGGTGATGAGTGCTAGCTCGCGGATCGGACCTATTTTTGGTGTGGGACCTCCACGCAGACGGGTACTGCGATATAATTAAACTGCGGTGAGTTTGGCGAGTTCGGTGTTTTGAAGAACACCATCTATAAATTTCGGCTATCGGAGCCCACGAGGGGCGTTGCGTGGTACTCATAGTCATAGCTAATTGCTTGGAGCCGGGGGGCATGTGCAACGCGGAGTCGCAATGGTTGCAACAGCTCGTTTGTTGCGAGCGTACTGCGGACGGAACGGTTCGGTATGCTGTGTAAGTACAGCTCGGTGCGGCTTGTCGGACTAGATCGGGGTGTCGAGCGGGATTTAAATCGGAGTACTGGTTGCACCCACGTAATGTGTGCAACGTTGAGTTGCAAAAGTTGCAACCGTGTCTTGGTTGCATTCGTTTTGCTGACGGGCGGTACAAATCTGACGGGTGACGGATCGGCGTGACGGACGGACGATCGGACTGACGGGCGGATCGCGTGACAGACGGACGATCGGATACGGGTTCAGTAAGACTGACGGGATCGGTTGTCTTCGGTTTATCGTCGGACAAAGGTATATGCGCGATATGCTCGTGGTCTCGCGGAGGAGGAGTCTCGGTCGGCGAAAGCGGAGATTGGTCGGTAGGACGGACAGGTTCGACGGAAACCGTAATTTGGTCGGTGGGTTTCAAGACAACTTCATTTGAATGCATCGCATTCCTTATCTCCATATCTAACATGAAACTATGCATGTTTGAAAACCGGGTACGGTAGATGCCGAGGTCGGTATCCCCGAGATTACAAATCAGGTCCGTGTAGGCGGCCTCTAATTTGGTAAAATGCCTAAAGAAAATCCTTTCCGCAAAGGCTATCGCGGTTGCGGTTTTGGCGGCTCGGATCTCGTCACGGACTTCACTTAGAAGATCGTGTCTTATGTTAAACGTGGCTACGCACTTCAACATTTTAAAAAGTTAAATTATGGACAAACAAATAATATGAATGAATAAATATAGATAACTCGGATAAAAGTTAATTGAGCGGAATAAAATAAAACGGGGGGTAGGTAAGTACGTCAATGTTACCGTTACGGTCGTAGCGTCCAGTTAGTCGATTCAGCGTAATCAGCGGTCGGGTTTCTGTCGCTATGCCTCACAGCGTTCAGCGACTCAGCGGCTCAGCGGCTGTCGCGCTTGAAAGCGACGTGCGGTGTCGGCGTGACCTTAGCGGGACGCCTCGTGGTTTTATCGGCGGCAACGTGGTGTGGCGGGACCGCGTGGTTTCGGCGGCAACGGCGGCGTAGTTTCGGCGGCAACGGTTTGGGGGGCCGCGTGGTTTCGGCGGCAATGGCGTGGTTTAGTGGGACCACGTGGGTTCGGCGGCAGCGGCGTGGTTTGGCGGGGCCGCGTGGTCTCGGCGGCGGCGTAGTTTGGCGGGCCGCGTGGTCTTGGCGGCAACGGCGTGGCCTTTAGGAAGCGGGTGCTGCTGATGCGGACGTAGTCGGATAGCAGATGCGGATGCGGATGCGGATGGTCCAGTGATGGTGGCCCTCTTGGCTTCTCTTCCAGGACGATCCCACGATCTCGGTGGGACCTCCAAAAATGTGCGCGGAATCGGGCGTCAATTCAAATCAAATGCGCGCAGATAGGATGCGGAGAGAGAGATGTTGGCGGTTTCTGTAGCGGTCCTCGGGATATGTCGGGATGATGGCTCGTCGGTGGTGACTTCGGTAAATAGGTCCAAATGGTGGATGCTAACACACAAGTAAATGAAAACAGCAAATTACGCAGCGGTATTTAATCTTCGGATTACAATTTTATATTGTCTATATTATAACACGCGCGTTGTCGCGGTGCGTCTTCGGCGAGCGGGGCGGGGGGCGCTTCAATGAGCGTGAGGTGCGTTCGTGACGGCTAGCTTGGTACAACTGTCTGTCGATGCAGCGGGCGGCTTGCAAGGCGCTGGCGGCCTTGGGTACCTTTCCATCGTAGGTGTCGGTGTCGGTATGGTCACGTAGTCTTGTACATTGGGTCCCGTAGAATTATGTCAGTTATATATAACGTACGGTCGGTAGTCGGGTGTAGGGAATTTATTTATTTATAATATAGGTATAAAGGAAAATAAGAAAATATATGCGAGCAAATTCGAGGGGCGAATTTTAGCGAACAACATTATTCTATAGAGACTTATATAGGTCCAGAGTTAAGGCACTATATAAAGGTGTTATAGTACGGCTACACTAATAGTTCGGCATCTTCGGCACCAATATAGTGCACTGGGCTATACTAGTGTATTTGTAACTTATAAAGAGCAGATTTGTTTTATAAAGGACAATTTTAAAACTTTTAAACTGCTAAATATCTTTAAAACAGTTGTAATTGGTGTCCTTTATAGTGCTTGCTAGAAACGGTTGTATAAAATGCCGATGTAAATGTTTGCATCACCCTCTTATAAATTATTTTTGCTTTATAAGTTTATAGAGCCAATTTATCATATTAAACGCTTTTATACAACCTTAACAAAGTTATTTAAAGATATGAATTTTTTTAAAGGACCCTTTTGCTGGTTGGGGATCTTTACGTTTATATATATAAAAATTACAACTACAATATAATTCAATACTTTTTGATTAATTTGATTTTTTTTTCAAATCTGGCAGTCGAGATCTAAATTAAACTTGGTTGTTTTAATACTGGATTTAATCCGATTATGCTATTAACTGAAGTGAATATTGATGACAATCTGGTGCTCTGAGATAAATTATAAATTCGTGAATATCAGAATTTAACATTGTCTGGTAAATTGCTAACCTATCAAATAAAATTGGAGCTGAATAGATCAGTTATTTTGATACCGAAAACTATAATATATGATAGGTGACACGAAGAAACAATTTTATTTATTCGTTAATGGTTGCCTAATAATTAGCTTACAGCTTCACCTCGTTGGTCAACTTTTCTAGTTGACGTGTGCTGGCTATATTTGTTAGTACGTGAAATAATTAATACCTCTGATACCATAGGTTACAATATTAGAACAAAGAAAATGCTATTTGGTAATTGATGTTTAACACAATATTTTTTATGTTAATTCTTTACTTCAAATATTACTTTTATAAAATGGTTTAAAATAATAAAGTAAACAATATAATATAAAACATAAACAAATCAATAAAATAATGACTCAACCCCAACGACATTAAAAGTTCACGTACTCACACACATAAACACACACACACACACACACACACACACACACACACACACACACACACACACACACACACACACACACACACACACACACATTGAATAAAAATATTTTTTATTCCAAACACATAAACATAAATTTTTATACCGACTCGACGCTGCTACTCTTACATTATATTATGAAATTTAAATAGGGACGATATAATATCCACCCACATATATGTACAAGTAATTTAGGGCTTCTGTTTAATAATTATGTTCAGTTTACTTATTTATTTTGTATGGCTGTTGGTTTTCTAAATAAGTAAATAAAAGGTATTTAATTTTTCATTGCCATTCAGATAGTAGACAAATAAATAAAATAGTTGGTCAATAGTGAAATCCTCGCTTGATTTTCAAATTTAATTATATCCATTTCGAGTTAAATACTAGCTACCTTCAGAGCATCAGTGATAAAAAATAAATAATACAACACTGAAAAGTCTGAATTTTGTTTTTACAAATCCGCAAAAAGGTTATGGATTAATTTTGCGCTATTTTCTGTTTTAGGAAAAGAAAATGAAAGTTTATAAATTACTTACTTATAGAAACAAGGAAATTTGTGTCTGCCGCGTGATTACGTTTAAACAGGAACGAGTTTTCAAAACGATATCCTTTCTATTACTTAAGAAAATTAATCAAAATAACGTTAACTACCTTTTGCCCGCAGCTTCGCGTGCACAGACTTTGCTCACTATTATGGTATCGTAAGATCAAGTCACCTTATTGACCCTGATGAGATAATAATGAATAGGTTTTACTTGCGGAAAAATTTATTCCCGTGGAAATTCTCGTTAAGTCTCTCTGTCTTTTTTATTTATCCCTGTAGGTTAGATAGTCAGTCACTCAGTGATAGATTTTTTTAAGCAGTTTGTTGTTTTGGGTTTCTCTTTAATACATATAAAAATTTACTTAATTGCAGTCCCTATTCACCACAATAAAGTAATTAGGTGTGTAGGTTTGAAGAATAATATCTATAATATATGACTTGTATTATAATATTATACAGTTATGTTCTATATTTGGAAAATATAGAAAATTTACAAAATGCTACGTACGTGCTATGTAAAACGAAATACAAAAGCATTTTCTTTATTTGGAAGGTATATTTAGTATTTCAATACTAGGAGTATTCGAAATCATGAGAAAATACCCATTTAAAATATTTGTATTTTATGGTTATTCGACCAGCTGCGAGAAATCTAACCAAAACAAAACGTGACTTTCCTCTTTCACCTTTCCAAGTTAATTACAGGAGCTTTACCATTTTATTTGTATTCTAATTAGATTGTCTGTTCTATTTATAATCTTATTTCAACATTATTTTATTTGTTATCTATTCGTTTTACATGATTTGATACAAGAAGTTTTTTTTCGATAATATGCTTTAGCTAGCGTAACAACTGGTTATTATTTTTAATATTATTTTAATTAGCTTTGCCTGGCTGATCTTTGGAGAAAGATACCGTGCTAGCTTAATGTGCATTGGCAGATGTTGGCGATTTTATAACTCGACTGTCAAAATTTTCAAAACCTAATTAATATCAGATTCGCCAAAAACTTGTATAAAAGTAGTTAAGCTATTATCATTTACTGCTATTTATCATTGTCACCAAATACATATTTATCCAAGAAATTCCAGTGCACTATGACATAACTGAAGTTTTTGATTATTTCATACATTTATTAAATTCAATTAAAACTTTTTTTTTATTACTTTGACTTTGGTTGATAGCGCTATATGATAATAATCAACACGTTTTAAGCAGCGAAATGTCTGTATTTAAGGATATTAAGTATAATATAGTTTATATGTAAAGAAATATATTCGGATACACCTCCCTAACGCTATATAACTTGTCGTTGAATTACAAGCAACTATACAAATAAAACACAGCTTCCTTCATTCACGAAACGTTAAAATGAATTTTAGCAATTCCCACTTCGCAAAGCATTATGAAGGTCGACGTGGACATTTATTGCTGCAAAGACGCTGCACTAATATAATTATGAATACCGTGCCAAAAGTGGAAAAAATACCTTTATTCATTTTCTGCGGACTCTTTGGTACAGATGATTTTTTTATTTCTTTATTCTTGCTGCGCAAATAAAAGTATATACTGTTATGGAGAGCTTAAAGTCATACTAAATTCTCTATCACGTAACCGTTAGACTTTCCTTACTAAAACATTGTAAAAAGAGAAATTAAAAAACAATTAAATTATACCCAGAGCAATACTTTAAAGGTTTTAAGAATAAATAAGGACATTGATAAATCACTCACATACTTTTACATACATAAAACAAGCCAATGTTAAAAACACATCTAAATATATACAAGTTACAATAGGTTAAAAGTGAGTCAAATTGATTCTACTAAAATTTTTTTAGTACTAAAACGTTATTAATTAAATAATATTTCATATTAATTTTTGAAATAGGTTGTCATTTGTCAATTCAAGTTTATAACATAATAATTATTTATATTTGTATACATTTGTAATATTTAACATGATATCATTAACTGAAGACTCACTTCCTAAATTTTTTTAAAAAGGTAACGATTCTTATATTTAAAAATATTATCAGTGATATCAGTCAATATTTTTTATTACAGAACTTATTACTTTTGACTACCACATTACATTATAGCTTTAGGTTTTCTATCTTTCTGTGAAACGGAAAAAATAAAGGTAGATAAATTAAGAAATGTAGCCGAATGAAGCTGTGGGTATCAATTCAGGTGACAGTTGTTACATATTTTGTATAAGCTGTCACTTATTAGTTTTCAGTATTTACGTACCGTAAGTGATATGAAAACCTTTAATACAAGTTGGTGATGTAAATATATTAGGTAGTCCTATCCTATTCCTCTACTTATAAAGGTGAAAGTTTGGATGTGTGATGCTTCAACCACGGGACGGAATCTGATGAAACTCGGCACAAATAGCATATATGTGCCAAGTTTCTTTCTTGGATTAGACCTGGAATATAGGCTACTTTTTATGACGAAAAATTCAAAAGTTCTCGTGGGAATAACCTAAATCGAGCTTAAACGATGTATAAAAGCACATTTTATTAGTACAATTAAAGAGTTGTCGTAGAAATTCCACGCCGATAACCGAATAAAGGGTGGGCGGAGCCCCTGACAAATTCTAGTATGTTAAAAAAACCTTCATTGGACAACAATTTAATAGCCTTTTATCAATTTCTGAATAAATTTCTTAAATAAAATTAATTTATAACACTAAATGGAATATTTCCACTACAGTAAATGTTAAGGCCCCGTAATTAAAATTACTCTTTTAGTATCTGCAAAGTGTTTTCTTTCGAAAATAAATGAGCAGAGAAACTTCTTAATTTTCCAATTTCAAACTTTGAAAATTATGTTTATGTTTAGTCCTTTAATAAGTGATATTGATAATTATTTATAAACACACAACAATTAAAGATTGTAAAAAATGTTTAATAAAAATTAGCCAAGACAATATCTCACAGACTTCTGCGAAAATTTGTAAATATTCATATAAGTCAACGTATGTGAACATTGATACTCATTCATAAAATAAGAAATAAGTATTTAAGTGTTTTTGTCACTAAAACATTATGGACCACAATCTGAATTAAAAAAAATATTTACTTAATGTGTGTGAATTCAATTTTGAAATTTTATTTTAATTGTGACAATGACAGATTCTATTAAAATAACTCTGCTTAGTAATGTTGAGATAATACATCTTATCCTTACTGATATAGTTAATTATTGCTTAACTGCAATTAATGCTACGGAGAAATCAACGGAGCTTAATTTTGGCACAGATATTGTTGAATTGAAAAGTGTCTCGATCAAATTTAGTCCGTTCAGAAAAGGTAAGAACACTCATCTCAACCATCGAATGAGCATGAAAGCATTGATGCGTGTAAATGAGTCAAAATAAGTGTGCCAGGATCGTAGCCAGAACCAGCGTTTAATCTACCTACCTTTACCTCTGGGAAACAAGTGTCATATTATGTATGTGTTGTTGGGACGAGATGGACATACTTAGCTTCTTTTTTTATGCCGGAAAATCCAAAATTTCCCGTAGAAATAACTTTGACCGAATTCCTCGTGGACGTAATATATATAGATTTCTACAAACAGCTACATTTTGCTGTAAAAAACTTTCTCACCATAAAATCAAAGAGCTGCAGGCAAAAGCTAGTTAGACAATAAAGCTTACATATTTTGATACAAATATGAAACTTTATGTGCAAACAATTAGACAGACAAAAAGACAAACAGACCTGCATTTATAATATGGATAAAATACTCCCATTGTTTCCTGGCACAGTACTTATACAAATAAATACTTTTTTTTTATAATTATAATCGACAAAATGATGCGGAGAACTCCAGTATAGTGGTTGTTTTGTTTTCCTTCCAGTCTCATTCGAATACAGCTTTGTGTTTTGGTGGCACAAAAACAAAGTACGCGTAATTAAGAGCTTATGCTAATTGCAGCGCTTACTTCAGACTTCTTTGTGTAAGGTACTGTGGTGAACACAACACTTTATACGTGTGGATTTTCTTCACAGTGATTTAATTTAATCCTAATGGTTTAAGAACTCCTGATAACATTCTAACGTTTTTATATTTTAATATTGATTTAAGTATTAGTTTTTTTTTAATAACTAGTCAAGATGTAATACCACTTTTACTACTCCCCTCACAGTTACGTTATCGCAAAACTCAGACAGTTTCCAAATGCAAGCCAGTTATAAGTCTGCAAACTCATTATTTAAGCTGTAGCTTATCTCGTCAAGCGCAGGGTTTTTGCTTAACTATTTCTTACCGTCTCAGCCACACCTAGACGTGAAATATGAAAGCACTGTTTCTAAAAGACTTAAGTTTAGTGTCTGGAGTTAAATTATGCATAAAGTTATCTATCTGTATGATAAAATTACAGTATTTGTATAACATTTTTACATGTATTCAGGGCTATCAACTGTTTTGAATTGAACTTATAAATTTAAAAAATATTTAACTCAAATTTAAATCGCTTATAATATCTCTTATCTTTTATCTTATCTCAAAAATAGGATATTATACCTATCACTTTTTTGAATCCAATAAACCATAAGTTACTAATATTACTGTTTACCGTTTTGAAGAAACTCCTCGCAGTCGCTCAAGAAAATTATGTTTACATAAATTTATATAAAACGGCTTTTTTATCATCAAGGTATGGTAAGCTCTTGTCACAAGTTTTCGTTTTCTAGATTTTTTTTTACATTTAATTTACATACTTCTGCAGGGATTTTAATGTTAAGACGGATACATTGTATAGTGGGCCCCACGGAAGCTTTGCATACAGGGTATTACATAAGTCTAAAATGTACAAAATTTAACTGCACCCCTTTTACACGGGTTCTTGCCTGCCTGACATTTAATGTAAAAA
This sequence comes from Apoda limacodes, assembly GCA_946406115.1. NCBI lineage: Eukaryota > Metazoa > Arthropoda > Insecta > Lepidoptera > Limacodidae > Apoda > Apoda limacodes. Next base: position 41,259,949 of record OX291541.1, read on the forward strand.
AAATGGCCAAGCGCGAGTCTGGCTCGCGCACTGTGGGTTCTGTACAAACTTATTATACGTAGATAGTTCTTTTATCATGAGATCCAGTTTTAAAGGTTCTTGATCAGTTTTTGGATCTTTTCCTATATTTGTGATGTTAGACCTTGCTTCGTGTCAAATTTTGTGATTCTAGGACAACGGAAAGTATCCCTTTGGGGTTTTGATTTATTTGCGAATGCTAAAATATGCGACAATAATCCGTATTTTTTAATTGCGTTTACTTAGAAGCTTGATTTTTCTACAGCTTCAACTTAATAACTTCACGCGCTCCTATGAAAAAAGGGACTTGACAGACACACGGACTACAAAGTAATCATATAAGGGTTCCTTTGTTCCTTTGATGTACGGAGCCCTAAAAATGGTAGAGTGTGTGTCGTATACAGAATAAGTGAGGGTGCCGTAGAGAAGAATTATTGCAATTAAGCACCTTCGTGAAAAGCTCTATTTTTGTATTATGACAGATTTTTCGGTTTGAATAGTCACAAAGTATTTAACTTAAGAAGTGAATAACTCGAAATACACAGAGAAAGAGTTCCTTAAAAACTAAAATTCATTGTTTGATAACCTATTCTAACGATATCGCACACAACATTGAAGAACTAGTCTTAGAATTTTTTTAAACATTTTGTTTGTAATAAAAAGACAGTTCAAATAAGCCACCGATCAGAATGGATCCATAGTTGGTAAAATTTTAAGCCTGACATACGGACAGACATGACTAAAGTCATCTGGTTTTTGCCATTTGCCAAACTTAAAACAAAAGTCACTTTATATTTTAAGATTAGTATTGCTTACTGCACTTTGGATTTGCTGCTGGGCCGATTTTTGAACAATACCTATTTATGGACATTGTTCAATATTTTTTTTGTAGAAAGCATATAAGTATCGTTGAAAATTCAAGTCTACCAGTTTCGTTACATAACCTTAATATTTAATTTCTTGTTTTTCATAACGCCGTAACCGAGATGAAAGTCGTTTATCGCTTCTTACCAGCGCATCAGTGCATTACAATTCTCATAAACAACATAAAATGGAAAGGAAAATCACGATAGCAGTTACGAGAAAGATTGGCTGTTATATAATATATAGTATAATATGCTTTTATTATCAAAATCAAAATTAAAGAATTTTGTTTATAGGATTTGTCAGAGTGGATAAAAATCAAAATCAACAAAGAACAGATTTTTTTTTTAAGTGTGTCGCATACCTATCTGAAAGAAAGTCTAAAATTGTTATTACAGGAAGTAAAGTAGATGATATTTTATATATTTTTTCGTGAGTACTTGTGCTTTGCATCATGCGTGTTAAAGAACAGTGTATACTTATTTATTCAGGAAATACAAACAAAATTCTTTGCGGAATGTCACATCATAAATTTAAATGTTCAAAATGAGTCTTTTTCAATTATTAAATAGTATTTAGCGTTTTCTGATATTTGTATGGATTTTAAAAAAAACGAATACTGGTTTGATATGTGTTAGTAGAAAATAGATAGTTGTAGTTAGAAGCGAAATTGTATTCAATCTGGCGTTGTGCTGAGTGGTTGTTATTAAAACCGTCTAATATTATAAATGCATAATGAACTTTCAAACAACTACGCAACTAGTTTTATCAAAACTCAAAGTTGCTAGTTCCTGAAAATGTCATGGCTTCTGTGGAGCTACTGTCAGAACGTGACTTTTCGATTTTTTAGCAAAACTGTAAAGTGAAACACATGTGTTTTTTGGTTCTCACAAATTCATTTCTAGATATAAATGTATGCCAATTGATTTTTTATACTATGCAAAACACAACTGACGTAGTAGTAAAATAAAAAATGTAAAAGTCAAAATTTGTACTAAAAGTTCGAAAACAGATTTTGAAGCCTCACATTTATATGAAAATGAGCAGCCAATCAGAGCAAAGACGAAAGTGAGAGAATGGCTCGGAACAAAAACACCATTAAAAAACATTAAAATACTGGCTCGGCCCAGCATATAAATAGAAAGTTCTAGGTAAAAATTCGGAAAATACTGGTTAGAGGGTTTCCAAAATAAAATCTCTGATTGGTTTAAAATAAATGATTTGGACATTTCCTCCTAGACAAAAAAGTATAAAAGGAGACGCAATTTTCAAACATTATGCAGTGAAAGTTCAACAGTTCTAGGAAAATAAGCAGTGAAGAAACCAACGGAAGAAAGAACAAGTTATATATATATATATATGTCAAGAAAGAACCAACATTTATATAACTCAATATTACTTCAAGAAAGAAGTAACATTTTTATAAATCAAGAAAATTCGTAGAAGTTAAGTAAAATCAGTGAAGCGTAAATTAAAATCACGATTTTAAAGAAAGTGTTTGTAATTTATAGATAAGTGTTTGTAAATTATAATTTTGAGAAATGTTAAATGTGTTGTCGATATAAGTGTAAATTGCGTTTAAGGCAATTATAAGCTGTTGCAAGCAGAATCCAATTTGTTAATTTTTTCAATTTTACAGTGGGCTTTTTCAGAGCCCACATTTCGATAAACCTTCAGTCCACTAGCTCTGTCCGCAACAAGTTACTTTTAGAGCACCAGTGATAAAAAATAAATAATGCAACGCTGAAATCTTGTTTTACAAATCCGCAAAAAAGTAATTTTATTAAGTAAAAAAGTAAATTATTATAATTTATTACGGAAAAGAAAATTAAAGATTGTAAATAACTTATTAGAAACAAGGAAATGAGTATCTGCTACGTGATTAACTTTAAGCAGTAACGAGTTTCAAAACGATATTCTTAGTGCTAAGTAACTTGCATTGAGCACACACATACACACACTATACACACATATATAAATATATCTTTATATAGTTTTTATTTTATTTTTTGTTTTTTTAATTGATGAACTCATCGGGTTCTGAGCCCGAATACTTCTCTACTGCAGAGTCAAGTGAAGATCTTTCGTTTCTCTTTACCGATGAACACTTAAGTGATATTCTTCACGATACTTTTGCTTCCTGTGAACGTAATCTGAATATATGTCATATTAATGCTCAGAGCATTCCGGCCCACTATTCAGATCTACTTACTACTTTCAATAGCAATCTAATCCATGCGTGTCTTATCTCTGAAACCTTTTTAAAGCCCACTCTGATGTCAACCTCGTATGCACTTTCGGGCTACGTGTTCATCCGGACTGACCGCACAGGCAAGGGAGGTGGTGTGGCAATATATCTAAGATCAGATCTAAAGTTTAAAGTTATTCAACAATCCCCATCTAATTATTCTGCTTCAATGGAATTTATTTTCATAGAAATTAATATACGTTCCACCCTTTTCCTTCTTGGTGTGGTAAATGCACCCCCCACTATCAACAATTTTGACCAACTAGAACAATTACTTGAAATACATTTACCTAGTTCATCTCCCCACTGCCTGTGAACGCACACGGACGTGTGTAAAGTGTACTCGATAAAATTTATTTATAACTGTTTGAAAAGGTGTACTTACAGTGATATAATTTGTCGCAAGATAAACAATAACAAACACACTACAAAACAAAGATGACGAGATTAAAGAGCAATCACTAAGCAGTATATAAGGTAATCATTCACATATTACTTTGCTACGGTCATGGCCTACCTCACAAAAAGTAACTAGAAAGTGTAAATAGGCACAAGGTTGAATCATCAGATGCATGAGCGCGAAAACTGGACCAGCAGGTATTAAGAGCCGACCAAGCCCGACATAGCCCGACTACATCCGATCGCTACGCCTTATCTACGTTGCTTCGTAGCGCCAGTCGACACCGCTACGATTGCGTAGCTGCCTACTTGAGCCCGATTGCTACGGCCTGCCAGTGTGTTACACGCTATAGTTATGCCTCTAAAGCGAACACCGCCGCAGCTAAAAATGGAAGTTGAAACCGTTCCGACACAACACAATGAGCCTGAACCTGGCCTTTCTGATACCCCCATTAATATTACAAAAAGAAATGCAAATAAATGCATGCGTCCAGAAACAGTCAATAATTTCTCCTCATACGACTCAATTATGTCTATGTTTGTGGCCCAAAATAAAAAATTGGAAACTATGATGGACTATATGCGAGGAATTAAAGAACAGATTGGGGATGTACAAAAGTCAGTGGAGTTTATGTCAACAAAATACGACGAGCTCCTGACAAAATTTAATACATTAGAGGACGATCGTAAAACAGATCGGAAACTTATCAAATTTCTTGAAAATAGAGTAGAAACCCTCTAACGTCACAATCGTCAAACCTGTATTGAGATCAAAAATTTACCAACTACAAAAGGTGAAACGAAGAATGACTTGCTGAACATTGTTAAACAAACCGGTGTAGCCATATCGGTTCCTATTGATAAGTGTGACATTAAAAACATATATCGTATGAATTCGAACTATCAGGAAAACAAAACAATAGTAGTGGAGTTTATCAGTATATTGAAGAAAGAAGAAGTTTTGGATGCTGTCAAAAAGTTTAACAAAATTAATAAGGACAAGAAGCTAAACACCAAACACCTGTGTATAGAAGGGCCTGATAAACCAGTATATATATCAGACAGCCTTACGTCAAGGAATAAAAAACTATATAGACTATAGAGAACTATAATAATAGATATAGATAAATTAACTATATCACTATCTTTTCTCTTTTTCAATATTTTTGTATAGTATTGTGGCTGTTATATTGTGTTAATTTAACTTATTTAATATTTTTTTATTCTATCTTAGTTTCTAATAACTCCTATTATATGTTACTTTTGTAAAAATTTTCGAATTGTAAAAATAATGAGATAAACTTACATTATTACACTATCTCTGAACCAGCACATATTACGTTCCACCACACAGGCTGCATCTATACATCAACTATTAAAATACACACATACATCGTACTATTATTACTAACAATGTATAAAAAACACAAACTAGGACTAGTACTTTCAAACATTTATACATATCGTCCTATCTCACAAACCGCAACTCATATATAATACATACATACTCGAAATGGAAGTCTGTCTGCTATATAACCAATGATCAACTTGAAAAAAATGTCTACCTACTAAATGATGCATTTAATAATAGATATCGCTTAACGGAGATGATATGCTTTGACAATCGCCAACCTGAGACCTTTAAACTGATACGATTTGTTTTTATTTATAAAATTCAATAGTTTAAGTGAAGCCATTATATTGATCAAAGTGGCAGTATATCATGTACATACGTGGCAGTCCCATAGACTACTAGTTCACTAATAAGTACTGCAAAAAACGACAAGAAACTATGCATTACCTTTGTAAACATAAGAAGCATCAATCGTAATCTAGACAGATTTCTCACGTTTGTTATGGACCTCAATATACCTATTGACCTAATAGTATTGACAGAATGCTGGATTAACGACAAGTTTACTCCACCATCTATAAATGGATATAAAACCTTTTTCAGTAAAATGTTAATTAACCAAAATGACGGTGTTGTTGTATACGCAAAGTCTAATTTAAATGTTGTATGCACAGACCAACCATTTCTGATGGGAACTGTTTAATAATAACTATATCTAACATATATAAAATCATTTGCACCTATAGGCCACCATGTTTTAATAACCCAACAAACTATATTAATAGCCTGGATACTTGCAGGTACCAAAACTCCAAATGTAATACTCACAGGTGCTGTAAACATAAATATACCACCGGGAAATGTTACAGGATTTGCGAACGAATACTTGAATCTCACTGCTATGCCGATCTCAAGCAGGCCATAAGCATACCAACCAAACAAAATACGTGCATTGATAATTTTATGATTAAAACGCATTATAAATGCCAAACTTTTGTATGTAACGAATTTACTGACCACAACCCAATTTTACTATTCATCGATGCTGAAATAACCAAAACTGATACTACTTTCTTTAGAGTTACAACAGATTATGTATGAATTGAAGAAGATTTAAAAAAAATACAGTGGAACCACGTTTATTCTCAAAAAGATGTAAATACAGTAGCTGAAATGTTGACCACAACCCTAAAAAAAATACTCAGTAACAACTCTAACATAACAGTCATACCAAAAAAAATTAAACCGTTAAAGCCATGGATCACTATAGGTTTAGTAAAATCACTACGAAAGCGTGACAAATTGTACAAAAGAGTAACTAAGGCACCAGGGGATGAAATGCTGTATCGGGAATATATCAATTATAGGAACGTTTTTAACAAAATAGTAAAAGATGCTAAAAAGAACTATTATAAACAGTTACTAGAGAAGTCAAAAAGTGATATTAAACAGACATAGAAGACAATTAAAGAATTATGTAATCTGAATAAAACTAAAGACCCTTGCGCTGAACTTTTACAGCTTAAAAAATAGCCCCACTGCCTCATTAAATGAAACTAACACATATTTTACAAATGTTGGCAAAGATCTTGCTGGTCTAATACTTAATGGGCTGGGAGTTAGTAATGAAGATTTGGTGCGTAACGTAAAAGCAGTGAAAACTCCCTCAAACTCAATCATGTTCACCCCTACTGATGCCACAGAAATACGAAATGTTATTCTAACCCTAAGAACTGCTAGTGCCCCAGGTTGTGACAAAATAACGGCGAGCTTTTTAAAGACTTTCTGTAATTACTTGGCTGACCCCTAGCGTATCTTTGTAACTTGAGTTTGAGTTCTGGAATTTTCCCAGACCAATTCAAAACTGGTGTTGTCTGCCCAATCTACAAAGCGGGCCATAGGGGCCAGCCAAGCAATTACAGACCTATTTCGCTACTCTCAACCATTTCCAAAGTGCTCGAGAAACTAGTGAACAAGAGGTTAACAAACTACCTAGAGAAGTCCAAGCTTATTAACAACAATCAGTATGGTTTTAGGCAAGGAAGGTCTACAGAAGATGCTGTACTCAAACTTACCTCTATGATCACAAAGTATCTAGATGATGGAGAGAGATGTGTCGGTGTTTTTTTGGACCTTCAAAAAGCATTCGATATGGTCTCCATTCCCATACTGCTCAAACGTCTGGAAAATATTGGTATTAGGGGTACGGTACACTCTTGGATTGAAAACTATTTAACAAACAGACACCAGATTGTGAAGGTGGAGTACAACTATAGTCAGAAAGTAATATGTAGTTATGGACCTACTCTGTTTTTGATTTATATCAACAGTATTTGTGACATAGAAATCAGTGGATCTGACATACTGATGTTTGCAGACAACACTGTGGTTGTTTTTCACGCCAAAATATGGAACGAAGTTAAGCAGCTTACTGAAGAAGGACTCTCTAAGATAACCTCGTGGCTTGAAGATAACCTCTTAACTCTAAACACCATGAAAACAAACTACCTATGCTTCAGCAAAACTGTTGTCACCAACCCTAAGAACTTCAGCATAATAATACACACGTACCCTTGCAACAGGCATCCACACCGTAATACATGCAAATGTGTAACACTAAGTAAGACCACGGTAACTAAATATCTAGGAGTTACTGTTGATGATAGACTGCAATGGAGTAATCACATCACTACCCTTGCGGTTAGAATGCGTAAACTAATGCACGTTTTTAAAAATCTTAGGATCGCTGCAGATCGCAATTTATTAATCTCAGTTTATAAGGCTATAGGCCAGTGTATTTTTACATATTGTGTTACTTCATGGGGTGGAGCTGCAAAATCTTAAGCCATAGAAATTGAAAGAGTTCAAAGAGCGGTTCTTAAGGTATTATTGGGTATATCATTCCGTCATCCTACTGTGTCACTCTACAAAGAGGCAGAAGTTTTGTCTGTAAGTTATATATCATACAAGCTCTGTGTAAATATCATAGAGTTACTAAACCCACTTTAAAAAATACCTCCAAACGTATAAAACGATGCCCGGTTCCAAATACTAAAACTGAATTTGCTCGCAGGCAATATGAACATCTCGCTCCGACAATATACAATAAAATTTTACAAAAAGACACAAATATTCGTACGCTTGACAACCACTAATACAATATGTTACTAATTTAATTAAGTAAACTTGGGGAGAACCTGTTTACCCACAACACAGGGCAACCTAATGTGGGAAGCAGTGCAACTGTTTTGTATATATATTGTAAATGAAATAAATAAATAATAATTATTATTATAATTATAGTTACGATCACTTTTTATTGATGGGTGACTTTAATACCTGCTTGTTACGAAATGACACAAGGTCTAATAAACTGAAAAACTTGTGTAACTCAACTAAGCTCTACCTATCATGTCAATGATTCTCACACTCTACTAGATCTTATACTTACTCTCCAACCCGAACGTATTACTTCCCATGGACAGATTGCTGCGCCTGGCTTCTCTCACCATGACCTAATATTTGCTTCATACAAACTCAAAACACCAAAACTTAAACCTAAAATCATTTTTCAGCATAATCTTAGCTCTATTGATCAAACCAAATTAGTCTCTTATGCTAGTTGTATCGACTGGAAACAAATCGAGTCTTTGGATTCTGTTGACAGCAAATTAGAATTATTCAATCGGTATATCACAGAACTATATGACAATCACGCGCCAATAAAGTCAGTACGCATGAAACGTTCCCCTGCCCCATGACTGACAAATGAAATACTAGCTATTATGGCTCGTAAAGATCGTGTGAAGCGTAAGCATAAAAAAATTCCTACTCAAGAGAATTGGCAAGAATTTAAAGCAGCTAGAAATCATTGCAACAAGATGGTAAGGAACGCAAAACGCCGTTTTATACATTCTAATATTGAAAACTGTTCTTCTCTCGATTTGTGGAAATTTCTACGATCTTTAGGTTTTGGGAAGTGTAGGAGTGACCTAAACAATGACATAGACATAAATATGCTTAACCAAAACTTCTCATCACCTACACATGTTGTCGACCCAAAAACCAGGGATTCTACTATCAACAAAATTTCTTTAATTCCGCTTCCAAATAATACTTCCTTTACATTTGAACCTGTCTCTGATTGTAATATAAAAAAGATAATCCTTTCTCTAAAAACTAAAGCAGTGGGTAATGACGGCTTAGTTCGAGACCTGATATTGCCAATCCTTGATAATATTTTGCCTCATATTACCCATATTATTAACTTTTCTTTGTACACTGGTTGCTTTCCAACTTCAGGGAAAATGGCACACATAATACCCATCCCTAAAAAAACTGACCCTACTGACTACGCACATTATAGACCTATATCAATTTTTCCCTTTTTGTCCAAAGTTTTAGAAAGAGTAGTACATCACCAGTTGTCAATTTTGATTTCAGTCTGGATTTCATCCAGCACATAGTACGTCTACGGCCCTAATTAATATCACTGATGACATTCGACGAGCCATGGACGACCGAAAACTGACACTACTTGTTCTTTTAGATTTCAGTAATGCATTCAATTGCGTCAACCATGATATTCTCATGTCTATCATTTGCTCCCTAAATATATCACAATCAGCGGCACAATGGTTCCAATCGTATCTTCAGGAGCGTCAACAACGTGTACGAATAGACGAGTTTTACTCTGATTGGTGCAATGTTGATTGTGGCGTACCTCAAGGCGGCGTGCTATCTCCTTTATTATTCTCTGTGTTTATAAACACTTCTGTCTCAGTAATCAATTTCAGCCATTACCATCTTTATGCTGATGATCTTCAGCTCTACAGATCTTTTAGGGTAGACGAAGTTATAGAATGTATAAATATGATGAATAAAGATCTTGAATCTATAATAAACTGGACTGAACAATATGGCCTTTCTCTTTACCCTGCTAAAACACAAGTTATAATGGTAGGTAATTAAGCACTCCTTAAAAAAGTTGACCAAAAAATGTACGACCTTTACGTTTGAACAGGGTGCAACTAAATTATTGCCAGCAGGTAAAAAATCTAGGCCTTATAATGGCAACCGAGTTAAGTAAAAAAATCTTTTCGACAATGCATTCCCTAAAAATAATAAAACACTTTTTACCTCAATCAGCTAAGGTTACGCTAGTTAACTCCCTGTTGCTTCCCATAATTGACTATGCAGATTTATGCTATCCCGACATAACTGAAGAACTACTTAACAAACTCTACCGCCTTCTCAACTTATGCATCCGTTATATTTTCGGCTTGCTTTCTTCATAACCCTTTATCCCCTCCTTATTTAATAGAACGATTTGAGTTCTTGGGTTCCCAAGAGCAACAGATACGATTTTGCCGTTCCAATCTCCTCCGCACCTCTACGCATAGTACGACATTTTATTCCGATTCGTTCACGGTCACAACAGTTCATTTGTGGAATAATTTACCAGTAAATATTCGTAATGCAAAGTCACTAGAGAGATTTAAAGCTTTACTGCATCGGTACTATATCGACATCCAAAATACATATGCATATGCAATATATTATATATAATTTATCCACCTTCTTATTTACATATTATACTTTATGATATTATTCTTATATACTATCTTTTATCACTAAATCTATTATCATTATTAAAGCTACTACGATCTATTACAACAAACACTGCACAACCCCTTATTTATATCTACATTACCAATGGTTAACTGGTAGAAAATGGCATTAAGTTCGCCTATGTATAAAATTAGTGCAATAAAGAGTTTTATTATTATTATTATTCTTTTTATTACTTAAGGAAATTAATCAAAATGATTTTAACTACCTTTTGCCCGCGGCTTCAAGCTTAATATAGGATCGTAATATCATGTCACCTTGTAGACCCAGATGAGATAATAATGAATAGGTTTCACTTGCGGAAAAATATATTCACGTGGGAATTCTCGTTTAGAATAAAAAACCTATGTGTTTTTTAGTTATCCCTGTAGGTTAGGTAGTCAGTCAGTCAGTCAGTGATAGATTTTTTAAAGCACGTTGTTGTTTTTGGTTTTTCTCTAATACAGAAGGAGATACGCAACATGATGCGTGAGATACCAAAAAAAATACTTAATTGCAGTCCCTGTTCACCGCAATGAAGTAATTGAGTGTGTAGGTTTAAAGGTATAAATTATAATTATAATATATGACTTATATAATAATATTACACAATCATGATCAATATTTAGAAAAAAAAATACAAAATGCTACGTACGTGTTGTGTAAAACGAAATACAAAAGCATTTTCTTTATTTGGAAGGTATATTTAGTATTTCAATACTAGGAGTATTCGAAATCATGAGAAAATACCCATTTAAAATATTTGTATTTTATGGTTATTCGACCTGCTGCGAGAGATCTAACCAAAACGAAACGTGACTTTCCTTTTTCACCTTTCCAAGTAATTAAAGGCGCTTTACCATTTTATTAATATTTCTAATTAGATTGTCTGTTCTATTTATAATTTTATTTTAACATGATATTTATTTGTTATCTATTCGTTTTACATGATTTCAAACAAATATTTTTTATCAATAATATGCTTTAGCTTGCGTCAGAACTGGTTATTTTCCTGAATATTATTTTGTTCAGCTTTGCTAGGCTAATTATGTGGAGAAAGATACCGCGCTAGCTTGACGTGCATTGGCAGATGTTGTCAATCTAGTAACTTGTTTGTCAAATGTTTTAAAACATTATTAAATCAGAGCCGCCGAAAAGTTATATAAAAGTAGTTAAGTTATTATCATTTATTGCTATTTATCATTGTCAACAAATGCATATTTATCCATGAAATGCCAGTGCACTCTGACATAACTCAAGTGTTTGAGGGTTTCATACATTTATTTAATTCAATTTAAACTATTCTTATACATAATTAACGGGCATTTTATGAATGATTATGCGTTTTGCAAATTTGGTTAATTGCGCTTTATGATAACCAACACGTTTTAAGCAGCGAAATGTCTGTATTTAAGGATATTAAGTATAATATACTTTGTATGAAAAAAAATCGTATACATGTGTATAACGTCTAACGATTCTAAAATAAAGGCAATGTAGCTTGTCGTTAAACTACTAGCACCTATATAGAAAAAATACAGCAAGCTTCATTCAAGGAACGATAAAATGAAATTAAGCAATTTCCACTTCGCAAAGTGTTATGAAGACCGACATGGACGTTTATGGCTCCAAAGACGCTGCACTAACATAATTATGAATACCGTGCCAAAAGTGGACAAAATACCTTTATTCATTTTCTGCAAAATCTTTCGTACAAATGGTTGATTTTATTTCTTTCTTCTCGCTGCGAAAAAAAGTATATACTGTTATGGAGACCTTAATGTCTCTACCATGTAACCGTTAGGCTTAGCTAACTAAAGCATAGTGAAAAGAGAAATATGAAGAAGAAAATTAAACCTAAATCAATACTATAAAGGTTTTAGGAATAGATAAGGACATTGATTATTCACCCACATACAAACAAATAATTATTAAATATGCTATTAATTTATTGACAATGTTAAACACATGTCAATATATACAAGTAACAGTCGGTTAGAAGTAAGTCAAATTGATTATACTATTTTATTTTTGTCTTAAAGTGTAAAACGTAATTATTTAAATAATATTTTATATAAATAGCTGAAATAGATTGTGATTTGCCAATTCATGTTTATAACATGATGACGATTTATATTTATATTTTTATTATTTACAATAATATATATATTTGTCATATTTAACATAACAGATTTACTGAAGCCTCACTTCCTACATTTTTATTTGCCCCCTTTTTTAAAAAGTTACAATTCTAATAAAAATATTGTATATCAGTAATTATTTTTCTATTACAGAACTTATGACTTTTGACTAGCACATTATATTCCAGCTTTAGGTTTTCTATATTTCTGTGAAACAGAAAAAATAAAGGTAGATTAATTAAGAAATGTAGCCGAATGAAGCTGTGGTTAACAATTCAGGTGACAGTTGTTACAAATTTTGTGTTAGCTGTCACTTATTAAGTTTCAGTATTTACGTAGCTATCATAGTTAATAATATTAAAACTTAATACAAATAGATGATGTAAATATCTTCAGTAGTTTTATTCTACTCCTCTCCTTATAAATGTGAAAGTTTGGATGTTTGAATGTTTGTTTCTCAATCATGCTTCATGCACTGGACGGATCAGGACGAAACTTGGCACATATATGCGATATTTTATATTGGGAAGGGACTCCAATTAGCTCCCGGAATATAAGCTCAAAAGGTTTAAAAGTTCCCACAGGAATAACTATAACCGAGCTTAAACGAACTATAGCTTCAGCTATAGTTTGCAATAGCACACTTCATTTATAAATAAAAACCAAATATAAATAAAAACCTTATTTAGACAACAATTTGAAAGCCTTTTTGTAATTTCTGAAAAAATTACTAAATATTAATTTATAACATGGAATATTTCCACTACAGTAACCATTAAAGCTTTGTAATTAAATGTTGCTCTTTCAGCATCTACAAAGTGTTTTCTTTCGAAAAGAAACTACTTAATTTTCCAATTTCAAACTATGAAATTTATGTTTTTAATAAGTGATAGAGATAAATATTTATATACAAACAACTATTAAAGATTGTAAAAAATGTCAAATAAAAATTTAGCCCAAGACTATCAATTAATCAATTTCTAACTCATATATTAGTTTAAGTCTCTCTGAATGTAAGTTAGTTGTTGATTAACTGCAATTAATGCTACGGAGAAAATCAAGTGAGCTAAATGATATTCTTGAAATAAAACGTGTCTCGATCAAATTTAGTCCGTTCAGAAATGAGCACTCTCATCTCAACTATCAAATGTGTATGAAAGCATTGATGCGTGTAAATGAAGCAAAATAAGTGTGCCAGGCTCAAAGCAAGAACCAAAATTTAGTCTCTGCCTACCCTTTGGGAAACAAGTGTCATTTTATGTATGTATTGTTCAAGGGACGAGATGGACAGACCTAGCCTTCTTTTTATCCCGGAAAATTCAAAATTTCCTGTAGGAATGACTGTGACCAAATTCCTTGTAGACGAACTATAGCTAAAGACAGCTACATTTTGCTGTAAAAAACATTCTTACTACTATAAAATCAAAAAGCCGCGGGTAAAAGCTAGTTCGACAATATAGCTTACATATTTTGATACAGATATGTTGGGATGCAACGATATGTCGTGTGGGCGACATATTAGATTTCACGGCTCAGTGCGTCGGAGCATGATAATAACAGACCACTGAAGTGTGATGTCTACTCGAGATGTTAGCAGACATTATAGGTAGCTAAAAGGCAATGAAAATCTGTAAGAAAGTAATAATTTTAAAGAATTAACTTTCAGTATTTGTTATTTTAGAGATTGACGGGATATATAATTACTTTTAGACATTTTTGCGGGGTGCTCACTGTGATAATATAATAGAAGAATTGAGCTCTAGATATTTCAGTGCCGTTGCAAAGACTATATGACCAAGGCATAGAAGGCCTTAAAAATATCTAATGGAAAGTTTTAGTATTTGCTTATAATCATATGTTATTCATACTTCGTTTTTACTTCATATGTAAATTAATTGATTCTTCTTCTCCTGTGTCGGTCGATCAAGATTATATCAAGAACATATTTTATTGCTCTTCTCCACTTTCCTATGTATGTATAAAATATTACTAAACGAATTAATAATAATTGTTAACATTGTCATTTCTGAACAGTCGTTTAGATTGTGCAACATATTTCATTTGACGTTTTGCAAATTGAATACAAATATGAGTATTGAAGAAATAGGTCGCTATATATATAGTTAAATAGATTTTGGAACTAACTTTAGTCTCTTTTTCCGTTTCCGGTACCGATAAGTATACTAAGTAAACGTATTAAAAGTACACAACTAACTTTACTTTACATCTGGAGGAGTTTGCATTGTTAAATAGTAAAGAAGAGCAATAAAATTACGGTAAGAGATGTAAATTGTTCTTTACTGTTATTCTTATAATATTTAAAGCAATTTATTTAATAACCATCAATCAATTATTCATTTGTACGCTGATTAAAATGCCACGTCATAGCTGCACACATAACTCCCTTGTAACATCTTCAAATTAACCTATGCCTTAAAAAAAAAATATTTGATTCTGATCGTTTTTGGTAGATTTTTTTAAATTTGACTAACATAACGTTACAACATATGATTATAACATAATATAAGATATTAGGATATACACAATAACAAAGAAAACTTCCTACGTAGATAACGATTTGAAACCATCTTTACATTGCCTTTGTATTTTGGTAACCAAAACTTCTGAAAATATAATTTAAATTACTACAGTGTAGCAAGCATCTCTAAAATTAAACGTTTTCACTACAACAGCTGCTCAAAGTTACTTTATAATAAAATGTTCCACTTTCAGTATCTACAAAGTGTTTTCTGTTGATGAGAACTTCTCGAGCAGAACATTCGAAACAGTAATTTCTAGGAACGCTATTGATAGTGTTGTTAGATATTTGAATCCTTTTTAATATTACTTAAATGGATTCTCCAAAGAATTGTTACAGATTTTTTTTATTAAAATTTATATTAATAATACAATAAAATCAATTTAATCAAAGATTTCGTATTTATAAGATTTTTTAATTTTTAAAACTGTTTAATATAACACTGTTTATTTTAACTCATTAAAACTTGTATTTTTGTAATTGCGTTACATTATAATTGAAACCAATCATGGTTATTGACGGTTTAACTTTTAACTTTGTTATAACTATTTTTTTTTACAACATATATATACAATTAGGTATTAACTTTCAAATATCTTCATGATTTTTGCCCCTGAACGTAACTAGTGGCTGGACACACACCTACCTCAATCATCACCCTTCGTTATGTGAGTTAGCCTATTTTTACCTACCGCTTAAGTCCTGCGTGTTGAACTACTAGATAACCGCGACTTTGTCTTTGTCATGTTCAAAATCCGCATTGATATTCACCTCTTTCATGAAGTTGGAATAACCTTACTGCAGTACATGCCATAGATAGTAATACATTAAAAGTCCTATCACCAACAACAACCGGTAGGTAGTAAAATTTGTCTCATCCATAGTTTCATAGTTTCATATCTAGGGTTGTGGAATGAGCTCCCTGCCAAGGTTTTCTCCAAGGACTACAGTATGGGCTTCTTCAAGAAAGAAGTGATTAGATTTCTGAAGGGTCGGCAAACGCGCGAATGATATCCCTGGTGTTGCAAGCGTCCATAGGCTACGGTGACCACTTACTATCAGGCGGACCGTGTGCTTGTTTGCCACCTTAGTGGTATATAAAAAAAAAAAAGGTCTACTTGTTGGGATATTTATTTAAGTTTTCAAACATCTTACTAATGTCTTTTAGCGATTCTGCCATGGCTGCAATGGCAAATTGAAGAAGAGTATATGTTTTGCCTTTCTAGAAGTTTAAGGAAAACGATTGTGGAGTTTGAATTTGGAGTTCGTGCAGTTGTCAGACGGAGCTTTGAATTTATCAAATAACGTTTCCCGATTTTAATGCTAATCAAAATCTTTAAACAACGTCTCAACCTTATTATTTAGATAAGCCGTAGTTGCTTCGTAACCTTGTGTTGCCTTTAGAGAATACCAAAAAATTACAAGTCTTGTATAATAACGTCGTACGATGGTCATAGTCACAGTTTACGTAAACCATATATATATAAAAATATTATAAATGCAAAAGTAACTCTGCCTGTCTGTCTGTTACCTCTTCTCGTTAAAACCGCTGTACCGATTAACATGTAATTTGGCATGGAGATATTTTGAGACCCGTAAAAGAACATAGGGTACTTGGAAACGCCAAGTGTCAGTAGGTTTTTGTTCTATAACTGAGAAGTTGCCTTTGAAATCCTACACCAATACCCGAAATTAGGGCGGGCTCGAGCAAGAGCTAGTGGTCTATATTTTTGTGGAGTAACATTCGAAAGAGTCAATGATTTGAGATTTAGTATTTTTTACATCGTTTGAATAACCAAATACAACATTTATCTGCACTGTGGCAAATTCTATACAAAACAAACCTTCACATTCGTGACGTTGAAACAGTTCGACATACAGAAAGACAAACAGACCCGCATGTATAATATGGATAAAAAACTCCCATTGTTTCCTAGCACAGTACATATACAAATAAATACTCTTTCTTTTGTAATTATAATAGACAAAATGATGCGGAGAACTTTAGTATAATGGGTGTGTTGATTTCCTTCCAGTCTCATTCGAATACAGCTTTGTGTTTTGGTGGCGGAAAAACAAAGTACGCGTAATTAAGAGCTTATGCTAATTGAAGCGCTTACTGCAGACTTCTTTGTAAGGTATTGTGGTGAACACAACACTTTACTCGTGTGAATTTTCTTTACAGTGATTTAATTTAATGGGTAAAAGTGTCTAGAGTATAATTATACATTAAATGTGTTTGAATAATATTTTCAGGGCTATGAACTGTTTTAAACTATACTTATAGATAAAAAAAAATATTTAACTCATATTCAAATGGCTTATTTTTTAAAAACAGGATATTATACCTATGACTTTTTTAAAGTCAGTAAACTTGAAGTTACTTTTATTGCTGTTTACCGTTTTGAAGAAACTCTCCAGCAGTCGCTCAAGTAAATTATGTTTACATAAATTTATTTAAAACGGCTTTTTTATCATCAACGTAAGGTATGATAAGCTTCAGCTTTTTGTGACAAGTTTCCTTTTTATAGATTTTTTTAATTTTTTTTACATTTAATTTCCATACTTTTGCAGGGGTTTTATTGTGGAAACGGACACATTGTATAGAGAGCCTCACTGAAACTTTGTGTCTAGGGTAAGATATTTTTCACGTGGCTCTGGTAAAAAGCTTCATTCAGGATTAGACACTTAATGTCTTAAATCTTCTTGTGTTAAAGAAATATCTTCGTAACTCGTTTAAAAAAAAAAGTACAATGACTGGCCAGAAACAAATTTCGGGACAAATACTTAACATTGTTAATTTTAATTAAGAATATAACTACATAGCAATTTTCCATTTTTAAGTGAGTTTTTATGAATTATTAGTATTATTAAAAGTTTATACAGCTAACTTAAAAAATATCATACGTTGTTTTGATAGCCATGACAGAGGTTGTAGTAGGTACAATTCCGAACGCAACCTCAATAAAAAAAAAAGTGAAATGGCGGCAAGCTAGTTTTTTGAACATAATTCTGTTTTGTTTGAAAAATGAGCGATACAAGCTACGAAGATATTTCTCTGACACCAGAAAATTAAGACAACAAGTCTCCAATGCCGAACTTAACTTTTTACCAGAAAAGTCACGTGAAAATTTTTTTCTCACTGGTAGAGGTGAAAAGTTGTATGTTGGACGCGTGAGCAAATTTTTTCGGTCTCGTGCCTTTAAATCCCTCGCTATGCTCAGGTCGGCACTTCTACAAAAAACGCTTTTGCTCACTTGTATAACAAATAACTATTGTAACCGAGTGAAACATACATACTTTTTAACCCCCTCTTTGAAAATAGAAACAATAGGTGCTTTTAGACACAACTCATAAAAAAATATTAATGAAAACATGTACTTATCTAATGTTTAAAGTAAAAGAATTTATTAAAAAATTATATTTACATTTGAAACATTTTGAGTAATTTTGACAGTTCTAAAATGTTATAATTAATCAACTATTGTTGAAAAGAGTAGAGAACAAGGACGCAGTTTGCATTTTTTTTATCAGAAATTGTTCGAAATTAATTATTACCCGCTTCGGGAGCGGGAGCAATCACGCATTTTGCTTTTGCCTTATGGTAAACCGATTAACGTTTTTCGAATAGATGGTATGAAAAATATGTGTAAGTATGTTTGTTTGTTTGACGCATAAACTAAATTGAGCTGATTTGTGAGACAAAGATTGAAAGGAAAGAGAAGGACATAGGCTACTTTCTAACCCAAAAAAATTAAGTGTACCCAAGGAATAACTCCTTATGGACGAACTTTAGCTATAGAAAACTCTCTATAATCAATGATTTTTCGTAGAAGTCCCACGTCGATAACCAAGTTTAGTGCTAACGACACCGCGGGCAAAAGCTTAAGTATCGCGCTTTTATACCTACTCTTAGAGCTGAAATATTTTGACGTGACAACGTCTTATAAATTGGTTTGCCGGGTGACACTTCAAGAAACTGCGTTACGCTCCGCTCACGTTATGCGCTCACAATGAGAGCGAGTGAGAGGCACGCGGCATGGTTAGCCCGCCTAAGAGCGAGAGAGACAGACATAAAAAGTGAAAGGCACAAGTTGTCACGATTCCGGACGGTTGTCCGACACTAATTTTTTTGGAAATCATTAGCATTTCGCACAGCATTTTAAAACTACAAGCGTATTATATAATATAACAGGCAATCTTTCTCGTAACTGCTATTATAATTCTCCTTGCTATTTTATATTGTTTATGTGAAGCGTACTACACTGCTGCGCTGGTAAGAAGCGATAAACGGCTTTCAGCTCGGTTACGGCGCAAGGAAAAACAATTTAGATAATGTAACAAAACTAGTAGACATGGATTTTCTACGATATAGTATCATTTAACTTATATGCTTTCTACAAAATATATTTTTGGACAATGTCATAAATACGTATTGTTCAAAAATGGCCCAATAGAAAATCTAAAGTGCATGCAAGCAATACTAATTTTAAAACATAAAGCGACTGTCGTTTTTAGATTGGCAAATGGCAAAAACCAAATGGATTTTATCCTGTAATATTTGTAGAGTAGTAGGTACAACCATTATGGCAGTTAGCAGTACTGCCGTAACTAGCATTAAAATCGATGTGTTCTGTAGGTTATTCTTGTTATTTTAAGAAATCGGGAACTCGTTTCAATTTTCTTGTTTACTTTGGGTTTTTCCAATAATTACGTTATTCGAACGTGATTTTAACAGTAACTGATATAATGTGTATATATGTGCTGTATATATATATGTATATATATATATATATATATATATCTATATATATATATATAAAAACAATAATAAAATGTTAGTTACACGCTTACGGACTACTTGTTATTATAAACCTAGTTACTTTGTACATAGTTTGTTGGGCCACGTCGCGATTCTCAGTACCTGGTCGGATTACAGGTTAAAACGTACAGACGGTTTTACAATGCGTCCAGATTTTGTCTGTCTGAGAATTGACGACCTTGCTGCGGGTGAGTTGCTGGGTGTATGGATGGCGGCGCTTGGCGCTGGCCGGTCGCTACTACCTGAAGTCGGCCGGTTTTAGCCTATCTATCGATATCCTTTGTGGCCTAAATCGATTAAATCAACTTTTTTCACTCCTTTGTATAACTCTGAAGGGACCTTGGTAGGGTGTTTGTAGTGACTTTCTGACTGAGTCCGTTCGGAAGAGAAAACGTGTGTACATGTATGTAGGTCTGTATGTACGAATATTGTCCTTGAGTCTGTGTTTCTTGTGTGTTTGGGTTTGAAATTTCCTATTGTTTGGCGTAATTTAAGTAAAAATTCGTGTGAGTCTCCTACGTTCTTTCTTAAATTGTCATAAAATTCGCCTGAGAGTCGTAGCGTCTGTTCGTATGTCATTTCAGCAGAGCTTACTTGGTTGTCAGTTTTAGGTTCTGACCTTAGACCGAATAGGACAGTAGGTAGCTGTTCTACCCACGACGTTGTTTTGGATTGCAGTCTAGCGATGAAATCTTTCCGCTGTTGAATTGCTTTGGGGGTGATAGCTCGTTGTTCGTATTCTTCCAACCCCTAAGTAGGCCATAAGTTCTCTGAAAAGAGAACTATCAAACTGTGTACCTTGATCCGTGGTGATCTTAACCGGGCAACCAAAGCGTGTGACCCAGCCTTCGTACACAATTTTTGCAATCGTTTTTGCGAAAATATCTTTAATAGGGAAAGCCTCAGGCCATCCCGTGGCGCGATTGACCATTGTGACGCAATACCTATAGCCTTCCGGTGACGTTGGTAGTGGCCCTACTATGTCCAGGTGGACATGTTCAAAACGATTACACGGAAAAATACCTAATTTTGACACTGTATGTCGGTGTACTTTTGACTTTTGGCAAGGAATGCAGGTTTTGGCAAAGTTTCCTACATCTACATTTATCCTAGGCCAGAAATATCTGTCTGCTATCATCCTACGTGAAGTGCGGATGCCTGAATGGCTCAGGTTGTTAATTAGGTCAAAGGCTGACCTCCTGAAAGTTTAAGGGAGATAAGGTCTCGGTGTGTTACGTGAAACCTCGCGATAGATTTCTACGTTGGTGCCTGGGATGAAAACTTTCTCGATCTTGGCAGAGGTTTTTGAGTTCAGTAGTTTTTGTAACTCGAGGTCAAGGCCTTGTGCCTTGGGTAGTTCCTGGAAATCGATGTTCGACGCGTTGATGCTGTCTATTTCGACCCTGGAAGGGCTGTCTGCTGGAAGATTGTTCTCAGCGCTAATGTGGCGGATATCTGTTGTGAATTCACTTAAATACATGAGTTGTCTTGTCCGTCTAGGTGAGTCCTTATCACTTGGCTTCTTGGAGAAAGCATACATTAGTGGTTTTTGGTCGGTATAAATCGTAAAAACGCGATCTTCGATCATATACCTAAAGTATTCCACTGCTGAATATATGGCTAATAACTCCCTATCGTACGTGCTGTACTTTTGTTGAGCCTCAGAAATCCGCTTTGAGAAATAGCCTAAAGGTGTAATCTTACCTTTTTGCTCCATATTCAGCACGGCGCCCACACACGTGCCTGACGCACCGGCCATAATCGCTAGCTACGCGTTCGGTGTCGGACAGCGTAGCGTCGCAGCGTTTTGCAATCGCACTTTGCACTCGGCGAATGCTGACTCGGTTTCTGGGTGTGGGTTTTATCTATGCGATGGGTGTGCGGTCTCGTTTCTTGGATTTGTGCAAGTACCTATTGAGCGGAGCTTGAATTTCTGCTGCTTTGGGAATATGGGCTCTATAAAAATTGGTCATGCCTAAAAATCGACGTAGTTGTTTTATGTTCTGAGGTTTCGGAAAATCGTTAATAGCCTTAGTTTTTGCTTCTAAGGGTTTGATGCCTACGGGAAGATACGTCGTAGCCTAGAAATTCTACGGAACCTTTGCCAAAAATGCTTGAAGGTGTTTTTCGTGAGACGCGTGATCTTCTAATGCAATTAGGATGTCGTCGACATAGCAGAACAGAAAATCGGTGCTAGAAATCAATTAACCCTTTTGATTGGGTACTTGAATGTTACGGAGCATGGTGTCGTTCATGAAACCCTGAAAGGCTTGGCTGGCGTTTTTCATGCCAAAATTTAGACGGGAAAAAGAATAAAGGGACCATGGTGTCGTAATACATGTTTTTTCGATGTCTGACGGAAAGATCCTAATATTATGATATGCCCTATTGAAATCGATTTTGGTGAAAATTTTCTTGCCAGACAACATGTATGTAAAATCTTGCAACCGTGGTATGGGATATGGGTTGGCTTAGTTCAGTTCATTGCGAGATAGTCGCCACAAGGTCGAAGTACCCCGTGTTTTTGGGAACAAAGTGTAGAGGGCTCGCCCACTGGCTGGTTGCTGGTTCGCAAATTCCCATTTCCTGTATGATTCTAAATTCCTCTTTTACTTTTATATACCTCGGGCAAATACTGGTGGGCCAGTAGTCTCGATGTGATGGAAAACATCGTTAGGCGGAATCTCTTTAAATTACATGGGTTTGGTGATGTGTGGGAATTGCGTGAGTAGCTCATGGTAGGCGTAAGGCTTATCGATAGTGTTCAACGATGCGGTGCCGCATCTCACAAGCGGACAGTGGATGATTAAGTCTGTGACGCAATCAATTAACCTTCGCTTACTTAAGTCTACTAATAATCTATGGTTACTGAGAAAGTCAGCCCCAAGGATGGGGCTGCCCTGCTTCACTTCCGCGATGGCGAAATTCCAAGTGAATGGTCTGCGGAGATTTAAATTTAAAGTTATTAATTTCGTACCATAGGTTTTTATTTCAGTGCCGTTGACGGCGTAAAGTTTGTACAGGCTGAGCCTTAGGTCGTTGCACACTAACCTGTACCTATTGGGCAAGACTGAGTTACACGACCCAGTGTCGACGAGGTACCTCAGTCCTGACTTCACGTCTCGAACGGTGAGGCGTCTGGTCATCGGGGACGTGCAGTCATCCGCTGTGGACTGCACGGCTGCTAGTTTTCAGGGAGCTGCATACGCGCCTCAGCTGCGGCTGCTGGCTGCTGGAAGCCCTGATGTTTGTCCAATTGCACGTCTGGCGGCAATAGCGTGCATCAGCGCCGTACTTGTGATGTATGGAGCACAGGCCGTTGCGGTTTTGCTGCTCTCGGTCCCTCGAGTGGCTGTCTCCTATTCTCGGTTGCCAATCTTGTCGCCTGTGTTGATGACTTCCTCTGGAGCTTAATCTTGACCTGCTGTTCTGCTCAAGTTTTTTAGTCTTGCGCTGATTTTGTTTAGCTCTGTTTTGATTGCAGTGGTATCTAGCGTGGCGCTGCTGGGTGTACTTGTAGGCGTTCTGATGTCGGTAATTTCTGCCGAGCTGGTTGCCTCTACTATCTAATCGGCTACCATAGCCTTTTGGTTTAGGTATGTGTCTTCCATGACTGCGTGCTCCTCTTGTTGCTTTTGGCATATGATTTTGCCACAGTACCTTCAACTTACTGTCGTTGATTTTGTCTCGAGCTAGGTCCTTCATATAGCGCAGTAATTATGAAGGCTTACGGTCTCCTAAGTCCATTTTTCCGATCAGCTTCTGGATTTTTCTACTTTCTGTCTCTTCGTAAATTTCAAGGAGTTTATTCTTTATTATCTGGTACTTTTGTGATTCTGGCGGGTTTGCCAGAATGTCGACTATTTGGCTAATCGCTTCCTTCCCTAATTTGGACACTACGATGTTGTACTTTGTCGTGTCTGACACCTTTTGAGGGTTTAAAATTGCCTCTAATTGTATAAACCAGACCCTTGGTTGGTCTGCCCAAAAGTCGGGGTTTCTTGAGGTTACTGATATCTGTGCTATGTCCATTTTTTATTCTTCTTGGCTTCTCATGTTACTTCACTTCGCGTGGCAATACTCGCGTCGCGTCGGTGAGATAAACGAACGGAAATGTCTAAGGAATAACGAAGTAGCACACTCAATAGGCGTGGAGAAAAAAATTGTAAAAGGAAGTTTGTAAAAAATGTTTGATAAGAATTAAAAAGTTTGGGAACCTGGGTACTAGTCCTGATATTGAGTGCACCGCTGTGTGCGCTGTCCGTAGAAAAGTTTCAGTTTAACACCAGGCCACTTAAAAATATAACGACGATTATCTCTTCTGACTTCTGATTTCGAGGTTGCCCCTATTTTGTTCCGTCACGTCGGGTTCACCAATTTAGCTGCTTTCGTGGTGTTGTCAATTAGTTATTTAGTGAAGCTAAGGTGTTGTGACTTGGTGAAGGTAATTAAATAAAAAGGGTTCACTTGAGGTAATTGGATTTTATTTTGCTATAGGCAAAAATGGAAATGAGGTTACAAGTTCAGCTTAGATCTGGGAAGCTAGTACCCAGTACGGATGCGCGGCGGTGACTGGCGTCACGAGCTAGCGGTCTTAGCGAGGTGCGGGACTCAGTGCTATGTCAGCACAATTGCTTGTATAGCGATGTCGCTATAGAACTATCTACGCATAATAAGTTTTTACAGAACCCTCAGTGCGCGAATTGGACTTGCGCTTGGCCAGTTTTTTCCTACATTAAATGTCAGGCAGGCAAGAACCCGTGTAAAAGGGGAGAAGTTCGATTTTGTACAATTCAGACTTTTGTAATACCCTATATACAAAGCTTCAGTGGGGGCCCACTATACAATGTTTCCGTTTTAACATTAAAATCCCTGCAAAAGTGTGTAAATTAAATGTAAAAAAAAATCTATAAAACGGACACTTGTCACAAAAGCTGAAGCTTATTGTGATAAATGATACCTTGATGATAAAAATCGGTTCGGCAGCAAGTACCGTACAAGCAACTTCTCTTAGGATTTTTTTTTAAAATTCCAATAAAAAATGAACCGCTGGACCGTTTTTTTTCAGACTCTTTTCAGATCTAAGTCATGACGTGGCGTATCGATTGATATGGTCATCAAACAATTCGGTCCAGTATTTTTGAGAAAACCGAGCAGAAAAAAAGTACACATACATACACACACACAGACATCACTCTAAAAATGATTGCAAATGATTCTCCGAGTCATGAAACGTAAAGAAAACACAAAAATATCGTTTTCGATTTTCGGACCTATTACAATAACTTCCCAAAAGAAGTTAAAAATTCCGTTTTAAATAAATTTATGTAAACATGATTTACTTGAGCTACTGCTGGAGAGCTTTTTCAAAACGGTAAATAGTAATATTAGTAACTTATTGTTTATTAACTTCAAAAAAGTGATAGGTATAATATCCTGTTTTTGAGATAAGATATAAGATAAGAGATATTATCAGCAATTTGCATTTGAGTTAAATATTAATTAAATTTATAAGTTCAATTCAAAACAGTTGATAGCTCGGAATAGGTACATGAAAAAGTTATACAAATACTGTATCATACAGATAGATAATTATTCATAATTTAGCTCCAGACACTAAACTTAAATCTTTTAGAAACAGTGCTTTCATATTTCACGTCTAGGTGTGGCTAAGTCGGTAAGAAATAGTTAAGCAAAAACCCTTACGAGATACGCTACAGCTTAAATAATGAGTTTGCAGACTTATAACTGGCTTGCATTTGGAAACTGTCTGAGTTTTGCGATAATGTAACTGTAAGGGAGAAGAAAATGTGGTATTATATCTTGACATGCTATTGAAATAAAAAAGAAATGTTACTTACTAACTAATAAAATTAACTCATCCTTAAAACTATTACTAAATTATAAAAACGTTAGAATGTAATCAGAAGCTCTTAAACCATTAGGATTATCTTAAATGACTGTAAAGAAAATCCACACGAGTAAAGTTTTGTGTTCTCAACAGTAGCTTACACAAAGAAGTCTGCAGTAAGCGCTTCAATTAGCATAAGCTCTTAATTACGCGTACTTTGTTTTTCCGCCACCAAAACACAAAGCTGTATTCGAATGAGACTGGAAGAAAACAACACAACCATTATACTGTAGTCCTTTCCATCATTTTGTCTAATATAATTTTAAAAGAAAAATCTTTCTATATGTATTTGTACATGTACTGTGCCATTTGTGAACCATCTGTGAAACAATTCAAGCGATTTATCTAAATCATAAATGCGAAAGTCTTTTTGTCTTTCTGTCTGTCTTATTGTTTCCACATAAAGCTTCACGAATTTGAAGGTTTGTTTTGTATACAATTTGCGAAAGCGCAGACAAAAAGTTATATTTGGTTATACAAACGATGTGAAAAATATTAAATCTCAAATCGTTGGCTCTCTTGAATGTAACTCCACAAAAATATAATCCACTAGCTTTTGTTTGAGGTGCCACCCGCCCTAAATTCCTGTTTTAGTGTAGGATTTCAACGGCAACTCCTCAATTATAAAAACAATCGACTGACACTTGGCGTTCCCAAGTACCCTGTGTCCTTTCCCGGCACTTAAACTATCTTATTTCATCTTAATCGGTACAGCGATTTATACGAGAAGAGGTAAGAGGCAGACAGGCAGAGTTACTTTTGCATTTATAATATTTTTATATATATATGGTTTACGCAAACTGTGACTATGACCATCTTACGACGTTGTTATACAAGACTTGTAATTTTTTGGTATTCTCTAAAGGTATGTGTTACCTTACGAAGCAACTACGGCTTTATTAGCCTTAAAATCGGGAAACGTAATTTGATAAAGCTCCGTCTGAAGATTGCCTATATACAGAACTCCAAATATGTTTCAACAAAAACTTCACAATCGTTTTCAGTGCCTATAAAATAAATGATTTATATGAAAGGATATGTATGTATGTCTTTGAAACGGTTCACTCCCCGTCGAACATCCTTGAACTCCTAGAAGGGCAAACCATAAACTCTTCTTTTATTTGCCATTGTAGGTATAGCAGAATTGCTGGAAGACAATATCCCAACATGTACACCTGAATATGATACTATGAATAAGACAAATTTTCTGATCAATTTGCTGTTCGCACCACTATCGGTTGTTGTCGGTAACACTACTTTCGATGAAATAGTATAATAAATAAATAAATATTTTTGGACACTACACACAGCGCCGTCTAGCCCGAAAGTAAGCAAAGCTTGTGTTATGGGTACCAGACAACGGATATAAATACATATATATGTTACTTTTTTTTGTAAATACATACACATCATACATAAGTACACTCACACACACAAACATAAATGTTTACAACATAAATGTTTGTCCAGTGCGGGAATTGAACCCACCCTCTGCACGGCAGTCCATCACACTAGGCTGCGAGGGAGGAAGTATATCATAACTTTGACGATTCAAAAGTGATTGTAAAACAAATAATAATCTAAAATCTGACAAATACGATACCTTCGATAAAATTTATTTTATTTTATTATTTATATTAATTTTAATGAAAAAAATATTTGTAAAAATTCTTTGGAGAAACAATTTAAGTAATATTGAAAAGGTTTCAAGTTTTCTTACAACGTTTTGTAAAGCATTCCTAGAAAATACTGTTTCGAAAGTTCTGCTCAAAAAGTTCTCATCTACAGAAAACACTTTGTAGATACTGAAAGTGGAACATTTTATTATAAAGTAACTTTGAGCATCTGCTGTAGTGGAAATGTTTCAGTTTAGAGACGCTACGCTGTAGTAATTTAAATTATATTTTCAGAAGTTTTAGTTACCAATCTACAAAGGCAAAGTAAAGATGGTTTCAAATCGTTATCTACGAAGGAAGTTTTTTTTGTTTTTGTGTAAATCCTTATATCTTACATTGTGTTATAATCATATGTTGTAACATTATGTTAGGCAATTTAAAAATCGACATTTAGGAAAAATATTTAAAAAAATCTTTATAAAATAATTAGAATTAGTATTTTTATTTCTAAGCTTCTATGGCTTACTTACCCTATAAAGGGTATCAATAGATTTGTACATGTTACAAGGGAGTAATGTGTGTAGCTATGCTCTGACGTTTTCAACAGCGTACAAATAAATTAATGGTTTATTGTGGTTCAGTAAACTGATATAAATATATTAGGTTTTAAAAATAACAGTATAGAACAATTTATATCTCTTACCATAATTTTGTTGCTCTTCTTTGCCATTTAACACTGCAAACATTTTAAGATGTGAAGTAAAGTTAGTTGTGTACTTTCAATACGTTTACTTAGTATACTTATCGGTACCGGAAACGGAAAGAGAGACTAAAGATAGTTCCAATATCTATTTAACTATATAGCGCCCTATTTATTTAATACTCATATTCGTACTCAATTTGCAAATCGACAAATCAAATAAGTTACACAATCTAAGTGACTGTTAAGAAAGGACAATGTTAACATTTAATATTAATTCATTTAATAATATTTTATACATACTTAGAAAGGTGGAGAATTGCAATTGAATATGTCCTTGCACCTATAGTCTTGATCGACTGACACAGGAGTAGAAGAATCAATTAATTTACATCTGGAGTAGAAACGAAGTATGGATAACATATGATAAAATGGTATATAATATGGTAAATACTAAAAAATTCCATTAGACATTTTTTAAGGGCTTCTATGCATGGATCATAGTGTTTGCAACGGCACTGACATATCTAGAGGTCAAATCTTCTATAAAATAAAAATGTCTAAACGTAATAATATGAACCGTGAATATTTAAAATAACAAATACTGATAAGTAAATTCCTTAAAATTATTACTTTCTTACAGATTTTCATTGTCTTTTAGCTAACTATAATGTCTGCTAACATCTGGAGTAGACATCACACTTCAGTGGTCTGTTATTATCATGCTCTGAGTCGACGCACTGGGCCGTGAAATTTAATATGTCGCCCACACGACATATCGTTGCATTCCAACATATTTGTATCAAATTATGTAAGCTATATTATCGAACTAACTTTTTCCCGCGGCTCTTAAATTTTATAGTAGTAAGAAAGTTTCCTAAAAAATGTAGCTGCCTTTAGCAATAGTTCGTCTACGAGGAAATTTTGAATTTTCCGGGTTAAAACGATGGATAAGTTTGTCCATCTCGTCCCTTCAACAATACATACATGAAATGACACTTATTTCCCAGAGGGGTAGGCAGAGACTAAAGACTAGTTCTTGCTACGATCCTGGAACACTTTTTCTGCTTCATTTACACGCATCAATGCTTTCATACACATTCGATGGTTGAGATAAGAGTGCTCTTTTCTTAACGGACTAATTTTGATCGAGACTCGATTCAAATCAACAATATCTGTGCCAAAATTTAGCTCCATTGATTTCTCCGTAGCATTCATTGCAGTTAAGCAATAACTAACTAACATACAGATAGATCAGACCTTAAGTAATATTACTAAGTAGAGTTATTTTAATAGAATCTGTCATTTGTTAAAAGTAAAATAAAATGCCAAAATGAAATTCACACACTTTAAATACATAAATGTTTACTTCAGATTGTGGTTCATAATGTGTTAGTGACAAAAACACTTGAATACATATTTTTAGGGTTCCGTACCTCGAAAGGAAAAAACGGAACCCTTATAGGATCACTTTGTTGTCCGCCCGTCTGTCCGTCTGTAAAGACCCTTTTTCTAAGGAACGAGTGGAGTGGAGAACAAATTTAAATCAGATACTCAAGTCTATTGTCCCTTGCATCTGTGAAAACATCAAACTTCTAAGCCAACGCAATCAAAAGATACAGCCGTTTATGCCGCAAATTTTCGAAACTCGCATTTCATGCGAATCAAAACCTACACGGTACTACCCGTGAAGTCAGAATCTCTCAGACATCTATTTGAATAAATATTTTTTGATTTGATTACAAATATAAATAAATATAAACGATACAATTATAAATATAAATCATTATCATGTTATAAACTTGAATTGACAATCACAATCTATTTCAGATATTTATATAAAATATTATTATAATAATTACGTTTTAGTCTTTGAGACAAAATAAAATATAGTAGAATCAATTTGAATCTCTTTTAACCGACTGTAACTTATATATATTTACATGTATTAAACATTGGCTATACATTTAAAGCATATTTCATTATAATTTGTTTGTATGTATGTAAAAGTATGTGGGTGATTTACCAATGGCCTTTTCTATTCCTAAAACCTTTATAGTATTGCTTTAGGTATAATTTAATTGTTTTTCATATTTAGTTTGCACTTTATTTTTTAGTTAGCTAAGCCTAACGGTTACATGGTTGAGAATGCAGGATGATAATAAGCTCTCCATAACAGTATAAACTTTCATTTGCGCAGCATGAATAAAGAAATAATATAAACCATCTGAATCAAAGAGTGCAGAAAATTAATAAAGGTATTTTTCCACTTTTGGCACGGTGAATGAAGGTAGCTGTATTTTATCTATATTGTTTCTCGTAATTCAACGACAAGTTATATTGCCTTTAATTTTAGCATCGTTAGGGAGGTGTATCTAAATATATTTTCTTCATACAAACAATACTATACTTAATATCCTTAAATACAGACATTTAGCTGCTTAAAAAGTGTTGATCATTATCATAAAGCGCTATTAACTAAAGTCGCAAAGTGCTTAATAATCCATAAAATGCTAGTTAATTATTAATAAAAATTGTTTTGATTGAATTAAATAAATATATAA
This sequence comes from Apoda limacodes, assembly GCA_946406115.1. Lineage (NCBI taxonomy): Eukaryota > Metazoa > Arthropoda > Insecta > Lepidoptera > Limacodidae > Apoda > Apoda limacodes. The sequence continues at coordinate 41,290,735 of OX291541.1, forward strand.
AATCATAAAAAACTTAAGTTATGTCGTAGTTCACTGCATCAACATTTTTGCCTGAACTAGAAATGGTTAACTCCCACTGTTTTCGCGTTTCAGTGTCTAACTTTTAATGTAACTATATGTATGACCATGATATCCTATGTAGTCACGTCAATTTTTAAATTCCCTAAGGCACTAAGAAAATCCGTGGTAGTGTCTAACAAATATTTTATTGCAGACTCAGATTCTACATTGATGCGTCGCTGTCCAAATAAACGCTTTAGGATACAATTTATTGTTGTATCGTTTTTCAAATTGAGACCAACACTGAATGTAATTAGAATCAGTAATAGGTGTATGTCGGATCAACAACTCTGCCTCACCCGTGAGATGACATTATCCAGTGAACAATTTGTATGTAATAAGGAATTGGAATGGAAATCTTTAGTAATTTCACGATCAAAGCTGATTTTTTGTCGATCGTGCTACTAAATTCGGATTTTTTGCAGACGTTTGTTTAGATACAGTTTTCAAATGTGTCTAAAACATAATATAACTCCTCTGTTTGGTCATACATATCATTCTTTACATAAATTGAACTATTCAATTCTTCTGGTTTCAAAATTTGATACAATTTAATATTGTTTGTCCTAAATAAAATCCAATCTTTTTCTAAATTTTCATGTCTTTACTCAATATATTCTACAGAAATTCTTATAAAGAAATATCTTTAGGAGATTTTTCAATAGATCAAGATCTTTTTGAACATAACAGATTCCATATTTAAAACAACTCATGAATATTTACTTCAATATCATAAATGTATAGAGGTTGATATTTGCTATAAAATAAAATTCGAACTGAAATTGTACTAACAGTTAAACGTCACTCACACACAAATAATATATCACCCTTTTATGACGTCTCCACGCACAGCAACTTCTCGGCACTGATGTTGGTTTTCTTTTGTAAATAATTTAGTCTGCGATGTTGATCTCCCCACTCGTAGACAGTGCACCAGGCACCGGCTGTTCGATGCTTTGTCAGGCCTCGCCGATCTTTCCACTCCTCCTCGTTGTGAGTATTCTTCCCAAGCACCTTCCTATATCTTGGCACAACGATCCGCTGCCAGTACAGGCTTGCAGTCAGCAGACTGTAGTTCAGCTCTAACGGACGTAATGAACACGACCCTTTTGGTCTATTAAAATACTGAAGGATTAACTTACTGCACTCGGCACTCACACTTAAATAAAACTGTTTGGTATTTGTACTCAGGAATAAAGGCATATAATCAAAAACTATATCGGCGCATCTACAAGAGCTGCTTCACGTCGCGCAACGTCGCGTCTTGTCGCGTTGCGTCTCGGTATGAGCCGACCCTAAGATAAACAGATAAATTAAAAAAACGTGAAGTAGCGTTTCTATCTTATAAGGACAACACGTAGATAGTAATGATAATGTAAAAGAACTAAGATCAATTAGTTCTAGGTACATTTTATACATACAAGTCTTTAACATTTAGCGACATCTACAAGTTACTTTGATACCCAAGAAGTAATATATTCTTAAACAACAACTAACAATTTCATATAAGCAGGTAATTTTATATTAATAATAAAATGAATAATAAATAAATAAATAATATTTTTTTTCAGACAATGTCCATAAATTTTTAGGTTGTGACAAAAATACTTATTCCTATGTTAGTAAATAACAGTAGTTTTTTCTTTCTTTTTACCAGTGTTTTTAGTTGTACCAGTGACTATTTCCACCAAATGCTTTGATATTGGACGTTGAATTTGTTCAAAATTTTTAATTCTCCATGTAGGTACATTTTATTAGTTGGTCGACTATTACTCGCTGATTTATAAAGCATACTAAGCTGTGATCGTTTTTCGTTTTCGTTAGCTATATATACTATTGTCGTGAATTCTTTAACATATCCAAAAACAACTATTTAGCATTTAGGGAAGAGAGGCACTTGTCTTGAACAAAAATTACCTTTTAAGGTTTTATACATCGCAAAAGGATCTCTGAATCGGAAAATGGTTTTTACACACCAGAAATATTTAGAACGCTGAGAGAACGACCTGTCCAACGACATCTGGCCTTTATCACACTTATAACTTAAGAAACCGCAAAAAAAAACTCTCCGTCTCTCTCATTAATTTCATCAAAATCGGTTCAGCGGTTTAGCCATATAAATAGACATACGGACAGAGACGCTTTTGAATTAATATCTAATATTAGCATTAAATAGAAGGTTAGGATTAATAGAATAGTTAGTAGGAGAAGTATTAAATAGGATGTCCTTGCGTGTCATGTAAACACTGGTAAATTTTCAAAATACAAAGTGTAACTAAGTTAATTAACTGTATCTCGAGAACAGCCTTTGAGGCTAAATGAGTTTCCCCTTTTGTGTGGATGATTGAATTAATTTTGGTCCTTATGTTTTTGAAATCCTAGAGAAAATCTTAATTTAAGTAAAATAGGAATAAAGACACAATTGCTCTTAAAGCAACCTTTGCTGCACCGTTTTCAGCATCTTAATAGTTACCATCATGCAATTGTGCGGTAATAAAAATTAAATTCTATCTTTTTTGCAGTACCCTTATTTTAAGTTGGCTAACCTACTATTATTTTATTTCCAGTACACAACTAGTTAAAAAATAACTGGCACTCAACTCTACAACAAAGAACGTGACAGTAACAAATTGAAAGTTCTCAAAACTTTAATATTGCGGAGCATGACATATGACACATATTTCTACAAAATTACTATTTAGGAGTTGCTTTGTATTCTACAGACGTTACATAATGTTTGTTAGAGATACAGAAAAGAAAGGGTTATCGTTTAGTCGTTTCAGCCGAAAGACGTTCACTGCTGAACGTAGGCCTCTCCCATATGTCTTCACAACGGCCAGTCCTGAGCCGCCCGCGCCCATCCGCTTCCTGCGGCTCTGACCAGATCGTCTGTCCACCTGGTAGGAAGCCGACCCACGTTGCGTCTTCCTATCCGTGTTCGCCACTCGAGAACCTTCCTTCTTCATCGCTTATCGGTCCGACGAGCGATGTGGCCTGTCCATTGCCACTTCAGCTTGCTAACTGTTTGATCTATGTCGGTAACCTTAGTTCTTCGGCGAATATCCTCGTTTCGGATTCTATCGCGCAAAGAAACACCAAGCATAGCTATATATATATATACACACCGGCACAATTAGCGGAACAGAAAAAAAAGTGAGACTATGAGATAATAACGCATATATTTGACGAAAATGTAATTAGACATTCTGGATTTAACCCTTCTTTTTAGCAAGTCCCAGACATGTTCTATCGGATTTATATCGGGGGAATTTGCTGGCCACTGCATCACCGGTATACCTACGTGGCTCAGATATGCCTGTACCGATTGTGCACTATGAGCACGAGCATTATCTTGCATTAGAATAAAGTCGTCACCAATAAATGGGGCAAACGGTACAACATGTTCTTCTAAAATGTCTCTGATGTATCGATCTGCTGTCATGGTCCCTCCTGTGACTATCACTAACTCCGTGCGAGCTCCCAAACATATCCCTCCCCAAACCATAATCGAGCCGCTACCATAAGCCACTGTGTGTTCAAAATTAGACTGTATGTGGCGTTCTCCTTTGCGTCTCCATATTCGCTGTCTCCCATCGATCTGTTTTAAAAGAACTCTGCACTCATCAGTAAAGAGAACCTGCTGCCATTCGTTCAAATCCTTTTTTTGTGTTTCGCTAATTGTGCCGGTGTATATGTATATGTGTATATATATATATATATATATTAGTGATTTAATATATAACAAGGATTATATGTATTGTTAAAATAATATAATTACTTAGACTTATCTTAAACTTTCATATAACGTTTGAAATGCTTTTGTTTTTATTAACACAATTTAGAGACTCCATGTTTTTAGGGCTTTAATTTTTTTAAAAAAGATGCCTTAATGCTCTACTGCACTGTTCATATAAATATAATTATTTCACTTGAAAGAAAAAAAAATAATTAAAAAAGAACGGTATCTTAAAGTTAATAGAAAGCAATAAAATAAAATCAAAAAACTCTTACTAAAAAGTAAATAATTATAATCGGACATTTTACTGCGGGCCTAACATAGAGGTTTTAATACATTAAAAAATAATTATATTAAAGAGAGAGCTAAGCTCAAACGTAACCGTCCATCGATAACAACAAAATTTAAAAAATCAGCAGTCTTAGTGGCAGTAGGAAAGCTACATGTCACAGACGTGAAGGACTTTGAGCGCACAGATGGGTTCTCAAGAAGAGAGAACACGTTACAAAAAGTGCAGTGTCACATTATGGGTGCTATGGGTTTTGTTTCGGGATTGTTCAAGCTGTTTTCCAGTTACCTCAGTGAAAGAAAACAGTTTGTGAAATACGGACCGTACCTATCTGAACCATATAACACGTGATCGGGAATAAGTCAAGGATCAAATTTAGGACCCTTCTTATTCGTTCTTTTGATCAATGATTTACCTGAAGTTGTGAAAATTCTTTCGTTTTGATGTTTGCTGATGACGTAAAGCTGATAAAAGTGGTAAGAAGCGCAAGTGACTGCAAATTGTTGCAGAGGGATATTGACGCCGTCCATCAATGGAGCATAAACAATAAGTTATTATTCAAAACGAGTAAGTGCGAAATGATGAGTTATACGCGTAACAAGTCTCCTATGTTATACCGGTACATGATAGGCGGGCAACTGATACGTAGAGTGGAAGAGGTCCGTGATTTAGGTGTCCACCTTGACCCTCAGCTCAATTTCCGTCAACATGTACTCAAAGTGACTAACGTTGCATTTCAGCGGTTAGGCTTTGTTCTGCGCCATGCCGCTCCTTTGTCAACCGAAGCTACATGCGCGCTTTACACTTCCCTTGTCCGGAGTGTATTAGAATCGAATACAGTGGTGTGGAGTTCTCATGAGAATAAATACATACTCATAAATACATACGTTCAAAAAAAAAAATCTTCGCTGTGTGTATAAAAAAAAATACTATTATTATCCATTTTTGTATCCTACCCATTTTTTGCAGAGGCATTTAGGTTTCGACTCATTAGAATTGAGAAGATATGGCTTTAGTCAAATTCTTTGTGTATATTTTAAGAAACAAAATCGACGACATTGAATTGCTAGGAAGAACATTAAAGTTATTTGCACCAGATTCATATTTGAGAATGCGCAAACGTCTGTTGTTTAAAGTCGATGTATCTCGCACTAACTTGTACCGATTTTCGCCGATCCCGCGCGCGCACGCAGCACTGCGAGCTCTACTTAAGGCAGCACCACACTGTGATCTGTTTGGGCCAGCAGTGCCAAAATTGAGGTTGGATCGTGAGAGCATGCTAGAACGACGTATGTAAGATTTTTTTTTCTTTGTTTTTGTCTTGTGTGTCTCGTTTTTATAAAATGTAAGAAAATAATATTGTAACGAATTGGTTTTCTGCACTGTTATTTTGCAATTCATATATTTAAATAAATAAATAAATAAATTATGTATAAAGATCTTAATAATAATAATAGCCACTCTCCATACAGAATTGCACTAAATGTACGTCTTCAACACATCAAATTTTTTTCGCCTGTAAGAATTAATTAAAACTAAACCAAAACCATTAAAAATATGGGAAAAGAAATTGACAGGGTATATAAAATTTGAGGTTATTATTTCTCTGCGAATGTTAATATAATAATCACATTATTCAAAAAATTACTCGATTTAAGTTAAATGATAATTATTAACCATCAGACAAAATATTACAAAAGAGTCAATGAATTGGATAGTAAATATTTTCTGGCACTTATTAGGCCCTTATAAATGGACAATATATTGCTTAGCATTGCAAATCAATAGAACTTCCTAATAACTGTGTTATAAACATACTGTTTTAAAACGAGAAGATAACTCTTGCTCAAATTCTCTTTGAATTATCTATTCTTAACCAAGGCATTATTATTAACAAACACAAATGTAAAAATTTTGCTTTCTCACGACTGAAATCTAATTAGTTTACCTAATAAAAAATTACCACGTTAACAGCAACAATTTTCCAAGCCTTCACATAAACTTTAGGGAACAAATGCAAATACTAGAAGAAAAATTACTCTCTTCATTATCATCAGCCATCCGGTTCTCGACTTTTTTCATAAGGAAAGGAGCGTGGCCTTTTTGGACTAGGAAAAAACGAAGATCTTTGAATCATGTTGTAGTTTAATATAATTGTGATCATTGAGGGACACTTTAGTCCCATTTCGTTAGGTAAGTACATTAGGCATAGCATTAGGTACATGTTGTTTTTGTAATCTATTCCAGGTGAAAAGTTAGCCAGGCAGAGGTCTTGCAAAACTAGTGGCTACTCGTCTGTCAGTTTTCAAGGCCCAAGAGGCCTCTGACTTGGGTTGGGTCATATGAAAAACATCCAGGACCGGGCCTAAGCAAATCCAGGGTAAAAAAATGTTGCACTTAGTAGGGTCATCCAACCGGGTACTGGACACGCCCGACGTTGCATGATTTCGTTTATCGTTTCCGATGGAAGAATGTCATTGGACCACGATCTCTAATAAGATGTGAAGTTGAAGAAAATAATGACCCGGCAAGCCTTGAGCGCAAGGCAAACTTCCATACCATTCCAGCCAAACTGTCAAAAACATATTCTGGCTCCTCTGTACTCTTATGTGGGGAAGCCTACATAACACTTTCAAGAGTACCCAAATTCCATGGGGTTCATCTAATTAACTTTGACTACAGTAGCATCAAAGCTCAAGGATCAGTAACAACTGAACTAACCTAACTAACAACTTACGATGTACTTGCCGACCCAAACTTTTTAAAATTTAAGCCTTTCAGCCATCTAGAAAAACTAATAAGTTTGGGAAGATCTTAGATGAAATAGCTGGTTAACTTATATCCACCTCTTAAAATTGGCTGTCAATGTGATTTCACTACTTTTAATAATAAATAATTTCAATCGAGACCTGGCACGTTTTTGAAGCATGTTTTTGTTGGGATAAGTCTAAAACTTATTTGATACGCATAAGTTGACAAGTAAATATCGGTAAGCATGATCGGAAGTCATGAAAGTTGAAATTGAAAAAGTTTTGCCCTCTTCAAGATGATTTACGTATTACTTATTTATATATATCTTGTAATATTAAGAACATAGGCTTTGTAGATTAAAGTTAAGATATTGCTTTTTTGTTTTAGCCACATTAGCATAACAAACAGGTAATTGTGTTTATTATGCAATTAAAAGTTCAGGGTCAGGCGCTATAGGTTGTTTTCAGACCCACCGATCCGTTACCTCCACCGTATCGGCGATCAGCTACTCTGATGCATTTTTAAACATTATTTAATTAAAAGTAAACGTCAAATCGTATTTAAATTCCTTTAATTACTAGCTTTTGTTCGTGGCTCCGCCCGCGCTAAATTACGTTATCGCGTGGGATTGCTTCAGTAACTAAGGGAGTTTGTTATAGCAAACTATAGCTGTGGCTGTAGTACCATGTGAAATTTGGTTATAGTTATGTTATAAGAAATTTTTAATTTTCGGAGATAAAAGTTATGTCCTTCTCCGTCTCTTCTAAGCTAAAATTTAAGCTTTATTGGACGCTGTTATGTGACGTGAAGGCTGAACAAACTAACGAACTCACTTACGCATTTCTAATATTAAAGTATTTTGCTTGTGTCAATTGTTTAATCATTCTCAAATTTACAATTCAAATTATTGTATAATCAGTAGAATAGTATTAAGTGTACCTTTTTGATTATTAATAGATAATATCTACATAATGATTATATTATTTCTAGACAAATCACAGCACAACTTAAGACAAACTAAGCAAGAGTACTATGTACTATGTATTTTTCTAATTAATATGTAATAAACACACATACTAACATAATTTTTTGTAAGTGGTGGCGGAGGGGTTTAAATTTCACTTCACGTCCCAAGTAGCGGAGGTTCGAACCCCGGGTCGGTGTGTACCAATGAGTTTTTCTTAATTTCTTAAGTACACTGTTTTATTTATTCACACTACTGGCTTTGTGAGGAAAGACAAAAAGACGTATGTTTTTTTACCATTCCCACAGCCCGTCGTTGAACCGAGTCAAAAGGGCCAAGCTGGTATCCGGGTGCACCCGCCCAGAGATGGCAGCAGTATTCCATATGGGGCCGAACTTGCGACTTGTAAACTAACAACCTTTGCCCCGACGTGAAGTACTGCTTCGCTCTATTGAGTACACCAAGTTTTTTGGACGCCAGCTTCACCTTATCTTGTAAATGATTTTGGAACTGAACATCGCTGGAGATGTCGACACTAAGGATCCCAATGCTCTTGGAGATGGAGAGGGGAGTGTTCTGAAATTGTGGGACTACAGTGAATGGAGTTTTCTTAGCGGTAAACGCGCACAGTTGTGTCGAAACAGCGTAGGAGACAGCACAGAGCCTTGCGGTACACCAGCATTAATGTCCATGCTATCAGAGCAACTACCGTCAACTACGGTTCGTATGTGTCTGCCGGACAAAAAGCTAGCCACCCATTTGCACAAACCCTCGGGCACTCCGTAAGATGGCAACTTCGATAGAAGACCCCGGTGCCAGACCCGATCGAACGCCTTCTCTATGTCAGGCTACATGCCAATGCCTCCCCCTGACTCTCAATGGCTAGTGCCCATCGGTGTGTGAGATACACTAGAAGGTCACCAGTCGAGGGACCGTGGCGAAAGCCATATTGACGGTCACTGAACAGCTCGTGTACTTCTAGGTATCTTAAAAGCTGTGTGTTGATCACACACTCCATCACCTTGGAGAGGACAGAGGTAATAGCGATAGGCCTGTAATTCGATTGATCTGATCTATCGCCCTTTTTGGGCACCGGGTGCACATTCGCAGTCTTCCATGAAGACGGAAATTGCCTAGTGTGGTAGGAAAGCGCGAAGAGGCGCGTGAGTACAGGACATAACTCAGGAGCACACTGCTTAAGCACCACTGCTGGTATACCGTCTGGCCCACTCGACTTATGAACAACTAGAGAAAGCAACGCCCGCCGGACCTCCCGCTACGTTATGGAGATCCCGGCATGGTCTTACCGCACCACGGTATAGTAGGTGGTAATGCGCCTTAATCGTTCATGTTCGAGTTCGAAGCAAAGAGACTGCCCAGTAGATCGGCTTTCTCTTTAGCACTATGGGCCAAGTCACCATCGGTCTTTTGCAGTGGTGGTAACGACGACTGGCAAAAGTTCCCTTCGGCGGCTTTGGCAAGCGACCAGAAAGCAAGTCGCCCACCTATTTTGCCGATGAATTGGAATTTTGATCTGGCAGTTGCTTTCTTACTGAACCTCCAGGCAGCATTTAATTTGCGTTTTAACCCAGAAATATTCGGATCCTTATTATTACGAGCCGTGGTCCAAGCCTCATATGCAGTTTGCTTAAGAATTTTAGCTTTTTGCAAGACCTATTAAACCACAGTCGTTTTTTGACGCCAGCAGCTACTCGCGGGTTAGGAGTATAGCATTCCATACCAGCAAGTATTGTCTCAGTGACTGCGGCTGGGCAGACGTCAGGATCTTCTGAGTTAAAGCAGATCTGCCTCCACGGTTACGATGTGTAAAATTCTCGCAATCCATCCCAGTCTTCCAACTTATAGTGCCACACACGACGCCAATTAGTTGGCCCAGATGGATCGGGTTGTGAGCATGAAATTTAAGTTCGAACGAGACAGTGGTCCGAGGAGCCAAGAGGCGCATCCACTGAGACAGAGTATCCCTCCGGACGAGTAGTCAGCAGAAGGTCCAGTAAGGAGCTCGTATGTTCCTCTATATCTGGTATTCTCGTTGGAGAAAGTACCAGCTGAGAGAATCCATAGGTCAGAGCAAATTTATGAGCAGATATCCCAGCATAGTTATTGGTTCGAGAACTGAGCCACTCACGATGGTGGGCGTTAAAGTCTCCCAAAATAACTAGTTCTGCTGTGGGATATTGCTCTAGAACTTTGTCAGTCGTCAAACTCAGGTGCGTGAAGAGTCGAGTTACGCTCGTGTCACCGCTATAAGACCCGTATAGGCACGCATTGATACGAGTGTGGCCGCCGTAATCTACGCGCACCCATAATATCGACAGGTCCCTGTCTTCAAGGCTATGAAGGCGGTGACGGCAGATATCCTCCCGGACGAACATACATACACCGGCACGACTCATAAAATTGTGTTCGAGTTTGTAGCCGGGATAGTGAAGGTATGATGTGTCGGCCGGGCAGAATATCTCAATTCGCATAGGGACTATGGCCCGCGTGTGGACTATGGCCCAAATCATCCTCGGTGAGTGTAGGTCGTGCCCCAAAAATATATTTTCTTATAATTAAACATAGGACTGACATCTTTTAATTAAGATCATCGGCGTTAAATTAACCACTGTTTTGACCCAAAAAAAATATATGCTGCATACATATCAGATCGTAGAATTTTTATATATGTATGTATTTAATTTTACGATCTTTGTTTCTAGGGCAACTTAATCACCTTTTCATTACATTAGACCATTATGCTGGAGGTTCTGTTAAATTTTCAGGCGAATTCTCGAAGTTGGAGTTCAAGTAGTCTTTTATCAAAAAAATGCCCAATTTACGAATAAATTTACTTCTCAGTCATCCGACGTAGAGTTTTTTTATGAAACAAAATGTTGCAAACATTGAAGAAGTGATCTGTTATCTCCCACAATTGTTTTTTACACCAGACTAATGGCAATTATAATATTTTCTGATCTGCTGCGAACATTGCTTCCTGGTGGTTCCTTTGGCCATTTCGTTGTCCTATCTTTGCCAGTATAATATTTTTCTAGACTGGCATAGCTCTGAAAGTGGAACATCATCGTTATAGCATCAACGCTCTTTGTATCACTCTGAATTATCAATCGTTTAGTCTCATCTTCAGATCCCGGTCATGCCCTTACATATTCTAAAAAAGTCGTCTCCTTCAACTAAAAGTGCTTCTAATATTTCAGATTCTTTGAGATGAAACATTCTTCACATAAAATATAAACTGTAATCAATTTTAAACACACATAAATTAAAAACAATAAACTTCAAATAAAACTCAAACCTTTTTACCAACACACCTTACGAGGTAGGGTGTGTGATACCCACACGCACTTTGAGGTCGTGTAGCTCACTTGGTGGTTGCACCCGGACCGACTTAGCAACACTGATCAGAGCAGCAAGTTAACTATTCTAGCTACTAAAAATTCGAACTTCGGCGCTTTCACAGTTTTAAAATTACTGCGGGTTTTCAGGACTGGGGTATGTAACACCCCACCTGGTACACGGAGTGTTAAGTCGTACGTAAGCTCTTAGTGAAACTGTAACCTGCAGAAAGTCTTATCTCTCTGAATGATGAAGTTACAGGGGACGCTGCAAGGTATCAGGATGCCAGGGACATCACGCTCCGTAACTGCGTGCCGCATTTACATAATGCGCCGCCGACAGCGTTCCAGCGTCTGTTCAAGTTGTTTTGCTTAAAATATTTTAAATACTTGAAAAGTTAAATAAATAAGTATGTGTTCTCAGTTAAAGAAACGTAATAAGAGTCTAAATTTTGAACTATTGAATGCGCAATTCTATGAGTGTTACTGTTTAAAATATTAAGGAATCTGATGTATCATTATTTTTTTTCAGTTTCTCCCATTTCTATTGGGATCGGTAACATAATATAATATGACATAGATTATCATAATTATTGTTATATAATATGAAATACTCGTAATTTTTTTTTAATTTTCCAACAACGTGTAATAGTTATCATGCTATTTTACATAATATTCCATATGCTAACATAAATCAGTTAAAAAAAGTTTTAAAATTTGCCCCTCAAAGTTATTCAATCTCTGTACTACAATAAAACATTTTTTTAATATGCATATGTTGGCAAGTAAATATCGGTAAGGATAATTCGAAGTCATGAAACTTGAAATGGGAAAAAATTTTACACATTCAAGGAATATAGCCAAAAGACACTAGATATTCCCCACAGTTTTACCCGCAGAAAAATCTATTTCTACGGAAAGTTTTGATTACGATGAAATTATTACATTTCTTTTCCTACCGCTATCTCTGTATCAGAAATCAAGTAAATTGTAAGCACCGTGGAATAACTGCTCGTAAAATGAATTATTCCCGTGTGGGTACGCTCTATTCGGTTAGAAAGTATTCTTAGTATATCATTTTCAGTCAACCATCATACTGGAATTTTTAGCCTAACCTAAATATTTACATATTAGGAATTGGACTCCTGAAGAACAAACGATCGTATAACATTTCTTTGTATTACCTTTCTAAACGTATAATTTTAGTGTTTTTAGTGTTCTAATGAGCAACTTACAGTAAGGAAGCTCACATACAAGAACATAATAATAAAAGCTTGGTATAAAGCAGAATTTAAATTGCAGGTATTTTAATGAAAATGGCTACTACTTGGTATACCTAATGTAATGTAATGTAATTGTAATGTAAAAAATTCAATGTAATTCACTGAATGTGCCACTGAAAACCTTTAAATTTCTTAAACTATATTCTTTGTTTTCATAATAAATTTTGGTTGCAAATTTGACTGCCTAGAGATCATTATCATTAAGAAAGCTCTTCCTGTAACAACTTTGTTCTTAATTATATTTCCTTGCTTCATTCTTTACATAAAACATTAGGGATTAAAGTATTTAAATGCTGTTTTGTAATATTTTTTTTTTTATTTTTTTTGTAGGTTAAAATATATTTATTTAATAAAAGTACCTAAAAACTTTTAAACCTTTTCGATAAAACTCTGTGGACCTGGACTCCAATATGTAAAAACATTTTGTGCTGCTTTCTGGAAAGATTTATTTTTTGAAATTGTTCAAATCGCGGAAAAAGTGGTAGTCGGTGCAAGATCCGGCGATGGATGGCTTCTAACTGCAGTTCTTATAGTGTTAAAACTGTTAAAAGTGTGAGGTCTGTCATTAGCATGGAGCAATAATGGGATTCGCTACAAATAAGGTAATATTGTGGATATCCTTATGTCAAACCATGCCGCTAATTCTTTGGTAGATTGATCCGTCGGCTTTCACCATATCCTTCAATTTAGCGTTATTTACCTTAGTGACTGGTCTTCCTCGTGGTAAATTCTACGAATTTGGTTAAGCCAGCACAGTGCTTTTGTAAACCGTATCCTCTCCAAACACAGCATTGAAATTACGAGCATTCCCCCTCGTATTCAAATGGTATGGGGGGTCTTTAAGAAATAAGTTATTGGATTTTTAAGGGTTCGGCAACGCGCGAGTTATACCCCTGGTGTTGCAAGCGTCCATAGGCCACGGTGACCGCTTACTATCAGGCAGACCGTGTGCTTGTTTGCCACCTTAGTAGTATAAAAAAATATAACTTTGATTTTTAGGTGTATTTTTGTCTGAGCAACACGGATATCCTTAGGGATGCCGTTTTAGGCTTGAAGAAGGAATTGTAACATACCATGCGCAGTGATATGGAGATATAGGCTTTGGAAAGAATGAAGCGCATGCTAAGGTATAGTTTTCTAGATTTTATGTAGTCTGAAGAATTGCGATTATTAAAGATAGAAAAAATTAACAATAAATTCTGATGTCCCTGCGTTGGTGAATTGGAAACCAATAAAGTTGATAGCGAAGAGAAGATATGTGGTCATAGGTGCTTCCGAAGGGAGAAAATATATTTAAAATATAACATATTTATATCTGTACAGATTGCAGGTTAAACTTCTCACGTTATCATTGGACATATAACCCTAGACGGGTGGCTGGTGGTGGCTGCATGCGGATAGCAGAGGACCGGGAGAAATGGAGCGCCATTTTCACACACCCTCGCAGCCCAGTTAGAAGTGTGGCCGGCTGCTGTGATGGGTGTGATTTTCGCACTGAACAAACATTTATGCGATAAACATTTGTGTCTGTCTTAAGTCTGGGTGTTTTTGTATGATATGTATGTATTTGCAAAAAAAAGGATATAAGTATTTTTATCCGTTGTATGGTTGTCATAATATAAGCTTTGATTAGTTTGGGATCAGATTGCGGTGTGTGATATGTCCAAATATTATGATTATTATTTTTATTATTATTATTAATATAAGCTGATATCATGCTAATGATGATATTATTAAAATATCAATAAAGGAGCCTGTTTTAGGTCGCCATCTTATTTAAAATAAAAGGCCTGCAAAATATAATTTATGTGACGTCTCTAAAATGAAACATTTCTACAACAGATGCTTAAAGTTACTTTGTAATAAAGTGTCCCGATTTCTGTATCGACAAAGCATTTCTTGTTGATGAAAAACTGATTAATTTTTTATTCATTTCTAATTTATTATTTTTTCATTTCAAAAAGATTTAATTATTTTTATTTGCGACAGCTTTTAGTAAGTGATTCATTATAAATGTGAAAGTTTGTTTGCTTGTTTATTTCTTTTACTCAATTACGTCACAATGGAGCATCCAATTGAGCTGAAATTTGGCTCAAAGATAGTTATAGAGACGTAGAAGAATTTTTTTCTTAATGAATAATAACTTGTTAAGTAAGCTTGAATAAGTATATTATAACTGAACCTTGTCCTTACAAACCCTGGAAACTCTCTTTGAGCACTAAGCCGGTGCAAAGATGACCTTAAGGGTATCTACTATACTATTATTGTTCAGCTTTCCGGAGATAAGAGTCTTAGTAGTATTTTTTCTTAAAGCCTTGTCCTATTATTATTTGCAACGTTCACATCTTTGGAATTTTAATGATTTAGAAGTTTTGCGTTTCTTAAGAATTTCAGAGAACAGCATTAAGTAAACCGGATTAAGTAGGTCATGTTGCAAATAAAATAGGAAAACTGAAGCTTGGTAAACCTACTAACGATTTCCGCCAAAAAGTAAAAAATAAGATTATAAGAGGAAAGTGGGTCAAGAAGGGGCCCTGTACAAGACAGGATAAAGATTTATTTTCGTATTTATTAACAGTTTAAGTACTTACTAAAAATTCTACTACTAGAAATGTGTTTTCTATTAGGTTTCACATGATTTATCAAATTAGTTGTGATAAATAAGCATTTACAGTTTTATTTCCCAAAACTAAAGTGACTAACACATCCACATGATAAAGTGGGGGACAGCCTCATTTCTACAACCACTTTACCGTGACAGGTGGTGAGATCATCGCCTCAACAGTACTAGAAGTATAAAGTATGAAGGGAATCTATACCAAGGTGACTTTATGTATGTCCCATACTTAGTAAATTACCAGCTTTAAAGTAATAGCAGGTAAAATAAAAGTACAGGATCAGGATAAATTACCCCCTTTGCTAGTTTTCGACAAACTATAAAAAGTAAGTTAAGATTGGGTAGGCTGTAAAATAAAAATATATTGACTACTAAATAATTTACAGGTCAGTCACTGTTATTTTTTTTATGGCTGAAGGTGGGAGTCAACTTGATCAATGAAGGAAAAAATGTACGATAAAAAAAATATCTATTTAATCGTAACTTGGTAGTTAATTAAAATTCAGAATAAAGTGAGTGATAGGTACTTAATTGATACTGAGTAGGTAGACGTTTTCATCATAGAAAGTAAAATGATTATTATTATTTCTAGTTATTTTTTGTTACATTTATTTAAATCACGAATTGTATAAAAAAACTCGTAAAGCGATATGATTTTAAATAATAAACAAAACCGTAAACATACATATTACTTCGTAAATACCAGAAAAACAGAGTTTTCAAATAGATACAGCTTTTTGTCCTGCCGGTGGTGGTAAAAATTTACACCGCGAGGCATGACGAACATGATTTTTTTTTGTATACACGAGTTTACTATGTTTCCCGTTTGGTTTTCAGAAGTAATTACAAATGGAGCTATTTTTTTAATTTAATAAAAAAATAACTTGTAAACATTCATTTGGCCATATCTTGACTTTTTATATCAATGCACAAAACTATGCTTCATTCGATAACTACAATAAATTAAAAAAATAGCATATTCCCTTTTTACCCTAGATGTAAAAAAATCCTAAAATGGTAAACAAACCTTAAAATTGTAGGCAGTTATTTTAAAATTAATACAAAAAACTGTTATTTAAATTTTTTTGTTGCTGTAGAAATTTAAGTATCGCTTATTAACTGCTAATGAGCTTAATAAAGCTCCAAAAAATTTAAATCAATTAAATTCTTTACTAGAACTAGAGTAACTTTTTTCGTATAGAAACATGTTATTGAAAAGTTTTGCAAAAAGTATATTATTGCAAATTTTTTGCTTTTCATTTATAAACTTTCGTGAGCCGCCTAGCTAAATATGTGTGGAAGTGGACGAATGTAGTAAATTTTATTGTGGGTCGTAAAAGTGACCCAAGGGACTTTAATTAATACGAAACGTTGGCTATGTAAATGCTCATAATTGAATTCGGCAGCCATTGATGTATCTAATCAAATCGAATGGAGTACCTGAATACCTACTAAAAATTTAATTTCCTAAACTTAGTTACCTACATATTGTAGGTATGTATGTATACTTATTCATGTTAAACTATCTAAATGTCTACCATTAATAATAATTGATAAAAGTTACTCACTAAAGAATATTTTTTTATGATAATAGCATTATTATTAATGTAATACATACAAAATTATTTAAAAAACTAAAAAAAAAAATTAAGATTACATTTCATAGTCATCAGTTCAAAAAAATAAAATAAAAAACTCTATTATAATAATATAATATATCAATAAAATATTGAGTCATTACTCCGATCATAAGTTCAACATCCAGACTCCAGCTATCCATGCACCAAAAATGAGATCATACCGTTGTTTCGTTGCAACGTTAGGAAATTGCATTTTTCTTTCGATTTTACTCACAAATCTGAAATTTTTAACTAAAAACTTGAGGTATTATAAAATCTAAAGCCTGCGTCTATCCATTCTATATATCGGTGAAAGAATTTAAGCAGTATCTTACTTTATCTCCTTCAACCAAACTTACAAATTTACAAACTCAAGATGTAGATTGAATTTTAAAATGCGTCAACATTGTGGCTTGTAAATAGACGTTAAAATTACAAAACGGTATTAAGTTAATTAACTGTATTTTCAGAGCACCCCTTAAGTTGAAATGAATTTTCCTTTTTGTGTGAATGGCTGAAATATTTTTATTCTTATGTCAGCACCGGAAGAAAGAGACGTAAAACTTAATTCGTAAAAAACCTTAAACGTAAAATCATATTTTATTTTAGAAAATATATCTTTTAAATATTTATTTTAACTCTGATGACACGAATTTTGTATATCTACAGTGTTTTCTTAAACAAATATTCATATAGTTAATGTTTCAACATTCACTTTCACTCTACGGTAACGAAATTTACGTACCTTTTTCATTTTATTAATTTTGTCTATGCTCTCTTCTCTATGGAAATCACAATATATTAATTACTATTAAAATACATTCATTTCTTTAATTATTAACACGAAAAGGATAGTTTTGCTGTCCAAATTCAGTGAGCAAAATGGAATTTTCAGCACTGTTCAGACATTGAATTTTTGAATTAACCCGATGATGAAAAAAAAGCAATACAATGACTGGTCAGAAACAAATTTCGGGAGAAATACTTATACGGGACCTATTTCATTTTAGTTAAGAATATAACTACATAGCATTTTTTCGCTTTTAAGTGAGTTTTTATGAATTATTAGTATTATTAAAAGTTTATAGAGCTAACTTAAAAAATATCATACGTTGTTTTGATAGCAATCGCAGCGGTTGTAGTAGGTACAATTCCGAATGCAACCTCAATTTAAAAAAAAAACAAATTAAAATGGCGGCAAGCTAGTTTTTTGAACATAAGATTGTTTATTTAATTAATAATTCTGTTTTGTTTGAAAAATGAGCGGTACAAGCTACGAAGATATTTCTCTGACACCAGAAGAATTAAGGCAACAAGTCTCCAATGCCGAATTTAACTTGTTACCAGAAAAGTCACGTAAACAAATTTTTTCGGTCTCGTGCCTTTAAAACCCTCGCTATGCTCAGTAGTCTATATTTAAATCACTCGCTACGCTCGTGATTTAATTCTAGCCTACTTCGCTAGCTTAGGATTATTAGGATATAAAGTCACTTCTACCAAGAAACGCTTTTACTCACTTGTATAACAAATAACTATTGGAAGCTATGTGTTAACTACAATCTTTATCACATTGGAGAGGAGAGAGGTAATAACGATCGGCCTTTAATTCGATTATGCATGATCAATACACTAAAAAGGTAGAAATAATTACTTATTGCCAAAAATCTGAATTGGTGTCATGCAAGTGAAGTGTGTTAATAACTGTAAGGTACATATACACTTACTTTAAACTGTAATTCAGATGAGGTTTTACCTGCACCTTTTTAGTGCATTTTTTAAAAACTGGTTGTTTTTTTTGTTTAGATCCAAAATTAAACAAAATTCTGACAATGAATAAAATTTTACCAATTACCGCAATTTCAATAAAACATACCGCCTTACAAAAAGTATGTGACAGTTACAAATGAAAAGCTTCTAATATTTTCAATACTGCGGAGCGAGAGTGTACACATGTCACCCATCTACGTGAAATTTCAATTTAAAACTTGCCTCACTTTGTATTCTACAGACGTTTCATGATGTTTGTACAACTGACAGAGGAGCAAAATTCAAATAACGCCACAGAAAAAGTTACCGCTATGTTTTACTTTTGAATACTTTATTAAAAGGAGAGCTTTGGAAACTTGTATTTTGAGTCAAATATAATAGTAAAAGGTTTCATAGTTCTTTTATGGAATATAAAAGGTATTTTCCATCCCAATTTCCATAGAAGACTTTTAAGGCTTAGAGTAGAGTGTAATTGCATGGGTCAAAACAAATTATTTCAACTAATTATTAGGAAAGCTTTTGAAACTTGTATTTTGAGTCAAATATAAAAGTAAATGATTTCATAGTTCTTTTACGGAATATAAAAGGTATTTTCCATCCCAATTTCCTTCGATGACTTTTAAGGCTTAGAGTAGAGTATAATGTGAAACTTCTTTGAAACGATATAATCCATTTAACTATACGAATATTGAAGTGTTTATTATATGCTTATTATTTTGATTTAGATTTAGTTTTTTATTTTCAGTACCTAAGTATTAGAATATTGTTTTGTAAAAAGTGTAGCCATGTAAAACTGTTTACGGAAGACAATTTTCAGTGTGATAAAACATTATTTAACGATTTCTCTCTCATCAATAAACCCATTTAAAAAAACATTAAGAAATGATTTTGATTAGCAATTTCTATGTTACTGTTTTTTTTATAGACTTACTTATACCCACGACTTTATCCGCGTGGACTTGGCCTTTTTCCTTTTTGCCCTGTATGAGTATGTATAATTTTACAAAAGCAGTGAAAAATATTGAGCATAAATGCCCTTTACCCATGTCTATATATATTGAGCTACAAAAATGACAGATTTCCATACAAACTTCCACCCCCATTTAACTCCCTTGTGGGATGGATTTCGCAAAATCGTTTCTTAGTGCTCACTTAAGTTAGGATTAGGACTTTAGACTTGCGTAGGAACTTCTGTGATTTTTTTTAAGTCTAGACTGTAGACACAAAAATATCGGAATTCTCGTAAAAATCTAACGCTTAAGGTAAGACACCTCATTCTTAGTTTTTTAACTTGAAGGTCAATTTCTATTTTTCATTCATTAATTTTAATTTTTTAAGCGAAACAACATCAGCCAGTTTTTTGAGTTCAACTTGTGCTAGCTCGTTAATTTCCGGTGGTTTAATTGGTGTCTTAAATTACATGAAAAAGTTTACAAAGTTGAGAGTAAATAATCAAAGTGGGGCTAAATAGGTTTTTACCATTGCCCCGTGTAAATACTATGTATTGACTGAACTTTTTCAAAGTTCACGTAACAATTTCTAAAATAATCTATGATATACTTTCAGAGTTTGCGAGATGAAAAAGTATATATTTGGTTCATCAGATTAAATTTTAGTCGGTATGTCAATGTAGCTGACATTGATGGGTTCACTCGTATTAATTAAATGAAAGGTCTTGAGTCCGTTTTATGATCCGTAGCGAAACAAGGAGGTCATTTCGTTTGTCCTTTGTAAGAAAATAACTCTGACCTAATTACCTTCTAAGAATGTATGTTGTTTAGTCAGTGTATTTTATTAAATCATGAATTTATTAATTGTGAAAAATTCCGAAGTATTAGTGAAATTAGGAAAAATTGCAAAAAAACACATTAAGCGTCATCGGCTAAGGACATTTACAATTTTTTAAGTCTTCGAAGTAGATTTATTTGATTGAAGTACTTCTCAGAGTGTCAATGAGTATATTATAACAATGGTAAAGCGTTATATACTTAGTTATATACGTATATAGCTGCGTAAAAAGTATGCATGTAATAGGTACCTATATAAATCGTGTATCCAAATACATGATTTATATGATCACGTATCGAAATACATGATTTATATGATCATGTATCCAAATAAATGATTTATCTGTCCATGTATCTAAATACATAATTCATATGATCATGTATCCAAATACATAATTTATATGACCACGTATCCAAAAACATGATTAATATAGTAATACAAGTTTTCAGAGAAATTTCCTCCAAGGTTTTCAAACAGGACCACAGTACGGAGTTATTATATAGGTTTTAAAAGGGTTGGCAACGCGCAAGTGATGCCCCAGGTGTTGCAAGCGTCCATAGGCTTACCACCATGCGGACCGTATGCTTGTTTGCCACCTTGGTGGTACATGTAAAATAATACTAATTGTAAAAATACAGCACTTGTGCAGACACGCTTTCCCTACAACTATTCTAAATTTCTTTTGATTACTATTTTAAGTAGAGTTGGCCAATTTAGTGTGTTGTTAATGTAACAGTATTGTGTAGTCTTATCAGTATTCTTTTGTGCCAATTTTGTTTCAAAAGCAAAACAATAATGTCTAGTTTACTGTCCTCACATTGTATTATTGATTACTCGACATTTTGCTTGTGTACCTACCTGAAAGCTTCACCAAAAAAGTGAATAGTTGTCACAATATGTAAAAGACATATTGTCATTTGGTTGTCTCTTTCAACCAGGGTTGTTAATAAAAAAAAAATATATAGGACGTAAAATTGGCACAAAAAATTTAATAAAAAACAAAATCTAAAGCTTAGGCAACAAAAAAATTGCTTTTTTAGAAATCGTATTAACTTAGGGGTTTTTTATAATAAATAATTCAATTTGGAAAAAAAATATACGTCGGATTGCATGGACTCTTTAGTGGTTAGGATCCCTCTTTAACTAGTGAAGGTTGGCTGTCTGCTCTGCATATTTCTTTTTGTCAAGCAAGTTGAATTAGTTTATGGACACTCATCATCATGGATATACCATTCTTTAATGTTACGCAACAATGTATTTCTACCTCAGGTCTCATATTCCTACCAACTTTACGCATAATTATCGGTCTTGCAGCTCGTATCTGTCATGTCTCAACAAATGACCTATACATGCTTAACGCTGTTTGAAAAGCTTGCCTTTCTGACAATATCCTTTGCTTACTCTTTGAGTCCAGAATTTAGACATCATCTGACTACAGGCACATATTTTCAAGCGATTATAAGCAAAAACGACTAACTGATTCCTAACTTCCTCAGTCAGTTAATTTGGGATTATCGGCGGCTGACTGCTTTAACTCTCTGAATTGGGACGTGTACACAAGTTTTTGTTGGGTGTTAGCTTGCCAGAAGACCGAAATCTGTTGTATTAGCGAAGCAATTTGTTCTGACTCCACACGTCGCGTTCCAAACTTTTCTAATCTAAACTGTTGGCCCGGTCGCATTCGATCTACTTGAAAACTTTTTTGATATACATATATACCCACACAGTCACATACATGGCTGGATTATTTTTATCTGTAATTTGATCTGAAACAACCAATAGGTATATAAATTATACTACTACTTTTTAAAGAGAGAAAGAGAGAGCGGAAGTTTTTTATAATATACCATTGTAATTTTTATGTAATTTATGTATACTTTGTTGGTTGTCCTTAAATAAATTTCGGGTACCACAGCATCTATTTGAAAAATTCTTTTACTATTCGACTAACGTTATATTATAAGTTTTTAAATCTACGCGGTTCATTACTAATTTAAAAAAATAATAAAACGGGATTTAACGCGTCATTTGGCAAAATACCTTGCCTAAATATAGCCTTGGTCACGGGTAGACAACGCGACGAACACGTGAAAAAGGTATTTTGCCAAATGACGCGTTTAATCCCGTTTTATTATTTTTAAATTAGTAACGTTATATTATTTTAGAGATAGGCTACATATCGCGTATTTATATACATAAAGAACGAGGCACTATAGTGAAACAACGTTCACCGGGTCCAGCTATGTTATTGTTATACGAGTATGTATACATAGTATATGTATATTTATAATGAGTGAACTACTGTAACACATACTCTTTTAAATTTTTAACTTAACTCGCTTTGTCTTACAAAATTTTTGTGCCGATTTAAGCTGCTACCACGAAATGTCCTGGAGGAACTATTTCTGTCGTGTTATTTGAAATATTTGTGTGTTTATCTATAGTGCCGTGGACGTTCATTACTGATTTCAAAGCTAAAATGGTAGAAATAAAACTGACATATTCTAGAATATTGTTAGTCCAGTCTAATATAAGTATTAATTCTTAATAATTTACTAAAATTTTAGTAAAAAAAAAAAGTATAAATTATTTTAGTAAAAGTTAATTCGTCGTATTACGCCTCTTTTCTATTCTTAACGCGAAGATATTTATCTTATTTTGTTTTGTAATCGAAACATTGTAAGTGACGATCTCAATTAAGTAGGTACTAGCTTCTTTCCGCAACTTCATCTATGTGAACTTTTGATAAAAAAGAAAGCCATTAACTTTTGATTTGACCTACAAAAATATTGGAAGTTTATAGAAATTGTCATCCCCTATTTTGCCTTCTAGAGGTGATTTTCCAAAAACAGTGAATCGAGTCAATGTTAGTTTTCAACCTAAAGGCCAAATACGGTTTTTTATACATTTAACTTGACTGATTTCCATATAAACTTCCGACCCCCATTTTAACCCCCTTAGGCCATGCATGATCCTGCAAAATCCTTTTTAAGTGCTCGCCTCCGTTGTAACAGAAACCTATGTGAGAAATTTAAAGTTAGTAGTATTTTAGGCTGTGTGTGATGAGGTACTCGTAAATCAGTCAGTGAGTCAGTCAGTTACGTGCACTTAAGTAAAAAAAAGTCAGCTTTTGACAGATTACGGTTTTTTTACTTACAATAATATTGGGATTCTTATACAGATTTTTATTCCTTATTTTGCCGCCTAAATTATTCTCTTTATATTTTTTTCTAAAATGGTGAAACAAATCAATCTTAATTTTTAACCTCAAGGTAAAATACCACCACGTTTTATGCATTAATGGATTTCTTATTCTTTTCTTTAGACACAATAATATAAGAATTCTCACACACATTTTTAACCACGATTTTGGCCCCTATAGGGAATGATTTTCTAGAAACAGTAAATCTTCTTATTTTCTTAACTTGAAGGCTTATTAAGGGTAAGCTATTAAGCTTATAAGAAAATTTTTTGCATTAAGCTGAAAAAAAATATTTATTCCGTACAAATTTCCAATCTCTATTTAATTATAAATATTGCTAAATCCTTTCTTAGTGCTTCATTATAAAAGAGTTCCTCCTTTGCAAAATTTGAAGTCTCTATACATAAAAATATCGAAGTTCACATACAAATTGTTTGGGCTGTGCGTTAATATATCAATCAGTATGTCAGTCAAATAGTCATATTCCTCTTCTATATACCTATATAAAAACATTTTAGATAGGTCAATTTACCTCCCAAAGAGTCAAGATGTGTTTCATAATTTTATCTTTGTTAGAACGATTTCGTTGGGACTAATATTATTAAAGTTCTAATTGGTCGCATAAGAGTTGAGAAATTTTAATAAATATGGCTTCGACGCAGCTTAGTGGCATAGTCATGTCATTTGTAACACTATAGGTAATATTTTAGTCCCATTATTGTACTAAAACTGCCATTTATAGTACTGCTAATTGTTAAAGAAACCCCTTCTTTAATCTTTTATAAAAATTAAGTCACGTAAAGGTTATAAATACGTTACTTTTAAGCATTTTGGTGTTATAAGTAAGGGTCGTGGATACTTTAACTTTAATAGCATAACGGTAATAAAGTTAACATTTACAACACTAAACGGTAATAAAGTTAACATTTACAACACTAAACGGTAATAAAGTTAACATTTACAAATAACTGCAAAATGCTGTAATAGGAAAAACAATTTTTATTTATAAACACTTTAATAAGGGCTTATTATGTCTTTTAGTGGATTTTTTAATTTTATAAAATACACCAAAAACTCACGTAGTTAATTACATAGGTGTTTTTTATAATTATAATTATAGAGTTCAAGGTCATTAAGATTCTACCTGAAAATAAATCCTAACAAATTATTATATAATTATACGAAGTGTCTAGCATGGAATATAAATTGTTTGATATAAGACTGTAAAAAACACTCAGTCCTTGAAAATCTAACTTAACGACTATTGATTTCTTAAATGTAGTAAGAGACAAAATTATTTTATATGATATTTTATTTTAGAACAATGGTAAAAAGTATTTTTCAGAGTGTATGTATGACGCACAAATTCCAAAGATATTGGCTAGAAATGCTTTTTGATGTTATATACAATTTAATCACAAACATACAAACTTGCAGGGCGACTGCCTAACTCCAATGGTAATCGTTTTAAAATCTATAACCAGCACCATTGCCGCGCGCGTAGAAATTGAATTAAACCCAACACTTACGGAACATTACATAGTAATTGAAAATAAAGTTTTAAATAAGCGGGATGATTAAAACGAAAAAATAAAAGATAAATGTACCTCACTAATTAAATACGACTAGGGTAAAAAGTGAATCAGAAAAGTTATTATTAAATAAAATAAAGTATATTTAAGTCTCAAAAAAAAACTGATGGTGCACTCTATGTCATGTATGATCTATGTCACAGTTAGTTTATTCAAAAAATGACAAATCTACAGCAATTATTGAAAATGCAATTTGTGTATATTTTATTCATTAAGGTGAGGTAACTCCCCTACAAATTAGGCATTTTTTATTAACTCTTCGAACATAGTTAACTATATAGGAAATTCAAAATCATCAAATATTTAAAAAATTTTCAATATTTTCTTTTTTCGAAATATCCAGCTAAATAGTGCTCTTTTTCGCTTCGATTCGTGTGATCAAGATATCGTATTGAACGCAGTCGGCAAAATCAGATAAATGAAGTATACTATAGCCTCAAAATTAACGAACGAAAGAAAAACGAATAAAACATCTCAAAAAATACAAAATATCTTTTTAATTTTTAATAAATTTCCTCAAAAGAAGGCACAAAGCCTTCCGACATTTGCGTATCATCATCACGGTTTCTAAAATAAGGTTTTCCATTTTGTAAGGTTTTACTTTTCTTTATCCTCTTTTTTGCTTTCTTCATGATTGCTGATGCAATTAGATCCGTATCCGGTATGTCACATGGATATGCCTTTTCCACACTATAAACTTGACAAGTATTAGGATCATCTTTTCGGTCTATATCATCTTTAACCTTGTTATCATTTTTTTCTTTAACTTTTAATGCATACACTATACCATCGATATTATATTTAGTTACTGTCACATGTATTTTGTCGTTGTTAATTCTTTTTTTAACAAGTTTTTTTTCTTCGTTAGGAGTAAAAATTAATTCTGTATCTCTTTTGTCACGACGGTACCGATTTTCGATGATCATATTCTGTGAATTTTCATCACTTTTAATAATACTTGGCTTTGCTTTGTGAGCTTTAAGTGTTCTTTGCATGCAAGTCAAACAATTTTGGCAGGCGGCATCTTGGAATACAGTTTGTAAATCACTTTGTTTAATTACTAAGTCTCGTTTTTTGTATTTCATTAAGAGTTTCTGGAAGTTTTGCTGAGGTTCTTGGGTTACGATGGACTTGTTGGATTTAGTAGTAATACCTTAAGACAAAAAATAATTAATAACAAACTATTTACCTACGCAACTAATGAACTAAACAAGCGTCACAGGTTTGCGTTGAAACACAACTGTTTCGAAAACTTCACGAAAAACTACCATTATAGGTATATTAATAGGTGCATTTTTTTACTGAATATGGATACTAAGCTGGCATCAATAAAAAGCTTTAAGTTTTGTTTAAGCTGAAAAGACTTGGAGTACTCAACAGAGCAAATATTACTTCAGCATGGGGTAAAAGTTGCTTCCGTATGAGTCGCAAGTCAGGCCCAATATTGAGTCGATATAGTAGAGCCATCACTGGGTGGGTGCAACCGGATACCAGCTTGGCCCTTTTGACTCGGTTCAACGACAGGCTGAGAGAATCGTCGACGATCCAAAACTCACATGCCGTATCAAACTCTTAAGTTTGAGGAGTTTGCCTCCGTGTGTGTTTTACCTGTGTATAATACACAGGTAATGGGAAGGAATGAATTTCAAGGAATTGATCAAAATAATGCTCATAGCTTTATTTACCAACCTACCGTTCACTATTGGCAAATCACGTACAATGCGGTTTCAGAGGAACTTCCTCACGCGAACGCTGAGGTTGTGGCATGATCTCCCTGCCAAGGTTTTCTCTAAGGACTACAATGGGGTTCTTCAAGAAAGAAGTTATTAGATATTTAATGGGTCGGCAACGCACGAGTGATGCCCCAGGTGTTGAAAGCCTCCATAGGCTGCGGTGACCGCTTACCATCAGGCGGACCGTTAGCTTGTTTGCAACCTAAGTGGTATAAAAATATTTAAGAAGTGGTTATTATTTATATTACAATCATTATGGACCTGTGTAAATGTAAGTTTTTTGTAAAATGTTGTGATATTGGCTTAAATTCTATTTCACATAGCATGTTGCGTTGCATTTTGTAATACTATTTTAATAATTATATATAGGCCATCTATAATAAATATATAATTTATATCTTCAAAAATACATACACACTAATTTCATTGTATTCATTTAAGGCTGCAATCCTATACAAACTCACTCTCTTATCGCACCATGCTATGTGAAATGGAGTAAAGTAATCCTATTTAGGTGCACCGTGTTTATAATATTTTCTAATACTTAAAATTAAATTGATTGCTATAGCAATACACTTGTTTAATTTAATCATACCAATTTAAAAAAATAAGCCTAAAATTCTTGAACATCTGTATATAAGTAGTAATAAATTATTTCTTACCTAGTGATTGTATGGGAAGTACATTGACTACACAAAATATTAATGAACAACTCATCAAAATCATTTCCTTTATATCTGTTGTAGCTTCCTTCATAAAAAACACACACAATAAACAATTTGAATATTTCTCCGTTTCTATTTAGAGATTTTTGAAATATATTTTTTTTATTCAATTTGATTTACTAGGACAATTTTACTACTGGCAAAAACACATACGAATGAATAGTAATTGTTATGGCATGCATTTATACTTGCGCACTGCACGCTAAACTGTCATATTTATTGTGTGAATGTATATGTAATGACTTGTTTACTAAGATATGGGAACACAAGAATGAACTTCCTTAAACAATTAACAAATGTTTGTTTTCAAACATTTCATTCAGTCTGTGATGTTCATGGGTAATTGCTTACATAGCTATTGCCATAACCGGATAACAAACATCCTTGCAGAATAAACTTGAATGATATCTGAATGCACGATTCATTTTTAACTCTTCCGAAGACGATTAACTACAGTTTACATGCAGCAGTACGCGAGATGATAAATAATTACACATTTAAAGCTATAAAAATGCTAAATAAAATTAAAATTTACATAGTAAGTAGTTTTGGTAAATTTCGGCCTCAACCATTTTAGTTTTGTTAATCCAACCCCTAGATTTGGTATAAGTTAGCAAAGTTGTCTTGTAAATCTGCCTACCTATGCGAGTTTCGTAATTTTAACCAAACTTTATTTTCAGTGTAGGTACTTACAACTTTTATCATAGTGGCTATTTCTATCAACAATACCGTAATGGTTATTTTTTAACGATTTGATTTGGTTTGATTCTTATCTTAATCGTTGTGATTCTAAATCATTTGTGTGTGTTTTACCGCTTTATATATTAGGTTGGGAATTTCCCCGCACACCTTAGATCTTAGATTTCGTGCAATGTGGAGTTATATAGAGGTGCTGCTTCACGCGAACGCTTAGGTTGTGGTATGAGCTCATTGGCCAGGGTTTCTCTACGAGTTACAGTTAGCATAGAGTTCTTTAAGAAGGGAGTCAATAGAGTTTCAATAGGTGTATGCTAAAACTAATAGATGGCTGTGTCTAAGTATCCATCGTATGCTCTAGCATCTTAATTAGATGACAGATTTACATGGGATTCTGATAGTCATATTTATTAAAAACTTTTAAGGTCTTGATGTATCGATGCTGTACCAAAGAATTTGGCCTTTTGTCGATAGAGTCATGACCATGGGCAATAATATTTACATTAAAGATAAGCAGTTCTGTCGAATTCGGCGTTAGCCCAGGGGTTTTGATTTCACGTGTCCAAGATGGCGGAGGTTCGAGCTCGATGAGTACCAATGAGTTTTTTTACTTAATTTCTGAAGTACATTGGTTATTCAAACCCCTAATGGCTTAGCAGTAAAGGAAAATATCGCGAGGAAACCTGCATATGTGAAAAAAAGACATGTGTGAAGTTCACAATCCACACTGGGCCCGCATGTGGACTGTAACCCAAATCACCCTCGGTAATGGGTAATGGTAGGCCATGCCCCAAAGAGTTGACATGCTTCTTCATGCCTATTATAAATGATTTTCCTTTTCACGATATAACGTAAAAGTTACTATTAGTTCTAGTTAGTGGGTCATTGATTTCTAACAACTCTAAGTAGAGAAATACAGCTAAAATAAAACACATACCTACAGGACTTTTACCAAAAGACACAGGAAAAACTTTGAAGATCAACCATTGCCTTTTTAGTTCCTCAACGAAACGTTTTAGTAACAATTTCTACTCTTAATCGAAAAACTTTATTCCGGCAAAGATAAGACGATTCTTTTGTCGTTGTTAATCTGATCTGTTTGGAAACAAAAAGTTTGTCAAAGTTTATAAGAGAGTTTGAACCCGAAGCGGCTTACACGTTCGTTCAACGTTTTTTTGAAGAAATTTTTAAATTAATTATTGTTTTATTGGTGGTGTATTCCAAAGACACTATTAATAAATCGTTAATTAATCGTTGCTGTTGAGCAAATCAAGTATAAAAAACCGGCCAAGTGCGAGTCCGACTTCCCCACCGAGGATTCCGTACCTATTAGGGATTATAGAACTGGTCCCTTTTTTAAAGAATCGGTTTTTTGGTTCTGATAGCAGCTTGAAACCGGGTGCCCGGTTTTCTGGTTCTTCTGAGTTTTTTTTATGTATTTTTTATAGTGATTTGAGAAGTTGAACTTGAATAAGCCACCCGAACAATGAAAGCAGGGCACAGCGAGTACTTATTGTTTATTGTACGTAAAAATTACAAAAGATATCACAACAATAGTAAAGAAAAATGTACATAGGTAAGCTTACCTCTATTCAGAGATTTCTTCCAGCTGACCTTTACAAGGGATGAGAGACTAGTATATTAAGGGGCAACACCAACGTGAACATGATATAAATATTTAGTTTTTATTTATATTTTTATTATTATTTTTATAATAAATTAAATATTAAAAAAAATATATTTTTAAATCTATTAAAAATAAATTACGTACAATATTATAAATAAATATATAGCAGTTTTTTAGATGAGTATATTTATAAATATATATTGGTATATATATATATATAAGTACATAACATAAATAATAAAATAAAGGCAAGTCTTTTATTTTATATTTATCATTGTAGTGCAGATTACCGATCATTACGACACATAAATTAAAGGGAAAAAAAAACAGTATAATTAGGTTATGGGCTTGCATAATTGTAAATAATATTTTTTTAAACTAGATTTAAAAATAGGAAAACTTGGGCTATCATTAATTTTATGAGGGAGAGCGTTCCTTAGTTTAATAGCATAAACAGTGAAAGAATTATCATAAATTGTTGTGTTATGTTGGGGTATTTTAGTTAAAGTGCCGTGGAGGGACAAATAGATCTATCCCCTTGGAATATATGTTCAAAACGTTCTTTGATATTTATGGAGCAGCGAGATTATTCAATATTGTGTATAGAAGACACAAAGTGTGCGAATTCCGGCTTAAAAAAAACTTACTCTAATGAGCCGCCCAAACTAGGAAAGTACCTGCGCCTTACAGAAAACCGCGGCCAAATAATGCTAATATTGAGTAGTGTTGTGTTCCTGGCGCTGAGTATGGTTGCCAAAGCTCTTGAGGAATTGCTGCTGGGAAAGCGGAGGACTGGCGGTGTTCGTTGTTGTCATTGCACGGCGTACTGGTACGGCGGTGGGTGGTAGGGAGACCTAATGAAACTGCTGACCACAAGTTAAACGGGTTTCTGAACCTTGGGGTTACTTACGCGAACGCTTAGGTTGTGGAATGAGCCAAGGTTTTCTCTAAGGACTACAGTATGGGGTTTTTCAAGAAAGAATTTATTAGATTTTTGAAGGGTCGGTAACGCGCGAGTAATGCCCCAGGTGGCGAGTATTGCTAGCACCCATGGGTTAAAACATCTTTGTAATTAGCATTGTGTTTATAACCAAAATTTGCTTAGAACCGAAGATTTGGTTTTTAAGTCGTTTAGAAGTAGGTCTTTAGTCGTGTAGGTTCTGTTTTTATTCCCTAGAACCGGTTCTTCCCGGTTTTTCAGAACCGGGAACAAACAAATGTCTTTCTGTTATACTTAATGATAGCTAGATGGCGCTGTAACGTTGACTTAAGATGGTAATTGGCTCGCGCCCATTGGGCTCACACTTAGCCGGTATTTTTTATTTTTTGTTATACTTTAGAGCTTACAAACACTATAACTATAAACTATTTTAAATAATATAAGTTTTTAAATTTTTGCGTTCCATCACTTATTTAAAAATAATTTCGTATAATCCCGTTTTTTTTTAAATAATGTTAACAACTGTCTGACTAAAGTTGTCTACTGGTTCAACATGAATAATATACTTCTTAATAGCAAGAAAACCAAATGTTTATAATTTTTAACACCAAATCTCAGTCAGATAATTACCAGTGTATTTATAAACGGGGAGCAGTGAGATATTGTAGATAATACAGTATTCTTAGGAATTACCTTAGACACAAAGCTTCAGTGGGACCCACATATCATAGCTAGTTTGGCGAATAGGCTTAGTTCTGTACCATTTGCGGTTAAAAAGATTCGTCAACTTACGGATGAAGCTACTGCCCGGATAGTATACTTCAGCTACTTTTATAGCGTGATGTCCTACGGTATTTTACTATGGGGACACGCAGCTGATATTCAAACAATCTTTGTGCTGCAGAAAAGGAGCCGTGCAAGCAATTTACAATCTATCCCATAGACACTTAAAGAGATAACTTTAAGGAAATAACTTTACCATCTCACAGTATGTATTAAATAATTTCATTTATGTTCATAAAAATATTAATTATTTTAAAAAGAAAAAATATATTTGTAATCGTTATACTCGAAATAGAAACAAACTTGTTCTGATCCAAACAAGGCTTAAGAAAATGGATAGATAACTTAAAGGAGAATGTATCCGTTTTTACCATAAATCCAAGCAAAAGTATGTCAAAGTTTAAAACTTTTGTTAAACAAAATCTTGTTAAAAAAGGTAGTCTTTAATTATACAATTAAAGACTACCTTGATGATGAAAATGAATGGGATTAAATATTTTTTTATTAACATAATTTACTTGATAATTTTTATTGATTAACTAAAATTAAAAGAGCGACTGCTGGAGAGTTTCTATCGCCATTTCTTCTCACCAGAACGCCATTTTGACTTCGAAACGTAGTAACTAGTAACTTATAGTTTGTTAACTTCAAAAAAGTGATATAATATCCTATTTTTGGAAAATAAAGCATTTGAATTTGAATTTGATTAGTGCAAGATTGAAACTTGTATGTGTTACTATTTTTACGATAGAGCAACTAGATTATGAAGTTTGTACCCTGTAGCGCCAAGCGCCGCACCTGAATTCGAATCTAAATATTTTTATTAATTTATTAAGTATTAGTATTCAGAATTTTAGTTTTTTTACAATGTTACATTTAGTTGGCAGTTGGGGGGGAGGACGACGACACTGGCTTTAACAAAAATTGGCACTTTTAAGCCTAATATTTCGCAAATACATCGCCGAATCGAAAAATGGTTTTAAAACACTCGAAATATTTTTAAACGAGCTAGGGCCCACACTATAGGGTAGAAGAAAAAAAAGTATTTACGTGTAGGGGACGAACCCTTAAATTTTTTTTCTTCCTAAAAATTAGTTTTTATAAAGGAATTTATTTAAAATAAATTAATACCTTATTTATAAATTAATTAAAACTTAATTTTCAAAAAAAAATGAGCGACAAGACAATTTATAAATATGTATGTATATGTTTATTATAAGTATGTAACATATTTATTTTATTTATTTAAAGTCGTGAAGTCGTACAGTAGTTAAATGTACTATTTTTAAAACTTAATGTGGATCCTGTGAAGTGTACTGGTTTCCATTTGCAAACCGATTCAATTTTTTTTTGATAAATGTTACTTCCCTGATAGCTATGCTTTGTAATTAAAGTTTGTCCAATTTTTAAACTGCACGTCAGTTATGTTTTCATAGTTACTTGTTCGTCGTGCTAAATACGACAGATAAAGATTTTCATTAAGTTTTTTTATTAAGTTTTAACAGACAAACAGACGCGTCGTTTAGTAATGACTTTATATAGGATATTATTACTGCAGTCAACACTCTATTGTTAATAAACCGTCATTTTTTTTGTATATATAAGTGACACAAGAAAATTGACGGCGTACTAGTATACCTATTTATTAGAAAATATCTATGATCAAAAGTTTTGTTGGTCGTTTTCTAACTGAATAAGAGCTGAATAGAGTTATTTGTTAGCTTAGACGTCGTGATAATTATACCTTTGATTTAGGTAACCTGTTAATGTACATTTATATCATGGGTAAAACCATAAGGCACAACTACAAGTAGGTAAATAAATAATAAATATATTAGGACATTACACACAGCGCCGTCTGGCACCAAAGTAAGCAAAGCTTGTGTTATGGATACCAGACAACGAATACAAATACATATAATTAGGTTTTTTTTTGGTAATAAATACATTAGTACATATCATATATAAATACACACTGGACAAACGTTTATGTGATAAACGTTTGTGTGTGCGGGAGTACGGGAATCGAACCCACACTCTGTGCACAGCAGTTGGCCATACTACCAACTAGGCTGCGAGGGAGTTTAGTAGGCATTAATATAATTTAAACCAAACTGTTTCTTTTACATGTATGTAAGTGTGTTTTTTGATTCATCACAAACTTAAAAGACCAAAAGTTCAAAGCACTTAAGTGCTTCTGTCGGTATTAATTTCAAGTTATTAATGAAAATTCATGAAACTTACGTAGTGAAGTTTTTGTTGGTTTATTTTAACATACACTAGCACTTAAAAGTTTGCTTTTGAGAGTCTGGAACTTGCGAACTCGTATCCGATCTTTTCGACCGAAGCCCCTCGGTTGGGCGGAAACTTACAAAGCTTCTTTAACATGACAAGAAACAGACAAGTTTTGCTTCTAAAAATTGGTTAAGATAATGTTTTCTGGCTGTCTTGATAACTAAATTTTTTAAAAAAAACGTAACGTTTTATTCGCTGTTTTTATAAAAATATGCTACTGGAGAAAAGGGAAAAAATTATATGTAAAAGTGACAGTAATATTCGAAAAAACCCATAACTATAAAAATAGGGTATAGTTGGCAAAATAATGATGTTTAATTTCAATTCAATATCAAGAAATACTACCAGTTTTAAATGATTTTCAAAAAGTGTTTAATGAATATTTATTCAGTGTCAGTTTTTACATCTTGCGACTTTTCTACGTCATGTATTGCAATTTAATAAGTCGGGAAAAAACATCTAGTTAAATGCGTTCTGTACATAGGGGCAAATATTATGCAAATTGAGCTCCCTGTCGAGGTTTTCTTTAAGGACTACAGTGTGGGGTTCTTCTGAAGGGTCGGCAACGCGCGAGCGATGCCCCTGGTGTTGCAAGCGTCAAAAGGCTGCGGTGATCGCTTACCATCAGGTGGACCATAAGCTTTTTTGCCACCTTAGTGGTATAAAAAAAAAATTACAAAGACGGATCCAATCACTTTTATATTTTTTTGGTAAATACATATCTATACTATCATAATAAAGCTGGAAAGTTTGTTAGATTTTTTTATTTTTCTTGGCTTGAAAGCGCTAATCTCAAAAAAAATCTGTTTTGTGTTTGATAGAATCATTTTTGAGAGGCATTCATTTAACATCACGCTATGGCGCTTAGTGACTGAGCAAAAAGACTTCGCGCGGGCGAGCGACGCGTCATCGGCGGGTGATTCTAAAGTAACGGGAAGGGCAGAACAACGTCTGCCAGGTCAGCCAGTATATTATAAGTCTCAAGATAAGTTAGGCTAGTGTCCCCAGTAGAGGCTGAGGTGACTACCGAGGACCCATTGGCACCTGCATCCGTGTTGGACCACTCTAAGATGTGCTCCCGGATAGTAAGGTACGGGTACGGGCTGCTTCTTTAGTTTACCACTTATTAGTCGTTTGCAACTCCCACGGCACGGTCGTAAAACTATTGTTAGGCGGCATCGGCACTTACTAACGGCCGCAGACGACGATGTCACTATCCGGATAGCTCGCAATCGCAACCGCGTAACGGTGAACTCCCCCCCTGGCGCTAACCCACTTTCGGGAAGGGACGTTCCCAAGAGCCCTTGAGCGTTGGAGCCTTCAGAGTCTCGCCCCAAAAAGCCCGGTGGAGCAGTAATGGCTGCAACAGCCAACTGCATAAGTCCGTTCAGAAAAAAAACCTCGCCGTGTAGGGGACGATCTTAACAGTGCAGTGATCTCCTTCTGAGTCCACATGATTCCAGTGATCCGAGTAGCGAGCCCGTCCCAGATAGACATAGGCATATCTTATGTATTTGAACGAGCAATTCATACTTCGAGCAGTAAATATATCGCGTATCTCGAAAACGACTCTAACGATTTGGCTAAAATTTTCTACTCAGAAAGGGTTTTGCTTTGTTTTTTATTTGTTTGTTTGTTAATTTATATACTTTGTTCTTTTTTTATTGTAAAAAACGTGATTTCTAAAATATATATTATTATTCACGGAAGTCTACCGAACGCAGCTTATGAATAAGGCTCCCGTTGGAGGATCGACCTATCTACTGAAATTAGCCCGCGTATTACATGCCGGAAGTATTAAAAACAATAATAATAAAATAATTCAATACAATAATACAAAGAATATTAATAATATAAACATATATGGTAGAGGAACTATTATTGCAAAACATAGTTTGCCGGGTCAGCTAGTGTTTTATGACAAAACTTCATAATCTTGACTGGCTTAACACAGTTATACAGTCTCCGAAAGGATAAACTTATTTGTAAACCCAATTTAAGTGGTTAAAACTGTAATTTATAATTTCAGATTTACTATTGGACTAGTGTTATAAATGTTTTAGTTCCATTTGCCCGAGGATTAATTGAAACTGTGTTATAATGTTTGGAAGGGTCTGTTATACAAACAATGTTTTGGGATTTTATGGGACTGTTTGCGCTTGTTAGAAATGTTAAATTACAAAATTACAGTAGTTTTACTATAACTGGATAAATTTTAGTTGATTTATTAAAGAGTTCAGGAGAGAGTTGAAGCCTTTAGTATTATTTGTGTGAATTTTAGTATATTTCTGACTTTTCTCTTGGCAATTATGTACCAGAAAGAAAAAAACAGACAGTGATAATGCCATAATAATGACGAGTTTATTAAAGGTGCGTTATATTGACGGCATTGAGAGCTATGACATCGCATAGGCATTGAAATCGTTCTGTTTACCAAATGTAAACAAACAATATGACCGTTCATTATTTGACAGCGCATTCACTACTCTACCTCCCAAGCATGTGCAGCCAATGCGTTGAATGGGGTCCGGAAGTGACGTCATAACGCATTCATTTTTGGTCAACAGAACGATCGAATGTGCGCATAGACAGCATTGAGCGCATTCAATGCGTTTAATCCTTTCAACAAAACGCCCCTCAATTAATCACCTTAGCTAGTTTTAGCGTACCTAAACTACAGACGTAGTATACCTTATCATCTAAATAATGTCTTACATATCTACAAACAATTTCCTTGTGACTGTTTATTATTTATTTGGTGCCACTGGATTGGAAGGATAGGTGTCTGTCTATCTTGACGAGGTCTGTAAGTTGTGCGTCTTTAGTCAGACCCTTCTCGCAGTGTTTAAACAGATAAGGGGGTAAGTACGATAAATAGGTGGAAGAGTTGGGACAACGCCACCAAGCACTAAGACAGTTCCTTAACATATAACCTTGGTACCGACTTATAAGGGTTTTTTTCTTTCTAGGTAGGTAACAGTAAACTCACTCTATTTCCCAGGAGGATTCTGTGCAGCAATTATGATGTTTAAATTATTCTTTACGAGACTACATTTAAAGACCTTTTTCATCATATTCGTAATACTTTATTTACCTTAGATTTATTTGTAGCTTAAATTAGAAACTTGCTGTTTTATGCATAGACATGAAGAACTGGAGAGCGCATTTCCTAGCCAGCTCTGAAAAAAAAAGTCGCAAATCTGTCACAGATAGGTACTAAGTTAACAAAATGGCGGACTTTAATAGAAAGAGAAAAGAGACCACAATTTTGCTTTGTCTCTTTCTAACGAATGGTCAATTTCGTAAGACTATGGCAAAGGATAGATTATGGAAGGACAGATTACTGAACTCGAAGGTTATGGTTTTATGTTAGGAAATTATTTTTTTAATATTTTAAACTTTTACTACGTAAGCATTTTAAAAGATAACAATAATCATTTACTTAGCCAAGTAAAATTTGCACGAAAAAAACTCTATTAGCAACAAAAATATAATTACGCTAAATGTTATAAATGCAAAATTTTGTTAAGGTACCATCATCGATATCAAAAAAATCTAATTCGGCGAAGACGGCTTGTGGTAATTCTTCGGGTTCAAGTTGGTCACGCCCCGTAGCGCTGGCCATTCGAATGATCCCCATAGCGCCTTTTTCTGAACCATGTTTTTAACTGTTTACCGATGGATCAATAGATGACGTTGTTTTAATTTTAACCAATATTTTTTTATTTAATTTTTACTAGCCAAAATGTTAACTCAATCATGTACGAAACCATTCACTTATTTAGAAGTTCGAACGACTTGTATCGATGGTTTGTACTTCTACACGCTGCACCAGCCGGTAAAATTAATTTGAAATGAAGATAGCTTTTATCCTGGATAACAGAATTATCTCGGAAAAGTTTCCGCAAAAGAATATGACGGCGATAACCGAATTTATGGCAGGAGTAGCTGCAGGCACAGCAAGTAAATAAAATTAAATAACGTAAGACGAAAGTCAGTAGGTATAATAAGTTTGTAACCATCGATACAAACAAGATTCTAACAATTTTAATTTTTTTAATTTTCTTTGGTTTTACGCAACAAAAAGCC
This sequence comes from Apoda limacodes, assembly GCA_946406115.1. Taxonomy (NCBI): domain Eukaryota; kingdom Metazoa; phylum Arthropoda; class Insecta; order Lepidoptera; family Limacodidae; genus Apoda; species Apoda limacodes. The sequence continues at coordinate 41,328,647 of OX291541.1, forward strand.
CTGTATAGATATGCTATTTCACATATATCTGCTACTTAAAAGATACATAAATTCATGATTTGTAACACTTTGTGAGTCGGTGAGGTAAAGTGCGGGGCAAGTGTACCCGACTAGCCTATGTTTGTCACATGTGGCTATAGTCAGGTGCTGTCCAGCTAGTCTTACATTTTGTCGCGACACTATTGCTATCGACGTTGCCGGATTCTTCAAAAACTCTAAGAATGACTATGACTTACTTATTGTTACGGCCGGTAACTTTCTAGACGCGTACATATTTGGAAACATCGATGGTCAAAAAACAACATAAAAAGGTTACATCCTAATGGGCTTCCATTCAAATCCAGAAGATTGCTATGCCGACAGAAATGAACCTAATACTCTAAAGGTTAAGGTTTACTTTCTTTTGAGAGCCAATATTGATCATAACTAAGGATGTTTACGTCGGATGGGTTGTTTACGAATCAGAGTACAAGATAGCTCTCGAAGCGTCCAGAGCGCAACCCCCGCTCTTGTCAGCGAATATAAAAGGTGCCGCAAGTCGGTAGGTATTAAAGATCTCGAGGTATCAAAGAGTGCCGGGGCGCTTCTCAGCCACACTCACTCGCAATCGCTACCGCGTAACGGGGAACTCCCCTCCTAGCGCTCACTCACCTTCGGGTTCGAGGCTCACGCTGGTCGAAGGGATGACAACCCAAGCCGAGGCTCCCCCCGTGGAGAGCCCTTGAGCGTTGGGTGCTATATGGGCTGAGACTCCTTCAGAGTCTCTGCCCAAACGCCCGGTAGAGCAGTATTCTGGATAGTCCATTCAGAAAAAAAAAACGCAGTTCCGTTCAGTTTTTGGTTTTAAACTGCGTTCGGCACAACTTCGGAAAGCGATTACACCTGAATACGACTACAGCGAGATTTAAACGGATTACTGTAGTTAAGCTTACGATAACGATTCTGTAAAGTTTGTTTACACTGAAGTACAATAAATCATGTTCATCAGCAAACGGCATTTTAGTTACCCTAGCTCGGAACATTATTATAAATATCCAATTCCAACAACTTATCAAGACACATATACCCACACAAGTGCGGTTGCGAATAGTTGTAAACAGTTTAAGCGCGGCTTAAAGTAAACAACAAGGATTAATTTCAGAACTTATGCGTAACATCAATTAGTTGGCGTGTACAAGGGAATTAGCGTCAGCTGAGTCACGCGAGGGTGTAAGCACCTGCGTCACATCGCATCGTTAAGCACTATGAAGGAGACGCTTCGACGCTTTGAGTGCTGTTATTACTTTGTTTGTACAACAAGAGTGATTTACTGTTGAATTATTCCTTAAGAGGACTGTACACTGGTACGTTTTCATGCAAAATTAAATTACTTGTCTCCTCCCTTAACCCTTAATTGGTATGGTGAGTATCGCGCGACCCCCACGCAGTATGTTTTTATGATTTTCTAAGCATCGTGCGCTGCCGCCATTTTATGTAATCTCATTACGATGCGTCTTGCGTCTGGTGCCGGACTGTCGACACGCACATCTTCCGAGGACGCGGGACGGTGCTGGGGGCCGCGCATCCCCTATAATTATTAAGAACCGATAAAGTTTAAGGTGATATCTTCTATTATCTACATATATCTACTAATATTGACATCACTACCATACAGTGCCAATATGTTGTTTTGGCCTAAAACAAAAATTTCTTCAATGTTGTAAAACATTAAATTGGCTTTCGGTTTCATTAATGAAACGTATTTTTGACCCAATATTAACCGAGATACAGCGAGTTAATTTAGATGATAAAATTCAAAAACTATAGAAATGAAACTAAGCGCTCATACTAGGTTCCTGCTGAAAATCAGCCCGTGGTAGGCTGCGGCTTTTTTTTTTTTTTACATACCACTAAGAAGGCAAACAAGCTTACGGCCCGCCTGATGGTAAGCGGTCACCGTAGCCTATGGACGCTTGCAACACCAGGGGTATCACTCGCGTGATGCCGACCCTTTAGAAATCTAATAACTTCTTTCTTGAAGAACTCCATACTGTAGTCCTTGGAGAAAACCTTGGCAGGGAGCTCATTCCACAACTTAAGCGTTCGCGGGAGAAAAGATTCTCTGAAACCGCACTGTACGCGACCATTTAGGTTCTAAAGTGTGAGAATAAATTCTCTGCCGATGGCTAGCGGTGCGATGGTAGAAAGTAGCCGTGGGCATCATTTTGAACAATTCCTCAGAACACAACCCATTAAGTTATTTAGTTAAGTCTCTCCTCAGACTTAAGGGCTCGATACCGCAAGTGCGTTTGGAATCGTCGACAATTCTCACAGCCCGTCTTTGAACCTAGTCATAAGGGCCAAGCTGATATCCGGGTGCACCCGCCCAGAGATGGCAGCAGTACTCCATTTGGGGCCGAACTTGCGACTTGTAAAGTAACAACCTTTGCCCCGACGTGAAGTACTGCTTCGCTCTGTTGAGTACACCAAGTTTTTTGGACGCCAGCTTCACCTTATCTAGTAAATGATTTCGGAACTGAACATCGCTGGAGATGTCGACACCAAGGTTCCCAATGCTCTTGGAGATGGAGAGGGGAGTGTTCTGGAATTGTGGGACTACAGTGAATGGGGTTTTCTTAGCGGTGAACGCGCACACCTGTATCTTTGTAGGGTTGTATCCGACCAAGTTTACCCGACCCAGTCAGAAACCTTGGCCAGTGTGTTCTCGATTTGAGTCACAAGTTTTCCGCGGTTTTCCTCCGCAACGGAACGAGGGATGTTTGTACGACCCGTGTAATAAGTGTCTCCAGTACTGTCATCTGCTTTGCAATGTATGTTGTTGATTGGATAACATGTCATTGATATGTAGTAGAAACAGCGTAGGAGACAGCACAGAGCCTTGCGGGACACCAGCATTAATATCTATTCTATCAGAGCAACTACGGTTCGTATGCGTCTCCCGGACAAAAAGCTAGCCACCCATTTGCACAAACCCTCGGGCACTCTGTAAGATGGCAACTTCGATAGAAGACCCCGGTGCCAGACCCGATCGAACGCCTTCTCTATGTCCAGGCTACATGCCAATGCCTCCCCTGACTCTCAATGGCTAGTGCCCATCGGTGTGTGAGATACACTAGAAGGTCACCAGTCGAGCGACCGTAGCGAAAGCCATATTGACGGTCACTGACCAGGTCGTGTACTTCTAGGTATCTTAGAAGCTGTGTGTTGATCACACGCTCCATTACCTTGATGAGAGAGAGGTAATAGCGATAGGCCTATAATTCGATGGATCTGATCTATCACCCTTTTAGGGCACTGTTTGCACATTCGCAGTCTTCCATGTAGACGGAAATTGCCTAGTGTGGTAGGAAAGCGCGAAGAGGCGCGTGAGTACAGGACATAACTCAGGAGCACACTGCTTAAGCACCACTGCTGGTATACCGTCTGGCCCACTCGACTTATGAACGTCTAGAGAAATATAGCATTCCATACCAGCAAGGATTGTGTCAGTAATTGCGGCTGCGCAGACGTCAGGATCTTCTGAGTTAAAGCAGATCTGCCTCCACGGGTACGATGTGTAAAATTCTCGCAATCCATCCCAGTCTGCCGACTTATAGCGCCACACACAACGCCAATTAGTTGGCCCAGATGGATCGCGTTGTGTGCATGACATTTGAGTCCGAACGTGACAGTGGTCCGAGGAGCCAAGAGGCGCATCCACTGAGACGGAGTATCCGTCCGGACAAGTAGTCAGCAGAAGGTCCAATAAGGAGCTCGTATGTTCCTCTATATCTGGTATTCTCGATGGAGAAAGTACCAACTGAGAGAATCCATAGGTCAGAGCAAATTCATGAGCAGATATCCCAGCATAGTTATTAGTTCGAGAACTGAGCCACTCACGATGTCGGGCGTTAAAGTCTCCCAAAATAACTAGTTCTGCTGTGGGATATTGCTCTAGAACTTTGTCAGTCGTCAAACTCGGGTGCGTGAAGAGTCGAGTTACGTCCGTGTCACCGCTATGAGATCTGTATAGGCACGCATAGATACGAGTGTGGCCGTCGTAATCTACGCGCACCCACAATATCGACAGGTCCTGTCTTCAAGGCTATGAAGGCGGCGACAGCAGATATCCTCCCGGACGAACATACATACACCGGCACGACTCATAAAATTGTGTTCGAGTTTATAGCCGGGATAGTGAAGGTATGATGGATATCTGCGTCTCCGTTAGAAAAAGGAATGGTCGGCTGCGCAGTCTCGAGATAGTGGTGGACTGCGTTAAGATTTGCGTGTATACCCCTGAAGTTGCAAAAATCCACATTTTATGTGGATGGAGTAGCCGCTGTACAAAATCTTTTCTTTTTCGTTCTCATGGCCATTATATATAAAAATATTACTTAGACTAGGGGTGAGGATTCACTGTACAGACAGCTTAGAGGACAAAAGGTGCGGTTCTAAGACTGCCAAAGCTCGCCACAGATGATACGGTTGCTGGCAAGGCGGACGGAAGGGCCCCCGATCCCCCTCTGTTGTAGTAGCCGGGTCCATTCCGGTCTCCTTCTCCGGCACGACTACTACTTCAGAGACTTTACACCGGTTGGCGGATCAGCCTCCCAGGGCGGAGATTAAGTGATCCCTGGGTTCGGGAACCCGTTCAACCTGCGGGCGGCCAGCGGTCAGCCGTTTCATAAGGTCTCCCTGACCGCCGAACCAGCACGCCGTGTCGACGCCGAGCAATGACAGCAACAAGCACCGCCGGTCTTCCGCTGTCCGCGCAGCGAATTCTCAAAGAGCTCTGGTAACCTTACTCACCGCCAGGAACACAACACTACTCAATGTTAGTGTTATTATGGCCGCGGTTTTCTGTAAGGTACTTCCCCAGTTTGGGCCGCTCATTCGAGCAAGTACTCGCTATGCCCTGCTTTAGTTGTTCGGGTGGCTTATTCGAGCGAGTACTTGCAGTGCCTTACCTCTCTGTAATGATGCTGAGTGGAAAACCACCATTTAAATGTAAAGAACATTACTATGTATAATTGTAATATGTTGATGTAGAATGCTTCAAAATAAATAGTTCTTCATCTTATCGGTGTCTTCTTTTAATCTGACTTTACAAGAAATTTACTTACTCAATAAAACGCTACAAAGTGTGTAAGTATACCCTATTTTTAGGGTTCCGTACCCAAAGGGTAATTACCGGAACCCTATTACTAAGACTCCGCTGTCCGTCCGTCCGTCTGACATCTAAGGAACCGTGATAGTTAGACTGTTGAAATTTTCACAGAAGATGTATTTCTGTTGCCGCTATAACAAAAAATACTAAAATTCAGAAGAAAATAAATATTTAAGGAGGCTCCCATACAACAAACGGGATTTATTTGCCGTTTTTATACATAATGGTACGGAACCCTTCGTGCGCGAATCCGACTAGTATTTGGCCGATTTTACTTAGGTTTATTGTTTTTTTAGTTTTTTAATTTTTTGTGAATTTAAAAAAATTATATTAAATAAAATTAACAGTTTTTTTGTATTAAGAATATATAATAGAAGGGCTCCAAGAAGCGAATCATACTTAGAGCTATTATTTAACAGTTATATTTGCCGTTTTCAGTGGAAGCAGAAAATAAAAAATTATCAACAAATGCCTATTTTTGCATAAAATTACCTTTTAAGAATTTGTTTATTATTTCTAATGTGTAGAATATATCATAATTTATTAATTTTTTTCAAATTGATATTTAATATAAAACAAAAAAATTGTTTCGTTCTCTCTTTAGACGCGGCGCGCATGTGACGAAATTTTCTTCGAAATTTGATCTGTTGTATTTCAGTTGGTTTTGAAACATAACACACGTTTGACTACTGAAAATAGAAAAAAAATCAATTCAACATTTTACAACTTTCTGTTAGACAAACTACACATAAAACACTTAGTTTAGGAGATGTAAACGAAAAACTGAATAAAGTCCGAAGTTTTTTGCCCCGCCCTCTTTAAGTTAGCATAGGGTCATCTAACCCCTATCCCTTAATAACATACCAATATTTCATTAACTTCGGAATTCTTTCCATATTCAGATAGAAAGTGGATATCGACTGGATTATCGGTCAGTAGAGACACAGAAAGATTTTATTGAAAATCGAACATTATGCCTTTTTAATATTTAGAACTGTCCACTTTGATTTAATTTTATAAGACTTTGAGATTTATTTATCAGTTTAACTTGTGAATAGAGGTACTTATATTACTTTGATAATGTACTAAAGTAGTTACATGAAGATAAGAGTGTTGGCATGTAATTGATCAATCACCCTCAATGTTTTAATCACTGTGATTACAATCTCTGATGTCATTGATTACATAATTATTATTTATTTGTTGTGCCAGGCCGAAAATTTTTATTGGCGCAAATGCGTTTATTAAATACCGAGCAAGCGAAGGTTTCTAAGATTGAACCCATGGGAGTAGCGAGTGGTTTATGAATAGAGTTCTGAGCAAAACGATGAATTCAAAAGCACAAGATCCAAATAATTATGCAGCTGTGAAAAACACAAAAAAAAATCAACTCAATCACAGCAAGGAAAATAAATACAAGAGGAATCATTCAAATATAATCCATATCTATGTAATCCTACTAATGTTATTAATGTCAAAGTTTGGATGTTTAGATGTTTGTTACTCAATTATGCTTTAACTACTAGATGGATCGGGATGAAACTTGGCACACATCTAAGTTAGGTCCTAGAATAGGACATCGGCTATTTTTTATCCCGAAAAATTCAGAAATTGTCGCGAAAATAACTTAAACCGAGCGAACGTGAAATATAGCTACAGCTGACATCATTAGGAGCAAACTTTAATAATAATTATAATAATTAAGGGGTTCCACGCCGATAACCGAATTTAGGGCAGGCGGAGCCGCTGGCAACATTTAGTTATTCATATAGGTTATTTCATAATCTGCGTAATACAGCATGTACATTTTTAAATAATAAAAGTTCAAACTAAATTAAACATATGCGTTTATTAAATACCGAGCAAGCGAAGGTTTCTAAGATTGAACCCATGGGAGTAGCGAGTGGTTTATAAATAGAGTTCTAAGCAAAACGATGAATTCAAAAGCACAAGATCCAAATTATTATGCAGCTGTGAAAAACACAAAAAAAAAATCAACTCAATCACAGCAAGGAAAATAAATACAAGAGGAATCATTCAAATATAATCCATATCTATGTAATCCTACTAATGTTATTAATGTCAAAGTTTGGATGTTTAGATGTTTGTTACTCAATTATGCTTTAACTACTAGATGGATCGGGATGAACCTTGGCACACATCTAAGTTAGGTCCTAGAATAGGACATCGGCTATTTTTTATCCCGAAAAATTTAGAAATTGTCGCGAAAATAACTTAAACCGAGCGAACGTGAAATATAGCTACAGCTGACATCATTAGGAGCAAACTTTAATAATAATTATAATAATTAAGGGGTTCCACGCCGATAACCGAATTTAGGGCGGGCGGAGCCGCTGGCAACATTTAGTTATTCATATAGGTTATTTCATAATCTGCGTAATACAGCATGTACATTTTTAAATAATAAAAGTTCAAACTAAATTAAACATATAAACCCTACTAATATTATAATCCTTTCCTACTAATAAATAAAAGTTACTCAATCTCGCTTCAACCACTGGTCTGATCGGGATGAAACTTGGTACACATATGGATTAGGTACTGGAATAGGACAAAGGCTACTTTTTATCCCAAAAAAAGTTCCTGTTGAAATAACTATATATAACCGTGCTTAAAAGAACTATAGCTACAGCTTAACTTCATTAGTATAATTAAGGAATTAATAAAGGAGTTCCACGCCGATAAGAATGTAGGGCGTGCGGAGCCGCTGGCAAAATCTAGTCCATATTAATATTATAAATGCAAAAGTAGCTCTGTCTGTTACCTCTTCATGCTTAAACTGCTGTACAAATTAAAATGAAATTTGGCGTGGAGATAGTTTGAGTCCCGGGAAAGAACATAGGCTACTTAGAAACGTCAAGTCTGAGTCAGTTTTTAAGGAGTTGCCGTTGAAATCCTACACCGATAACCAAATTTCGGGAAGGTGGAACCGCGGGCAAAAGCTAATTAGTTATAAATAGTACATTTAGTAGATATACTAACTTATAATGGACATTTCAATATTATACTTGGTGTCATTAAAAATATTACGCACCTTTTGCTTGTATGCAGATGTTTGTATGTATTATATATAGATATATGTCCTGGCTTGAGGTTAACTTTGACTTGCATCTATGCTAAAAGTATTTATTTATATTGATGTAATAGCTATAAATATGGCGTGTATAATATATTCTCTTGCAAAACTCTCACCTTAAGGGAGTCATAAACGAAGAAAGATTATTTCTATGTATGTATATAATATTGTATTTCCTAATTCTATGAAGATTTTGTGTGTTTGTAAGATTGATGTACTAGGACTTTATAAGTCACTAGGAGATGTATATTTATAATTAACATTTTCTAGCCATATACTTGAGGAATTTCATACTGCAGTCTATAAGTAGAGTTATATCCACAACTTGGCGCATACGTAAAATAAAATCTAATAAGCAATAACTTGTAACATATTATAAAACCTTATCATGTGGTACCTTTTTTGTATCAATGTGGAACTTTTAATCTTCATCAATGCTTTTCATTTCAAATTGAAATGTTTTTTTTTATGTGCGAAAACATTTTTGGTCGAGCTAGAGATACTGTCAAGAAGCTTATATATTGAGGACACTGGTGAGTGCACTATGAACTAATAACTGCACTACTCAACCTGTCAACACGCACCTAATAAACACATATATTTTAAAATCAACTTATCCGGAAAAACCAGAATGATTTATTTCATAAATAACTACAGGCCGATTACTATAGAGTTTAGTATTGATTAAAAAAATTCAGAGGTATTTCGGTAACGAAATGAAAAACCGGATTACCTCTCAACTTTTAAACGAGTTTAGTAAAAAAATAAACAAATACCTTAATGAAAAAAACATGTTTTTACTATTTTTAAAGACTTTTCTAAGGCATTCGTTTGTTAAAATTATAAAATCAATAAAAAATAAAAATTAGAACGAAATGGAACACAGGATCAAATATTACAATAGTTAAAAAACTACCACAGTGGTACACTAAAACAAAAATAGGGGACATGTATGGCACAAAAAATTAACCGAGAAAGGCTCGGCCCAAGACTGTCCTAGCTCCGATCGAATACTTAATTTATGTTAATGATTTAAATATTTTTTTTTTTACAGACGGCCATGTATACCAATTTACTGACGACACATGCCTGCTGGTGGCTCACAAAAATCTGCAGGAAGCACAAGCTATATTGCAAAAAAAACTACAACAGCTTATGTAAATGGGAACACATCAGTACCTTAGATGTATTTCAATTGGTTTCCAGCGTTTTAGTTTTCATAATATTTATGCATAAGATCTTGTTGTGAAAACTGATTAGGGTGACCAAAAGTTAAAGGAAATGACTTTTTGATGTTTAGAAACTTAGAAAGAAAAACACTATACATTGTAGTCAAACTAGAATGGATTTATTTACTAATTTATTTAGGCCAAACTTTTCACAACAAGATCTTATGCAAAAATGTTATAGAACCTAAAACGCTGGAGACCAATTAAAAGACATCCAAGGATTCTGCAATATTGTAAAAGTTAAAAGGAACGTGTTAAACGTAATATTTTGCTGTAAAAAGCCTTATTTATCAAAAATAATAAAAGATTCGAATAAATAAACTAAGGCCAAATCTGTGAATGTGATGCCACGATCTGCTTTCCATACACTGCTGCAACCACGAACTGTGCAGTAATTTCCTTATTTTTATAATTAACTCAAAAATTCACACAAAATATACAAGAAAATTGTTAATTGAAATAAAAAATAAACATATGTCTTTTTGACAATCCTCACAGTCACAGTGTGCCAAATTAGTTTGTCCTAGGCCAAACGGGTTCATCCTAAGCGTATCAGGATATACCAGTTTAGCCCAGGACAATCTAGTTTGCTCTAAATACTTTAGGCTTAACTAGTTTGGGCTAGGCCGAACTGATTTTGAATTATCATTTAAGCAATTTAATGTTTAAAATAAATTAGATGAGCAATATTTATTCAGACATAGTCTACCTAATTTATATAAAAAAAAATATTTAAAAGTAACACAACACTTGTATGAAACTATCAAAAAAAATCAGTACTTCTTAGTGTTATGTATTATTTTAGGCCATGAGCATCTGTAAGAATTATTCACGAAAATTCAAATAAAATAATAATAATATTTTTTAGAGTCAAACTAAAATTAAAATGAACTTTTTGTGCTACTAAGTGTAACATATGAATTTTCTATTTATTTGACATGGTGTACTATGGCGGCATTTCGAATTACACAAATCTTTTTTAGGTGGGAAACTATTTGTAGCAGTTTTTGGTACAGGTACACCTCATAAAACCTTGTCCTGATCCAAGTGAATGTTTGTTAGCTGCAGTTCTTAGTGAGATTCGAACATCTCGATTGGCATCAATTGGCAGAGATTTTTGAGTAAAAGAGTCGAATTCAATTCTGCCATAACGAAAGAGATAAAAATAAATTTATAAACCTTTGAAGTTTGTTGCATTATATATGTTTATCATAATGTGCATTTTATCATAGATTAAAAATAAAATACGAAGCTAGATAAAACGCCAGCGCGTGCGAGCGAGATAACCAGATATTACGTACTATCCCATGGATTTCGTAATTGTGAGATATTGCGCGCCATATATCACACTAATATTATAAAGGCGAAAATTTGTGAGTGTGTTTGTATGTTTGTTACTTCTTTAGGCTGTAACGGCTGCTTTTTAAATGAAATTTGGTATGGTGGTAGCCAACAGCCTGTATTAACACATGGGCTATTTTTTATCTCGAAAAATTCAACAGTTTCTCCGAGAATAACTATAACCGAGCTTAAAAAAATTATAGCTGCAGCTGTAGCTTGCTATAGCAAACTTCATTAGTATAATTGAGGAGTGTCACGCTGATAACCGAATTTAGGGCGGGTGGACTTGCTGGAAAAATCTAATACTACATAAATTCGAAGTGAGGCGCGAAGTTTTAAATAATAGTTGCAAAGGCAAATAACGATTAGAAAACAAGATTTTATGTAGTTGATATTTTCCTTATGCTAAGCTGGGATTTCGGGCTTGTATATACGTGACAGCCACTAACTGACATAAATAATTTTGCAAAAAAATATGACTTCTTCAGACAGTTATGCATTGATATTGTTCACAGCAAGTAATGTGAGCAAAGTACAAAAACTAAATTTCTAATCATTATTCACTAAGACTAGCCCCCTTACGACTGACATTTAGTCTACGAGGCTAAATCTAATATTGCTTCAATTTTTTATCATATTTAGCAGCTAGCTTCACGACCGTGTCAAATGTGTTTTTTTATATATTTAAATACACTGTTTTTTTGAGTAATTATTATATATATTCCAATTTGTTCATTATTTTCTTAATATTTATTATCAGATATTTGCGTAATAAGGATACGTCAAATGTAAATATACACTCGCGAGCAACCAAATCGACTCAAGCGCTACCTCTGCATTCAAACATTGTTTTAAGTGAAAGTATACAACATTTTAATAAAAAGGATATGTCATTTGAAAGCTTAAAACTTCAGCTTTTATGAGATGTCATCATTATTAATATCCATGTATATTTTTTTTTATTATTGGTGTCTGAACTTAAATGGGGAAAAATGGGATTTTGGTTAAAGGAGTTGTGTTCAGAATTGACACAAATAAAACACGTTTTTTTTCTTAAGAAGTATAAAATTTATTGGTTCAGTATTTGGTATTGCCCCCCCTAGCCCTAATTACAGCCCGTAGTCGGTTCTTCATCGACCTTATTAATTTTTTGACGGTGTCTTGAGGAATACCTTCCCACTCCTCTAACAAAGTTGCCTTCAATTCTTCAAGGCTCGAAGGGGCTGGATTTCTTGCTCGTACCCTTCGTTTGAGCTAATCCCATAAATGCTCGATGGGATTTATGTCTGGACTGAGTGCAGGCCAGTCCATTGTGCGCAAATCGACTTCTCGAAGAAACTGCTGAGTAACGCGCGCTGTGTGGCACCGACGTTGTCGTGCATTAGGATGAAGTCGTCGCCAACAAATCCTGCGTAGGGCACAACATGTTCCAGGAGAATATTTGTGATGTAACCATCAGCTGTCAGTCCTGCTCCTCGGCCTCCGCCAGGCACGAAAACGAGCTAGGTTTTACCCTCCAACGAGATACCAGCCCACATCATGCAAGACCCGCCACCATAGGCAACGGTTTCTGCGAAACAGCATTGGGAAAATCGCTCTTCCGGACGCCTATAGACCCGGCCTCTCCTGTCACTGCCATGCAGACACATCCTGCACTCGTCAGTGAACAGGACCGACCGCCATTGCCCAATGCTCCAGTTAAGATGCTCTCGAGCAAACTGTTGCCGAGCTTGCCGGTGGCCTACAATCAATTTGGGGCCCGTTGTAGGCTTTTTTGGAGTCAGGTTGGCTTCCTTCAGACGTCTTCTTACTGTCCACTCGCTGACAGCTATATCTCGAACACGTCTCAGCTCGCCCTGCGCGTCGACACCCGAAAGGTGCCGATTCCGCAGGGACGTTGAGACAATGAAACGGTCGTCTCGTTCAGAAGTACAACGGTGGTGGGTGGTTGTTGGTCTCCGAGTGAATGTTCCAGTCTCTTGATATCGTCTGTATACTCGGGATACAGCAGACTGACTCAAGTGAAGATGGGAAGCGACTACTCGCTGACTGAGTCCTTGTTGCAATAAGGCAACAACTTAAGCGGCTTCTTGAGGTGTGGTATCCATGTGGTTTCTTGAAAACAATAAATGATAAGCGACTGAAAAGGGTTGAAGGGTAACGGGGGTTTTATAGGGGTAGAGTGTATCGCAACTGGCAGGTAGCGTAGTGAGTAATTTGTCCTATACGCCCTAATTGCGCAAATCAACATGTTGGTACTTGTTTTATTTAATGGTGTTGATGTTTTTTTAAAGCTTAGGTTTCAAGCTTTCAAATTACAAATTATTTTAATTTAAATGTTGTATACTTTTATTTAGAACAATGTTTGAATGTAGAGAGCGCTTGAGTCTATTTGGTTGCTCGCGAGTGTATAATTTGTGATGAGTCAAGTCAATTGAAAAATGCTCATTAAAATCTAAAAGACCTATTTGTTGTACGAGTATTTTTTTGAGCAATGAATAAAAATAAAGTTGGTACTTGAATATGCTTCACATCAAGCTTGAAATTTCCAAACACAAAATGTTTTTTTTTCGAATGATATGTGACAGACATGAGAGTGATCTCAGAAAGGTTCTGCTTATCCGTTTGTGGTATAGAACCCTGAAAATATGGAAAAAATATGAACCTACTAAAGTTTAAAAAAAAAATTATTGAAATAATATCCCTATCGTAAATTCTTAAGGTTACTAGTATGTAAGCTAGGATATATGATGCTTATATGTTAAAAATAGTCATAATAGTAAGAGGATGAAAACTGATCGTTTAAGTCATATTTTTTTGCAAGTTTTGTATTCTTGTATTTTTAACTTTGTATCTTTGTTTGACAACAACTTGAGTACCGTTACTCCAATCTTCATTATTTTTGGTTCACTAGTAGTTGAGGCCAAAATAATCTTTGAGTCCGATCATGAGCAGGATTGGTAGAAGGGTTACGGAGATATTTACTGCAATAAGCTTAATATATAATAAGTAACATTGGGAAATCCTGAAGTTTCAGTCCGTGGCGAACGATTAGTAATATATGTATACTCAAAATTTTCTTAAAGTATTATTACTATTTCACTTTCCTGTTGTATAACTAACTTTTGTTTAATTTTTAAAGAAATAAGATCTAACCCATCGAAAAACTAATTAAATTACGTAATTTGCTAAAGTGTACTCGATGAGCCAAGAATGTTGTACTTGTTCATAGGAACCTCCACAAGAATTACGTTCGGCAATTTCAAATTAATAATTTCAATATTGTTGTTCCTTGGTATACCCGACTACTGGTCTCCCTACATACTTTATCCGGAACTTTTATCTCTTTCATCTTAGCTATCAAATAATATTAAGCTAATGTATTAGTGAACAACGTATTTTACCAAAGATAGGTGACGTATTATATCTTATCATAAAAATAAATGAACCGTTATTGCATCGTCAATCGCAAAATTAAATCAAACTTTTTTGTATAAAAGTGAAGTACAATGTGGGAAATTTTAGTATATCGTCATAGAGGCCCTTTGGCTTTTGGCGCAAACATTTCCACTGACGCAAAACATGAGGATTCTATTATTTGTTCTTCCATTCGGTATGAATATTTAAGTTAATATTAATATTAAAATATAATATCAATGTAGAATTATAATTATAAAATTCTAATTAATTTTTCATCAATGTATGTTTACTAACCGAAAAATTTACTTCGATTTTAATGTTTACAGCATACATCGCATTTGCGGTGCCAATACAAGAACAAGTAAATTTTCAATACCCGAGATTCATCCAGTTTCCAGATGTTAATGGAGTAATGCAACAAGTTGATTTAGAAGCTGAACCAGATTACGACTTTTTAGACAATGTCAGAAGAGATGCAGCAAATAACTTATATTTCTTATATACGAGGTACCTTTGCTTTTAAACGAAATTTTTTTGATTTCCTCTTAAATATGTTTACCCAATACTATTTTCCATGAAATGCTCAGTTCAGGGTTAAGAGTTATTTTGTTATTTAAATAACGAAGTAACAGCAATGTATTAAAATTTTACAGACTGAACCCAACGAATGCTCAATCGCTGATCTTGAATGATGATAATTCTATTTTGAACTCAAACTTTAATCCTGAGCTATCAACTATCGTCATTGTTCATGGTTGGCTTAATGACCAGTGCAGCCCTCTGAATCCAACTATAAGAGATGGTTTGTAATATCATTTTTTTTATTTTAATGCTAATTTTAAATTCAACTAGTAATGTGTAAAAATCTTAAAGGCTTTTTCAAGGCGGCTCATGAATGCCAATTGGAAGAAAAAGGACTTAGGATGGCATACTGTAAGAAGGCTCTCCGCAATCTTGAAAGAGTTTTAAAATGGATTTCTACAATGTAGAAACAGTTTAGGATAAGATACTAAACGCAAACGTCACATCACATAGTCAATTTGAAAGGATATCATATAGTATTGTGCATTAATAACATAGTAATGATGATGTTGATAATTGAACTTGTGTTTATATAACAAACAACATATAAGTACATATTTCTTTATCGAATGTCTTGTAACAAAAGTTTTAATTTGCTGTAATGAAAGACGGACTAAAATCTTCAATTGACTTTTAATAAGAATACTTACAGCATTTACCCATATGCTTGCACAGCGCAAATTTTTACGATTTTGGTTATTGTCTCCTCAAATTCTGTATGATCGTCTTTTGTCTCCTTTCTATTATACGGTTAATAATCCAAAATAATTTAGCTCAAGGTTCTTCTCCACGGATTATATGTCTATTTTATTATTTAGTTTTGACTGTTGCGTGCCTTTTTTTTAAATTATAGTCTTATGTCTTGGAGATATCCTCAAAAGTACTTGTCAATTCCCTTTTATCAAGAATATTATATAGTATGTGATCAAGAAGCAAGGTTAATTTTAGAACTACATATAAATAGTTATAACCATATTTCCTTGCTAATGTAGAAAAGTGAAAGTGAACATTCCTTTGCAAGATAATAAAACATCTAGTTGAGCTGATGTTATATTTGATATGAAGATTTGAGAACGCGATGGAAGGACATAAAAGTACATAACATATTTTTTATTCGGTCGGTTTGAAAAAAACAGGAAACTATTTCTTTACGTCACAAACAAGCTACATGGTTACAATATTTGTGGCACAACGATAGCCGAAGTGGCAGAGAAGGAGAAATGAAGTTTCGATCGATATTTTTCCACGGAAATCGATAAGAATTTTAACGTCACAACGTATTAATAGGATGAATTGATTATTGGCACAGGGACTGTAGGAAAGGAGATTAACATAAATTTTGTAAGCTTCTGGTTGCTGGAAGTAATTACCGTAGGAATTCCAAAGACAAAATACTATAGGATGAAGCCGAAGTGAAAAGCTAGTCGAAATAGCATTAAGAACCTAAATACTTCCATGAAATTAGTACCAAAAACTACCTCTGTATAAGAAGTAAAAGTTTACAGGTTAATCTTAAAGTAAAAATGTTGATAAAATTACACTATCCAAACATAAGACAATCTTTGAATAATTAATTTTAAAAAATTTCAGCATACTTAGCAAAAAGCGATGTAAATATCATTGTCGTAGACTGGAGTCATGCTTCTAAAACTGGCTATGTGACAGCAGTACGAGCTGTTCCGTCCATTGGACGTGGACTTGGACAATTCTTGGGATACCTCAGTGTAATATCTGGAGCTAGTTTTGACAATATGCATATAATTGGATTTAGTTTGGGAGCACATGTCGTTGGAAATGCAGGAAGAGAAGTTGGCGGTAGAATAGCAAGAGTAACTGGTTAGTAAAATCTTTGTATTTGAAAATTATTAGTTAGGGAGGTTTTACACCACTCTTTCTTCTAGAGAATTGCATCAAATTACACTGATTCATTTGTAATTGTTTCTATGGACTTTTTCTCCGACTATTATAAATTTGAATGAATATTTGATAAATTCATATTTTAAGATAGCTGCATACCTATTTAAACAAAAATTATATAACACTAATTGGTTTCTTGAAAACGAAAAAAATTATAAATTGACAAGCACTTGATTGTTTCAATTTTTTATTTCTCTCTTGAACTATAACAGCTTCTTAAATCAAAAATACACTTTTACAAATCAATTCTTTTAAAGCCTATTACAATATGATGTAGATGTGTATCCAGTTACGGGTACCCCGTTCGGACTATGTCTCTACCCTGTTTTCAAACACACACTCTTGTCACGGCAGATATAGGACAGGCGAGGGTACAATGGGGTAGCAATGGGATAACATTGTCTTCGGGGAGCTTCCTGGGTCAATCAAATCTAAATGACTCTTAATCAATATAAATAAATACTTTCATAGCAATTATGCATTCAAAAGATTAACCTCAACCCCGCATTACGTGGATACATTCCGCGTAAGTGCTCTACAAATTTGTTACATAAATCCCTTTCATATACTACATGAGCACTGTGAAAATTAGAGCTTCTGCAACGGTATTTAAATATATTTTCATGTCTAATCCCTACATATATTAATTCTGTTTAGAACAATGTAGCTAGTAAAAGTACCTGAGAATACTATAAATGAAAATTTTTATTTTCGTATTACTTTAACAAATACTTGCACATTTACAGGTTTGGATCCTGCTGGACCACTATGGAATCTTAACAGCGATAGACTTGATGCCAATGATGGAATTTATGTAGAAGCTATTCACACCGACGGGGGTATCACTGTTGGTGGTCTTGGAATAGGTTCCGCTATAGCTAATGTAGATTTCTTTCCTAATGGTGGAACTTGGCAGCCTGGATGCCTCACCAATTCTTGTAACCATGACCGTTCCTGGCAATACTTTGCTGCGACGATTACCTACGAACATTTAATAGGAAGCGAATGCAGTAGTTCCTTACAAATAACTTTAGATACCTGTTCAGGACAACAATTGGCTATGGGAACTGATAATTTAAGCAAGACTGGGTGAGTTATTTGCTGACATTTTAATTATTCTTCTGATTCTGAAGTTCCACTTCATATAAGGAAACAGATTATGTTTTAAACAAAGTTCATATTATTAATAAAAGAAACAAAACCTATAAGGTAGTAGTAGTTGTAGTAAATTCTTTATTGCCCAAGAAAATAATTACAGATAGTAAATACATGTGATTGGTAGAGTAAAATTGAGGCGGTCTTATCTCTATTTAGCAATTTCTTCCAGACAACCTTTTGGTAGAGGAAATCTAGTAGAATAAGATTTAAGAGTAGGTGCAACTTGGAACTAAAAAATAATAAAAAAATAAAAATAAAAACAAACAAGAGTGTTATTATAATAATATATATAAATAAGACATAATACAACCTGTATATACATATTAAATATAGCATGAAAAAATATATTTACATATACTTACATAATACCTACTACATAGACGTACACAAAAAATAAAATAACATGTCTTATTTGTAAGATAATAATTATTAATGTGATCGATAGTAATTTTTAACCTGCGTTTTGAAGCAGTGTAAGCTTTGGGCTTGTCTGATATTGAGCGGTAAAGCATTCCATAGTTTTATAAATTTAACGGTAAAGGAATCTTTATAAAACTGAGAGGAATGTTAAGGAATCTTTAGAAGTAAATTTGTAGAAGATCTAAGATTTTTTATAGAAGAGCCAAGGAATTCAAAGCAATGTTTAAGATAAGTTGGTGATGAAGGTATGAACAGAACGGAATAAGGAAGAAAAAGAAGGTGTGTATTCTGACGTTGGCGAATGGAGAGCCACTTGAGCTTAGAACGATACTCTGATATATGATCAAATTTGCGTAAACCAAATATGAACCGTATAGATAAATTTTGAAGGCGCTCAAGTTTGTTTAACTGCTCTTCAGTAATATCAGGAAAGCATACGTCGCCATAGTCAAGAACCGAGAGGAGTAATGACTGTGCAAGCGCAATTTTGGTAGGAATTGGCAGGAAGTTCTGAAGTCTTCTCAAAGATTTTATAGAGGCGATCAGTTTTCTGCTTATTTCCTTCAGCTAATAATGCCAGGATAATGTGCGATCGATGCAAATGCCTAGGTTTTTCACACATTCGCTAAAAGGAACACAAACATTACTACATATGATGGAGGGTAAATGTTTCCAATCAATTTCATTAACGAGTCTTGAGCTTCCTACTATGATAGCCTGTGTTTTACTCGGGTTTATTTTTAAACTGTGTGATTCACTCCAGGCTACAATCTGTGCAATATCTGCATTAATAGTGTTTACTGCTAGGTTTAAATATTCAAAGGAACATTGCGAGTAGATTTGTAGATCGTCTGCATACATGTGGTAAAGAGAAGAAATTTGAGATGTAATAGAATTCATGAAAATAGTTAAGAGAAGTGGAGACAACACGCCACCTTGTGGGACACCGGCAGAAGTATCGCACCAGGAAGATGTATAATCATCAACTTGAATGCGTTGCCGACGTCCACACAAGTAACTGTGAAACCAGTCAATTGCTGTTGGAGATATGTTAAGAGAGCGTATGTCAAAATCAACAGTATTAAAAGCATTGCTAAAATCAAGTAATGCGATAACTGTCAGCTGCTTGTTCTCTATCCCCAATCGAATGTCATCAGTTATTTTAACTAGCGAAGTAGCCGTACTATGACCTGGACGGAAGCCGGATTGATATGGGTCAACTAAGTCATTTTGGTTCAGAAAACTGCTGATTTGTTTCTGAACACCCCGCTCTAAAACTTTGGATAGGAAAGGAAGAATGGAAATGGGTCTATAGTCAGAAAAGGAGGAAGGATTTTTCTTTTTTGGCAGAGGTATAATTTGAGCTTCTTTCCACACTTTTGGAAATTATCCATTTATAATAGAATAATTTATGATATGGGTAATGACAGGAACGATAATATCAAGAATGGGTAAGATCATTACGGCTAATGCAGTCATTACCGACTGCATTCAATGGAACTGAAAGAATGCTCTTCTTAACATCACAATCGTCAATTCGACTGAAAGGTCAGGGTTGAACTTATAAAAAGAGAGTTAAAGTATTAATCTTTGTGCTACTATCAAAAGTAATTGGAGATGAGAAATGTTGATTTGGAGAATCGAAATTCATGTCGTCGCAGTAGACTTGCCAACCCCTAATGACCTTAGAAATTTCCAGACTTTAGTTGGATCTCCGTTTTCGACGGATTTGTGGATATGGTGTCGATGTGCGTCTCTACACATAGTATTGCAGCGATTCCTATGAAGTTTGTACTTTTCTCGGTTTTTGTTAGAAGGATCAGTTTTAAATTTTGACTTAGCACTATTTTTTTTCTTCAGAAGATCTTTTATATCCTCTGTAAGCTAAGGTGCTGGAAGGTGTTTCAATTTTATCTGCCGTATTGGTGCATGTACGTCATAATACTGGGTGATAAAGGAATTGAACAAATTTACTTTGTCATCAATATTTGAGGCATCAGTTACGGTCTTCCAGTTTATATTCTGTGCATCTTTGCGCAGATTATCCACGTCAATACCATCAAAATTGCGCTGCAGAAGTATTTTCGCCTTAACCTTTGCAGGTCTAACTTTATAAGATAAAAATATCAAATCGTGATATGAGAAGGTGTCAGCAGCGCACTGACCATGTTTGATTATATGATTTGGAGAAGACACAATTATTAAGTCTAGAAGCGAGGGAGTAGAATCTGGAAAATAATGTGTGGCTTTAAGTGGAGGCATATTCAGGTTACAAGCATCAATGATTGCCCTGAGTTTTTGAGACCCACTATAAGATATAAGTTTTAATGCATTTCATTCCTAATCAAGGTATGTTATATATGTGTTATATTTTTTTTTCAGATCTGGCATGTACAGACTCAATACGGGTAGAAATTACCCATATTAAAAATCATGGCCTACAACAATATAAAAATATATATTATATAAGAAAATTATAAATACTCTAGTAGTTTGTAAATGTTTGTTACTCTAAAAAACCTCATTAAAGATATATACGCAAAAATACAAATGCACTGTTATGCTTTAGAAGCCATTAATAAGAAGGGTGTCAGCTTGTCCTTATTTGATGTATTACTACAATAACAATGGTCAATGATTATAATAATTATGATACATAGTGTTTAATAACTACACTGATAGTCATTGATTTAGTTTTCTATGAATAATTGACAGATTGTCTAATTTATATCTTTGGTTATTGAGTCATAATACTGGTGACGCTTTATTAATAAAGCAATCTCTTTCATATACTGAATTGTATTTTATTCGTTTTAATATTATCTATTTATTATTTAAAGCGTTACATATATTTACTTTGGTTTAAATATACAATTATTTACAAATCATAACGTTATTTGATGTGTACGAGTAATTGTAACACTTATTAATATTAACAGACTTATATGCTTGCATTCGTTTTATTAAATCCCTCTTGCTCGCTTGCCTTAGCCATTATAATCCCCACTGCAGGGACACAGGCCCCTCATTAGAGAAGGAGGCTTTAGCTATAGTCCATCACGCTACAGTGCGAATTGGGGGACGTTTGTTAAGCTACAGGCTACGCGACTGTCGGAATTCCCCCTCCCCCTCTCTCTTTCTGTTTCTCAAAAATAATAAATAATAACTAATAAAAATTAACTAATGGATTAACCTCGCGATCTCGGTGCTCCATACAAACTTTGAATCCCCGTTTAGGGGGTGAAGAAAATCCTTTCTTGCCGCACGCCCACATCAACATTGCTATATGTGTGCTAATTTTCAGCTCGATCCGTCGAGTGGTTGGAGCTGTGCGTTGATAGATTAGTAAGTCTCGCGACTTTGTTTACGTAGAAGGTAAAAATATTTTAAAATAATACGTACCGCCCTTCCCTCCAAGACTGCCCGCCGACCTTGCACATCATAAATGCGCTCACAGTACTTCATAATTATTTTGTTGCGATGTTATTTTAAAACTGTGATATCTTCTAACATATTAATTGAAATCGAATTATGTAAAGGGCAATTATGTTTTAAATTAAATACTTGTGATGAATAATGTATTTATTTGTATAAGAATTAATATCATGTTTAAATGAACACCTTCGAAAATAATGTAATATTTTAAAACAAATTTGGTCCGCATAAAAAAGGTTATAGTTACCCACCCTTAAAGATAGACATATGCTGTCGCAGACTTTTTTTAGAACTGTTAAAGGGAAACAATTTACGTATAAACTTTTATTTTACGTTTACGTTTACGCAGCGCATGCAGCAGAAGCTCTCAAAAGGAAAAAAAAACAATCCGATTTTGAAACATTCTTCATTGGTGGACGCTCCTATCGGTCTTAGCGTGATGAAATATATATAGCCTTCCTCGATAAATGAGCTATCTAACACTGAATGAATTTTTCAAGTCGGACCAGTAGTTCCTGACATTAGCGTGTTCAAGCAAACAAACAAACAAACAAAAAAACTCTACAGCTTCATAATATGAGCATAGATTAAACAGTAGGTATTATTGATGCGATTCTTTAGAAATTAAAAACTCTCTTTAGCCAATCGTCTGACTATTTCGTTAACCTGCTGAGTCCTGCTTATATTAGATCATCTATTTTGTTGTATATCATGTATCGTATATTATTAAACGCCTTAGAAAAAAGCCGGCCTTAAGAATTTCAATATTGCGACCTACGGCGAGAGCAGCTTGATACAATTGAGACAAATCGAAACTGACATTTAGAATGATCTCAAGTCCTTTTTGGAGAACCTCGTCGTACTTTAATTAATCTTTCTGGAACATCCATGTAGGTGCTGTCCTCAATATATATCATGCGTTGCATTAATAAAAAATTACGTATTTAATCTCAAAACGAATATCTGACAATCCTAATAAATGCGTCTTCACGTCATTAAGTACGTCATTCGGGCTCCCTCGTAATGTTCCATCATCAAGGTACCAGATGTTTAAAGCCGAGTTAAGTCTTTGAATTATGTTTTGTTCTAGACTTAGCCAGCGGCTCCGCCCGCCCTAAATTCGGTTATCGACGTGGGACTCCTTTATTTAATCACAGTATTAATACTGTAATTTACTCCTTAATTAGCCCGCCCAAAATTCGGTCATCGGCGACTGTGATTTACTGCCTAATTACACTAACGAAGTTTGCTATATCAGGCTATCTATAGTTCGTTTAAGCTCGTTTATTTTTATTATTTTAGTTATTCCTGCTTTTCCAGGACCTAACCTATATGTATGCCAAGTTTCATCCCGATCCGTCCAGTGGTTGAAGCGTGAAAGCGTAACAAACATCCATCCAATCAAACTTTCACATTTATATTATTAGTAGGATTGCTAGACAAAACAGCAAGAGACCTAGTGGGTAAACCTGCTGAGCACCGACTTGTAATGATATGGCATTAGATCCATAGAAAAGATTGTTTGGAGAGGAATAACACTAATGGATAAATGGATATAATGTAAGGACTTTATCTTTAACCTCTTTCAGAATGACATCTCTTTCCACTCTATTGATTTTAATATGTTTATTTAGAATAACCTTGCTGCATTACAAGGAGGCGTGGTATAAGCCCATATCAAATGAATAGCTGCCTCACATCCCAAAATTGATCCAAAACCAACTTGGCGTGGTTGAAGATGGTCAGCCATTATCTCTCTTACAGAATAACTTCCATTTTTGAAACAAGACATCGAAGTGTATTTCCTACAGCAATAGGACACAGAATCCGCAACAATATGGAGAGACAGTGAAAGGAAAATGTCCTTATGGAGTCGACTTATATTAATATTAGGACCCCTAGGCTCAATATATAGTCTTGACGCGTCAGAACAATATGGACAAGGCACTTTATTATTGAATAGCATTTATGTCGTCGTTCCACCGTATTGCAATCTGAAGTTGTGTTTGAAGTCCTTTCAATATTAGACTGTAATACTGCAGGCTTTGTTGGGCTGAGTTGAAATAGTCTTGGTTAGCTACTGTTTCTCTGTTTCGACCCTTCTAACTATAAATGTCATCGGCAAAACTTCTGCGCGAGATATAGCGCCTGATAATCATGAAATCTTAGTTTTAAAGCGAAAATTTCGGTAATTATTCGTAAAATATTATAAAATTAATATTGGCAAAGGTTATTTATTGTTACACTGTAATTTTTTTCCAATTTTGGTATATCTTTAAATATTTTTATACAGCAAAATAAAAAGACGTCTTGATGTCAGAATAACCTAAGCTTTTGTTTCTTAAGTTTATAAGTAATTGAAACATTTTTAATAATTCTTATTTTACGATACCATAATTTATCTACATATGAATATGACGATCTACTTAGATTTTGCAAATTATACATTCTTTTTATACAAAATAGTTTGACGTTTATTCGTTACGTTTAGGATGTAAACGTAGCGACAAATAAAAGCTAAGGAGCACACAGGATTTCAAACAGAATTTTGACAGGAGAATAGTATCAATAAAAGTTTTATTTGTACAAGTCGCCAGCATATCAAAGAAATAAACAGAAATACTCATTGCATTTATATGGACTAGATTGTATTTAACAAAACCTGAGAACTAAGGACCTAGGGTCGCTAAGGGAGGGGATAATGTAGGCATGATGTATCAGCTGGGCAGCATATCTGCGTCTCTGTTAGAAAAATAATGGTAGACTGCGCAGTCTCCAGATGGCGGTGGACTGCGTTAAGACTTGTGAAAATACCCCCTAATGTTGCTAAACTAACTTACATTTTTTTCTTAAAGAAACCCAAACTGTAGTCCTTAGAGAAAACCTTGGCAGGGAGCTCATTCCACAATCTAAGCGTTTGCGGCAGGAAGTTTCTCTGAAACCACAGTGTGGTGGTACGTGTACGCAACATTTAGGTTTTCAGGTATATGGACGAATTCCCTGTCTATGGCGAGCGGTGCGATGATAGAAAGTAGCCGAGAGCATAATTTCACACAATCCCTCAATGTGCATAATATAAGCAGTAATAATAGTTTAATGTGAAAACTAAGAACCTGGTGTGTCTCAAAGCAAGAAGATTTTTGAAAGCTTTTATTGCACAATCCTTTAAAGACAGCGGAAAAACATTATCATTATTCATTTACTTATAATGTTACTACCTATTTACATACGAGAACATTTAATCAGAAAAAAAAACTATTATGCAGGTAATTAAAGTAAGTACAGAAAATAAATTCCACACAGGTTCAATCAATAAATAAGTAAGCAAAGTTATTCTGTACACTTATTTTTTCTAAGTAGATAATCTAACTAATATAACTAATAATAATCTCTAAGCTAAGCTAAGTTTTTAATTTAGTAGTAGTAACGATTGTTACGAAAAATTATTGAAATATAAGTGCAAAATGTTTATAAATAAAATTTA
Source organism: Apoda limacodes (assembly GCA_946406115.1). NCBI lineage: Eukaryota > Metazoa > Arthropoda > Insecta > Lepidoptera > Limacodidae > Apoda > Apoda limacodes. The sequence continues at coordinate 41,353,879 of OX291541.1, forward strand.
AAATAAATTTAGCTTAATTAAATCTAATCTGTGTTTCGACCCGTCCTATCATTAAGTCACTAACGCCCCTAACCATTACGTAGGTACATATGTACTTTGTGCAAAACTTTTGATAAGATCAAATTTTAGCAACCAACATATACAAAGAATTTCACCAAAGATAAGTGACGTATTGTAGGCAGGTATCTTATCATAAAAATCAATGAACTATCATAGTCAATCGCAAAATGATATCGAACTCTTTTTGTATAAAAGAGAAGTATGATTTGCATGATTTGAATAGATTGTCATAAGAGCCGTTTGGCTTTTGGCGCAAGAATTTTTACGTCTACAAAAACATGAGAAGTTTATTATTTGTCCTTCCGTTCGGTATGAATGCTAATGTAACAAATTCATTTTATTAAAGAGAGTGGAGAAATTATATTAACATTAAAATATAATTAATCTTTATAAATCTCGTTATGGATTTTTTTTAAATAATTTATTTAACTTACCTTAATTTTATTCAAGTTTTGTAATTTTTACAGCATACATCGTGTTTGCGGTGCCGATACAAGAACAAGAAAATTTTCAATATCCAAGGTTTATTCAGTTCCCAGATGGTAATGGAATAATGCAACAAGTCGATCTAGAGATTACACCATCTTAGACAATGTCAAAAGAGATGCTGCAGATAACTTATATTTATTATTTACAAGGTACCCTGGTTTTCAATTAAAATATATTATTTCGCTAGTATATATTAGGCTTCAATGCCTAAATTGTCCATGAAAGTCTTAGTTTAAGATAATGGGGGACTCAACATCTCATAAATTTTCAAAGTCGATTTTAAGCAACCTTTCTTGATAGTATCCTACTGCAATTCAAAAAGTTGCCTGCCCAAGTTCTTATCATAGTAGCAAGGGGAATTAACCCAATTTTGTATGCAATTTGGGTTTAAGTGACAATGCAATTACAATATAATACAATTACTATATTAATTTAGTAGCAATTATAATTTGTATTAAAATTTTACAGGCGAAACCCAACAAATGCTCAATCACTGATTTTGAATGATGATAACTCTATTTTGAATTCAAACTTCAATCCTGAGCTACCAACTATTGTTATTGTTCACGGTTGGCTGAGTGACCAGTACAGTGGTGTAAACCCAACAATAAGAGAAGGTGTGTAATGTAATATGTTAAAAAAAATAAACACATCTTTAAATTCAATTATAGTGGCGTTTTGTTGACCGACATAATGTACATAATGCGGTAATCCTACCAAAGAGAATAAACTAAGATGTGTACTGTGTTATACAGAATTTATGACTTTTTAACTTGGCGGGATTATGACATTGAACGCATTGAAGCAGTCAACAAAACGCACCTTATATAAATTAACGAGTAGATAACAGTTCAAGAGAGAAGGCTGTTGAATGGAACAATGCAAGTAAGCTGTTTACAATCTGGAATTTATAGTAAATCGGAGAGGCCTGCAACATCATTGTACATTAATATGATGATTCAATTCGTGTTTATATGTAAAGATTCTTACTAGTACACGTGAATGTGTTTAAAAAAATGCAGTCTATTGCGCACTTATTCTTATCTTCTGTTTGCTTACTAGATACCTCTTCAAACCTATAACAGGCTATTCTTCTTTAGGTGGCTGTTGGTTCTTTTTCGCAAGTTTTTTTTTGGTTCTTACATTCGATAGCTGGTGCTTATGATTTTACTACTCCATTTTCCTTTATTTTGTTGTCTTTCTAATTGTGCTATTTAGTGCGTTTTTATTATTAGTGGTTACATTTGATGAGATGATATTGTAGTTGCTTACTTCCAGGTGATATTGTACTAGCCCACTTCCAGGCGATACTGTAGTAGCTCACTTTCAGGTCGCTTTTGCGTTGTGGATCCTTGTAGTCCTCTTTCATTTAGCTGGTAGAAGACTAGACGTATAAATAATTTCATATTTATGTTATAATCTCTATGAATTCTAACTAATATATTAAATTAAAACTCTGTTTGTTTGTTGGTTATTACTTGGTGTAATAACGGAGCATACGTTTGACTATAATTTTGGCACAAAAGTAGATGGAGGGACGAAAAAGGACATGAGACGCTATATTTTGTCCTTAGAGTTTTTGCCGGAAATTTTGAAGTGAAAATTTCTTTAGCGGCGCTGTGCACTTTTTTTGTGATGGGTAAAAACTGTTAAACTCGCGTCAGGTCACGTGTCCTGATCGAAAATTCGTAAGATGTCACTCGCGTTAGAACACGTGACCTTTATTTACATTAGGTTCGTTTTTATTTTTAGTATATGGCGATTATGAGTAGTACAGGGAGGTTGGATATGGGATTTTAATTCTATGACAGATTGAGCTGTCAAATATACAACGTCAAAAAAGTAAATAAACAGAAGTTATTATTTTTAATAAATAAATATGGATAAGAAGTGATGGGAAGTAAATAGCGAGTATGTTTTCACTTCTGCCGGCACTCCCGGAGTGCAACCCGTTTTTTTTTTCCGTTAGAAACAGTAAGGCACTATTAACAGTTGAAATGGAGAAATAATAAACCTGTCAAGATGTAAAAAAACTTGTAATTTCAAAAATTATTTTCAGCATACTTAGCAAAAAGCGACGTCAATGTCATTGTCTTAGACTGGAGTCACTCTTCTAAGACTGGCTATGTGACAGCAGTTCGAGCTGTTCCGTCCATCGGACGTGGACTTGGACAATTCCTGGGTTACCTCAGTGTAGTATCTGGAGCAAGTTTTGACAATATGCATATAATTGGATTTAGTTTAGGAGCTCATGTCATTGGAAGCGCAGGAAGAGAAGTTGGTGGTAGAATTGCTAGAGTAACTGGTTAGTACATTTCATTGGATATGCGACTCATGAAAATATTCTACAAGTTTTAATAATGGGTTCGAACAACAGTGCACGTTTAAAATAGAATATCAGGCTTTAGTTCGAAAAAGTATTTTTAAAGAACTTTAGGATTATAGAGGTCTTGATAATGATTATAATTTGTTTTAAATAATTTGTTTTGTGATTCTGTATACTTACCTATTTCAATGTCAGCATATTTGCCATCTTGGAAGTATAAAAAAATGCTATATGAAATATCAATTTAATAAAAATAAATAAGTTTGACTAGAACTTGGTTGTTTTTAGTGTCTTTTTGAGCCATAACAAAATTTCTTGTAAAAAAAAACCCACGTAAATATGGGCACTTTGCTTATTAAAATTATATATAAACAGGTTTGGATCCTGCTGGACCACTATGGAACCTTAACAGTGATAGACTTGATGCCAGTGATGGAATTTATGTAGAAGCTATCCACACCGACGGAGGTGTAGCTGCTGGTGGTCTTGGAATAGGTACAGCTTTAGCAGACGTCGATTTCTTCCCTAACGGTGGCACTTGGCAGCCTGCATGTCTGACCAATTCTTGTAACCACGATCGTGCCTATCAATACTTTGCAGCAACCATTACCCACGAACATTTAATAGGAAGCGAATGCAGTAGTTCCTTACAAATAACCTTAAATACCTGCTCAGGTCAACAATTGGCTATGGGTACTGATAATTTAAGAAAAACTGGGTAAGTTATTTGCCGCTATTTTAATTATTTTATATAATTTATTGTTAGGTCCAAACAATAACCTAATTTTTACCTTTAACTTAATTTAAACAGACTATATCGGACAGAAGGCGTTGGCCACCCAAGCCCAAATAGTCACTTAGTAATGTAGGCATAGTAATTCATTCAGCCATAGCTTCTAAAATTAGTAATTGACTAAATAGCAAATAAGATTTGCTGTTACTCGAAATGGCGTAAAAAGGTTACACAAGGCACAGTTATTTGTTCAAATAGTAATATAAATGTTGTATAAAGTTGACTTTTACAGCATTTTTTTCGTTACGAATTAGTGAGCTGAGGTTGTCATAAAACATTTACTTGACCTCAATGTTACTAAAAACTTAGGCTCAGTAACAAAACTGCTGAAAGAAACCTGCGGCCTTATATGACAGAATACTAAGTAGTTCACCCTTATGTAACTTTAATATTTCCTTCTGAGTATATTCTTGTATCATCATTTTGCTAGTTTTTAATTCATTTCTTTTTATACATAGTATTATGTAGGCCATTTACTCAAATTCCCTGTACCTTAAAAACTTCAATTAAGTTCACGTAGCAAAACTAACACTACTCAGATCTATAATTGGTTTTTCCTAACAAAATGTGTCTAAAATACGAGTTTCACTGGTGTATTTTTTTTATAAATATAGTAAGCTTTCTAAAAGTTTTAAATTCTTAAGGTTTTTATGTCTTTTTAGGGTTCCGATCCCAAAGGGTAAAAGACGGGTCCCTATTACTAAGATTTCGCTGTCCGTCCGTCCGTCTGTCACCAGGCTGGATCTCATGAACCGTGATAGCTAGACAGTTAAAATTTTCACAGATGATGTATTTTTGTTGTAGTTTTGTTTTGAGGGGGCACAACAAACGTGAATTTTTTGCTCGTTTTTGCTCGATATTGATAACGGCAACAGGTAGTCGCTTGAAATATTCACAGAATATTTAATTACTTACTCATTTATAAAATAAATAATTAAATTAAAATAAAAAAAAAAATTAAGGGGGGTAAACAACAAACGTTAATTTTTATAGATGGTAATGGTACAGAACCCTTCGTGCGCGAGTCCGACTTGTACTTGGCAGATGTTTTATAAGTCATTGTTTTTTATGATTAGACATGTTTGCTTTACGGGCAGTTTATTATTATCATTCAAACTCATTTGAGACTTATACAGTGCAATTAACTTTTCTGACCCGGTGATAAAAAATCAAAACTACAGTCGCCATATTAAAATGGTGTGAATTTACACGACACTAGCGTCCATATCCCGATTCAGAAAAGTTTGTAAGACGGCACATTTTATATTCGCATTACCTTTCACTACTTATATTTATATCTTATATACGTTATACGTCTTGTTTCAGATCCGGCATGTACCGAGTCGATACGGGTAGAAATTACCCATACTAAAAATCATGGTCTGTAAAAAGAAAAAAACACATCAAATTTACAAATATAATTTCTCTTAAAATTTATGATTACTTTTCTATTATATCCAACTTTATATTATGTCTGTTGTAACCGTAAAAAAATACCAAAAAGAACCAGAATTAAAATGCACTAATAAGTTTAAAAAGCCATTAATTAGAAACATGGTGACATAAAATATCACGTTGGTTAATTTTAATATTGCTTATATTGGTTGGTACATTGGTGTAAATTAAATAAACATATTCCGTACCGGCGGACATTCCAGAAAAAATGCGACACAAAAAACTTGTACATTTGAAAACTTCATACTCTAAAAGTTCACAAGTTACAAAACTTATAGTTACATAATTGTAAAGGTCAATCTAACGGCAAAATTGAAATATGTTCAACTCTCTCTACCTCTCGCATCTTTAATAAATATTTTAGGACTTACACACAGCGCCGTCTGGTGGCTTGTGCTATGGATACCAGAAAATGGATACAAATACATATTTATACTTTGTAAATACATACATAATATATCTGCATTATTCTACATAGAAAACACCCAGTCTCAAGACAAACATATATAAATGTTTGTCTTGTGCAGCAATCAAACTCACGATCCCTGAGTCAGCAGTCACTGAGTCATGGAGCCGAAATAAATTGTATTAGATAGATTATAATCAAAACTTATCTTTTCCTCAAAAAAAAAATTTTGATATATTTATAACATCTCAGTACACCGAAAAGCCCGGGAGCCTCTGGCATAATAATTGAGGACTTTTTTAGAATTTTTACTTGTATTATTAGAGTTGTATAAAATTTGCAAGTTGTTATAATAGTTAATAGTCATAAAATTAATTTTATAATTCTACTAATATACGGTGCATAAAGATATTTTAGCACTTATAAAAAAAAATCTATAATGTTCAACTCATAATAACAGACAATTAATTTTGAAGTAAAATGGGTCAGAGAAATAAAATACACCGGCAACAACACTAGGCTGTACGGTATTTTTATCTTTGCCTAATATGAATTGCCGTATAAAAAAAAATCCGCCATTAATAATATACCGATTGTTTTTGCTATTGCCAAATTGTTATGCTGTGATATCCTTAAAGTTGATTTCGTTGAATTAAAGAAACATGAGTAAACGTGAACAGAAAAAATAAAAATAATATTTTTTTTCTACCCATATAACGAAAGAAACCAAAAAAAACGCTTGCACAAAGCTATGCGATAATGCTTTCGCTATTAATTAAGTAACATCTCAAAATCACATCAAAATCTCTCATTATATTCACAAGTCTCTTGCTAATAGGTATAATTGATTCTTTCTTTATAAATTCGTGATTATCGTGTAGTAGGTATTTTATCGTCAGATTCACTTGAGGACGTTGCGTATGACTTGATTTATGTTCTTATTCTTTTCGCAATACAAAAAAATATTAATCAACCTTTTTTTAAAAAAAAAATTACGTCATGAATAAGAGTGAATCATAGTTGTTACGCCATTACTTGTGACAGAAACATTTTATTACTTCTATTATAGCACAGACGCGAAGCAGGACGAATTTCGTCCAATGACCGGTCACTATTTGTCTCTGTTGCACGCGCATAATTATTTGCCGTCGCGCTCGCACATATGCGATGACCGACCGCTGTTATTTTGACAACTGACACAGGCTAAAAAGTAAAAGGTCAATGTACGAAATTCTTTGTGCTTCGCGTCCGAGTATTCTTCTAAATCCATACTAGTACTATAAATGCGAAGGTAACTCTGTCTGTCTGTTACCTCTTTACGCCTAAATTACTGTACCATTTTAGATGAAATTTGGTGTGGAGATAGTTTGAGAACCGGGAAAGGACAAAGGCTACTTGAAAACGTCAAGAGTGAGTCGGTTTTTTTTCTAGAGGAGTTGCCGTTGAAATCATACACCGAAAACCGAATTTAGAGCTGGTGAAACGTGGGCAAAACTAGTTGTATTATAAGTTATATTTTTATTCAACAAAAGGCTTCTAAATGTTATTTATAATACAAGTTTCTTACTTATTCATAATACAAGTCTCCTAATTTTTATGCAACAAGATATGTAATGTTTTTTTGCAACAACTTTTTTGTAACTGATAAAAGTTTTTTTACAAGTCCTGTATTATAAGCTTATAATAATAGTTACTTTATGCCACAGACCCCAGATATAAACTAAACAAGTGCGAGTCGGACTCGTGCAGGAAGGGTTCCGTTCCATAAAACGGCAAAAATATCACGTTTGTTGTAAGAGAGCCCCCGTTAAATATTTGTTTTATTTAAATTTAATTATTTATTTTTAAAGTGAATATATAACTAAATATTCTGTCAATATCGAGCAAAAAATTACGTTTATTGTATGGGCGCCCCTTTAAATATTTATTCCATTCTGTTTTTAAGTATTTTTTGTTATCGCGGCAAATGAGATACATCATATGTGAAAATTAAACACTTTTAGAGCTATGTTTAGGGTTCCCTACCCAAAGGGTAATAAGCGGAACCCTATTACTAAGACTTCGCTGTCCGTCCGTCCGTCCGTCCGTCTGTCACCAGGCTATATCTCATGAACCGTGATAGTTAGACACTTGAAAATTTCACAGAGGATGTATTTCTGTTGCCGCTATGGCAACAAATACTAAAAAAAGAAAAAAAATATTTAAGGGGCTCCCATACAACAAACGTGATTTTCCCGCAATTTAGGGTACGGAACCCCTCATGAGTGAGTCCGACTCGCACTTGGCCGATTTTTAAATATTTATGCTGTTTTCAATAGAAGCAAAAACTCAAAAAAAAAATTATTAACAATTACCTATTTTTTATTAAATAAACTTAAAAGAATTCGCAAAACATAATTTTTTTAATTGATATTTAATACTATAAAAAAAATATTTTGTGTTTTGTATTCTCCTAAGACGCGGCGGCGCGCCTCTGAAGAAATTTTCTTCAAATTTTGATCTATTTTATCTCAGTTAGTTTTGAAACAAAACAATTTAACTCTGCAACTTTCTAAAAGACACAGTACACATAAAATACTTTTTATTCATTTAGGCGACATAAACGAAAAACTGAAAAAAGTTCAGAAATTTTTATAGAAAGAGGGGCACTCTTTCAAGTTATCACAGGGTCCTCGAGATCAAAAACTCAGACTGTATACCCTAAAGTACCCCCAAATGACATGCCAAAATTTTATTGACATCGGAATACTATCCGGGTACCCCGCTATATCTAATTATATCAACCGGACTATTTAGAAGTGTCTGACAAATGGTTTTTGATAAGTGTTTCATTATAATCGAAAACTTAAGGGGCTACTACGAAAAAGACAGTGGCCTTAGGATTGTTAGTAGGTATTTTATTTAGTGAGGAGATGACACAGATTTCACCTTTAATAACATAAAGGTATTTTCAACATTTATTGAACATTATGGTAGTTCGATTGGATCAATCATGGTAGTACGATTAGATCAACTATGGTAGTACGATTGGATCAATTACGGTACATAGTTTTTATTTTCGAAGTAACCTCTGATAATCATATTTTTTGTTTGAATTGCAAAACGTTAACATATTTACGACTTACAAAATATTGTGCTGTCTGCCAAGGTTTTCTCTAACGATTACAATATGGGGCTTCGCTAGACAATTAGGGCTTAGCTTAAGAATAGATATTGAGTTCCGAGGCAGCCCCATAACTTAGCCATGTAGTGCTATTACATATACCTTCTGTGACTAAGTGTAATTTTACTAACAAGAATGACTGGAAAGAAAAAATACTTCGGCCCACAAAGCACCCGTTAGCTGAGCGATGCTCTACCGTAATGGGCGGATTTAATCGTCTGAATAAACATATGGATGCAGACTATGCAGATAGCGTTTTCTTTACTTTAAGAATGCGAGGTTTTATTTTTCCAAGAGCTTTTGTGAGCTAAAGACTAACATTTAAATCTTTTATCAAACAACTTCTTTGTAAAAAAGCATACTACAATATTTCCGACTATGTAAATGATAAAAATTCATGGAACTGAAGATGCTTAATTACAGGATGCATAGGATTTTAGACTAGTGTTTTCTTATATATTACTAACAAAATATGATCTTTAAGGTCGACATGACTGATATTTTTTTTTGATTTTTAGGGAAACCAAAATAAAATGGAAATAATATAAAATTGTACGGATTAAATTATTTATTTAAAAAATTAATTGTATTCGTAGTTTGTATAATATGATTTTTTTTTTACTATAGAGAGATAGAGTAACTAGGTAACGAGTTTCTTGCTGGATTCTTCTCGGTAGAAAGCAACAACATTTTGAAGCGGATTTCGAAAAATAGTATTTAATAACTTAAACGATTCAAAAGTTTGTGTAAAATCCTAATTTGAATTAAAAAAAAAAATTTGACTTTGGTAAAGACTCAATTACAAATATGGGTTCTTAAACCTATTTGATTATTTTATTTTTAATATTGACACTAGCTGTTGTATGTAATAGGGATACGGTTGTGAGAATAAAAAAAGAAAAATAACGTCTGTTAAGTCAGCATTACCATTTTAGAAAATCGTAATTGCGATCATTGCGAAATTTGTCGCACAATTGTCGCAAATTTGTCGTGGAAACAAAAACGAGTTGCAATCCGGGAGTGCCGGCAGAAGTGAAAACCTTTACACACGATTCGCGCTTAACACTCAAATATTTAACAAGACATGTCTTTGACATTGTCAAGAAATAATAATGTTTGTTTATTTACTTTTTTGACGTAGTATATTTGACATCGCAATCTGTCATAGAATTAAAATTCCATATCCAACCTCCCTGTGCTACTCATAATCGCGAATACTAAAAATAAAAATTATAATAGGCGTGGCATTACGGTTTACGTATTTTACAAAGACAAAGATGCACTTTGTTCAATTTCCATATTTTAAACACTTTATATACATGAATTTTACGAATACACAGAAGTATGGCCACTACACAGACGGTCGAGCCATCAGCTGTCACCATCCATGGATGCGCGTAGCACGCTGTAACATGTTTATGTAACACACGACCATTCGCGCAAGCGCCCTGCGCCGCCTGAACGAAACAGCAGGCGCAGGCATAAATTTTCGCCGCGCCGTAGAAAGAGAGGGGGATACTCCCTCTCCTTCGCCGCGCCAGCTGCCTACTCTCCATCCGTCTTACGCATTTTCACGATTAGGACACGTTACCTGACGCGAGTTTATCATTTTTTACCCATACCAAAAAAAAGTGCACAACGCCGCTAAAGAAGTTTTCACTTCAAAAATTGACGCGCTTTTAATTTTTTTTATATGCCCTGGTAATGCCAACTTAACAGTTAAGTTAGCATTACCACCCCCGTAACCCCGTTAATATTGTTCGAAATTGAAATCTAATTAATGGAGAAATTGTCGTGAATTAGTCGTGAAGAATATTAATTAATTTTCAATTTTATTCATTTTTTAAAGTCAATTAATGCGATGGTAACCGTAAACTTAGCATTGCCACCCCTGTTTCTCCATGAATATTCTTTGGAATTGGAATCTAAGTAATGGAGTTTTCTTGAATTAGTCGTAAATTGTTCGTGATGAATATAAATTGATTTTTAATTTTTAAAGTTAATTAATGCGAAGGCGACCGTAAAGTTAGCATTACCACCCTTATATCTCCGTGAATATTCTTTGGAATTGGAATCTGATTAATAGAGAAATTGTAGTGAATTAGTCGTAAATTAGTTGTGAAGAATAAAAACTGAATCAATTGTTTAAAGTCGATTAATGCGACGGCGACCGTAAAGTTAGCATTACCACCCCTGTTTCTTCGTAAATATTTTTCGTAATTGAAATCTGAGTAATGGAGAAATTGTCGTAAGTCGAAAGTGTCGTATTTCTAATAGATTCTATAATCTGTGATGACTTACGGTACAGAAACATGGTCTCGAATTGTTAGCTTCTTAAACAGTTCAGAGTCGCTTCATGAACTATGGAAAAAGCTATGTTTAATGTCTTTTTCCGCAATGAAATCCAGAACTACGTAATTTGCCAATGAACTAAAGGAACCAAGTCAAACAGTTAGCAGGGCAGGCTACATCGATATGACTACAAATCGGAAGGTGCAGCGTAAGTGTAAGCATAGGCTACGGTGACCGCTTACTTTCAAGTGGAATATGTCGGGATTACCCGAGCTGCAACAGCGTTCCTGTCTAGAGACATAAGTGCATCGATACGCATCATCTCCGACAGTGCCGCCGTGCTACAAGCTCTTAATAACAACCGCATCAACAGTGGACTAATTCTGGAGTGTCACTGTGAACTACAAAAAATTGCATTGAAGAACTGGGTTACTCTTCAATGGATACGTGGTCATAGTGGGTCTCTAGGCAATGATGCGGCAGATCAGTTGGCAAAGAGAGGAGCGGATACTAAAGTTTTGGGACCCGAACCAATTGTACCGATACCTTTTACACAACTCAAAACGTGGTTACTTGACAGAACCCTACAACTACACAACAAACAGTGGGCAGAGCAAACGGACTGCAGACAAACCAAGAATGTTCTTACATCCTTGGACGCAAATCTGTCGCATAAGCTGTTACAACTTAGTAGAAAAAACCTACGCTACATAGTTAGCATAATAACAGGTCACTGCCCGCTAAACAAACACTTTTTCAATATCGGCGTTACCGACAGTCCTCTATGCAGGGGCTGCATGGAAGCCGAGGAGACTCCTGCTCACGTGGTTCTACACTGCAAAAGCGTGAGCGACCAACGGACAAGGCTCCTCAAGAATCCACAAACCATAAGAGAAGCGCTGAATAACATCAGATGCCTCCTTGATTTCTGGATAGAGCTGGGATGGTATGGGTAACCAATGAAATGAACCGGTTACCTACGTTCAATGGCCCTATCATGAGGCTAAGTCCGGAAAACATAATTCCAACTAACTAACTATCAGGTGGACCGTAAGCTTGTTTGTCACCTTAGTTATATCAAAAAAGTTAAAAGATTACGATATCAATTCCTCCGTATTTATTTTCATTTTTGAGTCGTCTAGGTTAAAAATGGCTTATCTCACCCGCGAGTAACGAGCGACTAAACAGTCTACACGCACCGTCCGGTGTGGCTGATACAGGCGGATTGTACAGGAGAAACCTATTCGCGCGAATGAAGGGATGGTTTACTGTACTGTAACAGCCAGGCGCGTCACAATGGGTGTGTTCGAAAACGGGATTTAATATTTGAAAACTAGACGCCCACTTTGTGTCTGTTTGGGCACTAAGAGGACCTCCAAACAGGTTAACAGACCTACCTAAATAGAGGAGCAGGAATTAAGCCGATGGGCACGGGTGGCTCAAGCCTGGCAATTGTGAGGAGATATGAAGGAGACCTACGTTTAGCAATAGGCATCTTCTGGCTGACACGAACGACGACGACATATCAGAATTAAAAAGAATAAAATCAGCCAAGTGTGAGTCGAAATAGAGCATCGAGGTTTCCATACCGACACACAAAATAAAATTACATAAAACGACTAACTATTTCTGGTGAGGAACTTTTTAATTGCACCTCTAGTACTTTATTCCCAAAGTTAAACATTATTGTATCTCCTATAAAAAAATAAAATAAAAAGGGCCAGGCGTGTAATGTCCAAAAAATATTTGTTTATTAATTATATAATTTCGTATAATAGTTAGATGTATTTGAGTTTCTCAAGAAAACCATTTTTATGTATAACATTTAAAATCTCATATTTCCTAAGTAAACTAAAGCAAGCTATGCAGCTTAACAAATCGATAATCGTTACGGAAGAACAGGTGTGGGTGACCTTATTTATTGTGGAAAGCGCAGTGGTGGTTATTTGTACCATCCTAGATAGATTGACTACTATTTATGAGTATTTGTTGTGACAATCATTGGAAGAGGTTCATCGTTTAAGGATAAACGTCATTGGAGAGATATGGTACTAATGTTATTATCTTTAGATATATATTTATGTATATAAGTAAACGTTGGAAAAACCAATTGTACCCTTTTTAAATCACGTGTTGAATCCCGTTATATTTTATCGTAACTTTTCATTATTTTGTTATTATTTGTTATTTTGTAAAACGTATTCTACCAACCTACTTCAATACAAAAAAAAATGTGCCCTTTAATGCTCGGACAAATAGGCAGACAGGCAGACGGTGTAGGATTAGTAAAAAGGCTCCGTTGGCACCCTTTGGGTACGGAACCCTAAAAATTGACTGACTGACTGACTGATTGTTCTACCCACAGCCCAAACTACTATGGGTGCTTTGAAAGTTTATTAGGGAATACGTACTTTTAAGCTCAATGCATAGAATTTGGTAAGGCCTTCAGGTTAAAAAGAGCTAAGAGCTAACAAGGCTAAGATTGTCGTGTTTTACTGTTTTTGGAATCCATCCTCTGGAGGGCAAAATAGGGGATGAAAATATGTAAAAATTCCGGATATTTTTGTTAGTAAAATCAGTGACAGTTAAAATCTTCCTTTTTTTCAAAAATCCCCGAGAGAGAAGTGGCGGGAATAGCCAGTTAAGTATATTAACTTGGACAAATAGTTTAATAACATAGTACATAGGACAAGAGGATGTTAAGATTGCCATTGTCTTCAACCTGTCTTATTTTCTTTCTCTAATGTTACACTGACTATATTTTTTTTTTATTTGGATAAATTTATTTATCCATAAATGTAGGTATCTTCCACTTCTTTCTGTGTTTATCATAATAGTTACTAATTGTATAAAAAAAACATTTTTATTTGAAACTTTCAATGTATTTCATTGTTAAATAAAAAGATTCTCTACGTACTTTAAGCCAAGATACAATAGTTAAGAGATTAACATATACATAGACAAGAGATAAAAAACTTCGCAGCGTCGAGAATAATAGCCCTATAAAATTTTCATATTAAATACCTAAACCATTTTGTCATCGGGACCGTAGACTAAACTTACATGGACCCTATTCCATTTTATGCCCTCTATAACTTTGCGGTATCTCTGTGACCCACCTGTGTTCCCCTAGTCCTATATTTATGACTTTCCTGTTCCAATTTACCTTCGTTAATCTTGCTCAAACTCCTGTCACGGGCGATGACAACTTTATAATGTCTTGTACCGAGTTTATTTTGATAGGTGTCGTTGATTATTATTAGCAGTGTAAATAGGTAAGAAACATAAGGTTAAGTATAAGTTGGTACCACAAATATGAAATTTTGGACACAAAAGTAAAATTTTCAAAATCCTCTGTCAGTGGATTACATAAGGAATTTACAGTTACAAGTTTCTACCCTTAGCTTTTTAACCTATGCGTTTCTGACAAGTCTTAATACCAATGTGTGTAGATTTGTTAAGTATCAGTCACAAATTAATAGTAGTTTATTTACCAAGGGAATAAAACGATAAATTACATACGAGATGTTTAGCCTCTCGAGCGAGAGCGAGGGATGCTATTGAATCGAGTATAACTGCTTTTTACTTTAAGTTAAAACAGTTTAAAAACGCTAAATCTTATAAAATATTAAAATACCTACTTATCTTACAATACAATTTTGAATATATAATGAAATGTTTTTTCTTTGGCAAAAAAAAATGATTTGTGTTATTCGTATTTGTGGAGTAGTTACATCTTTATTATCGCTTGGCGATATTCTTTAATAAATAGTTACTATCATCTTCATTACATCTGGTAGTACTAGAGATAATAGTAAATTGTGTATTAAGGATAATACGGAGAAAATTAGTAACGAGAGGCTAATCAAAAGCCCAAGGCTAAAGGCTTTATGACTCAAGTTTTCAATTTCCGTACTGCCCGTGTTAAACACAATGGTTTTCATTACATTTGCGAGTAAAATAAATAAAAATATAAGGTGAATAAATAAATAAACTGACAAAAACACAATTGAAGTGACAAGAATAGAAGTGGAGAAAAGAATGCCACCGCCAGCTGCTAAAGTTAAAACTTGTAATTGCTCGCTTGTAGTATGCACGTAGTTCATGTATTGAACAGACAACTTTAAAACATACTTGATAGAATAGGCATCTCATTTCCGCCCGTGAGTTCTTTGAACACGCGCTTTGCTTAGAGAAAATAAAATTTACAACAAAAAAAATTAAACTGACTTCAAAAATGTAATTAATTTAGTAAAATCGCTATAAAGCGTCGCTCAAAAAAATCCGCACGCAACGTCGTAAAAAAAAAATTTAAAATTTTTCCTTTTGAGTCAATCAATTTAATAAATTACAGTTTCGTATGTCAGTTGGTTTATTTTTTTTTAAATTATATTTATATTGCTCCTTTCTTTAAATTATAGTTGCAATTGAATTGAAACTAATTACTTATTAATTTTTTTGTTCGAGTACCTTTACTTTTTTATTTCTTTGTCATTTACGTGTATATTTAAGTGAAATTACAGTATCTACTATAATACACAAAGTGTTGCCATCTAACGATTTTACGAAAACTTTTTAAATTGCGAAGACACTTTTTGTAATTTTAATCAAGATTGTTTAGCTAGAGCCTAACTGCATGCAAACATAATGACATGTTTAAGAATTACGCTGCTTCTTTTGCCAACGACGCACGTTTTCCACGTGACTGATACAAACTTTAACTCTCTATCTCAAAAACTAATGAACCGATTTTGATGAAACTTGCACTGTTCTCTAATTTGGACTAGACTTCGTCCAATTAAAACAAATTTTTTTGCAATTCAACTTACAGTTTTTGAGATATGTGCGAACAAACATACGTGAGTGTATGTATATACACTTAGAAAATTTATCCCACGTATTTATAAGATAAGTATAGATTAATAAGATATATAAGATAAATATTATACAAAAACTGTGCAATTCTGACAATATTACATACATACGGATCGAATTGATAACCTCATTTTTTGAAATTGGTTAAAAAGCCCGTGGGGATAATGAAAGTCTAGTACCCGCTTTACCAGCACGTAATGACACTGTTTACGAGTAAGTGTGATAAAAAATATGTTATAGATAGACAAATATTTAAGATAGTTTTTTGTAAAATTGAAAACACAATATTTTGTTTGGGTTAAAGACGAACACAAATGCTTATCACGTAGTTTGGTTAAAAACAAAACAAAAAACCATAGTTAAAATGTTTTTTTGTCATCGCATCGCACGACAATTTGTAGCGCTACTCTTATATTGTATTTGCCTATTTGTGTCGGTTTTGTGTTTTGTTTAGTATGTAGACGCGAAATTTTTTTTAGATGTTTATTGTCTGTGTTGTGATACCGGATAAAGATCTGTCTATTTTTATGTCTTTTTATTGGTTTATAACTTCGTTCGCGTGGACTTTTGCAAAAAAAAAGCTTTTAAGTCTCATACAAATTTTCGTCCCCTTTTTCACCCCTTGGTTAAAAACGGAAAAACGGTGAAACTCGTCTTTCATTAATTTTGCGTAAATATGACGTTTTCATATAAACTTTCAGCCCCCATTTTATCCCCTTAGGAGAAAACTTTTGCAAAATATTTTCTTAATGGAGACTGACATCATATAAGAAACTGGCATAAAAATTTCTTATATATATCCTCTTATATATATATATATATATATATATATTTATTGCTATAGCAAACTTCATTTGTAGAATCAAGGAGTTCCACGCAGATAACCAAATTAAGGGCGGGTCGAGTCGCTAGCAAAATTAATTAATTACCAGCAGCCCCGTTAATATTATAAATGCCAAAGTTTGGATGTTTGGTTGTTTGTTACTCAATCACACTTCTACAATGGATTGACCGGGAGCCGCTAAATCGATTTAGATGAAATTTGGTATGGAGATAGTTTTATTTATGGAAAGAGTGAGAGTAATTATTACCAATTCCACAAACGAGCCATAGCTGCAGCTAAAGCAAATTTAGAGCGGGGGGAGCCGCAGGCAAAAGCTAGTTTGCTAGCTAAAAGCTGAAAAGCTGGGACTTAATCCTCGTTAAGGTCGAGATGGATAAAAGTTTCTTGTTTGTTCGGTCCCACGTCCCACCCCACTCCGTTTCCAATCTAGCTAAAAAAGTAAGGCTGTTTGTATAAACTTATTTGCGGACATCTAGTCTTCATTCACTAAGAAATCAACTCGCCAGATTTCAGTTTCGTAAGTCATCGCGTATTCCAATATAATTTTATCCAGCCAAAAACTTATAATTCATAAAATATAAAGGATTGTATCACAAGGGAGCAAAATAGTATTTTTACGGCAAGGGCGCTATTTTAAAGCCAGAGTGGAGAACATTTTAAATTTCATTAACTACTGCACAGGCCGCAGGTTTGGTGAACAGGGTACTCCAGGCAGGCCGAGGATATGGAGTTTAAGGGAACTCCTGGCCTCTCTCGGTGCAGACGCCGCTAACCAGCTGACGCGCACCGGCCTTCGCAGTAGTAGAAGATAGTCACCGTCTTTCAGACCTCAGTCACGGCACAGAGCTGAAAGGAGTAGTTATAGTATTAACTTTAAAAAAACCGCACTGTGATAGAAAACAAAACGATTAATGACTTACCCAGTAATATACAATTACACAGCACAAAAGGCAAAAAATATATTAATGTAGTACGATACGGTTTTTACGTTAAAAAATAAGAATAGGCAATAGCGTTGTAGAATATAATGATGTTCATTTAATTCAGTGTCAGAGTAGATTTTTAGCGATGTACGTTGAGAAGAAACGCACAGGTCAATGTTTTGATTTATATCTGGCAAAACCACTCCAAAAGATTCTATGATCTTTATTTAAAATAGACACGCTGATGGACCTAGTAGTGTATGCCTGGAAACTTCCATCGTTTCTTACATCGTCCGGTCCTTTACCGGAGCTGGACCACCTAAACGGTCGTTCCGTTATACTGCTTTGCACGGAACACGGGACTACGCTGACGATTGACGAAGCTTTTAGTAGTAAGTGTAAAATTATTACAGGTGTACAAACCAAAAAAAGTGGGCCACTGTAATAAGCGGTCACCCATCTAATAACTGAACTAAGACGACGTTGCGAAACTTTAGATTTCGTTTTCAATAAACAAATGTGTAACTGTTTCTCTTGATAATCTTGTTTATTTTCGCTAGATGGCACTGATATGGTAATTTAAGATAGCTATGGCTCGAACGTGTCTCACACTTGTTCGGTTTTTATAATTTATTGTTATACTTTAGAGCTCACAGCATAATGGCTGCAATTTTATACAGTAAAATATTCCTCAATGAACATCTGAACAGCAACATTGATTGTAGAAAAACTATCAACACCCGAGTCTTTTACTTAGTAAGTTTTGTAAGCTCTACTCAGTACTGTTTAGTTGGGCGCGATAGATTATACGTCGATAATCGTCTTTCAGCTGCATTAGGAGCATTTACTGCACAGGTATTATGCAAATGGTTGAGTGTAAAAGCTTTCTTGCTGGCGTTGCGCTCAGGATAAAATTATGATTACCTTTTTGTAATACGTAGTTAAGTTATGTTAAATAGGTAGGTTTTTAAAAGAGGAATCATTAATATTGACTTTGTTTTATTATACTATAAGAGAATATAGGTTAGATCCGCAGTGTTTCTCCCGCAAAAGCCTACCTCCTTTGGAACTCTTGACTATTATTCCTCCTTCTGTGAGCCTACAGCCATCTCCTTGTATAACAACAAAGTATTGTTCTATTTTTCACTTTTATTTTTACACACATTAAAGAACGCCTAATATTTAACCGACTACGGCGAAGCCAAAAAGAGGAGGGTATGTTAATAACATACCCTCCTCTTTTGCCGACATGTATATATAGTAATCTGTTCCCGCATATTTTCCAATCTACCTATAATAAATTGGCAAATGAGGTAAGTATCATTCGAAACATCTTGTTGGTCCACTGGTTATATAGGCTATGCATATGATACCACTCTGGGTTAAACATGGCGCCCTTCAGAGGAAATAAGGTCTTTATAGGTATATAAAAATGTGACGTGAAATTCAGCAGTCAGGTCATACCTACCCACTAAGTTACGGAGATGACTTATATAAATACTAGCATTTTCCTGCGGCTTCGTCCGCATGGACTTTTGAGAAAAACGAAACGTTTTTACCGACAAAACAAAGAAATCGTAAGTCTCATACAAATTTTCATCCCCTGTTTTGTTCTCTTAGGGACTGATTTGGCTAAAACAAGGCAATTTTTTTTTTTATCTTAACGCCAATTTTTATTCGTTTAGCTTCAAAATTAACGGATTTTCATATAAACATCAAACTTTATCCATTCTGGAATGATTTTTGCAAAATACTTTTTTAGTGGAACCCTGCTTGAAATAAATTGCCAAATTTCAAGTTTCTAGACCTAACGTATTAGGCTATGGGTTGATATCATTAAATCAGTCAGTCAGTCAGTTTCTTCTTTTATATATACAATTATAATAATAAAAATATGTAATATATACATATATCTTGTGGGTAAATCAAACGAATTAACAACTTCTTGATTAACGAGTTTATAAGTGATTCGTATAAGTATTCGTTTCTAGAAATTTCTTGAATCATTAAAAAAACAGACAAAAGCAGAAAGAAAAAATACTTCGGTCCACAAAGCACCCGTTAGCTGAGCGATGCTCTACCGTAATGGGCGGATTTAATCGTCTGTAAAAACATATGGTTGCAGACTATACAGATACCATTTTACTTTAAGAATGCGAGATGGTAAGAGCTTTTATCAGTGCATATGGAGCGTAAATGAATACCTACCTTATCACAAACAAAGTTTTATACCTATTTGGTAATACAATTAATCATATGATTGAGTAACATAAACTGAAAAAGAATACATTTACATACATCTTCTAAATATCCGTCACACATACCTTCATACACATATATCTAATTTAAACCAAATATTTAGCAGTGCAAATAAAAAATAAGTTAGTGGACATAAAGTTCTTACTAACCACAAAAGCTAGTAACTGAAATTAAAAAAAAACCGTGTAGTTTTTTTTTTTATACCACTAAGGTGGCAAACAAGCACACCCTTGCCGACCCTTTAAAAATCCAATAACTTCTTTCTTGAAGAACCCCAAACTGTAGTCCTTAGAGAAAACCTTTGCAGGGAGCTCATTCCACAACCCAAGTGTTCGTGGGAGGAAGTTTCTTTGAAACCGCACTGTACGCGACCATTTCGGTTCTAAAGTGTGAGAATGAATTCCCTGCCGATGGCGAGCGGTGCGATGGTAGAAAGTAGCCGTGGGCATCATTTCGAACAATTCTTCAGAACACATCCCATTTACAAGCGGTAGAACACACACAGGTAGGCAAAGTCCCTCCTCAGACTTAAGGGATCGATACGGCAAGTGAGTTTGGGATGGTCAACAATTCTCACAGCCCGTCGTTGAACCGAGTCAAAAGGTCCAAGCTGGTATCCGGGTGCACCTGCCCAGAGATGGCAGCAGTACCATATGGGGCCGAACTTGTGACTTGTAAAGCAGCAACAGCTGTCCCAACGCTGAAGTACTGCCTCGCTCTGTTGAGCGACACCTCGTTTCACCTAGTTTCTTGGACGCCAGCTTCACCTTATCTTGTAAATGATCTCGGAACTGAACATCGCTGGAGATGTCAACACCAAGGATCCCAATGCTCTTGGAGATGGAGAGGGGAGTGTTCTGGAATTGTGGGACTACAGTGAATGGGGTTTTTTTAGCGGTGAACGCGCAGACTTGTGTCTTTGTAGGGTTGAATCGGAGCAAGTTTACTCGTCCCCAGTCAGAGACCTTGGACAGTGTGGTCTCGATTTGAGACACAAGTTCTCCGCGGTTTTCCACCACAACGGAACGAGGGATGTTTGCACGCCCCGTGTAATACTGTCTTCTCCAGTACTGTCATCCGCATAGCAATGTATGTTGTTGATGTCCAACATGTCATTGATATGCAGTAGAAACAGCGTAGGAGACAGCACAGAGCCTTGCGGGACACCAGCATTAACGTCCATGCTATCAGAGCAACTACCGTCAACTACGGCTCGTATGCGTCTGCTGGACAAAAGCTAGCCACCCATTTGCACAAACCCTCGGGCACTCCGTAAGATGGCAACTTCGATAGAAGACCCCGGTCCCAGACCCGATCGAACGCCTTTACTATGTCCAGGCTACATGCCAATGTCTCCTCCTGACTCTCAATGGCTAGTGCCCATCGGTGTGTGAGATACACTAGAAGGTCACCAGTCGAGCGACCGTGGCGAAAGCCATATTGACGGTCACTGACCAGGTCGTGTACTTCTAGGTATCTTAGAAGCTGTGTATTGATCACACGCTCCATCACCTTGGAGATGAGAGAGGTAATAGCGATAGGCCTGTAATTCGATGAATCTGATCTATTGCCCTTTTTGGGCACCGGGTGCACATTTGCAGTCTTCCATGAAGGCGCGTGAGTACAGGACAAAACTCAGGAGCACACTGCTTAAGCACCACTGCTGGTATACCGTCTGGCCCACTCGACTTATGAACGTCTAGAGAAAGCAACGGCCGCCGGACCTCCCGCTGTGTTATGGAGATTTCCGGCATGGTCTTACCACACCACGGTATATTAGGAGGCACAGCGCCTTTATTTTTCATATTCGATGAATTGGGATTTTGCTCTGGCAGTTGCTTTCTTACTGAACCTCGAGGCAGCATTTAATTTGCGTTTTAACTCAGAATATTCGGATCCTTATTATTACCACGTCCAAGCCTCATATGCAGTTTGCGGAAGAATTTTAGCTTCTCTGCAAGACCTATTAAACCACTAAAGCAGATCTGCCTCCACGGGTACGATGCATAAAATTCTTGCAATCATCCCAGTCTACCGACTCATAATGCCACAAACAACGCCAATTAGTTGGCCCAGATGGATGGTTGTGTGCATGACACTTGAGTCCGAATGAGACAGTGGTCTGAGGAGCCTAAAGGCGCATCAACTGAGACGGAATATCCGTCTGGACGTGTAGTCAGCAGAAGGTCCAGTAAGGAGCTTGTATGGTCCTCTATATCTGGTATTCTCGTTGGAGAAAGTACCAGCTGAGAGAATCCATAGGTCAGAGCAAATCCATGAGCAGATATCCCAGCATAGTTATTGGTTCGAGAACTGAGCCACTCACGATGGTGGGCGTTAAAGTCTTCCAAAATAACTAGTTCTGCTGTGAGATATTGTTCTAGAACTTTGTCAGTCGTCAAATTTAGGTGCGTGAAGAGTCGTCCGCTATGAGACCTGTATAGGCACGCACGAGTGTGGCCACCGTAATCTACGTGCACCCACAGTATCGACAGGTCCCTGTCTTCAAGGCTATGAAGGCGTCGACAGCAGATATCCTCTCGGATGAACATACATACACCGGCACGACTCATAAATTTGTGCTTGAGCTCGTAGCCGTCAGTCGTATGATGTGTCGGCCGGGCAGGAAATCTGCGTCTCCGTTAGGAAAAGAATATTCAGCTGCGCAGTCTCGAGATGGTGATGGTTATAAAATAGATGGTATTAAAACATTGGGTTGTTTGTTAATATATTTTTATTTAACATCTGCTTTACTAGATTAGCTATCTTAAAGAATAGTGCATGATTTAGTTTTAGTCACATGAATGTGTGTATTTGAATGTAACTTTTAATGCGCTATTCTTTACAACGGCTATAATGTATTATATTACCGGCTTTAATAATATATTTATATATATTATAAATTGTATTTTGCAGTTGCATTAAACAGATGCATTTCAGAATGGGTATGAACGACCAGTGTCCAGACGGTACATGCCAGATCTGAAAACAAAAATATATAATTAATTCATGCAGTTTATTTAACTATTACTTCAATTACAAACTTTCTCCTTGGGAAAAGGCTTTAAAGGAATCACTAACGTTACTTTATCAAAAAAACCAGTGTCCGAATTGTCAAAGACATAAGATTATTCAAAAAAAATCAATTTCCTCCCCCTTCGCCAAGCTAATGAAGAAGAAAAGATTATAAAAAGTGTTTTTTTTTGTTAGAACGGGCTAATATCTGGAACTATACCAGTCTGATTTGCAAAACTCTTTTTTATTTGATAGCCTAATTCTAGAGGAAGGTATATGCTATTAAACATTACGATCCGATCCTTAAGAGCTGAGAAAAAAGAAAAAAAAACCGAGGGTTCCGTACAAACTTATTATATGTAGATGAGATCAAGTCTTACAGGTATTTTCCTATGTTTGTGAAGTAACATCTTGCTTTTTGCCATATTAATACGTTTTAATTTATTTGTGAATGCCAAAAAATGCCACAAAATGGCTATATTTCGGCCGTTTTTTTTTGCGTTTATTTTTTAACAGCTTCAAGGGACCGTAGATCTTAGTATTTAACATTAACTCAACTTGATAGCTTCACGCATTCCTGAGAAAAAGGTTCTTGACAAACAGACAGACGGACAACAAAGTTATCCTATGAGAGTACTATTTTCCTTTTAAGGTACGAAACCGAGGCGAATATGAAGCAATACGACGAGGGATGACAGCAACAGAAAGGGCAGAACATCTGCCAAGTCAACTTGTAAAAAATAAATGACCAAAATAATGTGTAAAAATAGACTTTTGTGATTATAAAATGGTAGAATATTAAGCCTATACAACATTTCTGTCAAATCAGGCTGTGTCATCTATTTTTCTTCTTCATCAAAGAAGCCTATTAAATTATATAATTTATTATTATTATATATTAAATATTATTACTAGTGATGCAAACGAACTATAATACTTGAGCATTCAGAAAAAGCCACATTATTGCATGCCGGGCTCATACGCCCGCTTGTTAGGAACGCGAGGCAGACGACAAAATCACTAAACTACCTTTTAAACATACTCACTTACTTTAACTAACCGTTTAAGCAAACTTTTAAAGAAACATTTTAATCACATGATTTTGAAATAAAATCGCATTTTTTTCAAGAATCGCGTTTTTAAATAAAATACAACTATATAGATAAACTTAAACAACAAAACCCTATAGCCCATGCGCCCACGACGGCCAGACCTTCCTTATTCCATAAAAGTTGAAAGTTTCTCTGTACATATCTCCTATACAGGTAAGAACGATCAGCGACTATAGAGTTTGGGTTGTGGTTACCTGGGCAGGTAACAGATAGTAAAGGTGTATAAAATAGTACTTAAAATAGATTCTCTCTCTGTATTTAGTAGGATAATACTTTCTTGCTTATAGGTAAAACGTGGAGTCATAGCTTCATACGATTGTTTTTTTCTATGAAGTGACGCCGGACTGGTTCAATACATCACTAAATAACAGATGGTGCGCAGTAAAAGAACGAGCTCGACTAAGCGCTCTATCTCACTTGCACCCGCTTCAACAGTTGTTACCTTGCGCTCGCATCTACAGTGAACTTTCGATATGTCTGGCGGGATGTAAAAACCATGAAAACTGTCCGGCTATTGAGGTAACATCTTTTTATAGGACCCAAGTAACATATATAAAGTTTAGCTTTTATACTATAACGAAAGTTTAATTATAATTTATTAAAGTTTAGGGGTGTCTGGCAGGGGGTAGCAACTGTCATAAGTGTCCGGCAACGGATGACGAGATTTCCAAATTTATCCCGAAGAAAATATAAAAAAATTGAGCTTTATACTCTTACAAATTTTAAGTACTATTTTATACACCCTTACTACCTGTTACCTGCCCAGGTAACCACAACCCAAACTCTATAGTCGCTGATCGTTCTTACCTGTATAGGAGACATGTACAGAGAAACTTTCAACTTCTATAAAATAAGGAAGGTCTAGCCGTCCTGGGCTCTTGCTCTACTATCTAATTACAATATTTCATCCAAATCATTAGAGCTGTTTCCGAGATAAGCAATTATATATACCTATGTACAAGAATATCTCGTTTCAATTAAATCATTTATTATCAAGCGCTAATGTTGCATGGTGTAATTTATTGTCAGGGTTAGTTCTTATTATAAAAATATACGTACCCGGTTTTCCTCAAGTCATCATTGCCCATATGCAGGGTGTTTCCGCGGCATGTATTCCAAGTGATTTGCAAAGTACTGGAACATTCTTGTCCAAGAAGATGATTGTAAGAAACTGTTGCAGCGAAGAATTGCCATGCTCTTTCATGATTACACAAGTTGGTATAGCAACCAGGTTGTGAGATACCACCGTTGGGGAAGAAGTCAGCATTCGCTATTGCTGTCCCTATTCCAAGACCACCATAAGCGTAACCTCCATCAGTATGAATAGCCTCTACGTAGATACCATCGCTGGGGCGGAGACGGTTGCTGTTATAGCTCCATAGGGGACCAGCAGGATCCAAACCTGAATTTTAAATTGCATTTATGTGATGTATAAATATTAGACAATTTTGTCCATTTTAACATCATTATTTCAACCTTGTCACTAATAATAACTAAAGTTAAGTCATTGTATAACAATCTGCTTAGTAGACACACTACGAATCCAATTTTTTTTAGTTATTGTATTTTTTAATTAACCTAAGGTAAAACGAGAACAAAGTACAAAAACAAAACTGACCATTATAAAATTATTGTGGAAAATTTTAAAATTAAAACTGTTTTAATCATTTAGCTACCATGTTTACATTAAAGGACGCTACAAGCAATCGCCACGTCACTGATTTTGCTCATAACTTTTATTTATTATTAAATGAATCAGTATCTATAGAGAGCCAGTGACTGTAAGAACGTGTAGCCCATACAAAAAAATATTAAAAGAAAAAGTGACAGCGCAGCGGCGGCAAGTGCGGTGCCACCTTTAGTTAGTACATAATAACCCAATGATTTTAATCAATATTTTCTACTTAAAATGATTTTAATATTTTCTTTGAATTTCTCTTTATGTGTAAGGTTTTTCAATTAATAATCGATTCTAATACGTCTGTATATTTTGATTGGTCTTTTGCGTAAGATAATTATCATTTACCTGTAACTCGAGCAATTCTTCCTCCAACTTCCCTACCAGCATTGCCAACCACATGAGCTCCCAAGCTGAATCCAATTAAATGCATGTTGGTAAATGGAGCTCCAGTTACAGCGTTAAGGAATGACATGAATTGGCCAAGACCTCTTCCAATTGGAGGGACTAATGTGACGGCAGTGACGTAGTCGCTAAGAGCTGCGCGTCTCCATTCCATAACAATTACGTTTACGTCACTCTTAGCGAGATATGCTGGAAGTTTTAAAACATGATTGAATTTTAAAACAGTCTTAAATATAGTGTTGTAATAAATAGGTAAGTAATAATAATAATAAACATTTCTGAACGTTACATACATTGGCATCTAGTAGATATGCACATTGGCTAGATTGGCACATAGTTGTTTAATTATAACAAAAGTTTGGTTATTACTAAGTAAATTTCGTATAGCTAAACTAGTTTTGTTATCCTTTTTTTTCAGTGCAACCTAAACTTAAAGCTAAAAGTTTATACCTACTATGGGTATAGGTACTAGACAATGGATACAAATACTTATATATTTATATAAATAGATCATATATTATACATTGAACACACCTAGGCAAGTCAAACACAAAAATGTTCATCACATAAATGTTCAACTCATAAATTTTCAAGTCATAAATGTGAAACTCATAAATGTTTTATCAGATGAATGTTTGGTATTTGCGGGGAATGGCGCCCCCGAGGAAGGCTATCACTGCTACCAACAGTGTCTGAGACTAAAAATAACAATTGATAAAAAGAGTCGATGTTGCTTTTTTTAATGTTATTCCTAAAAGTAAAAGTATTTCACTGATTTGTTTTAGTCAATACTGAAGTGTATTTGTAGCTTAGTTTGTTTTGAAAAAATTGAAATACGAAAAATTAATAAAAAGAAAAAACATCCATATAAAAAAAAATGTAACATGAAAAATGTTGTGACAAAATTTAAAATAAAGTAGAACATGAAAAAGCACGTTATATCTTAACATCAAGCAAATATTAAACCATAATTCCACAATCAAAAATGATTTTTATCTTAAAAAAAAACCCTAAATTTCTTTTACTCATACAGTCAGCCCCTAACTAGGCTATGTCTTCCCATACGGCCACTCGGGAATGCCATGCCTGTCTAGACGTTGTCAGATTCTTTTTCAACACCAAACGCGATGACCGACTGTATGAATTAAAACGAATGTTTGGCTGTGCCAAAAATTTCTAATGTATCCATTTACTCACCATCTCTGATTGTTGGGTTTATGTTTGTGTTTTGGTTGCTGAGCCATCCGTGAACGACTACAACGGTGGGAACGCTGGGGTTAAAGTTGGAGTTTTGCACGGAGGCTGCGTTATTGATGATGAGAGTTTGCGCACTTGTTGGGTTGCGACTAAATAAACAAACGTGTATACAAAAATAAGTAAGTTGAATTGAATTAATACATTGAAATAAGGTTTGTTAAGCTATAAAAACTTCAAAATATGCAGTAACAAGGTAAAAATCACTGTGTAAAAAAATGTTTAAAATCGTTCCACAATTGACGTAAAAATCTTTGAACATACATAAACATAATTTATAATATCCTCCTTTTTCAAAAGTCGGTTAAAAGTGTAGTACTACGTGATAGAATACTTGAGTAAAAACAAGGATGACGCGATATGTAACCTAGCGTGCGTGACTCGACATCTCAACTCACTAAGAGATTCAGTGAAAGGCATGAAGAAAATAATAGTTTATTTTATTACAACTTATCAAAAAATGCTTTTTCTTAAGGTTTAAAACACTATCACGGCTATGCTATAGCAAAGTTGTAAACTAATAGTACTTAGAACTTTGAAGATTTCTTTGCCAAAACTTTAAAAAAAAACCGCTCAAGTGCGAGTCGGACTCGCACACCGAGGGTTCCGTTAAAGGTAAAAGGGACAAACTTAACTTTGCCGTTGGACACGGGTGTCCCAATACACCGACATAGGTCACGGTTAGTTTATCAACTGCAAATAAGTTTATAAATGCAAAAAAAAAATTTATTGTGATATAACAAAAAATTGACGATTTTCAGATTTTTTTCTTTATGTATGCTACATGGCCTTGCTTCTTGTCAAATCTCATGATTCTAGATCAACGGGAATACCCCATAGGTTTTAATTTATTTGTGTCACAATATACGACAAAAATAACTGTTTTGGGCATGTTTTTTATTGCATTGACTTAGAAGCTTGTTATTTTTACAACTTTACGTGACTATAGACTTTAGTTTTTGACATTTCTCTCAACTTGATACCTTCACGCGTTCCTGAAAAAAAGGGGTCTTGATAGACAAACAGACAGACGGAAGGACGGACGACAAAGTGATCCTATAAGGGTTTTCTCTTTTCCTGTTGAGGTACAGAACCCTGAAAACAGTAAAAAGGGGTCAGTTAGGATTTTTTTTATCGAACATAAGTTCATTAATCGTTTTTTTACTATTCTCAGGGTTTG
Source organism: Apoda limacodes (assembly GCA_946406115.1). Taxonomy (NCBI): domain Eukaryota; kingdom Metazoa; phylum Arthropoda; class Insecta; order Lepidoptera; family Limacodidae; genus Apoda; species Apoda limacodes. The sequence goes on from OX291541.1 coordinate 41,382,408, forward strand.
AACCATATCTCGAAGAACAGTCAAATTTTTAGTAATGATAGTGAACTGTTCCTCGATACTAATATAGCTAATAAATGGTGGCTGATGGTAGCTGGATTTCAACAGCGAAGGATAACAAAAAATGACGCGACATTGTCGAAGCTTGTGTCTAGTAATGGACCGAAAAAGGCAGGTAAAATTTCTGATGACAATGAATTTTGCTAATATAGATATACTAAATAGGGGAGACCGGGTACAAAAGTAACACTTTACACATTTCGTTTAATTTCGGTTAGTCTAATATCCATACGGTTTAATTTACACAGCCACATATAATTTTCGTCTTTGCTTAACAAAAACAGATATTATTAACTTTGATATAAATTGTTTTTAAAGAGCTACAAAAATTTAAAAATGCTAAGTCATTTGTCACTTTCGTCCTCAAGGTCAGTTCGAAAGTAACACGCCACGGGTCAAAAGTAACATTGTAACATATACTGTAAATATATACTGGATAAACAATAAAACTAATTTTGACAAAAAGAAAACAAATTGTTTGTTTTCGTTAACGAGTGAAGAAGCACAAAAAAATATTTTATTTTCTAACACATAACAAAAGAGCACAATATCTTTTTGTAAGACATTTCTCACATCCACTCTTCGCTTCATCATCATCTCAGCTTGTAGATGTCCACTGTTAAACGTAGGCCTCCCTTCCCCGTATCTTTCTACAACGTGTCTTGAGTTTCTTGCACCCAGGTTACCCTGTCACTCTAACCAGTTAATTGGGCCATTGTCATTTGGGCTCCTATGATTTAATTAGCTGTGACAATTTTGTTGAAAGTGGAGAGAAGCTTAAGCATCGCTGTTGCGGTAACCATCTAAAGTTTCTATTGGAAAGACCAGTACAAGTACTTACAGCAAATAGTTTAATAAAAATGATTAATGTGTTATGGGTAACATTCAGTTTTCATACTAGCGCTATAAAGTTAAATATAAAAATAATTAGTAAATTTTTTTTATTAAAATTGCCATTGGCAACTTTTTTAAAGACTTCACGAACAGCATCGCAATTGTTGTTTTATATTAATCTAAGAAAATATAAAAGTTACGTAAGTGTTTACATAAAAAACATGTTACTTTTGTCCCCGTGGTGTAATGTTACTTTCATACCTACTCAATTATTTGAAAACATTCACGTAATAACCGAAAAACTTAATGCGCTTTACATAAAACTATTATAATCATGTACAAACAAACTAATAGAAAATCAAAAAAAAAATTGCCCCAAAGATATACACATCTCAACTCTCCGTAAACACTGAGTTAATAAAAGTAAAAAAAAGGACTTTCAGGGCGTAAAAACACATTTCGTCTTTTAATATAACACTCAAACCCGAAATACGCGTGGAAACCGATTTTAGGCATAGGGAGTGTTACAAACTAACCCTCAATGGCCGCGGGCAGTGATTAGACCATTAGACAATTCTACAGAGCGTTTGTTACTTTCGACCCGCCGTTACTTTTGTACCCGGTCTCCCCTACCGAAGTGGTAGAACGGCTCCATGTTCTCAGGTTTGATTCCCGGTACGCGGCAACCAATATTGTTACAATTTGTTAATTGTGAGTTGTCTTGACTATAGTTTGTGCCTGGCACGGCGAAAAGCTCACCGTCTATCACGTTTGTGGGACGGAATACTATTGATGACGAAAACATGGATGTTACGGGCAGATATTTGTTTACATTACGTAACATTTCTGAAAACGCATCCCGAAAAAAAGTGTCATAATGGTATTTTTAAAATCTAAATTTTGATCATTGTTAGTCCAGAGAGAGTTTTATAATTATGTTGTATCATATATAATACATATATATATATATATATAAGTACATCCTTATCAGCCTTATACGTCCCCACTGTTGAGGCACGGCCATCCTATCCTCACCGAGGGTGATTTGGGCCATAGTCCACACGCGGGCTCAGTGGGGATTGTGGACTTCACGTACGTTTTTTTTGACGTTGCTAATCCGAAAAGCCAGTGGTGGGAATAGTCAATGTACTTGTGAGATTAGGAATAAAACTCATTGGTAAACGCCTCGAACCTCCGTAACTCAAGACGCAAGGGGGAAATCGAAACCCCTCGGTCACACCTACTAAGTAATAACCGCAATAAATACATACATACCGTGTAAACAACAAATAAACATTATTAGCCGGATTCCTGGTGACCTCCTCTACGATTTCCATGTTAGGTTCTGCTTCCAAATCTACTTCATGCATGTTCCCATCTCCATCTGGGAACTGTATGAACCGTGGATATTTGAATTCATCCTTCTCCAATAATGGGACAGCAAACACAATGTTCGCTGTAATTGGAAAAACACAAAATTCATAAGTTACAAATATAATTATGCAATGTGTTACAAAATAGTATACTGAACTGTTCCATTACCATCCTTTTTGTATATTTCGTCATGTACATAACTTAATAAAAATTGTATCACTCAAATTTTATGTAGTCTTTCAATCAAAAAACGAGTCTGAGTCAAGTGGTAAATAAAGAAAAAAGCGTTATGTAATTCCTTTTACAGTGCAACAAACTTTTCCGACCTTCTGACCTTGGGTGTTTCGTCGGTAGTGTCGTTGTAAGTTCACACTATTTCAATATGGCGACTGTAGTTTTGATTTTTCACCGCCGGGTCGAAAAAGTTTGTTGCACTATAAGAGCTATAGTGCAAATGATATAATGTTACTATTCACTATTTTTTTTTTTTTCACTTGTTCTACTCAGTTTTAGCTACCTCACGATTGTATTTGTCAGTTAGGTATACAAAATATTTTATCAGTAAAATTAATGTAAAATAACATTTCAAAAAGCTATCAATGTTTTTTTAACACTAAAGTTAAACAAGCATACGGTCCGTCTGAGGTAAAGACACCTATGAATGCTAACTAGCGCTGCCACAAGATACCTACTTTTAATTTTCTCCTACAAAGCGTTTTTCGAAAATTTTCTTATATCAAAAAATCGGCCAAGTGCGAGTCGGACTTGCGCACGAAGGTTTCCATACTATTATCTACAAAAACGAGCAAAAAAATCACGTATGTTGTATGGGAGCCCCCTTAAATCTTTATTTTTTTTATTTGTTGTTATAGCGGCAACAGAAATACATCTTCTGTGAAAAATTCAACTGTCTAGCTATAACGGTTCATGAGATACAGCCTGGTGACTGACGAACGGACGGACGGACAGCGAAGCCTTAGTAATAGGGTTCCTAATTACCTTTCAGGTACCCTAAAAAACCACGTTCGTCAGAAGGTATTTTTAGAATGTTTTATATTGTTTGTAAGATACGTCTGTGAGTTTAGATTCTCATTTCTGCTGAAAATAGCCATTTTATTGGGGCGGCGCTATTTAGCATTCATAAACGCCCCATATACTGCACACTAGTGCCGCCAATTATTATATCTATCCATACTACTATTTTATAAATGCGAAAGTAACTCTGTCTGTCTGTCACCTCCTCACGCTTAAACCACTGTACCGATCAAGATTTATAATCACGGTCTACCCTCACCGAGGACGGTTTAGGATATTGTCCAGACGCGGGCACAGGGGGGGGGGGGGGAATTCAAAACTTTATTCGCTATCAGATTATTGTCATCATTTTACTGTCAAATCCTACAACCATGCGTAAAATGCTCTGGAATTCTCGTCTTCTTGAATACCATTTGCAAATTTCATATAGTAAGTATACGTTTGTTATTAAGATAGTTATAACCAGTTGAATAAGGGGGCAGTGCGAATTGCGGACTTCCCATACATTGTTTTGTTGACATCTGCATGTTTTCTTACGTAGTTTTCCTGAAGTGATGTGAATAATAATTAAATTAAGAAAAAGACTCATTGGTACACGCCGAGCTCGAACCTCTGCCCCTCAGGACGCAAGGTGAAATCGAAAAAGGCTATCACCGACCATAAGCCAATCATTAAGCAAATACATTTCTGTATTTTATGTAGCTAACAAAAAAGGAAGTAACAACACTGTAATCAGGTGTTGCGATATTGCCAAAAATGTGCTATAGAAGCTGATTTAAAATAAAAAAAAAGTTTTGCATTCATAATATAAGTATGGATTTAGTTGTATAAAAAACCAATGTATACCGAAGAAATTGGTAATCATGCTAAGTTTGGTGCATATAAAATGCCTGGAAAATTAAAATTTACTAGCTGACCGGGCAGACGTTGTCCTGCATGATACCGACCGACGGGAACGCCATCTGCCGGCTCAATTGTGAATCTAAACCATCCAGGGCGCCACCCAAACGCATACAAAAAAATCATTCAAATAGGTCCAGCCGTTTAGGAGGAGTACAGTGACATACACACGTACAGTAGAATTATAAATATAAAGAAGATAATTAATGATATTTATTATGATAATTTGCATTCCATTCGAAAATAGAATCTTATCAGTTTCATTAGTCGATAAGAAGGTGATACGAAGAGTCATTTATCATATTATGTCAACATTATCTATCTTTCGAAATCTGCTATTTTGCATAATTGGATAAAAAACAATAACATTTTATTCTAGAATGGATTATAGCATAAGGATATTATTATTATAAATTTTGGTATTTTAAGATTACGTCTCGTACTGAGTGCCAAATGACGCATTAATTTATTCAAGGAAGAAAGCTAGCGAATATCGAAAGCTTTCATTCCTTGGGTAAGAAAAGCCAACAGGGTAAGAACAGAAGTCCTCGGTACGAACGATACTTTTTCTACTACCTGCAATAAGAAGTTCCAAAGTCCCAACACTCGGTTTTGAAAATCGAACTTTTTGAGATCCTAGTGTGAAATAATTTCCAGGTCAGTTCAAAAAACCGTATGAAGTTGCATTTCGTACTTGATGTGACCGTAGAAGAAAAATATGACGTCGCCACCGGGCGGCCGATAGACCGGCGAGGATGATGCTGGCCGCTTCGAGCCGCACCGTATTGCATGATCATTCATTTTAATCAAAAACCGGCCAAGCGCGAGTCTTACTCGCGCACCGACGGTTCCGTACAAACTTATTTTTTCTTTTTTGTGGATGTGGATCGTGAGATTAATTCTCATAGGGTAATTATCAGTTTTTGGATTGTTCCTATATTTGTGATGCTGAATTTGCTGATTGCAAAATTTTATGATTTTAGGTTAACGGCAAGTACCCATAAGTTCTGATTTATTTGTGTCACAATATGCGACAAAAATGACCGTATTTTGGGCAATTTTTTTATTGCGTTGATGTACTTAGAAGTTTGATTTTTTACTGTTTAATGAGTTATACCTTAACGCTTTTTTGAGAAAAAGGGTCTTGACAGACAGATAGACAGACGGACAACAAAGTGATCTTTAAGAGTTTTTTTTTCTTTTTTAGATATGGGACCTTAAAAACATAAATTTTGGCGGGAAAACATGTCGATTTTCTACTTATTTTTTTATACTATATTGGACTGTCAGGGAGTACAGAAAGTAACGTTAGTACCGAGTACAAAATGGCTTTTCTTACCCTCGGAATAAAAGCTTCGACATTCGCCTTCAGCTCACGTCAAAACTATACCTTCTTCCCTCTCTGGTAAAAAAAAAAACATTTTAATTTTTTTTAATGATATTGGCCTGCTGGGCGCGCAATGGCCAGTATAATTCTGCTAACTATGGGGTCGCGAAATACTTAGTTTCGACCGAGTACGAAATTTAATTTTAACCAATTCATATTTCGTAGGTACTGAAATGTGTGAGTCATTGATTTGCCACCGCGGTTAAGAAGGTACGATTTTTAAAACTAATTTTGAGTGTGTAATGGAACTTTTTCTGAAGGTACTAGAAAAAAGTACCTTTTTGATAAAAACTGTAGGTTAGTAGGTTTTATAATTATCTAAAGCGATATATGTAACTGTATAATAACTGAAGCTTATTTAGTTTTTGACTACCGAGCGTTTAATTACGGCTAGAAAAAAAAATGAGGAGACGGCGGTCGCGGGCCGGTAGCGCGCGAGAGGTTAAAACATACATTTTTCAATAATAAGCAACATTTTTCAAGCAAACTAATCTGCATATGTACCTACCTGAGTAAAAAATAAAATTCTACTTACACTGAAATCAGTAAGTAGCCTATTTTAACACTTATGAGTGTTAAAATGTAACTGATTTCAAAGACTAAATTATAAATTTATACACGTTCGTACAAGTCGTCAAAATACGTTTTTTTGAACCAATAATTACTATTTCTAACTCATTATATACAGAAATCAGCATAAAATTTGTTATTTATTTTAATCGTAGCAAGAAAAATGGTGAGGATAGTGATGGTGATGGTGAATGAACTACATACCAATAGCGAACAACAGGATTGCCAACTTCATTTTCCCAGATTAAATTAGTACTCTTTTAGTAAAACTGGCCCCTTCTGTTATTTATTAAACAAAACAAAACCTATTTATAATAAATTACGTCTGTGAGGGACCTGATAATAAAATTATCAGTTCATTATCAAGGATTTTGCGTTGTTTTGAGGGGAACTTGGGGTGTTAGGCACATATAACCTTTAATTATCGTTTCGAATTTTCTTTTAATATAATTTTTTTTAATCAATAATTTGACTTTTTAAGGTTAGGTAAAAATATACCGCAAAAACGGAATCTTTATATTATTATCATGTCCGTCCCCTTTTCGAAATGTCATAGTCTTATAATTCTATATTTCTGCCTATTACAGGCAGAGGTATCTTTTGTGCAAACCAATAAACCGATGTACATGAACACTGAGGGCCACTTGCCATCCTCAGGGTTAGCGCCATTTTTGTCAAGTTATAAACTTAAACCACGTGATAGTCATTATAGTTTAAAAATTGGAGCAGATACTGTTAAATCAGATGTTGATGTAGCTAATGCATTTAAAAAATGTTTTAAGAATATGCCTGCTCTGACTACTAGCTCGCTTAAGTCATCCCCGTCAGAAGCAGAATTCCTAAATGTATTAAAAAACTTAAATTTGAACATGTTACCCCTGATGAAATCTTCAAAACTTTCAAATCTCATAATTCTAAAAGCAGCAGACAGCGGATCTTTGGGGTATATCAGTAAAATCACTTGTAGGTATTATAAACAGGATATCACCTATCTTAGCAATCATTTTTAATAAATGTGTAGACAAGGGAGTCTTTCCCGATTTAATGAAACATAGTAAAATCATACCACTGTACAAATCTGGAAGTAAAAGTGAACCTACTAACTTTAGACCAATTTCAATGTTACCAGCTGTGAGCAAGATTTTCGAGAAAATCATGCTCAATCAACTACCGACGCGGGTGTTAATCTAGTAAAACATATTTTTGGCGCATGGGAAAGGTCGCAGAATGCCATTGGTATTTTCTGCGACTTGTCTAAGGTATTTGATTGTGTTGACCACAAAACTCTTATTCGAAAGCTGATTCATTATGGTGTTGTAGATACGGCTCTTAAACTTATTTTTTCATATTTAAGTGATAGAACTCAGAAAGTTAAAATCAACGGAGTGAATTCTTCTGGATCACCTGTTGTGATGGGAGTACCCCAGGGTTCTATACTAGGTCCCTTTTTATTCTTAGTGCATACTAACGATTTGCCTTTTTATGTAGAAAACCTGTGAAAAAATTGTATTGTTTGCTGATGATACGTCTTTGACACGTCTTTCGCAAGTTCTTGGTTGGTTCACATCAAATAGTCTTTTACTGAATGCACAGAAAACAAAATGTTTAAAGTTTTCTTTACCAAATGTCAAAGACACTCCAACACAATTATTTATAAACGGTGAAGCACTCAAACTAGTTGAGTCAACAGTCTTCTTGGGCATCACTTTAGATAATTGCAATGGCACTCACATATTTCTGTCTTAGCACGAAAACTTAGCTCCGTCGCTTATGCTGTCAGAAAAGTTGTTCAATTTACTAATATAGAAACTGCTCGGTTAGTATACTTTAGTTATTTCCATTCCCTTTTGTCATATGGTATTTTATTGTGGGGAAGGGTGGCCAATAAAGAAACTATTTTTACACTTCATAAAAGAGCAATACGATCAATGTATAACTTATCACGTCGGGATTCTCTTCGTGACCTCTTTAAAAAAAATAATATACTTACGGTACCTTCTCAGTATATTTACGCGTGCTTACTGTATGTACGTAAAAACCTAAGTTTGTAAAAAATAGTGACATACACAATGTTAATACTAGAAACAAAAATAAACTTGCGATTCCAAAATGTCGCCTTCAGAAGGTGCGTGGCTCTTTCATAATTCAGAGCATTTACTTTTTTAATACAATTCCTGAGAATATTGTTAACCCGTAATTATGTATTATGTATTATATATCAATATACTCACATGAATTGTACAATGTGATTCATGCTTTTGTTTTAGCCGAAATGTAAAATATGATAATGAAAAAACGATAGAACTTCCATGACGCAATCATTTTGCAAATGTCTGTTAGCCATTTTTGAGTAAATTTATATATTTTGTTGTTCAAATCAATGTGAGAAATAGATTAGTTTATTACAAATTTATCACGGAATTCATTTTTAGGAGTGGTTTTGTCCAAAACACTAAATATTTAGTACAATTTGTTTATTTAGTTAAAATTTTTGGCAAATGTACCGTTAGCAAAAACAAATCTTAACAAAACTCAATAAAAATGATTTAGTTCTACGTAAGATGTACTTATAACTTTTTTTTTGCTTATAACTTCTTTAATTTTTAGTTTAGGGCAAACAGTTATATCAACATATTTGTAGGCAAAACAATTTGCTACAAATAATGTCTTTTCTAATTTTTTATAAGACGCATAGTTTATCGCGAAAAAAGTGTTTTCACCCCTTTTTTGCTTATAACTTCTTTAATTTTTAATTTAGGGCAAAAAGTTATAGAAATATATTTGTAGGAAAAACAATTTGCTACAAATTATGTCTTTACGAATTTTTTGTAAGGTGCATAGTTTCCGAGATATCGCGAAAAAAGTGTTTTCGGTCAGAGTAACTAAAAGGGGGCGCAAGGGAAAATATGACCGGACTTAGGTAATTTTGTTATATAAACATATTTGGAGTAACTAAAACGGGGCGAGTAACTAAAAACGTATGACTATAGCTTTTCCTTGAGGGGTTCGTTTGTCGTTCGTTTTTTTGTGGCGAACAAACAGAACTCACAACGTTTACCTTTTACTGATGGTATAGCACAAAGGTTAACTGGGAGAAAATTGGTTTACCTATGCATCCTGTAATTGAGCATCTTCAGTCCCAAGCTTGTACCTATGTAAGTTTATACATTTATGTATATTTTTCTAGTAGTATAAATTTTTGATACACTGTGTTTCAATATAAGTTCATTATAAGTTTTAAGTTCAAAGTACGTTTTTTCGCCCTGTAATGTTAAATGTAAACTTGTGCGTGTAAATTTAAATATGAATCGGATTTATATTTTGTTCCTTTACTACACACATTGTAACTTTTACAATCGAAGTTTTATTGGAGTTGCTTGAGTGTGTCATGCTCACTCAAAGTGTCTCTGCGGTGTTGGCGTGTGCGTCGGGTCGTTACGTTCCCTAAAACATGGTTGAGCGAAGGAGGAGCTGATTCATGTTTCATACTTGTGAACGGGTGCCGCTGTGGAGGCTGGTTTGCTCTTGCAAACTTCTTTGAATTCTTAGTATCCGGTCATCGGTGTAGGATTTCAACGGCAACTCCTCAATTACTAAACGATACTTGACGTTTTCAAGTAGCTTATATCCTTTTCCGGAACTCAAAATATATAATCTCAAAATAAATATAAAAATATCTGCATGCCAAATTTCATCATGATCGGTACAGTGGTTTCACCGGGAAAAGGTAATAGACAGATTTACTTTCGCATTTATAATATTTATTATTAAATTATATTCATGGATAGTATGGATAATTTTAAGTATATGTAAGTATATGTATGTACATATGATTGTGCAAAAATATAATTATGATGGCGCTAATGCCACTAGTACTTTTAAATATCGGAATTCTCTTAAATATCTAAATTCCTTCACTCGATTAACGATAACGATATTTGACGCTTTACATGTTGCACCCCAAAAAATAAAAAATTGACATGCTTGACTTTGTTTTTAGTGGTTTACTAACTTATTTTTTTTACCTAATAAGTGTTTCGGTACATATTGTATACTCTTTAGCTAATTATCAAAGTATTGTAATACTACTTTAAATGGAACTTCTTGCCAGCTCTTTTTGGCAGAAATTAACATTGTTTACATTGTATATACGATTCAAAAGTGTTCTTAGAAACCTACTTGAATAAAGTTTGATTTGAGTTTAAGTTTGAGTTTAAACTGAGTCAAAGTCATATGTGTCTTGCCCTACTACTTAACCCGGGTCAACCGAGCCGAGTTAAACATTAAAAATTTAAACCGCATCCATCAGAGAGTTAGGTCACTAACTACGCCATATTGTGCCAATAGCTTAAATTTGTGTTGAAATCGGTTTTCTGGTTAAATTTATATTATTTTTCCACTATGAGTAGGTACCTATAAAACTAGGTAGGTAAATATAAAATAGGTAGGTAACTATAAAATAGGTAGGTAAAATTAAATGTTCTGACAAAGATGAAGAAATATTGGAATACATTTTTTAACTAATTTTAATAGACCTGTGTTAGTACAAATTGTTTAGTTATTTTAACAACGATATTTATAAATGATTATGAATTTTAAATCTCCAGTTTCTATGGTATCATTAAAAATTTAAAAAAAAAAAAAAAATCTCAGATAATAATAAGATGTTGTAACACTGAATTCCGAGGTTCATGCCTTTTGCTTTTGCTGCCTGCAGGCATTCTAGGTATCCCGGTTTTTTTTATTTCTTAATTCAACCCATACACATAGGCAAAGACTCCACCGAAGCAAAAAACAATTGGAGCAACAACGAACGCGTTATGAAAACGAAAAATCTTTAGTAGATCCATTTTTGACACTTTCCACTGGCACAACTCAAATTGAATAAATATGTAGTGAATAGACCCAGTACCTAGGTACCTACGTACGCGTATAATGCAAAACATGGAATAACACTCAGTTTAAAAAAAACAGTTATGAACATCTGGCGATCAGTTGAATGGCATCGCGAAAGAGTTGAAGGACGAAATAATAGAGTATTATTTTTGAAAGTTCATTGTAAAAGAATGATAGAGATAGATTTATTGTTGCTTATAAGAGAGAGCGAGGCCCATATATTTTTATGCAGGAATTTATTTTTTAGGCGGTTTATAACAGGATGCACATTTATTATTGTTATGTTGTCACTTCTGTGGTACAGTTACATAACCTTCTGCTTCTGAAAGACAATTGAAGAGTTATCTAGTTATACAACTGACCCAGGTTAAGTTATTTATCTAGTTATTTATTTAAACCTGAATCTTCCGCAAGTCAGCATGAGTATTTAATTTTTTTTTGCTTTTGACATCAATAACCAAATTGTATGATTAGTTAGCGGATTGCCAGTTATTACTTTAGCAACCAATCATTTCCGGCCGGTAATTTGTTAACGTAGAAGGTATGACGTATTTAACATTTATTGTCAGAATTGGCCGGTTCTTGAGTTCTAAAAACTTGTTCCAAATTAAATTTATTTAGTAATAAGTCAAGTCTCATTAACAGACAAAGTTCGGTGTATGAACAGAAGTTCGGTGTAGTATTTGTTCAAAGTCACCATTCTAACAATATTATATATTTTTTTTCACAAGCAGTTAGTTTTATTTATAGTGATAAAAAACAAAATTTTCAAACTTAAAATTATTTGTACCAGCGTGCTGCCATAGTAAAAAGCCATAGTGAAGTTTCAAACCAACTTCTCCTAGATATTTGGTCCCAATTTAGTATGAAACATGAACAGTCCCCTTTGTTAACAAATCTTTCGCAAGTAACTTTTAGATTCGCAGTTAAATGTGAAACCGTAAAACATTGATGTAAGTTTTTACTGTAACCATATTAGGCTCATCTTTCTCTATTTTAAAAAGTATAAATAAAATGTTATTAGTGTTTTTTTTATTTCATTCTATTATATACATACATAAAAAAATATACATAAAAATATTTAAAAAAAACAATCAGTGTCTTTTTTCCCTAATGTAAACCTATTATCAATTAAGTAACTTACTTGTATTATTGATCTGATTTTGTTTACGGTTTGAATGTTTTATCAATAGATTTTCGTCTTTATTCATAATAGATTGTTTTATAATTTGTTTTCGATTTGTAAATACCTTATCTTTGTAGAGGCCGACCAATGCTAAGTGACACTTATTAGGATTCCGTACCCACAGGATTCCAAAGGTGCCTAGTAAATACTAAGCCTATGCTGTCCGTCTATCCGTTCGTCTGTCTGGCCCTAAGGGCCTATTAAACGCTCAGTGGGGCCAACATAATGCCCAGTGGAGCCAAAGCAGTGTTCCCTCCGCGAGGGGTTCCGCTACCGCTTACCAGTTAACACACCCGGTCACCAGGGTGATAGGACCCTCGACGCAGCCTCCGGTGGGCCCCTCAACTAAACAGGTTATACTGCTACTCACCCGCAATTATAAGCAGGCACCAAGCCTCAGCCTGCACTACCGTGCAACTACAATGGCCGTCATCGCACAATTTTGGGCGCAAACGCGAACATTTTTACGTCGTTTCGCTCGGTTCTTCCCAGCCACCAACTGACCACCTTGAATCTCACTGCCATTGTTCGAGGGTAGGACCCTACGGGTCTTAGTTTTTACATGAATCGGAGACAGGCTCCAAATTAAATAAACGTGGGGTTTCTTGGCTCCTTTCTCCCCCAAATTTCTCCAAACGGGTTTGCTGAAGCAGCAATGAAAGTCGCCAAGTCCCACATCTTACACGTTGTTGGGATAACGCCCCTCGAATATGAGGAATTGCTTACCTTATTCAGTCGCATTGAAGCCGTGATGAAATTTCGACCCCTAGGATGTGTCCAGTCTCCACCGATGCCAGTGATATACCTAGTATGTAACTTAAGTCCATCTCATGGCTATCCCGTCTCTAACTCCTATCTTGTTTGCCTTAATCATTATACGCCCCACTGCAGGAGCAAAGGTCTCTCCTTTTTTTTCTGAACTGTCATTGCAGTTGGCTGTTGCAGCCATTACTGCTTCACCGGGCTTTTTTGGGGTGAGACTCTGAAGGAGCCTCAGCCCATATAGCGCCCAACGCTCAAGGTCTCCCCGACTTGGGTTGTCGCTCTCGGGGGCGTCCCTTCGACCGGCGTAAGTCTCGAACCCGAAGGTGAGTCAATGCTAGGAGGGGAGTTCACCGTTACGCGGGTGCGGTTGCGATTGAATGGGGGTGAGAAGCGCCCCGGCTCTCTTTGATACCTCGTGTATCGTTGCGGGCGCCGACGAACCCGGGGACGTCGGCATCGTGTTAGGGGGAGGCCCTATTAGGGGAGGTCGTAGAGACTAATCTCGCTATCCGGACAGCGAGATCGTCATCTGGGACCGTTAGTACGTGCCGAGGCCGCCTAACGATAGTTTTAAGACCGTCCCGAGGTCGGTCGGGGGGATGAGGCTTTCATTAGAGAAGGAGACTTAGGCTATATTCATCGTGCTGGCCTATTGGACGTTTGGCCACTTGATTTTCAGTGTCGTCAAGCAACCTTTAAGACCTTTGACTATATGACTGCTATTATAATATGACAATAACCAGAACTGAGATGATTTATCGTGCCAACTAAAGCACATAGGAGCTTAGAAAAAATCTGCTACCAGGCGGTCACACATCCGGGTACTGACTTGGTCTGACTTTGCTTACCGTTTCCGATAGTGGGACACGAGCTTCTCATATTTACCTTACATATACCTTTTATGAGATATTAGCTATGCAGCAATAATATAACAAACTAAACAGCACTGACAAACAACAAAAAACACAGCACGCAACAGTAAAAACTATATAGTTAAAATGGCTATAAGAAAAATAGAGCACAGAAAATGTGAGAAAATAAAGTAACCAAAATCGTAAAAAAGCAGCTTGGAACAAGTGAGAGGGCTACTCCTAAAAAGTAAGCAGAAGATAAAAATAATATATTAACTTTTAAAATAACAGTTAATTTGAAAATTTTTGATCGAACAGTAAGATATGATCTACATCCAACATTCATAACAACGATGTAAAGTTATACAAGGGTTTTATTAAAAAAAGGAATTTATCTTTATTCTCTCTTTTATTTTAATCCTTTAGTAGTAATCCTTATGTACGATGAAATTGCAACAATTTACAAAAATATCTAAAATAGTTTCGTTTAGGAAATTGGTTTAGTTACGAGTATGTATGGCAGAAGATTGTAATTGGTCACTTATCAAGTACATGGCAACATAGTGTTTTGTCACATTATCACCATAAAGGCTTTATATCCTATTAATTACAACATAGTAGTGGATGGTGGCCGAGGGGTTTTGATTTCACTTTTTGGCGGGGATTCGCACCTGGCTTTTACCAATGAGTCTTTTTCTTATATCCTTAAGTACATTAACTATTCACACTACTGGCTTTTTGGTGAAGGAAAACATCGTGAGGAAACCTGCATATGTCAAAAATAAGACGTATGGGAAGTCCACAATCCGCAATGGGCCTGCGTGTGGACTATGCTACGGCTCAAGTCACCCTCGGTGAGGGTAGGCCGTGCCATAACAGTGGCACGTATAAGGTTGATAAGGAATTACAATATAATCTGATAAATCATGACTAAGTCTAATAAAATGGAGTCACAGTTAACAGTCAGAAATATTACAGAGATATAATATTCGATTTTCAATAAAATCTCTCTGTGTCTCTAGTGACAGTCTAATAAAATGGAGTCACAGTTAACAGTCAGAAATATTACAGAGATATAATATTCGATTTTCAATAAAATCTCTCTGTGTCTCTAGTGACTGAGGCAATTTGAATAAAATATTGGCAAAAGTTCAACTTACACGTCTTGCAGGAAATTTGATTTTGAAAAGAATTTTTCTTCCATTTGATTACCAGATTAAATATGTGAATCGAATATATTTAACTCTGAAATCTCCTTTGTGCTAAAAGTAATTTATATTTTCAAAACTACTTAGTATTTATCACTCTGATCTGATCTGATCTGATCTGATTTTTCTAAACGTTTATTATAAATTTCTCGAGTTCATAGTTTCCTGCTCATTTATATATTTGATTTTGCAAATTTGAAACATGTGTATATATCAAAAACTGGTTTAATAAATGAATATCGGGGCTATGGCCACAGGAAAATGTAACTTATGTTTTACTGGTCACAGCTATTAAATAATATCACAGACTAAGACATATTATTAGAACCTGCTTTTACTAGAATAAATACTCTTAAGGCTGCAGTCTCGCTGTTTGAAATTTAATTTTAGTCGTAATAAGTCAAGATTTCAGATTTTTCTAAACATATTTTACTTATGAAAGACTAGCTTTTGCCCGCGGGTCCACCCGCCCTGGATTCGGTTATCAGTGTAGGATTTTAACGGCAATTTCTCAATTATAGAAAAAAAAAACTCACACTTGACTTTTTCAATTAGCTTATATCTTTTTCCAGGATTCAAACTATCTCCATGTCAAATTTCATCTTAATCCGTACAGTGGTTTAAGCGTGAAAAGGTAACAGACGGACAGACAGACAGAGTTACTTTTAGTTACATCACAGAACACTTCAACCAATATCAGTATATAGTAACTATTTCTTTGTACTTAGTAAATATTTTAAAAGTAAAATTACGCTTGTGATGAAATCTTATTACATACCGCCCCTTTTATGACAAAAACAAAAAACTTTCAGTGTCTTTAAAAAATATAAATAGTAGTGAGACGAGCCGATGCCATTACCATTTTAACTGGTATCGCGCCATCTAGCAAAAATCTCAAAAGTTACCCAAAAGGTGACAAAAGTAACCCTCTTGCAACGCTGACTGCTTCTCTCTATTCTTCAAGTTTTTGTACGCTAGCTTCACCTTGACTTCTAAATGAACTCGGAACTGAACATCGCTGGAGATGTCAACAACAAGGATCCCGATGCTCTTGGAGATGGTAAGAGTTGTGTTCTCGAATTGTGGGACCTCAGCTGGGACGCTTGTAACACCAGGGGCATCACTTGCGCGTTGCCGACCCTAATTACTACCTACCCTAGTTACTAAAAGTCACTTTTCAGGTATATCGATGGAAATAATGGATGTCACTTAGGCTATTAAGTTTGAACCCCGAGTAAACATAGAATCATTTCCCAGCACAATAAACAAATATACTATAAAATAAAATAAAATTGTTGAACCTCGTAACCTCGTTTAATATTGTTAGCTAAAGGTTTAAACTCTTTGTATTATTACACCTCTAAATACCAACATACATGTATTTTTTGCTTGGTAACAAAAATACCGAGTCATGGTGACGGTGATAATTTAATGGTGCAACAACAGTGCAAGGGACATGTTAGCAATTTAAGGATTTATCTTTATAGACATATCAATATGGTTTGCGTGGGTTGATTATTTATAAAATTAATCAGGAATTGTGATAAACAATTACATAAGAGTCATTTTAAAGATATTGGAAATAAGGCATATAGATAAAAAATAAGCAGCTTAGGGTAAATCATAATAAAAACAATTATGAAGTAGAGGATTACAAATAAAATAAAAAGGTTTTCAGTATTAGTTGCGTGGGTACACTTTACACTTGAATTTTAATTATTATATAAGGAATAGGGTGAAGCTAGTACCTAAATATCTGTCTTTGAGGTATAAAAAGTAAGCCCCTTTGAATTGAGTGTTACTAAATACACTAATACTATACTTCAAATACTACACAAGTACGTTTGACTAGATAAAGTTACTTTATATTACGACATAGGTATGCGCGTAAATGGCAACATGGGCATTTGCTCCGACAACGACTTCAATTTTATGAAATGAAATGAAATTTATTTGCTAGGAACATGGTATGTTACAGAGGTTTATAATTACTAGAGGTTTCACATGATTCCGCCCTAACAGGGCATGCAAACATTTAAAAGGTAAATTAATCATTACAATTAATTACATAAGACATATTAAAATACAATACTTAATTACACATTTCACATTTATATTTTACTTTATGTCTACTTTCTTCAACATTAGGTATTCATTTATAGAGTAAAAACATTTTTGAACCAACCATTTAAAACATTTTCTTTTAAATATATTTATTGGTAATTATTTAATTTGCGGTGGAAGTTTATTCTTTTATGGCCATACAATAGCTGTTCTTCGA
The DNA here is from genome assembly GCA_946406115.1 of Apoda limacodes. NCBI lineage: Eukaryota > Metazoa > Arthropoda > Insecta > Lepidoptera > Limacodidae > Apoda > Apoda limacodes. The sequence continues at coordinate 41,399,752 of OX291541.1, forward strand.
AAAATTTGTTGTCTTGTAATTTGGCATGACCAACTGGTTCGGATAGCGGGTATTTAATTTTAAATGTGAGCTTTTCTTAATAAACATATTTAGGTTAAGTTTTACAAATGTGCAAATTTCGTACATGTAGAGGCTGGGTAATCTTAAAATATTTAACTTAATTAACAAAGGTTTACATGAGTCTAAGGATCCAGCACGACAGATAGTTCTAATACACTTTTTTTGCACCAAGAGTACTCGGTAAACGTCAACTGAATTTCCCTACAATATTACTCCATATCTTAAAGTAGATGCAAGATACCATGGTATGCTATTAGTGCCGTTTTTTGATCAACCACTGTTTTTTACCTATGCAGAGCATACACAAATTTATTTATTTTTTTACATATTGTATGCAAATAATGTCATGTTATGATTTATTGTGTTAGGAATGTCATTATAATAAATCAAAAATAATAAAGGTCCAAGAATACTTCCTTGTGACACGCCTGTATGTTTCCGTTTTACCTCTGACTTGTATGTCGTCAGATTAAGATCCTTGTCAATTTTTTAAATTTCTGTGTACTGCAGGCAATCATAGAGGTAGGATTTTATCAAGTCGTGTGAACCACCTCAAATGCCGTAACAATTACATTTATTTAGCAGTCTTTAGTGACAGACTAGATCGAAGGCTTTAGACATATCAAAGAAGATTGTAGATATTGGCTTGCTGGTATCCAACATAATGAAACTTCTTTGAATAGAGAAAAACCTGCCAAAGTTGTAGATTTCCCTTTTAAGGCGTTTTGGTGGTGAGATATAATATTAAATTTTATTAAAAATTAAGCTAGCCTGTTATGTATTATTTTTTCAAATGTTTTAGCAAGAATAGGTATCAAGGTTATTGGGCGGTAATTGTTTATGTCTTCGTTATTGCCTCTATTAGGTATCGGTTTTACGACAGATATTTTTAATTCTTATGATACAGTCTATAATCAAATACCATTAACACAAAACTATTTCATGAAAAAAGTCGTATAATTTCCTACAGAATTAGTAGTATTTCCATGTAGAATTGGACCAGCCCCTACCTTTTTTCTGCGGTCATCAACACGTCTTGCCAGCGTGGTTACTATGGGCAAAACCTAACTTGGTCAGAGCAGCAACGAAACGGCCCCGTAGTTCCTGAGCCGCCACTATATTTAGCAACATATAATGGATGCACGACGAAGCTGATACATTACCTCATAGAGCCGCGAGTAGAATTAGGCAAGACAAAAGGGTATATATTCGGGTCGTCCGAAGTCCGTAGATAGAGGAGGCCAAGGTCAGGCGGAAGTCCTACTTTCTAGAAGCCCGCCCAAATGTGTAAATCTAAAGTTACTTTTCGAAGGCACTACAAGTATATGCGCCTACCTTGTCTCACTCCAACAAAGAAGCCGGGCCCTTTATTATACCATCAAAGCTCTCTACAGCTCTCTCTATTGTTATGGCAGATTTAATGCTAAAGTGGGAGAAAAGAACGTGACGATTCTAGAAACAGTCCTTATATGGCTTGAGCCATCAATCACAAGGAGAAAATGCTTATAAACTTATCTCAATAAAAGAGCCTTTCATTATGAACTCGTTCTACAAGAAAAAGAGCCACAGAAAGTTGAATTGGTGAAGTCCCGACGCTGTGACTATTTTTACCATTTTACCATAAATATTTATATTTGGCAGACAGGCAGCACATATTTCGAGATTTCTAAGTGATCAACAGTTAGAACAACTTGTTAGAGGTCCTATAAATATTAATGACAAGGCCGAGAGTAATGGTTTCATAAAGTCTAATCGCAGTCCTGTATCGTCCCAAGCAACTATAGGACCTGAAGAACTAAATTTAGAACTCCAAAATAGATTCTGCTGGAAACCACAAGCAATGTTGACAAATTTACCAGAAACTGGGTGAAGACGTTAAGAGAAATGGTATGTGAATTCTACTACAGCTTTGTAAAATTTTGCCTGAGACGTTGAACCTCATCAGGAAAAGACGGGCGATGCTATCTAACCAATGGCTACGAGAAAGCGTTCGACTCAGTGGAAACCTGGGGCCTATTCTACGACGAAACTATCTGTACTGTTCAAATTGAGATTTCTGGCGTGAAAAGTCTGCAGAAGGCGTCATTAAATAGGCTTCTATGTTCTATGTGTTCTATTAAATAGGTTCCCTGCAGAGATGTCGTATAAACATAAAATATATATACTTAGGTAGGCACTAAAATTCCTTTATAATGCTGCTATGCTGATTGTCCACTTCCAAAATCATAAGACGAGTCAAAGTCAAAGTCAATTTCTTTAATACAATAATAGTACAAGTCCTTTTTAGAATTATATAACATTACATTTTAATACAATACAAAATTTACTTAATTATAACTATAATACATCCCATTATAAAATGACAAATAATAATCTCGATAATAATCATTAATTATATCTAAAAAATCATAATATTTGAATTTAATATCCTACTCATTTAAAAATTCTTTTAGGTCATAGTACGCTTTGTCAACTAAACATTTTTTTACTCTTTCACAAAAGGTTTTGAATGACGGTGCAACTTTTATTTCATTGTTAAGTTTGTTGTATATTTCTACTCCTACTGCCTTTAGTGATATCGGCGTACGGTTAAGTCTAGTTTTTACTGTATCGAGTTTGTTATACTGACGCTTAGATTTCAATGTTTTAGAATCGCTTAAATGTCGCCACATATATTTGGGAACTTCATATATATAGACGCAAGGCAATGTGAGTATTCCTAATTTTCTAAAATATTGTTTTGCTGGTGAATAATGGTTTTACACCAGCTAATATTCGTACGGGTCTTTTTCGGCCATGCAAATGCATGGGGATGCGAATAGGGGTCGTCTTTTACTTGAAGCTGTAAACCAACGCGCTAAAGAATATCTTCAAAACAATAGACTGAACTAGACGTGGCATAAAAGTAAATTATGAGTACATAACACACCTTAGGCTCGCCGATGACATCGTCATTGTGGCAGTCTCCGAAAAAACTGATTTTTTAAAAATTCTGCGGAATGATGCATATCCATAATAAATCTTTATGAGAAGTAAACGGGACTAAGCATGAATTTAGACAAGACAAAAGCCATGTTAAAACAAGATTGTTATGGAATTGTAGGACCTTGATGAATAGGGTTTTTTTCGGTGAATCGGAACAATTTTCCCCGTCCCCAGTCATACCTTGGAATGGATTAGTCTCGATTTTAAATACTCTAATACTAAGTTCTTCGCGGGTTTCCTCCACAACGGAACGAGGGATATTTCTACGGCTCGTGTAATAAGCGATTCCAGTACTGTGATCTGCATAGGAATGTATGTTGTTGATGGACAACATGTCATTGATATACAGTAGAAACAGCGCAGGAGACTTCATAAAGCATCAATGTCCATGCTATCAGAACCATTTCCGTCAACTACGGCTCGTATGCGCCTGCAGGACAGAAAGCTAGCCACCCATTTGCTTAGAACTCGCGCAGTCCGTAAGGTGGAAGCTTCGATAGAAGGCTCCAGTGCCATCCCCGATTGAACGCCTTCGCTATGTCTAGGCTCCATGGTAATATGCCTCCCCTAAATGACTCGCCCATCGGTGTGTGAGATACACTAAATACTAGAAGGTCACCAGTCGAGCGACCATGGCGAAAACCATATTGACAGTCGTTGACCAGGTCATATCTGTTTAGGTATCTTTGAAGCTGTTTGTTGATCACACGCTTTATCACCTTGGAGAGAAGACAGTTAATAGCGATTGGCCTGAATCTGTTCTTGACATCAAGGATTTCTATGATTTTGAACCTGTGAACAAGTCTATCCCTGTTCTAAGAGACTTAATTTTAGGATTTTGTAGTACAGCCCATAAAAAGAACGTTCTTATATATATTTATTGTGGATAAACTACATAAGAGTATTAAAAGAAAAGAAGTTATTTGCAGAAAAGTCAGATAAAAACCCATTTTTAAACAGGACCTGCGCCAATCAGACCTATTGAAGGGTACCGTAGTGTTTCTTCTTTATTTTTTTCCAAATATTAGAAAAGATATCTGGATATTTAGATTGCCATTAAAGATGACAGTAATCTGAATTGGGTTTAACGGATTTTAATAAATTATGTAAAATTAAAAAATGTGGAATGTAAGCATTTAAGAATGGGACTGTAAGAGAGCCACTGAGGTATACAGGGTAACTAGAAAAGAAATAAGAAGGTCTGCAATGTGTGGTGGATAATGAGGTGCAAATAACAGTACCTATATTATGTGCACGAAAAAAGTATAGGTGGGTTGTTTATCTACAAAATATAACCAAAAAATTAACAATTATGAAAAAGTGAAAGAGGCTAGAAAAGAATGTAAGAAACTGAACGAAGTAGTAAAAGAAGTTGTTTACTGAAAGTTTAACATCTGCCGCCATTATGATTTCGTTAACTAGTGAAACTTTTTTTGGATAGGGGACACTTCTACAAACAAACAACTTAATGACATAATGTTACACGACATTTTTGTTTGTGTAAGTATCCTCTATCCAAATATATAAACTTCATTGTGCAGTTTGATTTTGCAAAACTTCAATCGATGTTAAGTCTCAGACACACGTAGCGATATATAGTTGCTATTTTCAGGTTACGCGCAAGTGATACCCCTGGTGTTGCAAGCGTCCATAGGCTATGGTGACTGCTTACGATCAGGCGGACCGTATTTTTAGCTTGTGTTTGTTTCACAAGGAACTAATTATCGCTGGTGGAAAATAGCATCTACATATCGCTATGTGTGACTGAGACTAGAGGGCTACCCTCATACCAGAATCTTCAAAGCCTTAGAACCACAGAAATGAACTTAATAAGGAACCAGAGTAGCAATATTGCGAAAGAAATACATTGTTCGCTAAAAGCATGGCAAAATTATTTTAAAATTTTAGTTTCTTCATAAACACGAGATACAGTTTTCTATGATTGATACATGTGAAAATGAGAATTAAATAAAAATATGCAAAGTCATAATCGTACCTCAACACGCAATATTGCAAGAATTACTGCAGGATAACTCTACTCAGTATCGTTGGCAAATTACATAAAACCTATCTAGGCGACTGGAAATTACCTTAGCCGATTAATCGATCTGGAACTATGAGAACATAATTTAGTAATTGATATTAAAAACGATGGCCGTTATGGGACCCTTGGCATATGTGCAACATCAATGTTGGTTATTAATAATAACCAATCTTGAAAATACGGTATCAATTGTGAGTAAGATTTCACCTTCATGACATAACGATAGATTTTCACATCAAAAGTGAACGTAAACAATTGAAGTATTAAATTTATATTGTTCAGTAACACAAACAAGAATCCGGTTTAATTTAATTTGTTGACAAAAATTCCAAGGAACAAACTTAATGGCACTCAGAATGTTTTATTGAATACCTCATAAATAGTGTTATGTAATAGTGGTTTTCAAAGTACTCGGAATTTAAAAAAAAGAATTCGGTCTGAGTTTTAACTCAGTTAACACATTTTAACCAATTGCTTTTAGTAGAATGACATCTCTGTCTGTTAAAGGCACATTATAGGAAGAGCTAATAGTTTGATCACACTTAGCTTAAGAAATAAAATTACAAAATTATGCTATATTACTCATAATAGACCCTCTAGTATCATCCATCGTGATAGGTACTCCCAAGATCCTTTAGGAGTGACCCCTTTGATGCAATTGACAATTTAGAAAAGATATTTACTTAAAGGAGAGCTTAAGTACCTAAGTGTGTTTGGAAAAATGGTGTGATTATTGTAAGCATTATAAGATCAAAAATTTTCTGGTAACTCGTTATCAGGTGACAAGGGTACGGTTGAGATCATAAAACAATACGGTTCGCCAATCTTCTTTGGTGCCTGACCCTTTTAAATATTAAAAGTCTTTATACATGAATCTGGAGGTTTGCGAATAGCAAAAGATGGCTTATTAAGAGAATACGATTAGGAGCGCCTTTTAGCGTGCTTCAAACAAACTTATTTCTCACTTATTTTTGAAACTTGCTGAACAAACACCACGAAAGTTTGAAGACATGTTCTAGTAATAAATAACTAGATTTGCAGTGTACCAGTTTTCTATTCAATTTTATAGTTTAAAAGTATACAGAATTCTAGTTTTTCATACAGATGGTTTCAAAAAATATTTTTAGTTAATAAAAACATTGAACGGTAATTTTTAATGGAGGTGGACTACGTTAAGATTTGCGTGAATACCCCTAATGTTACAAATGTCCACATTAAATGTGGATGGAGCGATCGCTGAAAAAATCTATTCCTTATTTTTCTTGCCATTTTTTGGGTGGAAGGGCGGTCTCCGGCGCCGGCACGACTACTACTTTAGAGACTACACAGGTTGGCGGATCAGCCTCCCAGGGCGGAGGTTAAATGATCCCTGGGTTCGGGAACCCGTTTAACCTGCGGTAGGCCAGCGGTCAGCCGTTTCATCAGGTCCTCCTGACCGCCGTACCAGCACGCTGTATCTACACCGAGCAATGCTAGCAACAAACACCGCCGGCCCTCCGCTGTCCGCGCAGCGAATCCTCAAAGAGCTATGGCAACCTTACTCACCATCTGGAATACAACACTACTCAATGTTAGTGTTATTATGGCTGCGGTTTTCTGCAAGGTGGAGATTGACATCACTTGATTTTCGCTGAATGAAAATATTCTAAGGAAACCTGCATACGTGAGCAAAAAAATGTATGTATGTGAAGTCCACGCACTGCCCTCTTATTAAAATCGTTATAACTATCTTAATAACAAACGTATACTTACTATATGAATTTTGCAAATGGTATTTAAGTGGACAAGAATTATCAATCATTTTACGCATGGTTGTAGGATTAGACAATAAAATGATATCGGTCTGATGAACATAATCAGATAGCGAATAATGTTGTGAATTGCCCCCCTGAGCTCGCGTCTGGACTCTGGCCCAATTCGCCTTCGGTGAGGTTAGGCCGTGCCCTAACAGTGCGAACGTTTTAGGCTGAAAAGGTTTTATAAAAAAGGGATAATGAACGGCTGAAAAACCATAATCGTTCGGTAAATGCTCACGTTTAAGGATTTCTTGTGTTCTTATGTCTTGTGAAACTGGTTTGGTACCTACCCAATGTAAAAAAGTAACTTTATATTTATTCGAAATTGTTACATTGATTCATTCTACTAAGTACTGTAACATTTCAGAGATACCTGGTAGGACTTCAGGGGGAGGGAAAGAAATGTAGTCTTTTTATTAGTAAAGCTTCCACGTGTCTATGGTTAGGTATTTTTGAATATAAATATAAAGAAAAAGGAGATTGCTTTTCAAAATAAAAACAATTGGAAGGAAAAAAATAATGTCAGAGGAGAATAGAAAAATGTAACAAAATATAGTAGGAGAAAAGAAAAATAGTAGAATGTCTAAAATCACATAGATTTTATATATTGCCGGTATTCATCGTATGCATGATAATGAAGACTCCTTAATCTTTATAACGAACAGGAAATCTTATGTACAAGAACAGCTATAACCGATGTCAGGAGCGAAGAAATTGGAATAAAGTTATGTATTTAATTTTATTATCTATTTAAGATATACTTTGATTGTCTACTGTGTAGTTAGAAGCGGGGTGAATAAAACAATAAGTTACACCCCGAATTCTGTTTGATTCGCCTCCTAACAAAGATCATCGAATATTACTATGATAAGATTAATGGTACGCCCCCTGTACCTCTTAGCAGCGAAGTAAATATAACGACGGCGAGAAAGCTAACAACCAAAGAGTTTACAGTGCCCACTGTAGATTTTTGCTTATTTCAAGATGAATCTATCTAATGTTGGAATATAAAATATAAAAAACAATATTATTTATTTCTTTTATCTGCAACCATTTCATACAACAGCAATTCCTATTTGATACAACAGCTCATTGCTTGAAAAATAGTATAGTAGATTGCAGATTCGTATAGGCCCCACATATTTTTATTTTTTAATTACTTTAAAAAAGGTAAATTTAAATGAATAAAAGATTATTCATAACATTTTGTTTAGTAACTGCAACCAAATTCATGTTATAAAACCTTAATAGGTTAATTCAACATCCTTTTTAGTGTGTTATTTATCTAGATGATAAATTGTATTGCCGTATAGGTATATAACGTTGTTTGTCATAAAGTAGGTATAAATTTACGCTCCATATCCACTGTGCAAAGCTTTTACCATCTCGCATTCTTAAAGTAAAGAACTCGGTATCCGCATAGTCTGCAACCATATGTTTGTACAGACGATTAAATCCGTCACAGTTGAGCTTCGCTCAGCTAAGAACTGCTTCGTGGATCGAATATTATGTTTTTGTCTGTTAGTTTAAATTCCAGGAACGAAAACTTTTAAACGGTTTTCGTATAAACTTGTTAATCAAGAAGTTTTATATTAGTTTGATTTACCCACAAGATATGTATATATCGCAATAAGACGATTAAAGCCGTGGTAGTTATATAGTTATAAAATAATTATAATGCATATATTTTCTTTTATTTGCACAACTAATTTGTCATTTGTGGTTATTTTAAATAAAACGGTCCAATCAAATAACTTTTTTAAAAGGAAGTGAAGGACCGGCAGTGCTCGTTGCTGTTATTTCTCGGCGTGCTGGTACGGCGGTCAGGGAGACCTGATGAAACGGCTGAACGCTGGCCGCCCGCAGGTTAAAACGGTTATTACCTGATCTCCGCCCTGGGAGGCTGAACCCCCAACATGTGTAAAGTCTTTGAAGTAGTAGTCGTGCCAGAGAAGGAGACCAGGGTGGATCCGGTTATTACAACAGAGGGGTATCTGGTACCCTGCCGCCCGCCGTGCCAGCAAGCGTATCATCTATGCCGAGCTTCGGCAGTCTTAGTACTGCACCTTTTGTCCTCTAAGCTATCTGTGCAGCAAATCTCATGTTTTGTCTAAAAAACTTTTTTCTAAAAACAAACTGCTAAGGAAGAGAATTAAAGAAAAATTGAAAATTCAGTGGCTACTCCATTTAAATTAAATGTAACTTTTTGATAAATCATCGGTATTGACGCCAACCTTAACGCTGATCACTGTGTGACACGATTTTTCTAACATAAATGAGATTACGTGTTTTGAATTCCTTATTCCATTGTTGAAAACATTGTCAATTGATATGGTTGTCTAACACGTCACGTTTCTAAGTTATAGTGTCAATACTATTTACGTGTACCCTCGTAAAAAACAAAAGATCAAACGTTGTTAATTGCAGATTTCTTTTAATACTGAAGTCTGTACGACTATAAATTAAAAGTTTTAGTGGTCTTAAGATAATTCTAACAGTTTATTTGGGTAATCATAACATTTTTCGAAAGTCATGAAGAAAAGTAACCACCGCAAGTGTTTAAATCATCCGGAAAAGTTAAGGAAAAATTAAGGCAAAGTTAATATTTCATCATTTTCTTTTGGAATATTTGGCTCATTTTTTATATTGACCACTTAAACCTCAGCTATTTTGATTCGTTGTCACTTGTCAATATATATAACATTTTTTTTGTGTAAAATTAATAATTTAAATAAAAAATATGATATACAATTTTGATACTGTCTTTATTTATTTATAGTACATCAATTTATCATAACTTTAAAATGATACGTGTTACAAAAAATCTATTTAAGTTTTTCTGTTCAGCAGGTTTATTTTGATAAAAAATAGCCGTTTCATTAAATGTTAGAGCACAAAAAAAAAAATTTGTCACACAGTGATAATCAAGACCTGTCGATATTGTGGGTGCACGTATATCACACCTGCCATACTCGTATCTTTGCGTGCTATCGCAGGTCTTATAGCAGTGACACGGGCGTAGCTAGACTCTTCACGCACCTGAGTTTGACGACTGACAAATTTCTAGATCAATATCACACAGCAGAACTAGTAATTTTGGAAGACTTTAACGCCCACCGTCGTGAGTGGCTTAGCTCTCAAACCAATAACTACGCAGGGATGTCTGCTTATGAATTTGCTTTGGCCAATGGATGCTTTCAGCTGTTACTTTCTTCAACGAGAATACCAGTAACAGAAAACCACACGAGCTCCTTACTCTTTCTTCTGCTAACTTTACGTCCGGACAGATATTTCGCCTCAGTGGATGCACATCTTGGCTCTTCGGACTGCTCTCTTGTTCGGACTAAAGTATCATGCACACAATCCAATCCATCTAGGCCATCTAAGTGGCGTTGACTGTGGCATTATAAGTTGGCAAAGTGGAATGGATTGCGTGAATTTTATGCATCGTACCCGTGGAGGCAGCTCTGCTTTAGCTCAGAAGATCCTGAAGTCTGCGCAGCTGCAGTCACTGAGATGATCCTCGCGGGTATGGAATGTTTTATTCCTAACCCGCGAATAGCTGCTGGTGTCAAAATACAACCGTGGTTTAACTGGTCTTGCGAAGAAGCTAAAATTCTCAAGCAAACTGCGTATGAGGCTAAGAGAAATAAGGATCTGAATATATCTGAGTTAAACCGCAGATAAAATGCTGCCTCGAGGGTCAGTAAAAAACTGCCAGAGATAAATTCCAATTCATCAGCAAAATTTTTATATTACGGCATATAGCTATATCTCTAGAGATATAACTATATCACAGCTTTAATCAACTTACTGGGTCATATATCTGTGTATGTATAAAAGAAGAAACTAGCTGGCTGACTGAAGACATATCAACCCACAGCTCAAAACGCTGGGTCTACAAACTTGGCACGAGGGTTCTTTATTGGACGTAGGGCTCAACTAAAAAGTATTTTACAAAAATCATTCCCTGAGGGAGTAATATTAAGCTTGGAGTTTATATTTTGAAGCTAAACGCACAAATATTGCTAATTGGCCTTTAGAGAAAATCGTTTATCGGTCTTGCCAAATCATCTCCTGGGGGAAAAAACTTAGGATGAAACTTGAATGAGAAATACGATATTTTTGTCGGTAAAACCAACAGTTAAATGATTCCCTTCTTTCAAAAGTTGACGCGGGCGAGGAGGCGGGAAAATGCTAGAATTTATATAAGTCAGTTCCGTGACTCAGTGGGTAGGTCTCGACTGTTGAATCAAGGGGCGCGGGTTTGATTCCCGCACAAGACAAACATTTATGTGATAAATATTAATTTGTGTTTGTCTTGAGACTGGGTATTTTCTATGTACCTATAATATGTATGTGTTTACAATAAAATTAGATAAAAAAAGCTGATTAATCCCTTTCATTTGATGTTCAACACGTCACATTTATTTTGAACAGCATCTTATATCCTCAGATAGGGTGCCAAATTAAACTAAGTAAGTATAGCCTATAACCAGTGGACCAGCAAGATGTTTCTAATAATACTTACCTCATTTGCCAATTCATTATAGGTAAATTGGAAAATATGCGGGAACAAATTAACACATATACATGCCGACTATTATCCTCCTCTTTTTGGCTTTGCCGTAGTCGGTTAAAAATAAGGCGTTCCTTAATGTCTGTAAAAATAAAATTGAAAAACAGAACAATACGTTGTTTTTATGCAAGGAGATAGCTGTAGGCTCCGAGAAGGAGAAAGTATACTGAAGAGTTTCAACGGAAGTAGGCTTTTTTGCGCGAGAAACACTGCTGCACTTACCTATATTCTATTAAAGTACAGTAAAAAAAGTTATTCTAAATAGTTTCTTTTTCTTAATTCTATAAAAACCTATTTATTTAACATAACTTAACTACGTATTACAAAAAGGTAATCATAATTTTATCCTGAGCGCAACGCCAGCTAGAAAGCTTTTACACTCAACCATTTGCATAATACCTGTGCAGTAAATGCACCTAATGCAGCTGAAAGAAGATTATCGACATATAACCTAACGCGTCTAACTAAACGGTACTGAGTAGAGCTTACAAAACTTGCTTTACAGAGTAAACGACTCGGGTATGGATAGTTTTTCTAAAATCATTATAGCTGTTAAGATGTTCATTGTAAAGTATTTTAGAGATCTACTTAAAAAGCTTATATATCAATCTAACCAAAAAATTAGTATACAAGATCAAGTTATATGCTATGTCCTTGCAAAAAATTGAAAAAAGGCTAAGTGAAAAAGAAGTAATAGCGCGGTTAATCGATGTGGGACACGGAGCGTGGGTTGGTGGATGACCCTACGGCGTGAAAGCAACGGAAAGCGCAGAGCAACGTCTGCCAGTTCATCTAGTCACAGATGAGCTTGTCAACATTTATATTTGTTTTCTTGTCATATAAATAGAGTGCAACAAACTGACCCGGTGGTCAAAGTTTACAACTACAGTCACCAAATTAAAATGGTGAAAACTTACAAGGTCACTAGCGGCCAAACACTCAAGGTCAGTAGGTCAGAAGAGTTTGTTGCACTGTTAGTACAGACCTGTTATAAGTCTGTGAAAAAATTGTGAGGAAACACCTGTACCCATCAAAAAAGATGTATGTGAAGTCCACGTGTGGACTATGGCCCAAATCATCCTTTATTAGGGTAGGCCGTACTCAATCAAACAATGAGAATGTATGAGGCTAAGAAGGATTAAAAGACATAAACATAACATCATTGTGATTTAATTACGTTGGTCCAATTATTATAAATAGAAATGTTTGTGTCAATTCGTTTGTTTAAAACAATAGGTAGTTTTTTTTGAATTAAATTCTTCTCTTTATTCAGAATTGACAGAGTCGTCATATAATACTTGTAAGATAGTGAAATAGGACCAAGACGTGGATATTATCTGAAACAATTAATTATAAGGCAGATTTAAAATACATTTCCAAATACAAATTAACAGGAAAACTATTTTGAGCAGTTAATACAATAAAAACACGAATAAAACTACAAATAAATTGATTTCTGAAGGGTCGGCAATGCGCGAGTGATGCTTTAGGTGTTGCAAGCATCCATAGGCTGTGGTAGGCCGTAAGCTTGTTTGCCACCTTAGTGGTATAGAAAAAAAAAAATAGTTTGAAAATTTGGTTACTGAAGTTAAATAAAAATAACTAAACTATCTAAACTTAATTATAATCATAAAGTATTTACAACTGCATCCATAACAACCGTCCACTAAAAAATAGTAAACACTTTTTTGCGTGGTATTGTTCCTTTAAGAGAATACGATTCGGAGAGCCTCTCAGCGTGCTTTATACAAATGAATTTTGCACTTATTTTTGACACTTGCTGATCAAACACCACGAAATTCTGAAGACATGTCTTAGTAATAAATAATTAGGTCTGCAGTGTGCCAGTTTTCTATTAAATTTTATAGTTCAAAAGTTATATAGGATTTCTAGTTTTTCATACAAATGGTTTCAAAAAAGATTTCTAGTTAATAAAAGCATTTTACAAGATTTTGGAAAACCACAGACATAGCTATTCATCTTGGAATTATGACTTAAAAATTTCACAGTGATTGATCAGTAAATGTCAATAACAAATGAGAAATTCGTTTGTATGAAGCCCGCTGCGAGGCGCCGCGAATCTTATCCTCTTAAATGTCTAGATATTCTTATTTTTTTTAATAAGATTTTAAAGTAAGTATAGTTTTTTTTTCGTTCATATTAGGGTTAGTTCAGAGGATCATAATAATAAATAACGAAGCAAACTCTATTTCTAACACAAGAATTGTAAGTTATTAATAGTAGCAATAGAGTTCTATGATCTATCATTTTTGTCATAAAGTCTTTTCTCTTTATGTGTATTATTTTCTAAGTATTAATAGTTTTCTTAGTTATTAACAAAAACTATTAATAAAATAATAAATAAATAATAGTAATCTCGAACTAATAAATTTATTTTTTAAATCTAAGCTTGTTAAGGTTGCGCCCTACCCAAATGTGTAGTTTTCTGCATGGTTTTAAAATGATTCCACTGTCCTACTGGTAATGCATTACGCACTTTTGCAAATTTTTATTAGAAAATTACTGTATTTGTTTTTCAATATCTCTAAAAACATAACTCTCGTTTTTCTATTTTAATCCATAACTCCTTATTAACTTGTAGAGTAAATATAATTTATTACTCAGAATGTAAAAAACTTAACATCCAACAAATGAATATAATATATTTCTTATAACTTGTGTTATATACCTAATTTGAATAAATCAATTTCCAATTCTACGCTAAGCTGTCGTGAATTTAAATCGAGATTAAAATCTTAAATTTTAGCTTAACGCCCATAAAACTAATGTGTATGAGCGTTAGGAGATTTTCTTCTCTGGCTGACCATGCAGACGTTGTTCTGCCCTTTCCGTTTCTGCCATCACTCATGGCGTCGTATCGCTCGCCCGCGTTGTTACTTCATTTTTGCTTAGGAATCTTTCAACCTAATTTTCTTTTGCTCGACTCCTAAGCTTCCCAGCGTAATGTTAAATAGCCTATAACCTTCCTCAGGAATCTGACTCAAACAAATCCGTTATCAGTCATTTTCAAATAAGTTTTAGAGATAAGCTCGTTCAAACAACAACTCTTTAGCCTTATGTAATAATTTAGGTGGGCATTCCAAACTCTCGCACAATGTTCCTGTATATCAATCAGTATTCGCTTATTATTTTGACACTGTTTTGAACTTGTGAGCAAGACTGAAAAAATTACTTTACAAAAAGTTTTGTTCTTTACAGACTTCATCGTTTCTTACCTTGGTGAAGCTTCCATAACAGATGTTAGAAAATTTATATGCTGTCAATTTTTGAGGTTTTTGTGCTCTGAAAAAAAAAAATTGGTTAAAAATATTAAACACCTCGCAATCACGTACCTATGTACTTCAAAATATAACCAACCTTGCAATTAAAATCAAAATAGCTGTTTTGAACTTTCTCTCCACTTCGTACCATTTAATTAAATATGCAGCTTTACCCACGTTTTGGCTCTGCAATCATATTTGAATTTATAAAACATTCATGGTAAAAAAAATACTTATTTATATACCAGTTACCTCAGTCATCATTTTCTCTCCAAAGAAGCTCGTCATTAGTATTTGTAAAAGCACAGATAATAAAAATAAAAGACAACCTGGTAGTTGAGACCAGTTACCATACTAAAAAAAAAATCACCAAATATTAGTAATCAACAATTGATATGGTAATACATAAAAAATAAAAAAATACAATGTTACGGAACAGCCGAAAGACCTATATGTATATTATAATTAAATATCTGTTTTTTAATCAATTAATAAATAATAATAAATATGTTTTGTACATTAACACACAGCGTCGTCTGGCTAAAAACGTAGTGATTATATTCTCTTTGGTCTGGCAAAGCTCGTATTATGGATTTAAGACAACGGAAACGAATACATATAATTACTTTTTTTGTAAATACATACATTTTGACTTTGACTATATTTTAACCTTCAGTAAATCTCAAACGAAGAAAGGTTATTGCTATAAACATTAAATATCCTAGTAAAATATTATAAATGTAACGGTTTGTATGGCTGGATGACTGCTTGTTACTGAATCACGCTTTAACCACTGGACGCATCGGGATGAAACTTGGCATACACATAGGTTAGGTCCTGGAATAGCATATAGGCTACTTTTTATCCAGAAAAAATCAAAAATTCCCGCGAGAATAACCATAACAGAGTTTCAAAAACAATAGATGTAGCTATAGCTTGCTATAGCAAACTTCATTAGCATAATTAAGGAGGTAATTAAGGAGTTCCACGCCGATAACCGAATTCAGGGCAGGCAGAGCCGCTGGCAAAGTCTAGTTTATCATATATTTCTTAATTCTATAAATATTTGTGTTCATAAGTCCTTCGTAGTTATGTGATTTTGGTGTTAGAATTTTGTAAACAAAAAAAAATACAAGTAAGAAATAATAGAGTAAACTGAATTTTAAAATACTCCACTTACTTAAAAATATTTTGATGTTTCTTGATAATAATATTCATAGTGCTGATATTGCTTGAGTTGAGATTTCGAACTTCATGGCTAATAATTTTAAAATTAGAACAAACGTGACAGCTCAAAATGTAGTAAAGAGCGTCTACGGTTGTAAAATATAAAACGCAAATGTAGCCTGAAATATATTAAAATTAGTTTAATTTATAATTAAAACCAATTAAAAAATTAAAGACTTACAAATAATGGGATTCCATTTTTTTATATTAAATTGAAAAATCATACTATCTCTATCAAAGTTATAATTTATAACCTAAGTTCCCTTACGGGTTATACACTGAGAAAGCGGGAGGGTTAAAATTTAAAGACATTTCGGTAAATTTTAACAGAGTGACACTGCTGTAGCTCAACTTACAGTATTCGTTGCTTAAAACAACAATGTTGACTCTGCTTAGCCCACTGGGTATAATTAGCGGAAACTTGGTCGAATTTACAAATAATAACTCGGCTGCCAAAATAGGTTTACTTAGTTGCGGTTGCCTGTTTGCTCGTATACGGTTGCCTACCTACTCGGTTGCAGTCATTGTTTTCCTCATATATTCGGCTGCCACAATCTAGTACCTATGTTGTGGTTAATGATGAACTTGCGTACGGTAGCCAACCTACTGGGTTTTATTTTATTGTTTTACTTGGCTGCCACAGCCAATATGGTTATTTGTAATTACCCATTTACTTTTGGTTCAATGTTATAGTAATTATAATTAATATTGTTATTCATTCAGTTCCAAAAGTAAGTTAACTCCATTTTAAACCTTACTTTTACTGCATTCCAAACATCTACTGTGGCTGAAGGTAGGCAGAAATTATATAATTAACAAAAACACAAAATTCTCAAGAAATCAAAAAAACGACAGTATAATGCGACACAAAATCCAAGGTGCGCAACCATAAAATCAGAATACATAATTATTAATGATATGCCTTTAGAATTTACTGTTTACACTTGTGGTTAATCAAATGATTAATACACCATTTTTAAAAGACTATTGGTCTTTTCGAGACATTGTGATGAAAAATATTTAAAAAATAAGAGAAAATATAAAGAAGTTAATTTTTTTCTTTGAATTATACCAACGTATTCAGCAAATGTTTATGTGTTCTTGTTTTTATGTGCTTATTTTTTGTTATTTTTCTTTGTGTAATGTGAAATAAATAACTGTCTATTGTCTATTGTCAAATTATTTGAAAATAACAGAGTATACTTAAACTGACCCCTATTCACTGTTTATTTTTTAAAGTTTAGGCAAATTCTGGTTTGATCTTTAAACCCTTACAAAAATCATTTTTTTAAAGAATGATGTAAAATAAACTATTAATTTATTTCTTACATTTCAATAAAAATCTTAGTTAGTCCAGATGTATGTTGCTGCACTACTCATGCACGCTAAGTTACATATCGCTTAATTCTTGTTTTTACTCAAGTTTTCTGTCACGTAGTTATTATGATGACAATTACGATTTTATTTAGAGGGTAAGATAGACCCTGCCCTAATTTTCTCTAAGAGACTATAGTATGAAGTTCTCTTACAGGGTAGCTACTGGATTTTTAAAGGGTCTGCAATACGCGAGTTAGGCCCCTCGTGTTGCAAACAAGCTTGCAAGCGGCCACATACTACGATGACTGCTTAACATCACATGGGCCATAAGCTTGTTTGCCACCTATTTTATGGAAGTAATTCTAATTGTTTTGATTCATGATAAATTGGATATGATTAAAACACAATTTTCACTATAAGATACTTCAAAATATAAAATAAATTGAACGTACCAGAAAATACTGAGTGAACGTACACTATTAACCAAGTAAACCAGGCGTCAGTAGAAAATGGAACAATTACTGCATATGGTAAAGGAAACACAACGGTGTGTGTTTGAAAATATTTGTAAGCAATTAACGGCAAAATTGCAAAATTATAAATAGATACAAGGACGATGTTAAGCAAAAAATAGTACTTTATAAAGGAATTTAAGATTTTAAATTCTGAGTTTACAATGTATTTATGTTTATTTATAATATCTTCATAGAGATATTGAAGATTTTCAGATAATTGAAAGATAATACGTTTTTTGTATGCAATGCATAAAAACTTTAAGATTGACAGGATTCCAACAAAGAAACAAGGAGCTAGTTGAGTCAATTCCAAAAAATTCTCTACAGAAATCTTTGAAATTAGAAAAAGGAACTCTTCAAAAACAATTATTACCAAGGATAATAAAAGAAAGAAAAAACGCGGACGAATTTTATGAGAATTAAAAGGTATTCCTAAAAGATTGAAATTTATTTTGGTTTGTTTAAAGAGTTCTTCAAATGTTGGGATATCCATCAGGATATTATTTTTAAATACTCTGATAAAATGTAAAAAATATCAACTTGTTCAATCGAAATTAACTTGAGGAATGTAAAATTTTCTAGCTTAAAGTAATACAACAATAAACTACGGTTATAAATCAGTAGGTAAGTGATATCTAATTAAAACAACACTCGATGGAGATAGGGTTGATACCTACATGTGTAAGAAACAAGAAAGGATAATTATTATTATTAATGTTTAAATATTATTGTTAAATATTTTATTTAAATTTATTTATCTACTTCTTATTAATTTAATCTGATTACCTTGAGAATTTATCGTCTTGCTTTATTGAGCTGTCAATTGATTTGGCCTCTTCTTAAACATTATTTGATTTTCACGAAACCAATCTCCTATTGAGTTTTCCAAATCTTTTCAGTTTAAGGCAAACATTCTTTGTTCTTTGAAATTGATAAATGTTTGTACTTTGCAGTTAAAATACCTACACCTCTAGGTATAGCAGGCAGAATCACTAACTGAGACACCGATTCGGGCATAACTATAACCTTATATTTTATTTTAAAATCGAACCGGTACAATTTTATTGGCTTTTGTTAACTATTATAATACACATGAATACAATACCTATATACAGTTACGGTCAGGTATTTTTTTTTACATATCAATCGTAGTTTAAAAATTAAAAGACGCTAATATAATTTTTATGGCACAAACCTGAACGAAACACGTGACTGAAATAAATCGTTGGGTAAATTTTATATGTGACATAAACATGGCAACTCTAAAATTACGGGTGTGAAAACACCCTCTGAATTAATTCCGTATTCTCTTTGTGGGACAAACTTTGTCGTCGTAAAACAATCTGAAGCAAGGGAGGACTCTTCTAGATATATATTTCCTACTTGAATACCTATTTGTGTATATTTGTTTATTTGATTAGGACTGGTTAATGATGTTCGTAGATGAAAATGTAGAGGTTTCGGAAAAGCAGTTTTTTAGGATCATTATATAACCTTATTAGAAAGTAAACACATTTTGTTAATCCATTAGAAACATTTATGTCAATAATTTCATCACAAAAATTTTATAGAACATACTTAAAAAAAACTTGTATCTTCTTATATCATATAATAGCTTATCATACCTAGTCATTATCTTTTATAATAAACAATTACCTTCGAAAATCAATATAACAATCGTTGATGCTATAGTTAATTTTCTTAGTTTCTTTTTATTCTATATCAAAAATATTAAAATGTTTTTGAATTAAATTTGCCAAAATTTAAAGAAATCAACATCAGATCAAAAAACATATATGAATAAAATATAATCATATAATAAATAATTTAATATCCTATCTCGAATAACAATCAGGTTCTAATCTGCTGATCAATTGTCTAACTTAAATGGTAATCGTTTTCGAGTCCATTATCATTAGGGCGCGCGTAGGTCTTGTGCACTATTCAACACCAACGCCCCTTTACTTCAGAAACGTTACCATTGGATTTAGAGAATCGCTCTGCCGCAGGTTTAATGTCACTCAACTGTTCCTCTGAAATATTTTCCGGATACGTATAATTTGGCACATTGGCAACATTTTTGTATGAAGTGCCAATTCCTTGGTAGGACTGAAACAGTAGTAGATTTTAGTAAGGGACTTAAATGACCCATAAAAATAAATAGATATAGACGGGAATAGAAGTATAAAAAAACAACACATGCGCCATATTTGGAGAATTTATGTATTAACAAGTTTTGCCTGAAGATAATTGCTCGCTTGTAGTGTGCGCGTAGTTCGTGGTTAGAACAACGATACAGCCCTTATACATCATTACCGCTCATGGGTTCTATTTGCTTAAAGAAAATCAAATTTAAAAAATAAGTGGGCGTAATTAAGGCCTAAGCGGCCACTTTAGCTACACATAATGACACTGTTTACGAAATAGCGTGATAAAAAGTATTGTAACACTACAACTTAACGTAAGTTTTATTTAGTTGTAAGTTATAATACAAAAAATATGTTATAAAGTAACTTTTTTTAATGAAAGAATGATGGGTAGGTACTGAAGAAAGTAATTCAATTCAACATTTTTGTAAGTTCGTAATTTTATTTCAACAGTATGCGCGTAGAATAAATATTATGTTATTGCTATTGCCACTTGAAAACAGCGACTCGATTCCGTAAACTGACAGCTAACTATTCTCGTTTGAAATCCATAATCCATAATTGTCGAAAAATTGCAATGTATATATTATTTCTTTCAAAAAGGTTAGCAATCTTATTACGGAATCGACCAGCAGGGCATTTGATTCATCGAAAACAGTGAATAAAACTCTGTTTTAGCCACTGAGTGAAAAAAAATATTATGTCTTATTGTTCCTAATTAGATGTATATAAATTACTTATGAATCATTTTCTCATAGAGGTTGATAAAAAGTAGAGTGTACCACTTGGTCACAAAATAATTTTTCATGTGTCATACTCGGCAACTGCGCTTGAAGTTACCTAGAAATAGGGATGAAGACCGTACTTTTTGTCCCTGGGAAACGATTTTCCCTGCTGTCAAATAATTGAATTTATACTCCGCTAAATTATTATTTTATTTCAACTATGAAAATAATATTGGGTAGTAATTTGCCACAGGAAAAGAAACATTAAAAAGGCGGGAAAGAAAGTGGCAATTCGATCTTGTTCACGCGTGAACCGGAACGTTGGAGCGGACGCAAGTGGCGACACCTACCTCAACTTCACTCTGCTGCAAGCCGTTAGCGCAAGCGCATACTAACAAACGCTTTGTCACGATATTTTACTGAATTATCAAATATACCTAATTTATATACAGTCCACTACCTTTTATTATATCTACGCTGAGCTAGGACTAAACATTGGTCCCTTCACCGTCTTGAAGATCGAGAAAACCACTTTTTTGGAATTAAGTGACTGGGACGTGGCAAAAGTTGAACTTCGACCTATGAAGCAATTGTGCTGTCTTCTGTGCTAACATACATACGGATTGCATTGAAAGTCGACTTGTGGATAAGGATTAGACGTTCTGAGTGAGTTCGTTCCAATTAATTCCTTGTCAATCAAAACCTTATTTTTTTTCATGCTCATTTCACCTACATTTCATCTCCTTTTTTTCGTATAAAAAATCATTTCATCGCTTGTGTGTCTTACATGTTTGCTTACTTCATCGATATGCGTAAATAATCAGTTACCTTCCGCTTACCATCCGCTAAAGCAATTGTAAATCAAATAGATTGCAATAGGCATAATTTGTTATCAGCACAGCTGTGAGAACCTGACTACACGGTCAAGGTCGTAACTTTTACATCGCTGAGCGAATTGCTTGCTACCTGTCTATGAATCATATTTGCTATTGTAACGTCAGCTGCATTTCAACTATTTACGTACGATTTGCATTTTATTCATTCATAAATAAACTTCATCACATTTTTTTTCTTATTTAAATAGTTTTCATCACAAGTTACCGCTATGCCTGAAGTACCCGAAAATAAAACAGATAGTAGTAGTAGCATCAAACAACCTTCTGAAGAAATTAAATTACAGAGAAAACTAAGTGCTTTAAAGGGGAAGTTAACAATGTTTAAAAACTATTTAGCTAAGTTTGATGATACATCTTCGTTGTCAGACCTCTTTAGAATAGATTTAGAAGGGCGCATTTCAAAATTTGAGGCCTTATAAAATCAATATGATGAATTGCAGATGGAGATTGAGATGATGACCGACAGACCGGAGGAGGAGATATTCTCTGCGCGTTCTCAGTTTGAGGACGAATACCACACTCTTGTTGCTCGACGGCGGCTTCTACTGGCCACCACCGCCGCGCGCAGTAAGCAGATTCTAGAATGTGCAGCTGCGGGATCCATGGACTCAATACCAGGTTGTACCAGACTTGAAAATAACTTTGTTCGCTTACCTAAAATCGATCTACCCCGTTTTGATGGTAACTATCAGGGCTGGCTGGAGTTTAGGAACACATTTATCTCCCTAATTCATAAAAATAATATGGATGACATCACCAAATTCCACTATTTGCGAGCTTCGTTAAAGGGAAGTGCATCCGAAATCATTAAAAATCTCGATTTTAATAGCGAAAATTATCAATCTGCGTAGAGTTTGTTGTGTGATCGGTACAACAATAGTCGTCTCCTTATAAACAATCACGTACAAGCTTTGTTCAATGTCACTCCTGTTTTTAAGGGAGTCTAGCAAATGTTTACGTCGTCTTATTGACGTTACAAACAAAAACATTCGTACCTTAAAAACATTGAACGAACCCACACAACATTGGGATACCCTTCTTATTTATATGCTATCTGCTAAACTTGATTCGGTTACAAATAGACAGTGGGAAGAGTATCGCAATACTTTGTCTACACCGCATACCTTGTCTCAGTTCTGTACGTTCGTTAGCAACAGAGCCGACCTCTTAGGAACAATTGAGGAAGGTCATTTAAATAAAACAAAACCCAATAATGGGATTCAAAAGTCAAATAGTTTTATTGTTGCAAACAATACAAGCAATAATAATAACAATAGAATAAAAACATATTTTCGTCTTCGTGTCAGTTGTACTTAAATAATCACTTTCTTATTTCTTGTGAAAAGTCCCGTAATATACCGACAGAGGCGCGTATTCAAAAGGCAAAGGAATTCAAAGTTCGTTTAAATTGTTTACGTTTAGGCCATACAGAAAAGAAATGTAAGCTTTCACATTGCAAGTATTGCAAAAATAAGCACAATACTCTTTTGCACATAGAACTTTCTGAGCCTACTGTTTATCAGGACCCCATGCCTTTAAGTCATGATAACGTAGCCTTATCGACAAATATAAAAGCGCATCCTTTTTGCTTTCCACAGGTTTAGTGCGTGTCGTGAGCCACGACGGTCAGCAGCTTAGCGCCCGTGTACTTTTGCATAACGGGAGTACTGCCAATTTTATCACTCAAGATCTTTGTAGCCGACTAGGCTTGCCTCGTCACGGTACGAACTCCAGGGTAACAGGGATCAACAATCGGGTTTCTTTTAGTACACAGTCTTGCAAACTCAAAATTGAGTCTTTATATACTGACTATAGGATAGATATTGATTGCCTAATTTTACCTGAAATAACAAAGGCCTTACCATCTTCAATGGTCGACATCTGTAGCATTCCTCTTCCTAAAGGACTACAGTTAGCGGATCCTAAGTTTAACATTCCGTCAGTAATCGATATTCTCGTCGGGGCTGAAGTCTTTTGGAATGTCTTAGGTCATTCGACTATTAACTTAGGCAAAGCTCAACCAAAATTGTGTGAGACCAAATTTGGATGGATTCTATCGGGCCCCATTGCTCATCTTCAAAATGCATCACCACAATCTTCACATTTTTTAATCACCTATCTGCAGATGTCAATACTGACCTTACACGTTTTTGGGAGCTTGAAACTGTAACAAACAAAGTTGCGTGCAGTTTTTGACGCGTCTGCGGTGACGTCGACTGGCAAATCACTTAATGATATACAAATTATCGGTCCGACTGTCCAAGATGACTTGTTATCAATTTTATTACGATTTCGCCAGCATAAATTTGTCGTGACTGGGGACGTCGAGAAAATGTACAGGCAAGTACTTATAGATCCTAATCAGCGCCCTCTGCAGCAAATATTATGGCGTTATAATCAAACAGAACCTATAAAAACCTATACACTGAACGCTGTTACTAACGGTACAGCGTCGGCGCCATTTTTAGCTACAAGATGCTTGGTACAGTTGGCTAATGAATGTAGTGACGATAAGGTTCGTAGAGCTATAGTTCATGACTTCTACGTTGATGATTTTCTTTCTGGTTGTAATTACATAGAAGAAACTATCGCTTTATGTCAAAAGGTCGTAAAAATTTTGAATTCGGCAAAGTTCAACTTACGTAAATTTTATTCAAATAATTTGCAAATTTTAACGGTATAATATAAATAATGTAAAAGATCAAGTAGACTTAAGTGCTAACGAGTTATCTAAAACTCTAGGTCTTAATTGGCACTGTTTATCTGACTCAGTTTTGTTTTCTATAGACATCACCCCCACTCAAAAAGTTAATAAAAGGCATATCTTGTCTATAATATCGCAGGTCTTCGATCCATTAGGTCTTGTCTGTCCATGCATTGTCGAGGCGAAACTCTTAATGCAACGACTGTGGATAGACAAATGTTCGTGGGATGAAATCTTATCTTCTGACATGAAGAAGTTATGGTTGGATTTCGTTCAAACATTACCACTCTTAAACAAAATTAAAATACCTTGATGGATAATCTGTGACTCACCTGTAGACATACAACTCCATATTTTTAGTGATGCGTCTCAGAGGGCATACGGTGCAGCGGCTTATATTCGGTCCTATGATGGAAATGTTGTAAAAGTGCAACTGCTTGCATCTAAAAATCGTGTTGCACCTATAAAACCAACTACTATCCCTAGGCTTAAGCTATGTGGTGCCTTATTGAGAACAAGACTGTGTACTAAAATACGAAAATCTCAAACGTTGAATATAAACGGAATTTACTTTTGGTGCGACTCTACTATAGTCCTAGGTTGGTTATATATGTCACGAAATCTAATTAAACCGTTCGTTCGAAACCGCGTTAACGAAATACAAGAGTCTACGTCCAGCTGTACATGGAGCTACGTGCCATCGTCGTCCAGAGCTGTTGTCAAAAGATTCATTAAGTGTTTTCGTAATAAAGCTCGAAATATGCAACTAATAATGGGACAACTTCCCGCATCGAGGACTTCACTTCAGTTCCCATTCCTGAACTGTAGTGTCGACTATGCTGGGCCAGTTCTGATTGCAGATCGAAAAGGTAGGGGATGCAAACTTATTAAGTCGTACCTGTGTATTTTTGTCTGTCTCGCAGTCAAAGCCGTACATCTGGAACTGGTTACAGAACTTACAAAAGAGGGTTACATAGCGGCTGTAAGTAGGTTTATTTCTCGTAGGGGCAAGCCATAAAGTATCCTGTCGGACAATGGCACCAATTTCGTAGGAGCTTGCAATGAATTAAAACTCTTTCTTGAGAATGAAAATGCAAATCTTACTTCTGACATGGCTCAAGAAGGTATTAAATTTATTTTTTCCCCAGCTTACTCTCCACACTTTAATGACCTTGCTGAAGCTGCTGAACTTTAAAAAAGCTATTGCAATTAACTCATTCCGTATACGAGGAAATGGCTACATGTTTGACTTCCATAGAGGCAGTTTTTAATTCTTGTCCCTTGACTCCCTTTTCTTCAGATCCTTGTGACTTTGCTGCTCTTACTTCTTCAGACTTCCTGATTGGACGACCACTCACGGCTGTTCCCCACCCGCAGGTGACTGACGCTAACCTCACCCGGATGGAGCGCTATCGACGTGTGCAGTACATACAGCAACATTTTTGGCAGCGCTTTAATTTAGAATATGTTTGTCTGCTTCAGCAAAAAACCAAATGGCACAGCTCAACAGCAACACTTTCTGAAGAGACCCTGGTACTCATCCGCGACAAGACTCAACCACCACTTCTTTGGCTACTTGGTCGGATCGTACGGAGCTTTCCAGGACCAGATGGCATCACAAGAGTCGCTGAAATAAAAACGAAGAGAGGAGTCATACGGAGGGCTTACAATAATATTTGCCCATTACCAATTCATTGACCATATCTTATCGGATCTACTCAACGCGGGGAGCATGTTCACGCGTAAACCGGAACGTTGGAGCGGATGCAAGTGGCGACACCTACCTCAACTTCAACAACAAACGCTTTGTCACGATATTTTACTTAATTATCAAATATACCTAATTTATATACAGTCCACTACCTTTTATTATATCTACGCTGAGCTAGGACTAAACAATCTTTATTTGTTTTATCAAACCCTAATTATTTAAGAACAACAGGGTTTTGTATAAAATGAGTTTTATTAGATTCAGATATGGATTTGACGCCTGATTTGATTAGAGAAGAAGAAGAGTGGCATTTAATTTTAATATTAACTTAAAATAGGTATTTATGCAATATTGTTTATTTATGTTTTAATAAAATCTAATATGTTTTATTAATCAGGTTTTTGTTTACTTTCCTTATATTCGAAATAAAAAGAAAGGAAAGTGAAGGAAACCTCGAGTGAAAGGAACTATTTAGAAATTAGAACTATTAGCGCCCTGGCTATTTCGACCCTTGTGTAACAATTATCTATTACCTCGTGCGCCGTCCTTTGAATCCCACGCTGCCCACAAGATCGCTCGAAATAGCGCCCTTGCCGTAAAATATTATTTTGCTCCCTTATGATGCAATCGACTATTTTTTTATGAATTTTAATTTATTTGCCAGTCGTCATTACCATCACTGCCAAGACCGATGGTGACTTGGCGCATAGTGCAAAAGAGAAAGCCGATCTACTAGGCATTCTCTTTGCCTCTAACTCATATATAAACGACGAAGGCGCAGTACCACCTACTGTACCGTGGTGCGGTAAGACCATACCGGAAATCTCCATAACACAGCGGGAGGTCCAGCGGGCGTTACTTTCTCTAGACGTTCATAAGTCGAGTGGACCAGACAGTATACCAGCAGTGGTGATTAAACAGTGTGCTCCTCAGTTATGTTCTGTACTCACGCGCCTCTTCACGCTTTCCTACCACACTAGACAATTTCCGTCTTCATGGAAGACTGCGAATGTGTACCTGGTGCCCAAAAAGGGTGATAGATCAGATCCATCGTATTATAGGCCTATCGCTATTACCTACCTCCTCTCCAAGGTGATAGAGCGTGTAATCAACACACAGCTTCTAAGATACCTAGAAGAATACGACCTGGTCAGTGACCGTCAATATGGCGTTCGCCACAGTCACTCGAATGGTGACCTTCCAGTGTATCTCACATACTGATGGGCACTAGCCATTGAGAGTCAGGAGTCAGGAGGAAGCATTGGCAAGTAGCCTGAACATAGCGAAGGCGTTCGATCGGATCTGGCACCGGGGTCTCCTATCGAAGTTGCCATCTTACGGAATTCCCGAGGAAGAGATTTTTGTCCGGCAGACGCACACGAGCCGTAGTTGACGGTTGTTGCTCTGATAGCATGCACATTAATTCTGGTGTCCCGAAAGGCTCTGTGCTGTCTCCTATGCTATTTATACTGCGTATCAAAAACATGTTGGACATCAACAACATACATTGCTATGCAGATTATAGTACTGGAGATGCTTATTACACGGGTCGTGCAAAAATCTCTCGTTCCGTTGTGGAGGATAAGCGCAGAGAACTTGTGTCTCAAATCGAACCACACTGTTCAAGGTCTCTGACTGGAGACGGGAAAACTTGGTTCGATTCAACCCTATGAAGACAAAAGTCTGCGCTCTTAAGTCTGAGGAGAGATTTTGCCTCCCTGTGTGTGTTCTACCGCTTGCACAATGTTTTCTGAGGAATTGTGCGAAATGTGGCCCACGGCTACTTTCTACTATCACACCGCTCGCCATCGGCAGGGAATTCATTCTCACACTTTTAAACCGAAATGTTCGCGTACAGTGCGGTTTCAGAGAAACTTTCTTCCGCGAACGCTTGGGTTGTGGAATGAGCTCCCTGGTTTTCTCTAAAGACTACAGTATGGGGTTCTTCGAAAAAGAAGTTATTGGGTCGGCCACGTGCGAGTGATACGCCTAGTGTTGCAAGCGTCCATAGGCTACGGAGACCGCTTACCATCAGGGTGACCGTAAGCTTGTTTGCCACCTTAGTGGTATAAAAAAAATATAAAAAATAATTATAAAAATCATAATTATATTTTTTAAATAATTTTAAATTATATAGACACACGATGACTTACGAAGCTGAAATTTGACGGATTAATTTCTTATGGAATGTAGATTAGACATCCGCAAATAAATAATTGATACAAAGAGCCTAACTTATGATTGGAATTGGATACGTGCATGGGGTGGGACTGAACAAAGAAGAAACTTTTATCTATCTCGACCTTAACGAGGACGGAGTCGCAGACAATAACTAAGTAGGATAAAAATTAAATTCCCCTGTTCCATCTGCCTGTCTGTGCATGATTTTTTTAGAATTACTCAACAAATTTTAACCGAGTGATTTTGAGAACAATGGATTTATCCGATTTGTTGTAGTAGGTAATGATTTATACGTATTATATTACAGTAATATAAAAAAAAACTTTCCTATTTCTTTGGTATTTTACCAGTCATGAATATCTGAATTCCTGGCTGTGCTCAAGAAAAATCTAAATTTATTTTATAGCCTCTATAATTTTAGATAGGTACTAATTCAGACACACCTGGATCCTATGACTTATGTCTTATTCTATCTTTATCTTTTGTCTGGGCAAAATTATATGATACTAAAATAGGATTTATTGAATAATTTATATATTGGGTGAGTATTATTTTGATACTAGCTGATTCCCCGCGGTGTTACATAGGTACACATTTCACATTTGCCCCAAAAAAATTTTCTTTACCAATTTGAAACTTTTATGGGATATTTTTAAGAATGTGTTAAAATATGCTATTCCATATTTGTAGCTTAAAGTCTATGGATATAACCAAATTCCCATACAAAGTTTTAGCCTGAATTCAACCCCTCTAGCGGATGATTTTCCGAAAAAGAAAAATCGCTCATTGATTTCCAATCGAAAAGCTAAATAACATCTTCATGCAATAAATATAACTTTGTGAACCAGTCGAAAGGATTTCTAACCATTTTTAACCTATTAATTCTTTAATCGGTCAAGAGTTTCGTGCCTCGAATTTGTATAAACTATCGGTTGATAAATAACTGGGCAGTGCGCGCGCACCCATTCACAGTTACTACTTCGCAGTTTGTCAGAATATTATACTTTTTGTAATAATATTTAACTGTGGATTAAGTAGAAAAAATTTTTTTGATCAGCCGATTAAAATCGGGCAGTGCGCAGCGACGGTTTTTGATCCAGCGCCTGGCAAATAGTGTGGTGTAGTGTGTTACTTTAAAAGAATCAAAAAATTTAAACTAAACTTAGACTGGGTTGCACCAACTAACTTCGACATTAACCAGCCGTCAAAAATGGCAAATTGTATGAAAATATGCATAGTCAGCTATTTTTAAACTAAACGAGACCTTCAAAGTTCAGCAAGCTACTAAGCTGGTTAACTTTAAATAGCTGACGATAGAAATTCAATTCAAACAATCTTCCATTTTTGGCGACTGCATAAAGTTAAAATTAGTTTGGACCAACCCAGCCTTAGTCCTAAGAAACAAAACGTTAAAAGAAACTGTTTTTACTCTGTTATCAAAACAAACTGTTCTTTTCTGTTTTTCGTCGTTATAATATACGATATAATATATTTGAAGAATGTGGGAGGAATATCATTTCCGACAGCTAGGTTAGCAAAATTTTGGCGATCGATTTTATTCAGTGATAAAGAACATTTAAAGAAGATTCCGTATTTTATATCCACAGCTCACATATGTCTACAAAAATTAATACTTCTCCCAACTGGGCAAGAGCATGTGGCGATTTCACTTTCAACATTGTAGTCAGCTATTTCGCCTTGATAATTATGCTCTTTTATTCAGTTTATTTATTTTTAAGTTTTTAAAAAATACCCACATACAAAGGTATTATGGTTTTTTATGGGTAACACTGCTTGAAATTTTAAATGTATATTCCTTACATGATCCACTAAGAAATTATTTTGGAAATTTAGCTTGCGAAATTTCACACTGCTAAATATTAACGACACCTATCAAAATATACTCGGTACAAGACATTATAAAGTTGTCATCGCCCGTGACAGGAGTTTGAGCAAGATTACGAAGGTAAATTAGAACAGGAAAGTCATAAATATAGGACTAGGAGAACACAGGTGGGTCACACAGATACCGCAAAGTTATAGAGAGCATAAAATAGAATAGGGTCCATGTATGTTAAGTCTACGGTCCCGATGACTAAATGCTGTAGGTAGTTAATATGAAAATTTTATGGGTCTATGATTCTCGATTCTGCGAATATTTTTATCTTGTGTCAATGTATATGTAAATCTCTTTACTTTTTTATCTTGCCTGAAAGCGTTTATTGTAAACAGCAATACGTCATTCTGGAAGTGTAACGTTTGACGTGCTAAAATTGAAATTTCAAAAAAAAATTACACTATAAGTAACCATGATGATAAACATACAAAGAAGAAGCCGATACCTACATTTATAAATAAATTAAGTTTACTTACCAAAGTTAAAAGAAAATTATGGTCAGTGTAACAATCAAGAAAGAAAATAAGACAGGTCGACCGACACTGACAATCTTATCATCCTCTTGTCCTATGTACTATGTTATTAAACTATTTGTCCAAGTTAATATACTTAACTAGCTTATTCCCGCCACTTCTTTGTTTTCTTCACTGGTTTTATTCCAATATCTAGATTCTCATACAAATTTTCGTCCCCTATTTAGGATGGTTTCCCAAAAACTGTGAAACACGTCAATCTTAATTTTCAACCTACAGGCCTTACCAATTTCTATGAATTTTGCTTAAAAAATTACGGATTATTCTACGGAACTTCCAACCTCCTTATTAGCCCCTGGATGAATTTTGTAAAATCCTTTCTTAGAACTATGTTACAACAGGTACTTTATGCAAAATTTGTGGCTGTAGCTAAATATTTCAATCAGTCAGTCAGTAAATTTTTAGGGTTCCGTACCGAAAGAGTACCAACGAAGCCCTATTACTAATACTACGCTGTCTGCCTGTCTGTCTATCTGTCCGACCTTTAAAGGGCACATATCTTTTGGATCGCTGTAGGTTGGTAAAAGCCTTTTTACAGTATATCTGTAATAATGGTGGAATACTAAACAAATAATGAAAAGAGGTGAGAAGGATTAAACACGTGATTATAAAATGGTACGATTGCTTTTCCCAACGTTTACTTATATACATGGATA
The DNA here is from genome assembly GCA_946406115.1 of Apoda limacodes. NCBI lineage: Eukaryota > Metazoa > Arthropoda > Insecta > Lepidoptera > Limacodidae > Apoda > Apoda limacodes. The sequence goes on from OX291541.1 coordinate 41,431,006, forward strand.
TATATTTAAAGATAAAGATAATAACATTAGTATCAAATCTAATGACGTCTACCCTTAAACAATAAACCTCTTCCAATTATTGATTCTCACAAAAAATACTTATAAGATATTATAGTCAATCTATCTAGTATAGTACAAATAACCACCACTGCGCTTTCCACAATAAATAACGTCACCCACACCTGTTCTTCCGTAACGATTATCGATTCTTTAAGCTGCATAGCTTCCTTCAGTTTACTAAGTAAATATCAGATTATACAAGTTATACCCAAAAATGGTTTTCCTGAAAAACTACTAGTTGATAAATAAGAATTTTTTGGACATTACATGCAGCGCCATCTGGCCATTTTAATTTTATTTTTGTAAATATATACATAGAAGACAACAAGTCTTAAGACAAACACAAATGTCCATTACATAAATGTTTGTCTTATGCGCATATCGAACCTGCGTCCCTTGATTCAGCAGTTGCGTCATTACCCACTGAGCTACGGAACCGACTTTGTATATCAAAATTACGTACTACTTTTTCTTGTCTCGCGATAAGAATACACGATATGTCTACAAAATCAGCCACCTGAAAATTCTATGCGTCAAAAAAGGACATTATCTACCTATGTACTAAATTTTACCTAAATACGTTAGCAGTTTATACGTGAGTAGCTGACCCAGCGAACGTTTCACTAATGCCCTTTATTACATAAAACATAACCTATGTGCACCTTGAATAATGTACTTGTGGCGTTCTTATTACATGCCCGAATTGTCATCCATGGGGAAATATTTGACCGATCTTAGATTAGCAACATTTTCTGTTAAAAAATGTTTACCTATCATTATCCTTATTTAAAATTTACATACATTTTATTTTGATTTTAAACCATTAAATGATAATTTAAAAAAAATCTTTTGAGAATCTGTAATATCAAATTTTACACCTCACACATTTATTTTGTAGATACCATTTGAAGATCTGCATAGAGTTGCTTCGAATAAGGCCCAGGATTTAATTTTCATAAGTGAAATAGTATTTAGTTGTAGGCGCCTACAACACTACAAACCTTACTTCTTCAGTGCTACGAGGCTGAGATACTGAGTGCTACAAGTAATGGCTACAACGAACGAGAAGGTATGTGCATTGAGCTCGATTTGGTTTTAGCTTTTCGTGGTGTTGTTGGTGTTTTTATAGATCTAATGCCATATAATTACAAGTCGGTACCCAACAGGGTCCCCTCTAGGGCCCTTTCTGATTTGTCCATACTAATATAAAACATAATTCAAAGACTTAATTCGCGTTTGAACATCGACGATTAAAGACGTGAAGACGCTTTAACCAGCACTGTCAGCTATTAGTTTAGAGATTAATACTCATTAAAGTGAGTTATTATTTCTGACCCTTTGGTCACCACCAATGTTACCGGAATTTATTCCTTACCTGGTTTAAAGATAATAGATAGATATTTTTTTATGCAACAGATATTTTCCGACTGAGTCAGTACATAACACACTTGAGAGTAAAATTTCAGCTCTGGTGACCTACTAAAATATCTACAAAACCTATCGTGACATGTATTTCTGATTCTACTACGTAATTGTTTATCAATGCCACGCATGACATATATGTTGAGAACAGTGCCAACATGGATGGAGTATGATGAGGTGTTCCCAAAAAGCTGACTGTCACAATCATAAAAAAATTACGTGTAAAAAAAAGAGTGTAAAAAAATTATGACCGGTTTCGCGTTTTATCGCATCGTAAATTTAATATAATTAAACTAAATGTTAAATAAACCAACATCCAAAAAATACTTGAGACCTTTCTAAATGTTAGTTTCGATTAATTTTAAAGGCATCAAGCTACTCTCCCCATACGGGTTAGAGATTCGATGCATGCAGGATATTGGACTGGTTGCCTTTTTTGCTTCTTCAAATGCTTCGGTAAAACTTGCCAATCGTATTTTATCCTCTAATAAATAGCCTATTCAGAAGTTGTAATAGTGTTTAGTTTGTTGCTCAGCTGACAAATTCCCAGATAATCTTTAAATTCAGAGATCATCGTAAGATAGTTTGTGTCGAGAGTTTAATCACAGGGACCATGGGGGGCGGAATGAGCTAAACTAAAGGCTGTGGTCGAACTGGAAACTGGACCTGGTTACATGCATTACTAGCACCAAATTTAGGGACGTTTTTAGACAATGTCTCTCTTAGAGTTGGTGCTGCATTCAAGTTGGGATGTCATGTACCGAACCTCATTGATGCATCTGTGGGTCTATGTTTGAAACAAACGGGCTTCATGGACCGAGTTCTAGACGATGCGCTGGTAGGTATCCGCGACATCACGCCCGTAATAATATTGTGCGCCGTGCTATGGTGTCACCTAATGTACCTACGTTGTTTCTTAGAGCCCAAAGGTCATATCCGAACAGACGGAAAGAAAACAGATAGTTACACTGGTGCAATGGGCGAAAAAACGAGGTTAACTGTGGAGCGCAACTGTGTCAAGATTTTTGCTCCCTCTCACCTTGCTCAAACCACGCTCTTCTGGTTGCGTGGTTCTGGTATATACAGCAAAACAAAAGCATACCAAATACGTAAACCCAAAAATAATATATATCTTTGTCCCGATCGCGGTTGAAACGGGTGGGCTCTTGGTGCTCTCTTGGTGCTCTGAAGCAGAATCTTTTATTAAAGATTTAAGCAAACGCCTGAGGGAAAGGGGCTATTATCAAAAGTGTATAGCGATCCGCTGCAGTAACGCCTTAAGCATTTTTGAAACGTTTGAACCAGGTACATACCAAACAATAGATTAAAATTTTACAAGGCAATTTATTTACACAGATTTAAGTTATTCTTTTTACTTACTACTTTTAAGTTATTCAAATTTCCTTTTGTAGTAGGTTTTTGGGATATCGTTAGTAATTATTTCTTGAAATTTATTTATTTATAAAATTATTAGCCTTTGATTTAATGTCAAATTAAATTAAATTTGTTACATAAGAAGTTACTGGTTATGACTGATTAGTCACAGGAAGCTATTGGGCGGCTGAGGATCGGACATTCTGAAAACATGTGGGGAAATAAATGTTGTGTATTTTGTATATCTTATATAAATTTATATTTATAATGCTTATATAGTGAAAAATAGTGCGTGACTAAATTTTAGAGGACATAAGAACAGACAGACGTGGTCCATGTAGGTACAATCATCAAAATATAGGCTATCGGCTATATATAACACGCCGCGCTATATACGCCTTTGTATGCCTTTTTTTTACAAAAATTTGTCTGCACATAATATCATGTTATGTGTAATTTCGTATTTCCTCCTCACGCAAGTGCTGAAAAAAAATCTTAAAAATACGTAAACATTGTTCATATTTTATTTATTACATTCAAAATTAAAAACTTAAAATAAATAAATCAAAACCTGATTACCTGATATGATCGAAAAAAAAATTACATCAGTATCAAATCAGGTTTTATTACAATCGCATTTATATAAAAAGGTGATTTATCTTTTACCTTTAAGGATTATGATCGGTAGCAATAAATGATGTTTGATCCCGGAATGATGCGATGAACAGTCCCCTAGAGTAAAGTTGCCAACTCATCACATAAAAAGTTCTCGTGTTCTGACGGTCTGAACATAGGAATGCAGGAATATTTTCCGCCATATTGGAACTCCACCCCGAATCCGAAAGCAAACACTGTACAAAAACTTGGATCGAAGCTTGTTCATGAACATTTGCGTCTATCGAGCTGATATTATATTTTTTTTTTTTTAAATTTATGAGTACAAAATTGTTTTTTATCCTGATATGTGTGGGAACTCAACTGCTGCGGTTATGTTACGAATTAGTTAAGTCAGTTTCATTGAAAAAGACCCGTCTGCGAAACGATTACTTTGTAACTTTTGTAACAGCAATTTCTACTTTCTATAAAAATCCGATCAATGTTATTTCAATGTTTCTGGTTAAACTTAAAATAATACCTTTCCTTTTTCCTTCCAGTTTAACTATTGTTTACTTTTAATTTTTTTTAGAGATATTTGAACATAAATAATTGCTAGCATTACTAGTAAAATTCTTTTTCTTCTGATGATTACTTGGCCGCGTCAGGTAAAATTTAATACGAGTTCGAGTGGAAATAAGCAAGTAAGAATCAAAACAAAGTAAAATCTGTGGCGTTTACCTCAGTCTGCAGCAAACCTTTATGATGTTGTTTTATGTGTTATAAACAACATGTTATCACGTGTTTTGCATTGTTACATCATTCAATCGAATACAAAAATGACGAATGAGAGATTGCCTAAGCTGCATTGAACTGTAGACGACGCGTCGCAGAGCGTCTGGACAGTATTTTCTTCATAGAAAAATTCAAACACATTAATTAGTTTCTCCTAGATTTATTAAAAATGTAAGGTATCTATATTGTTGATAGTAAATCAAAATCTGTATGCGGACTGTCTGAACAATGTTCAAATGGAAATATGACAATCTTTAAAAAATGTTCTACTATCTACTACCAGTCGTGCCATATCTTTGTTCGACTTCTTTATAAATGTCACCGCTTTGATTTCTTAAAGAACTTAGACGACAGAGGGGACGTAACAAACGCCAAGTTCAATGACAAAAAATATATATATATATAACAGGCCACGCAGAAAGTTTTGCGAAAAACAGTTTTTATGGATAAGGCTGGCACTTGTAATTTAGTTATTTAAAAGTTAAAATACCATTGTTTGAATTTCGATTATACCTCCACATTTTTTTGAGAGCCAAATTAAATTATTGTGTCTGATGGATCGTGGCTCAAAATTGTTTGAACTGATATAGTTTCCCAGACATGACACTGGCAAAATATACTAAAAAGTAGTATGACTGCCATTCTTTAAGAAAAGAAATAAAGAAAGTAAATTATCGCGTCTCATTTAAAAATGAATCTGCATCGAGAACATTTTCGTGCGATGATTTTCTACGATTTTAATTTTGGCCCAAAACCTGATAAGTCATTTGATCCACTTCAAATGGCTTTTATGGATGAAGGACCTTCAAAAGAAACCATCGACCGTAAGCATAGCGAGCTCAAGCGCGGTCGCCTTACTTTGGGCGATGAACAAAGGACTGGTCTTCCTACAGCGGTTGTCACGAAAGAAAGTGATCTGGCAGCAAAAATTTAATTCAAGAAAACAGGCAAATTACATACGAAGATATTCAGCATACGTTGTAGATTGATGCGGGAAGAGTTCACAAGATTTTACACGAGCACCTTCGCGTGAGCAGGATAATTTCGCGCTAGGTGCCGCACAACCTAACCGAAGCTCAGAAGCGGGCCCGTGTGGCGTGGTGCCGTGATATGATTCAAAAATTTGAAGCAGGCTCGTCTCGGCGCGTTTAGGACATTGTGGCAGGTGACGAATCCTGGATTTATCAATACAATCCAGAAACAAAGAATCAGTTGACAGTTTTGCTGTTTTAAAACAAACCAACGCCTACAAAAGTGAAGCGATCGAGTGGCGCAGGATAAATTTTGATCCCTAGTTTCTTCACTTTGATGGGGTATCGGGTTTCAAGACCAAAAGCAGCATAAACGCCAAATGATATACCACAAAATGCCTGCCAGAAGTTTTGTCTGCAATAAGCAACAAGCGACCGAACACCGGGCTCCGCGGCTCTACCATGACAACGCGCCCCCGTACTCAGCGCTCAAAACGAGGGACTTCCTGGACACCACACCGGTCAGAGTCTTGGGTCACGCTCCTTACAGTCCTGATCTGGCACCGTGTGACTTCTATTTATTCCCTAAAATAAAAAATCAGCTGAAAGGGGTACAGTTTTCATCGCCAGCAGCAGCGTTCGATAAGGCCGAGGAAGAGGCGTCTGAGAAAATTGATTCAGACGCATGAAACTTTGTATACAGACACAGGGTAATGGATACTTTTTGAAAAGATTTTATTTAAATATTTTATCCATAGTAGTTAGTTTTTAGTTTCTCAAAACTTTGCTGAGTGACCCACTTATTGCTGAAAGTGAACATACGAGTACAATACAAAAAACTACAAAGGTATGTATCTTATTAATTTTTTTTTGCACTTAGTGGAATTTGTCTTTTCCAAAATATCTTACCCATACCTATGTTTTGTTTTGTCTTATACAGTTATATATTATATCTTGCAAATAAACCTATCAATAAAAAACACATAATTTTAACACTGCCATCTTCGTAGATATTTTTTATCTTAAAGATTCTCTATGTATGTTTTGTTCCAAACAAGAGATTATTTCTACGCCTAAGGGAAAAAAGAGTGCAAAACTTTAATTAAACAAGTTTGGTGCGAATTGTGCTCAAGATTTTTGTAGATGGATAAAAGCGATGTAAAATTTACCTGAGAGAGAATTTTATCGTTTATAACAGGTACTTGAAAAATGTGGTTAGTCCCTTTTTTACTGGTTTTATTGTGATTTATGTTCTAGGATTTAGGTGTGTAGGCTAGATTTATGTGAAATTAGATATGTATGATTAGACGTCTAGATTAAACAGTTTGTATTCATAGTGTTTTAGATTTAAAGGTCTAAAGTGTTTTGCGTAATTTTAAGGTTTTTGAAACTCATGGTTAAAAAGTTTTTAGGTTGAGGAATGAAATATATATTTATGACTTTTCCGTAAAGTAAATAACTAAGGAACCTTAAGTTTAAACATTTTGAATAAACTGAACCTTCAACAACTTACACTAAAAGATGCACTAAAAAAATACATCACTTTGTTTTATATATGGCCAGATAGATAGTTTTAACAAATCCCTGATTAAATACGAAATAATACCTGTTTTACACAATTAAAAACATTAACTAAGTAATTTTTAATAGAATTTGTACGAAATTTTAAGGTACATTTTATAATTTGGTCAACTAATACTCGTTTTTTTTTGCCTTTTTAGCTGTGATATTATATCTTTTAATTTCAACATACATAGGGTTTTTTTTAATTTTTTTCTCATGTCGAAAGAAAAACCCATTAAACTGGCAGCTGCCCCCGTAACAAAAATCAGCAATTTAAAGCTTAATAGTCCGTAAACAGAACCCTGAATCCCTCATGCCCGCAAAATTTTTGAACGACCTTTCCAAAGATACCCCCCAATGGGATATACACAAGAAAAAAAATCATACCTACTTTACGTGTGGGGAAGGTACCCGTAAAATATTTTTTTAAGATCTTATTTCACCATTTTGACGGCCTGGTGCAGCTTTCTAGTACTATTAATCTTTGAGCTAAGCTTTGGACAGACATATAGCCAGACGGACGGACATGGCGAAACAATAAAGGTTCCTTGTTAACTGCCGAACCCGAAAAACTGACCGTCACACGACGGAAATAAGTTTTGACAATTGCGGCCACGTAGTATACTCTCATTGGTTCTATATATAAAAGAAAAAGAAAAAAAAATTGGAGTAAGTATTTATTATGATTAAGCATTACTAATCTAATTATACAAAAGCTTTAAAAGCTTCAGTTTATTTTTTGACTTGGCTTTTTCAAGCGTCAACACGCCAAAACATCCATATCTCCTTAAATGTTAATATTTTATTTTTTATATTGTTTCCCAAAATAAATTTAAATACATGAACCTAACGTTTCCGATGAACTATTTTATTTTTAGTCTACATAAAAAGTCAAAAAGAACATCTGTCACTGAATTGTTTTGCATCATTATGGAAAAATGGCCACTCAATATTCATATTTGCAAATCATATGCATGTGTTTATCAACCATTTCTGCAATCAAGTTAATGCAATATACAGTTGATATCTCATCAATAATATTATGATCAGATAATTCCAGAATTAAATCTGCTTTGCGGCGAGCAAGTTGCCGTAAGTGTTATTGATAATACACTGATTTAAGTAAAATCTTATCAAATGTTATGATAATTTAATTCTCACAAAGATTTCATGTGTTGCAAATTCTTTAAAATAATTATGTTGTAGTGTTGTGTTTTAGTTTTTTTGAATAAAGATTGAAATAAGCTTGAGAAATATATAGGAAAATATATAGGAGGTCGTGTGCCCGATTGGACTTCCCATAGACAAAACTGGAATGACTATAGTTTTGTCATTTTCGTCCACTATGATGTGACTCACATCCTTATAATCTCGATCTTTGTCTCTTGTTGACCATGACAGCTTTGTAATGGAATTGAGAAAAAAAAACTTGGGGTGCATCCTATTTGTGAAATGTTTTCGAAAAGGTTTTGAAGCGTTTAAGGCATTTAAATACCTTATTCTCTCAAATTCAGTGTTAAACCTTAAGTCATTAAAATCTGAAAATAAAACTTTGAACGAGATTTGGTTTTTATGAATGAAAACTTGTGAACGGTTCACAAGTTTTTTAAATACCTATCTAAAATGATACTTATTATATAAGCTGAATTATAAGTGTAGTTAACAAATAAAGTGTTAAAACTTTTTTGACCTAGTGGTCAAAATTTAAAACTACAGCCGCTATAATAAAATGGTGTGAACTTACGCGACAGTAGCGACTATACACCGAAAAGTATGTTGCACTGTACCTTTCATTTTCATACGACATAATAATTTTTATACAGTACTAGCTGACCCCACGAACATTGTTTCTCTTTTTTAAAACAACTGACGCGCCCCTATTGTGAATGGGATGTACTAATTCAGAAACCTTCCCCGGCGTGTGCACAACAACTTACCAAAATTTCATTACAACCGGTTTACCCTTTGTCGCGAGTCCGACTCGCACTTGACCATTTTTTATTTCATAAAAACCCTGCCGTAACAATAACGAACACAGTTAAAAAAAGAATTATTCAATTTGGTGCAGTCGTTCGGAAGTTCTGGCGTGTCCAAGGGAAACAGCGATTCATTTTTATATATTTATAATATAGATTTTGTTGCAAATATACTGGTATATATCCTATGAACATATATGTTTTATATATTGCAATATCATTCCTGTCAACATGTCTTTAAATTTTTTACTTTCCGCTAAATTTTATTACCTAGATATGTGTTTTATCCACACTGTAAAGTCAATCAATTTTATTCAGTTAAGTCAAGTAAAGTCTATCAATTTTATTTATTTACGTAACACAATTTACAAATAGATTCCAACATTTTCCAAACAGGGTAAAGGGTAAAGGTAACGTTGTTCTCGGAGAATATCACCAGGGTATAAATTAGGAACGAAAGCTGCGGAATACCCCAAGCATATTAATCACAGTCGATTGGAAGCTGGTCATCACGATGCTGGACCCAGCTTATCCACAACAATAGCGTCCAAAACCGTCACAAACAATGTAACATCCCTACAAACACATACAAATGAAACCGCAAACGTTTGTGTGCGTGAGTAAATTCGCATGCGCGCAGCTTCTCTTCCTCTCCTATCTCCCTTTATTCTAAGCACACTGCTCAGAAAAATAGCTGCATTTAAATTTTAACTTTATTTCGCCTAGGTACAGTTTAATGTTGAATTGGTTTTGCAATGTTTGAAGACAATTTTTACATAGAGCGGTTTGGGCATAAGCTTCCAGGATCTGCTGTTTTTTAGATGTATCGGGATCGTTGGGAAGCTGGGACGCGTCTGATGTTCTCGCTTTCCGTATAATTACGCGACGTAAATTGAAACTGCTAAAGTCGAAGGTAATTTGAGTGTTGAAAAAAGAATGACTTAATTATGTTGTTGTGGGATGGTGATTTATTGACGGGTTTGTGTGACATTTACGGGAATTCTGTAGTCGGATTGAATGGAATATTTTTAGTAAGTATATATATTACTAAATTTTACTAGAAATATAAATAAAATACTATGTGAAGAAGTTTTAATATATGTAGCCGTTATTTAAATTGAGTAAAAATAAATTACATTTTTAATGCTTTTAATATGTTTAATTTGTGTAATCGTTAATTGAAAATTATACATATGAAAATTTAAATACTTACCACAGATCTTGTTTTGTATAAAATGCCATTTAATACCATATCAAACAAACAAGTTTTGATATGAATAAATCCAACAACAAGGCAATGAAGCTATTATCAGCATTTTTATGTCAAAATTAAAATACCCTTGAAGTTTCCAGTACTATTTGATAAGTTTTATTCTTTACTACCAGGGGAATTCTCTAAACAATATTTATTTATTCCGCCATAGCAGGAATTATTGCTATAGCCAATTAGAACGGAAATATGTCAAGAAACCTGTCAAGTGTGAATTGGACTGGCGCACCGGGGGACTTTGCATTTATAGGAATTTTATAAGAGATTTTATTCTAATTATCTACTCATAAATTGTTTTATGTGAAAACTTTGTATTACTTTTCTTTAAAATAATAAAAAAAATATAACAGGCTGATTTGTTTTAGATTTTACGGCTTGTACACAAAAAGATACGGGAATGGAACAATAATTTTTTGTTTTTTTGGCTATAAGTACCTAGTATAGTGTCTTATATACCATATATACCGTATATCTTTTCAGTACCATGATGATATAGTCCTATATTTCAACATGGTATGACTGACTCATAAAAGTCCAGCCGCAACTAGAAACAAAGTTTTATTTTATAACGCAGAAATCCAGTTAGAAAGGATTAAGCAAAATTCATTCTCAAAAGGGGTTGTAACTTGAACCGAGGGATGTGGGTTCGATTGCAGCCTAAGGCAATGATCATGCAACTACATAGCATTTGTGTTTGTCTTGTGTCTGGGTGTTTTATATGTATAAACCGAAATATTATAACCATATGTGTAAGAATTTGTATATCATACCTACCGATTAAAAATGTATTGTTAGCTATTGAAGTAATAGGTATGTATCTAGGTGGATATGAATAAATATGGAAATAAAACAAAATATAAAAGCTTTGTTATAAAAAGCTTTCTTTAATTTATTATTGTTCTGACTCGAATAAATGAGCTGGATGCTTGGGTTTACTTAACATTTTTTGGGTTCCGTACCCTGTAAGATATTTGGTAATTACTCATTTTTGTTTACGAGCAGGCTCTCCCTGCAAAAACATAATAATAAATGGATTTTAAAACATAAAGTTTACTTTGTAAACAACATAAATATTTTTTCTTTTAATATTTTAAATTTAACATAAATTTTACTTGAGTATGATTTGCCTAATAGCACAAAAATCACTTTTAATAAAAACTTTATTCAAAACAATCCCTGGTTGAGTAAATTTAGTGTGGCATTGTGTTTTTGTTTAAAGTTTTGCAACATTTAGAAAATAACAAAAGGGTACCAATTAATTATTTTCTAAATGTTGCAAGACTTTAAACAAAAACACAATGCCACACTGAATTTACGCAATCAGGGATTTTTTTGAATAAGATTTGCACATAGTTAAAGCGTTTATTAGTGTACTAGCTTTTGCCAGCGGCTTCGCCCGCCCTAAATCTGGTTATCGGCGCAGGATTCTTACGGCAGTTCCTCATTTATAGAAAAAAAACTTAGAAGGTAAAGATATTTTTAAATAATAGGTACCGCTCTTCTCCCTCATGACTGCCCACCGGCCTTGCACATCATAAATGTGCGCGCAGTACTTGATCATTATTTTGCTGACATGTTATTTTAAAACTGAAATTTTGTTTAAAATTAAAGACTTGTGATGAATAAATTTATTTGGATAAGGATTAATATCATGTTTATAGAAACACCTTCGCAAATAATACATTATTTTAGAACGAATTGGGTTAGCATAAAAAAGGAGCCAACCATTAAGAATAGACATATGCTGTCGCAGAAAATTAAAAGAACTTTAAAAGGGAACAATTCCGTCATACATGATTTTTGCGAAACTTTAACCGTTTACGCAGCGCATGGAGCGGAAGCTCTCAAAAGGACAAAAACTCCCGATTTTGAAACATTCTTTATTGGTGCTCCGCTCCTATTGGTCTTAGCGAAATGATATTAAGCCCATAGCCTTCCTCGATAAATGGGATATCCAACACTGATTTTTTTAAATCAGACCAATAGTTTCTAAGATTAGCGCGTTCAAACAAACAAACTTTTCAGCTTTATATATTAGTATATATAAATAGAGTATGGTCGGTGGTGGCCGAGGGTTTTAAAATTCACTTCACGTCCCAAGTGGCGGAGGTTCGAAACCCGGGGTCGGCGTGTACCAATGAGTCTTTTCTTAATTTCTTAAGTACACTGATTCACACCACTGGCTTTTCGGTGAAGGAAAACATCGTGAGGAAACCTGCATACGTCAAGAAAAAAAAAATAAGGCGTATGTGAAGTCCACAATCCGCACTGGGCCCGCTTGTGGACTATGGCCCAAATCACCCTCGGCGAGGGTAGGCAGTGCCCCAACAGTGGGGACGTATGAAGGCTGGCAAGGATATAGAGTATAGATTTTCAGAAGTTTTTTTATGTAGATAACAAAATTAAAATACTGTCACTACTTAACCTCAATTTGGACCGGACATAATCAATGAGTATAAGTGAAGTTAATATAAAAAGGTGCCAGGTTTTATGTTATTGTGATATTAAATTATTGTTTCAAATCTAGATGAAGTTATCTTAATTGGGAGTTTTGTTCTCTGATGTTGATTCATGGCGATCTATTACATAGGGTTCAATACTATGACTGTGGGCTAAGAGAACTTAGACAACATTTGATAGTTTTTTTGTTATTGTTGGTTTTTTATAGTTGAATATTAAACTTAGACAACAACAATAAAATCACAAAACTTAATAATTAAAAATATATATCAAATCAATAAGAAATTTAAGTACAAAAACAAAAAAAGACCACATAAATATTTATAAATACGGTAAGCAGAACAGATTTTTATATTTGTAACTAAAATAAAATAAATAAATTATAAATTGATTTTTGTACATAAATTGTGTCATTGCGAAAGGAATTCAGTGGGTTTCGTGCTGTCACAGAGAGAGGTCGTGTCCGTTCTGAGTTCCGGTCGCCGACGCGTTACTCTGGTCGCGGTACAGGTACACCTGTATGGATAGTTCAACATTTTCTGGTCGTTTAAGCGGCTTTCACGCAGAGGAAACCTAATATTTAAAAACGTCTAAAAGCTCTTAAATTCCCGAATAAATTCCTTTTTTTAAGTACATATTCGTACAAACATAGAGACGCAAAATAAGGTTTGCCCAGGTTTAATTATTCTTAGTATAGTAATCTGTGGTAATTCATTGCCTAAACAATTTAGTAAGGGCTGAAATAAAAAAATTCTAAGAAAAGAACTACATTTCAACCGAGTCTCCTGAGCAGACCCAAAGAAATCCTTCTTAAACATATCTTAAACTAACTGACCCGGCAAAGGTTGTTCTGTCCTTAAAGTTAATGGGGTTTTTCAGCGCCACCTACTGACTCCTTCTGATTATCTATACCATTCAGGGACCCAGTCCAACCCACAAAAAAATTTCATCAAAATAGGAAGGTTTCTCTACTTTAGGCACGGCTTTATGTAGAAACGTAATTCCGAGGTTTATTATTTTTTTAATCCTCTAATTTGTTTAGTAGAACACTACTGGGGTTGCCGATGACATTAGTAACTTAATTTATGGGTAGTTAAGTCCATAACTGTATTCCTCTATGAGGTCCCATACCCAAATAGTGACAACGGGTCCTATTATTGAGCCTATAGTGTCTCTATCCGTCCGACCTTGAAAGAGCTATGTAGCTGTAAGCCTGAAATTTTTAAAGATTGAATGTTATACGGTATTTTTCTAGACACTTGAATATAATAAGCAAGAAGTAAAAATTTGAAAGAGATCGGGCTATGAGAATTGTCGACGATTCCGAACTTACTTGCCGTATCGAGCCCTTAAGTCTGAGGAGAAATTCTGCGTGTGTTCTACCGCTTGTACAATGTGTTGTGTTCTGAGGAATTGTTCGAAATGATGCCCATGGCTACTTTCTACCTATCGCACCGCTCGCCATCGGCAGGAAATTCATTCTCACGCATTAGAACCGAAATGGTCGCCTACAGTGCGTTCGGAGAAACTCCTGCCAAGGTTTTCTCCAAGGACTAAGTTATTAGATTGCTTAAAAGTCGACAAGGCGCGAGTGACACCCCTGGTGTTGCCATCAGGCGAACCGTAAGCTTATTTGCCACCTTAGCGGTATATAAAAAAAACCTGTACAAAAGACATTTTGGTGTTATGTTTTTGATAATTGTTTTAGCTATTGTAAAAATGGTATTAATACACACAGCTTCCAAACAAATTGATTGAAGTGTAAGTATACCCTAAAGTTAAGTAACAAATAAGACGCAAAACAATAAAGGTCAAATAAACTAATGCGTTATCAAATTATTATTCCGTTCGCCTACAAATTTACAATAGCAAAATTATTGCTCAGTATTTATTGTATCAAAATTTTAGTGCGTAAGTCCGACTTGCACTTGACCAATTTATAAAGGTAACTCTACCATAAGTACATTTTTCTTTGGCTGTTTTCGTTGTACATAATCTCTACTCAATTCCTTAAATAACTTTGTTTGTTACGCATTTCCCAGCACAAATACTTAATTTGCTTGGCTTTCTTTTCAGAATTTATTTTTACTCAAAGTAACGTGAAATGCGCCCACTCATCTCTTTATTTTTACAATGTTTTGGCTTTTTGAGTAAATTGTAACAGGCAACTTTTATTGAATTAAGTGAATAATTTTCTTTTGACGTAGAAAATTTGTAAGAAACATTTTTAATGTATGTAGGTATGTAATTATAGGTAAATATATTTATATGGATAACTAACTAAATAAAAGCTTGGATATTTGGATGTTTGTTACTCAATCACTGGACGAATCGGGATGAAACTTGGCACACATATAGATTAGATCCTAGAATAGGACATAGGCTCTTTATCCTGAAAATAAAAACATACACATCACAAATTATATTCTACTAGATTTTGCCAGCGGCTCCGCCCGCCCTAAATTTGGTTATCGGTGTGGAACTCCTTGATTATGTCTTTCTAGCGTTTTGTTTTTATTTTACCGAAAAGAGACAGGTAGCTCTAGTGGAATAGCTTTGTCACTTTCTAAATAGTAGTGGTTAATTTTGTAAAGCTATTACGCAGTCCACTGTTAGCGCATTTTTTCGTCAGCCCTGAATTAAAAACGCTAGCAAAAGTAAAAGAGACGAAGCGAGTCCGAATCAAGTAGTTGTCTCTATAGAATGTTAGGAAATCCGCTATAATCCTTATCCGAACTAATATGGATATATTTGTGTAAGTCTGTTTATTTGTTGTTGTTAATCGTCGATATAGAGCAACCAATTAGCTAACCAATTTTTTTTTGCTGCAAAGGTTGCTAAAGGGATGGACTACTTCTTAACCCGGAAATTCAATGTAAACGAACTATAGCTACAGTTATAGCTTGCTATATAGCAAACTTGCTTACTATCAATGAGCTGTAAGTATCGCACACAAAAAAAAACTGAATTAAGAGCGGGTAAAGCCGCTGGCAAAAGCTAGTTACGGAATAAAACAATTACAAAATACAATAATAACAATCCAGACAAGTTCGATTCCTAGTTTTGATAGCCACAGAAAGGAGTTGTTCTCACGAAACATTACATTAAGCTATCTTTATAAGGCTTTATTTTTCCAGAACAAATTATATTAAAACTTTAGCTACTGGAGTGTCCAAACTTTTTCTATCACATTTCTGAGACAACACGTATTCACTCAAAAACATATTTGTTTTAGTAATTTTGAGACAAAAAGAAAAGAAACTTTTTATCTTAGTAACCATTCCTGATATCTTATTACTTGTATCTGAAATAGCAAGGATATAAATAAAGTCAGGTAAATCTTGGGTAAATCTTTGGACCCAAGTTGTTTCAAGACAAGAAATATATCAGTGGCATGGAAATTATTTACGGCGTCTTGAACTAACATGGGTTGACGGGATTGTTTGTTACATGTTTATATAATATGTATATTATTCAAATATTTATGTTACCTTCTAGCTTTTAGGTTATTTAGTCACTAATAACGCTTTATATGTTATAATTTAAGATTGAGTTTTTCATTGAATACTTATCGCAGAGGAGTACGAGAGGAAGATATCATAGATCCAAAACTGTTCCCTAGCGCACTGGAAGAAGTCTTCAAAACATTGTTGGAAAAGTTGCGGCTCCGATCCACAGACAACTTTATAGTGCTGTTTGAATCTTTGTAGGATCCGGAACAATTGTTGAACAGTCTTAATCGTTCTTCCAGACGACAAGGTCTCAAGAACAAGACAAGACTAAAGTCATGTCCAGTGTAACGTGGTGATGGAGGTTGACTTAAAACCAGTGACCATCCAGAATGCCACAATCGAAACTGTTATACGTCTACCTAGACAATTGCACTGGATAAAAACAACTTGGATGAGGAAGCAATATATAAAAACCCCATACCTCAATATATAAAAACGAAGGTCTTAAATCAATGTTTCTTGTCTGTCATGATCTACGGTGCGTAAACGTCGACAATAACATTAGGACTGATGCTTACATTAAAATCGTTCAGCTAGATATGGAGAGAGCTATGCTATCAGATACGAGAATGATCAGAATTATCAGATCCGAAAAAGAGGTAAAATCACTGATACTTTAACAGAATGCGCAAGCTGAAGTGGTAATGGGCACATAATATTGACGGAGAACCGTTGGCCGTTGCGCAGTCGTGTTACAGATATGAGACCACGGATTGATGAGTGCATGCAGCGTGGAATGTCCCCCGACCAGGTGGGTCGACGACCTAAAAAGTTAGCTGAAAGTGGCTGGATGGGAAAGGCAGGGGACTGAGTATGATGGCGCCTTTAGAAAAGGCCTATATCAAAAATTGGACTACCACAAGCTGTTTCAAAATTGATACTGTTGCATACATAAGTAATGAGAACATTGCACTTTTTTTACTCTGGTACAAGTATATTCCATTTTAATAACTGTGGACCGGCGGAATCAAGCGAAGAAATTCTCATAGCGCGATGTAGGATGTTGCTCCATAACTAAATAGAAGAAGAATCCTGTCACCTTTTGGAAAAAAATTAACCTGTTATATATATATATATATATATTATAAAATATATTAAGTATTTTATATAATATATTATAAAATACGCTAGGTACCATTGCCTTACTTTTTTTTTCTAGGACAATGCTGTGTTATCCATTGGTAATATGATTTTATAGTATGTTTTTATTGACTTTAAAAGTTGTTTCATGATATGTTAAAAAACATTTTTTTTGCAATACAAAATAGAGTACCAAAAAATTTTTCCTCCATTTCTAAATTATCTGTTGCCCGAATATCGGAAGCTATAAAGATTTGATGTTCAATCATAAATGTTGTAACAAACATGTATTGAAAGCACGGAAAGCTTTGCGACTAAACGAAATTCAGTAGCTTGTTAATATTGGATTTTGCTTTAGGGAACTTTGATAATATCATAACACATTTGAAATGTTGCTTTTGCTCTTGTAAAGAGTTGAAATACGTTTATTTCAAATTCATTGATATTATTTGATACGAATACTATTAACTCAAAAGCGATTGGTACTAATTAATGATTTCAATGGTTTTGTAAACTAAAATTTCTATTAAGACTTAAAACGCAAAGTTATGTTAAGCTATTATACACGAACAAATTAAGCGGATAGCAAATTAAGCTATTTACAAAGAAATAAAAACATATTTAGATACACAATTAGGCAGCCAATTAAATTAGTTAGGTATATCATTTAACAACTTAATCTTCTTGTAAAATTAAGTGAGTTCTTACTACGTTTATGCAGCTTTTGAACTGCAATAACAGGACATGACGTCATCATCAGGGTAAAAAAAAATAAGAAGTTTGGAATTCTTTGTTATCGTTGTAGAGTTCTGTATCGAAGTAATTAAACTAAACCTCAACCTTTTCATCGATGGGGGTCTTGTTAGGGTTCCGTACCCTAAGGGTAAGTAGCAGAACCCTATTACTAAGACTTCGCTGTCCATCCGTCCGTCCGACTGTCACCAGGCTGTATCTCATGAACCGTGATAATTAGACCGTTGAAATTTTCACAGAAGATGTATTTCTGTTGACGCTATAACAATAAGTACTAAAAAACATAATCAAATAAATATTTAAGGGGTTCCCGTACAATAAACGTGATTTTTTTACTCGATTTTGCTTGATATTGATAAAGGCAATAGGTAGACGCTTTAAATATTCACAAAATGTTAAGTTATATAGTCACTTTAAAAATAAATAATTAAATTAAAATAAAAAAAATATTAAGGGGGGCTCCCATACAACAAACGTGATTTTTTTGCCGTTTTAATAGATAATGGTACGCTCCGTAGTCCGACTCGCGCTTGGCCGATTGTTTTTTATACCAATAAGGTGGCAAACAAGCGCACAGTCCGCCTGATGTTAAGTGGCCACCGTATGGACGCTTGCAATACCGGGGTATCATTCGCGCGTTGCTGACCATTCAAAAATCTAATGAATAGCTTACAATGTCTGACAATATAATATTACGTATATGGAAGTGACATTTACTCGTGTTTTCCTTTAATAGTGCCAAATTGTAAGTCAATGATTTTATGTATGTTTATGACACCAGAGTTTTCTGATATAGCGTAGGCTAGCACTTGAACAGAATTTTGCGAATTTCATCCCCTAAGGTAAAACAGGGGTTGGAGATTCGTTCCAAAATTATCCATCTTTAAATTGATATTTGGCTTTTAGGTTCAAAATTAATATTTATGTATTTCAAAGTGTTTTAGAAATCATTTTCTAGAGGGTAAAATAAAGAATGAAAAATTGTATGAGAGTTCCGACATTTTTGTAGGTTTTTGCCAAAAAAGTCTATAATCAGTCCACGCGGACGAACTCGCGAGGATAAGCTAGTAGCTATATAAATAATTCAGTTATATAAAAAAATTTCTACCTACTTTTATTTATGAGTCAACCCTAGTGCTCGAATCCCGTGCTATAAGAAGTAATAAGCGATAAGGAGAATTTAAAAGCATAGGTATTTTGACTTTTATATGGGAGAGATGGATCTGTTCTTGGTTACTAACTCATATAATCCATGCTACTGCGCTGTGGCAGATGGCTGCCACTAAAGTCGCTGTGAAAGGTAATTCACAGAAATTTAATATGGTGATTTCAGTTTTGATATTTGCCACCAACCGGAAAAGTTTGAGTTCACGGGCTGGCGCGAACAGCCACCTCCCTGGTGAGGCTCCGAATAGCTCGAGACTGTTCCCAATAAGGCCCCGGATCACAAGCGCTCTACGGTCGTTCATTTTGTGAGCGACACGGTTCTTGTATAACGGAGAGTGCGTCTCGTCGGGTTATATCTAATGCCTTTAAACGAGCAATTCTTGTATATATGTATATATATAGATAGATAATTTCGGAAACGGCTCCAACAATTTTTATGAAATTTAGTATGCAGGGGGTTTCGGGGGCGATAAATCGATCTAGCTAAGTTTCATTTTTTCCGTGTTTTCAGGCAATGATAAATTGAAAAATATGACTCTTCCTGACATCTATTGGCGCGTAGTTATACTATTATTTTTACTGGCATAGCAACACTAAAGCTACTTGACAATAGATGTCGTTATTGAAAACAAAACCTCGGTCCCCAGGTACTGTTTTATGTAACAAAGCAAACTAGGCGCTCATTTATCAAGTTTTGTAGTTGTTGTATAGTATAGTAGTAGTATAAAAACCATACTGGTACTATTGTTTACTCTGTGTCCCCGTGTAGTTTGATTGTGGCTGGGGCAGTTTATAAGTTGATTCCCACGTCAAGACAACCATCAGTATAGCATGGCCCTATAAACTGTCGTGTGGGAGCTAAGTTACTTTAATATGTACAACATCTGTCTAAATGTATGTGTACATCTGTGTGTAACTGACATGCTACCGCTAGCGTTTTGATGATTTCGTATCTACGTTAATGATTGTAAATGGAGAAAAAGGAGTTATATATTTCGACTGAAATAAACAAATACACAAAGAAAGAAACGCTTGTATCGTATAGAAAAAATAAGTGGTTGCCAATTAATGATCGGCTTTAGAATATCACTTTTGTAGTAAAATTTTGATAATCAGATCCTAAAGGGAAGAGACTGTGCCCCCTTTGTGCGTCCTGCCGCTTGTGAAACAAGTTGTGTTCTGAATAAATGTTTAGAATGTGTGGTTACAAAACTTCTTTTTACCATTCCGCTCGCCATCGAAATAGGGAGTTTATCCTCAAACCATAAATAATCACGCACTGTGTGGTTTAAGGAGTGCAAAGGTCGGCAACATGTCTACTTAAAAGAGACCTTACGTGCCGATAGGTCGGTTGTGGCCAAGGGGTTTCGATTTTACCTCGCGTCCTGAGTGGTGGAGGTTTGAGGCCGGCGTGTAGTTAGGTACCAATGAGTATTTTTCTTAATTTCTCAAGTACAATGATTTTTTACGCCGCTGGCTTTAGTCTGTGGCGGGTGAACAAACTCATCGTAATTAAACTTAATAAATCCGTCGAAGAAAATACGTAGGCGAAGTCCACAATCATCCACTGGATGGGGAGCACAGGTTCTCGAGTGGCGACCACGGATCGGAAGACGCAGCGTCAGACAGCCTCCTACCAAGTGGACAGACAACCTGCTTAGAGCCGCAGGAAGCCGATGGACGTGGGCGGTTAAGGACCGGCCGTTGCGGAGACATATGGGGGAGGCCTAAGTTCAGCAGAAGACGTCTTCCGGCTGAAACGACGACGACGACGAAGTCTAAGATCTGTACTAGGCTCGCATGTGGCTGTGGAATATGGCCCAAATTACCCTCGGTTAAGGTAGGCCGTGTCCTAACAGTGGGGACGTATGAGACTGATGAGAGATAGGCGACCATCACCTCTTAACATCGGGTGGGTCGTTTGTTTGTTTGCCACCTTATCTCTGATCTTTACACCTATTTATTTCAGACAGATTATAGATATTATTAAATTGCTTTCTAACACATTAATGTTTCTTAAAGCAATATAATCTTTTGTGTTTCGTTTCTTTATTGGTTTACAAACAGTTTAAATTGAATAAATTTCTTTAAACGTATTTTTAAAAGCTATGAAAAGGAAACAGTACAAGAAAACTGTTTTAAAAGTTCCTAAAAAGAAGCTTAAAAGCTAAAATTACGCGATAGCACTCTTTACAAAGCCACCTCCTTTACTTACTTGTATATTGTAAGTTAAATAAGCTGTTAAGTTAAATAAACTTATTCTAACTTCACTCACATGTAACTGTGCTCACTAGAAATATAATATTACTTCAGTAAACAAAAGATTTTATTTATAATTTATTACTTTGCCTTCTGCTTATGTACTTACGTAGTAAATAAATAAAATTTTAAATGGAATTATATTTTGAAATGTGCAAGGAATTATCTTTACTATATATCGAGTACAGACAATAGGCATTCAATTTGCACGATGCCGCTGATACAATGTTACTGATTATAATAAAGTTTTAAGTTTAATTCGTTAATTTATTTCTTCATAATAAATTATTCATTGACGTATGATTCTGCACAAAAATTTTAATTGAAAAACACGATTTACTTTTATGGAGTAACCATTGGGAAATATAAATAGTTTTACGAAAAGGGTATTTCATTTATTTATGTTAATATAAATATATGTATTTGTATTTATATCCGTTGTCTAGTATTTATATTAAAAGAATTGCTTATTTAAACCATTAAAATTTCATAGGCACTATGATATAATAAATATTTTTGCGATCGCCCCCCCTAAAGACGGCCGAGGAAGAAATGAACTGCAACCTTTTTTAAAATATATAACTTTTAATACATTCAGATTCAAAGTTCAAAAAATACCTTCCGATCTTATGATCGCACCCCCTAAACTTTTGTTCTGGATCCGCCCTTGGTCTTGGGTGAGACCCAACTCATCCCCTGATTCAGAAGTCTATGGATTACACTCGATATGACGCAACGCACCTAATGGTTACGAGTTATATTATAGTACCTATATACTTGTAATGGTCTAAGAGCTTATCGTAAAAAAATGCGGCCATGAGGTGAAAGTACGGGATTTTTTAAAATAAAAAAAAAATATAAAAAAATACTCATCGTGAAAATGCTTAAAAAGTTTGTGCCCGGGCGGATCTTATTCAGTGATTTTGTATACACTCCATCAAAATCATTATGATCTACATTACTTAAGGTAAAACGGGTTAAATTTGCAAGAATGTGATGAATTTTGTTACAGACCTTTTGACATTAAATAATATATGTTCATAGTTAAAACTTTAGTTAAGTGAATTTGCTAATATTATAATAATTTTCCGATTATAAACTTTAGAAAAATAAATAATTGACACTCTTTCTTTGGGCTTGTATTGAAATTGTTTGGAAAACTAAGAGCGATATTCTCTAGATTCTAATTCCATAGAATATGTATTAATATGATCAAGTGAATTTTTAATTTCACAGTTCTAAATAAATATTTAAATACCGTCAAAAAACCGAGAAAATCGAGATTTTTAACTTGCGGTCACGCGCTAGCGTCTATCGTACGTGGAACTGTGTCTCTTTGTATGCTTCAATAGTGTAATATGTCTTTGTACACTGGGCGAAACGGCACACTTTTGCTTGGGTATTTATGCCTTAAGGTTGTGTCCTACACGAATATGCAGTTTTCTGCTCGTTTTTAAAATCTTTTCCTAAATTCCTTGTCCTATTGCAAGTTTGATTTTATTGAAATTTGATTGAAAAAAAAACAAGGCTTTTTACATTCTTTAAGTAAGTAACTGTATTTATTTTAAGATATCTGTCAAAACATCGCTTTAAAAAAATAACGGCCGAACCTCTCGTTTTTCTATTTTTAATTCATAACTTCTTATCAACTAGTAGCGAGAACATAATTTATTTCATAGAATGTTAAGTAACAATAAAGCTAAGAAATTACTGTAATAGAATTTTTATATCTTATGTATATCACCTAACTGTAATTAATTAGTTTCCACTATTTACGCTAGGCTGTTCGCATATCTATAATATAATATATTTTTGCTCAAAAAAATTATCTCTATTTGAGATTAACATTGTCGATTTCAGTTTAACGCCCATAAAGCAAATGCATATGCGTGTTGGGAGGACCCTCTTAAATTTTTAACGCTTTTAAGCATGAAAGCATTTAAAAACTGTCAATGTAAAGCAGCAACGTAGGTCATAATCATTTTAAAACTAACTTCCTTATACTTATAATTTATATTGAACCCTAAATAAATCACCTCATTTTTTACATTTGCAAGGTTATAATATTCCTTCCTTATCAGCCTCATGCGTCCCCAACTGTAGGGTACGGCGAACCCTCAGTGAGGGCAATTTCGGCCATAGTCTACATCAGGCCCAGTGCGGATTGTGGACTTAAGTCTTCTTTTTATTTTGACGTATTGAGGGCTCTTTCATTGTAAAGGAGAATTTTAGAAAAGGCCACACGTCGGGCTTGAACCTCCGCCACTTAGGACGCAAGATAAAATTGAAACACCTAGCCCACCACCGACCCTTACCACTTACGAGACAGAAAATATTATAATTTCATCTGCGAGTTTGTACTGGCAATGAAATATACATATTATTATTATTTGCGCCGTATGTGTTCTTCCAGTGAATTGTATGAAGGGCGATATTGTAAGATATGCGGCCTGATAAAAATAATAGTATTTGTATATGTGTCTTGTGATTTTTATTCAGCTTTTAAACTGAGTAAAGATTATTGGATTAATAAAATAGAAATAGATGGTAATAGTTTTAAAAGCTAAATAGAAATTTTATCTTCACTACTTCAAAGGGTACTAATTGACTAGCTTCCATTGAGTGCCGTACATTTTGTTTCCTTTTTTCAAATTTGATTTGGAAATATTTTTTAATATTCCTTTGTCATGAAATCTAGTTAGAAGTTTTGTTTGTAATTTGTAATAAAAAATGCCATAGCTACAAAAAAAATACTCATAAATTCTCATGCCTAGTTGCGCGTTACGTTACAGATTTATCTAATAAAAAGTTTATTCACTTTTGTATATGTATTGTACATCTTGACCATACAGTGATTGCCTGCTGCCGAGGGGGCCGATTCGATCCCTACACAAGACAAAATTTATTAGGTGACGAATTTTGTTTGTCTTCATATAATACTCAAAATATACACATAACTTCACACCTATATCTCAAAGGGGTAGGCAAATACCAAACACTTCCACTTGCTACGATCCTGACATGTTCTCCTTTTTTTTACTTTATTGCTAAGTAGGTACTGAAAAGTCAAAACTCAAAACGTCTACATAAAATTATATTGTCAAAATATCAACTTTCTTCAGATCATTCCAATGCGACATTAATATTACATCTATGCAAAAAAAACTTATGTAGCATTTGTTTGCCGCCATGAAATATAAATATTTTAATACCCTTGTACCGTCAACAGATGTCCCTCGCCATAAAGAGTTAATTATCTATCTAAGAATATCTCGCCGCTCGAAACGAGAATAGCTCCCTTGGGAAAGCTTGGCTCGTCTCTTGTTACTCTTTTGTTTTAGTAAAGTTAAAATGGAATGGATCAGCATAGGTAACACTTTTAAAGCTATTTAAGTAGGTATGTATAACTTGTTTCAGTTTTGATTTATTGATCGAAATTGATTTTAAATGGTTCGTTGTTTGACCTATAAATATGATTTAAATGAAGTGAATCTAAATTAAGTAATTAAAAATAACAAAATAGAAATATTTCGATTTTAAACATGAATTAAATTGAGCAATTAAAATAAAAACATTGATGAATTGTATCATATCCATCTATACTGTCTATTCCAGTTACCCCTGCGTTTTTCGAAATAGTTCTGACGAATGCCGACAGGATATTTATGGTATTTCATATATTTAGGTGCATATTTGATTTTAATTCGTAATATGCCGAGGCTCAACCAATAAGTACTAGTAAAATCTCAAAAACATGTATCTATACAAATGAAATAATAAAATATTAATTAATTAACTGTCTAAATAATTTAAAAACTCTAAATATTTTTTTCACTAAAGAGTTATTTACACAATGAAGTGCAATTCATGAAACTTACTTATGACACTTACACAAACACATACAAAAACTCATGCCACGGAACACGTCTATTTAAAAGTTCCCTTTTCACTGAAATGCAATTTACGAAAAACTTTTACTTTTAAGAAAACTCAAACTCAAAACCCTCGCAAATAGTTGCGGTATTTCAATAGATTGTGAAAGTAGCGGTAGCAAATAAAATACAATTGATCCGTCGGCAAAGTCATTCTCCTAATGGGATCTGCTGAGATCCATCGACGGCGACTCCAATCTCGACCCCACACGACAATAATATAAAAAGTCGTGGACAAAAACGCTTCCTTTTCATCATGCTTAGGGTTGTCAACCATACTATTTGGAACTGATAAAAACATTATTATCTATTTTTAACAGTACGGTTGACAAGTAAATAATTATATGTTTAAATTTACGAATCCATTATATTAAAAAATAAACAACTATTTGTTTAATTTTTAACTCCACTAAGCATGATGTATTTATAGGCAACGTTTTTGTCCACGGCGTTATGTACTATTGCCGTGTGGGGTCTATATTGAAGTTGCCATCGAATGTCCTCATCAGATCCCATTCATTTTCCTGTTCACACTGCTTAATGTCCTATTAATATAAATTAAATACTATTTTTAACAAGCATTAAATTGCACAATAAAAATAAATAAATTGTATAATATATATAATGTATAATATATATGTATGTATAGTTTCTATTTCAGCTACCTTGGCATTATCCGAAAGAGTTCTTACGAATGCCTAGTGCCAGGACGACAGGATATTTTTTCATGTACTTAATTTTGATTTGCATTATGCCGAGGCTTAGCCAATAAGTGATAGTAAAATCTCAAAAACATGTGTTTCAAGCAAATAACAAAAATACAATACTGTTAAAAAAATTATCTGACCTTATTGTACTGTATTTTTTGTAAAAACACTTGACAACCCTAATCACGCTGCATCTGAAAATGGCTAACAGGTTTGTTTTTCTTTTGTTTCAGAATTCAGAAGCACATTTATAATCTAAACTTAGAAAATAAAACTGGATTTTTAAAATAAAAGTGCAAAATAAATGAACACTTGGAAGAAAATTCAAGTTTGACGTTTGATAAAAAGTGCTTCGTGTGTAATGTGGCGTGTTTCGGCTAAAAAAGGCAGGTTTGCCGAATATCGCAGAAGATATGAAGATGGGCCATAAATGTGAAATATTCTGCTGCCGCTGTGACAAGATGTTTTTGACACTTTATACTGCATTGCTTCTCTGGAGGATTGACTCCGCTGTTGAAAGCACTAAAGGTAATTTTTCGTATATTATTTTTCACATAAATGTTACTCTAAATTCTTTACAGAGGTAAAAAAAAAAATAAGCTAGACATATGATATCATATATTTGACGTACTTGCGTGTCAATATTTAAATCTGTGTGGTATTTTAATCTTTTGCCACGTGTTTTATATTTATGTGAATAAAGCTGCGGCAAACAGCTTTTTTTTAAAGCAGCAGATTTTTTTCATTTAACCTGTTTTTAACCATTACTTTTTATTTTTTTTTAGAATTTAATAGAATAGAATTTTTTTATTTGGTAGAATTTGGTAAAAAACAGAAAGCATATCACTGATTTGAGGTACATCATATTCTGCCGTTTCCAGCGTGCAAATATTTACAAATTATTTGTTATTTAAATTAACACACATAACGATTAACAATGTACATTGTCATAATTATCATTCATAAAAGACATTAATTCATGCTTACATTCTATGAAATGGTACAGAATAGTAGAGATAAAAAATTACAATAATACAAAATGTCAGACTTGGTAATTGAACGATTTAGTTGAAATATTTATTCATCAAGTCCGCAAAATTCTTAAGATTATCATTAATATATTTTCGAATGTCACAATATAATTTCTCTAATAATAATTGAAATATTTTGTATTTAAATTGTGTCAAGTTGAAGTCTTTTATATTATTAGGAAGCTTATTGTATATTTTCACTGCCATGCAATAAACATTATTTTGAAACAGGAATAATCTTAGTTGTGGCAGATAAAGTTTATGTGTGTAACGAGATGGCCTTTGTATTACATCAGAGGTTATAATTTTTTTATATGTAATATAATAATCCCCCTTTTTAACACATATTCTGTAAAAATCACGCTTCTACCTACTTCGGTCTAAGAGATAGACAAACAGACAGACATCGTAGGCTTAGTAAT